>JAUIMM010000150.1:4025000-5275000 GCA_031769625.1 Taudactylus pleione | reverse complement strand
GATGGTATTGTTGTATATTGGAATCAGCTTGTGTGGTACATGTTGGAATATTAAATGGTGCAGTGTTTGCCTGATGTGTTGGCATATGATATCCAGCATGCATATTTAATTAACTATGGAATTATGGGAGATTTCAATGAGGTAGCTTCATAATGGAGTTTGTTTGTAGACCATGCGGTTTGGACAATAGAGCAGGAAGCATTCCCAACCCCCCCCTCACACACAAACAAACACACGCACACTCCATCACCAGCCATCTTGAACATGTGCTCTCAGCAGACATTGACATATCTCTCATTGTATTTTAATGTGCCTCTCTCTCTCTCTCTCTCTCTCTCTCTCTGTCTCATATTGCTCATTGTATTTTGATCTTTAATAACCGTTTCATGTATTTTAACTGTACCTTATGACCTAATGTTTGTACAATTTATTTGCGCTCATTATTAGATCATAGCGTTGTAACATCTGTACTTTTACCTGAATAATAATCAAACTAGCGTCGTGAGCACATTACCATAGAATAAAACCCGCAGCGCTGAATTGCAATGCGTGCGAGCTGCAAAATAGCACGCACATGCGGCACAGTAGCGTTGTGGAAGGTAGTACAGATGGTTCACGCGCACCACCACCGTCATATGCGGATGGGGGTGTAGGTACAGTCAATGTGAAATCCCATAAAAATGTAAGAGATCCTGAGTAAGGTAGCTTAACTATTGTTTATTTTCTCCCTCCCATACCCCAACTACCAGTGCCCTCTTGCTTCCATATAAGGGAGAGGTACACTGCACATAGACACGAAAGCCTCAGGGTCCCAGGGACTAACCCAGGATTGTTTGTCAAAGCTTTATAGAACTGTTATGTTTAAATGATATTAAACTGTTGTGCTTTATCTTTCACATACAGGACGCAAGGCTGCCAAAGACATACGACAGCCATACCCGGCTAAGGTTAAATATTTGAAGAACTGCCCTACTCAGGGGACAAGGAAGCAATAGAACCGTAGACATTTATAACAGAATTTTTTATTGCAGGAATTTTGTATCAATACAGTATCCTTAGAATTAGTGATAGAAAGGATATTCATTTCACAAGTAATATCTTTTACAACATGTGAAACGTGATAGGTACTAGTATCAAGATCATCCCAGACCACCTGTCTGTCTCCCATTGAGATACTGTTTGCCAGGTAGCCTCATGTGAAAATATTATGAGGTTACTGTGCAGGTTCTCATGACAATGTGTAAGAACAACAGGAATTGAAGTGTTATTTACTAACATGCCTGAAGCAAACTGTAATGATGTTAAACCTGGAGAAAAATTCATTTGATCTAATAATTTCTTGTGTTCAGATTGCCTGATTGATTGGGGGATAGAACTATATCCGACGTGGTAACTAAATTCTACATCCTCAAAGGGTGGCCGACTAAGATGCCAGAGTCCATTCCACCAAATACAGGGAGGATTAATCTACCGTGGGAGATGCAAGGTGGAGACGAGGCCGATTGCATGGACCTGTCGATTGCGAGCTTGTGTCGGGAAGATTAAAAGGTAACTGTGAGCTATCTGAGCTAAAGAAATTGCAGATCAGTGTTGCAGCAATGGACCAGTCCGCTGTGTTCATTTTTGTATTCTTTTTCAGAGTTTTCACCATCCTGGGTTGCTCTGGGATTCCTGGTTTCGGTGATAGGGGACTGATACAGACAATGGGAGTTGATGTCGGCATTGATGCAGAGGAGTCGAAAGGAGGAGTGCTATACCAAACCAGGGGAGTGTCGGTCCAATATGTAGTGTATAATAATGTAGCCGGAGTTTGAGTGGTCATGCATGGATATAACGTTTATGTTGTTTTAAGTCATCTTAGGTAATGCAGTCCCAACCCCTTCCAAGGCTCTCCTTATAGGATAGGTGTATCCCAACATCTTTCCCATGATCCCTTATGGATCCGCGGTGTGCGTATAAGGACAGTTTCATGTCCCTCCCGGAGACGCATTATCTGAATGGTTCAAATGACCATACTGTGTCATACCATAATAACATTGAACGGTATATTCTCATGCATGGCTAAACAGATTCAGAACAGGTTGTGATAGCGCTTGATGGGCTATCAAAGGGTGGACTGTGAAAACCGGATAATTGGCGAAGACAGAATCTGTTTGCAATTGTAATCTGCGCAATGCTGTCTTGTAAAGGGCCAAGACTCCATCTTAGAAATAAAATCTCACAGCACTAGTTTGTAAACAAAAGGTACATAGTCAGCCTTCCTCAAACACAGGCAGACTAAACAGGGAGGCTCCAACAGCACAGCTGGAAGCCTTCTTCCTGTATGAGAATTAAATTCACTGTATAAACACATTTTGCAATTTGCAGTTTAAGAACATCAGAAAAATACATGTGTGCTTGTATATGTGTATATATATATATATATATATATATATATATATATATATATGTGTGTGTGTGTGTATGTGGCCCATTTATAATATCACACAGACTTATATTTGAAAAGTAGCAAAATTCCCTGCAACTCATACACACAATGTTAAACAGAATACAGACTGTTTTTTAGTAATCCTTCCCAAAATCATACTGGCATGGCCACACACACACATAGATGCCCTTCCAGCTTAGTGCTGCTCGCTGAGTGCCCCACCGACCCTCAGATGCACAACGCAATTCAGTGGTGTTTTCCCCGCATACATACATTTAAAAGCAATGGTCCCGTAACGCAAAAAGGATAATTAAGAAATGAATGTTTTCTGTAACTATGGCTTAGTAAATGACAATTGAACTGTGTGTGGAACCGTACTGATCGACTCTGTTTCCACAGCATTCCGGTTACATCAATATGAAGATCAGAACATGCGGCTATGAAATATGAATGTTAGAGAGAATATCTATTTGAAATGTTGTTTTCCATAGCAGCTTAGATTTGCATGTTGGGGGATACAAAAGGAGGTTGGAGACCTTTTGTATCCATTTGGAATTGTCCAATAAATGCCCTGTACCAGATTTCTCCAAAGGACTGGTTATTCCAGTCTAATCAATAGAGCTAGCTAGATGAGAGTAGAATCTAATTAACAGTAGTTTCAGATAACCAAAAGGATACTCCCTTTCTGATGACCTCACAGGTAAAAGGGGGCGGGAACATAGCATGCACATCCTGAGAAAACACAGTTTAGCAGAGACTGGCAGATCTTTGGAGGAGAGAGAGGTTTCCTCTCTCACAAGACAATGGAATATGGATCTCAGTTCCACTGGGTTATAGCTGAGTATAAAATGTGCAATATTTAGCCTATTTGGGTGTCTGTAGCTATGTTGGGTGTTAATCTGTTATTAGCTTAGCATGGTTTGTGGTTTGTAGATTTCTAAGGATATTCATGGGTCTATGTTAGCATGCAGTGGATGATGTGTTGTCTGGTCTGTGCTTTTCATCTGCACTGTAGGGTACAGTGGTCTGTTGTTAGCATGCAGGAAAGGGATTGATTGTGGAATTGTTGTGATATTTGTGAATGATTGATGCTTGTTGATTGAGATCCTCTGGGGTGTTCTGTGTTGGGGCCTTGCCATGTGTTCTGTGTTGGGGCCTTGCCAAGTGTTCTGTGTTGGGACCTTGCCATGTGTTCTGTGTTGGGGCCTTGCCATGTGTTCTGTGTTGGGGCCTTGCCATGTGTTCTGTGTTGGGACTTTGCCATGTGTTCTGTGTTGGGGCCTTGCCAAGTGTTCTGTGTTGGGACCTTGCCATGTGTTCTGTGTTGGGGCCTTGCCATGTGTTCTGTGTTGGGGCCTTGCCATGTGTTCTGTGTTGGGGCCTTGCCATGTGTTCTGTGTTGCAGCCTTGCCATGTGTTCCATGTGCTTGAACGGTATCTCTGCTTGGGAGAGATGAGCTTTGTGTGTGCAGTATACTCATGAATGTGATCATAGGGTGGTGTCAGTGTTGTATCGTGGAGGTTGAATTGATGGCAGCTTTGAATGGTCGTGGGTGGTTGCCGTGTGGTGTTGTGTGAGTCAGATGGGTATGTTGTCTGTGGTTTGTTGGAGATGGCATGCCTCCATGTGGGGTGAACAAGGGAAATTGTGATTCTGCCCAGTTGTGGTGTTGTGTGGGTCAGATAGGTATTTTGTCTTTGTTGTGGTTGTGGTCATTGATGGATGATTTGCGGAGTTGCAGCTTGGTGCAGGATGGAGTTTGCCTAGGGATCATGAGGCTTGCAAACAAAGGAAAAACATGTGCTTCAGCCCTTCCCCCTCCCCACGGTCTAGTGACTACTGGATGAGGTCTGTAGTAGGATGGTATTGTTGTATATTGGAATCAGCTTGTGTGGTACATGTTGGAATATTAAATGGTGCAGTGTTTGCCTGATGTGTTGGCATATGATATCCAGCATGCATATTTAATTAACTATGGAATTATGGGAGATTTCAATGAGGTAGCTTCATAATGGAGTTTGTTTGTAGACCATGCGGTTTGGACAATAGAGCAGGAAGCATTCCCAACCCCCCCCTCACACACAAACAAACACACGCACACTCCATCACCAGCCATCTTGAACATGTGCTCTCAGCAGACATTGACATATCTCTCATTGTATTTTAATGTGCCTCTCTCTCTCTCTCTCTCTCTCTCTGTCTCATATTGCTCATTGTATTTTGATCTTTAATAACCGTTTCATGTATTTTAACTGTACCTTATGACCTAATGTTTGTACAATTTATTTGCGCTCATTATTAGATCATAGCGTTGTAACATCTGTACTTTTACCTGAATAATAATCAAACTAGCGTCGTGAGCACATTACCATAGAATAAAACCCGCAGCGCTGAATTGCAATGCGTGCGAGCTGCAAAATAGCACGCACATGCGGCACAGTAGCATTGTGGAAGGTAGTACAGATGGTTCACGCGCACCACCACCGTCATATGCGGATGGGGGTGTAGGTACAGTCAATGTGAAATCCCATAAAAATGTAAGAGATCCTGAGTAAGGTAGCTTAACTATTGTTTATTTTCTCCCTCCCATACCCCAACTACCAGTGCCCTCTTGCTTCCATATAAGGGAGAGGTACACTGCACATAGACACGAAAGCCTCAGGGTCCCAGGGACTAACCCAGGATTGTTTGTCAAAGCTTTATAGAACTGTTATGTTTAAATGATATTAAACTGTTGTGCTTTATCTTTCACATACAGGACGCAAGGCTGCCAAAGACATACGACAGCCATACCCGGCTAAGGTTAAATATTTGAAGTACTGCCCTAATCAGGGGACAAGGAAACAATAGAACCGTAGACATTTATAACAGAATTTTTTATTGCAGGAATTTTGTATCAATACAGTATCCTTAGAATTAGTGATAGAAAGGATACTCATTTCACAAGTAATATCTTTTACAACATGTGAAACGTGATAGGTACTAGTATCAAGATCATCCCAGACCACCTGTCTGTCTCCCATTGAGATACTGTTTGCCAGGTAGCCTCATGTGAAAATATTATGAGGTTACTGTGCAGGTTCTCATGACAATGTGTAAGAACAACAGGAATTGAAGTGTTATTTACTAACATGCCTGAAGCAAACTGTAATGATGTTAAACCTGGAGAAAAATTCATTTGATCTAATAATTTCTTGTGTTCAGATTGCCTGATTGATTGGGGGATAGAACTATATCCGACGTGGTAACTAAATTCTACATCCTCAAAGGGTGGCCGACTAAGATGCCAGAGTCCATTCCACCAAATACAGGGAGGATTAATCTACCGTGGGAGATGCAAGGCGGAGACGAGGCCGATAGCATGGACCTGTCGATTGCGAGCTTGTGTCGGGAAGATTAAAAGGTAACTGTGAGCTATCTGAGCTAAAGAAATTGCAGATCAGTGTTGCAGCAATGGACCAGTCCGCTGTGTTCATTTTTGTATTCTTTTTCAGAGTTTTCACCATCCTGGGTTGCTCTGGGATTCCTGGTTTCGGTGATAGGGGACTGATACAGACAATGGGAGCTGATGTCGGCATTGATGCAGAGGAGTCGAAAGGAGGAGTGCTATACCAAACCAGGGGAGTGTCGGTCCAATATGTAGTGTATAATAATGTAGCCGGAGTTTGAGTGGTCATGCATGGATATAACGTTTATGTTGTTTTAAGTCATCTTAGGTAATGCAGTCCCAACCCCTTCCAAGGCTCTCCTTATAGGATAGGTGTATCCCAACATCTTTCCCATGATCCCTTATGGATCCGCGGTGTGCGTATAAGGACAGTTTCATGTCCCTCCCGGAGACGCATTATCTGAATGGTTCAAATGACCATACTGTGTCATACCATAATAACATTGAACGGTATATTCTCATGCATGGCTAAACAGATTCAGAACAGGTTGTGATAGCGCTTGATGGGCTATCAAAGAGTGGACTGTGAAAACCGGATAATTGGCGAAGACAGAATCTGTTTGCAATTGTAATCTGCGCAATGCTGTCTTGTAAAGGGCCAAGACTCCATCTTAGAAATAAAATCTCACAGCACTAGTTTGTAAACAAAAGGTACATAGTCAGCCTTCCTCAAACACAGGCAGACTAAACAGGGAGGCTCCGACAGCACAGCTGGAAGCCTTCTTCCTGTATGAGAATTAAATTCACTGTATAAACACATTTTGCAATTTGCAGTTTAAGAACATCAGAAAAATACATGTGTGCTTGTATATGTGTATATATATATATATATATATATATATATATGTGTGTGTGTGTATGTGGCCCATTTATAATATCACACAGACTTATATTTGAAAAGTAGCAAAATTCCCTGCAACTCATACACACAATGTTAAACAGAATACAGACTGTTTTTTAGTAATCCTTCCCAAAATCATACTGGCATGGCCACACACACACATAGATGCCCTTCCAGCTTAGTGCTGCTCGCTGAGTGCCCCACCGACCCTCAGATGCACAACGCAATTCAGTGGTGTTTTCCCCGCATACATACATTTAAAAGCAATGGTCCCGTAACGCAAAAAGGATAATTAAGAAATGAATGTTTTCTGTAACTATGGCTTAGTAAATGACAATTGAACTGTGTGTGGAACCGTACTGATCGACTCTGTTTCCACAGCATTCCGGTTACATCAATATGAAGATCAGAACATGCGGCTATGAAATATGAATGTTAGAGAGAATATCTATTTGAAATGTTGTTTTCCATAGCAGCTTAGATTTGCATGTTGGGGGATACAAAAGGAGGTTGGAGACCTTTTGTATCCATTTGGAATTGTCCAATAAATGCCCTGTAACAGATTTCTCCAAAGGACTGGTTATTCCAGTCTAATCAATAGAGCTAGCTAGCTGAGAGTAGAATCTAATTAACAGTAATTTCATATAACCAAAAGGATACTCCCTTTCTGATGACCTCACAGGCAAAAGAGGGTGGGAACATAGCATGCACATCCTGAGAAAAAACAGTTTAGCAGAGACTGGCAGATCTTTGGAGGAGAGAGAGGTTTCCTCTATCACAAGACAAAGGAATATGGTTCTCAGTTCCCCTGGGTTATTGCTGAGTATAAAATGTGCAATATTTAGCCTATTTGGGTGTCTGTAGCTATGTTGGGTGTTAATCTGTTATTAGCTTAGCATGGTGTGTGGTTTGTAGTTTTCTAAGGATATTCATGGGTCTGTGTTGGCATGCAGTGATGATGTGTTGTCTGGTCTGTGCTTTTCATCTGCACTGTAGGGTACAGTGGTCTGTTGTTAGCATGCAGGAAAGGGATTGATTGTGGAATTGTTGTGATATTTGTGAATGATTGATGCTGGTTGATTAAGATCCTCTGGTGTGTTCTGTGTTGGGGCCTTGCCATGTGTTCTGTGTTGGGGCCTTGCCATGTGTTCTGTGTTGGGGCCTTGCCATGTGTTCTGTGTTGGGGCCTTGCCATGTGTTCTGTGTTGGGGCCTTGCCATGTGTTCTGTGTTGCAGCCTTGCCATGTGTTCCATGTGCTTGAACGGTATCTCAGCTTGGGAGAGATGAGCTTTGTGTGTGCTGTATACTCATGAATGTGATCATAGGGTTGTGTCAGTGTTGTATCGCGGAGGTTGAATTGATGGCAGCTTTGAATGGTCGTGGGTGGTTGCCGTGTGGTGTTGTGTTAGTCAGATGGGTATGTTGTCTGCAGTTTGTTGGAGATGGCTTGCCTCCATGTGGGGTGAACAAGGGAAATTGTGATTCTGCCCAGTTGTGGTGTTGTGTGGGTCAGATAGGTATATTGTCTTTGTTGTGGTTGTGGTCATTGATGGATGATTTGCGGAGTTGCAGCTTGGTGCTGGATGGAGTTTGCCTAGGGATCATGAGGCTTGCAAACAAAGGAAAAACATGTGCTTCAGCCCTTCCCCCTCCCCACGGTCTAGTGACTACTGGATGAGGTCTGTAGTAGGATGGTATTGTTGTATATTGGAATCAGCTTGTGTGGTACATGTTGGAATATTAAATGGTGCAGTGTTTGCCTGATGTGTTGGCATATGATATCCAGCGTGCATATTTAATTAACTATGGCATTATGGGAGATTTCAATGAGGTAGCTTCATAATGGAGTTTGTTTGTAGACCATGCGGTTTGGACAATAGAGCAGGAAGCATTCCCAACCCCCCCCTCACACACAAACAAACACACGCACACTCCATCACCAGCCATCTTGAACATGTGCTCTCAGCAGACATTGATATATCTCTCATTGTATTTTAATGTGCCTCTCTCTCTCTCTCTCTCTCTCTGTCTCATATTGCTCATTGTATTTTGATCTTTAGTAACCGTTTCATGTATTTTAACTGTACCTTATGACCTAATGTTTGTACAATTTATTTGCGCTCATTATTAGATCATAGCGTTGTAACATCTGTACTTTTACCTGAATAATAATCTTTAGCGCTTCGGACCGCTAATCAACTGTCTTGGTATTTCATTAATGGTATAATCAAAATAGCGACATCTTGTGGTTTTAGAAGGTACAGGCAGGTTTTGTCTTAGAGGTTCTAGGCAGGTGAATCTTAGAGGTTTATAGGCAGGAATGTATTAAAAGGTTTATTTACGAATTTAACAGTGGGGGCTCGCATCGGTTTATCACACTATCTGATACACGATAACAATCGGTCAGTCCTCTCTCAGCAAAAGGGTGGAGGTGCCTTTTGAGAGACGCATTAGTCTCTCATTAACACAGTGTTGCTGAGAGCGTACTGCCGGTTATTGTGTAGAGGAAGCGCTGATCAGAATTCAGGGACAAGAGAGGAAAAAAAAGTTTTTTTCTCTCTGTTGATAGAACCTTACGTTTAGAGGGGTGCCGCAGTATTGAGTATGCGGCTGAGATGCATTTTTGCGTACGCAGTTAAAAAGACATTATACGCTTGTGTGGTAGTCGCATAATTGTGTATGCGGCCGGTCGCACAATAAGCGTATACGCACTTCTGGTTCTGCTGCCACATGTTTGAACAAAGCCATTGAGGTTTACATTTTTTTTCTATCTACCAATATCTGGGTTAAACGTTTATTTTCTGCACAGAGAAAAAAGTGTGTAACAGTGTGTGTATTGTTGATAGGGGTTATTTATTCCCTAAAGTTAAGGGTACCGTATGATCCTTAAGGGCTAGGTGCAAGTGTTAGCCTAGTCACTCGGTAAGCAGCTTTACCGTTCTAAACACAGTAGCAGGTGTACATGTTGTCTTTGTTGTATAGAGGTGCGTGAGAGTGGCCGACATACAAACTCTCATAGGTTTGGAAGTTACCTTACTAAAGCTTATCCGGGTGTGGAAGTTGACTGTTTCAAATCTTATCTAGGTGTGGAAGTTGCCTTACTAAATCTTATCCAGGTGTGTGGACGCCACTGACTTAAATCGTTCACAGGTAAGTGAAAGTATCTTGATTGTCTTTCACCGGTTTAAATTTTTATTGAAAAGCGTAGGAGTTGTCTCAGAATGGGAGCCACGCAAACAGTAGAAATGTTAGGCAATGATGTGCTGCTAATGGAGGCGCCAATCAGATCGGCCCGTCGTATCATGCATAACTAAGTACGGTACTTATGCAATAAGGTATTGTGATATATGGTTTAATATGATGAGAATGAGTGTTAGTCCGTTCCCCAGACTTGGTAGTTTTGATAAAAATGTGTTAGATAATGTCCAGGATCACATCAGTATGGTGCGATCCCGAGAGAAAAAGATTAAGTATTTTGAATGTTTAGAAAAAATATGGCAGCATGAAGGGGATGCGTGGCTTAACAATGTGCAAATGACGCAAACTAGCGTCGTGAGCACATTACCATAGAATAAAACCCGCAGCGCTGAATTGCAATGCGTGCGAGCTGCAAAATAGCACGCACGTGCGACACGGTAGCATTGTGGAAGGTAGTACAGATGGTTCACGCGCACCACCACCGTCATATGCGGATGGGGGTGTAGGTACAGTCAATGTGAAATCCCATAAAAATGTAAGAGATCCTGAGTAAGGTAGCTTAACTATTGTTTATTTTCTCCCTCCCATACCCCAACTACCAGTGCCCTCTTGCTTCCATATAAGGGAGAGGTACACTGCACATAGACACGAAAGCCTCAGGGTCCCAGGGACTAACCCAGTATTGTTTGTCAAAGCTTTATAGAACTGTTATGTTTAAATGATATTAAACTGTTGTGCTTTATCTTTCACATACAGGACACAAGGCTGCCAAAGACATACGACAGCCATACCCGGCTAAGGTTAAATATTTGAAGTACTGCCCTACTCAGGGGACAAGGAAACAATAGAACCGTAGACATTTATAACAGAATTTTTATTGCAGGAATTTTGTATCAATACAGTATCCTTAGAATTAGTGATAGAAGGGATACTCATTTCACAAGTAATATCTTTTACAACATGTGAAACGTGATAGGTACTAGTATCAATATCATCCCAGACCACCTGTCTGTCTCCCATTGAGATACTGTTTGCCAGGTAGCCTCATGTGAAAATATTATGAGGTTACTGTGCAGGTTCTCATGACAATGTGTAAGAACAACAGGAATTGAAGTGTTATTTACTAACATGCCTGAAGCAAACTGTAATGATGTTAAACCTGGAGAAAAATTAATTTGATCTAATAATTTCTTGTGTTCAGATTGCCTGATTGATTGGGGGATAGAACTATATCCGACGTGGTAACTAAATTCTACATCCTCAAAGGGTGGCCGACTAAGATGCCAGAGTCCCTTCCACCAAATACAGGGAGGATTAATCTACCGTGGGAGATGCAAGGCGGAGACGAGGCCAATAGCATGGACTTGTCGATCGCGAGCTTGTGTCGGGAAGATTAAAAGGTAACTGTGAGCTATCTGAGCTAAAGAAATTGCAGATCAGTGTTGCAGCAATGGACCAGTCCGCTGTGTTCATTTTTGTATTCTTTTTCAGAGTTTTCACCATCCTGGGTTGCTCTGGGATTCCTGGTTTCGGTGATAGGGGACTGATACAGACAATGGGAGTTGATGTCGGCATTGATGCAGAGGAGTCGAAAGGAGGAGTGCTATACCAAACCAGGGGAGTGCCGGTCCAATATGTAGTGTATAATAATGTAGCCGGAGTTTGAGTGGTCATGCATGGATATAACGCTTATGTTGTTTTAAGTCATCTTAGGTAATGCAGTCCCAACCCCTTCCAAGGCTCTCCTTATAGGATAGGTGTATCCCAACATCTTTCCCATGATCCCTTAAGGATCCGCGGTGTGCGTATAAGGACAGTTTCATGTCCCTCCCGGAGACGCATTATCTGAATGGTTCAAATGACCATACTGTGTCATACCATAATAACATTGAACGGTATATTCTCATGCATGGCTAAACAGATTCAGAACAGGTTGTGATAGCGCTTGATTGGCTATCAAAGGGTGGACTGTGAAAACCGGATAATTGGCGAAGACAGAATCTGTTTGCAATTGGAATCTGCGCAATGCTGTCTTGTAAAGGGCCAAGACTCCATCTTAGAAATAAAATTTCACAGCACTAGTTTGTAAACAAAAGGTACATAGTCAGCCTTCCTCAAACACAGGCAGACTAAACAGGGAGGCTCCGACAGCACAGCTGGAAGCCTCCTTCCTGTATGAGAATTAAATTCACTGTATAAACACATTTTGCAATTTGCAGTTTAAGAACATCAGAAAAATACATGTGTGCTTGTATATGTGTATATATATATATATATATATATATATATATGTGTGTGTGTGTATGTGGCCCATTTATAATATCACACAGACTTATATTTGAAAAGTAGCAAAATTCCCTACAACTCATACACACAATGTTAAACAGAATACAGACTGTTTTTTAGTGATCCTTCCCAAAATCATACTGGCATGGCCACACACACACATAGTTGCCCTTCCAGCTTAGTGCTGCTCGCTGAGTGCCCCACCGACCCTCAGATGCACAACGCAATTCAGTGGTGTTTTCCCCGCATACATACATTTAAAAGCAATGGTCCCGTAACGCAAAAAGGATAATTAAGAAATGAATGTTTTCTGTAACTATGGCTTAGTAAATGACAATTGAACTGTGTGGAACCGTACTGATCGACTCTGTTTCCACAGCATTCCAGTGACATCAATATGAAGATCAGAACATGTGGCTATGAAATATGAATGTTAGAGAGAATATCTATTTGAAATGTTGTTTTCCATAGCAGCTTAGATTTGCATGTTGGATGATACAAAAGGAGGTTGGAGACCTTTTGTATCCATTTGGAATTGTCCAATAAATGCCCTGTAACAGATTTCTCCAAAGGACTGGTTATTCCAGTCTAATCAATAGAGCTAGCTAGCTGAGAGTAGAATCTAATTAACAGTAGTTTCAGATAACCAAAAGGATACTCCCTTTCTGATGACCTCACAGGTAAAAGAGGGTGGGAACATAGCATGCACATCCTGAGAAAAAACAGTTTAGCAGAGACTGGCAGATCTTTGGAGGAGAGAGAGGTTTCCTCTCTCACAAGACAACGGAATATGGATCTCAGTTCCCCTGGGTTATAGCTGAGTATAAAATGTGCAATATTTAGCCTATTTGGGTGTCTGTAGCTATGTTGGGTGTTAATCTGTTATTAGCTTAGCATGGTGTGTGGTTTGTAGTTTTCTAAGGATATTCATGGGTCTGTATTGGCATGCAGTGGATGATGTGTTGTCTGGTCTGTGCTTTTCATCTGCACTGTAGGGTACAGTGGTCTGTTGTTAGCATGCAGGAAAGGGATTGATTGTGGAATTGTTGTGATATTTGTGAATGTCTGATGCTGGTTGATTGAGATCCTCTGGTGTGTTCTGTGTTGGGGCCTTGCCATGTGTTCTGTGTTGGGGCCTTGCCATGTGTTCTGTGTTGGGGCCTTGCCATGTGTTCTGTGTTGCAGCCTTGCCATGTGTTCCATGTGCTTGAACGGTATCTCAGTTTGGGAGAGATGAGCTTTGTGTGTGCTGTATACTCATGAATGTGATCATAGGGTGGTGTCAGTGTTGTATCATGGAGGTTGAATTGATGGCAGCTTTGAATGGTTGTGGGTGGTTGCCGTGTGGTGTTGTGTGAGTCAGATGGGTATGTTGTCTGCGGTTTGTTGGAGATGGCTTGCCTCCATGTGGGGTGAACAAGGGAAATTGTGATTCTGCCCTGTTGTGGTGTTGTGTGGGTCAGATAGGTATATTGTCTTTGTTGTGGTTGTGGTCATTGATGGATGATTTGCGGAGTTGCAGCTTGGTGCAGGATGGAGTTTGCCTAGGGATCATGAGGCTTGCAAACAAAGGAAAAATATGTGCTTTTGCCCTTCCCCCTCCCCACGGTCTAGTGACTACTGGATGAGGTCTGTAGTAGGATGGTATTGTTGTATATTGGAATCAGCTTGTGTGGTACATGTTGGAATATTAAATGGTGCAGTGTTTGCCTGATGTGTTGGCATATGATATCCAGCATGCATATTTAATTAACTATGGCATTATGGGAGATTTCAATGAGGTAGCTTCATAATGGAGTTTGTTTGTAGACCATGCGGTTTGGACAATAGAGCAGGAAGCATTCCCAACCCCCCCCTCACACATAAACAAACACACGCACACTCCATCACCAGCCATCTTGAACATGTGCTCTCAGCAGACAGTGATATATCTCTCATTGTATTTTAATGTCTCTCTCTCTCTCTCTGTCTCATATTGCTCATTGTATTTTAATGTCTCTCTCTCTCTCTCTCTCTGTCTCATATTGCTCATTGTATTTTGATCTTTAATAACCGTTTCATATATTTAACTGTACCTTATGACCTAATGTTTGTACAATTTATTTGCGCTCATTATTAGATCATAGCGTTGTAACATCTGTACTTTTACCTGAATAATAATCTTTAGCGCTTCAGACCGCTAATCAACTGTCTTGGTATTTCATTAATGGAATAATCAAAATAGCGACATCTTGTTGTTTTAGAAGGTACAGGCAGGTTTTGTCTTAGAGGTTCTAAGCAGGTGAATCTTAGAGGTTTATAGGCAGGAATGTATTAAAAGGTTTATTTACGAATTTAACTAGTGTACTTAGTCTATGGTCTGATTCAGCATTGCTTATCTTCTGCTTCATCTCTGGCCCACCACTAATCAACTTTGTGTTGCCTAGCTCAGCCCCTACTAACTGAAGCTCAGCTGTGCTCTTGTTACATTACTGTAATTTTTTATCTAGCTGGTGCAGTTCTGTTGCTTTTGCAATAGCTTTTTATGTCATTCTCCTCATTTGTAATCAGCATCTCAACTTGCATAGGTAATTCCAGTCTTCTCCTGTTTTCTGAATCTGTGCTACACCTGTGCAAAGCATTCACCAGTCTACTGAGGTATATTAGCTTGTCCTGCTTCTCTAGTTTAGTGCCAGCTTACTGCACAGCTACATTCCATTCTGGTGTTTCGTCTGTATCCCATCCTGTCATCATTAGAGTGCTCCCAGACTACAGACAAAATTGAGTACAAGCCTTGTAAATACTTCTGCCAAGATCTACCACTCAAGTGTCCAGGACTACAGAACCAAGTAAGTGTTTTTATTATTATCAAGTAACAACCCAGTTCAGCCTGGTATCCTTATCTGCTACATACATCATAAGACCAACAACACCGATGTCACTGGTAGTCTAGTGGGTATGATCTGGTATCTTTCTGCTGAGACTCAGGTTCGATTCCCTATCAGGGAAGCATTTTTTCACATGTCAAGAGGTCTCCTCAGGCCTGATAGCTTTGTGTACACAACTCTCTCTATTCAAACAGACATCTACCTGACCCTGGTCCCACAAAAAAACACAAGCATGACACACAGCCCCCCTGGATGGACATGACACATCTAACCTGGATGGACACAACACAGCCCCCCTAGATGGACAAAACACAGCCTCCCTGGTAGGAACAGTTTAGCCCCTGGGTGGAGCACAACCCTGGATGGACACATACTAGCCTCTGAATGGACACAGACTAGCCCCTGGATGGATACAACACAGCTCCCTGGATAGAACAGTACAGCACCTGGATGGAGCAAAGCTGTGGATGGACACAGCCTAGCCCATGGATGGACACGGCCCCCTGGATGGAACAGTACAGCCCCTGGATGGAACATAACTATGGATGGACATAAAATAGCAACTGGATGGACACATCTTGGACCCTTGATGGGCACAACACAGCCCCCCTGGATGGGCAGCACAGCTTTTGGATGGACACAGCACAGCCAAAACAAATTACCACAGCAGTAAAGCAAATGGTGCTGATCATTGTGGGGAGGGACTTATATGCAATCTAAAACCCATGAGAATCCAAAGCAGGATTGGTGAAATTTATCCTTGTTTTCAGATCCGTGTCAAGCAGGAAGACACTAGCCTATCTCGGATCCTATTTGGATTCACGATGTTCCGGTGGGTCCAGATCTTAGAGAACCGTACCTGCTCATCTCTAGTCCTCAATAATATTTTGAATTGAAAGCAAGAGTCTCTCATGCCTCTTATATTTCTATGCAACATGATTCATGTGGATACAAGACCCTACTCATATGCAAGTAAGACCAATTTGAATATTAAAGGAATAGTAAAATTAGATATAGAATCTTCCAATGTTGCAAGGAAAGGATGGCTGCTGCACATCATTTGTCAGTGATAGTGAATGATGTGTGAACAGATACTATACCTGGTAGATAGAAGAAAGATAATCACATCTGCTTTTGGAAAAACCCCCAGGTCTGGTTTAATGCTTGCAGTGCAGACCAGAACTCTAAGGCATATATTTACTAAAGTGAGGGTTTTTAAAAGTTGAGTTGTTGCCCACCTCTAATTTCTAGATTCACATGTTCTAAGCCAAAAAACGTTCAGGTCTTTAGGTGATCCTTTGTGTGTGTTCAAGAAATGTCTTACCACAGATGAAAATGTCTTCAATTTTTATATGTTAGAGGGTTTCTGATGTTGCCAACCTGTTTAAGGGTGCTTTGCTTCAAGATCCATGATGTCACATACAGTATCTTAATCTGATTGTGCATTTGAGACAATAAATCATGCCCACGGTGTTGCAATTGAATAAATACTTTAACTCGATTGTGACTCCCAATCTCTGCACTACCATGTTTTTCTTTGTAGTGCATATGTATGCCTTGTAGTTCCCTTATGGCTAGGTACACTTGAGTTTAGTTTGCTTTTTTGGATTTTTTTCAAAGTTATCCTGGAGATTGTTAGCTCTCCGCCAACTGAAAAAAACATTTTAGGTCAGCATCTAGTAGGAGGATATGCCAACGTCTGTTTATTATCCTCTGCAGTTCCTGATATTCTCTGCAAAAATCTCCTACAAGCATATCTTTGTATCATTGTTGTTGTCCTTCTTGTTTGTGATAAGATTTTATGATTATTAATCACGGCCATAACTAGTGTGGTGCGACCTGTGCCTTGGAACAGGGCACCTCAGGGCAGGGGACGCTGTTTGGACCTGACAATTTTCCTGTTTATTATCATTCTCACTTATAGCTTAATTTTCTTTTATCCCAAAAATCTCCTGGCCTACCCTATCTCTTCCCATACTCTTCCCCATGAGGCCATGCCCCTTTTTGAAGTACTATACTCTATCTTTTGTCCCTATTTTAAAAATGAGAAGGGGGGCGCCAATGCTCTCTCTGGCACAGGGCACCAAAAAGTCTAGTTATGGCTCTGTTATTAATATACTATTGATATGAGATACATGGTATTTGGCTGGCTTGTTGGACCTTTTATTATACCCCCTATATAAGCAGGCAAGTGGTTTAATTGTCACAGCTCTTTTCAAAGGTCTCATCATTGGAATAGTTACGGTACAGCCTCAGAAACTCTTCTTAATGTATTTTCTTGATGGTGGCTGGAAAGTGGGGGCTGTTATGGTGGACGACACTGTTAGTCACTGAGTCCCGCACATAAATCCTAAGATCCAGAAAATGGAAGGAATTGTGGCTGAAAGTGTAGTTCTATATATGATGGTTTCAATAAATAATGTAAATGGTAATTATCTAATTTTATTTATCAAGTTTTCAAGAATACTGTTTTCACAATTTGATGAGGATAAAATACAAGCTGCAACATAGTGACTATACACAACAATCATTAATCTATTGTTATAATGAGCTCAATCGTTACTTCTCTATAGTAAGATATGTGATAAACTGTTTCCCTTTTTTTGATGGTGACAGCCAGAGATCAACTACTCCATTACGCTGACAGTAAGGAGTAAGCTGTCCACTATCTTCAGATTCTGATCAACTATATATAATTTTTATTGCAATATTATGGTATAGTATTTTAGATTTTTATTCTTCTTTTTATTTTCAATGTCTCAAATTGTTTTTTTAACCTCATCAAATTGTGAAAACAGTATTCTTGAAAACTTGATAACTAAATCAAACACATAAGAACAGTAAGTAAAGATTCATCAGCCATTCCATAATCTTTATACATTTGGATAAAGTACATCAATGTTGTGATAAATGAAGAATAAATAAGAACAGTATACAATATTTTTCTGGAACTTAAGCTCAAATTGCTCTATGTTGGCAGTAATGAGAGGCTGTGTATGACTTGTTCGTAGCATGATCAACACAAGTCACTTGTGAGCAATAGCACATGTAATAGAGGTAGAATGTACAATATCCTTGGCCTAAGACAATAAGGATACCAAAGATTCAGCCTAATTATTTCCTAGGGCCCACCACAACAATCTGCAACTTTGGATGTTTACTTGTAAATTGACTATAGTGGCACAAACTCAGAGGAGACGCCGGCAGAGGTGTGGTGTCCACAGCAGGGACGGTGGAGGGTCATGACTGACAGCAAACCATGTACCATCCACCTGCCTTAGCCACCGCTCTATCCCCACTACTAAAGGACAGGCTTCCCTGCATTCAGTGCTACATCAAGGTCCCACAAATGAGTGGAGAACTGGTGCACTACAAGTACTTGCCTACCATTGGTTGTTTATGAGGCTGACCACTGTAGTTGACAAGTTGGGAGCACAATCTTTCAGTTAGAGGAAACAGAGTCAGGTAAATCTAACCTACATTATACAGTGTACTAGAACTTGGTGAGTATTCAAGTGTATTTATCTCAAAGAACTCAATCCAAGCAGAGACTATGTATTTTCGGATTTAATACTGTTTGAACTTGGTCATAAGATATTCTGTTAGTTCCATGAGCAGGATCTTTATTTGTAGCAGTGTGCTGGATACATTGCAATCTATTTTTATATATCAAATAATTTTATTGATGTTTCTTATTATATTGTTTTTGCTTTAATAAATGTATATTTGTGATTCAGACAAGCCTATTGTATTGAGCTCAATCAAGCACACTTAACATACTCAGCACCAGCACGGTGATCCAGTGCAGTGGCTTAACTTCATCCCAGGTGCCCAGAGGCAAGATAAATGTTAGTGCCCCCCTCCAAATTAAAGTTTACCACCACCGACCAGCCTGAGCTGCCACCGCCCACCTATCCAGTTCCATTTATATAATGCCCCAGTAGTGGTCCCCCTATGCAGTGCCCCAAGTAGTAAGGCCCTTGTAGTGCTCCCAATAGTAAGGCCCCTGAGTGCCCCCATATGTTGCTCCCTGTAGTAATGCCGCTGTAGTGCCCCAGTAATAAAGCCTCTGTAATGTCCCCTGTAGTGCCCCCATATGATGTGCCAGTAGTAAGCCCCCTATAATAAGCCCCCTATAGTAAGCCCCCTGTAGTGCCCCAAGTATTAAGCCCTCTGTAATGCCCCCAGTAGTTCCCCAAGTACTAAGCTCCCTGTAGTGCCCCCAGTATTATGTTTTCTATAGTGCCCCCAGTAGTAAGCCCCATGTAGTGTTCCCAGTAGTAAGCCCCCAGTAGTAAGCCCCCTGTAGTGCCCCCAGTAGTAAGCCCCCTGTAATGTCCCAAGTACTAAGCCCCCTGTAGTGCCCCCAGTATGAAGCACCCTGTAGTGCTCCCAGTACCATGCCACTTGTAATGCCCCCAGTATTGTGCACCCTGCAATGCCCCTAGTTTTGTGCCCCCTGTAATGTCCCCAGTATTGTGCAACCTGTAATGCCCACAGTATTGTGCCCCCTGTAATGCCCCCAGTATTGTGCACACACACATACAAAAAAAAACTTAACTTAAACCCCGCTCCAGTGCTGCTGTCTTCCATCCCCGGCGCCGCTCTTCGGAAGTTAGTGAGTGACATCATGACATCACTCCCGTAGTGCACTGCATGACCCAGAGCTCGGAAGTGAGCTCCGGCTGCCACTGGCTCCAGGGGGGGAGAGAAGGAGTGGGTGCCCACTGGTAACACACTCAGTAGGCACCCAGCAAATGGAGGGTGCAGGGTGTCGAATCTGGATAATTGGCTGAGACCGAATCTGTTTAAACTTAAATCTGCACAACACCATTTTGCAACTGGCTGCCCAGTGCCAGTTTAGCGAATCTCATACATAAGTACATGTGGCGATGCTATTATTTAGCATCGTGCAATTCCCACGTAATAGAAAGATGTTAAAAATCCTCATTATATAAATACAGACAGTTACTGAAACATATAATATGATCAACCCTGCAAAACATGTTCCATGGTGTACTCCACAAAACATGTAGTCCCACAATGCTAACTAGCATCTTTTCTTAATACCCCAATACGTACACCCTACACACTTACAGATCTGCCCAGCTATTTTGTTGCTCATGGCGTGGCGAGAGTCGCGCCACGGACTTGTGGCGTGGTGTGCAGGCCTCTGAGTCGCGCCATGGACTTGTGGAATACCGTGGTATTCTTCAACGAAGGATATGGTACGGCATGTAATACAGTGCTTAACCGCTGGGTGGCGAGTGCTCCACTTTTGTAATTGCATGTAATATAGTGCTTAACCGCTGGGTGGCGAGTGCTCCACTGTACTGAATGTCTATCATATTCACAGCATTTGCATGAACGCACAACCCATACTGTATTTTTAATGTCGCATAATATACTGTACAAATCACTGCACATACTGTATTGTACATACGGTACGGTGCAGTAACTGAATAGTAGAGAAGTTGCCGGAGTTGTTGTCACGGTATAACCGATACTGTAGAATAATTAGATGCACGCACAGCTTTCACTGATATGGGATGCATTACAGTATGACATTTTTTTTTTTTATTAAAAACAGCAGCGGGAGGAGTGCACAAGGATGAGGCCACTCTCTGTGGTTCACTGTACTGTAGCTGTCGTGTGGGCTAGTGGTTAGGTGATCACTTTGGTAGAATTATGGTCCGGGGTTTGATCCCTGGAAAAGAATATACTGTACCGTACTGTATATTTTTTTTTGGCACTGTCTGCTCTGGACACTGTAGTGCCCAGAGAAGGCTCTGTACTGAACTGTATTTCACAGAATAGTGATTTCATACTGTGGCTATGGTGCGCCCAGAAACCGCAAAATGCAAACATGCGACAACGCATATGCGGGTACAAAATAGCATTGCATCCCAAACTGATGACATTGGTGATGCTGCTCCAACCTTGCACACTAAGTACGGTAGTAGTGGGATCTGTAGGAGAGAGAGCTCTCTGTATTACATGGTTGGCGCTACGGTGGCTGCGATAGATTAGAAATGGAGGGGGTTACAATGGGATCTGTGGCGCCAAGCCATACACCATGTAGCGCTATGCTATCACTGAGCATGCGCAGTTGGCAGTATTACTGCAGTCGGTACAGTATTGTATTCTGTTGCATTTCCATCTCAGGCGGGCGCATGCCCAGTAGGAGGGTTGCGATGGGATTTCTGGCGCATGCCCAGTGGGCCCAGAGTCATACACAGTGCATCAGGTCCCTTCCCCCAAAGCAAGCCAAGAGCCTCACATTACCATAATAAAGGAAGCTTTGTTAATCCATTTACTGTAAGCAGTCAGCTCTGCCCTAGTGTCCTGAAAAATGCTACGAATTGTCACCATTGGGAAAGACACCATCCCCCATCTGCTAGGACAACTAGTGTGCTGCTATGAATGTGCCTGTACTGAATATTCAAAAGTGACGGTGCCCTACAATTTAGCACCACAGAATAGTGATTTCATAACTGCAGGAACTGTTAGTGAAACTACTGTCTGGAATGTGAGACAGGCCTCTGCATCACAAACTGTGCGCCCAGAAACCGCAAAACACAAACAAGCGACAACGCATATGCGATCTCACCCTCGCGCACTATGGCTACGTCCCTTGGACTGTGTCTGAGAGTGCTTTCCGTCTGTGAGAGAGCGCTCTGTGTTCAAAGCTGACTGTGTGTTTGATGCGCAAAATAGCGTTGCATCCCAAACTGATGACATTGGTGATGCTGCTCCAACCTTGCACACTAAGTACGGTAGTAGTGGGATCTGTAGGAGAGAGAGCTCTCTGTATTACACGGTTGGCGCTACGGTGGCTGCGATGGATTAGAAATGGAGGGGGTTACAATGGGATCTGTGGTGCCAAGCCATACGCCATATAGCGCTATGCTATCACTGAGCATGCGCAGTTGGCTGTATTACTGCAGTCGGTACAGTATTGTATTCTGTTGCATTTCCATCTCTGGTGGGCGCATGCCCAGTAGGAGGGTTGCGATGGGATTTCTGGCGCATGCCCAGTGGGCCCAGAGTCATACACAGTGCATCAGGTCCCTTCCCCCAAAGCAAGCCAAGAGCCTCACATTACCATAATAAAGGAAGCTTTGTTAATCCATTTACTGTAAGCAGTCAGCTCTGCCCTAGTGTCCTGAAAAATGCTACGAATTGTCACCATTGGGAAAGACACCATCCCCCATCTGCTAGGACAACTAGTGTGCTGCTATGAATGTGCCTGTACTGAATATTCAAAAGTGACGGTGCCCTACAATTTAGCACCACAGAATAGTGATTTCATAACTGCAGGAACTGTTAGTGAAACTACTGTCTAGAATGTGAGACAGGCCTCTGCATCACAAACTGTGTGCCCAGAAACCGCAAAACACAAACAAGCGACAACGCATATGCGATCTCACCCTCGCACACTATGGCTACGTCCCTTGGACTGTGTCTGAGAGTGCTTTCCGTCTGTGAGAGAGCGCTCTGTGTTCAAAGCTGACTGTGCGTTTGATGCGCAAAATAGCGTTGCATCCCAAACTGATGACATTGGTGATGCTGCTCCAACCTTGCACACTAAGTACGGTAGTAGTGGGATCTGTAGGAGAGAGAGCTCTCTGTATTACACGGTTGGCGCTACGGTGGCTGCGATGGATTAGAAATGGAGGGGGTTACAATGGGATCTGTGGTGCCAAGCCATACGCCATATAGCGCTATGCTATCACTGAGCATGCGCAGTTGGCTGTATTACTGCAGTCGGTACAGTATTGTATTCTGTTGCATTTCCATCTCTGGTGGGCGCATGCCCAGTAGGAGGGTTGCGATGGGATTTCTGGTGCATGCCCAGTGGGCCCAGAGTCATACACAGTGCATCAGGTCCCTTCCCCCAAAGCAAGCCAAGAGCCTCACATTACCATAATAAAGGAAGCTTTGTTAATCCATTTACTGTAAGCAGTCAGCTCTGCCCTAGTGTCCTGAACAATGCTACGAATTGTCACCATTGGGAAAGACACCATCCCCCACCTGCTAGGACAACTAGTGTGCCACTATGAATGTGCCTGTACTGAATATTCAAAAGTGATGGTGCCCTACAATTTAGCACCACAGAATAGTGATTTCATAACTGCAGGAACTGCACACTAAGTACGGTAGTAGTGGGATCTGTAGGAGAGAGAGCTCTCTGTATTACACGGTTGGTGCTACGGTGGCTGTCAGCCATCTGTGATGGATTAGAAATGGAGGGGGGTACAATGGGATCTGTGGTGCCAAGCCATACGCCATGTAGTGCTATGCTATCACTGAGCATGCGCAGTTGGATGTATTACTCCAGTCCCATAGTAGGAGGACGCCGTGCGTCGTGCGTCGTGCGAAGAACGACGTGCATCACTGGCTAGTCAAAATGGCTTCTATGAGGGCAAGACGCTACTCGTCCGGCGAGCTCTTTGTCTTGGTTAAGTGGCAGGACCAAGCGTTCGCCACTAACCAAGACAAAGAGCTCGCCTACAGAAGTGCAAGCCGTGAGATCCACAGGCTATACGGCCTGCGCCGCAACGTTCGCTCACTGCAGCGCGGGTGGAGTGACCTGCTGCGGAGGGATAGGCCTCGCCTACACCGTATCCGGAGGTGTATAAGGCGAAGTAAGTACAGTATTGCTGTATAATCACATGAATTACAGTATACTGTACAATAACGAATACAGTACAATGCACGACTCTGACATACTCTACATTACTGTACACTGCACTGTAGGGTTTTGGATATTACAGTATCTGATGATGACTGACAGTTGTTAACACATACTGACATGACTGGCAGACATTTGATTGACAGGCTGATTAAATCTACAGTACTGTACATGGACTAAAGGGTTACACACTATTGGTCGACATGGCTTGTTTGATTAATAAATTAGTAACAAAAGGCAAGTTGATTGATCCACCATTCTAATGTCTGTCGACCAAATCTGTTAACCTACAGTACTGTACACACTATTTTTCTGTGCTGGGCCTGCCCCCTTTAAGTCTGACATTATTACTGTACGTCATGGACAGATTCAGGGGTCTCCAATCAGCTCCCAACTGTCATCTCACAGGCACAGCTTGAAAAATGATATTTGGGAGCTGATTGGCTGGTATCTTATTACTACTCACTCTGTGCCCCATTTACAGTACAGTACAAAAGAAGGGAAATACCAGGGCGAATTTTCATTTGGTATCACTGTGATACAAACGAAAATTCCACCGGTACTGTATTTATTAATACAGTACTTACCCCTCCGGCGAGGTCTCGCAAAGTCCTCAGCGGGGTCCTCTGCTGGGTTCAGGCTCCAGTGTCATGCGCATATGCCATCTTGTAAAGCTCGTGGGGTGGCGACAGTGCCACCCACATAGCCTATGTGTAATGTTGCACAACTTGGTCATACAGTACTTTACTGGACTGTATGGTTTTTTTTTTATATACAGTACAGTACCATACTGTTTTATTTTGGCCCCAATGCCAGCTTCACAGACTACAGTAGTCTATGTACTACAGTATACTGTACTGGTTTGTATTTTAATCAATAGCTAATTCCCTAAGGCCATCTACCTTAATGACGACATGTATTTTTCCCCACAGGGCGAGCAGCCCCCCCTGCCCTGGCATTGCCACCACCGCCGCCACCACCGCCACCACCGCCGCCACCACCACCATCACTGCCACCACCCCCATCACTGCCAGCAGTTGGGTCCCAGTTGGCTGAATTTTCAGAGTAAGTACAGTACACACTACTGAGGCCATCTACAGTACTGTACCTTAATCCCTCTCCAATTTGGAATAGAGGTCTGAATTGTTTTCAAATGCTCCTTAATGACATGTTTTTTTCCCCACAGGGCCAGCAGCCCCCCCTGCCCTGGCAGCGCCACCCCATCACTGCCAGCATCTTCTCCAGCCTCCTCAAATGACAGTGGTAATGATTACAACAGTTACAGTATGGACACAATATTGTCATGCTACTACCTTTTTCATTTTTTGTACTGTATAATGTATTTTTTTCTTATACTGTATACACAGACAGACTCGTCATTGATGAGGAGGCTGCAGGAAGCCCCCTGCCCTGTAAGTAAAGTACACCTCCCTCTCCCTCTTTCTTTCTCTTTGTCTTTCTCTCTCTTTCATTTTCCTCTCTCTCTCTTTTTCGCTCTCTTTCCCTGTTTTTCTCTCTTTCTTTTTCTCTATCTCTCTATCTCTCTCTCCCTGTCTCCCTCTGTTTCTCTCTCTGTTAAAACATCTCCAACGTCTTCTCCTTACACAATAATTGTTTCTATCCTTGAGTATTTTAGTTGAAGACATTGAAGTGCCTCAGCCCTCCCCAGGGCAAGAGGAAGACCTAGACTCACCTCCCCAGCCAAGTAAGTACTGTATACAGTTTTATACTGTAGGACATTTTGTATTAATACTGTACTGTAATACAGTACAGTATACTGTATACAGTAGTAATGTTACAGTTGAGTATGTTTACCCTCTACTTTCCCACTGAGTACTGTACAATAGTGTATTATTTTTTTTTTATGCAGAACACCTCCATATAGTGATTGTGGATCTGGAGAGCAGCGAATCCAGTAAACCTTTCTTTGATTTTCTCTCTCTCTCTCACTCTCCCTCTTTCTTTCTGTCCTTCCCTCTCCCCCCTCTCTCTCTCTCTCCCTCTGTCATTCGCTCTCGCCCTCTCCCCCTCTCCCTCTTTCTCTCTCTCCTTCCCTCCCACCCCCTCTCTCTCTCTCTCTCTCTCTCTCTCTCTCTCTCTCTTTCTCTCTCTCTTTCTATCTCTCTCTTTCTCACTCCCTGTCTTTCTCTCTCATCCTCTCCCCCTATCTCTCTCTCTTTCTACACCACATTGTTTTCTACAGCACTGTATCGCTCTCCTTTTTTACCCTTGTCAGTCTCTCTCTCTCTCTGTCTTTCTCTCTTCCTCTAACCCTCTCTCTCCCTGTCTCCATGTGTTTCTCTCTCTCTCTCTCTTAAAACATCTCCAATGTCTTCTCTCTTTTTTGTAACATACTGTACTGTCATTTTTTTCAACAGCATCACCAGAGACCGTACCCCCACCCAGCCCCAGCGACAGTTTGCGTAAGTACAGTGCATTGTTCTCTCTATCTCTTTTCATTCTCTCTCTCTGTCTCTCTCCCTCTTTCTTTCTCTCCTTCCCTCTCCCCCTCTCTCTCCCCCTCCCTCTCTCTTTTTCTCCCTCTGTGTTTGTTTTTTGCTGTTATAGAGGCTCTGTTCAAGATTTATGGTGCGTACACACTAGGCGATAAAGTGGATGACTCAGGGAGCATATCGTGTAGTGTGTACGCACCATTACAGTTTTCTGTATGTGTTTCCAAATGGTTTTGATGGAAACTGTTCTTTGTCCACAGTAATACCACTTCCAACAATGGTGGCGACACCACCACCACCATCCCCACAGACTGGCATCTCCATGCTGCGTAAGTAAAGTACAACACATTGTTTTATACAGCACTGTATCGCTCTCCTTTTTTACCATTGTCAGTCTCTCTCTCTCTCTCTCTCTCTCTGTCTTTCTCTCTTCCTCTAACCATCCCTCTCCCTGTCTCCCTGTGTTTCTCTCTCTTTCTCTATTAAAACATCTCCAACGTCTTCTCTCTTTTCTGTAACATACTGTACTGTCATTTTTTTCAACAGCATCACCAGAGACCGTACCCCCACACAGCCCCAGCGACAGTTTGCGTAAGTACAGTGCATTGTTCTCTCTATCTCTTTTCATTCTCTCTCTCTGTCTCTCTCCCTCTTTCTTTCTCTCCTTCCCTCTCCCCCTCTCTCTCCCCCTCCCTCTCTCTTTTTCTCCCTCTGTCTGTGTTTGTTTTTTGTTGTTATAGAGGCTCTGTTCAAGATTTATGGTGCGTACACACTAGGCGATAAAGTGGACGACTCAGGGAGCATATCGTGTAGTGTGTACGCACCATTACAGTTTACTGTATGTGTTTCCAAATGGTTTTGATGGAAACTGTTCTTTGTCCACAGTAATACCACTTCCAACAATGGTGGCGACACCACCACCACCATCCCCACAGACTGGCATCTCCATGCCGCGTAAGTAAAGTACAACACATTGTTTTATACAGCACTGTATCGCTCTCCTTTTTTACCCTTGTCAGTCTCTCTCTCTCTCTCTCTGTCTTTCTCTCTTCCTCTAACCCTCCCTCTCCCTGTCTCCCTGTGTTTCTCTCTCTCTCTCTTAAAACATCTCCAACGTCTTCTCTCTTTTCTGTAACATACTGTACTGTCATTTTTTTCAACAGCATCACCAGAGACCGTACCCCCACCCAGCCCCAGCGACAGTTTGCGTAATTACAGTGCATTGTTCTCTCTATCTCTTTTCATTCTCTCTCTCTGTCTCTCTCCCTCTTTCTTTCTCTCCTTCCCTCTCCCCCTCTCTCTCCCCCTCCCTCTCTCTTTTTCTCCCTCTGTCTGTGTTTGTTTTTTGTTGTTATAGAGGCTCTGTTCAAGATTTATGGTGCGTACACACTAGGCGATAAAGTGGACGACTCAGGGAGCATATCGTGTATTGTGTACGCACCATTACAGTTTACTGTATGTGTTTCCAAATGGTTTTGATGGAAACTGTTCTTTGTCCACAGTAATACCACTTCCAACAATGGTGGCGACACCACCATCACCATCCCCACAGACTGGCATCTCCATGCCGCGTAAGTAAAGTACAACACATTGTTTTATACAGCACTGTATCGCTCTCCTTTTTTACCCTTGTCAGTCTCTCTCTCTCTCTCTGTCTTTCTCTCTTCCTCTAACCCTCCCTCTCCCTGTCTCCCTGTGTTTCTCTCTCTTTCTCTCTTAAAACATCTCCAACGTCTTCTCTCTTTTCTGTAACATACTGTACTGTCATTTTTTTCAACAGCGTCACCAGAGACCGTACCCCCACCCAGCCCCAGCGACAGTTTGCGTAAGTACAGTGCATTGTTCTCTCTATCTCTTTTCATTCTCTCTCTCTGTCTCTCTCCCTCTTTCTTTCTCTCCTTCCCTCTCCCCCTCTCTCTCCCCCTCCCTCTCTCTTTTTCTCCCTCTGTCTGTGTTTGTTTTTTGTTGTTATAGAGGCTCTGTTCAAGATTTATGGTGCGTACACACTTGGCGATAAAGTGGACGACTCAGGGAGCATATCGTGTAGTGTGTACGCACCATTACAGTTTACTGTATGTGTTTCCAAATGGTTTTGATGGAAACTGTTCTTTGTCCACAGTAATACCACTTCCAACAATGGTGGCGACACCACCACCACCATCCCCACAGACTGGCATCTCCGCACATTGTTTTATACAGCACTGTATCGCTCTCCTTTTTTACCCTTGTCAGTCTCTCTCTCTCTGTCTTTCTCTCTTCCTCTCCCCCTCCCTCTCTCTTTTTCTCCCTCTGTCTGTGTTTGTTTTTTGTTGTTATAGAGGCTCTGTTCAAGTTTTATGGTGTGTACGCACTAGGCGATAAAGTGGACAACTCAGGGAGCATATCGTGTAGTGTGTACGCACCATTACAGTTTACTGTATGTGATTCCAAATGGTTTTGATGGAAACTGTTCTTTGTCCACCGTCATAACACTTCCAGCAACGGCGGCTACCCCACCACCACCACCCACTCGTGGCCCAAGACTTTCCTCATTCAGAGCGCGGCTTGCCGCCCTGAGTAAGTACCATGCACTACTGTACTGTACATTGTGCTCTCCTTTTTACATTGCCTCTCTCTTCCTCCTGTACTCCAAAGACCCATCTCCAACCTCTTCTCCTTACACACTCATTGTTTCTGTACTTGTGTATCTGTACTTGTGTAACAGGAATATTTTTTTTTTCCCCACAGTGCGGGAATGTGGAAGGCCACAGCCCCCCACCGGCCAGTTGCCTCATCATGGGACAAGCAGGCCTCGCAGGCCGTGTAAGTACTGTACCCTACACAACTGTACAGTACATTGTCTTCTTCTGTACTGTCTCTCTCTCCTTTTTTTGTTTTCACAGCATCTTTCTCTCTCTTCTGTACCACAAAGACGCATCTCCAACCTCTTCTCCTTACAGACTTTGTGTTTTTATTTTTGTTTTTATAAAGGACATCACTCTAAAGGTGCCCATCCACTTAAAGATACCGGTATGACAACCACTGCATGATTACGACATTGTAATCGTGCAGTCGTTTGTCAGTACAGTATGTGAAGCAGTTGTTCAGTGCAGGGTCATCAATCATTTGCAAACATGCTTTGCAGATACTGTACAGTAATAGTCATTAAATTGTGGGAGGTTACTGTACTGTATCTATACCGCACCAAAAGTATCCCTCTGTCTGCCAGCTTCAGTCAGTATAATCACCTTTGGTGTAGCAATGTTTAAACTGTATAGTACTGTACTTTTCTTGCATTGTACCGTACTGTAGCCATTGTATTGTTCTGTTTGTTTATGTACTGTACAGTACTTTGTTAGGAGCTGCAGTAGCCAAACCATTTACAGTAGCACCATACCATATAAAGGTAAACACAGCACTGTTAATGTGAATATATTTTTTTCCAAAACAGTCTTCAGTCATGGACCATCAGGGAGGCAGGGACCCCAAGGGAGGCAGGGACCACGCCTGAAATTTTTTGTTAACTTTATTTTTGTTTATTTATGATTTTTATTAAAATTTGTGTTATTTGGTAAAACGTTTGCTGTCTTTACTTGGTGCTGTGGATAAAGTACAGTATACTGTATTTACATTTATTGATAGTGTAACAACTAAAAGGTAAGAAAATACAGTACAGTAAGTCACCCATTCCGTACTTTTATTAATTGCACTCCACTCTTAAGGGGTGATTTAATAAAGGCAACAGGGATACTGTACAGTATACTGTATGACTGTGTGCGGCAACCCCCATTGTCCGGCGCGCCTCTGGTGATTGAAATCCTGTCCAGTAGTATGATACACCCCTGCATCTGTGTGTTATTGACTTTTTGTACCTTTTTAATGACAGATGCACGTGTTGGGTCTCAGGCGTACTTAAACACTGAATTACATACAGTACAAACACCAATTGTATAAATTAATGACAATTTTTATTTAACCTACAGTAACATGCTTTACAGAGGGGGGGGGACTTCTTTAGCTTTCCACCCCTGTAGTCCTCTACAGTACCCTGCTTCTTTCTTCTGCCACTGGCATGTCCTGGAGTTCGAAGCTGGACACGGACATGACTACTGTACAGTACCTAGGAGGAAAGATATGACGTGAGAACAGTCCTTACTCAATGCCGACCGATACGCCCTACTGGACAGAGGACTACACAAAAAGAGTTGGCTTTTAAGTTAAAATCATCACTGGCACTTTTGGCCTCAGATGCAGAGTTTCACCTATACCAGGTGCAGACTCTACCTTGCATCAGAGTGCAAGGTCCACTGTACGCCCTGAAGAAAGGAGAATAGGCAGAGACAAACAGACAGTAAAAGACAGACACACAGGTATGGTACGGTACATACAGTACTCACCGGAGATACTCTTCTTCTTTGTCCCGCTCAATCCCACACAGAGGTCCCTGTAGGAGATAGAATATGCCATGCAAGGCCCTTTCCTGCTCTAATAGTGTCACACTAATACTACTGTATCTCACCAGCCTAACAAACTACAATATAAATTAATGTACAGTACAGTTGGCCTCACAGAGGGCCTACCGGTACCTGTTATGGTGGAAGAGGCTTTGAGAGGGGGGAACTGCTTTAGCTCTTTTGCTTTCCACCCCTGTAGTTCTCTCCTGTCCTCCGCTTTTCTCTTCACATGGGTCTTCCTCTCTTCAGACCTGTTGGTTTACTGTAGGTTGGTTTAATGTTCCGTTGGCCTCACATAGGGCCTATCTGTTATGGTGGAAGAGGCTTTGAGGGGGGGAACTTCTTTAGCTCTTTTGCTTTCCACCCCTTTAGTCCTCTCCTGTCCTCAGCTTCTTTCTTCTGCCGCTGCCACGTCCAGGACAGCGGCGGCGCCGGATCTTCCTGTCTTCTGACAAGTGCCTTCAAGTCGTGTTTGTTGATTGCAGATCTGTACTTGTATGCGTGACTGTCCTCCATGCATGTTTCCTTGGCATGTGCAGCACCCCATTCAGCGTGTCCTTTATCCAAGTAAGTTCTTCTTTTCCAATCCGGAATCTTGTCCGGCATCTTGAGAGGATATCTTCTCTTAAATTGTTGGGGATTGGCACTTTCTTCCGACTTCCATCAAAGTTCACCCGCTTCGTCCAATTGCAATACAGGTCATAGGGCACATGTTCCTGAAATATTGCTTGTGCATATCGATGCATCTCACAATTCACAGCTCTGTAAATTTCATTGTCCTTCTCAACGTTGATCACAGCCAGTGGTATATCTTGTAAGGGTGTTCCAAATACAGTCAGTGGTGCTGGCGTGCTCGACATGACAGGTGTTCCTGGTGAAAGTACAGGCATGCTTGCATTGTTGATCCTTGATTCTTCAACTGACCGTTCAGGCAGGCGATGTGATGCCACTGGTGTACTCTCCCACTGAGGCAGGCTGCATGATGGCACTGGTGTCATGTCCAAGTGCTCTGATGCCACTGTATTGTCCATATGTAGCAAGTGGAAGGATGGGTCAGTCTCCAAGTTGAAATCGTCGTCGTTCTCCTCAGGCTCAAATTCATCCGGTGTGACCATTTCATACTGGATTCCCTGGTCATGTCTCTTCCTGGTACTCTGGGCAGCGGCCTCTTGCCATTCTTCTTTACTTTGCCGGATTGCTTCTTTCATTGCTTCTGCAATGGTGTCCTTCAGCCCTTCCTTCAGATCTTCTTTCAAGTTGTCAATTTTCGCTTCCAGTTGACCAACTTTTCCGACGAGGTCTCTCACCATCCTGGCACAGCTACATTTGCATGCGTTATCTTCTTGGAATGACAGTTTTCGCCGAGTTGGTGAGCAGGATACATCTTCAACAAGAGGCTCAAAGGTGTCCAATTCTTCTGGCCCATAAATGACTGGTGTTTCCTCCTGGTTCGGGACGTTCATGGGTTGCTCCACGTTCCCTGGTCCATTTTCTCCGATGTCCACTTGCAAAGTGTTGTTCTTCGCCTTTGCATTCTTCCTTGCCTTGACTAGAAGAGGTACCTGTAAATTTTCCTTACCTGTTTTCTTCTTGGAATGTTTATTTGTAGACCGTTGTGGGACTAGTGCACTCAGCCTTTTGGTCAGTGGAAGTGGGCAAGATTCGTTTCCGTTGTAAAAACCTTTGCTCTTCACCATGTTGACAGTTCAGTGCACTCTGAAATACACAAGTATAAAGACACTAAATACAATGTTAAGTAAAATACTGGAAATACTGTACATGTACTATATACAGTAAATGTTTCACATTACAACACTGTAAACAATTACAGTACTCTTTCTGTCTCCTAAGACTGTGCGTGTGTTATACAGTATATACAGGTAAATATAGGAGATTACACAGCGCTAAAACTGTTAAAGCACTAACCACTATTGTGAGATTGTATAGAGGCACAAGATAATAAATATGATAAATACAGGTATATAAAAAACACTCCGTAATTATATACTGTACGGTAAGGTACAGTAGGTGTCAGCTCAACAGTAATAAAATGTGTGAATATCTCAACTGATATACAGTACAGTACTGTAAAGTACAGCGCCAAATTTGCTATTTTTATTACATAAATCAAAACTTAGTGTGTACATGACCATTAAAACAATTAGTCTCAAAGTTAAATGTGCAAACTGGTGCAATAATGCAAACACACGTTAAACACAGCAATATTGCGACTGAAAAAACAAATGGCCACCGAGCAAAACAAGATGGCGGCGGTCAGTCACGGGAAACTATGAGGGGCAACGGGAGGCTTGGAACAATCGGTATGTGTGTGTGATAGTTACTGGATTCACAAGTAAGCCTCTATGGGGATGGGTGAAGGACGGGGCATACCGAGGCAGCGGGACAATAAACACAGCAATATTGCGACTGAAAAAACAAATGGCCGCCGAGCAAAACAAGATGGTGGCGGTCAGTCACGGGAAACTATGAGGGGCAACGGGAGGCTAGGAACGATCGGTATGTGTGTGTGATAGTTACTGGATTCACAAGTAAGCCTCTATGGGGATGGGTGAAGGAAGGGGCAAACCGAGGCAGAGGGACAATAAACACAGCAATATTGCGACTGAAAAAACAAATGGCCGCCGAGCAAAACAAGATGACGGCGGTCAGTCACGGGAAACGCAAATCAGCGTCTAACACAGCAAACTGCAAAAACATAGCAAGCTACCGTACTTACAGTACCAGTGAGTTGATACTATAGGAAACAGCTGTAGAAGCTCACGGTACAGCAACAAAGGTGCCTCGGAAGTCAGGCAGAGTTGCAGAGGTAGATCACGATAATGAGCAGCAACAACAGCGACTTAGAAGTCAGGCAGCGTTGCAGGTAGTAGTACAGTATCTCAAGTGTTCGTACTGTTGATACGTGCCGATGAGACAATCCGAGCAGCAAGTCCGTACAGTTAAGTAGCAGATTCACAGTGTGGATAGCTAGTGCGGTCTGAGATGCTCTTTTATGCTACCAGATACAAAAGAATTCCTTCCCGCAGAAAATCTGGCTGCTGATTGGTGTATTTGAAATATGCACTTCCTTGTGGTCCAATGGCATGGCAGAGTTTCGGCGGCAAGGTTTTCTTTGTCTCTGGTAGCATAAAAGAGCGTCTCAGACCGCACTAGCTATCCACACTGTGAATCTGCTACTTAACTGTACGGACTTGCTGCTCGGATTGTCTCATCGGCACGTATCAACAGTACGAACCCTTGAGATACTGTACTACTACCTGCAACGCTGCCTGACTTCTAAGTCGCTGTTGTTGCTGCTCATTACCGTGATCTTATGTACCTCGGCAACTCTGCCTGACTTCCAAGTCACCTTTGTTGCTGTACCGTGTGATTCTACTGCTGTTTCCTACAGTATCAACCCACTGGTACTGTAAGTATGGGAGCTTGCTAGGTTCACGGTCATTTTGCAGTTTGCTGTGTTAGACACTGATTTGCGCAGCGACTTTTCAATGCATATACGGTACTGTTTTGTTTTGCTCGGCGAGCATTTTTGTTTCAGTCGCAATATTGCTGTGTTTATTGTCCTGTTTGTCTCCTTCATACAGTACTGTAGATGCATATTTGCGTATTTAGGGGCATACTGTATGAAAGCTTGATGTGAGATTAAATTGGGAAATATATATCACAAATTAGCTCAAAACTATCATTTATTAAACACAGCCTGCAAAATGAAATTTACAAGCTGGTTATACTGTACATGTTATGGCTGATGTACAGTAAGAATGTAATAACCCCCTGTGTTTAAGATACTGAACATTACATTACTGTATGTACTGTATACTGTACTCAGTCTGTATACTCAGTAACAGTACTGTAACGTATTTCTCTTGTTCTTTACACAGATTTTGTCGTCAAACATGGCAAAAATCAGCAAAGCCATCAGCAAGATAATTGCAAGCATGAAAAAGGAACACAAAACAACACGACAGATTCATGCCTGGCTGAAAGAGTGTGGTGTTCTTGTTAGTTTACAGACTGTGCGCTATCATGCATTTGAGAGAACGCGGACCAGATATAGATTTCCTTCTAAATGCACATAGTAGGTACTTTACATAAACCTTTTTTTATTACAGTATACTGTATGTTGCTAGATTGGTACTGTATTGTGTTCCAATTTCAACACTAACTGTCCAATAATTGCTATATGCTCTGTATGTGTTCTACCGTAGGAGCGTCAAAAAGATTGTGCACAAATTGACTTGTGAGGATGATGAGCGTACAGCTTTACAAATCAAACGTATTCTAAAAGCAGAATGTGACCTGGACATCTCCTGTTCCAGCATCAAACGGATGCGTAAGGAACTGGGATGGACTTTTGGCCCTACAAGGTACTGTACATACTGTAAAATATATATACTGTATATTAGTAATGCACTGATTTTACATGACAGTAAACTAAAACTTGTTTTTATTTCACAGGATAAATCCCATGATAAGGGATGTTAATAAAGTAAAGAGAGTTGAACAAGCACGACGGTGGATAGAGAGTGGAGAGAATTTTAATGATGTCATTTTCACAGATGAAACTTCGGTTTCTCTCGAGAGGTTCTCAAGACTGTCCTTCCGACACTGTGCACATCTCTCACTTAAACCACATCCGAAGCATCCGTTAAAAGTCCATGTATGGGGAGGTATATCTCGTTGGGGTGCAGGACCGATCTATATTTTTGAAGGTGCAGTACAGTAATGCTTGTTTTAAAAATGATTTACAGTCCTGTACAGTGTATGCTTGTTACTGACAATTTCTCACCTCTTTAGGCATCATGGATAAGACCTTCTTCCAAGAAAAAATAGTAGATTGCTGTATGGTGCCATTTGTGAGAAAATGCTTCCCATCAGGACATCGATTATTCCAGGATAATGATCCCAAACATTCGGCTTCAGCAAAAGTCATGGAGGAGAGAGGGATAAATTTGGAACGCACACCACCAGAGTGAGTATTGTCCTATAGTACTGTATTAACTGTTTATTGTACCAAAAAGTATGTACAGTACCAAGCAGTAATTATTCAAGTACACTATATACTAAAGTACAGTACTGTGACTGAATATTTTTTTTATTTTTACTTACCTGTAGGTCACCGGACATGAATCCCATTGAAATGGTCTGGGCAGAAGTTGAAGAGGTTCATCAGGTCTGATGTGAAACCAACAACTAAACAGGAACTTTTGGATGGGATAATGAAGTTTTGGAGAACAGTATTGACACATGCCCAGTGTAACAATTATATTGATCATCTCCATAGAGTCTTACCAGTTGTCATCGAAAAAAACGGTCAAGCAACTGCTATGTAGCTTATACTGTACTGTATATAATTTGTAATGTGGAGGAGGGGTTTAACTTCCTTGATGTTGCCATTTGTAATGCAGATGTTTCAAGTTTTCAGGTTCCATTAGTTCATATACACTACAATAGTAGTGGCTGCTTCTACATCCACATCCATAGTTGCAGACATACTGTACAGTAGTGGGTGCACCGTGAATTGAGAGACAGGCTTCTACTGTATGGTTAGAGCGGCGGTCCCTTCGACATCAGGATAAGGTGAGATTTTTGGTAATGTTAGTGCTCTGTTATCATATTCACACAGCTGGTGTTCACCTCCATCTGGGGCACCCAAATAGTGTTTTGTTTCATGTATTTTTTTTTTTTATGTTATATTATGGTGCACTCTGATGCACGGTAGAGTCTGCACCTGGTATAGGTGAAACTCTGAATCTGAGGCCAAAAGTGCCAGTGATGATTTTAAATTAAAAGCCAACTCTTTTTGTGTAGTCCTCGGTCCCCCAGTAGGGCTAAAGAAGTCCCCCCCCTCTGTAAAGCATGTTACTGTAGGTTAAATAAAAATTGTCATTAATTTATACAATTGGTGTTTGTACTGTATGTTTACGTCATTTTCCCAGGCGTGAAATTATCGCTGTATTCAATTTGAAAGCTTTTCTGCCTACTGTAGGCGGGAAGTCAATGCAATGTACAGTAAGACAGTATGTAAAAAAGTTTTGCCTACTGTATGAATAGCAGGTGGAAAAATTTCGTGAATTGGGGTGCAATGTTGCGGGAAGCCTTCAACGTCCCTTAAAGGTACTGTAAACTGTGTAAGTTTTTTTTTTTTTAAAAGTCAGAACACACTAAAAATTCACTTTCATTTTGGGGGGTGGAAGAAAAAAAATTGGGGGGAAAAAGTGAAACTTGTAGGGGTAAATTTACTAAGATGGGAGTTCTATTTAAGAAGTTACTGTACTGTACAGTATGTTGGCCATAGCATCCAATCAGATTCTACTGTACTTAGAATTTATCTACAGTAGCACCTTCTAGAAGATACTGTACAGTAATACCTGGAATCAGATTGGTTGCTATGGGCAAAATTACTTAATAGCACTACCATCTTAGTACATTTACCCCCTAATATATAAAATGTACTGAGTTTAGTAAAAAAAAAAAAAGCGCTAAATGGGTATACACTAGATCAGGGCATGCGCCTGAGATACGATGACGTACAGTATTATAGGAAACACTCAAGCCAGGTGCAAACTTGGTATTGCTGGCGGCTGTAGTGTAATGGTAAATAATCAAACCAATACATTACGCTGCCTGTACAACCCTTTTGCGGGTTCGAAGCTTGAAAGTTTACACTTTTTATTTTTTATTAACAAGGTTAGACTTTTTGGACAAAGTACTGTGGCATAGAAATACCAGAATTTCTGGATAATGTACTGTATTAGTGAAGATTTAAAACAAAATAAAATTACCGTATAAATTATGTACTGTACTTTAAAGGTCTCGAACCAGTGGTACAAGAAAATGGTAGATGCAGTAGGGCTAGGCATTAGCCCCCTAGACTACTGCATCTACTGTACTGTAGTTCCTAGAGTCAGGGAATCACTACAATGTCTACCGTATTGTACTTACAACTACAGTTATAAGTACCGTATAATACAGACAACTGGGCATGCGCAGTGCTATGAGACTCAATACGCCACAGTGTAGTGCGCAACAATGCGGCATACTGTATGGCGTACCGTATGGAGCAACAAACTACAGTACTGTAGCTGGGCACATATACAGTACAATAGATTGATTTTTGTAAGGGTTGGATAACAAGACTGAACTACAGTACTATAGTGAACATTAAAAAAATCCATTAAATTATAAAGGTCTCGAACATAAGGAGAGAAGTGTAAGCAAGACGGATCACCTAAGCCCTTGCTCACAAGTCTCTCCTAGTCCTCTACAGTACTTTATGTGACATCTACAGTACCATATGATGACGTACAGTTCTCAGGCGTCTGTAGCGTAAAGGTAAGAAATCGTACTTCTACATTGCAGACGTCTGTACAACCCGGGTTCAAAACCAGGAAGCTTAATAATGAAGCTTTTCATTATTATTAGACAGTCAAGGTTACACTTTTTATTTTTAATATTATTATTACACAGTCAGTGTAATAATAACACACTTTCACTGTGTGTGAATCATGACCTGGTACTGTACAGTATGATATTCCATACTGTACGCCATGGTGTACAGTACATAGCCATAGCGCCACAAGGGTATGGCTATGGTGCAGCACCACTGGCAATGCATTGCAACCCAGCCACTGGCTATAAGTTACCACAACGCAAACTGTGCTGACAGTTGACGCAATTTTGCGGTTTAAACGCCGAGTCAGTTTGTACTAGAGAGACCCCTCTCTTATACACAGTCAACTATCATTTTTCCTGTAATGCAGCCAGTCTAATCTGTTATGCAATGGTAAAATGGACACAAAGAGCTGTTGGAAGCTGGAATGTGACCATGCGAATTGACCTATGAACTGTACTGTAACAGAAGAACCAGGAAGAAGAACCAATGAAATCATGCCAAACTGTTCTATTGTATTGCCTATCCCTAAGAGTATATAGATGCAGTCTTCTCGCTTTGCTGTTGATGGAGGTTTCATCTTTGTTGCCGGGATCTGGAACCAAAGCACGTGTGTATGTAACAACTGTACCTTGTGTCTGTATATTTTGTTTGCTCTAATTGTATTTAGATCACAGCGTGTAACCATCTGTTGTTATGTTGAATAATAAGTTACTGTGCTTTGGAACCACAATCAAAGTCTGAAAGCAATTATTTCTTGTACGACTCATAACGCTAAACAGCGACAATTTTAGAGTGTATAGATAGGTAGGAATCGATAGTTGGGGGCTTGCAGTGTTAAAACACGATACCGGTCATGCAGTAACACTCGGTCAGTGATCTCTCAGCAAAAAGGGGGTGGAGGCGCCATAGCAGGAAAGAACACATTGTGCCTTCAAATACCTGCTCCCACTTTGTTACTGAGAGTCCGCTACCTGTTATTGTGTGAGTTCAAGGAGCGCTGATCAGAATCCAGGGACAAGGGAGGAAAAAGGGGGGTTTTTTGCCTTCGTTGATAGAATTTTCATGTTAAAAGGGGAAGTCGCACAATAGCATAAGGGTAATAATATGTTTTGTGTAGTAGTCACATTATTGTGTACACAACTAGTCACACAATAGCATATATGTGTTCCTGTATTGCTGCCACGTGTTTAAACAAAGCCATTGAGATTGCATTGTGATATTGATAGGTAGCATTGTTGTAAATATCTTGATCAGTATTGCCATAATCTGGGAAAACATTTATTTTTCTACACAGAAAAAGGGTAAAGGGTATGTAACAGTAAACATATGTTGGCAGGGATAATATGTTCCCTAGTTAAGGGTATTGTAGGACCCTTAAGTGCTAGGCACCTGGTGTTGGCCTAGTGGCTTGGCAGTATTAAGTGATCAGTTAGGGTTATTTGAGCATTGTGACAATAGTAATAACATGTGTGACCACCGTGTGGTGCTAAACTAAGCCAATCAATACGAAAAATGAAAAATGAATAGGCTACTTTCCTATCCTGTTCTCTCTTGGGACGATGTACCAGGGAGTTCCCAATATATAAAAAGAGAGATAAGCACAATAGTGTAATATTGAAAAGATCAGGTGAATTTATTAAAACACACAAACATATAAATCAATCTTAAAAAGGCTAAATAAAGCCAAACAAATGCCTTAAGGATGGCAGAGTCAATTGACTGAGGAGAAGCACCCTGGACCCCCAGTACCAGTTATCGTTGGTTAGTCACTGCTCGACTTGGTCCGGACGGTCAGCATTGCACCCACAACGCAGTTATACATCTTGGATCTGGTACGCAGGGCTTATGGGCCCCTCTTTTTAAAGACATTATTATACCATGCCCAATAGGCATTTGTTTGGCTTTATTTAGCCTTTTTAAGATTGATTTATATGTTTGTGTGTTTTAATAAATTCACCTGATCTTTTCAATATTACACTATTGTGCTTATCTCTCTTTTTACATATTGGGAACTCCCTGGTACATCGTCCCAAGAGAGAACAGGATAGGAAAGTAGCCTATTCATTTTTCGTATTGATTGGCTTAGTTTAGCGCCACACGGTGGTCACACATGTTATTACTATTGTCACTTATTTTTGTTTAGGGGTTTAAGGTACCCAAGTGTCTCCACTGTTGGCAGCTTTACTCTTGGTGCACTGAGGTGTTGTATTAAACAAATTTTGATTATTTGAGCATTGTAATTGAACCACACAGTTGTGGCAAATTGTGATTGTGAACTGAGTAGAGGGTGGACGAAATCACTGAAAAGGGTAGGTGTTATTGGAATGCCTAAATGCTAGCAGTGAAAGGTAGACAAAAAAGGGATTAGGTGCGTGGAAGAAACCTGGCTATTCTTCCATAGGTGTGTGGGCACTTCCTATTAATATCGTCCACAGGTAAGTGAAAGTAGCCTTGACGTTCTTTCACCAGTCTAAATCTCTTTTGGAAAGTTTAGCGTTATTTTCCCAAAAGATGGGAGGCAAACAAACGGTAGAGTTGTTAGATGATGTGCTGCTGTTGGAAGCGCCGCTTGGGTCATCACAGCATATTATGCATACTAGGTATGGAGCTTATGCAACTAGGTACTGTGATGTATGGTTTAAAATGATGAGTAAAAGTGAGAAACCGTTTCCCAGAATTGGCAGCTATGAGAAGGAGGTATTTAACAATGTTCAAGATAGCATCTGTATGGTGCACTCTTGAATGAAAAACATAATGTGTAATAAGTGTTTAAAGTTTTTGCAGCATGATGGGGATACGTGGCTTAAGGGTGTGATGCCGGGTAGTGCGCATGCAGCACTGAACTGCGGTGCGTGCATGCCATAAAATAGTGTGCACACACAGCAAGGTGGCTTTGCTGAAGGTATTGCCAGTGGTTCACGCACACCACCTCCACCCTATGCGGATGGGGGTGGAGGTACAGTCGATGTAAAAACTCATAAAAATGTAACAGGTAACGTGTACCCTCTCTTGAGTAATCACAAGGAAAATGTTTATGATGCGGATGATGAACCTGTTGTTATGTCTGCCATTTCCCATGCTGTACACATGTTAGATGCTCCATCACAACAACCACCAGTGGTGGCCCCATCATCATCAGTGATAGTACAGTAAGTGTTAACATCCAATGCACCCATAGAGGAATTTGTTAAACCTATACATAGCAGTAATAGACTAAATCCCCAGCCATGTAACAAGGTCAAAGGCAACAGTGTGTCTGGTATCCATCCCATCTGGACAATAACTGTTCCAAATGGGAATGCGGATGTGAATGGTGTAGTGCCCGCAAGGGAGATAGCAATGCATTATCATTGGACAAGAGCTGAGCTTAATTCCATAATGAATGATTTCCCTGACCCTAAAATGGAATTAGCAAAATGCCAAAGATTTTTGAAAAATTTGGGTAATGCTCATGAGCCAACCAATGAAGATTGGCGAGTGGTGTTAAGGGCTTGTCTTCCACACAATAGTGATGTGAACAAGTTCATCACCGATTGCGTATTGGAGGGAGATGGTCCCTTAACAGACGAGGGTAACCAAGGTAACATTACCCGCATAATAACTCAATTGGGTGTATATTTTCCAGTAGTAGTTAACTGGAGTAAAATTTTCACCATAAAACAAAAAGAGAGTGAATCTGCAGAGGATTACTGTACCCGAGCTCTGCAGGCTATCACCCAGTACACTGGGATAGAAGATATTAAAGATAGCACTCATTACAGTCAAATGATCATCACGGTACTTATGGATAGTCTTAAAGACAATCTAAAGACCCGAGTCCAGACCTCACTACCTGGCTGGAGAGGAGTTACTGTAGACACATTTAGGGAGTCTGCTATTGAGCATGATAAAAACATCCTCAAGAAGAGAGAGACCCAGAGCGAGAAGCTTAATGGCTGTTAGTATTCAAGCTCTAGAAGGAATGAATGTAACATCACAGCCACCAGACACACATGCACCTGCACAGCTACATTCCCTCACCAATCCTGCACCATCACAAACACAACCTTACCCCACTTATCACACACAGCCACAAAACCCATACTATCCACAGCCACCATATTACCCTCAAAATCCCTATCCACATCCACAATCTTTCTCTACCACTCAACCCACACAGCAACCCTTTATTATTATTATTATTATTATTATTAGCAGTTATTTATATAGTGCGCACATATTCCGCAGCGCTTTACAGAGAATATTTGTCCATTCACATCAGTCCCTGCCCCAGTGGAGCTTACAATCTATATTCCCTATCATATGCGCGCACACATACAAACTAGGGTTAATTTTTGGTGGGAGCCAATTAACCTACCTGTATATTTTTGGAGTGTGGGAGGAAACCGGAGTACCCGGAGGAAACCCACGCAAGCACAGGAAGAATATACAAACTCCGCACAGTTAGGGCCGTGGTGGGCATTGAACCCACAACCTCAGTGCTGTAAGGCAGTAATGCTAACCATTACACCGTCTGTGCTGCCCATTTCACCCACCCCACTCACGAAGTTGCTTTAACTGCAACCAAGTGGGACATGTAAGTAGGAACTGTAAGGTGAAGAAGGTAGGACTCCCTAACCAGGGAGTACCTGTATATCCACATAAGGGATAGACACAGAGTACAGGACATTTCCAACAGCCACTAGCTCCAATTGTGGCCTTAAATGCTGTATTGGAGAGTGAGAGTCAACGCTATGGGTCAGGTCATACCTGTAGTCTACAGATAGTCAGGTTAACAGGAAGTACTAGGGAAGAACCGGTGATGGTGGTTGTTGTAGCTGGTACTAAATATCCTTTTCTTTTAGACACAGGGGTGACCAGATCATTGATAAAAATCTCCAGCTAATTTACAGGTGACCAGCGAGGCAGTACCAGCAATGGGTGTAATGGGTAAAGTGCAACATTATCCTTTAAACAAATCCACAGAGGTTACTATCAGGCCATTGCATACCAGGCATTCTTTTCTCCTGGCAGCAGTGGCTCCTACTAACCTACTGGGAAAGGATTTGATATGTAAGATGGGATGTGTCATATTTTGTACTCCTGATGGTATATTCTTAGATATCCCAGAGAGAGTTGCACATGAGGTGAGGGATATGTTGAACACTCCCCAAAGGTTAATGTATCACTCTACTGGTTCAGGTAAAAATCCATCTCTGGTAGATCAAATGTTATCCCAAATACCAGATTCACTTTGAACCAAAGATGGACAGGACACTGGATTAATGGCAAATGTAGCTCCCGTAAAGGTAAATCTAAAAAGTGGTAGGCAAGCAAAAATTCCCCAGTACCCATTAAAACAGGAGGTAGAGTTAGGGGTTTATCCCATAATTGAGTGATTATTACAGCAGGGAATTTTAGTCCATACAGCAAGTGTAGCTAACAGTCTCATCTTCCCTGTGAAGAAAAGTGGTGGGAGGGGTTACAGGCTGGTACAAGGCCATAGAGGGTTAATAGTAGTAGAGAGCCAATTTCCCGTATTGCCAAATCCAGCTGTCATTCTTATGCATATCGCACCAAATGCAAAACATTTCACTGTCATAGACCTCTGTTCTGCTTTCTTCTCTGTACCTCTTCTTCCTGACTGTCAGTGCCTATTCACTTTTAAATAAAGGGGTGTACAATACACATGGACACGATTGCCCCAGGGCTTCATAGACAGCCCCAGTATCTTCTCACAGGCCTTACACGACTGTTTACAATCTTTTAAACCTGCCAATGGATCTGTTCTAATACAATATGTGGACAATTTATTGTTATGTTCTGATTTGTTTATGTCATTTTTAAATAATACTAAACTTGTATTGCTTTATCTCTCACAAACAGGACACAAGGTTGCTAAGAACAAACTGCAGCCATGCCAGTCAAGTGTTAAATACTTGGGACATTGCCTAACCCAGGGGTTAAGACATCTGACAAATGACAGAATCTAAGCCATACAGACCATGACACTGCTGCTGAACTAACAGCAAATTAGTACCTTCTTGGGAATGTGTGGATACTGCAGAATGCGGATCCCAGGTTTTTCTATTCTGGCCTTGCCATTACATGACTTAGTCTCTTCCTCAAAGCCCGATCATGTCATACACACAGAGAAATCAGAGCAGGCTTTCCTTAATTTTAAGGATAGTCTGACAAGAGCACCTGCATTGGGAATACCTGATTATGAAAAACCTTTCGATTTGTATTGTACAGAAGCTAATGGTTGGGCAGCAGGGGTCCTCACACAAAAACCTGGTGATGCCAGTAGGCCCGTAGCATACTACAGTGCACAATTGGAAACTGTGGCAAGATCACTCCCAACATGTTTAAGAAGTGTAGCACCAACTGCTCTATTGGTCAGTAAGAAAGAGGATATTTTATTAGGCCATGATATGATTGTCTATACTCCACATGCTGTATATGCTTTGCTAAAATCTGCCAAAACCAGACATGTCTCCTCAGCTAGCTTCACAAAATGGGAACTAGCCCTAAAAGCACCTGCAAACATCACCATCAAAAGGTGCACTACTTTAAATCCAGCAACGTATTTACCATATGTGCAACATGATGCACAATGGGTGGAGAGAGGTGAGTCACTGGCGAAAGGTGAGTTCTGCAGGTATATTGATGCACATGATGGAATATCTGAATCAGACCTTTTCTGCAATACCTGACATACGGGATACACCATTAGAAAATGTAGATGTGACATTTTACACAGATGGGAGTTGTCATAGACAAACTGACACTGGAGAGTTATGTACAGGTTATGCTGTGGTAATTGACGAAGATGTTATAGAGGCTGAACCTTTAGGTCCATCACACTCGGCCCAAATGGAGGAACTGGTGGGATTAAGGAGAGCTTGTGAATTAGCAGAAGGTAAATCTGATAATATCTACACTTACTCTAGTTATGCCTTCGGGCTGGTACATGATTTCGGGGCTCTATGGCATCTAAGAAATTTTATGAAAGCAGCAGGCACACCAATCGCACATTCCCAACATATAAAAGGACTACTGACAGCAATCCAATTGCCTAAGACAGTGGCAGTAATTAAGTGTAAAGCCCATACATTTGAGGATGATCCAGTGTCACTGGGCAACAACAGGGCAGATGAAGCTGCCAAATGTTCAGCAGGGTTAAAAGTAAATGTGCCAATTAACCAAATGATGTTTCAAATGATTGACATGCTGAAATTAATTGAGATGCAAAATCTGTGTTCCATCCAGGAAATGACAGTCTGGAGGTCCAAGGGATGTAAGCACGAGTCTTCTGGACTCTGGAGAGATGGACAAGGTAAGCCAGTGGCTCCCAAGGTGTACTACCTAAGCCTGGCTGAAGCAGTGCACGGTCTGACTCACCTGGGAAAGCAAGGTATGTGCAAATTGGTGAGAGCATACTGGTGTGCACCAGGTTTTTCTTCTTAAGCAGAAAAGAGAGCAATGTCCTGTCTGACCTGCTTGAGGAAAAACATTGGGAAAATGATGCCTACCAAACCATCCCACATTCCTCCAACCAACGGACCTTTTCAGGTAATACAAATTGATTTCAGCCAATTACCACCTTGCAGGAATCTCAAGTATGTATTAGTGTGCACTGATGTGTTTTCTAATTTGGTTGAGGCATACCCAGCTCCCACTAATACTGCTGCATTTACTGCTAAGAAAATTGTTCAGGAGTTTGTATGCAGATACAGTATCCATAGAATTATCAAAAGTGATAGTGGTACTCATTTCACAGGTGATGTCTTCCAAAACATGTGTAAGTTGATGGGTAACAGTAGACTTCACACCCCCTACCAACTGCAAGCCAGTGCCAAGGTGGAGAGGATGAACAGTACTATTAAAAATAAATTAAGTAAAATCATGGTGGAAACTGGACTGGGTTGGCAAGAAGCACTACCACTTGTCCTTCTTAGTATCAGGACAACTTCTAGACCCCCTTTCAATCTGTCCCCCTTTAAAATACTGTTTGGTAGACAACCTCATTTGATTATAAGTCTGCAGGAAGATTTGAAAGTAACAATGAGGTAACTGTAAACAGTTAAACAGCAACAGCAGAAACTGAAATTGTTGTCACATGATATGCCTGAAACAAACTGTCATGATGTTGACACTGGAGAATTTGTTATGATCAGAAATTTCTTGCATTCAGGTTGTCTGACAGATCGGTGGGAAGGTCCATATCAGGTGTTGCTGACGAGTACAACTTCATTGAAGGTGGCGGAGAGAGATACCTGGGTCCATTCCACTCATTGTAAGAAGGTCAACCAACCAGTGGAGTTACACGGCGGAATCGAGGCAGATAACATAGACCTGTCAATTGTGAGTCTGTTCCTGGAAGGTTAAAGGTTACAGTGAGATACCTGAGCTAAAGAAATTTGTAGATCAGTGTTTTCAGCAATGGATTGGTCTGCTGTGGTTATATTTGTGTTTTCTCCCAGAGTCCTCATTATCTTGGGTTGTTTTGGGATATCTGGTTTCTGTGACAGAGGACAGAGAGAGGAGTTGATGTTGATATCAATGGAGTGAAGTTGGGGGAAGGAGTGCAAAACCAACTGGTGGAGTATCTGACCAAATCCAGTACAGTTATTGTTAAGAGATCTACTATTGTGGAAACTTGGAGACAGTGTGAATGTCTATTGTCTGAGGATTATTGTATGTGTGAGTTCTGTGGGTCCGTAGTCAATGAGAGATGCATCCAACAGTGCCAACCTAAGTATAACCAGTATTGGGGTTGGTATCCTTTAGAGGATTATCATACCATGGTGGGCAAGGTTTTAAACCAAACCGACTCTTGGGTGTGCTCTCACGTGCCCCAAGGACAGTATAATGTAGGTTTAGTGCCATTTCCATTAAATGTCTCTAAGATTTTAGAATTACAAAAAGTGAAGACACTGGATGGAAAATTTCTTAACACCAAACCACCTCATTTTAAATTCCACCAGTACCAGGTAGATAAAACACTTTTATGTTTGAACATTGCCAACTCCAATGACCCAGGAAGTTGGGAGATGATGGGGAATAACCAGATGATGACTTTCTCACTAAGAGCTGATCATGAGCCTATGAATTATGAACTGTTATGCACAATTAGGTAGGGTGGAAGATACTGTCGGTATTAATATACACTGAGTAACATCAAAGAAATGGTTGGCAGAGTACCAGAAGGTTATTGTGCCAGGGTGATACAACCAGAAACATGTATTAGCCAGATGGGGGAAACTGAGACAGGATCATTTGTGAGTGAAATGTGTTTGATGATCATTATGCATTCTATTCCTTATGTTCTCCCCGATGATGTATATTTTATATGTGGAAGGAAAGCCATAAGTGGCTCTCTCTGAGTTCTGAAGGTTTGTGTTATCTGGGAAGAGTACTTCCAGAGGTTAAGACCCTTACACATGGTGAAATGCTTGGTATTCATAAAAACACACCATCACCATATCTTCACACACAGGGCCAAATGTAATAGGGTGAGAGTTTAGAAAAGTGAGAGTTTCTGACACTTTTTAAACTTTGCCAATGTAATAGAGTCCAAAAACAAAGTAACAGAGTGAACTTGCGTGTTTTTTTAGACTTAAAAAACTCTCACAATTTAAAATCTCATTCAGATGGTTTCCTATTTTGAAGATAAAACTCAACCAATGTGAGAGTTTACTGCTAAACTCTCACATTTTCTAAACTCTCACCCTATTACATTTGGCCCACAGTATGAACATAGAGACAAAAAAAATATGATACCTGGTGATATACATAAAGCCACACAGTTAATTAGTGAAACAACTGGCTTTCAAGTTTTGGTAGCATTGGATCCCACTAGGATCGCTTGGGGTACACTAAATTTTAGATATATCCGAGATCTTGCTAAATTAATAGATAATATCACCGAGATGTATGATGACACATTTAGATATACAGGTAGGGAGCTGCAAGCTTACAAGAAAGAACTTGTGCAACATAGACTAGTGTTAAATTATTTAACAGCTGTCACTGGAGGGTATTCCATAACTTTGGCCACCCAATTTGGTATAAAGTGTTGCACTTACATTACAAACGATACCAATGACCCCAAGGAGGTGATAACCCCGAAGATGGACGAAATTCTGCAGCTGAAATGGGAATTTCGGAAGAACCATAATGCTTCAGTGGCTGAAGTAGAGGAGAAGGTAGAGGAATGGGTTTCATGGTTGAACCAAGTGAAATGGCTCTCAGGTCTAGGAGAGTGGGTCCAAGAAATGATTGCGAGTATAGGTAAACTCCTGATCCTCATACTGGTTGTCATCATAGTAATTGGCCTACGTGTCAGGTGTGTTCCTACTGTGTTGAAATGTGGAAAATGTAAAGATAAGTTAAACCGAAAGAATGAAATTATGATGGTGGTCAGTATTAACAATATGAATACTGAGGTAAATGTAGGACTGCATTACAACCCTGAACTAGAATGTACCATCATATGATGTATAAGATCTAGACAAGCATGAAATGTGTTTTTAAAATGTTATTTTAAAACATCTTAAATAATATAAGTCCCTATCCCCTTCAAGACTTCCTTTATAGGATTGGCGCATCCGCACATCTTTATCATGATCTCTCAAAATCTGCGGTGTGCGTATTAGGGTAGTTATTATATATCCCCCCAAGAGACACATTATTGATGGTTTAAGAATCACCTTGTGCCATCCCATAATATAACATTAAATAAAATGCCATAATGTAAGCCTAAATTAAATTAAATGTAAAACCAGAGTATGATAGCATGTTGTTTGCTATCAAAGGGTGGACTGTCAAAGCTGGATAATTGGCTGAGACTGAATCTGTTTAAAATTAAATCTGCACGAAGCAATTTTTTGGATGGCAACAAGATGCCATTTTGCGACTGGACGGCCTGCTCCAGTTCAGCAAATCTCACACATAAGTACATACGGCAATGCTATTATTTAGCATTGTGCGAATCCTACGCAATATAAAGATGTTAAAAGTCCTCATTATATAAATACAGACAGTTACTGAAACATATAATATGATCAACCCTGCAAAACACATACAATGGTGTACCCCACAAAACACGTAGTTGCACAACGCTAACTATCGTCTTTTCCTAATACCCCAATACTTACACCCTACACTCTTACATAAAAAGGTTCCCTAGCATTAAAGTTAATATTTAAGGTTTTATTCATTATCAGTAATGTTGTGAAATACATGTTATTTGATATCTAAGGTTTAGTGCATGATAAGCAGACGGTGTCAATCTGAACCACTGTTTCTTTGCGGATTTCCAGTTCCATTGGGGAAGAAATCGCAACATGTGTCTTTAAGTTATGGATCATAGAGTGTTAGGGATTGAAATGTATCCTGTAATGTAGCCAGTCTAATTTGTTATGCAGCAGGAAAATGGACACAAAGAGCTGTTGGAGGCTGGAATGTGACAATATGAATTGACCTATGAACTGTTCTGTAACAGAAGAACCAGGAAGAAGAACCAATGGAATCATGACAAACTGTTCTATTGCATTGCCTATCCCTGTAAGAGTACAGATGTGTCCACATAAACCTTTCTGAAAACTGTGCCATGGCTCTCAATTTGGCATGACATCAATTCTCATATATTGTCGTGCTGTGCTATCTGCGGTACAGCAAAGGTGCAATTCATACTTTCACCACTGGGTGGCCAGTGTATCATGTAATGTAGCACTTAATAGTGTTCAACCTATGTAGCAAAGATACAGTAGTGGTCTCCTTTGGATTTTAATAGTGGGCAAACAAGGAGTTTTGAGGAGTGTTTATGTTAGGTGCAATATGCATTTGCATCTAAATCACTGTACTAGCCACTGAAACACTATACTAGCACCAAAAAACTTACTAGGAAACTTTCATCAGTTCCTCAATAGACTGATTCTGTACTTCCCTTCCACCAGTATTGTGGCATAGTGGTAAAGTCACTGCACATCACACTTGGCATTTAGGGTTTGAATCCCAGTGTAAACATTTTTTTTGCTCCAAAAATACATTTATATAATTCAATAATATAATATTATCAATAACATTATTGTAATAACAATAAAACTTTTTAGAATAATATCATATTTCATCTAGAGGCTGTGGGGACGGCATGTGTTTAGTGATTTCTTAGTGTAGAAATTTCCACCTGAAAATATGGCTTGATATTTCATATACAGTACTGGTTCTAGATATACATTATAATTCAAAAACTGGCCATCAGTAATTTACAGTATGTTAATGTCCTTTTTCAGATTAACCCATTGTTTGTCTCAACACAGAGCGGGAGGAGGAATTCATTTGTAAAGGCTGCACATATTCCACAGACAACAAATCAAGTTTTCATTAGCCCTCCCCCTGTGTTTTGTTTTGTTACTACTCATTAATGTTGCCCTTTTTGTATTGAGACACTTTTGTACTTTTGGCCCATCCCTTCCTCCCAAAATAGTACTCATTTTCCATGGTTATATTGTACATTATTTGACCAGAAAGGTAGCAAAAAGAAGTATACACAGTATGTCAGTTGCGCTTTGTCTCTATCTCTCTCTCAATCTCTCTCTCTCTCTCATGTGTGCCAACCTGCCTGTTTTGGTTTTGGATTTTTTCTTAAAATATAAAAACAGTTTAAATCACATAAAATGGGCCTGTTTTTGTTCCTACTGTATTATTAACCTCAATAACATTTAATTCCAGTAATTTCCAATCAATTTTGACCACCTCACAATATTATTTTTTTCATCCAGCTAGCTGGCTGACTACGCTAAGTAATACAGTGGACAGCACTAACATGTGGCAGTTCAGCTTCCAATTTCCAACATGGATAGAGTGTGTTGTACAGTGTGGGTTGGATACACCAATAGTGCTCTTACTATGACAGCAGTGTTGGCAGAGTAGTGTTGCTGATGGTCTCCTCAGTATATGGAATGACAGTGCTGTGGTGCTGGCAGTATCCTCAGTGCAGGGTACTGGCATTGTAAGCAGAGCAGGGGTGCCAGTAGTGTCTTTAGTGCAGGTTTGCTGGTTGAGTTGGCAGTGCAGGGGATGCTGACAGTGTCCTCAGTATATGGAATTACAGTGCTGCGGTGCTGGCAGTGACCTCAGTGAAGGGTACTGATGATGTCGGCAGTGGTGGGGTGCCAGTGGTATCTTCAGTGCAGGTTTGCTGGCTGTGTCGACAGTGCAGGAGTTGCTGATGGTGTCCTCAGTACATGGAATGGCAGTGCTGCGGTGCTGGCAGTGTCCTCAGTGAAGGGTAATGGTGATGTAGGCAGTGCCAGTGGTGGCTTTGTGCAGGTTTGCTGGCTGTGTTGGCAGTGCAGGGTTGCTGACGGTGTCCTCAGTATATGGAATGGCAGTGCTGCGGTGCTGTCAGTGTCCTCAGTGTAGGGTACTGGCGATATAGGCACTGCCAGTGGTGTCTTTGTGCAGGTTTGCTGGCTGTGTTGGCAGTGCAGGGGTTGCTGATGGTGTCCTCAGTACATGGAATGGCAGTGCTGCGGTGCTGGCAGTGTCCTCGGTGAAGGGTAATGGTGATGTCGGCAGTGGTGGGGTGCCAGTGGTATCTTCGGTGCAGGTTTGCTGGCTGTGTCAGCAGTGCAGGGGTTGCTGACGGTGTCATCAGTACATGGAATGGCAGTGTTGTGGTGCTGGCAGTGTCCTCAGTGAAGGGCACTCACAATGTCAGCAGTGCTAGTCGTGTCTTTAGTGCAGGTTTGCTGGCTATGTTGGCAGTGCAGGGGTGCTGGCAGTGTCCTCATTGTAGGGTTCTGGTGATGTAGGCAGGTCCAGTGGTGTCTTTAGTGCAGGTTTTCTTGCTGTGTCAGCAGTGCAGGGGTTACTGACGGTGTCCACAGTACATGGAATGACAGTGCTGCGGTGCTGGCAGTGTCCTCAGTGAAGGGTACTCACAATGTCGGCAGTGCCAGTCGTGTCTTTAGTGCAGGTTTGCTGGCTATGTTGGCAGTGCAGGGGTTGCTGGCAGTGTCCTAAGTACAAGGATTGGCAGTGCTGCGGTGCTGGCAGTGTCCTCAGTGAAGGGAACTGGTGATTTTGGCAGTGCTGGGGTGCCAGTGGTATCTTCAGTGCAGGTTTGCTGGCTGTGTCAGCAGTGCAGGGGTTGCTGACGGTGTCCTCAGTACATGGAATGGCAGTGTCCTCATTGAAGGGTACTGGCGATGTCGGCAGTGCGGGGGTGCCAGCGGTGTCCTCAGTGCAGGTTTGCTGACTGTGTTGGCAGTGCAGGGGTGTTCTCAATGCAGGGTGCTGGCAATGTTGACAGAGCAGGGTTGCCAGCGGTGGCCTCAGTGCAAGTTTGCTGACTGTGTTGGCAGTGCAGGGGTGTTCTCAATGAAGGATGCTGGCAATGTCAGCAGAGCAGGGGTGCCAGCGGTGGCCTCAGTGCAGGTTTGCTGACTGTGCTGGCAGTGCAGGGGTGTTCTCAATGCAGGGTTCTGGTGGTGTCAGCAGAGCAGGGAAGCCAGCAGTGTTCTCAGTGCATGTATGCTGACAGTGTTGGCAGTGCAGGGGTGCTGGTGGTGTCCACTTTGAGGGAGTGCCAGCAGTATTGGCAGTGTGGGGGTCACTAACGGTGTCCTAAGTACATGGGGCAGCAGTGCAGGGGTGCTGGCAGTGTCGGCAGCGGTGGTGTCAGCAGCGGGGGATGCTGCCAGTGGGGTGCTGGCTGTATCAGTAGCGAGGGTGCAGGTGGTGTCATGCAGTGGGTGATGACGGGCACCATCTACTTTTGCTTCCTGTGTGCATATTAAATGGGCTTATATGCATTTGCAGCTGTATCACTGTACTAGCCACTGAAACACTGTACTAGCACCAAAAAAACTGTCACTAGGAAACTGTCATCAGTTCCTGAAAATACAGATTCTGTACATCCCATCCACCAGTATTGTGGCATAGTGGTAAAGTCACTGCACATCACACTTAGCAGTTAGGGTTTGAATCCCAGTGTACATTTTTTTTTTTTTACTACAAAATTAAATTTGTATAATTCAATAATATAATAATATCAATAATATTATTGTAATAATAATAAAACTTTTTAGAATAATATCATATTTCATCTGGAGGCTGTGAACACCGTGTACACTATGTGGGGATCTGAGTCAGTGAGGACGGCATGTGTGTGTGTAGTGATTCTTAGTGTAGAAATTTCCCCCTGAAAATATGGCTCAATATTTTATATACAGTACTGGTTCTAGATATACATTATAATTCAAAAACTGCCCATCAGTAATTTACAGTGTGTTCATGTCCTTTTTTAGAATAACCCTGCCCATTGTTTGTCTCAACACAGAGGGGGAGGGAGGAGGAATTCGTTTGTAAAGGCTGCACATTTTACACAGACAACAAATCAAGTTTTCATTAGCCCTCTCCCTGTGTGTTGTTACTACTCATTAATGTTGCCCTTTGTGTATTGAGACACTTTTGTACTTTTGATCTCTACCATCCTCCCAAAATAGTACTCATTTTCCATGGTTATATTGTACATTCATTGACCAGTAATGTAGCTCAATATTTTGTTTTCCACTTTGTTATTACAGTAAAGTATACACAGTATGCCAGTTGCTATATATATACAAATATATATAAATGTATATATATATATATATATATATATATATATATATAAACATGATAGCCCCCCACATTTGTTGCCCAGGAACCCCCACAGACCTAAATTTGGCCATGGGTGAGGGTTTCACACTGACCCACCACTGCGGTGTTCATAGAGGGGAAAAGAGGAGGAGGTGAGCTGCTGCTGTTTCACTGTTGTGGGTGGGGGAGGGGGCACACAGAGCCAGTGATGCTGTTATCAGGAATGGGGGGAGGGGCTGAGCTGCTTGGAGTGTGTGCACTATGGATAGGACATAAAAAGACAACGTTGAAAGTACTGTACCAATGTTTTTAACATTAATTACAAAACATTGTTTAGACCTAAACATTGGTTCTGAAACCTGATGGTTAACGCACATCTCCGATGGTGGTAGGACTGTCAATGCGCAGGAGGTGTACTGAGCATGTGCAGCCCTCTGACTGCGAGTCTGCTTGCAGTGTCTCCCGACCACAGCCTGGTTGACAGGTTGCGGTGTTTTGGAAGTGGAGCAGGGATGTTCCCTGGCAGCGTTCCCGGAAACAGGGGTGTGTTTTTCAAGGAGGGGCGAGGGCAGAGTCCGTATGGGTGCATGCAGACTTTCTGGCCTCACAAGCTGCAAGGACCCAGCCAGGCTGTGGGAAGTTTTAGCTCCCCGCTCCACCAGTTTGGATGGGAAGCATCGATGCACAGCCATTTTTAGATCTCTCCAGAGATGTTCAATCGGATTCAAGTCTGGGCTCTGGCTGGGCCACTCAAGGACATTCACAGAGTTGTCCTGAAGCCTCTCCTTTGATATCTTGGCTGTGTGCTTAGGGTCTTTGTCCTGCTAAAATATTAACCGTTGCCCCTGTCTGGGGTCAAGAGTGCTCTGGAGCAGGTTTTCATCCAGGATGTCTCTGTACACTGCTTCATTAATTTTTCCCTCTATCCTGACTAGTCTCCCAGTTCCTGCCACTGAAAACATCCCCACAGCATGATGCTGCAACCACCATGCTTCAATGTAGGGATGACATTGGCCTGGCGATGAGCAGTGCCTGGGGTGTTTATTAAAATAGCTGTTTGAAGCAGTATTTAGGAAAAAATACCGCGACTAAGAGCCAAGGCATTAACCGACCGACCACAGCTACTACCCCCCCACCGATGCTAAGCCTCGCCCCCTGGTGCTAAGCCACGCCCCCCGCAATCGCGGACCCCCGTGACCCCCCTCCCTTCATTACACTTACCTGCATCCTCCTGGCCTCCGGTGATCTTCTCCGGGCTTCCCGATCAGGTGATCTCCCATACTGCACTGGGGCCTGATCACCTGATGACCGGGCCCCAGTGTACTATGGGAGACCAGCTGACCGGAGAGGAGCCATCACCGGAGGCCCGATCACCGGTCCCTGGATTCAGGTAAGTAAAAAAAAAATATTTTTTTTTTCTTTTTTTTACTGAAATCAGCTTGTGGTCTGCTTAGACCACATAGCTGATTACAGGTACCGGCTCCCGCCTCTGCTCTCCCCGTTAGAGCAGAGTGGGAACCCGGTAACCAGGGGAGACCCTGGATAACGCCACCTCCAGGTGGCGTTATTATCACAGGGCTTCCCCTGGTATTTTTTTACAATTTATTTTTAGTAACTTAGGTCGGATCACATTTCCCATTACAATTATGGGAAATGCGATCTGCTTTACTAAAAATAAGTGATACTGGGGGTTGGAGTACAATTTTACTAATTCTACTCCAATTGCCCTGTAATAACTACAGGTGAAACTAAAATAATGTGAAAAGGGTGTGAAAACACCCTTTTTCTCTTTATTTTAGTAAAAATAATATTAAGAAATAGAGCCCCCTGTGTGTTGTTACTACTCATTAATGTTGCCCTTTGTGTCTAGAGACACTTTTGTACTTTTGATTTCTCCCTTCCAAAAATGTACTCATTTTCCATGGTTATATTGTACATTCATAGACCAGTAATGTAGCTGGAAGCACAATGTTTTGTTTTCCACTTTGTTATTACAGTAAAGTATACACAGTATGTCAGTAGCTATATATATATAGAGAGAGAGAGAGAGAGAGAGAGAGAGAGAGAGAGAGATGTGCGCCCACCGTCATGTTTTGTTTTTGGATCTGGATCTCCCCTGGTTTTTGATCTGAATCTAGTTTTGGATTTTTTTCCTTGGTGTTTTGTGTTTTGGCTTTGGATCTGGATATTTTCTAAAAATAATATAAAAATAGTTAAAATCACAATAAGGGCTTGTTTTTTGTTCCTACAGTATTATTAACCTAAATAGCATGTATTTACAGTAATTTCCAATCAATTTTGACCACCTCACAAAATTATATTTTTCATCTTGTTAAGGCCAAAAGGTTGCATCCAGCTAGCTGGCTGACTAAGCTAAGTGACACAGTGGGTGACACTAACATGTGGCAGTTCATCTTCCAATTTCCAACATGGAAACAGTGTGTTATACAGTGTGGGTTGGATACACCAATAGTGCACATACTGCGACAGCAGTGTTGGCATAGCAGGGTTGCTGACAGTGTCCTCAGTACATGGAATGGCAGTGCATTGGTGTTGGCAGTGTCCTCAGTGAAGGGTACTGACGATGTCGGCAGTGCCAGTGGTGTCTTTAGTGCAGGTTTGCTGGCTGCATCGGCATTGTAGGGGTTGCTGATGGTGTCCTCAGCATGTGGTTTGGCCATGTTGCAGTGCTGTCAGTGTCTTCAGTGTAGGGTACCAGCAATGTTGGCAGTGCGGGGGTGCCAGTAGTGTCCTCAGTGTAGATTTGCTGGCTGTGTTGGCAGTGCAGGGGTGTTCTCAATGCAGGGTTCCGGTGGTGTCGGCAGAGCAGGGGAGCCAGCAGTGTCCTCAGTGCATGTGTTCTGACAGTGTCGGCAGTGCAGGGGTGCTGGTGGTGTCCTCAGTGTGGGAGTGCCAGCAGTGTTGGCAGTGTGGGGGTCACTAACGGTGTTCTAAGTACGTGGGGCTGCAGTGCAGGTGTGCTGGCAGTGTCAGCAGTGGTGGTGACAGCAGCAGGTGATGCTGCCAGTGGGTTGCCGGCTGTGTCAGCAGCGAGGGTGCAGGTGGTGTCATGCAGCTGGTGATGACGGGTGCCATCTTTTTTTGCTTCCTGTGTGCATATTAAATGGGCTTATATGCATTTGCTGGCTGTGTCGGCAGTGCGGGGGTTGCTGGCGATGTCCTCATTACATGGACTGGCAGTGCTGTGGTGCTGGCAGTGTCCTCAGTGAAGGGTACTGGCGATGTCGGCAGTGCAAGGGTGCAAGCAATATCCTCAGTGCAGGTTTTCTGACTGTTTTGGCAGTGTAGGGGTGTTCCCAATGCAGGGTGATGGCAATTTCGGCAGAGCGGGGGTGCCAGCGGTGTCCTCAGTGCATGAGTGTTGACAGTGTCGGCAAGTGCAGGGGTGCTGGTGGTGTCCAAAGTGTGGGAGTGCCAGCAGTGTCGGCAGTTTTGGGGTCACTGACTGTGTCCTCAGTACAAGGGGCAGTAGTGCAGGAGTGTCGTCAACGGTGGTGTCAGCAGCAGGGGATGCTGCCAGTGGGGTGCCGGCAGTGTCGGCAGCAGGGGTGCAGGCAGTGTAGGGCAGCGGGGGATGGTGGGCGCCATATTCTTTTGCTTCCTGTTTGCATATTAAATGGGCTTAATGCTGATTGGCTGAGAGCCGTGAAGGAAGGCTCTCTCAGCCAATCAGCGTTAAGCCCGCTCAATACAAAACCTCGTGAACCCACAACCTTGTGACCCAAGAGTGGGATCGTGAGGTTTTGCCTCGGGTTAGGGATCTGGGGCAGGCAGAGAGATCCGAGCACCCTCTATGTGTCGTCGCCCTTGTTCAACCGCACTGGTCAAACATCCCAAGAGTTGGCTCTGATTAGGGGGTTCTTAGCTCCCCAGGGATCCCCGGCCTCGGCTGATTAGCAGTCAGGTTTAATGCTTTGACTGGAGTGGCCCAGTGAAAGGGCTCCCCTGGCTATGGCATTAGTCCCCTCACTAGAAAAAGTCTGGTGCTGGTTCTGAATTTTACAGGGGGACCCTACTCATTTTTTCCACCTGTATTTCCAAAATCAGATCAGTGCCCAGTGCTAGTTGTGCACTGTCCCTATGTAATTTGTCCCCCATATTTTTGCAACCATAGCTGGTTCTGACTAGCCCAGTTCTTGTTGTGCTTAAGTACAGGGGACCCCTATGTCACTTGTCCCCTGTATTTAATCAAAACCAGCACTGGGTCACTAAAAGCTCAGGGCTCTTTTGTGGAGGGGGGGCATGCCATTTTCTATTTATTTTTTTTCACAGGTTTTTTTTTAAAACCACAGCAACACAGACGGGTCTCTCTAATCCTTTCTATGCTCTGTGTCAATGACCCAGATGCATGTAGCATGGATCTCCTGGTCATTGAAATACATAGCCACACAGAGGAGTCTCACTGATCCCATCCGTGCTTCTGTGTCAATGTACAAAAGTGTCTCATGAAAACGTGGTTTGTTGTCTGTCTGTGGAAAATGTGCAGCCTTTACAAAATGAATTCCTTCTCCCTCCCCTCTGTGTTGAGAAAAGCAAAGGGCTTACCTGGAGGACATAAACATATAGTATATTACTGATGGTCAATTTTTGAATTATACTGTATATTTATTTATTGAATCATAAAAATGTATTTTTGGAGAAAAAAATAGGTTTACACTGAGATTCAAACCCTAATTTCCTGGTGTGATGTGCAGTCACCTTACTACTATGCTATAACACATACAGGCAAACACTGAAGTCTTTTACCTCTTACAAAGTGAAAATGAACAGAAACTGACAGCTTCTTTTCTTGATCCAGCTAGAAATATAGCAATAGTTTTTTTTTAGTGTATGAAATATGGTCCTATATTTCCAAGTGCTATTTTCTATTCTGTAGGACTTTTTACTGTATATGTAGCCAAAGTATGCAAGAAAGTTTGTAAGCCTGTCTGGCACTGCAATGGGAAATAGCTTACTGTATTGGATCTTCCTCTCCAGCTTTCTGCTTAGGCAGCCGCAGTATCATTTTCTAAAAATGCCACCTTCTGTCTGAAAATTGGTACTACACTATATTTCAGCCTCCTTACACATGTCCCGACATGTATATCTTGGCAGGGCTGGTTATCTGATGCCATGAATGGCAGACCATGGCTCAATTTTCACAAAGGTGTATGTGGACACATCTGTATATATGCAGACTCTCTGAAACTAGATGCAATCTTCTTGCTTTGCTGTTGATGGAGGTTTCATCTTTGATGCCGGGATCTGGATCCAGAGCCCGTGCGTATGTAACAACTGTCCCTTGTGTCTGTATAATTTGTTTGCACTAATTGTATTTATATCACAGCATGTAACCATCTGTTTTTATGTTGAATAATAACTTTTTGTGCTTTGGAACCACAATCAAAGTCTGAAAGCAATTACTTCTTGTGCAACTCATAATGCTAAACAGTGACAATTTTAGAATGTATAGATAGGTAGGAATCGAAAAGGGGGTGCGACTGCTCCCCCTGCACCCTCCGTAGTTACACCACTGGAGGTGGAGCGCCGATCAGCGGTGCTCCTTCTCCATGCAGCTCCTCAGGAGTGGCCAGCCTGGAAGACAATGGATCCAGATGCCCCCTTCAGGGCTGGAGCCTGGTGGCAAATTAATCCATCGTCTCTGGGAGTTCCTCCACTGGTCCAGTGGTTGATGTGGCCACAGCCGCGATCTGACTGTGTTTGTGACTGTCGACATATATGTCCATGTGATGCATCAAACAGTGACAGTGTCAGTCCCTCACTTGTCCCCCCAGCTGTCCGACACACTGACTCCTCTGCTCATACAGAGGAGGTTTGGAATTGCTCGGCCCCTGGAGGCAGAGCATGTACTGGGAGGCAGAGCAACCTGGAGGACACTACAACCTGGCACAACAAGCAGAACAGAGGGGGGGATTCTAGTGGATCAGGTGAATGGGGCACAGGGTGACCATGCAGAGCAGAGATTACAACATGAAGGGCAGTACCACAGACTGGAAGTGTGTCCCTGCCTCTGGTCTGTCCACTCACTGGCTCAATCAACAGTTCGGCTTCTGCAGAGCTACAATATAGGTCTCGTGGGATGCTGCATCAACATCTCATGAAAGTTGCTACCAGGACTCTCAAATCCCTCTGTCTCCTTCCCTCTGCTCACTGACCTGAACTCCACCTTTCCCCTGCAGCGAGAAGCCCTCCTCCCCCTGCAGTGCAGCAAAATAATCCCAGACCAACACCCACTTTTCCCCTGCAGCTGGACACACCCACCCCCTGTAGTGCAGCTTGTACCTCCCCCCCTCCTTCCTCATGCAGACAGAAACCCACTCTCCTGAAGTGCAGCCTGAATCCCCCTGCAGACAGATACCTTACCCTGAAGTGCAGTCTGAATAAATCCCCTTCCACCTGCAGACAGGAACTCACCTCCCCCTGCAGTGCATCCCAAATGCCCATTCCCCTGGAAACAGAAACTTAGCTTTACCGGCAGCCAGAAGGCCCCATCCCGTCTGCAGTTCAAATTTCCTCTTACCCCTGCAGACCACCTATCTGCTGCCTTAAATATGGCAGCGGTGGCCATTTCAAAAATGGTGCCTCAGCACTATTTTTGAAATTCAAAGATGGCTGCCACTAGCCAACCACGGCTCACGGCGGCAATCTTTGAATTTTAAAATGGGCGCTGCTGCCATACTCGGCAGATTGGCTGGCAGGGAAGAGATCCTCTCAGATCTAGGCCCACCGCCGACACCCAAACAGGCGCCGGTCCCGTAGCTGCTGCCGCCGATGACATTGCGAGCCATGATTAGCTCCCGGCGGCCATCTTAGCTTTTCAAAGATAACCGCCATTAGCCAATCATGAGTCATGATGTCATTAGAGGCAGCGGCACCTGCAGAGGACCATAGAAGTCCTGGGGAGGTGGCAGCCACCCCCCAGGTGAAGACACCAGAAGCCCTGGCGCATCAGCGCCCACCAGGCGATGATGCTGAAGCCCTTGTAGGTAGACGCCTGGTGGTTTGGCACCCACCAGGCATAAACACCCAAGACCTGGCGGGTTGGCACCCACCAGGCGCAGAAGCCGAAGCCCTGGTGGGTTGGCGCCTGCCGGCAAAAGACACCAGAAGTCCTAGTGGGCGGCAGCCATGAAAAAGAGCTGACACAGGCTGCCGCCCACCAGGCAAAGATGCCGAATCCCTGGCAGGTTGGCGCCCATTCGGGTGAAGACACCAGAAGTCCTAGTGGGTGGCAGCCATGTAAAAGAGTTAACCGGTCCTGGTTCTGGAAATACAGGGGAAATTCAAAGATGGATGCCGCGAGCCAAACACAGATCATGACATCATCATCCCGCCCCCTCGGCTGGCTTAAATGGAGCCAGCGTAAGCTGTCTGTCCATTCAGTCCATCGGCCAGGAAGCTGGAGAGACCAGCTGAAGCAAGAAGATGCCGGGAAGCCATGGATGTGCAGAGGCCATGCAAAAGAGCTTACTGGCCACTGTGCTCCTGGTGAAGATGCCATAGAAGTCCTGGATGGGCAACGGCCATGTAAAAGCTTAAATGCCGTCACCCTCCAGGTGAAGTTGCGACATAATAAAATACTTTTAAAAACCGTGTTTTTTTGTTTTATTTTAATATTTCTTTTGCAGGGGTGCTAAAGGTGCCAGCAGGCCCTTAATACCCCACCTGATGGTACTTGTGGTTCTCCAAGTACCAGCATGTGGGGTATACCTGATGGGACCTGTAGTATTACTGCAAAAGACAATATTTATATTTTCTTATGCACCACACTATACATAATCAACCTGGCACCCACTGCCCAGGGGTGCTGGGTATAGCCCCGGGCTATCAGCCTGGGCCTGGGGTGCCCTGGGGAGGGGGACCCCTTTATAGGGGGGGTCCACAACTCCCCAGGAATCACTGGCCTGGGCTGACTAGCGGTTAGGGGTGATGCTGTGGCTGGGGGGCCGAGTGAAAGGGATCCCCTGGCTGTGCATCGCCCCGCCGCTAGACGGCATCTGGTGCTGGTTTTGGGAAATACAGGGGGGGCCCTATGCATTTTGTTCCCCCTGTATTTCCAGAACCAGGACTTGCTCAGAGCCCTATGCTGGTTTCACTAAATACGGGGGACCCCTACATCATTCATCAGCCATATTTTGGCAACCAGGACAGGTTCTCAAAAGCCTTGTGCTGGTTGTGCTTAATACAGGGGACCCCTATGTCATTTGTCCCCTGTATTTAGCACAACCAGTACTGGGGCTCCAAAGCCCGAGGCTGGTTGTTTTCTGGGGGGTGGGCTTACACATTCAATTTTTAACATAAATGCATAGATCTCACTGCTGCATTCATCTGTGACTTATTGATTTGGTTTTCTCAGGTGTATACACACTACCAGTGAGCCCTCTGTCACCCACTCATGCCCCCTTTGCACTGCTGCCACTGCTCTGCACCACTGCTGCTGCTGCTACCCCATATGCCTTCAGCCATCTTGCACTCTGCACATCCCAAACCCATATCTCCCAACACTTAAAGATGTTGAGGAGGGACAGGTCATGCACCTTCGGTGCATGCATCCAAAAAGTGTGGGTGGCTAGCTGTAAAAGGGGTGGAGCCTCATGGCTTCCCTCATTTTCATCACTTTGGGGGCATACCCAGCACACTCCGTGATGCTGGGCAGCCCCCAGGCTCTCCCTACACAAGAGAACAGATGCCGTGTGCATGCGTACCGCATTTGTTCTCCTCCTGCACACCTGCTTGCTGTAAAAGGGGTGGAGCCTTGTGGCTTCCCCCGTCTTCATCACTTTGGGGTGTGCCCAGCACTCTCTGAGATGCTGGGCAGCCCCCAGGCTCTCCCTACACAACAGAAAAGATGTGCATGGCATCTGTTCTCCTCCTGCACACCCACTGCTCTGCTATGCAGAGCAGCAGTTTGTGCTCCCTCCAACTTCCCCCCACTGCAGGACACTGCGTCCCAGGGGTGGGACAGTCCCAGAAAAATGGGACAGTTGGGAGGTATGCAAACCAACCTCCTGTGTGCTGTCCCCTCTTCCACCCTCTGTTACCCACTGAAGCCCCCTTTGCACTGAACAACTGCCACTGCTCTGCAGCACTGCTGCTGCCGCTACCCCACATGCCTACAGCCGACTCTGCACCTCCCAAACCAACCCGGCATCCCAATCCGCCCCTGTATATACAGAATGTACTAATACTGTATAGTATCTGGAAAGGAAGACAACTTTTTTATTATTAAAAACAGCAGCAGTTGAGTGGAGTGCCCAAGGATGGGCCCGCTACAGTATGTGCTGTTCTTCATAGACTGTACTATAGCTGGCTTGTGGGCTAGTGGTTATGTGATCACTTTGCAACAATGATTGTCCTGGGTTCGAGCCCTCCAAAAAGAATATATATTTTTTGGCATTGTCAGCTCTGGATGCTATAGTGAAACTACTGTAGTAGTGGGCTGTTTAAAAGTAAGGCATTACAAACTGATTAGTGCAAACCTGCATCAATGTCTGCGCTGTGGTAGCTGTCAACTCTGAGGGGTTACAAAGGGATCTCTGGCGCATGCCCAGTGGAGGGTTACAATGGTATCTGTGGCACATGCCCAGTGGAGCCAAGCCATATGCCATGTAGCGCTATGCCATGGCGTATGGAAGATCATTGCACTGCACATGCCCAGTTGTCATTATTACTATGTGGTTGAATTTTCACACTTGCGCCACTCTCTGCACTGTCCCAGACGTGGACAATATAGTCATTTCATGACTTTAAAAACTGCTAGTAGGCTCTGTTTGGGAGAGAGGTCTCTGTATTACAAACTGACCGTGTGTTTAAGTGCAAACTTGCGTCAATGTTGATGCTGTCCCAGACTTGTACACTATAGTGATTTTATGACATCAGTAACTGGTAGTGGGCTTTGTTTGAGAGAGAGGTCTCTGCATTACAAACTGACTGTGCGATTAAAGTGCAAACTTGTGTCAATGTCTTCAAGGTTTGTGCTGTGGTGGCTGTCAGCCAGCTCCGAGAGGTTACAAATGCACATGCCCAGTTGTCTGTATTACTATGCGGTTGAATTTTTACAGTTGCACCACTCTCTGCGCTGTCTCAGACTTGTATGCAATAATGATTTCATGACTTTAGAAACTGCTAGTGGGTTCTGTTTGAGAGAGAGGTCTCTGCTTTACAAACTGACTGTGCGTTTAACGGGCAAATTTGCATCAATGTCTGCACAGTTGGCACTGTGGTGGCTGTCAGCCAACTCTGAGGGGTTACAAATGGGATTTCTGGCACCTGCCCAGTGGAGGGGTTATAATGGGATTTTTGCTGCATGCCCAGTGGGTCGGAAGTTACACTCAGTGCATCAGGTCCCTTCCCCCAAAGCAAGGCAAGAGCCTCTCATTACCATAATAAAGGATGCTCTGTTAATCTATTTACTGTAAGCAGTCAGCTCAAAGTCTGCCCTTACCTGTATGTCGCTGAATTTTGTACAATACAAACAATACAATGTCTAGTGCATTGTGGTTTCATGTAAAATACAGCTGGGTGGCATAGAGTAGCATACAGTAGAAATGGCAGGTGGTGGGAAGTTGAGGAGAGTCTACTGTATTGGAGTAAACTTAATAATATTCAACTTCAATTGCTCTATATTTATTCAATGCCATTTGTGCATCGATACTTATATGTGTTGGTATAAATAACAGAACTCACACACCACCAAGTGATTTCTGTGTAATCATGTTGTGAAGATTTAAACAAAAATAAAAATAATACAAAAATGACAAATTGTAGCCTTCCAGGCTTCGATCCCGGGATACCCACACTGCTTTTCATTCTAACCACTACACCACAGATGCCTGCCATAATGAGTGACGCACCTGTGTGTAATGAATGAGCGTTGTGCATCATTATGTATGTGTGGATTGAAGATGGTGATGAGAGCGAGGAGGTTTTCCTCAGGTGAACTCTTTCACTTGGTGAACTGGAGAGAAAGAGCTTTTTCTTCAAACCAAGAGAAAGAGCTTGATTACAGGAGCAATTAGGACCATCATGTCACGGCCAGGGTTTCTCGGCATGGTATTCACTGGGTATTACTTGTGAGGTCATTATGGCGGGGGGTCTTTGGCAGCGGTGCTGGTGTTTGGCGAGGGGCATTGGCTGCACGTGGTTCTGTGCGGGCACATTGTCACTAGGCAGGGTGAGGTCTGGTGGTTTTTCCGTTCCATTGGCATGGGTGCCGCCATCTTGCCTGCGGCCATGTGATTCCAGCTGTCCAATCCTGGTAGTTCATGTGCATATTCCAGCCTGTCACTGCGTGGCACTGAGTATTTAGGAAGGTCCAGAGCCTTCCTTCCTTTGCCAGTGCAATGTGTTTGTCAGCTGTGGCTGAGAGAGAGTACCTGTGCCTTCCTGCCTGCTTGTTATATGCTCCTAGCCCAAACCTTGCCTGCTCCAACTGGCTGGACTTACCCTGCACCCTCCATATACCTTTTTACCTGCCTGAGAACCTGAACCTGCTGTTTCCCTGCACCTTGCTTCATTTCACTCCCAGCTGGACTTCACTACCTCTGCTTGCATCAGTTACAGCTCACCAAACCTGCATTCAGTTACAGTTCATCAAGCATGCATTTAGTTACAGGTCATCATACCTGCATTCTATTTTCAGCTCACCATACTTGTATACTGGACTGTTCCTGCCTGTCACTATCTGGGTATTTTCCCATTAACCCCCACTACAGTTATCAAGTGCACTTTACTGCTATACCTGGACTTTTTATTTGCCATTCCCATGTCGTCTAAGTCACTTATTAAAAACTCCACTTTTTCATTTAAGTCTGCCTCTGTGTCTGCTCCTATCACCACCCCGGGTCCACAACAAATTCAGAATCTCACACATCAGAGCCCTCCAACGGTGCTGGTCTAACCTGCTGCACAGGGATGTGCCTCGGCACCTACGCATAAGGAAGTGTCTCCGATGCTGTAAGTAAAGTATAGCTGTACAATTTCATGAATTACAGTATACAGTACAATAACAAATACAATGCACTACTGTGACATACAGTACACTGCACTGTAGGGTGTTGGATATCTGACAATGACTGACAGTTGTTACCACACACTCACATGACTGGCAGAGATTTGATTGACAGGGTCATTAAATCTACATGGACTAAAGGGCAACACACTATTGGTCTCCATGGCTTGTTTGTATGGTAAACCTACAGTAACACAAGGCAACTTGATCCACCATACTATATTTGGTCATCAAATATATTTTGGCAACATTTCATCTATTGTTTTCTATTGCCATGTTGGCAAATACTGTGTGTGATCATGAGTCACAGTCAATAATTATTCCTGGTTGACATAATGTCTGTCAACCAAATCTATATCAACCTAGACACTGTTTATCTGTGCTGGCCCTGCCCTCTTTAAGTCTGACATTATGACATCTTGGATATATTAAGTGTTTGTATTTCCTCTAAACTACAGTATATTTTTGCACTGTCCATAGAGTCTTACAAATTTTATATGCCAGGGTGTTCCTGTAGCATCCAAAGTATGCAAAGGGCAGCAATTCTGGCAGCAGGGTGCCAATCCTGGCACACTGCAAGGCAAAAGCACAGCTTTTTGGGGTGGCAACAGTGGCACCCACAGAGCCTCTGTGTGAGGTGGCACCACTTGGACATACAGTACCTTTTGTAGTTATGTATTATATACAGTACTGTATATTTTTTAATATACTGATGTTGGGCACAATGCCAGCTTCACAAACTACAGTAGTTTTTGTACTACTGTGTACTGTATTGGTTTGTGTTGTTATTCTGGTAGAGAGTTGTCGTACAGTAGGATATTTAGTATAGCAACATGACCCGTTCCATCAGGTACAAAATGCTCTGCTGCTAGATTTCCCATCTACTGTAATTAATGATTTCATCCACCTGTGTTGAAACACCTGTCTCATCAATGACCTACTGTAGTTCAAAACAGGTGTCTGCAATCATAAATTAGGTGGGAAGTCCAGGAGCAGAGCATTTTGTACCTGATGGAACAGGTCATGTTGGAGGGTAGGGTACAGTATACAGTAGTCTAATGGTTTAAAAGGCAAAATTACATTGTTTTTTTTAAGGCATTCCCAGCCCAGGACCAGCCATTTAGCCAGGTCACCTAAGTACAAAACAGTAGTGTATACTACATTGTTTTCTACCTCTCTCCTTTATTTTCCCTTGTCAGTCTCTCTCTCTCTCTCTCTCTCTCTCTATCTCTCTTTCTCTCTCTCCCTCTCTCCTGTACTCTCCAACCTATTCTCCTTACACATGGGGCCACATTCAATTAGAGGCGAAATGTCAGAATCGGCCGTAATTTATCGCCGATGAAGTCATTTTCGCATATTTCAATTATTCCCGTATTCAATTACATTGACTTTTCGGCGGTGTGAGAAGTCAATGTAAAAAAATGGAGATAAGTTTTCACCAGCCCTTTGCTGTAAAAAAAATATGCAGAATTGGCATGTAGGGGTGCAGGGTTTTAAAAAAAAGCCTGCACCCCTGGTAGTGTCCCCTATACATTATCTGTGTCAAAAAAAGTGTAAAAAAAAATTGGTGGTTTAAAAAATAAAATAGGTGAACAAAGTGCAAAAGTAGCGTAATTAATTCTGGTCGGGTCCCCAAGTATGCCGCAGGTGTATTCTTCATTCCGGCTAGTAGCGTCAGGTTATTTTTTTACAGAATTTAAAAATATATCTACAGTGTCTATCCTAATCAGGTTTTCTACTGTTTTACTGTAGGAACTGTAGGATCAGCTATTGTACGTACAGGGTGTAGTTCTACATGTTCACTATTGTTTATTCTGATTGCAGAGACTATTGTTTTAATAGCATGAATGCTCCTGGGCTTATTAACATCTATTTAAAACAAATATTGACTGAGATAAAACTAAACTACTTTTTGAGCCAGTTTCAGTGTGTTAGAAGGCCACAGCTTCTATTGTCTGTGTCCTGGCTCAATGTTTTCATACAGTATGTAGAATATTGGTCCATCAGAGGTGTTTTTAGGTACTCAGAAACTTCCCCTGCGTGCCCCACTGTATATGCGTCTGGAAAGATAGACACATTTGAAATTTCTGCGTAGAAAAAGTGCCATGCTGATCTCCTGCTTGGTTTGGTTTGTGTGTCTGAGAGCACATATTTTTATTTGGTTTGCAATCTGTTCCTACTGTGGTTAATTCCTTAGTGGTGTACTGTAAGTGCATTTAATAAAAGATCATAATTAATTACTAATTATAAACCATTTAATAACCTACTTGCAAGTTTACCCAAGATTACCTGTTCTTCTTACACATTAATTCTTTCTGGCCTTGTGTTTTTTTTTTCATAGTACAAGACATTGTAGGGCCTCAGACCTCCCCAGCCAGGCCCAGTGACCTTGCTAGGCTGCTTAAGCACAGTAGTGTACACTACAGAGCATTGTCTTATATCTCTCTATCTCCTTTTTTTTTTCTCTCTCTCTCTCTCTCTCTTGATCTCTCTCAACACATCTCCAACCTCTTCTCCTTACACACAAATTATTTCTGTCCTTGTGTTTTTTTTCTTCCACAGTACAAGACATTTAAGGGCCTCAGCCCTCCCCAGAAGTGCCCAATGACCTTGCTAGGCCATGTAATTACAGTAGTGTGCACTCCAGTACATTGTATTCTATCTCTCTACAGTGTCTCCTTCTCTCTTTCTATTTCTCTCTCATTTCATCTCCATACTCTTCTACTTACACACTAATTATTTCTGTCCTTGTGTTTTTTCTTTCCACTGTACAAGACATTGAAGGGCCTCAGCAATCTCCAACAGGGCAGAGTGACCTTGCTAGACCATGTAAGTACAGCAGTGTACATTCCAGTACGTCTTCCATCTCTCTACATTATCTCCTATTTTTCTGTCTCTCTCTCAACACATCTCCAAACTGTTCTCCTTACACAGTAATTATTTCTGACCTTGTGTTTTTTTCCACAGTACAAGACATTGAGGGGCTTCAGCCCTCCCCAGCCAGGCCCAGTAACCTTTCTAGACCACATAAGTACAGTAGTGTATACTCCAGTACATTGTCTTCTATCTCTCTATCTCTTTTTTTTCTTTCCCTCTCTGTCTCTCTCTCTTTCTCTCTCTCTCTCTCTCAGAGAGAGAGAGAGAGAGAGAGAGAGAGAGAGAGAAACTCAACTTACAGAGTATTCCATTCAACTTACAGAGCGCATATTACTTCCGGATTTGCTATATCAAATAGCATCAAGTGTCTCCCTTACTGTTATTTAGCAAGTAGGCTATCCAGGTTTTCCCCACTTCCCCATCCCATGGGTGATGGATATCAATCGATACAAGCAATAACAGGAGTGCATAAAATCATACAGAATCAATAAAACCATATAGAAAAATAAAATAAATATACAATTAAAACATATGTATAAAATCTAAAAATATCGTGGATAGAGTCAATATAAAAAACATGTAAGATAAATACCTTTAAAAACCACTTCAGTTCATACTCCAAATTTAACTCCCCTGGTGCCAGAGATCCCATTTCATATATCCATTTCATTTCCATTTGAGCTAAATTTTGTTCAATTCTATTTTTCCTCCAGTGCTTATGGACTGACTGTATACCTATAACATATTTAAGAGATTTACAACTTTTATTATGAACATCTCTAAAATGCTTAGAAAATTATTGATTCACTATGCCATTTTTAATATTGCGCAGATGTTCATTCCATCTATCTTTCAAAGTTCTTCAGGTGCAACCCACATCTTGTAGGCCGCATTCACACTCTACAAAATAGATGCAGATTTTACTATGAAATGTAATAAAATCTTTTATATGGTATATACTCCTGTTAGTGGCTAAACCTAACCCCCCTCCCCACACCCTAAACCAAACCCTCCCAGGGGTGCCTAACCCTAACCTAAAAATGCAAGGATAAGGTTTACTAGATTTGCAGCTCTCCTCACTTTCCAGCTCCACCATCACAATATGGAGGTGTTCTGCATAAAGAAAAGAATAACACAGTAATGTACAGTACTCAGTGGGAAGTAGAGGGTAAACATACTGTACTGTAACATTACTATATAGTACAGTAGTAAAACAAAATGTCCTATACTACTGTATACAGGACTTACTTGGCTGGGGAGGGGAGTCCGCATCATCCTCTTCCTCCTCCTCAGGTTCTTGGCCTGTGAAAAAAAATAAATATATACAGGAACTGTACTAAAAAATAAAAAAAAAACACAAGGACTCAGTTTTTGATTTGGAGTGCAAGTTTTTATTTTGTTTGTTATTGTAGTTCACCAACAGTATACTCTACACCAGGTACAGACTCAAGCCCTGGGTTTCCCAAAGAACAAACTGGCAGGGAGCAAGAAGAATCAGAAGATTCCTCTGAATGCAATAGTGGAGCACTGACATTAGCCAAAATGCTCTTCTCACCTGATCCTGATGTTGAAGGGACTGCCACCCTGACCGCAGATGTACAGTAGAAGCCTGTACCTCAATGCATGGTGCGCCCACTACTGTACAGTTTGTCTGCGACTATGGATGTGGATGTTGAAGCAGCCACTACTGTATGAACCAACGGAACCTGAAAACTTGAAACATCTGCATTACAAACATCAACATCAAGCACAGTAGCAGAAACTGGCAGCTGCAGCACAACCTGTGATTATGCCATTGCAGATGGCTGTGGTGGCAACACATGCCTTGGAACAGGGGGCAATGTAGGTGAAGGAGCCAGTGGAAGGGGTGGTTGAACTATTAGCTGCGGGCTTGCATTCAGACTAGGGACATATTGAACCTGCTGTGCATAAGGGTTAAACAGTGTAGGGTCAGTGAACTAATGCTGCAAGATTTGTCCTGGGCCATGAGGAAAGGAGGGGGTGCAAAACTGCTGCTTAATCCCTTATCCCTGCTAATTGTGGTTGCAATGGCCATTAGAGGTCTTGCGGCTTTGACCAGGTGGTGGGGAGGAAGAGAACTGTGGTGGTGACGGGGGCATGGCAGGGGAATAGGGTTAAATATGAGCAGAGGTGTATGACAGCAGAAACATGAGTATGGGGGGAGAGAGATAAATGAATGAAATTAAAGAATGAAAGTAAAAGAGAAAAACTAGGAAGTACAGTAAATAAGGTAAGGGAAAGGTAAATATAGAGCTTATAAAAAAATTTGAATACTGTATATACTGTAGGGACAGAAAGCACAACCACAATACTGTACATACAGTATGGACACAGTGTACAGAACTTAACAGTCCAGATCACAAGCTGAAAAGTTAAACCCCTCCTCCACAGTACTAATTATATAACATACAGGACAGTGCTGTATAAGCTACATAGCAGTTGCTTGACCCTTTCTTTCAATGAAAACGGGTAAGACTCTATACAGATGATCAATATAATTGTTACACTGGGCACGTGTCAATACTGTTTTCCAAAACTTCATTATCCCATCCAAAAGTTCCTGTTTAGTTTTTGGTTTCACATCAGACCTGATGAACCTTTTCAACTGGGCCAGACCACTTCAATGGGATTCATGCCCGGTGACCTACAGGAAAGTAAAAAAATAAAAAATATTCAGTCTCAGTACTTTAATAAAAAGCATACTAGAATAATAACTTCATGGTATGTACACACTTTATTGTATAATAAACAGTTAATACAGTAGGACAATGCTCACTCTGGTGGTGTGCATTGCCAATTTATTCCTCTCTCTTCCATGAATTTTTCTGAAGCCGATTTTTTTGGATCATTATCCTGGAATAATCAATGTCCTGATGGAAAACATTTTCTCACAAATAGCACCATACAGACATCTACTATTAGGTTTTGAAAGTAGGTCTTATCCATGATGACTAAAAAGATGAGAAATTATTGTCAGTAACAAGTGCACACTGTACAGGACTGTAAATAATTTTTACAATAACATTATTGTACCTTCAAAAATTAAGATCGGTCCTGCACCCCAACGAGATATATCTCCCCATACATGGACCTTAAATGAATGCTTTGGATGTGGTTTAAGTGAGAGATGTGTAAGGTTCCGTAAGGACAGTCTTGAGAACCTCTCAAGAGAAACCAAAGTTTTATCTGTGAAAATTACATAATTAAAATTCTCTCCACTCTCTCTCCACCATCGTACTTGTTCAACTCTCTTTTCTTTATTAACATCCCTTATCATGGGATGTATCCTGTGGAATAAAAATAAGTTTTAGTTTACAGTCATGTACAGTAAGTCAGTGCATTGCATTATTAAGGACAGTTTACTGAATAAAATAGTGCCTTTGTGCATTTTTGTACATTATAGTATTTTACGTACCTTGTAGGGCCAAAAGTCCATCCCAGTTCCTTATGCATCCATTTGATGCTGGAACAGGAAATGTCCAGGTCATATAGAAATTATTGGATAGTTAGTGTTGAAACTGGAACACAGTACAGTAGCAATCTAGCAACATACAGTATAATATTAAAAAATGTTTCTGTAAACTACCTACCATGTGCATTAGAAGGAAATCTGTATCTGGGCCACATTCTCCCAAATGCATGATAGCAAACAATCTGTAAACTAACAACAACACCACTCTCTTTCAGCCAGGCCTGGATCTGTCATGTTGTTTTGTGTTTTTTTTTCATGTTTGCAATGATCTTGCTTATGGATTTGCTTATTTTTGTCGGCATGTTTGACGACAAAAACTGTGGAGAGAACAAGAGAAATACTATTACTTAGTATACAGACAGTATAAAGAATTTAATGTTCAGTATCTTAAAAAATATATTACAGTATACTGTATAACATACTATATTTTAGAACACAGGGGAGTATTACATTCTTACATCAGCCATAACATACTGTATGATAATTATGGTCATGGGCCAGGGACATTGTAGCAGCACATACTGTAGAGTTAATGGGTCAGTATGAAACAGCAATATTGCAACTCACAAGATGGGCGCCAAGCATACACTTGATGGGTGAGAGGCCGTGGGGGGCTATGGAGTGTTCATCGGTATACAGGGTATGTGAAATGTGGCCTGCTACATAGAAACTCAGGGGTCTATTTACTAAGCAGTGTTATGAGACAGTGAAAAGAGATAAGATACCAACCAATCAGCTCCCAACTGTCATTTTTCAAACATAACCTTGACAAATTACAGTTGGGTGCCAAATTTCAAGGCAAAAACATAAAAAATGAGAACTTGCGAGTTATTTAAATTTCCAACTGTCAGTATTTTTTGACATTCTCAATTAGGACTACTTTTCTGCTGTTCTCTAGGGGGGATTTTTGGGAAGGCATAACTCAGGGTACGGGACAAATTTACACTTTGGGTTTGTTTCATTAGGTAGCTATTGATCCAGGGTAGGTGCTTTAGAGGTTTAGGTAATTGAGAAAGTTATATTTTTTAAACTATTACCTCATGAATTTGCCATTATAGAGATACAGTATGAAGTTTCAACTTTATGCACAACTTCAATATGAGCCTCCATCAGGTGTACTAACTGTGACTTCAATTGGGTGCACAAAGATGGCAGGCCAGTGTGGGCAGTAGCAGTGGTAGGCTCAGATGAAGGAAGCAGCTGTAAGCTGCGGCCAGAATCTGGGGGCTAGCGGGCATTAGCTGTGGCTGGGACCCATGGGCGTTAGCAGCGGCGGTGGTGCAAGCGGCGGGACCCGGAAGAGGTAGCAGCAGACTGATGCCAGCTCAGATCTGAATGATCCATGATATCTGGATCTGTGTATAAATAAACATAGAACCATGGACGGGATCAGTGAGACCTGTCAGTGCTTCTGTTTAAAAATGAAACCTGTGTAAAAAAAAAAATGTTGTGCTGCCCCCAAAGACGAACCAGCTCTGGGCTTTGGAGCCCCTGTATTGGTTGTGCAAAATACAGGGGCAAATGAAGTAGGGGGTCCCCCATAAGAAGCACAACCAGCACCTGGCTTTTCAGAACCAGTCCTGGTTGCCAAACTACAGGGGACAAATGATACATTAAGTGCAACCAGCACTGGGTTCTGAGCTAGTCCTGGTTCTGGAAATACAGGAGGAAAAAATGCATAGTGTCCCCTGTATTTACCAGTACCAGCACCGGACCCTTTCTAGCGGGGGGGGGTGATGCCACAGCCAGGGGAGCCCTTTCACCCGGCCCCTAGCCACAGCATTAACCCTGACTGCTAGTCAGCTCAGGACGGGGATCCCTGGAGAACTGAGGACCCCCCAATAAAGGGATCTTCCTCCTCAGGGCACCCCAGACCCAGGTTGATAGCCCGGGGCTATCCCCGGAACCCCTGGGCGGAGTGTGCTGGGTAAATTATGTAGAATGGTACATATAAAAATATAAATATTGTCATTTTCAGTAGTACTACAGGTCCCAGCAGGCATCCCCACACACTGGTATTTGGAGAACCACAAGTATCAGCAGGTGGGCATTAAGGGCCTGCTGGTACCTATAGTACCCCTGCAAAAGAAATATTACAATAAAACAAAGAGACTATTTGCTGTAATATTTTATATTTCCACTACTTCACCTGGGAGGCAGCAGCATTTAAGCTCTTTTTGATGGCTGCCGCTTCACCCGGGACTTTAAAGGCATCTTCACCTGGAGGGTGGCGGCCTTTCAGCCTTTTTGCATAGTCCGTGCCCATCCAGGGCTTGCCGGCATCTTCTTGCTTCAGCTGATCTTCTCTCCAGCTATCCGGCCGACGGACTAAGTGGACATTGCCTTGCGCTGTCTTTATATAAGCCAACCAAGGGGGCGGAGTGATGACATCACGAGCCATGATTGGTTTGCGGTGGACATCTTTCAATTTTAAAAATGGCACTGAGGAACCATTTTTGAAAAGGGCATGCTCAGTTTCTCACCATTTAAGTCAATGGTGTAAACCACTCATTGGCTGAGTGGCAGAAGGCTCGCCTCTCTCAGACAAAAAGCGCTCCACACCGGGATTAATGGATTGAAATCCCACAGTGGAGCTTTCATTCGGGTAGTAGTTTCCTTAGGGGACACTACTAATGTTCGTGGGTCCGGGTATTTAGCATTTTTTTTTCTGCTAAGACCCTGGATTGCCTGAATAGGACAGATCCACGCAAAGGAGGAGATGAGTATGGATTTTTTATTATAGGTACCCTTGATAATCTGCTGGAGAAGAGCACAGATTGGCTACATGGATACATAGAAGAGTATGTGAGATAGTGTGTGCATGTGTGAGAACATGTGTGTGTACATGTATGTTTTAATAAAATTCTACTTTTCAACGGTGTGTGTGTTCTGTGTTTTTTAGTGTTGCTTTTGCTGTGGAACTACAGGTACCAGCAGGTCCATAATGCCCCGCTTGCTGATACTTGTGGTTCTTCAAGTACCAGCATATGGGGGAGGCTTGCTGGAAACTGTAGTTCCACATCAAAAGCCAATAGTTTAACTCTTTACTTAAACCACACTTTACACAATCAACCTGGCACCCACCGCTCCAGGGGTGCTGGTGATAGCCCCGGTCTATCAGCCTGGGCATGGGTACCCAGGAGGGGGGACCCCTTTATTGGGGGTGTCCCCAGCTCCCCAGGTATCCCCAGTCTGGGCTGACTAGCAGTAAGGGGTGATGCTTCAGCTAGGGGGCCCGTTGAAAGGGCTCCCCTGGCCGTGGCATCACCCCCCTACTAGAAAGGGTCTGGTGCTGGTTCTGGTAAACACGGGGGGACCCTACACATTTTTACCCCTGTATTTCCAGAACTAGGGCCGGCTTAGAGCCCAGTGCTGGTTGCACTTAATATGGGGGACAAATGACACAGGGGTTTTGGCAACCAGGACTGGTTGTGAAAAACCTGGTGCTGGTTGTGCTTCATACAGGGACCCCTTCATTGTTTGTCCCTGTATTTAGCACAACCACTACTGGGGCTCAAAAGCCCATAGCTTTTTTTTGCTTTTAAACACAGAAGCATAGACAGGTCTCACTGATCCCTTCTGTGCTTCTGTATTTGTTTTTTTAAACACAGATGCAGGTATTACGGATATTCCAGATCCAAGCCTGCATCTGAGTGCTGCAACATCCCCCTGGTCCTAATGCCTGCTACACCGCCACCCACATTGCCGCTGCACCACCACTGCTAACGGGCGCTACAGTCCCCGATTCCCATCCGCAGCTAACATCCACTAACCCTACCCCTTCTCCCCCACATCCCGGCCACAGCAAACACCCGCTTCCTTCCTTCCCAGTCCAGGACCCTGCTACCACCACTGAGTTCAGCCAACTTGGTGCACCACAGTGAGTACACCTAATGAAGGTTCCTACTGAGGCTGCGCAAGGATATTAAACTTCCGATCTGTATGATGGCAGATTTGTGTGGTAATAGTTTAAAAACTGTAACTTTCTCAATTACCTGAACCCCAAAAATCCCTATTCTGGAACAATAGCTACCTAATAAAACAAACTTCAAGTCTTAATTTGCCCCCTACCCTGAGTTATTCCTTCACAAAAATCCCTCATAGAGAAAAGCAGAAAATCGGTCCTAATTGAGAATGTCAGAAAAAAGTGACAGTTGGAGATTTAGATTACTCCCAAATCCTCATTTTATTGAAATTTAGCAAGCAGCACCTAGCGACAGTTCTACCTGTCCATGCCAAATTTCAACCCGGTACCTCCAATAGCTTTTGAAGTGTATCCCCTTAAACACCCTGCCCCCCCCCCCTTTGGAATTCTCTATGGAGATTTCAGTTTTTTCTATAATATATAGGTATATTTATTTATTTATTTATTTTATTTAATATCAGTTACTTATATAGCGCAGCATATTCTGATGTTCTTTACAATTGAAAACATTACTAGAACAAAACTGGATAATAACAGACAAATATATAGGTATGGTATGGAGGCCCCGCTTGCATGCTTGCAATATATACAATATATATATATATATATATATATATATATATGTATATATATATATATATATATATATATATATATATAAAAGAATACAATCAAAAGAGCCTTTAAAATAAAACTTATCTTATGGAAAATACATTTTGCCCCGTCATACTTAATGAGCAGTTCAGGAACTAAGGGCCTGATTCAGAGCTGGATGCTCTGACCAGAATGCTCGCTCTGAATCAGGGCCCTCCTACCTAAAAATGGAGCTGCCTCCTGGCCGCTAGCATAGCTGTGGGTGACCACCCACAGCTTATGCGGCCAAAAAGATGGTCGCGATGGTCAAGACCATCGAGACAATCGAGCTTGTGACGAGACCCTGCGGTAGGGTCTCGCTGCCTCAAGCCCAGGAGTGCTTTTCGCTCTATCAGAGCCAAAAGCACTCCCACTGACATCACTAGTGATGTCAGTGGGGCCGGCCCCAGACTGTAGGCGTTCCCAAGGGAACGCCTCCATCTGGCCAGCAACGCCCCCGGCACGCCCACCAAAGGGGGCGTGCTGTCACTCACCATCAACAGCACACACCCTTTGGTGCGAGACCCATAGCGACAGCTTGGCTGTCATTATGCAGGTCTCGCGCATGCGCATGACGGAGCTCCCCCCGTCATGCGCATGCACACTAGGGCACCATCGACCTGCTTGTGAGCGCTCAGCGCTCTCGAGTGGGTCTGAATTAAGCTCTGAGTTTCTGCTTGTTTCTGCTGAATAATAGTCCTCAATGTAATAGACTAGGAATTTGAGGAGAGTAGACAACCTGCATTCATTTGCACTGATTATGCTATATACAAGTGTTCTAAACATGATAGTCTTTTATTTTTTTGGACAATCCAGAACCTATGAGTAATTAATTTCTGAGTTTATAGCTCTGTACTAGAGATGTAAATCAACCCCCATGTTTTGGTTTTGGATCTGGATCTCCCCTGGTTTTGGAACTGGATTGGATTTGAGAAAATCTCTCCTCCGTGTTTTGTTTTTCGGTTTTGTTTTTGGATCTAGATCTGGATAATTTCTTTAAAAAATCATAAAAACAGCTAAAATCACATAATATGGGCCTGTTTTTGTTCCTACCGTATTATTAACCTCAATAAAATTTATTTCCACTCATTTCCAGTCAAATTGGCTACCTCACAGCTCACTATATTATTTTTATCCAGTTTAGGCCCAAAATTTGCACCAAGCAAGCTGGCTGACTAAGTAAAGCGGCAGTAGTGGGTGACACAAACTCGTGGCAGTTCAACTTCCAACATGGCACAACAGTAAGATCAGAGCTTGTGCAAGTGTATGGGAGGCTGCAATGGTACTCGATTGCAGTCTTGCTATTTAGTATGTACTTTATCTGTGCTTAGTAATGTCCTCATCCCTGTGCAGTGCTGTTAGGGCTTTGCAATCATAATGCATTAGCAACTGGATTAGTATACTATCGCAGTTGAACTGTGTGTGTAATCGCTATTGCATATGGTAGTGAATTAGCCCCATAAAAAGTTGTGCAGAGATATCATGAGGTATCACAAACACATAACAGTCCTTAATTTGGATAGAGGTATTGTATTATTTACTTTCGCTGTCTGGCTATTCATTTTATTTATTTTTTATTTATTACCAGTTATTTATATAGTGTACACATTTTCTGCAGTGCTTTACAGATAATATTTGGCCATTCACATCAGTCCCTGCCACAGTGAAGTTTACAATCTATATTCCCTATCACACACCAACACACTAGGGGTAATTTTGTTAGGAGCCAATTAACCTACCCATAATTTTTTTTGGACAGTGGCAGGAAACTAGAGCACCCGAAGGAAAACCACGCAAGCACAGGAAGAATATACCAACTCCACACAGTTAGGGCCATAGTGGGTATCGAACCAATGACCTCAGTGCTGTGAGGCAGTAATACTAACCATTACACCATCTGTGCTGACCCACTTTTCCCACTTGCACACTGCAATTAGAGACAGCATATGAGTTATTCTTATTGTTAAAATATAAATATATTTTAATCCACATTATAATTCTATAATGTATTAAGCCACATTATAATTCACTAATAAAAAGGACCCAAAACAGATTTTTTTGTGTCCTTTTTATAGGTTCAATGAGATTGAATGGGCCATAATGTAGTATAATGTATATTTATATTTTAACAATAAGAATACTAGCATTCTTTTCTACTGCACACTGGATGATCTAATATCTCATGCAGTAATGTCTGTTCAATAAATTTTAGATGAAAAATGTATAGTCATGACAGAAATTCTATTTCAATCTAATATTTTAGGTAATACCTCTATGAGATTTTTCTCAATTACATTTTAGAAGAGGGGCTTAAAATATAAAAAAGTGATACCATCTTCAATTCATTATAAATTATATTTAGTATTAAATAAACTTACTTCTAAATGAAAATTTAGGATAGCATTAGTTTTACATTATTATAACCAGGCAATCATTTCATTATTTATCTGTCTGGTGCACTCTGCCCTGAGGTTTGACCGGTAACCCAATCACTCTATTAGGCATCCCAGACCAATTGCCAGCCCTCTGTGGAGTTTTCATACATATCCATCCAGTGGAAGGCCCAGAAATGGCTCCCCAGTCAAAGTTTTGTACTGCATCCCTGGGTCAAAGTTCTGACCCACTAATGGTAGGTAATAGTATGCCTTCTGGGATCCAATATTAACACTCTATGAAGTAATCACCCAAATGTATCTAGTGGAAGGCTCAGAACTGGCTCCCCAGGTCAAAGTTCTGACCAGCATACATCAACAGAAGGTCCAACCAGGGCTTTAACCACCCTAAAACAAACAAAATATACATATGGACCACCTCACTTTGGTTTAATACCAACCGGCAAACAAACAAACAGACACATTTTTTATATATAAGATATAATTTCACGTGTTATATGTAACGCAACTTGTAGCACAAGGAGGATAGATGTACTCTATGTGAACTCATCTGTATTCATATATTACATCGGGCATTGGTTCTAACATCATATGCCGACATATAATACCAAAAATGCTGAATACCAGAAGACCATCTGGGTCTATGCAACATGGCTCACACTGATCATTACCACAATTTACCAATTGCAGTAAGTAAACTGGTGAGTGACTTTGAGGTGGTCTGCAAACCTTTGAAATTGCAGGGAATAAACCTTGTTGTCCGGACAAATTATAATCTTGCATAATTTATAGTACCAGTAGACATATGAATTAACTCCAAATGGTCTGCTAACTAGGGTTCATATATAAACCACAGGTGTTTTTAAAGGGAAGACTTTTTCTATATATAAATAAGTTTATCTGTCAACTGACAATATTCAATGCAAACTGGACACTAACTGCTGAATTACATTTCCCATAAATGAACAACTACTAAAGTGATGCATGTTTTCAATAGTCTATGTCTTGGTATTGTGTGATACATTTTGATCACTATGTTCTATAAGCATAGTTTATAGTTACATTGTGTCCAGTGGATTAATTGAAGTGTCTCTCTCTCGCTCTCTGTAAGTTCTTACAGTTCAGCCTACATATAGCAGACCACATCTGCACTCTAAAACATACCTGTAGATGATGAACGTTGATCTGCAGTTAATGAAGCTAGTTACAGTATATTAAACTTCTCTGAAGATAAATATTATCTGAAAGCAGTTACTTTCCTCTCCATATGTTTACTACTACTACAGTAAGTCTTTCCAAAATTATAGAAACCTTTCAGTATCTGCGGTATCCAAGAATTATTTTCTCACATTAACTTTAGTTTCTTTTTTACAAATAGACTGGGGGCCAAATTTTAGCTTATCTGATTTCCAAAATCTTACATTATCACTTAATTTGGATACATTGTCTTAAACTTCATTAAGCTTGAGCAGAAGAAAATTATTTATTATAATTATTGTATTTAATATGTCTTTGTATCATATTGGGTGACAAACAGCATGGATCTGTCATCATTCAAAAATGTATCTATATTTGGCCAAACATGTACTAAGAACCTCAAAAGAAAACCATGTGAATTGATACAGTTTATTATATATATTTTGATATTTCGTATTCTTAGTGCTTAGAGTGTGCATTTGCATCCCCCCTTTTTCTACATTAGAACTACAGGTCTCAGCATGGTAGCACCTCTTATTATGTTTAAATTAGGATATGCCAACCAGCCCCCCATTTTCCTATGTATGTGTGTATTTAAGGTACATTTGAAGGTGAGACCCATTCTCCTGGGCTAGCACTCCTCCTACCTGCCCTAGGTGATTTTAATTAGTATGGGTCCTGTGCATTGCAGTACACACATGTAATGGGCACTATTATAGGTAAGTCTTAGATACATTTATGCAATATGTCAGTATTAGGGATGTTAGGGACCCACCTGATGAGGTCACCATGTTGTAGTAGGTGGGCAAACATCTTTGGCCAAACATTTACAAAGAACCTCAATAGAAAACCATGTTAATTGATATAGTTTATTATATATATTTTGTGCAATGGTATCGCTTTCGGGTATCTAGTATGGTAATCCATTATCACCAAAATATATTGATGGTCTTGGACAAATTTCGTTAGAGGTCCAACCAAATTCATAGCTATCCTTTCAAACGGAACCTCAATAATGGTTAATGGGACAAGTGGATTTTTAAAATGTGGCCTTGGAGCATGATAGTGACATTTAGGGCAGGGTCTACAATAAGCAGATACCTCTTTATAGACCCTGGGCCAGAAAACCCTCTGTAATTTTTACTCAGTGGTTTTTTTCTACCCCTAGGTGACCTGCAGTTATGTGACTATGAGCCAGGTCTAACACCATTCTTCTATTTGCCTTAGGAACTACCAATTGTTCCACAAAATCTTCTCCTTTCTCAGTCACTTGATACAAAAAATCCTTGTGCACTGCCATGTGAGAATATGACAACTGACTATCAGGGTCTACTGGTTTAGCATTAATCACTTTTACATTTTCCCTGGCTTTTGCCAGAGTAGGGTCATTTAACTGCTCTACGGAAAAGATCTCTTTTCTGACTTCAGGATCAGGCAGACGATCAACTGGTTCATTAACATTTCCTATTTCAGTAGAAGGTACATCATTTGGTGCCCCATTACTGCTCTTAGCATTTTTTGGTTCCCCAATTATGCTAGAATAAGGGAACATTTCAGAATCAGAAGACACTACCACTGCTACTGTATCAGTTACCTTCTCAAATGGGTCTGGGTTATTTACTTCTGTAACAAATTGGCTTTCCCACAACTTCCATAACTGGGCAAAGTCTCTCCCAGATATTGCATTATACATCAAGCCAGGAACCAAACCACACTGCATTTCTATGTTCACTTCTGCAGTAACATAATACTGAGTATCCCTATTTATGCAAGTCACACCAACAGTTTCTCTCTTATGATTTAAGGAGTTCACTAGTTCGGCTTTCATAAGACTTACCTGGTTACCAGAATCTAAGAGAGCCTCTAACCAGGTGTCTTCTATAGTGATTGTACACATTTGCTTATCTGTCTCAGGCTCAGCCTGTCGGTCAGCAGTACAGACTGGTTGAACAAAGAAAGACATTCTGCAATTGACATAAGCAGTGTCACCTTGCATAGGTTAAGAGGTAAGTGAACAATCAGCAGCAATATGGCCCAAACCACCACATTGAAAACATTATATCTTATTATTATCAAGTCTTGTATGAGTTAGGAATCTTCTTGGCCCCGCTGACCTACTTCCAGGTTCTAAACCCACAGTCTTAGGTTCATTCCACCATCCAGCATCCTTCTCCCCTGGAACAGTCTAACAGTCATGGGAGATTGCCGTTGTGGAGCTAGGACCCGGTGGGGAACACTTAGTAGCTCCTCAACCACCACATACCTCTCCACCATTTCAACCAATTTATCAGCTGTTTTAGGATCCATATGGCTCACCCATTTGCACAGAGTTGTAGATAAATATCACAGGTACCGATCCATAATGACCCTTTCCATGATCTGTGGTCCTGGGGGAGGCCTCCATTTTTTATTTTGCTTTGGGCTCCAAAAACCCTACACACTAAACATTGATGCTATCCACCTGGTGTACTAGATGTTGCACATTAAATATACTGATTATTAATGTTATCCATTGGTTGCACTACATGCCACATAATAATACTATATAATTGATGCTATTCACTAGATGCTCTAATGTTGCACCTTCAGTGTGGCCTAAAATGGTGAGCTCTTCATCCTGGGACTTATAGTTCAACCTGGTTGTCAATTTAGGAGCAAAAGCAAAATACAAAAACTTTCTTATAGTAGGGGGTAAATTTGCGAAAGTAAGAGTTTTGAGAAGTGGAGATGTTGCCCATAGCAACCAATCAGATTCTAGCTATTATCTTCTAAAAGGTGCTATTTAAATGTTAAGTAGATTCTGACTGATTGCTATGGGCAACATCTCAACTTCTAGAAACTCTCACTTTAGTAAATTTACCCCTAAGTGTCACCTTGCACCCATATTTACCATATGATACAGTAGTAAAGCAATCCGCACACACACACTGATCATTGACGTTATCTACTGGGTGCACTACATGTTGCACCTACAGTGTTGCCTAAAGTGATGGGCTTTTTATGCTGTGATTTAGAATTCCACCTGTTTGTCAATTCTGGAGTAAAAGAAAAAAAAAAAAAACAATAATAATAATAATAATAATAATAAGTTTAATAAAATGAGGTGTTATTTTGCTGAAACTTGCAAATGTTAAAAGTATTTATCATACCAGTAGCCAAAGGTAACCACATTTTCTGATACTGCGAAACTGCTGTGAAATAGCGATGTCGCTGATTGTAGTAAATATTTTATTTTTATTTTTAATGACTGTCAGCTATTAGAGGTTATGGCAGCATTAATATATTATATATCTATTCCCATACCCTTCTGTACACCACTATGAATCCCTTCTTCGTATTACCACTATTTTTCTATTTTTTCAAACCCCCTGACTATTGTACTTAACAGCACTGTGGGGTGCCGCTCTCTGCTGTCCATTGCCAACCAGGCAGCAGCCCGCAGGAATGGCATACCGTATATCAAGAACTGCTACTTAGACCATACTACCATCTGCTAACATGTAACTATACATGGTAGTACCTAATGTTAATTTTTTCCACTGTATAAAGTAGAAGTAATTGATACCACTGTATATGTGTGACACCCTTTGTGATAGATATTATACTAAGATATTCTGAATTTCCACCAATCTGATTCCTGTATTTACTACTGTGACTATTTACAAGGTATGTAAGAATAACTCTGTGATTAACCATTAAACAAGATCACACATTACCTCCAGAGTTAGCCTGTTTCTAAACACACAAATCCACATCAACACAAAGGCCTAAGCGCGGTTACTCCGTCTATATATTTGTGTACTAAGAGGACTAGGCACCTCTTCCCTACTCACGGCACACTCCACAAAAATGTAGAGATATCCAGTGTGCAAGGTACCACAAATTTTTATATTTATTGAAGACTGAGTGTGCGACATTGCCGCTCCAAAGTTTTGCTGTGCTACAGTATGACTTTATAGCATCTTCTTCCACGGGCACTGGCAGTGGATCTGTTTACACTGTCAAGTACATGACTGGCCCAGCCATCAGGATTTGCTACATAAACTGTAGTCTCATCTCTATCCACTGCTATTGGATTTAGATCTCTAGTGTTAATCAGTGGAGCACTGGTCACCCATTGGTAAAGATGTGTATTACATGCCATGGATACTGTCACTTCTCACTGCACATCTACAATATACACATACACACACATTCAATATATACATTCACATATGTATATATATATATAGATACACACACATACAAGTTGTATATATATATATATACACAGTCAGGTCCATAAATATTGGGACATTGACAGAATTTTCAGATTTTGGCCTCTATTCATCACCACAATGGTTTTCAAATGAAACAAACAAGATGTGCTTTAACTGCAGACTTTCAGATTTAATTTGAGGGTAATTACATCCAAATCGGGTGAACGGTGTAGGAATTAGAACAGTTTCAATATGTGCCTCCTACTTTTTAAGGGGCCAAAAGTAATTGGACTATCAACTCAAAAGCTATTTCATGGACAGGTGTGGGCTATTCCCTCATTATTTCATTATCAATTAAGCAGGTAAAAGGTCTGGAGTTGATTCTAGGTGTGACATTTGCATTTGGAATCAGTTGCTGTCAACTCTCAATATGAGATCCAATGAGCTGTCACTATCAGTGAAGCAAGCCATCATTAGGCTGAAAACATCATTGTGGCCATCAACTGTTTGGAACATTCTTTAAAAGAAAGAATGCATCAGAGAGCACAGCAACACCAAAAGACCCGGAAGACCACGGAAAACAACTGTGGTGGATGACAAAATAATTATTTCCCAGGTGAAGAAAAACCCCTTCACAACAGTTGGCCAAATCAAGAACTCTCTCCAGGAGGTAGATGTATATGTGTCAAAGTCAACAATCAAGAGAAGACTTCACAAGAGTGAATATAGAGGGTTCACCACAAGATGCAAACCATTGGTGAGCCACAAAAACAGGAAGACCAGATTAGAGTTTGCCAAACAACATCTAAAAATGCCATTACAGTTCTGGAACAAAATCCCATGGACAGATGAGACAAAGATCAACTTGTACCAGAGTGATGGGAAGAGAAGAGTATGGAGAAGGAAAGGAACTGCTCATGATCGAAAACATACCACCTCATCATTGAAGCATGGTGGTGGTAGTGTCATGGCGTGGGTATGTATGGCTGCCAATGGAACTGGTTCCCTTGTATTTATTGATGATGTGAATTCTGAAGTGTTTCGGGCAATTTTATAAGCTCATATTCAGTCAAATGCTTCAGAACTCATTGGACGGCGCTTCACAGTGCAGATGGACAATGACCAGAAGCATACAGCAAAAGCAACCAAAGAGTTTTTTAAGGCTAAAAAGTGGAATGTGATGCAATGGCCAAGTCAATCCCCTGACCTGAATCCAATTGAGCATGCATTTCACTTGATGAAGACAAAACTGAAGGGAAAATGCCCCAAGAACAAGCAGGAACTGAAGACATTTGCAGTAGAGGCCTGGCAGAGCATCACCAGGGATGAAACCCAATGTCTGGTGATGTCTATGCATTCCAGACTTCAGGCTGTAATTGCCTGCAATGGATTTGCAACAAAGTATTAAAAAGTGAAAGTTAGATTAAGGATTGTTTAGTTTGTCCCATTACTTTTGGCCCCTTAAAAAGTGGGTGGCACATATAGAAACCGTTGTAATTCCTACACCATTCACCTGATTTGGATGTAATTACCCTCAAATTAATCTGAAAGTCTGCAGTTAAATCACATCTTGTTTGTTTCATTTCAAAGTCATGGTGGTGGTGAATAGAGGCCAAAATATGAAAATTCTGTCAATGTTCCAATATTTATGGACCTGACTGTATATATATATATATATATATATATATAATTATGTATACATGTATGCATAATATATATATATATATATATATATATATATATATATATAAAACACTGTGTGTATGTGAGAGAGGAGTACTGTGTGATTAAACCTGAAAGAGGAGTGCTGTGCAGCAGGGTGTACTGACCTTCCTTCCTTCCTTACTGTATGTCTGTTCAACCATCTTCTAAGTGCGGTGGGTGGCGTGGTGCAACTGCTGCCATTGTGTGAGCCAGACTCCCTGTGGTCACTGTGCTTCCGGGTCTCAAGCTCCAACAGTGAGTGGCTGTGTGAGGATGTTGCTCCGAATCCAGTGTGGGAGCAGGGGAAGACTGTGTACAGGCCTCACTGCTGCTGCTCAGGGGCAGTGGGTGATCCTGGGATGAGGTGGCGTGGGCCAGCCAGTGTCTGTCTGGCTGGATGGAGCTGCCTGCTGGCTGAGGAGACACAGTGCGGTGGGGACTGATTAAGGAGATGGCACCAGCGATTTGCTGTTGCTGCGCTCTGCGCGTAGCACAGCCATACACTGCAGGACCCGCTCAAATGTTAAAATCAGGTCAGCGTATTTTGCAATCACTGGGTTCTTCAGGGGGGGTTTCTGGGTACTCAGAAACACCCCCTGCATGCACTAGTGGCAGTTGCGTATATGCACACAATCGGTTGATTTATTTGCACTGTGCATTTATATGCATTGCAATGCTACACAGACCCAGAGCAGAGTGAATGACAGGAAGTGCTGTTTCTGGCTGGGCCGGGGGGTGTTTGGGCAAACGCAGGCATGCCAGTGTCATTGCATGGGTGTGCATAAATTAGCCACTGCGATACCTGACGCCTCCTCAGGTCTCATAGCATGCGCAAAAGTTAGCAATTCCTGAATGAGGTCTGGGCTTCCTTAACTGTGTGCATGGTTTCGATGTTACTTGATGTTACCAATTGTTTTGCTATGTTGCCCTAGTATACAGATGTGAGTAGGGGGAAGTGGGTGTCCTTATGTCAGGCTGTGTACCCAATGTGTATGCACACATTTAAAAAGCACCTCTGATATTCGCAAAGCAGTTGGGTGTGTATATGCAGAATAGCGTTCCATGCTGTGTACCCTGGTTATACCACTGCATCAGATACATATTCTGTATGACACATAGCCATAAATAACAGCCGAGGAATCTATACAGTTGATCTTAATTGTTCATAAGCATTGTCCATTAATGGCAGTATTCATGAATCAGTGGGTTTGCAAATAAACTAGTGGGAAGGTAATGTGGCTTCTCATAGTATAATCATTAACAATTATTTCATAAGCATTTGTGTAGTCTAGTGCTTGACGCTACTGTATGTAGGAGTTCAGTGGAGTAATTTGAACAGATAGTTGTAACCACAGTAGTTATGACCATAAACATAAATAGTATTAGTGTATAATTTATTATAATGCCTGCTTATGGTTGCCACACTTATACTTGCTATTAGTTAATTAAAGGTTGCAGTCTGTTTGTGGCTTGGCATTATAGCAATACTCAATTATTATATGATGCCTGCTTGTGATTGCCACATAAATACAATTGCTGTCAGCTACTTATAAGTTGCTATCCGCATTAAGGTAAGGACATAAGCAGTATTTGTAATTTAGCATAGTAGCAGTGTTCATCTACTACAACGCCTGCTTGCAATTATCACATACACGTACATGTAAATACTGTTGGCCACTCATAAGTTGCTGTCCGCATTAATGTAAGGACATAGATAAGGTTTGTGGCTTAGTATTATAGCTGTGTTCATTTGCTATACAATGCCTGCTTGCAATTGCCACACCTAAACAGTAACTGTTGGCTACTTAGAAAATGCTGTCCACATAACATTTAGGAAATCTCTGCCATAGTCGGCATAATTAAGCAACAACGAGTGTATGACAGCCCCCAGGCATCATACGATGCGCATTTCGGCTATGGATTATTTATGGAATCAATCTGATGGGCGGGTTGATAGGATTTAAATACCATCACCTTTCAGCTCATTAGTGGTCCGGTTAATCAGACATCCGGGATCACTGAGATTCTGAAGATAGGAGTGCTGGGCGCTTGCTGAATTATGTATCAGGCATAACTAATAGCTAATGGTTACCCTGATTCTGTATACTCCTGTATAGTCAGTGATATCAGATATTCAATGGTTGTATAAGGAATCTATGATGATAATAACATGTAATGTATTAACTGTGTGATGTTCATCACCAATTCAACAGAGAGTTATATAAAGAAGGAGAATTAAAAAGGTATCATCCTATTAATACAGATCTTGATCACAATATTGTCAATATAATATTAAAAATATATAAAATATATCTATGTATAAAAACAAGAGCAGGACCTAAGAAAAATAATTTTGTCTAAAGATCACCAAATGAAGATAAGTCAACAAATTAATCCTAAATGCCAAAATATGCTAATGAATGCAATTGCACAGCAACCGCAGTATTATACCAAGACACCCACCACTGTATAAAGCCGCCCACTTCCCATGACATGCATCAGCAAGTCAGCGAACACATTGGTAACATCGAGATCAACCCATACACACATTTGTGGTTCACCATGACTTGTCGCACAAACTGCTAAACTGCCTGTCTCCAACTAAATCTCTGGCTACATATACTATCGCAGGGGCTTAATTATGCATGCCCCTGTAATGGCAATCAAACAAACAGGCACTCCTGCGTTCACCTGACCACCACCCTTCTCCACTCTCAAATGGTCACTTCCTGTCAATCACTGTGTAATGGGACTGGGTGCTTACTGCGATTGATTCCCGATCACAGCGGACAGTTCACGCACATGCGCACTGTGATGCATTCATATGCACAAAATGCAAACATCATCTGGCTGTATGCGAACACAGCCTTGAGAAGCAACCTGAATCAGGGCCTTAGATCACACATTGAACAAGCTATGACCCATCTCTATCTATATACCAATACTACTGTATATTTGAAGCTCCTGCTTTCTATACTTTTTGATACACCATTGCCATCTAGTGGATCTGCATGATATTACATGTACCTGTTATTATACAGCTCTGCTTGATTTTTGCTGATCTCGTACAACTATCCATGTTCTATTTCTCTCATCTCCTGCTCACCTGGAATATAGCTCTCTATAACTGGACTCTGTTTAGTTGATTATATCCTATATCATGCATAAGACCTCGACTAGAGGCAGAAGAAAAAGTACCCAACAGGGCATCATGCAACACCTCTCTCACTCTGACTCCTGGGACCATGCAAATCTCCTCCAGCTTCCACTGTGGGCTCACACTATCCTGCACTTTCCCCTGGATACACTTTTGCCAATAAAAGTGACATTCAAACCAAGATTGCTGACCTTAGAAAATCGCAAATTTCCTCCAACTGTCTTCGGATCTTAAAACCAAGATTGCTACACTTAATGGCCGCATTTCTCAGCTGGAGACTAAAGTAGAATCTAGCACCAGAGGGCTGCAGGAAGCCTCTCAGGACATGGAATTTCTATATAAAGAGCTTGCTTTTCTTCAAAATAAAAATGATGACTTGGAAAACAGATAACAAAGAACTAACCTTAAGATTTTCAATGTTCCTGAGTCCTTGTCCTCCCAGCAATTGGAACACTATTTGCAAAGATTCTTTATGATGTTGGTTCCTACCCTTACAGAGCAGTCTCTAATCATTGAAAGGGCTCACAGAGCCTTGCGTCCTAAACCTAAAGATGCTGCTCTGCCTAGAGTTGTTGTTTGAAAATTCTTATCCTTTAAAACTAAGGAGCTGATTGTTTTATCTAGTAGGAAGTCTCCTCATATTTTCTTTGAAAATAGCCATCTTGAGATTTTTCAGTATTTAGAACCCAATACCATTTTTAAATGCAGACCTTCGGGAAGTCACCAAGACCCTGTGGGACAATGGCTAAACATACAAATAGAGTTTCCCTTTTCATCTGATTGTGTCAGTCAGAGATCGCACAGTGTTGGTGTGTGACCCTGAAGAAGACAAATAACTTTTACATAGGTTGAAGATTGGTGCTACTGCGGGGCATCACTCCTCCCGCAACCAAGAATTTATCCTACTTGAATTTTGTTAACACTGTTACATTATTAGAACTGTCCTTTCTGGGGCTTACCACTGACAAGTTTTGGTCTCTGGCTGTCTGCCACTGCCTTGCCCCATAATGTTTCATAATTTCCTTTGGAGTCTAGTTTGTGGTTTCGTCTATACTTATTTTTCCATTTGATGGAGTATGGGCCTGGTAGTAGGTACCTTGATTACACAATTTTTTATGTTGTTTGGACATATTTACATTTAGTTCCATTTCTAAAATGTAACGGTGTTGGTATTTGAACCTTTAATTAATGCTGCTTGCTTTTTCAGTTCTCTTACGCTACTGTGTCTTAAAATCTTTGCATGGGTATCTTGATCACCTACGTTTTGGTTTCCTTGGCAACTTCTAAGACTTGGGTTAATGGTGAAGACCGGAACCTTACACTTTCTATGGTTATGTTGTTATTAGTTTTTATTATTTTTCAAAATTGCTTTTGTTGATAGATTATTTGCACTTGTTCCCTAGAGTAGGTGTAGTGACCTGATAAATTGGTCATTTTAGTCCTATTATTTATAGGTTATTGGTATGTAGACGTCCTTCTTTGTCCACTCCCCCTACAAGATACAACTAGTGAGAGTCTGCCAGTGGTCATTAACTCTCGCTTTCCTTTTCAATTTAAGCTTTGTATATTGCTCTGCCAAATTTTTGAGCCAATGTGATCCATTCCTCTTCATGAGGGCTATTGAGAACCTTGATCTCCCTATTGGGAAGTGATTTGTCTGCAATCCTCTAGTCTTTTCCTTTTTATTAACTCATTCCCCCACCCTTACACCAGACAGTATTGTCTTTGACTGTTTTATTTGTGGTCCATTTTCTGCCCCTTATTCTGTCATTATGCCCCTTTCCATGCTCTGGCTTAATATAAAGAGCATTAACACCCATCATAAATGATAATTTCTGTACAAAACAATGTATGCTCACTGAGGGGACTTTGTTTTTTTACAGGAGACTCACTTCAAAAAAGGTTCTCTTCTTCCCTGGTATCTCGTAGATTCCCAATTGTTGAATATTCCTCACACTCTACTAAAAAATACTGTTAGCAATACTGATTACCACTCTTCTGTTTAAAACATGTAAGGGGGGTATCACTTTTGTGACAAAAATACCTAAAGGGGGAGTATTACCACTTTTATGATAAAAACCCCTAAGAGGGGAGTATTACCACTTTTGTGACAAAATACATATGGGGGTAGTATTAGTACTCTTCTGTTTAAAACACTTAAGGGTTGACTTAGTATTACTGCTTTTGAGATAAAAACACCTAAGGGTGAGTATTACCACTTTTGTGTTAAAAACAGCTAAGGGGGGAGTATTAACACTTTTGTAACAAAAACACATAAGGTGGAGTAATATCATCCCTTTTGTGAAAAAAAAACTACGAGGGGGAGTATCACCACTCTATTATTTAGTACAACTAAGGTGGGAGTTTTACCACCTTTGTGACAAAATCATCTAAAGGGGGAATATTATCACCCATTTTAAGAAAAAAACATATAAGGGGGAGTATTACCACTATTGGGACAAAAACACCTAAGGGAGAGTATTACCACTCTTTTGTTTAAAACATCTAAGAAGGGAGTGTTACTTTTTTGTGACAAAAAAAACTTAATGGGGAGTATTACAACTTTTGTGACAAAAACATCTAAGGAAGAGTATTTTCACCCTTGTATGATAAAAAAAAACAATATTTTGTTTAAAACACTTAAAGGTGGAATGTTACCACTTTTTTGACAAAATCATCTAAGGGGGGAGTATTATCACCCTTTTATAATAAAAACTCCTAAGGGGAAAGTATTACCACTCTTCTGATAAAAATACCTAAGAGTGTAGTGTTACCACTTTTGTGACAAAAACACCTAAGAGGGGAGTATTTTTGCAAATTATTAATCTATTAGAGCAATAACTAACAAAAATGTTTGTCTATGCAAAAAATAATATCCCCAATGCCCCCAAAATTGCAGGCCATAATTAAATGAAAAGTGGTACAAGATGGAATTGTCCTTGGGCCCTGCCACCCACCCTTATGTTGTATATTAAAAAGGACATGTACACTTTAATAAACCAAGTACTTCAGTGACAAGGTCTGACAATTTTGTGACTTTTGTGCTTAATTTGTTTGGACCCCCACAAAACTAGCTACCAGTGGTCTTAAGGCAGCTAACAGTGTTGTTAATGATTTCTACAGTAGCAAGATGACATTATTATCATCCTTATCCTCAGCCTCATCTGTGTTATTGTCATCATCACCACCATCACCACCACACAATATGAACTCATCCCAACTGGATTCCACCATTACATAGATCTCTGTACTTTGACATAAATGGCAGAAATGGTCTTCCTCATTGAATTTGTTGGAGCTCTTTGCATCTCTTAAGATTTGTGTCTGTGAAAGACATTATGTATAACTTTCACCTACAGATGTAGCCACCCTCATCTATCCCGTGATGCGAGCTCATCAAGGCATGGATGGCATGACTAGTGTGCCCGCTTCTGTGGCATGCACATGTGTTTGGACATGCACACTATAGACTTCATTGGCTTAATCGTTCACTGTGAGTGCTTGCACCTGTCAAATGCTGTGCTTTGCCATGATGCATGCGCACGTGTAAGCAGATAGTGGCAAAGATGAGCATGGCTACATCTGTAGGAACAAGAATGGTCACCAAAATATAGTGATCAAATTTCAAGATGTTAACAACCCTTTGGTGCTAGTGAAGTGAATAAAGAAGTTATTCTACAAGTCCACCATACTTAGTGGAATCACTGTGTTTCATCTGCTCCTTTAGTTTCTTGAGCTTCTTTTCCATTAGTTTATTTAAGGCAGGGGTTCCTAACCATGGTCCTCTAGGTGCACTAACTGTCCAGGTTTTAGGATAGCAATACTTGAGCACAGGTGTCTTATTTAGTAAATTAGTAATTTTTATTTAGCCATATGTGCTCAAGCATCGATATCACTAAAACATGGACTGTTAGTGTGCATTCAAGATTGCTGTTGGGAAATACTGAATTAAGGGATTCACCTAACTCAAGATGGCAATGTCTGAACTCACTTCCTACAATAGTTTACAACTTTGAATGGATTCATTACCTTCCATAAAACAGAGGCCCTCATTCAGACCCACTCGCGAGTGGCTGTCCACTCGCAAGTGGGTCGATGGTCTGCACTGCGCATGCGCACGACGTAGGGACCTCCGTCGTGCGCATGCGTGAGACGCGCCGAGCGAAGGACTTTACTTCGCTCGGAGTGTCTCATCAAAGGGGGTGTGCTGTCGATGTTGACTGACAGCACGCCCCCTTTGGTGGGCGTGCCGGGGGCGTGCCTGCCAGATGGAGGCGTTCCCATGGGAACGCCTACCGTCTGAAGCCGGCCCCACTGACATTACAAGTGATGTCAGTGGGAGTGATTTTGGCTCTGATAGAGCCAAAATCACTCATGGCCTTGCGGTTGAAAACCTCAACCGCAGGCTGTTGCTCGCAGTGGCAATGGTCAAGACCATCGCGACCATCATCCTGCACGCTCATATATGCTGTGGGTGGTGACCCACAGCTATACGAGCATCCAGGAGGACGCTCCATATTAATGGAGGTGGGCCCTGATTCAGAGCGAGCGCTCTGGTCAGAGCGTCCGGCTCTGAATCAGGGCCAGAATGCATTCTCCACTGTGCTGGACTAAGGTGCATTCCCTCTTCTCTTCCTATGTCATGACTTCTTGTATAGGTTTGCATGGCTTGTTTCTGTTCCACCATTCTCTGAACCATATAAGGGTTAGAATTCCACCTTGTTACTACTTCTTGCTTCAGTTGGTGGCATGGCAAATTAAACTGTTTTGGAGCTGCTGCAATCTTTTACATGCTGTTGCTGAATGCCGAACATGTGCAGCAATTTATTTCTGGTCACAGACAGCATTTACTGCACACGCTTGTCATTTGATTTTAAATTCTGTAAAACCAAATTGATGGTGTGCTCAAAGCATGGGACATGTTCAAATTATCCCAGTTATAATGATATATATGTTTATATGGCATGCAAATGCATTTGCACTCTCAGACTATAGACTTCAAGTGATGCAATCGGCAGCTGCAAGTGCTTGCAGCCTGTTGAATGCTATGCTTTGTCATGATGCATACGCACGTGCAGGCACATTGTGGCAAAGATGACCATGGCTACATCTGTATGTTGTGTTATCAGAAACGGCAAATCTTGAGGCGAGTCTTAGTGGGGTAAGACACTTTGCTATGACATCCCTTAGCTTTTTTAACAGGTTGACACACTTGTATGCCTTTTAATGAAGCTGGTGATACAGAGAGAGTAGCTTTCCAGGGAATGAGCTGGCATTTTGTGCTATCTACTGCTGCTAAAGGTGATTCACCCACCCAGTGGGCTGTCACAGTTATGTAATCTTTAGTTTTACCACTGTCACTTGTCCACATATCTGTGGTTAAGTGGATAGTGGGTACAATGGCATTTTGTAGGCTAAGAATTAGGGTTTTTAAATGTCCTGGAACAGACGAGGACTTATTTTTCTGATAAAAAATGCAACCAATGTGAAATTTGTTAGCAAGGACACAGGAGTACAATCAACTGTCTAAAACCAGATGCATTAATATTATTGGATGCAGATCTAATACTAGAACAGCAGCCATGACCTCCGTAATCTGCTGTGCAACTGGATAGCAGCTGTGATACTTGCATTTTCTTGCAAAGGATTGTTTAATAGTCAATTGTTTTTTGAAACTACAAGAAGTCTTCCTAGTTCCCTTCTGAAATGAAGATTCAAACCTAGCATCAGCAGGTTTAGTGCTCAAGGATTAGTCTAAGGAATCCTGGATACGGGAGAGGAGTCAGTTAGCTTTAGCATTTTGGATGCAGGACTAATTCCGGTCCTTAATGAGGAGATTTATGATGAATGTGTTGGCAGTGAAGCTTGCAGTTGCTGGGATCTAGTTGAGAGAAGGGAGCTAGCTGATGCTGAACTGCTTGTTGTTATTACTTTAGCTTACCATTCAAATGTTGCCAAAAACTTTACATGAATTTGCTGCAAAATAAGTAACAGCGATGAGGAGGTTCCTAGATGGTTAACATCCTGACCTCTAATTACTTTGGCCTTACAAACAGTATAGATGGCTTGACAATTGTCAGGATTTGGGTAAAATAATTCCATCCTTACGATGTGGATTTTTTGGTCTTAGGTCTAGGAATAACAATGGCCTTCTTCTTATCATAGGCAAGAACTGCTTCCACTGATGTCTAATGTACCCAAGAACATTCTCATTATCAACATCCTCATTAGCACAAACAGCAGGTACACAAACTGTTGCTCTTCCTCAGTAGCATCTTCAATTTATATATCACCATACATACTTGTGCTGCTCATCCCCACATTTGCAGAGGGTACATTAATGGTGGAAGGAGGCTTCTGAATGGGTATAGTATCAGGAATATCAGGCTCACACATAGCACTTCTGGACACCCTTAGACTCTCCTCAGGAAATTCAACATTTGTAAACTTACAGTTTGTTCTGCAGTCTATTTTATTTCTGCAATAATTTGCCTGTTTTCATTTTGACACCTCTTCTAGACTCTAAGGGGTAAAATTTACTAAGATTTGAGTCTGATCAAGTTTTTTTTTTTCAACTCGATTTGCATCACTGAAACTCAGGTGATTTGATGCTTATGAAACTTGCACATTTTCAAAAAACATAAGTTTAGCTGAGAGTGAGTTGGCAAAGAAGATCAAGATTTCTCCCCGAGTTGCAAGTTTTAAATAAAATAATAAAAAAAAACAACACACACACACACACTGTGTCAAGTATTACTTTATTACATACACCTACCTCGCTCACACATACTTAACTGCTGCCCGTCACTTTGTCTGCTTCTCCAAGTAGAAATCCACTGGGAGTACCTGAAAAAAAATACTCTCATTCCTGGTGCTGGTCTACAGAGCAGCCCCGTGTCTTGGCTAAAAAAACAAACTGACACCCGGAGCAGACAATTACATTAGTGATGTATGCATGTGACCAGATGCACCACTAGCTAGCTCCTGACTGCTCAGCACACATGCGAACTGTCAGAAGCCAGCATCCAATCAGTGGCCGCTAACTGTAGAGCTGCCACTGATTGGCTCCGACTCCTGGCTAACTGACCATCCCATGTCGTAGCTGTCAGACGCCGGAGTCAATCAGCGGCCACTCTATAGTTTGCGGCTGCTGATTGGCTGCCGCTTCCTGACAGTTCACACGTTTGCTGAGCAGTCAGGAAAGGAAAAAATAAATAGAAAACAGCGCTGTGAAAATGAACAAAATGTATCCACAAATTAATAAAATGTAGTTTAATAAAACATATATTTCAGCACTCAGGTAACAAATATTTAATACATAAAAGACATCACATTAAAGTCATATCAATAAAAAATATGTAGCAATATTTAAGTGTATTTAAATTGCAACAACAGTAACAGTAATTGTATCCAAATCCCCATAGCTCCACAATGTAACCAATTGAATCCTCACAGCTGCATCCAGCTCAAAAAGAATGTATCTGTGTGCAAATTATTGCTAGATCCACACACGCATTATATATGCTTCGTGTTTTTTTTACAAAGAATGAAAAAATATATATAAACTCACCTTATAGGAACTATACTCAATTAATGCATTGTTCGAGTAGCCACCAGAATAATAGCAAATCTCCACTACAGGTATACCTGTTCTATTTACAGCTGATATATCTGTTCAACAATATTGCGAGCTCAGTCAATTGCCAGTATCTGTAGTCCACCAAAAAACAGCCTCCTCAATGCGGCAGCCAACACAGACTGCTGCTTATCTTTGTGTAGTCATCTCCATAAGGAGCAGGCGATGGGTGGCTAGTGGAGCGGCATCCACAGAGGAGTGATCCCAATGCATTGGCTTAATGAATCCCCCATTCTCTGCCTCTCAATGTGTGTAGTGACACACTGCCAATTAGCGGGTTTTGCTGTCAATGGAGCTCAGCCTGCTGTTTGTCCTGTATGAACTCAGCAAATACAGATAACCATACAGCGTCTGCGGCAAAGTCTTTGAGGAAGATAAAGTCTATGCAAACAGAACTATATAGTGGAGGTGGTTCTGTGTAGATAGTATCCAATAGCCTTAATGCATTTCTTCCCATATGGGATTTCTTCATCCCTGTGAAGAATCTCATATGGGTAGAAACACGTTAAGGTGCGACAGTCTGCTCTGCTCTCTATACGCTTTATATAGATGATTCGTTTTTTGTTTGGAAAGGGAATAATCAGGAAGATTTGAATTTTGTTGAGCACATTAAACACAACCAATACAATCTCACTTTCACGAGCACAATACACCACCGGGAGATTCATTATCTTGACATTACCTTAGAGATTGTTGATAGGAACATAGGGCCTGATTCAGAGCCACTCGCTAGATGCGTTCGCTCACATGATATGTATGCAAATTGCGTAGGCAGTGCTATCACAAAGCAATACATTAGCATGCCGATAATTCTTAGACAGCGATCACATAGTGTATGCAGACACCAACCAGCCTGTTTTAAGATACCCACTTGTGCATGTCATGTACAGGAAGTGTATGCAACCATCGGTATATCGGATGCTATCACAGTGCTTGAGGTTGACCATACCCTTCCGCAAGCACTATGAGCACTTCAGTGTAAAAACAAGCCAGGTGACATGTACTATGATGCTGCCATGTAATTATGCACACCTCCAAAATGCCATTGAGATGCTCAGGCACGCCTGCATTTGCACCTCCATTTCCTCACCTACAAATGGCTTCCCCTGTCACTCACTCTGCTGGGCTGTCTATGTGAAGCGAGCTAAAGCATTATGAACTTTCGCTAAGGTATGCACATACGCACTGTGATGCATGCGCACAAGGCATAGACACTGCATTCCATCGGTAGCAGCGAGAGTATACATCTTAGCGAGCAGGTCTGAATGAGCTCCATAGTCACTTACACATAGCAAAGGGAAGTAGACTGAAATAACAATTTAGATTATACCAGCAATCATCAAAGGAGCTGGATCGATAATATTCCACGTGGACAATTGCGCAGGCTGAGACGTAATTGCACCAATACTGATAAATTTAATGAACAAGCATTAAAGATGATAGGTTCCTTTAAGGATAAAGCTTATCCAGATGAATTACTAAATGCATAACTCGAAGATACCTTAAAGCTAGATAGGTCAGATTTATTACATCCCCCTAATCATAAAAATGGGAGAGCGAATGAGAATAAAGGTATATTTGAGGGTTCCATGGTTTTTGTTTCCAAACAAAATAGTGCAACATATAAAGGTTATAAATATTATAAATAAAAATGTCTCCATCTTCAAACTTGATCCGATTTTAAATAATAATTTGGATGATACACCTATTGTTCTTTAAGAAGGCAGATAGCCTACAAAAAAAATTGGTAAGGAGTAGAGATGAGCGGGTTCGGTTCTCAGAGAACCGAGGCCACCCGAATTTAGCATATCTGAGTTGAATCCAAGCAGACTTGGAGGTTCCCACCTTACTCGGTTCTCGAAATTGAGGCAAAAACATAGAGATGGAACTCTCGCCGTTCGCAAGCTTTCGTCTCTATGATCAATGTAGTATATAAGGGACCACACAACAGACGCCATTTCCAGTTGTGTAAAGTGAACAGGGAGGGTGGGTAGTGTAGGGTTGGGAGAGTACTGGTACTATCTGCTGTGTCCTGGGCTGGTGACTGCTGATCCATTCTGGTTTCTGGTCAAGGTACTGTCACTATCACTATCACTGTGCTGTCTGTGCTGATCCATTCTGGTCTTTGGTCACCATGTTATCTGGTGATCCATCTGGGCTGTCTGCTGTGTCCTGGTCTTGTGCTGTGTCCATCTCTGGGCCCAAGTTCTGGACTCCAAAAAAAAAAAATGTAAAAAATAAAAGTGTCTTTTTAAGTTTTTATATTTTTCTGTGTGTGCATTCGTGTTAGGCGTGTTAACGCACAAGAGCCAGCCAGCAATGCATGTTGCACTTGCAACCTTGTGCTGCCCAACTCCAGTCGATCTTATAAAAAAAAACAATACAAGGGTCACTGTCTTATATATTTTTTTCTTCTGTGTGTGCATGGGTGTTAGGCTTAACCACATTAGCACACAAGATCCAGTGACTACAGTACAGTCATGTTCAATTAAAAAAAAAACAATACAATTGTCACTGTCTTATATATTTTTTTCTTCTGTGTGTGCATGGCTTAACCACATTAGCACACAAGATCCAGCGACTACAGTACAGTCATGTTCAATTAAAAAAAACCCAATACAAGTGTCACTGTCTTATATTTTTTTTTCTGTGTGTTTGCGTGTGTGTTAGGATTAACCACATTAGCGCACAAGCTCCAGCAACTACAGTACAGTCATGTTCAATCAAAAGAAAACATTACAAGTGTCACTGGGGTAGATGTATTATAGCGGCACTTACCATGCCGCTATAACGCTTCCCGCTTCGCCTCTTTACCGAGGCGAAGCAGGAAGCACTACCGATGAGATGTATAAACATCTCATCGGCCGGAGAGGGGGAGCGTTAACTCCCCCCTCCGGCGCTACCTGCTAGAGAATTGTGTTCAATTAAAATAAAATACAATTAAAGTGTCATATTTCTTTCTTGTTTGTGTGGGTGGGTTTTCGGCTTAACCGTAGTAGTGGACAAGATCCAGAAAGTAATGCAAGTTGCAACCTTGTGCTAACAGACTCCAATCGTTCTTAAAAAAATATACAATTATAGTGTCATATTTTTTTCTTGTTTGTGTGGGTGGGTTTTTGGCTTAACCCCACTAGTGGACAAGATCCAGACAGCACTGCAAGTTGCAACCTTGTGCTGACAGACTCAAGTCATGATCAATCGTTACTCTGAGGCCAAGTTCTTCTGGAGCTGACAAAATATGTAAATCATTATTTGTCATTTTTTCTAATAATTTTGTGCGTGCGCATGACTGCACGTGTGTTAATTTTGTAACCACTCCTTGGCTACACTATTGGTGATTGTGACGCTGCTTCTAGACTGCAGAAAAAATATGGAGGGCTGTCACATGACAGGAGACCAAGGCCAAGAACCAAATGTTGTAGCTGATGGCAGCAGTGGAAGGCTGTCAACTTCCTCGACCTCAAGGAAGGTCCATGCCCCAGGGCTTAAATCATGCCATCGATATAGTAAAGCAGGTTTTACTGAAATTAAGAAAAAATTTTTTAAAGGATATTTGACTTTAGATAAACAAAAAATTGGCAATATGCCATTCACTACACGAAGTGGGAAGGAAAGGATAAGGCCTTGGCCTTCTTACTTTATGAAGAAGACTGCTGATTCTGATAGCCCTTCTGCTTGTAGTAGTAGTGGTGGTGGTCCAATTAAATATGTGAAAGTTGTTAAGACAGCTCCAGAAAAAAACAACTGTAAGCCCTGAGAAATCAAAATCACAAATCCCAGAGGATAGTGCAAGTGTGTCTGCGGTTGCTATATGTCTGAGCCAGACCTAAATACTAGTGTTCTGGAGGATCCTCTAAGTTCCAACATTTGTGTGCCCTCTGTAAATGTGGGGAAGGGCAGTCAACATCTTGCACATGTAGTCATTGAGGATGCTTCTGTGGAATTGCACATGGAGGAGTAGGATATTTTGGTGGATGAAGGCGCTAAGGATGATGAGAATGTTGATGATGAAGATGTTGGTGTTGGTGATGAGGATGTTGATGCCGAGGATGTCCTTTGTGTAATTAAGGCAACAGCTGTTGCCCATGGTTTGAAAAAGCCAAAGCCCATTGTTGTCATGCCGGGACAAAAGAAAAAAAATCTTCTTCTCACATGTGGAATTATTTCCATCCCAATCCGGACAACAGTTGTCAAGTCATATGTGCCCATTGCCATGCAAGACTGAGTAGAGGGAGAGACCTAAACCACCAAGGAAACTCCTCCTTGTTACGTCACTTGGAGCACATTCATCAAATATCAACGTGCACATTGCCAAGTTCCAAAACTCAAAACGTAACAAGTCCAGTGACACCTACCTGCTCCCTCTCTGTGAGATCCAAACGCCTTCGTTCTCCAACACCAACACCTGCATCATCAATATCCTTATTCATCATCGAGAGTAGTCCTGCTGCATCCAATGTTGGTATTCCAAACATGATTGACTCCTCTCCTATCCGTGATTCCTCAGAAGGATCCTTGATGACTACACCTGTTGCTGCTGCTACTGCTGTTGCTGTCAGTGGATCTTCATCCTAGAAGGGGACCAGGAGGAAGACTACAGCAAAAGGCCATCCAGGCCTATACAGCGGCCTATGACATAGGCCGTGGAGGGGGAATGCACTTACTCAAGTGCAGTGGAGAATAATTTCCATATTGTGCAAGGTTCTCAAACCCTTTGAACTTGCCACACTTGAAGTTAGTTCAGACACTTCCAGCTTGAGTCAGGTCATTCCTCTCATCAGACTTTTGCAAACACAGCTGGAGAAACTAAAGGAGGAGCTGAAACAGAGCGATTGCACAAAGTATATCGGACTGGTGGATCAAGCCCTTGATTCACTTAACCAGGATCCAAGAGTCGTCAATCTATTAAAATCTGAAAAATATATTTTGTCCACCATTCTGGATCCTAGGTTTAAGTCCTACTTTTTAAGTTTTTTTCCAAAAGACCAAAATCTAAAACTATGCAATGAGATGTTGGTTAAAAATTGTCAGCTGCAGCCACATGTGAAACACCTTCATCTCCTTCTTCAGCTTCAACAGCTTCCAGGGAAAAACTACATTTTCCTTACATAATGCCTGCTGGTCATGCTGATCAGTCACCAAAAAATGACATCTGGTTGGGCCTTAGAGAACTGCCTGCTAGTGACATGTCTTCTACCGTGACTATGTGTGATATGGTCTCCATTCACAGAATGGTGGAGGACTATTTCAGAGATAACATCCTAATAGACATGTTAGACAGTCCCTTTCAGTACTGGAGGGAAAAAGAGGCATTTTGGAGTCCAATACACAAACTGGCTTTGCATTACTTACGTTGCCCACCCTCCAGTGTGTACTCCGAAAGAGTTTTCAGCGCAGCTGGCAACCTTGTCAGTGATCGGTGTAGGAGGTTACTTCCTCAAATTATGGAAAGATGATGTTCATTAAAATGAATTACAAATTCTACGAGGAAGACCTCAACCAACAATTACATCACAAAATGACAGAGACGCCTATGGTGGAATCCAGCGGTAATGAATTGATATTGTGTGAAGAAGAGCATGTACACACTGATGGGGAGAACGAGGATGAGGATGATGACAACTTGTAATGTAAAGCCAGTTTGTGTATGGGATTATTTTCTTTTCCATGTCCAAAGCACATTGGCAACTTGTTTTATGGGGGTCCAAACAAACCAATCATTTCAGCCACAATTGGCAGTCCTTGTCACTGAAATGATTGACTGTCCTGTTGTGTATACAACATAAGGGAGGGTGGGAGGGCCCAATGACTATTCCATCTTGCACCTTTTTTCATTCCATTATGTGCTGATTGGGGCATTGCTGCCTGACATTTTAAATTAATGTAATGGTTTTTTAGGAACCAATGATTTTTAAAATTCATTTATGATCAATTTAACAGCAAGGGGCTGCAACCAATGAATTGTTTTTTAATTAATTTATGATCAATGTAACAGCCAGGGGCTGCAACCCATGTGCTGTTTTTGTAATTAATTTATGATCAATTTATCAGCCAGTGGCTGCAACCAATTAATTGTTTTTTCATTAATTTATGATCAATTTAACAGCCAGGGGCTGCAACCAATTAATTCTTTTTTAATTAATTTATGATCAATTTAACAGCCAGGGGCTGCAACCAATAAATAGTTTTTCAATGAATTTATTATCAATTTTACACCTGGCTGTCACTGTCCTCAGTGTAGCTGCGAAGGGGTGCTGTGCTCCTGTCTGTCGATGGGCTGCTGCCCAAAATAATAAATCAAAATTTTTTTTAAATCATATGTGCGTGTCAGCCACACTTGTCATTGGCATAGCTGCGCAGGGGTGCTGTGCTGCTGTCTGGCAAGAGGCTGCATGAATATTGCAATGAAAAATTTTTTTTTAAGTTATTGGGTTACGAAAAATTTATTTTGTTTTAATCTTAAACATAGCAGAAATGTTATCTTAACAGCTTATAAAGTTATATGCTCTAAAAAATAAAGCCTATATTTATAATATTTGTAAAAAAACTAAAGCCTAAGTCAGCCAAAAGAGAGACTGACACCGCAGGTAACCATAAGAGTCACCTTCTGGATGTGAATTGTATCATTTGCATGGGAAAAACACAACCTCAACCCTCAGATGAGATGGATCTCAGCCACTGGACAACATTGAAATCACCATTAAAAAGTCACAATTGAAGACTACAGTGTGGAAAATCTTTCTTCACAGTCAGGAGAGGCTTCAGAGATCATGAAAAAAGATGCTCTAGGTGCTGAACTTCAATGGATTTCTCCATCATGTTCTGCAGTATGGAAAGGTTTCATTCACATGTTTTCTATAAAGCAGTTCAAAGTTACAGCCTTCAAAGTGTCTGGTAATTCCTGGCAAAGGAGGGTGTTATATATAGCCAAAGATTATTACAAGCAAAGGATTCATCTGTCTGCAATCTGTCTGGGAATTCATGTATCGTATTTGGCCTGAATGCACTGAGACATCCAGTGATTCTGTCCATGTGTTCTGTAGCCCACGAGTTTATTCCTACCTGAATGGCAAAGTGAAATACAGAATAGTAAGCACAGACAACATGGAGGCCTTTTTTATTCCGCGGCCTGCATGCCAACCAATACCTCCCCGACTACACCCACTTGGGGGACCAGGTCTTGATAATGACCATCCCCATCTGTTGCTAGGCCTTAATCTTCCAAACCATCCATGCTGAACTTACTGTCCAAAAAGGGTAAGCAGGGTACAGAAAGAGGAGATAGAAGTCCCCAATGACATTTTTTTCTTCTATCATAGATGATGTGGAGAGAATAAGAGCTTCAAATGTTGGACTTGGAACAGGGGCTCCCACCTATTTGGCTTCCATCCAGAGAACAGAGCTCTGTTCCTCAGGAACTGTCTATGCCTGAGCTAATAGATAGGTAGTCTCTGTCTTTTGGTAAACACCCTTCAGGAGATGGAAACCCAGAATAACAAAAACTATAATTAATGTGTCCACTGATATAACCAGCCTGATCCCTCAACAGCAACGTACCCCATATGGCCAACTCATATAACATGACACCCAGTTTGCAGCCTCCTCAAGTTATGACACTAATTCAGTCGCCATGGTTGCTCCAGTCCAAGAATAAGCGGATAGTGGGAACAATGACAATTTGGAGGCCACTAACTAACTCTGTTTTTTTTATGTCCCTTTACAGGTTGGAAAAATTCCGTTACAGAACAGAAGATTTATTTTTGGAAAGCACGCTTCCTGGTCCCCTTCTGGGATGAAAAAAAAATGCCAGGAAGCAGGCATGGCGCAGCTGCACAACGTAATACTTAAACCTTAGGTCAGAAATGTTGCATTTGCTGCTCAGTTCCGCTTGTTCACAATTTATCTCATATGGTTAAGTGGACAGTGGGAACAACAGCAGTTTGAACTAACTATGTTTTTTTGCACACTTCCTGGTCCCGTTGTGACCTGTGAGATGGTCAAAATTGACTGGAAACGAGTGGAAATAAATGTTGTTGAGGTTATTAATACTGTAGGAACAAAAAAAGCCAATTTTATGTGATTTAAGCTTTTTTTGATTTTTTAAGAAAAAATCAAGATCCAAAACCAAAATCAAAACACGAATACAAAACACGAAGCTGAGGTTTTGGCAAAACCAATCTAGATCAAAGACCAGGGGAGATCCAGATCCAAAACCAAAACCAAGACACGGGGGTCGGCGACACATCTCTAGTAAGGAGCCATTTCATATACAAAGGAGAACAGAACAGTTTGATTGATCTGTTGAACAGGCTAAGTGCTAAACCCTGCGGTTGCTTTAAATACAGCCATAATCAGTGTATCACTTGTAAACATATCTGTCACTGACAGACCAAAATTTCCTCTTTAATTACAGTACAATGTTTTCATATTAAGAGGTAAATGTACTAAAGTGAGAGGTGTAGAAGAGATGATGCTCATAGCAACCAATCAGATTCTAGCTATATTCTTGTAGAATGTGCTAGTAAATGATAAGTAGAATCTGATTGGTTGCTATGGGCAACATCACTTCTAAAACTCACTTCTAAAAACTCTCTAGTAAATTTACCCCTAATTCTTTTTTGAACTGTGAGTCAGATTTTTAGATATATGTACTCTCCTGCCCATGCAATAAACAAAACGTAGGGTGCACTATATAAAATGTAAAAGTTGGTTCCTGGAACATCGCAGGAACATTATTAATGGTATATTGAAACATAGCATCCCTTGTCATTTTGCACAGGTTCACCACTCTAACCCAGAAATGCTCACTGCAACTATACTTTAACAAATTCCATGCACACAATGAGAGGGTGATCGATATCGCTAACTGTGTGCTAGAGAGACATACTGTATTCATTCACTTCATACTCTGTTCCCTGAGGGTCTTAAAATGAAAATGTATAATTAGTTTTTTAATGGTGTTTAGTATATTTTGATCTATTGCTTGTGATCTATTTATGTAGTATGTTAAAAAATGCTCTATATGAGATAGCATATTACATTTTTGTCAAGGTTTATTTATTATTTTTTTCATCCATAGATTTACATCTGATGGGTGATTATTAGGATTATCTAATATTTCATTTATATATCTATATTGTATTTTTCAATTCTTGTTTTAGAAAATCAGATTTTTCTTCCCTTGAATGGGATTCTGCCATTCATGTTCATCAGCTTTATTGTTTCTGTCATGCTTATTATTATTGTTTGTAGGTTGTTTATAATTTATTTGCTTCATTATGTACATTGTAGATTATCTGCATTATTATATACATTGTTCATGTGTTTGTATATATCAGCAAGTTTGTGATATGTCAGGTGTAATGAACCACAAGTGTAAGTAATTGACCTTAATTAGAATGAGCTCACTATATAAGGGGCTCTCAGCACCGGACATAGGCCCTCATTCAGACCTGCTCGCAAGCGCTATGTGCTTGCAAGTGGGTCGATGGTGAGGGCCTGTGCACGTGGTGCGCTCACAGTGCACGTGCGCAAGCCCTGGAGTGAGTGACAAATTCACTCGCTCTGGGGATCACTACAAACAGGGCGGCTGTCAATGTATATATCAGCAAGTTTGTGATATGTCAGGTGTAATGAACCACAAGAGTAAGTAATTGACCTTAATTAGAATGAACTCACTATATAAGGGGCTCTCTGCACCGGATATAGGCCCTCATTCAGACCCGCTCACAAGTGCTATGCACTTGCAAGTAGGTCGATGGAGAGGGCCTGTGCACGTGGTGCGCTCACAGTGCATGTGCGCACCACGTGCACAGGCCCTCACCATCGACCTACTTGCGCTTGTGAGCGGGTCTGAATGAGGGCCTATGTCCGGTGCAGAGAGCCCCTTATATAGTGAGTTCATTCTAATTAAGGTCAATTACTTACACTTGTGGTTCATTACACCTGACATATCACAAACTTGCTGATATATACATTGACAGCCGTCCCGTTTGTAGTGATCCCCAGAGTGAGTGAATTTGTCACTCACTCCAGGGCTTGCGCACGTGCACTGTGAGCGCACCATGTGCACAGGCCCTCACCATCGACCCACTTGCAAGCACATAGCGCTTGTGAGCAGGTCTGATTGAGGGCCTATGTCCAGGGCTGAGAGCCCCTTATATAGTGAGTTCATTCTAATTAAGGTCAATTATTTACACTTGTGGTTCATTACACCTGACAGTGACAAATTCACTTGCTCCAGGGATCACTACAAACGGGGTGGCTATCAATGTTGATCGACAGCTCGCCTCATTTTGTAGGCAGGGTGGGGGGTGGCCGGACAAATGGAGGCATTCCCGAAGGAACACCTCCCATTTGTAGGCGACCCTACTGACATCACCAGTGAGCTTCCTGCTCTGTTAGAGCAAGAAGCTAACTGGGGATTGTGGTAGATGAGACCCTACCACAAGGGTCTCGTCGCAAGCCCCGATGGTCATGATGGTCACTTGGTCACTCTCTAAAGCTGTGGGTGGTCACTCACAGCTTAGCGAGCGGCCAGAAGGCCGGCTTTCAAAAGAAAAGCGGCCGCCCTCATTCATGCGATCGTTTGCTTTTTGCGAGTGGCTCTGAATGAGGGCCATACACTTTAACTTCTGAGGAAACCGGGAGCCATTAGACCCGGAGAGACGTGTCAAGGTTTTGCTTGCATATTCATTGGGAAATCTTGAATTGTATCCCCAAGCTAAAAGCTTTCTTTTCTTATATCTACAGCATATTTCAACAAATCACCATCTCTTTCCGCAGGTTGTAATTACCAGATTCTTCCAGCTTCATACTGACACTACCCACTTCACATTGACACCTAGTGCTGCTGCATATCGTCTGGATATCCACATCTACAGTTGGTCTACTGGCAATACCTTCTGGTCTTTAATGATGAAAATATCCAGCATAGCACTGAGGTACGAGCTCCCAGATCTCCTATTCTTAATTACCGGTGATTTAGGCAGGATAACCCCGGGACTCCAGAGTGCTATCTGTGAGTTGACCACCTCTGTTTCATGGTTATATCAGGAGCATTTAAACTATAGCTTATTAGGAAGTGTGCTACTGAAATAGCCAGTTTTATATTTATTATCAGCATCACCATCATGCCTGCTTGTTCCATGTACTGTACGTGCATGCACCCTGAATCGGAACATTATAGTCCATTTCTTTACCTTCACATGACAGCATGTGGTAAGCGACGAATCTGTTATACATTTGATTTCACACTGTGGACTAACCATATATCCTACGATTATTCAATAGCCACATTGTGTTAGTTCTAAATGAATATATGGTGCTACATTGTTGCTTTTACTTTACATTTTTACTTAATACCCTGCTTTGTTTGGATTGGATACTAATTCATTATCTCTTCATTGTACTATTTTAACCTGTAGATCTTATACTGTACATTAATGTCTTGTTGATATATTTGAAAGTAAAAAATTTTTTTGCTATTATCTACTACTTGAAGGTACTAGTTAAATGTTACATAGAATTGGAATGGTTTCTATGGGCAACATCTCAACTTCTAAAAACTCTCACTTTAGTGAATTTACCCCTGGGACTTCATTTGTAATGAAGTTGGGTGACCTTACCCCAGGAAATGCAATAAGTCTGACCATCTAAAAGCTTGCCATCCTTTTGGATATATGCCACTGTTTATTGGACCTGTTTGGACTATTAACCTGATATAACTTCCTATACAGCACTTTGGACTTATATTCTCCATCTGGATCACAAAACCTGTAGTATATGGAAACCTAGTGAACAACATTTACAGCTCACCTCTTTTGCAAGTTTTTGCTAAAAGAATTGTTTGGTGTTAGGTGCCTCGGTGGGCAGCACATAATTCTGCTGGTTGCTAGGAGATTATAACACTAGCATCAGAAGCCACTTTGCATGGTAGTCCCGGTCATTGCTAGAAGTCTGGGACACCTGTGTATTTGAACAAAAAGGCTAAACAGGAATGTTTGCAGCTGCTGTCATTTATCTGGGACACTAGCAAGTTGCTCTCCTACTGTATAAGCAGCCTCTCACCTGCAGGGAGTTTGTCTTGATTGATGACTTGTGATTGGTCTGTGTGTACAGTAAAAATTTGACAGGCCATTACTTCCCCGTGAGTCATAGCTTCATGCCTTTGTGTTTAGCCTGCTGATCTTGGTGCCTAGTGAAACTCTATATTGCTGGAATCCTGATTCATATGTGCACGTCCAGTCTGCTCTGTGGTCTCCTGTCCTGTGCATCACCTGTTAAGTATTTATTTACTAAATTTTGTTAAAGTGATGCTTGTCTGCAATTGTCAATATCAAGCTACCTGTTTAAATTATACAGGTGCAGTTGACATTATTGGAAAAAGTGCTGTTTTTCTAAAATTATTATTATCATGCTACCTGCTATAACACAGCTTCAGTTGCCATTAACAAACCCACGTATTTATTCATAAAGCTTCACATATTGTATCCAGTTACTCCAGCATTGACCATGTGAATACCTGTTAATTGTATGAGCCCCTAATATCCTTAGTGAGTTCCTGGTGGCATCTCAGTACCAGTGAGGGCATCTTTCTCTATGGGGAATGGGTAACTGTTATAGGTGAAGACCTCTGTAGCATGGATCTTGGGGTCTCATGCAATTATTCATCCACATTCATCCACATTTGGGACATCCATCCATCATAATTGGATATTAACTATTTAGCTTTCTCAATATGTTTGTACATATTGAATTTACTATCTCTGGCTGATAATACATTAAGAAAGCAATATAAACAGATATTCACTTTCAACTACAAGTCTAATGGGAGCTGTTAGATGACTGCAAGATACTTTTATTTTGCTGTATATTGGTTCCAGGTTGCATGGCATGAGACACTCCGAGACAGCTCCGCACCCGTCCCAGTCAGCACTCCTTCTAATGGCTGTTTACAGCCTCCATGGACAGCCTAACTTGTGGCTCCATGCCTGATAACCTCTCCGGTGACAATGATGAATCGCTACTTCAGACCAACACCCAGTGCACACCGCAGCAGCCATGTCAAGAGATGGGCGGGTCCCAATATGGTGGTGGGGAAGGAGGAAGATGCAGGAATCTCAACGTCCAGTGATCAGCATGATGATGTAAGTCCCAGCCTTGTGAAAAATCTCCAAGCTCAGGGGATGCCCAGGTCACCTACACTGATGTAGTAGATGCAAAAAAAGCCATAATCTGCCCTTTGCTAACACAGGCTGTGTCAGAAATCACTACACAGTTAGAGCAACTGAACCAAAGAGTTGCTATTGCTGAAAATAAAGCTGAAGCCACCTTACATGATACTGACATTCTTAAATCCACTGTCAAAGAGATGCACACTGAAAACTGCAAGATATGGAATAAACTCGACATCAAAAACAGGTCATGCAGAAATAATATCCATTTAGTAGGATTACCTGAATAAGTGAAAGGGTCAGGACTAACTCATTTTGTACACAACACACTTCCTACCATTTTAGGTATAGAAGAAGAATGCAGGGATATCGTTATTGAGAGTCCACAGAGTTGGTCCTACTCCCACATCTTCATCTACCTGCCCCAGAGTGATTTTGATTAAATGTCTCAACTTACTTCATAAGAAAATCTTTTGGTCAGTATCCAGGAAAATAAAATCCATCATGTGGCAAAATTACAGATTATTCATCTTCCAGGATTAATCCCGTTGAATTTACAAGGGCAAGGAAAGGATTCTCCACTGTTTGTACTCAGCTTATTAAGAAAGGTCATAAATTTGGCTTACTCTACCCGGCCTGACTTCAAATTTACAATGGCTCCTCCTACAAAGATTTCCTAACTCCAGATGATGCATTAGCATTCCTACATGAAGAATCTGCTTCTGAGTCTGCTGATATCTCTGACCTCCCACCATTGGAAAAATTACTTTCCAAAGTTGTTATTTTTCACCCTACAACATATATTTACAGATCCTCATTTCTTTAATTTCACCTTGATCTGAAAAATTTATGTCTGGAATAAATTCCATCTGAAGTCCTCGCTTCTTGGTGGGACTCTACCTTTGTTTGTATATACATAAATATACCCTTCTGTCCATTGTATTGTTATATTTGTAATAAGCTGATTCGGTATGAAGTGGGAAGCTCCTCTTTCTTCTCATGGTTTCTAGTACATGATATATTGCCTATTCCTTATATGTTGTGTTATATACGAAAGCTGTGTCACCACATTAATTTGTGGCTTGACACTGACTAAATTGCATTATTCAGTTTACTCGGTTTATATGTCCCCTTTCTTTTCCTCCATTCTTTCATTGTTTTCTTTTGCTGCTCATTCCTCATGTGTCTCCCTCATCCCATCAAGAAGATAATTGTCATTAGAATGTTCTTAACATCTCATTGCTGGATCTCTAGATTGGTTTTATGCTTTTCCCCAAATAAGGTATAAGATATCACCGATATTACAGTAGGCTCGTGGAATATAGGAGGAATAAATTATCTGGCCAAAAGACATAAAATTTTACTATACCTACAAAAACAGAAAGTAGATATTATCTTTCTCCAAGAGACACACCTTGTCCCTTCTGAAGTCATTAAACTCCAGAAAATGCAATGGTCTCTACTAGCAGCTGCCTCTTACAACTCAAAAGCAAGAGGTGTTGCAATTTTGGCAAAAAAGTCTATAAATATCAAGGTTAAATCATTAAGCCAAAATCCTGAAGGTGGATTTGTAGTAGCGGTTGTATCTTTATTTGATTGTTCTTATTTATTATGTAATGCATATGCTTCTAATGTCTACTCCAAACCCTTATTTCAAAAAATCATTGCTGACCTCACCCTACACATGGACATTCCAATTATTTTAGGTGCTGACTTCAATCTAGTTTTCTCCCCGTACCTAGACAGATCCAGTACTTCTGCTAAAATAACATTTCCTAAACTTGGAATTCCAACACTGACACAGAGGCTCCAATTAATAGATGCTTGGAGGGCTTTGCACCCACAGAGAGAAGGATTATACATGCCTATCTGCAGCACATAACACATTATCCAGGATTGATTATATCCTAATCTCCCACTCTATATTTCCTCAGGTCTCCTCTGCAAATATTGCTGCAATAAGCATTTCAGACCATGCACTCATCACTGTCTCTCTACAGTTATACTCTGACAGAGGATCAAATAAACATTGGAGATTTCCCTCATGCCTAGCTGAATCTCCTAAATTTCTTAACAGATTGGGAGTGGTTTGGGAAGACTATAAAAATAATAATAGTACTTATTTAGACACTAACCCAATGCTATACTGGCAAACAGCCAAGACAGTTCCAAAAGGAGATATAATTAGCTAATACTAATAAAAAATATGCTCAGTCATATGAACAGCTCCAAACAACTCTCACAGATGCATACCAAAGTTTTAAAACACTTCCAAATACTTCAACAAAACAGAATTACCTACAAGCGAAAACTCACTTTGATGAACTACTTCAAACTAGGGATGTGCAGGCTCGGTTTTACTCGGATTTACTCGGTTCTTATCGCCACTTTACCGCAAATTCGGATTTATTATATTGGCTATCCAAAACACATGATAGGCGGTAGCCAATAAAATGCCGTTTAAAGATCCGAGTAAATCCGAGTAAAACCGAACCCGCTCACCCCTACTTCAAACTATGGGTGATGGATATTTATTTGCAATAAACTATCGCTTTCAGAAATTCGGTAATAAACCAGGAAGGTTACTGACCAATCTTCTTAAAGGTTCTAATCCTCCCATGGTGATACATCCACTTAAACTACCCAACAGTTCCCTCACTAATTCTAATGCTCAAATCGCAGATGATATGTCATTTTATAAGTCTCTATACTCAACCCCCTCCAATCCATCTTCAACGGAGACATATGCAAACTCATCCACAGACCAAATGTGGAATTCCTTACCTTATCCAAATGTCCCCCTCAGAACTACTCTCCACACTAACTAATCCCATTACACCAGATGAAGTAGTAGCAGCGATTCAAAACCTTAAAACTAATAAAACTCCTGGTTTGGATGGATTAAATAGCGATTTCTACAAAATATTATTGCCCAGAATTGTAGAAGTTCTGGCTCTAGTTTTTAACACAGTAATCTCCACGAAAACACATCCACTATACTTTAATTTGGCCCTGCTAAAAGTCCTTCTGAAATCAGGTAAAGACCTATCCCTGCCTATCTCCTACAGACCAATATCCTTACTTAACTCTGACTATAGAAAGTATTGACAAAAATCTTACCTGATAGTTTGAAAATAATTCTTCCTCATATTATTCATGAAGACCAGACTGGCTTCATTTGGAGTCGCCACTCAGTGGTTAATGTATGACGTGTTTTAGCTGCAATTCACTTGGTGGTGGTTGGTGGCGATCCTGGGGCTGGCATGATTATCTCACTCGATGCAGAAAAAGCATTCAACCTCATTTCTTAGGAACATTTATTCTCCACCATGCTAGCCTTCGGATTCCAGGAACCGTTCATTGAGGTACTCAAATCTCTTTATATAGCCTGTAACGGATTCATATATCCTGTAACGGATTCCTCTCCCCTCCTTTCACAATTCAAAGAGGCACTAGACAGGGCTGCCCCCTTTCCCCCCTTCTCTTTGCTGTATCTCTAGAGCAATTGGCGATAGCTCTTCGGACATCACCTGCTTTTCATGGTATAAGTATAGGGAACGTGAATCTCAAATTGGCATTATTTGCAGACTATATGCAGCTATTCCTAACTGACCCTCTATCTTCCTTACCTGAAATTCTTAGATTAATATCTTCATTTAGTTTAATATCTGGCTATAAAATAAATTACGATAAATCGGAGTTCATGTGGCTGGGATCACAATCTGATAAACCACAATCATGGTCTGCATTAAGGACCTGATTCAGAGCCACTCGTTAGATGTGATCGCTCGCCCCCAGCTTATGCAAATTTGCCTAATTGACGGCATGGCTGGCTCGGTAAGGCATAAGCACGCCCATTTTGTCTTATTGAGCGATCACTTTGTGCATGAAGATGCCCATTAGCATATGTAGAGACACCCACTAGCGCACATCATCTTCAGGAAGTGTATTAAAATATTGGTATATCGAGGACCATCGGAAGGACTCGCATCGATTGTGGTTGCCTTACCTTACTGCAAGCAGTGTGAGGATTTCAGTGTAAAAGAAAGGATGGTGACATGTACTATGATGCTGTCTATTAATTATGCATGCCTTAGAAATGGCATTGCAACACCCAGGCACGCCTGCTTTCACACCTCCACTCCCTCGTTATTAGTGTCCTGCCCCTGTTACCACCCACAAACAGCCTCTCCTGTCACTCAATACACTGAGCTGCCTGTGCTTGGTGAGCGAGTGGATTCTGATCTCTCTGAGTAATTCGCGCACGCACAGTACGAAGCACGTGCATACACGGTAGCTTAACATCGGCCACGTACGAGCGAGCAGCCACTTGCAAACGGGTCTGAATGAGCTCCTACATGTATTCAAAGAAACAACATCCCACTTCAATTACTTAGGTATACAAATTCCTTCTGACCTCTCTAAATTGTACCCCTTAAGCTTTAAAGCAATCATTACCAAAGTCATTTCATGTTGGATAATTGGAAGCTTCTCCCCCTATCTTTAACGGGACGCAAAGCGGTTGTAAAAACCCTCATATTCCCAAAAGTATTTTACTTCATGCAAATGATTCCTCTGCGAATTCATAAAGTGGGTTTGAACTCTATCTCCAGCACAATTTCCCATTTTTTATGGCAAGGCAAAAGACAGAAAATTGCTTCTAAACTTACCTCTCCTCGTAAATTAGGCAGCATAGGTATACCTGACTTTCACTCCTATTCTTTATCAGATTTCTAGAGATATATAGGTGACTGGTTTAAACTTTAACTTTCTTAAACTTTAACTTTAAAACTTTTTTTTCTTTAACTTTCTTTTTTCTTGTTTAACTTTCTTTGATGTCCACTGCATAGGCTAGAGCAAATGTTTTCAACTGCTGTGCTGTGGGCAGTTGTGAAGTGTGCCATGGCACGAGAGCTGCTTGTCACATTAAAGAACTGCAGACCTGGCAGTGCTGCCGCTGAGATCCTCTGGGAGGCTCAGGCGTGCCCTGACCGTGACCTGCCTAAATGCTGTGGTATGACAACACAGGTCATACATACTGCGTTGCCTACCGGGGCTGCCCTCCTACCCCTCCAGACTCATCCAGCCCTTCCCTCTTACCCGTGGCCCGCCAGTTAGCCCACAGCCCAACTGTCATGCAGGTAGTTCTTCCCTCCTAGATGCCTGCAGCCAGCCAGCCACTGCTGACAGCTCTGCACTGTGGGAACCCACAGTCGATGAGGGACAGGTAGGTCTAGAAAAATTTAAAGTTATTCATAATGTATGAGCCAATGTGATTTGTTTATGTGGGAACCAATATGTGTGTTTTTTCATAGGTTGTGCATGCCATATCACCGGATGGTGTGCCTTGGCAATTTTTTAAATCTTGTGTAGTGTGACTGGAGTTGAAAAAGGTTGAAAATCACTGGGCTAAAGGGACCAGGGCCGTAACTTTGGTGGTAAGGATGGTGCACCTGCACAGAGTGCACATGCCCTGTGGGCAGAACTGGCCACATCCACCCATGATCATCCCCTCTAATTTCCCTTTTAATTTACAGTGGCTGCCCACTGCAATGTATAATAGAAACTGTGTGCCCAGCTTCTTCCCTGCCAGGCACACCACTACTATTACATACACATTACAGTAGGCAGTGCTGCAGCTGCCTGCACCCTGAGCTCCACCCCCTCTCCCATCTGCTATGGTGGCTTCAAGGACTGGGAGAGACATATTGACGTTTCTCCCAGTCCAGTCCCCTGTGCTGAGGAACCCGTTCCTTTGGCTCTAGGCTGCAGACATAGAATTTTGAAGGAGGAACAGGCAGGAAAGGAGATTGCAGCTTCCCCCTGCTCCCACAGTGATGCAGGTAAGTGCTGAGAGACCTGGGGGGTCTTTCAACAGTGTGGTATAATGTGTAAGGGAGAGGGAGGGTTGTACTGTGTGGCATAATGTAAAATTGGGTAGGGGGTTTGTACTGTGTGACATAATGTGTAATGGGGAAGGGGGTTGTACTGTGTGGCATAATGTGTAATTAGGGAGGGGGTTGTACTGTGTGGCCTAAAGTGTAAGGGAGAGCAATTGTACTGTGTGTCATAATATGTAATGGGAAGGGGGTTGTACTTTGTTGCATAATGTGTAAGGGAGAGGGGGTTTGTACTGTGTTTCATAATGTGTAATGGGGAGGGTGTTGTACTGTGTGGCATAATGTATAATGGGTAGGGGGGTTATACTGTGTGGCATAATGTGTAAGGGAGAGGGTTTGTACTGTGTGGCATAATGTGTAAGGGAGAGGGGGGTTGTCCTGTGTGTCATAAAGTATAATGGGGGACTGGGGTTATACTGCATGGCATAATGTGTAAGGGAGAGGGTGAGTTGTACTGTGTGGCATAATGTGTAAGGGAGAGGGAGGAGTTGTACTGTGTGGCATAATGTGTAAAGGAAAGGGAGGTTGTACTGTGTGGCATAATGTGTAAGGGAGAGGTGGGTTTTGTAATTTGTGACATAATGTGTAATGGGGAGGGGGTTTGTACTGTGTGGTATAATGTCTAAAGGGGAGGGGGTTGTACTGTGTGGCATAAAGTGTAAGGGAGAGCAATTGTACTGTGTGGCATAATATGTAATGGGAAGGGGGGGGTTGTACTGTGTGGCACAACGTGTAATGGGGAGGGGGTTGTACTGTGTGGCATAAAGTGTAAGGGAGAGCAATTGTACTGTGTGGCATAATATGTAATAGGAAGGGGGGTTGTACTGTGTTTCATAATGTGTAATGGGGAGGGTGTTGTACTGTGTGGCATAATGTGTAAGGGAGAGGGGGTTGTACTGTGTGGCATAATGTGTAACGGAGAGGGGGATTGTACTGTGTGGCATAATGTGTAATAGGGAGGGAGGTTGTACTGTGTGGCATAATGTATAAGGGAGAGGGTGAATTGTACTATGTGGCATAATGTGTTAGGGAGAGGGTGGAGTTGTACTGTGTGGCATAATATTTAAGGGAGAGGGAGGAGCTGTACTGTGTGGCATAATGTGTAAGGGAGAGGGGGGTTGTACTGTGTGGCATAATGTGTAAGGGAAAGGTGGGGTTTGTACCTTATGACATAATGTGTAATGGGGATGGGGTTTGTACTGTGTTGCATAATGTGTAATGGGGAGGGGTCTTGTACTGTGTGGCATAATGTGTAAGGGAGAGGGGGGTTGTACTGTGTGGCATAATGTGTAAGGGAGAGGGGTATTGTACTGTGTGGCATAATGTGTAATGAAGAGGGGGGGTTGTACTATGTGGCATAATGTGTAAGGGAGAGGTGGGGTTTATACTGTGGCCATAATATGTAAGGGGTATTACTACTGTCTGATTTAACGTGTAAGGGGCACTACTACAATTTAGCGTAATGTATATAAGGGACACTACTACAGGTATGTAGTGTACTGTAAATAAGGAGCACTACTGTGTGGTGTAATGTGTATTGGGGGTACTATAGTGTAGTGTGGCCATTCCCTTTTCACTAGGAGCACTATCCTTGTTTACAATAGGGTGGGGCAGGCACCAAAACTCTCTCTGGCACAGGGCACCATAATGACTAGTTATGCCTCTGAGAGGGACTAAACAGAGGTTATTAACATTAGGGAGTAACACTTCTTTCAGACCACTCTTTGAAGAATCAATTAAACAGTCAATGCTCATGAGTATTCCTGTATTGAACATAAAACCATTAAAATCCGTTACAAACACACATTGAATTTTTATTTTAATAGGAGTTCTAAAGCTTGAAATTGTCATACCCAGAGCCAGAAGGTTCCACTGTTGCAGCCTATAACCCAAACATTTTGCTTGTTGTTTTTACAGTTCAAATCACATATCAAATCTTTTAATTCTTCCTGTTATATGATGGGAGGTGAATTGTCTTGAGTTTTGGGGTGATACTCCAGTGTAATTTCTGTATCTTCTGACTCTATTCTCTGATGTCCCTGATTCACTGGTACACACTCAAAGTACAGGAACAGGCAGCACAGCTCCATGAGGCACAGCTTTTAGCACTAAAGGCACTTCAGGATATTTTACAGTGGGCTTAGTTCTACTGTAATGCCCAGCTATAGAAGTTAGACAAAATAACTGTCAGTACAGTAGTCCTTATACTGGATACACACTAGAGCAAGGGTTCCCAACCACGGTCCTCAAGGCACACTAACAGTCCAGGTTTTAAGGATAACCATACTTGAGCACAGCTGAATTAAATAGTACCTCAGTAATTTTGACTTAACTATCCATGCTTAACCATGGACATCACTAAAACCAGGACAGGTAGCGTGCCTTGAAGACAGAGGTTGGGAATCACTGCACTAGCGGATGTGTCATCAAATCTGGCCGGATTTTATGACATATCGGGCACATCTTCTAGTGTGTACCCACTATTTTGCTGACAATGCGGGCTCCGGGTCATCATCAGTGACATCGCCTGTTGGACTAGCATGCAGGTCAGATGGGCGACATCGTTACTGAAGGCCATGCAGCCAAATGCAACATGGCCTCCTCCATTGCTTCATTGCTGCTGGCATCGGCAAGTGTGTATGCACTAGCAGATGCCAGCACCCCAGCAGGATCCATCGATGATGACGTTCGTACACACTAGACATTGTCTAGTGTGTACCGGCCTTTAGGCTTTCACCATACCATTGGGAAAGCAAAAGGCATCATATTGTGGTTTCCTCTCAACCATTCTATCAGATTAGTTGCACAGGTTATGCAAGAAATATGGAGTGCCCAGAATTTATCTTGGTCACCAAGAGCACAGACAAAATACACTTTATAAGTCTTCTTTATCAGGGCTATAATAGGCTTTCTTTGACTTTTTGGTGGGAACTTACAACATATATATAATAAAAGTTTTCAGGACAGTTTAAACTAGAGATGAGCGGGTCCAGTTCCCCGAGAACCGGACCCACCCAAACTTTGTGCTCCAAGGCGGGATCTTAGTCTGGCTCGGGTTTTCCCGTGTGACTCAGATCTCAAACTTAGGCAAAACATCATCATTCTGATGTCAGATTCTCATGGGTTTTAGATTCCTTAAAGGTCGCTACGCTTGGTACCATTTTCACTCCGGCTGGGGACAGTGTACAGAGCAGATGTGGTGCAGTTGGTGTAGTTTGCAACTTGTCAGTCATCAATCATTGTCAGTGACTTTTCATTGTCACTATTTGTTCAAGGGTGCAGTGTTGTCAGGCTAGAGCTACAGTACATAAAGTGGGGAGTGCTGCTGTGTCACTCACTGTTGTCCTGTCAATCAAGGGGCAGGTGCGGCAGTACATTAAGGGCTGCTGCTGTCTTGTCCAGTCCATCAAGGGGCTAGGGCTACAGATCATAAAGGGGTGCTTTGTTGTCCAGGGGTGCTCTTCCCCAGTATAATAAAATATTTGTGTTCGGTGACACTGCCGATCAGACCATAGTGTAAGTTTGTTGATACGGAGGATGATCAAATGAGAGGAGGCAGGAATCACATACCATTCTTGCATATGTAATGATGATAATGCAAGGCTGTCAACGTCATCTATGAAGGCAGATGACTAAGGGCTTAACTCATGGTATTTAAAATCAAGGAATAATGTTTTAAAGTGCTAAAAAAAAAAATTAAAAGCTAAGTTAAATACAAAATTGGCAATATGTCATTTACTACACAAAGTGGCAAGGAAAGAATAAGGCATTGGCCTATATTTATGACTTGTGGTTCTGCTCTTCTCCCTGTAGAATTGTCAAAAAAAATAAAATTGCTATGGCCCATGAACCAACTGTGTGCTCAGAAAAGTCAAAGATCCCAGAGAAGAGTCCAAGTGTATCCGCGGTTGCCATGTGTGGGGTATGATACTATTGGCCGACAAAGCTAATAACATCATTAAACCAGGCGACAGTGGAATCCTGATTGTGCTAAAATACCAAACACCGTAACCAAGACACTCAACATAGACCTACAATCATTATACCGAAATAAAAAATCCAGACAGTATTACTATACCAATATATTGTTATCCCGAATGTCAAGACTCAGACGGGTTATAAACTCGAAATGAATGAAATTACGACAATTATTTATGCTCACAAAGTTTAAATACCGAAACTGCAATAAACCCAACAACCCAAAAGACTGAAAACCACAATGTAAATTTGTTAAAATACCTACATATATAATATCGACATTAACATTCCCTGACAGAAAACCGACTAGTTAAATACCGACAAATAAATTTTAAAATGCTGACAATAATTTCAGGAACCAAAATATCAACAACTAAAATACTGACAAACCCAATCTTGACACACTTTAACTATTATAATACCGATCCTTACAATACCAACAAGTAAATAACCTCCATTAATTGTCATAATATTTCAGGACCAAAATATTGACAACTGAAATACCGACAAACCTAATCTCGACACATCCATAACTGTGACTATACTGATCCTCATAATGCCGACAAGTAGAGATGAGCGGGTTCAGATCTCAGAGATCCGACCCCACCCGAATTTAGCAGATCCGAGTCAGATCCAAGCAGGCTCAGGGTTTCCCGCCTGACTCGGATCTCTAATCTGAGGCAAAACCAAAGAGTCAGAAATCTTGCTGTTCATGAGCTTACGTCTCTATGATCAATGTAGTATACAGGGACCACGTGGCAGATGCCATTTCACTCAGGCTGTGGAGAGTGAACAGGGAGGGTGAGAAGTGTAGGGCTGGGAGAGGTGCTGGTGCTTATTCTCCTCCTTGAGTGCTGTGCTGTCTGCTGTCTGCTGTGTCCTGGGCAGGTGCTTTGATCCATTCTGAGCTGGTGCTGTCTGCAGTGCTGTCTGTTGTTTTCTGGGGTGGTGCTGCTGATCCATTCTGGTCTGGTGCTGTGCTGTCTGCTGTGTCCATCTGAGCTGGTGCAGATACATCTGGGCTGGTGCTGTGTCCATCTGGGCCCAAGTTCTGGACTCAATAAAAAATATAGTGTAAAAAAAACAATAAAAGTGTCTTTTTTTGTAATATTTTTTTTTGTGTGTGTGTTAGGCTTAACCGCACAATATTCAGTCAGCATGCAAGTTGCAACCTAGTGCTGCCCGACTCCAGTTGTCATCAATCAGTGCTCTGGGCCCAAGGTCTGGACCTCTAAAAAAATACTAAAAGTGCATTTTTTTGTGTAAAAAAAATACTAAGGGCCAAATGTAATAGGGAGTCTGTTTTAGTAACAGTACAAACTCACACTTTCTCGCACTTTAAAAAAGTGCGAGTTTGTACTGAAACTCACAAATTCAATAGCCTGCAAACTTTTCAGCTCGAGGCTACTGCATTTGCGAGTTTAGGTGAGTTTAGGACTATGTAAACTGACACCTTGTGAGTAGCATTAAAAGGTGCAAGTTTTAGAGAAGCCATCACAGATCAGTGAGATCTGTGATGGCTTCTGTGTGTGTTTAAAAAAAAAACGTGCACCCCCTCCCCAAAAGCATATCCAGCCCAGGTCTTTATAAAGCCTGTTCTGGTTCTAAAAATACAGGGACCAAAATGCGTAGGGGGCCCCTGTATATTAAGAACCAGCACAGGGCTTTGTTGAGCTGGTCCTGGTTCTGGAAAATAAGGGGACAAAACGAGTACAGGTCCCCTGAAGATTCCAAAACCAGCACCGAACTCTTTCTAGCGGGGATTAATGCCACAGCCAGGGAAAACCTTTCACCGGTTTCCCCGGCCAAAGCATTATCCCTGACCGTTAGTCAGTCCAGGCCGGGGATCCCTGGGGAGTTGGGTACCCCCCCAATAAAGGGGTACCCCTCTCCAGGGCACCCCAGGCCAAGACTGATAGCCCGGGGTTATCCCCGGCACCCTATGCCCGTGGGTGCCGGGTTGATAGTGTAATGTGTAAAAATTAGGGGTGTGCACCGGCCACTTTTCGTGTTTTGTGTTTTGGTTTTGGATCTGGATCTTTCTTCGTGTTTTTGATCTGGATTGGTTTTGCCAAAACCACCCTTCCATGTTTTGGGTTCTGGGTTTTGTGTTTTGGATCTGTATTTTTTTGAAAAAAAGCATAAAAACAGCTAAAATCACAGAATTTGTAGGTTTTTCTGCTTCTATGCTATTATTAACCTCAATACCCTTAATTTCCACTCATTTCCAGTCTATTCTGAACACCTCACACCTCACAATAGTGTTTTTATGTCCAAAAGGTTGCACCGAGGTAGCTGGATGACTATGCTAAGCGACACGAGTGGGCGGCACAAACACATGACCCATCTAGGAGTGACACTGCAGTGGCAGACAGGATGGCAGTCAGAAAAACTAGGCCCCAAACTGTACATAATGCAAAGAAAAAAAAGAGGTGCAAGATGGAATTGTCCTTGGGCCCTCCCACCCACCCTTATGTTGTATAAACAGGACATGCACACTTTAACAAATCAATCATTTCAGCGCCAGGGTCTGCCACACAACTGTGGCTGAAATGATTGGTTCGTTTGGGCCCCCACAAAACAAGCTGGCAATTAATGTGTCCCTGCACAAACTGGCTCTACGGAGGCAAGATGTCATCCTCATCCTCCTCATCCACTGATTCCTCACCCTCTTCAGTGTGTACATCCTCATCCTCACAAAGTATTAACTCGTCCCCACTTGAATCCACCACCACAGGTCCCTCTGTACCTTCTGGAGGCTGGTCTCCCTGGAAGAGCTGATAATTCATTTTGATGAACATCATCTTCTCCACATTCTGTGGAAGCAACCTCCTACGCCTTTCGCTGACAAGGTTCCCGGCTGCACTAAACACTCTTTCGGAGTACACACTGGAGGGGGGGCAACTCAGGTAAAATAGAGCCAGTTTGTACAGGGGCCTCCAAATTGCCTCTTTTTCCTGCCAGTACAGGTATGGACTGTCTGACATGCCTACTTGGATGCTGTAACCGATGTAATCCTCCACCATTCTGTCAATGGTGACAGTATCATATGCAGTGACAGTAGACATGTCAGAAATTGTTGCCAGGTCCTTCAGTCCGGACCAGATGTCCAAACTTGGTCCTGCCTGCCCTGCATCACCGCCAGCGGGTTGCTTAGGATACCTAAGTTTTTTCCTTGCAGCCCCAGTTGCGGGAGAAAATGAAGAAGGAGCCGTTGACGTGTCACGTTCCGCTTCAGCTGACAGTGTGTTCACCAGCAGGTCTTTGCACCTCTGCAGGCTTGTGTCGGCCGGAAAGAGAGACACCACATAGGCTTTAAACCTAGGATCGAGCACGGTGGCCAAAATGTAGTGGTCTGATTTCAACAGATTGACCACCCTGGAATCCTGGCAAAGCGAATGAAGGGCTTCATCCTCAAGTCCCACATGCCGAGCGGAATCGCTCCGTCTTAGCTCCTCCTTCACTTTCTCCAGCTGCTTCTGCAAAAGCCTGATGAGGGGAATGACCTGACTCAAGCTGGCAGTGTCTGAACTGACTTCACGTGTGGCAAGTTCGAAGGGCTGGAGAACCTTGCACAACATGGAAATCATTCTCCACTGCGCTTGAGTCAGGTGCATACCCCCTCCTTTGCCTATGTCATAGGTGGATGTATAGGCTTGTATGGCCTTTTGCTGCTCCTCCATCCTCTGAAGCATATAGAGGGTTGAGTTCCACCGCGTCACAACCTCTTGCTTCAGGTGATGGCAGGGCAGGTTCAAGAGTGTTTGCTGGTGCTCCAGTCTTCAGCACGCAGTCGCTGAATGGCGAAAGTGGCCAGAAATTTTTTGGGCCACCCAAAGCGTCTCCTGCACGCCCCTGTCGCTTTTCAGAAAATTCTGCACCACCAAGTTTATTATGTGAGCAAAACATGGGACGTGCTGGAATTTGCCCAGATGTAATGCCCGCACAATATTGGTGGCATTGTCAGATATCACAAATCCCCAGGAGAGTCTAAGTGGGGTAAGTGGGGTAAGCCACTGGGCGATGTTTTCCCTCAGTCTCTCTAAGAGGTTGTCGGCGGTGTGCCTCTTACTGAAACCGGTGATACACAGCGTAGCCTGCCTTGTAATGAGCTGGCGTTTCTGAGATGCTGCTACTGGTGACACTGCTGCTGTTGCCGCGTAAGGTGATACATCTACCCAGTGGGCTGTCACAGTCATATAGTCCTTAGTCTGCCCTGTTCCACTTGTCCACATGTCCATGGTTAAGTGGACATTGTGTACAACGGCATTTTTCAGGACACTGAGGACACTTTTTCTGATGTTTCTGTACAGTCTCGGTATCGCCTGCCTAGTGAAGTGGAATCTAGATGGGATTTGGAACCAGGGACACACTACCTCCATCAATTGTCTAAATCCCACTGCACTAATGGCGGATACCGGATGCACGTCTAACACCAACATAGCAGTCAAGGCCTCAGTTATATGTTTTGCTTCAGGATGACTGCTGTCGTACTTCATCCTCCTCGCTAAGGACTGTTGGAGGGTCAATTGTTTAGTAAAAGTAGTGGTGTTCCTACTTCCTCTCTGGGATGATGAACGACTCCCAGCAGCAGCAACAGCAGCAGCGGCAGCAGTAGGCGTAGCAATGCAGGATCCTCCGGAGGAATCCCGGATAGGAGAGTCAGTCATGCCAGTGACATGGCCTGCAGGACTACTTCCGATCCTGACTAAGGAGGAAATTGACGAGGAGGGAGTTGACGGTGTGGATACAACAGGACAACAGGATTTAGGGGTCCCTGGACTGCTTACGGTCTTAGCCAAAGTTTCTGAACTTGACAGTAACTTTTTATGAACGCGCTGCAGGTGCCGTATAAGGGAGGATGTTCCTAGGTGGTTGACATCCCTACCCCTACTTATTTCACCTTTACATATGGTACATATGGCAAGACAGTTGTTGTCCGGATTTGGATAAGAATATTGCCAGACCAAAGAGGTGGAATGTTTGGTCTTCTGCCCAGGCATGACCGTGATGGGCTTTTTCATCCCACGGACAACAACTGTCTCCCCCGGAGCCTGATTTAAACAAACCACATCACCATCAGAATCCTCCTCGCCAACTTCCTCCTCAGCGCCAGCTACACCAGTATCCTCATCCTGTTGTACTTCAACAGTGACATCTTCAATTTGCATATCAGCAAGTGGACTGTGGGTGCTCCTTTCAGCACTTGCAGGGGGCGTGCAAATGGTGGAAAGAGCCACCTCTTCCCATCCAGTGCTGGGAAGGTCAGGCATCGCAACCACCACCACACTTGAACTCTCCTTGGGGATTTGTGATATCTTCTTAGAACGCACAGTTCTTCCCTGTGCTTTTGCCAGCATAACTCTTTTGATTTTTTTAGTGGGAGGAGGGCTTCCATCGTCATGTGAAGCTGAACTACTAGTCATGAACATACTAGGGATCGACCTTAGCCGTTCCTTGCCACTCCGTGTTGTAAATGGCATATTGGCAAGTTTATGTTTCTCTTCAGCTGATTTAAATGTCTTTTTCAAGGTCATTTTCCTGAACTTTGCCATTTGGGATTGTATGTGCCCTCTATTATGACATTGGGCATCGGCCTTGGCAGACGACGTTGATGGCATGTTATAGTCTATGTCATGACTAGTGGCAGCAGCTTCAGCACTAGGAGGAAGTGGTTCTTGATCTTTCTCTATTTTATTTTTATCGGAGAAAGTTTGGTCCTCCATTTATGTTATATCGATTTGATATATACGTGCGGCTAAACACAGAAAATATTTTTTTTTTGGTTTGGACTGGAGTGTACTTTGGGGGTTACAGCACCCTTTAATGGTCAAGCAAGCCGGCCCTTTACTTATGACACAGGCGCACGCTTGGCACTACTTTGTTGATGCACGTGCGGCTACTGCGCACACAATTCACAAACACAGAAAATATTTTTTTTTTTGGTTTGGACAGGAGTGTACTTTCGGGGGTTACAGCACCCTTTAATGGTCAAGCCAGCTGGCCCTTTACTTATGACACAGGCGCACGCTTGGCACTACTTTGTTGATGCACGTGCGGCTACTGCGCACACAATTCACAAACACAGAAAATAATTTTTTTTTTGGTTTGGACTGGAGTGTACTTTCGGGGGTTACAGCACCCTTTAACGGTCAAGCCAGCCGGCCCTTTACTTATGACACAGGCGCACGCTTGGCACTACTTTGTTGATGCACGTGCGGCTACTGCGCACACAATTCACAAACACAGAAAATAATATTTTTTTGGTTTGGACTGGAGTGTACTTTGGGGGTTACAGCACCCTTTAACGGTAAAGCCAGCCAGCCCTTTACTTATGACACAGGCGCACGCTTGGCACTACTTTGTTGATGCACGTGCGGCTACTGCGCACACAATTCACAAACACAGAAAATAATTTTTTTTTTGGTTTGGACTGGAGTGTACTTTGGGGGTTACAGCACCCTTTAATGGTCAAGCCAGCCGGCCCTTTACTTATGACACAGGCGCACGCTTGGCACTACTTTGTTGATGCACGTGCAGCTACTGCGCACACAATTCACAAAAACAGAAAATAATTTTTTCTTTGGTTTGGACTGGAGTGTACATTCGGGGGTTACAGCCCCCCTAACGGTCAAGCCAGCCGGCCCTTTACTTATGACACAGGCGCACGCTTGGCACTACTTTGTTGATGCACGTGCGGCTACTGCGCACACAATTCACAAACACAGAAAATAATTTTTTTTTTGGTTTGGACTTGAGTGTACTTTCGGGGGTTACAGCACCCTTTAATGGTCAAGCCAGCCGGCCCTTTACTTATGACACAGGCGCACGCTTGGCACTACTTTGTTGATGCACGTGCGGCTACTGCGCACACAATTCACAAACACAGAAAATATTATTTTTTTTTGTTTGGACTGGAGTGTACTTTGGGGGTTACAGCACCCTTTAACGGTCAAGCCAGCCGGCCCTTTACTTATGACACAGGCGCACGCTTGGCACTACTTTGTTGATGCACGTGCGGCTACTGCGCACACAATTCACAAACACAGAAAATATATAATTTTTTTAGCACTTGGCGGGAGCACCCCTGATGGACAGAGCACCCCCTGGACAACACTACAGCACCCTTTTAGGACTGGGACACTGCACAGGACTTTGGAGTGGACACAGCCCCTATGGAGAACTGACAGCACAACACAGTCCAGCCAGCCCCTATGGACTTTGAAGTAGTGGACACAGCCCCTATTATCAACAGCAGCACAGCACAACACAGCCAGCCCCTATGGACTTTGAAGTAGTGGACAACAGCAGCACTACACTACACTACACTACACAGCCCTAACTCCCACCCTCCCTCTTCACTGTCCACAGCCGAGTGAGAAAATGGCTCCGACGCGGGTACCTTATATAGGATCCAAAACCTGCGAGACTCGGAAGGCGGGATGATGATGTTTTGCCTCGATTTCAGATCCGAGTCAGGCGGGAAAAGTCGAGCCTGACTCGGATCGGCCTCGGATCGGGGGGGCTCGGGGGGGTTCGGATTTCAGAAATCTGAACCTGCTCACCCCTAGTAAAAATACAGTTTCCATATTGTCTTTAGTTGTAGAACCACAAGTACCAGCAAGCCTTCCCTGCATGCTGGTATTTGGAGAACCACAAATACCTGCATGCGGGGCATTATGGGCCCGCTGGCACTTGTAGTTCCACAACTAAAGAAATACATAAATAAACAAACATACACCATGAAACTATAATTTTAATAAAACATACATGCACACTCACACCCACACATACTCACCTAGTATCTGAAGTAATCCATAGGGGTGTACCTGAAAAAAAAACATATTCACCTCTCCTATGCGTAGATCACGTCCACTTCTCCAAGTAGGCAATCCAGGGGTTAAAATAAAAAATGCAAAAAACACGATCCATGCCGGACTGAGCAAAGGTATGTGTGTACACATACGTTTGCTCCGCATAAATAACCGGGGCACACGTGTGCCCCATCAGTGAAGGGGCCACCAGCCAATCATGGAGCATCTCTGTCGGAGCAGCTCCCTGATTAGCTGAATGCGGCCAGCCTGTGTCTCCCTAGACTTCTATGGTGAGAAATCCCCATTGAAGTCTATGGTGGAAACAGCTACCTCGTAGCCGCAAGATTAATTGAGGGTAGTCTTGTGTTTACATCAATGATACAATGTCTACAACTCAAGACAATATGGAAGCTTTATTTTTACACTTTACACTAACACTATCAACCCTGCACCCACGGGCATAGGGTGCCGTGGATAGCCCCGGGCTATCAGTCTAGGCCTGGGGTGCCCTGGAGAGGGGGACCCCTTTATTGGGGGCGTCCTCAACTCCCCAGGGATCCCCGGCCTGGACTGACTAGTGGTCAGGGATAATGCTTTCGCTGGGAAAACTGGTGAAAGGTTTTCCCTGGCTGAGGCATTATCCCCCCGCTAGACAGAGTTTGGTGCTGGTTCTGGAAGTTTCATGGAACCCCTACTCATTTTGTCCCCTGATTTTCCAGAACCAGGACCAGCTCAACAAAGCCCTGTGCTGGTTCTTAATATACAGGGGCCCCCTACGCATTTTGGCCCCTGTATTTTTTGAACCAGAACAGGCTTTATAAAGCCCGGGGCTGATCATGCTTTTGGGGAGTGGGTGCACGTAATTCTTTTTTATTTAAAAACATTTTACATAAGTACACACAGAAACATGTACATATCTCATGGATATGTGCATGTTTCTGTGTTAATCTGACCTGCTCAGGATGTACTCGCTAGCCTGAAGCAGGTCTATTATTTGGGGACTTTTGGTAATATTTTTTTTGCGAGTCTGAAACAGACACACTATTACATTGGGCGAGTTGATTGTTTTCAATGTGAAAACATCTGGATGCGAGTTTGAGAATGGAGAGTTTTAGTAACTCTGAAAAATTTGAGTTTTAGTGAACAGACACCCTATTACATTGGAGAGTTGTGAAAAATTGCGAGTTTAGCACCAAACTCGCAATTTACCAAAACAGACACCCTATTACATTTGGCCCCAGAAGTGTATTTTTTTTGTGTAATATTTTTGTGTGTGTGTGTGTGTGTGCGTGTTAGGCTTAACCGCACAAGATCTAGCCAGCAATGCAAGGTGCAACCTAGTGCTGCCCAAATTCAGCTATCATCAATTGGTGCTCTGGGCCTAAGGTCTGGACCTGTAAAACAAAATACTAAAAGTGAATTTTTTGTGTAATCTTTTTCTGTGTTTGTGAATGTTAGGCTTAACCGCACAAGATATAGCCAGCAATGCAAGTTGCAACTTAGTGCTGCCTGAATTCAGTTGTCATCAATCAGTGCTCTGGGCCCAAATTCTGGAGCTGAAAAAAATATATATATATTGTCTTTCTTTTTTCTAATAATTGTCTGTGTGTCTGTGCATTTTAGCCTTAGCTGTATAAGATCTAGCAGGTTAACAATGCATGCTAGTGTTGTACGACTCCAGTCATCATCAATTTGTTCTCTGGGCCAAAGTTCTGGAGCTGAAAAAAAGTAAGAAAATGCTTTCTCTTTTTTGTCAATTTTTTTTGTGTGTGTGTCAGCCACACCTGGCTGTCACTGTCATTGGCATAGGTGCGCAGGGGTGCTATGCTCCTGTCTGTCAAGGGGCTACTGCCCAAAATAATAAAAAACAATTTTTATTGTGTGCATGTCAGCCACATATGGCTGTCACTGTCATCGGCATAGCTGCGCAGGTGTGCTGTGCTCCTGTCTGTCTAGGGGCTGCATGAATATTGCAATGAAAACTTTTTTTGTAAGTTATTGGGTTACAAAAAGTTGTTTTTTTAATCTTAAACATAGCAGAAATGTTATCCTAACAGCTTATAAATTAGCATGCTCTAAAAAACTAAAGCCTATATTAATTTACAAACCTATGTAGAGTAGACATTCTAAATTCTAAAACTGTTCTATTCAAAAACATAAACAAAAACAAAGATTTTAAGTCTAGTGTGTTACAATGAGTTATTATGATATTAGAAATGAATGTAAAAGGCAAAAATTGGGTGGACCACACATGGCTGATTGATCAACCATGGCAACTGGATTAGTGTCATAAGGAAGAGGAGGCTGCAAACTGGGTGTTATGTTATGAGTTGGCCATATGGGGTGTGTCGCTGTTAACGGATCAGGCTGGTTATCATTATTAGTGGACACATTATTATTATAGTTGTTGTTATTTTTGGTTTTCATCTCCCAAAGGGTGTTTACCAACAAACAAAGACTACCTACTAGCTCAGGCATAGACAATTCCTAAGGAACAGAGCTCTGTTCTCTGGAGTGAAGCCAAATAGGAGGGAGCCCCTGTTCCAACATCTGAAGCTCTTATCTCTCCACATCATCTATTATAGATTTAAAAAATTGTCATCGGGGACATCTAGCATCTTCTGTACCCTGCTCACCATTTTTGGACAGGAAGTCCAGGATGGATGGTTTGGAAGGAGAAGGCCTAGTAACAGATGGTGATGGTCATTATCAAGACCTGGTCCCCCAAGTGGGTGTAGTCTGGGAGGTATTGATTGGCATGCAGGCCGCGGAATAAAAAAGACCTCCATGTTGTCTGTGCTTACTTGTCAGAGTTCAGCCGGGGATCAGCCGTCCCTTACCGTCCCGCTGGCTTCCTCTGACTTCCCGGGCAGTCGGGCGGCTGGCGCGGCGATGTGGGAGGAGCTGAGCATTCACCATGTAGCTGTGGTGTCAGGCGACCCAGTGAGCGGGGATCGCAGTTTCCTTCATGGGCGCCGCCATGACACTTTTCCTATGTCAGTACTTCCTTCCCTGAGTGGCCCGGCTGGTCAGCTGATGCTGTGGGCCTATCAGCAGGCTTCCAGAGGTATATATCCGGCTCCTGTGCTCCAGGTAGTTGCCTGAACAATCATTGTCGCCGCTAGTGTAACTAGAGGAGTCTCGTTCCAGGTTCCCGTGCTTCCAGTGTGTTTCTTCCAGAAGCTTCTAAGCTATCTCTCCACAGTGACTTTACTATCCACAGCCTGTTTGCAAGTTTAACCTCCATCTCATCACAGTGCTTTTACCATCACAGCCTGTGTGCAAGTTAACCCTTCATCTCACCTCAGAGCTTTTACCATCACAGCCTGTGTTCAAGTTAATGCCTTTCTCCAGCCAGGAGTTCTATCCCACTCCCCACGTGCCTATTCCTGGCATTACCCTTTGACCCCGGGTGTTTTGATTCTCTTTTCCCTGCAGGCCTTGGTCACCAAGTCAAAGGACCGCGACCTGCTTACAGGGAGCCACACAAGCCCATATCCCGCTTGGAGGGGTCACTGGCGAACACCTCCTTGTGAGTTAGACTCCACACCATTGACTAGGTCTAGCCAATGACCAAGACTTGTGGATGCGGAGATCATATGTCCAGGCCCCTCGCCTTCACCTCCTCCCACAGCCTCAGACCTCGGCTTTCAAAAACCCGCCGCCCAGTGTGACAGTTTGTTAAGGCCAAATGAAAGCAGCAGGTGCCCAAGGTACTGGGACTCTTCAAGAGTTAACATGCCGTATGGATAACCAAGAGGCGGCACAGCGACATGTGGCTCAGTACCTGCAAGAATTGTCCGGACAGTTAATGACCATACAAAATACACTGGCATCTATGTCCACGGCCTCGCCACCTGTCGTTCCTGCAGGTTCTCCAGGATTACCTCAAGGGGCTACACCACAGAAGTCTCATCTCCACTTGGCCACCCCTGAAAGGTTTGACGGTACTCCCCAACGTTGTCATGGTTTCATAAACCAATGTGAAATCCAGTTTGAGTGCCTCCCCCAGAATTTCCCTACCTCTCGGTCTAAGGTCACCTATGTAATTTCATTACTGACTGGGGCTGCATTGGACTGGGTTTCCCCTCTTTGGGAACGGGTTGATCCGTTAGTTTCTAAATACGAATACTTTGTGACAGCCTTCAAACTGATTTTTGATGAGTCCGGCAGATCGGTTTCTGCTTCCTCTGTCTTACTCCGTGTCCGCCAAGGTTCTCACTCGGTGGGACTGTACGTGGTGCAGTTTTAGACCCTTGCATCGGAACTTAGATGGAACGAAGAAGCACTCAAAGCAGCCTTCCTCCATGGGTTGTCCGAAAGGATGAAAGATGAATTAGCATCCAGGGATTTACCTACGTCTTTTTCTGAGACTATTTCCCTCTGCATAAAGATTGATTTACGCCATAGGGAGCAGTGGGGTAATAGAGGTCATGGGGATCGCCCTCGAGATCGTCCGGCCTCAGGAAGTCAATCCTATTCCCCCACCACCAGGGGTGAGGAACCTATGCAGAAGAACAGAACCAGGCTAACCACGGCCGAACGCAATTGGCGGTTTCAAAATATATTGTTTCTTTATTGCGCTGCCCCTGACTACATCTTAAAGAATTGTCCAATGCTGGCGGGAAATGCGAGACCCTAGTTGATGTCAGGAGCATTCAATTAGGAGTCATTTTTAAGCACTCCCAATTAACTGACAGTTTATTGCCTGTATCTCTTTCCCACCAGTTCAGGACAAGGGATGTTAAAGCCCTTATAGATTCCGGTGCTGCGGGAAATTTTATTTCCAAATCTTTAATCCAGTCCCTTGGTATTTCGGTGGTACCTTTACCTGACAAATTACTTTTCTCTGGTGTAGATGGTAAAACCGTGCTAGGTGAATCCATATCCTTGAAATCCCAGCCCGTGACTCTCAGGGTTGGTTGCCTGCACCAAGAGAACATTGAATTCCTCATACTTCCTAACTCTGCTTACGAGCTGGTTCTAGGTTTACCGTGGCCAAGGAAGCATAGTCCTACTTTTGATTGGTCCAATATGCAAATTGTATCATGGGGATCAAACTGTTTCCTACAGTGCCTAACCCAATTACTTCCTGTACGTACCCACTCTGTGCACCCCAGTACAGGTGCAAAGTTTCCCCCGACCGACAAGCCAAAAGATCCTTCTGTCTCCAGTCTACCACAAGCATATCAAGATTTTGCCGATGTCTTCTGCGAGCAGGCTGCTGATCAACTCCCTCCTCATCGGTCATGGGATTGTGGAATAGAACTTCTCCCGGGGAAGATTCCCCCTCGGGGCCGGACCTATCCTTTGTCGGTTCCAGAAACAGCCACCATGGCAACTTACATTAAGGAAAATCTAGCCAAAGGGTTCATATGGCCTTCCTCCTCCCCTGCAGGGTCAGGGTTCTTTTTTGTGAGCAAGAAGGATGGAGGCCTCTGGCCCTGTATAGAGTACCATGGCCTCAACCAAATTACTGTAAAAAATCGGTATCCATTACCTTTAATTCCTGAGCTTTTCGACATGGTTCGTGGAGCTAAATTGTTCTCTAAATGAGATATTCGTGGGGCATACAATTTGATACGAATCAATGCTGGGGATGAGTGGAGGACCGCCTTCAATACCAGAGATGGTCATTTCGAATATCTGGTAATGCCTTTTGGACTCTGCAATGCATCGGCTATATTCCAAGGCTATGTAAATGAAATCTTTCGGGACATTCTCTACAGCTTTGTCATCGTCTATTTAGATGATATTCTAATCTTTTCTAAGGATCTCCAAACTCATCGCCAACATGTTCGAGAAGTTCTAGTTCGCCTTCGAAAACACCGCCTTTATGGAAAGTTATCCAAGTGTCTCTTTGAACAAACCACAGTTCCTTTCCTTTGACATATAATTTCTGGGGAAACCATTCAGATGGATCCAGAGAAACTGAAAGCGATCTCTGAATGGCCATTACCAAAATCTTTAAAAGCTACCCAACATTTTTTGGGATGTTCAAACTATTATAGGCGGTTCAAACCGAATTTTTCCACTCTGGTGTCTCCCATTACTAGTCTCACATGGAAGGGCGCTAACCCAGCCCAGTGGCTGGACTCAGCCATACAGGCCTTCCAGAGATTGAAAGAGGCATTTTCTACTGCCCTTATCCTTTGCCAACCCCAACTGGATAAACCATTTTTTGTGGAAGTGGATGCCTCTTCGGTGGGTGTATCGGCGGTATTATCCCAAATATCCAGTTATGGGAAGAACCATCCATGTGAATAATTCTCTCGTAAATTTTCCTCTGCAGAGAAAAACTATGCGATTGGAGATCAAGAACTCCTAGCTATGCGTCTGGCATTAATGGAGTGGCGTCATCTTTTGGAGGGGGCCAAGTTTCCAGTTACCATTATTACTGACCATAAAAACTTAATTTACCTTCAGACGGCTCATCGCTTGTTCCAGGTTCCCGTGCTTCCAGTGTGTTTCTTCCAGAAGCTTCTAAGCTATCTCTCTACAGTGAATTTACTATCAACAGCCTTTGTGAAAGTTAACCTCCATCTTTCCACAGTGCATTTACTAATCAACAGCCTGTATGCAAGTTTAACCTCCATCTCATCACAGTGCTTTTACCATCACATCATGATTACAGAAGTATTGGCTTCTTTTTGCTTCACTTTCTCATATACACAATATACAATATGATAATATACTATTGAGGTCTAGGTTTGAGCTATCTATATCCCATTAGACAATAATATAAGGAAAACTCTTATTCATCTTTATGTATAAATTACACCTTAGGTGACACCTAGGGATATATCTCCACTCGTTTATTAATTTCATCTCTATTCAGTATTTTTGGTTTAGTTATTCTTAATTTATTTATTTTCTTCATTTATTTTCTTTCTATATTTATTTATTTTCTTCATTAACTATTTAATTAACTAATTTTTTTTTATTTTTTTTATTATTATTTTTTTTTATTATTTTTTTTATTATTATTTTTTTTATTTTTTTTTTATTTTTTTTTTTTATTTTTTTATTTATTTATTATATTTATTTATTTATTTATTATTATTTTTATTTATCTTTATTTTATCGTTTATTTGTGTGTATGTATATATATATATATATATATATGTATACTTTGCATATATATATATGTGTAGATACATTTATACAAGCAATATCATACCTATTCATCTATGTATGTGGAACCTTATTATCCAGCCTATCAGCTACACATTATAGATAGCACGCTCAGGAGGATGTAATCACCAAGGTGACCCGCCCTCCTGTCAATCACAATTTGAACCAATCACAGACATTGTCGCTGTATTTGAAGGCTCAAGGAGCAGTACTAGAACAATTCAACTCCCAGAAGAAGACCTGACAGGTCGAAACGCGTTGGAGGAACACTGCAATCCCTATCTAACAGCGTCTCCAGTACCACATTTGCCGTCCAACTGTTTCAGCTTACCACTACCGGAACTTGAATCTACTAGCGAGCAACAGAAGCGCGCCATCACCGCCGACGAAGACTGCCGGGACCGGCAGCTTGGCATCCGGGTAAGTATCCTCTGGTGCAGAGTCGTCCGCGGCCCCCGGCTTGCGCAAGCCAGGACCGTAGGCACCCCTCTCCCCTGTCCGGCACCTGGTGCACGCGCACGGACCTGCCCCCTGGCAACAGGGACAGTGTCCGTGATCTCGGCACTCAGGGCGCCCGTGACGCAGAGTGATCCCCGGCGCTCGCCACAGCCAGCCTCCCCCACACTACACGGAGAATAACCCGGGCAACGTACAGACATCCACAGGACTTACAGCATACCACCGAGGTACCCCTTTGGAACTAGCGGGACGCCGCTAGATCTCCCTGACTAAACACTATACTTTAACCATCTATCATATTGACTATTCAGTTGGCGGCATCTAAGGTTGAGACCAGTACCAGTGCCTATTCACAAATAGATCGGCACATTTGCTATTTATATTTTGTCTACATTTGTCTATATTTTGTTTATTTTTGTTTATATTTGTTTACTTTTCCTTCTGACAATTTTGACATATTGCAGCATTGTCCATTGTGTTTATTTGTTTGTTTAATCTGTTGGTGTATAACCAATGGTTTACAGGCACCATATTATATTGCATTACAATTGTAGTGACTATTATTGTGAAACTTTTATCAGTAAAAGCAACATTTGTTTCTTAGTTGGTACCCTCTCATAATTTTGGGTTCTACTACTTTAGAATATATTTAGAATATACAGAGTTCAGGAAATAGGTTGTGCGCAGCATCTGGTCACCACGTTTCTCTGCTTTTACCATCACAGCCTGTGTGCAAGTTAACCCTTCATCTCACCTCAGTGCTTTTACCATCGCAGCCTGTTTGCAAGTTAACCCTTCATCTCACCTCAGTGCTTTTACCATCACAGCCTGTGTTCAAGTTAACCCTTCATCTCATTGCAGAGCTTTTACCATCACAGCCTGTTTGCTAGTTAACCCTTCATCTCATCACAGTGCTTTCACCATCACAGCCTGTGTGCAGGTTAACCCTTCGTTTCATTGCACCCTAGTGCATGATCTCCGGCCGGCAATCCGGTATGTACTTCGTGGGATATCCAGCTGTTACCTCAGCCTACCAATAAATCTCCACACCTCTCTAGCCAGCACCTCAAGTGCCTTTCTCCAGCCAGGAGTTCTATCCCACTCCCCACGTGCCTATTCCAGAATAGTGGATGTGGAGATCATATGTCCAGGCCCCTCGCCTTCGCCTCCCCCCACAGCCTCAGACCTCGGCTTTCAAAAACCCGCCACCCAGCGTGACATTACTATTCCGTATTTCAGTTTGCGAATCAGGTAGGAATAAAGTTGACTACAGAACACAGTGACAGAATCACTGAATGTCTTAGTGCTTTCAGGCCAAATACGATCCATGAATTCTCAGACAGATTCTGGACAGATGAATCCTTTGCTTGTAATAATCTTTGGTAATTCCTGGCAAAGGTTGTTGTTATAGCCAGACACTTTGAAGACTGCAACTTTGAACTGCTTTCTAGAAAACATGTGAATTGAACCTCCACACTGCAGAACATGATGGAGAAATGCCTTGAAGTTCAGCACCTAGAGCATCTTTTTTCATGTTTTTGAGGCCTTTCCTGACTGTGAAGAAAGATTCTCCACACTGTAGTCTTCCATTGTGAGTTTTTAATGGTGATTTCAATGTTGTCCACTGGCTGAGATCCATCTCATCTGAGGTTGGGTTTTTTCCCCATGTAAATGAGACAATTCACATCCAGAAGGTGACTCTTATGTGTAGCCGTGGTGTCAGTCTCTCTTTTGGCAAAATTTGCACAATATTGGTCTTGGAGGCACCATGATGAATCAGACAGATCATCCAGGGTAAACATTTGATTTGGTGTTGTATCTATTTCTATTAAACCTTTGTGTGTGAGTGTAGTCATCTGCTGCTTGTGGTGGAGCTCTTTTTCAGCTTTCTAAATGATCTCCAGACACAACGTAAAACTTAAACCTTAAACTGAAATGTTGCATTCAATGCTCGGTTCCACTTGTTCACATATCTAAGAAGTGGACAGTGGGAACAATGGCAATTTGAAGGTCACTAACTAACTCTGTTTCTTTAATGTCCCTGTATTGGTTGGGAAATTCCTTTATAGAACAGAAGGTTTGCAAAGGATTATTTAAGGCAATTGTTTATCTATTTTTGGAAAGCACACTTCCTGTTCCTGGTCCCTTTCTTGGATGAAAAAAAATCCACTCCCAGCAAGCATTGTGCTCAATAAAGAATTCCAAAGAAAGAAACAAAGTAAGACTTAAACCTTAAATCTGAAATGTTGCATTTAATGCTCTATTCTGCTTGTTCACATATCTCATATGGTTAAGTGGACAGTGGGAACAACAGCAGTTTGAAGGCCACTAACTAAATCTGTTTTTTAATGTCCCTGTAAAGGTTGGAAAATGCCTTTACAAAAGGTTTGCAAAGGATTATTTAAGTCAATTGTTTTTTGGAAGCACTCTTCACGGTCCCCTTCTAGGATGAAAATGCACTCCTAGCCGCAGAAGCAGGCACAGGATTCTCAAGAAAGACACAACATAAGGCCTTAAATTGGGGGTAGCCAACCTCGGTCCTCAAGAGCTCACGTTTTCCAGATGACCTAGCTGGTGCACAGGTGTATTCATTACTAACCAAAACATTTAGAAAGATCCACAGGTGGAGTTAATTATTATAGTTTTGATTCTGTGAAGAGACCTGGAAAACATGCACTGTTGGTAGCTCTTGAGGACCAGGGTTGGCTACCCCTGTCCTTAAATCATAGATCTTATGCTTGTCCACATATCTGTACTGGTTAAGTATTACTTTGAGGCCACTAACTAACTGTGTTTTTTTATGTCCCTGTATAGGTTGAGAAATGCTTTTATAGAAGGTTTGCAAAGCATTATTTAAGTCAATTGTTTATTTTTTTGGAAAGCACTCTTCCTGGTCCCCTTCTAGGATGAGAAAATCAACTCCCAGAAGCAGCAGCCATGCTTAAGGATTCTTCTGTGGCAAGGACTGATGTAAATGTACTGTATCACATTTTTTTAAAATGCCTCCTCCCCTCCCCTTCGCCCTCATACATTTTCTTTGTAATCAAAAAACAAAATTAAATTAACTACCAATCAACCCTTCCTGTCCCTGCCCTACCTTCAACTACATACATATTCCAACTCCTCCAGGCCTCTCATGAATAATAAAAGTGTTTCCTGATGTGCCATGTTTAAAGTTGAACTGCCATGTGTTTGCGCTGCCCCCAGCTGCAGCTTAGCTTAGTCAGCCAGCTATATGTGCAAATTTTGGGCCTAAACTATATGAACAAATCAATACTGTGAGCTGTGAGGTGGTCAAAATTGACTGGAAGTGAGTGAAAATAATTGTTATTGAGGTTATTAATACTGTAGGAATGAAAAAAGGCCCATTTTATGTGATTTTAGCAGTTTTTTTATTTTTTAAGAAAAAATTCAGGTCCAAAACCAAAAACACGAAAACAAAACATGGAGGTGAGGTTATTGGGAAAACCAATCCAGATCCAAAACCAGAGGAGATCCAGATCCAAAACTAAAACAAAACACTGGGGTCAGCGTACATCTCTTCCGACAAGTAAACGACCTCCATTCACTGTTACAATACCGACAAAATCCAACCAAGAAGTGACATCAGTCAGAGGAGTCACTAAGTCCCGTAATAACTTTCCAGATCTGCCATGTAAGAGACGGCGATGTAGACGGCTAACCCTAGGCTAATGCGCGAGTGCGCCTTCATACCCCATTTAAATTTTAAAATAGCCGTCACTTAATAGACGGAAAGTTAGATGCCCAAACGTATGATAATGTCCAGCCGTAAACCCCTAGCAGGCCGTCCCATGTACAACGGTCATACAAGGGCAAGTTAGACGAATAGCATTCACTATTTGGTTTCTCGGTATATTAACAAAATCCCATTTTCATACCTAAGTATATACACTTTTTTGTTTGTTTATATTTTTTTCAATCAAAGTTTTTAAACACATTTGCTTCCTGTAATACATATACACATGCCATATATATGGGATACATATCCAAATCCTACAAGGGGGGTGCCAATCTTACCCTCCCCCCATGCGGCTAACTTCTTCTTTTACTTCTGTTAAGGAAGCCGGTAGTCTGGATTTTGGCGTCTAGCTAAAGTTAGGCATCTGAATTTAGACCCTTAACTTAATTCCAGCTTTGTGTTTTAGGCATCAGGATATAGACAGGCAGAATCTTATCCACCAGGGTGTATTAGCTACATCCCAGACCAGCGGAATCTTTTCCACCGGTGTATTAGTTACATCCCACTAGGAGTATATCTATATAAATAACTTTATTGTTTAATGTGCATTAACCAATTGAAATATAACATGTATTAAGTATAGACTTTTTTTTTTAAATGACCTTAAACCGGATGGTGACTTAGCAGTATGAGGTGGAGGGTTAGACAATAGGGTGAGTGTTTTTTTATTTTTATTTTATGCATGGCATGGATGTAACTAATATACTGCCCCAAAGATCCTGTCCAGCCCATCTACTGTTATTGTGATATTTAGCCTGAAACCAGAGGGAGGGACATGAATAAAATCCAATAGAATTTAAATTCTAGAGCATGTGATTATGAATAATTTTGTCAGTTACAGCCTACCTATAAACACCATGCCTTTCAGCACAAATAGTCCAAACTAGAAAATTTTGCTTTGGATTTGGTCAAGGAATTGAACGAGCTAAAAAAGGAACAACAAGAACAACAGCAACTCCTGCAAGCTTGTTCCTTCAAAAAAGTATGTTGTTGAACATACATGGATAATGTTTGCTAAAAACAAGACGAGAGGTGACATTTCTTATTGGAATTGTGTGGAGAAAAGAAGTGGCTACTGTTCGTCATATGCCAGTACCATTGGTTTTGGAGAACCTGCTGTGCGTTCACATGGAGAGCACAAACATCGTCCTCGTGCCATTCAGACTGATGTATTAATCACCAGAGCTGCTCTGAAATAAAGGGCAAGATGTTCAACAGAATCTCCTGTACAAATAATTCAGAATGCCATCACAGAAATGCCAGCTACCAGTGCTATTGCCATGCCTAATCGAGATGCTTTGAGGCAAGTTATAAAAAGGGCCAGAAAAGAGTATATACCTATAGAAGCCCAGTCTTTGACAGATATAAATGTGCCCCAAAATTTAAGATAAATTGATGGTGCTGTTTTCCTGGCTAAAGATAAAACCTTTGCTGGTAAGAGAATATTATTTTTACAGTAGAGAACTTAATTAAATTTCAAAAGGCACCATACTGGATTATGGACGGGACTATAAAAACCTGCCCCACTCTTTTATGTCAATTATAAACTATTCATGCCATGGTTGGGACAGATGAGTCCTCCCAAAGATTCCTACTTTTGGTATATTATTTACTTTCCATCAAAAGGAGATCAAATAACCTTGCACTAAATGGGACACCTGTCTTTGTTAATAATCAGGTATCTCTAGCAGCCAACCAGCACAAAACACGTGAAGAATGCCAAACTCCACACATAAAAAATTGAGAAGAAAATGTGTGTAGTGCTTAGTGGTTCTCAAAAATACACAAGATGACTAAATCAAAAAGTAAGATTATTTATTACATATAAAATTAAATCCACAAATATAGAACTCCCGGGTGTATATGAATCTTATATTAATTAAATAGTAAACATATAAACTATAGAAAATGTAAGTTTGTGATGGCTGCCAACACTTGAGACTCCTGGGTGGAGGGAGGCCTACTAGGCACAATAAACTGGGTTGATTTTAGGAATGACCTTTTCATGAAATCTTGATAGCACGGAATAAAAGTAAATAGAATTTATTTAGGAGAAATATAATAGCAATGTCTCACATAAAGTCCCAACAACACTGAGGTTCACATAAGCAATAATGAGTACAGGAAACTCCCCCCCATATAGTCTTTAACACAAAAAAGTTAATAAGGTAGGGAACCCTGAGTCCAGTATGAGGCTAACACCTCAGGATGGTATAGAGGAGCTTCACCTGGGTGGAACCCTATAGTAATGGAGATCCAGAGCAGAGTGAGCTCATGTGATCTGGTAAAAGACAGAGCAGAGTTATGCCCTGTGATGCTGTGAGGTTGAAGCAGGTTTGAGCCCTGTGATGCGGTGAGGTCAGAGCAGGGTTGAACCCTGTGATGTGATGAAGTTGGAACAGGGTTGAGCCCTGTGATGCGATGAAGTCAAAGCAGGGTTGAGCCCTGTGATGCAGTGATGTTGGAGCAGGGTTGAGCCCTGTGATGCAATGAAGTTGAAGCAGGGTTGAGCCCTGAGAAGTGGTGTAGTTCCGGAACAAGGTTGAGACCTGTGGTGTAACTAGAATCCAGAGCAGGGTTGAGCCCCGCGATGCAATGAACGTTGAAGCAGGGTTGAGCCCTGTGAAGTGGTGTAGTTCCGGAACAGGGTTGAGCCCTGCAGTGTGACTAGAATTTGGAAAGGGGTTGAGCCCCACAATGTGGTGATGATATCTGTAACGGTGCAGTTGACAACTGTAATGAAGATGGGTTTGATGTCCACAGGAGTGAGAGGCAACAGGTAAAGTAAATAGTGCAGCAAAAGGTGAAACCACAGCAGTGGAGCAAAAAGCAATACTTAGGCAATGACTATGCTGCGCTCTGTAGTGCAGCTGGTAACTGGCATCAGAAGTTTAGCTGGAACATAAGCAGAGATATAGCAAAGTCCACAGCAACCCACAGGCACAGCAGGGATCTGGCAGGAGTCCAATAAAGACCTTAAAGTAACATTGCACAGACACTGAGACACAGTTAGTAACAGGCTTTATACTAGAGGTCTGTGATCCATAGGAAGTTCAGAACATGTGACCCAAATGGAATCAGGTTTGAAATAATGAGCAATCTAGGAATCCCAAAACCTGACAACACCTTGGAAACAGATTATAATTTTTTCTCTCTACTCCCTGTATGTGAAGAACGCCAGCAAGCAGGATAGCTGCTCCAACGACCATGAAAAAAAAGTAATCTATCTTTATGTACCAAAACAGTCGCAGTCCTGACAGTACCCCCCCCTTTTAGGTGGTCTCCGAACACCCACCAGGTTTTAAAGGGAATTTAGCATGAAAATTTGAAAATTACGTAACAACCACAAAGGAACTTTGGAAAAAGTAATCTATCTTTATGTACTGAAATAGTCGCAGTCCTGACAAAGTTATAAAAATAATTGAAAAAATACTAAAATAAAAAATAAAGAAAAATAAAAGAAAACACACACAAATCCTTAAAAAGACAATGCTTGTACTAAATGAGCCAATTGGAGTGGCACAGTCTTACGTATTACTTAATACTCCAAGGTGTTTTGAGAATACTTGAATGACACAATGTTGCCAATGTAGACAATGTAGCAGAGTCTCTAATATCAATCCGAGGGCCTGTATCTCAAATTCAGCCTCAGACTTTAGATTCCAATTTAATGAATTGTATATAGCTGTAACAGTAATGTATAAAAAACAGTCTTTGGACTCTTGCCCAATTGGTTTAAATATTGAGATATACTCACAAGTCAGAGCTCAGTAAAAATCCAGAGTCCACACTTAATATTTATCCATAAATGCCAAAAAGTGTGTGTGCCAGTGGTAATCGGGAAATGATCTGAATACCTCACACTGTCATCAATAACTTACTGGGGAGCTGCAGACTCGCATCCAGTGTGAGAGAAGATGGATGTACTGCTCTGAGATGATCTGTGCCGGTATCCGGACCAAATAGTGCCGCTGACAACGGATGTATACCAGTTGGTCCTCCCACTAAATAACGGAGCCTCACTCAAAGGTGGCTGACAGCACAATAAGCAGGAAGGTGAACGGGCTGAGCTGGATAAGTTCCCAAGGGGACGAGAGGCTCCATGCTGGCAAGATTCCGGATGTGAACAGTGTATCCAGAGGGCAGTCAGGATAGTTAAGTCAATAATAGCACAGAGCAGCAGGATAGCACCTGTGACTTAAACACGTTTCTCCATATTAGATTGCTTTTTCAAGAAGCAGGTGCATGCATGTCAGTGGCATTATTGGCTCCGGTTACAGGCATAGATCATCTCAGAGCAGTACATCCATCTACTCTCACACTGGATGCGAGTCTGCAGCTCCCAGTAAGTTATTGATGACAGTGTGAGGTATACAGATCATTTCCCAATTACCGCTGGCACACACACTTTTTGGCATTTATGGATAAAGATTAAGTGTGGACTCTGGATTTTTACTGAGCTCTGACTTCTGTATATTGTGATATATTAGTAAATCTCAATATTTAAACCAAGTGGACAAGAGTCCAGAGACTGTTTTTTATACATTACTGTTACAGCTATATACAATTCATTAAATTGGAATCTAAAGTCCGAGGCTGAATTTGAGATACAGGCTCTCGGATTGATATTAGAGACTCTGCTACATTGTCTACATTGGAATTTTCAATAATATAAGGCAACATTGTGTCATTCAAGTATTCTCAAAACACCTTGGAGTATTAAGTAATACGTAAGACTGTGCCACTCCAATTGGCTCATTCAGTACAAGCATTGTCTTTTTAAGGATTTGTTAATGTTTTCTTTTATTTTTATTTATTTTTTATTTTAGTATTTTTTCATATATTTTTATAACTTACATTTTCTATTATTTATATGTTTACTGTTTAATTAATATAAGAACCATATACTCCCGGGAGTACTTTATTTGTGGATGTAATTTTATAGTTAATAAATTATCTTACCATTTGATTTATTAATCTTGTGTATTTTTGAGCGCCACTAAGCACTACACATGTTTTCTTCTACACTTTCCAGCAAACCCTAGACTGCTGCAAGCAAATTTTTTTTCGGAATTGCAGGATTTTGCAGATGACACTTAAATCCAACTGGCATGCATCACAATATATCATGACTGACTTCGAATTGGGTGCCATTAATCCAGCTAAGAATGAGTTTGGGAGCAGTGCACACAAATGCTATCTTTTCCACTTGTCCCAAAATATTTGGAAAAGCATACAGGGTGTCATACTAGCAGAACAATATGGGTCAGACTCTGAATTTCATTACAAATGAGACATTTACAAGCACTTGCTTTCTTGACAGAAAGTGAAATCCCAACTGCCTTCATTGAATTAAAAACTCAGATGCCTGCTAATGCTCATCCAGCACTTCAATACTTTGAGGAAAATTATGTACTTGGCAAAACATGAACAGGAATGAGGAGCAACTCAGCCAGAATCCCTCCAACTTATCCCCCCTCAATTTGGTCAGTAGCAGTAAATAATGACCTAGGTATACCCAGAATGCAGAATAAATGAGAAGGTTGGCATCACTGCTGGAACACTATTCTAGGACACAAAAAATTGGGAATTTATAATCTGATTACACATCTAATCAAAGAACAGTGCAATACAATCATTCAATGTGAAAGAGTTGTAGCCAATGTGTCCAACCCCCCATGTAAAGAAAATGTCACTACAGAAAGAGCATTGCAGAATTGCATCTACAATAGAGATACAGTGGACACAATGACATCTCTAAGAGGCATTGCACACAATTTTAAACCTTAAATAATTTTTTTAATGCTAAAATATAAAATAAATCTGCCGCACTTTTCTGCATCTGTTAAGTAAAAGTTTACCTGTGTTATGCTTGAGTTCATAGATTGTTTATTTTCTTTCATAATGTGTTTAGAACGTAATTTCTTCACTTTAAAATCTAAATATTATGGAAGTTGCACTTTACAGAATATTGCCTATTGTATAAATAATAAATAAATTACTTTTGACTTTACTACTGCTTTGCCTTTTTTTAATAAAATGTACACTTGGTTTAAAATATATATTTATATTTTAATACTTATTTATTATGGTTATATGTTAAATGTCAACAATTTTTTTTTTAAAAAGCAACATTATATTTTATTACCGTAGCCACCATCTTTATCTAGGATTAAATAAATAATGCAAGATATAGGTAAATCAGTATGGATTTAAATAATTTGGTTGTGTTTAATTACAAAAACCCTGACTTCTCTTCCCTGTTTTGTACCTACTGTACAATACACAAAAGTCTGTGTATGAGTGGAATGTAGATAATAAACCTGCAACCGAGATGCCACCAGTCTATTTTCTAACACCTAAATCCCCATGGAGACTTAAAATAGGCATCTAAATATATATTTCCAACATGTTGTAGACAGCTAACGATAGCTGTCATCTTCCAGTCTCTAAACCGCTGACCCATGCATTTCCTCCATATTCTAGATGGATAACTCTAGCAGCTGTACATACAGGGTTAGTCACAATGATTGTCATCCTAACTCCTCCCCCTCTGGTATCCTAAACCTTGCCTGCCCCCCTACAGTCGATGGCTGTGAAGCCGCTGGTTCAAAGCCAGACAAGAGGAGATCCCAATGCTGGCTGTTACGTACCATAAACATCGACCTCCCTAACTCTAACTATCCCTTAGGGGTGCCTTACCCTAAAACTTCAGGGGTGGTGTCTGACCCAAAGTCCCCCTCCACTGGGGTTGACCAAACCTAACATCCCCCCTGCACCTTAAACCTAAGTTGAGTGACCTAAGAGGAGGGTCACTCACCACCTGACCTCCAGCCTTGCACCATCAGCGAGCTAACACTCCATCAGATTCAGGTGCAGTGCAGACACCACACCCACTTCTGAATTCAACCTTGCCGCATACAACTTTGCCACAACTGGGTTCCAGCCACTGAACCAGCGAACAAAGGCAAGACAAAGACAAAGAAGGGTATGAACCAATGTCCACCACCCGGCCGCAATGTTCACCACATGAGCAACCTATCGGTAGGTACACCTAAGAACTAGAGACAATGCATCTCGTTACCACCAAGTTGGACACTGCATACACAAATTTCCTACCACTGACCTCACCCTCTCAGATGGCTCCTGATAACTGTAGACCATAGGTCCAGCAGGGACAATGTGCTGGTCAAGAACTGCATGGCAAGGAGCCCCCTGATAAGGTCAACCTACCTTCCCACCGGAGGCCCAGCTCATCACACCTCTCCCACCAGACCCCAATTCTTCCCCCCCACTCAACCACTTACCACCCCTATAGACCATATTGGAGCAGCATTTTGCCTCTCAATAAATGATTTGGCCCAAGCATTCTGTTTCTGTCATTTCTCACAGCACTACACAACACACTGCATACCATCACCTCTGCACACAGACAACAATTTATTTTTATTTTTTTTAATTATAAAGGTTTAAAAATGTATATTTTGGCACGAAAATAATCTTAATACACTTTTATCACCTGCAAAATACGTGTACTACACAGATGCATGCCTGTTAGTATGGGTGAGATATACATTTATAATTGGATGAATGTATATATTTGAAATGGAATGTAGTTATAATACTAAAGGCCATGGTGCCATCTGTTTAAAAGAAGCCCTCAATCCTCAAACCAATCTAACAGTCCTAGTTTAAAGAAAATACATAATGAAGAATTTGATAAATAATGTTTTACTTAGACAGGTAGTGAAACCATGGATATCCTTAAAACATGACCTGTATAAATGCATTAAGTAATTAGTATAGTAAACAACTTTATAAGTTCAACATTTTAAAAAGTTTGAAAAAATTTTTAATAATATGTTTAGTTTGTTACAAATATTTTAATTTTCATATTGCATTATTTTTTCATCACTTTTAAGGGATATAAATATATTTATTTTTTACAGCATGTAATTTTGTATCAGGATCATATCATACCAACGCTCACCATTATGGAGCCTGAATGTTGCTGCCAGTATAACTGTGGCTACAATCTGGTTATGTCAAATTATACTGTTTACTTTTGTGGGGTAGGGTTAATCGCAAGTGTGAAGTGAAGGGTTACGTATTGATGTAAGGTTAGTGCAAGGGGATTTGTTAATTAACTTTATACGTGTGGGATGTCAATGAGTATTCCTGGTCTGTGATCCAGAGCACTAGCTTTATGTTTTCCGTGATCTAGTACACAACCTGATTTACCTTGTTTAAGACCTTTATGCTTTATAAATGTGTTTGTGTATTTTTGAAATTATTTGAATAGTAATTTCTTTTTTTGTTTTTTTTGGAGTAAGTTTTTATATATAAATATTTTTTTTACATTTTTAATAGCTATTTCAACCATATCCGAGGTGGTAAGAACACAAGAAGAAACTGATCGTGACAAGAGGAGGATCGGTCAAGAAGAAGAAAACCAAGACACCTCAACAATGGAGACTGTTAACATGTCACATGATGAAGATGAGTCAGAAGATAAAGGATCAAGGCAGAGAGCCCCAAATTTTAGCACAAGGCAAACGGAGACCCTAATAGACCAGGTAATTCTTCACACATCTCTGCTTTTTGGTTCACAGGCAAAAAACATGCACAACAAATTCAAAGATTCAACATGGGAAAAAAATTTTGCAAGCCAGTTCTTCAGTCGGTAAAACAGAACACACACCTGGAAAATGCAAGAAGAGGCTTTGTGACTGTAAAATGACAACTAATACCAAAATCCAAGATGGAAATGACCTTGAGAAAGCATTGGAAAATAAGATACAGACACACTTCAATATGGTCAGGGAGGAAGAAATTCCAAGCACTAGCTCAGAAGGTATGTATGCATGTATGTATGTATGTATGTATGTTTGTATGTATGTATGTATGTATGTATGTCATTTATAATTATTATTTTTTTTTTCTGTTTTTACAAGTAGTGAGGTTTAAGACTTGTAATTGTCAAAACTAAATGTCCTAATTTTTATTGTGGTTATTGTACAGGAACACCAAAGAAGAGCAGTAAAAAAACAGATCATCAAAGAAGGACACAATTACAAGAAACAAACATGCAATGACACCATCAGAAACGGAAGGTAAATAATATTGTTATTTATTTTGCTTTAACAGTTTTTTCACATAATGCATAAAATGATTAAATTTTTTTTTTTTAAATATATATATACAGGAAAAAAGAGAAAAAGAAGAGTTTCTTTTGTTGAGGAATAACATGCCAGCAAAAGTTATCCAAGGACAGCGGACACGGCATTAACCATGTTGGACACAGGTATGCATGTTTAACCAAAATGAACAATGTATTTACTTAGTAGAGACATTGAATAATTATTGATTATAAAACATTTTTCAGCAACAAAACTTAAAGGAGTGTTTTGTCCATTATTGTTGTGCTTGAAATACAGTCAGCCAGAAATACAATGCAAACATTTCAACACATTTTGGTCGATATTATATGCCTCACCCTCTCATTACTCTAACCCTTATTTCCTAGTGTTAGAGCCTAAAATCTCACCTAGTAAGTAAAGGTAACCTACCACTCACCATACACTATACACTATACCTAACTCTGTCCCTTAGTGCCTAAATCCAACCCTACCCCCAACTACATTAGTTAATTGGAGTGGGGAACATTTATTAAATTTAAGTCTTTGAAAGTTCATTCACGAGCTCCAGAAAATTGCACTCTGGTTATATGTCTAAATTGGACATAAATATGTCAAAACTCCATGATATGGTTCACTTTTCATCTTCATCGTGGTTAGTTAATCCAAAACGAGACAGATGTTCTATTCCCCAAAAAAGCATCTTTCATTGCTGAGACAATTTTGTAAATTAAAGACTTGTGGATATCATTTAACTGTGAAACGGGGAAGCTGTGCACTTTAATACTTTGGTCCAGATGTACTAAGCTCTAGAAAGTGATTAACTGGACAGTGATAAATGACCAGCCAGTAAGTTCCTAACTATCATTTTTCTAACACAGGCTGAAACATGACAGTTAGCAGCTGAGTTGCTGGCCATTTATCACTTTCCAGTGTATAACTTTTCACAGCTTATTACATCTGTCAACTTAAAATACTTGAGAACACCTATTGCATAGTGAGTGGAGTACGCCACTTTTTTATTAATTGAATCTTCATTGGGGGAATCTGAAAGAACTGCTGATTACATAATGAGAATCTGAGTTAGTCCATATACTACACACTCCACTAGTGATTTTTCTTGGGTTAGCAATACTCATAACAGAATATGATTTTATGACATTGGTAAAACATAAATATGTTGTAATCTTAAAGTAGAAAACACAGAAATAACATTTCCTTCAGACCAGGATTAAGGTCTGTGGGGGCCCCTGGGCAACAAACATGTGGGGGTCCCTATAAAATGTGACAAACTGGGGGTATGCACAATGGGGACCCCAGTAGTGTCAGTGCCCACAGTGGTAGTGCCCCGTCTACAGAGCCCACAGTAGTGGTGCCCTTTATGCAGTGCCCCCAGGAGTGTTGCCCCTTACGCAGTGCCCCCTATGCAATACTCCCATTAGTTGTGCCCCCAGTAGTCATGCCCCCTGTAGTAATGCCCCCTGTGGTTGTGTCCCCAATAGTAATGCCCCCTGTATAACTACACCCAGTAGTAATACAACTGTAGTTGTGCCCACAATAGTAATGCCCCCAGTAGTCATGCCCCCTGTATGTGCCCAATAGTAATGCCCCCTGTATAAATGCCCTCAGTAGTAATACCCCTGTAGTTGTTATCCCAGTAGTAATGCCTCCAGTAGTCATGCCCCCTATGGTAGTGGCCCCAGTAGTAGTGCCCCCAGTAGTAGTACCCCCTGTAATAGTGCCCCAGTAGTAATGCCCCACCTTCAAGTAGTAAAGCCCCCAAGAGTAGAGCCCCCAATATTAATACCCCTTGAGTAATGCCCCCAGAAGTGGTGCCCCCAATAGTAATTGCCCCAGTAGTAATGCCCCCAAATAATGCCCCCCAGTAGATATGCCCCCAGTAGTAATACCCCTGAGTAATGCCCCCAGTAGAAAATCCAATTGTACTTAAATAAAAAAAAAGCTAATACTTCCCTTAAGCCCCGCTCCCACTGCCATCCACATCCATTCCGCCTGGCTGCTCCTCTGCACTATGGGAGAGACATCATGATGTCTCTCCCATAGTGGACTGCATGAGCCGGAAACCAGAGCTCACAAATGTGCTCCAGTCTCCGGCTCTGGCTGACACTGCAGGGACTGCAGGTATTGCGTAACATATTTGCAGGGTAAGATAGTATATCAATTGTTGGTTCCCCAGAAACACAAGCAGTTGGTGTTGAAGGTAGCTCATACACACCTGGCCATTTGGGGTAGGAGAAAACTCTCCAGCATATTCAGTTAATATTCTACTGGCCTCGCATTCATGCAGCAGTAAAAGGTATTGTCATGAATGTCCAGGGATGTTAGGGACCCTCCTTCTTAGGTTCACCTTGATGTGGTAGGTGGGCAAGCATCTTTGGCCAAATATGTACTAAGAACCTCAATTTGAAACCATGCTTATTGAAAGTTTTTTATATATATTGTTATATTCAGTGTTCTTAGTGCTTAGAGTGTGCATGCGTGTATTTATGGTACACTTGTTGGTGAGGCCACTTCTCCTGGGCTAGCACTACTCCTACCTGCCCCAGGTGATTTTAATTAGTATGAGTCATGTGTATTGCAGTACACAAATGTAATAGGCCTATTACAGGTAAGTCCTATATAAATTTATACAATGTGTCAGTATTTGGGATGTTAGGGACCCACCTGATGAGGTTCACCTTGATGTGGTAGGTGGGCAAACATCTTTGGCCAAATATGTACTAAGAACCTCAATTTAAAACCATGTTTATTGATAGTTTATTTTATATATTGTGATATTCAGTGTTCTTAGTGCTTAGAGAGTGCATCTTCTTTTCCCCCCTTCAATTTCTTCTGTAGAACTACAGGTCTCAGCAAGGTAGCACCTCTTATCTTATTGTGTTTAAATTAGGATGTGCAGCCCAACCTCCCCTTTTTTTAGGAATGTCCAGTGTGTCAGAAGACAGCACACTGGCCAGGGTTTCAGGCACCCTTGTTTCCCCTACCTGTCATTTCTATACCTTTTGAGAGAATAGGTGTGGATCTGATAGGGCTGGTGGTAAAATTTGCTTGTGGGCATCAATACACATTAGTGGTAGTAGATTATGCCACAAGGTACCCAGAGGCCATCCTGCTAAGTAACAAGAAATCGAGCACTATCGCTTGGAAGTTATTGATGCCACAGTATATACCCATTAGAAAATACCACAAGAGGTTCTGATAGATCAAGGTACCCATTTTGTAACTAAATTGATGAAGGATTTGTGCTGGCTGGTAGCAACAGCCATACCAAGAAATATAATTCAGTTTGTGTCCCAATGTATGGCTGGTTAAGGCAGATTGCGCCACTGCTGAACGAACATATGGAAAGAGCTAAACAGCATCACAAACACAATTATAATGTTACCACTGTCGACCGGTCTTTCAAACCAGGAGACAAGGTACTACTGCTTATGCCAATTACTGAAAGCAAATAGAATGCTCAAAGGCTAGACCCTTATGAGATCATAGAGGATGATGGGACCTGTATACTACAGGGTACGACACGAGGGTAGAAAGAAGGAGGCACAAATTTATCATGTAAATCTATTGAAACCTTGGAAAGAAAGTGCCAGTCAGAAAGAACGTGCCAGTCAAGAAAACCCCAGACTATCAGGTAACCATAGAGGGCTCACTCAGTCTTAGTAGCACGAAATGAAGTTGTATTCTCTGCTATTCTGGGAAAGACCAAAATCATTCACCATGATAATGTCACTCCTTGCGGGGTGATAATAAAGCAGAGACACTATCGCATACCTGAGGCAAAATGGGCAGCAGTAAAATGATTGGTGGAGGAGATGCTGCACTAATAACCCCATTGTATTAGAGCCTAAGCCTTTGGGGGCTTTACGATTCTGTAATGACTTTTGCAAGTTAAATAAAGGTTCTCAGTTTGACACCTACACTATGCCCTGGGTTGATGAGATGGTGGAGAATCTAGCAAAAAGCCAGTATCTCACCACTCTTGAATTGACAAAAGTGTATTGGCAGTTTCCTTTGACTGAAGTTGCTAAAGCATAAACATCCTTCTATACCAGTACAATATGCTGCCTTTTGGTTTGCATGGAGCCCCAGCATCTTTCCAGAGGGCTATGAATAAGTTACTTCTGCCCCAGGGAGAGGATGCAGCTGCATATTTACACAACATAGTTATATTTAACCCCAACTGGGAGTCACACCTTCCAAGAGTAGAAACAGTGTTACAGTCTTCACAAGCACATGGGTTTACTGCTAATCCTGAGAAGTGTGCCATTGGAATGGTGGAGGCAAAAAATTTGGGATATGTTGTAGGTAGAGGGCAGGTAAAATCTCAGCACAGTAATGTTGAGGCAGTCGTCACATGGCCTAAACCCAAATGTAAGTCCTAGCTCAGAACGTTCCTTGGCCTAGTGCGTTACTACTGCAGATTAATTCGTGATTTTGCCACTAGGGCAGCACGATTAACTGAATATCTAAAAAAACAGTTCCCAGACAAAACAGTGTTGTATAGACCAGCAGAAGATGCATTGCAGGATTTGATGCACACCTTGTGTGTAGAACCTGTTTTGTAGGCTCCTGATTACTAGAAGCAATTAATATTGCAGACATATGCCTCAGGTTTGGGATTGGGGAAGTCCTTTCCCAAGTGGTAGAAGGGGAAGTGCAAGTACTCAACTGTGGAGCAAGATTGCATGGCAATAAAAAGGGCAGTAGACTCTTTAAAATATTGTTAGTTGGGGCAGGAATTTGTGTTGGTTACAGATCAGTGGATGCACTCAAACAAAAGAAGTGAATGCTCATGTAACACACTGTTTTTTGTCTTTGCATCAATTTAAATTTGAGGTACAGCATCGTACAGGATAACAGCACTTCAATGCTGATGCCCTTACCACTGAATTTGTTGGGCCCAATCCTCCAAAAAACCCTATGGTAAAGCTAGGGGAGGAGGAGGAAGAGGGTGAAGATGGCAAACTCTGAAAAAAGGTAGAGAGTTGTGTGCCTGGACATATGGCATAAATAGATGAGGGCGAGGCAGGTAGCACACCTGATGGTTTCTTAGCTTCACCAGGGTGGTTGAGGCTAAGGGGAGGAGTGTGACCAGGTCAGCATAATTTAACATGAAGTGAATGTGGAATGTCCAGAAATTTCAGGTTTGGCAGAGCAAAAGCAGTAGAACTGAAGGGTCCAGTTCAGGTGGTGCCACAATCCGTTGTCAAATCTAGAAAAAGAAAAATGAGCAATTCCACTGGCGATGTCCTTTTGGAGGGATCACGTCTAGATGTGGCCCTTAAATTACACCAGACCCGAATAGATAAGAAGACTAATTAGTCATAGATGGTCTATAATTAAGTGCATAGGTGGAGGTGATGATCTCCACTCACCTAGTCGCAAATAAATGCATTCCCTGAAAGGTATCTTTGTATGTTAAAGATCGTAATCAGATAAGCTTCTTTCAACAGGAATAATACCACAATTGGAACCACACTCACCTTAATTCAAATATAGACATTCCTAGAAAGAATTCTTTAGACTTCAGTATAAAGAAAGTTCACCATACACATAAGTATCCTTTTATGTAAATTTATTCTAAAAAGTCTTTAAAAACAATCTGAAAATTCCAACATGATAAAAAACAAAAAGTTCCTTTAGTTAAAACACTAGCAGCCCATAGGGGTAATTTCTCAGTCAAGCATCTGTATCTCACCCGGAATGAGTCACAAAAACAAATGGCTGGACCATATAAGTATGGAAAATATGGAAAAAAACTCCAACTGGTGTAGTGTTCACCCTTACTTCTTTAGCACCAACACGTTTCCGACCACTTCCGACCCTTCCTCAGGGTGTATGGGGGTTATCTCACAAGATCATATTTATACCCTATCTTTTAAAAAAGGGTTCGGTTAAAATCAGGGCTAATAGTAATTCATGGGAAATTAAATAAACATAAAATCCTTATTTCAGCCTAAAATAGATGTCGCTAAATCTCTATATCCATACACCTACTTTCAGGTATTACTTATCTTAATAAATATATAATGCAACACACGTAAAAAATACAAATAGTTATACCAAAACAATCTTAATTCCAGTCCATACTTTCATAAAGACCACACATGGTGGCCGTTCACGCCATTTATTCAATCAACCCCAAGCTGGTCTTTATTGGCATATATTGCCGGAACGCATCCCATGTGTCACGTGATTTCTGCTTCCGCATCTTGCATGTCACACGGCTACTACTTCCGGTCTGTGGAGCGCTCAGAACATCCTGCCAATGCAGTATCAGCCTCCATCATTGCCGGCGGCCATTTCGTGTGAGTCCTAAACATAGGGTGATGTTCTGCCTCTAGCTTTTATTTCAGTGGCCATTTTGGGTTGGTCAATTTCAATGGAGGATAGCAGCAACTCAATCGTCAGTGATAGGAATATACAAAAAATAAAAAAATAATTAGTAAAACCACAAATGATAAGCGGACATAATAAAAAGACAAATCAATAGAAAATAGAATTAAAAATACCCAGCTAGAATAATCAAACCCACTACATATATTTATAAATAAATTAACAAATAATCCAGCAGCCATTTTTGGTTGGTCCTGAACATGCAGTATTCTTTGCCCTTAATGCTGTCATCAACATACATTATAAATAATTAAAAAGATATTCAATAAAAAGTATAGAACAATCGGTAGATCTAATGGGCAAAATAAATATCATATAAAATTAATAAATTCATAAAAACCATTTAGTTTCAAAATCAACATTAAGCCCTCTTGGTGTTAATGTTCTTAATAAATATATAATTTTCATCTCTCCTTGTGCCAGCCTAATATCTCTATCGTTTATTCTCCAGTTAGGTTTAATAGACCTAATACCACAGAAAGACACTAGATTGTTAACATTGCAGGCATGTGTATTTTTAAAATGGAGGGAAACATTATGAGTTTCTAATCCCTTTCTAATATTTCTCACATACTCTGCAAGTCTTTCATTAATCATTCTAGTGGTTTTACCCACATACTGACTCCCACACGAGCATTCCAAAAGATATATACAATATTTAGAGTTGCACATAATAAAATCATCTATCATGAAGGTTTTATTAGTCTGAGTGGATTTAAAATGCTTGACTTTGCTCTCATTACTTTTACATGTTCAACACATGCTGCATGTACCACATCTGTAAAACCCCTTAGATTTAATATTAGTCATATTCATTGGAGTACTAATAGTGCTTCTCACTATGTTAACTTTCTATATATTGTTCTAAAAGAGGATCATTCATTAAAATCTTCCAGTGCTTATTAACAATTACTTCAAGCTCATTATGTTGATTATTATACTGCGTAATAAAGGGAATATATTTATTAATATATTGTTGTACTCTTGTGTTTTTGAATTTTAAAGATGGCTGCCTTCGTATCCAATTCCTCACCTTTTCTTCTAGCTGCATCCACTAAGTCACTATTGTAACCCTTAGAGACAAAATGTTCTTTCAGTATTTCTGATTGTTGGTTGTACACTTCTATCTCTGTACAGTTACGCCTTATGCGTTGGAACTGACTACTAGGGATACTTTTCAACCAATTGGCATGGTGATTACTATCAAACTTAATAAACGAATTTCAATCAGTAGGTTTAATGTAATTCATAGTTTTTAACTGTTCACCATCTACATAGATCATAAGAACAGTAAAATTAACCTTCCTTATATCACTTGTGAACATAAGACGGATTTTATATACATTAATATTAAGGTATTTACAAAATGATTCAAGTGAAGCTTGATCACCACTCCAGACAAAGAAGATGTCATCAATGTAACATCGCCAGGTCACCAGGCTGGCACCAAAAGGATGACCAAGGATAGGGTATAAATATGATCTTGTGAGATAACCCCCATACACCCTGAGGAAGGACCTGAGTGGTCAGAAACGCATTGGTGCTAAAGAAGTAAGGGGAACACTACACCATTTGGAGTTTTTTTTCCATATTTTCCATACTTATATGGTCCAGCCATTCATTTTTGTGATTCATTCAGGGTGAGATACAGATGCATGACTGAGAAATTACCCCTGTGGGCTGATAGTGTTTTAACTAATGGAACTTTTTGTTTTTTATCATGTTGGGATTTTCATATTGTTTTTAAAGACTTTTTGTTATAAATTTACATAAAATGATACTCATGTGTATGGTGAACTTTCTTCATACTGAAGTCTAAAGAAACCTTTCTAGGAACGTCTATATCTGAATTAAGGTGAGCATGGTTCCAATTGTGATATTATTCCTGTGGAAAGAAGCTTATCTGATTACGATCTTTAACATACAGAGATACCTTTCAGGGAATGCATTTATTTGCGACTAGGTGAGTGGAGATCATCACCTTCACCTATGCACTTAATTATAGACCATCTATGACTAATTAGTCTTCTTCTCTCCATGGGTTTGTTGTAAAGTAAGGGCCACATCTAGACGTGATCCCTCCAAAAGGACAGCACCAGTGGAATTGCTCATTTTTCTTTTTCTGTGTATCTGAAGGTGTGGTGCTCCAGAGCGTGAACTAGGCTGCGGTCCAGGAGCGAAGGAGATTTTAACAAAAAATTGTTCTGTTAGTTGTCAAATCAAGGCCAGGGTTTGTGTGTGTACAGAGCAGGCCTAGGCATAGGCATTCTAAGCAAATGCCTGGGGCGACTGGAATACCTAAGGGCATTCCAGGTCTCTGTTGCTGCCCCCTCCTGTGCTGCAAAATGTGTCAGTATATTTTTCAAAGCCCCACTCACTTAAAACCCAGCAATGCCCACCTGTCTCCCCCCTGAATGATGGAGCCTGCCAGTGACCACATAGGTCCCGCCCCCTTGCTGATGCCCCACACCCATCCACAGGCCATGACCGCCCCTTCCCCACTGGAAACTTAACTGAATGGGCCCTAGCAATTAGTGACTGCCAGTATGTTATTACTGGCTAGATCGGACCAGTCACATCAGCGTCAGCAGAATTCCACTTCTAGGAGGTCCTTGGTCTATTCCACTCAGCCTCTCCCCCATGTTGACTATGCACTATGCAGTAGTGTGCACAGCATGCCACTAACTAATGCTAATGGACAGACATGGGCAATGCAGGAGATTTTAATGCATGACTCCTTTCCTTCTTACTTCTGCACAATGACCTTCAGTCTTCAGTAAAGGAGTGATCCTGCTTCAGCAATCCAGATTCCAGGACTAATTAAATCAGGTGCATCTATATATAGATATGTGTATAAATGTCTGTATAGATCTTTGTGTGTATATATGTATATATTTTGTGTGTGTATGTGTATTTTTTATACAACTGGAGTGCTGCACCTTTGGATTCCCTCTCTCTCTCTCTCTCTCTCTCTCTCTCTCTCTATATATATATATATATATATATATATATATATATTCCATTGACAAAAAACCTTACGGCTTCACATGTCCCATTAAGGCTTCTTAAACATGATCTGAAATTTCAGAAAACCTACTGAAATTGTGCAACTCAAACTAAAAAAGCAATGAAATTCCAATCATTAAGGCTAATGCCTGAATGGACGTGTTCCTTGCAAAATACAGATATGGTTTGCCATCACAGCCTGTGGTTAACTGCAAATTCAGCACTCTCCCAAAGTGAGATTGCTGTCACTCACAAAATGGTGGAGCTGCTAATTCACAGAAACGTGTGCTCTAACTGAAGAGTGTCAGAAAAAACTGACAGTTAGAACTTTAGATTACTCCCAAAACCTATTTTTTTATATTTTTCCCTTAAATTTGGCATGCAGCCTCTTAATCAACATGCCCCCCCTCAGGATGCTGCTAACCACCTTTCCTCTTGATTGTTTTAAGCTCTACACCCGTTTTTGTGCATCTGCAAAACAAATAATATACTATGTGGTATAACAAAGATGTTAAAGTGAAAATGTAAAAAAACTATTCATGTATGATGTGGTGTCTATGTAGCACCATGCATTTCTTGCCATATAGCACAATATGTTTGGTGTATAAGAACACATTTGTAGAGTGAGGAGAGAGAGAAAAATTAGATATTGTATGTGTGAGAGAGAAAGAGGAGTAAGAACAGAGATTGTTGAAGGAAGGAGGAAAGAGGAGAAAGAGGTAGGAGACAGAGATAAAGATAATTAGTCCCTTGCATCATCACTAGGCTGGGTGTTTTACTTTTTTTTTAAACGGGCAAAAAACATTGGAAATGTACAATTACATTTACTTAAGTATATATACTGCCTGTTCATCACCATCAGGTTTGTAATGGCCTGCAGGGGAGCCAAGATATTCCCACGGGGGGGGGGGGTTCCACTGACACTAAGACCCTCCCTCTGCAGTGGAGGGGTGGGGCCTTCAATGCTGATGCTGTCTACAAAGGGAGCCCCTTAGGATAACAAGGTTTCATGACAGGGAGCCACCCAGTGGGTAATTTATATGCTTTTTTAACCCTCAGGAGTCCCAGCACTCAGAGATGGAGCCCCAGGGAGGGGAAGAGTCTTCTATCTCATAGGACTGGACTGATGTGTGCTGACTGCCTCTTTTACTGTTACTGTTGGCTGCCCATAGCTCCAGACAGGATGTCACAGGTAAGTTGGGCTCATTGAGTGACATTAGTGTCAGAGATTTCATTGTTGAATTCAGCCTCTGCTTGACTCACAGACAGGACTGGACACCTAGAGCTGTGCCCTTTTACAGTGCACATTATTGATGTAATTGGGTACTAATACTATACCCTGGCTGCCTGCATTTATTTCTCTCTCTCTCTCTCTCTCTCTCTCTCTCTCTCTCTCTCAACCACATCTCTCCCCATCCCTCTTTCTTCTCCATCTCTCAATCTCTCTCTCTATCTCTCTCTCTCTCTCTCTCTCTCTCTCTCTCTCTATATATATATATATATATATATATATATACACAGTATATATAACAAGCAGATGTCTAAAGCAAAGGCATTCACATGGGCTTTACGAGGTCAAAACATTAATTTATTTCCAACATTTCATGGCCACATAGGCCTTTTCATCAGGGTGAAAGAAATGCAAAAGGAAATGTGATATAAGGGGATATAATACCAAGAGTGACTGGGTGATCATCCATCTCTCGCCACCAGAGCAGTTGTTGTGTAATTCGTGACATCATCAAAGAGGATCGGGATGGTTCAGCAGTGCTGAAAAGGTAGCCTTTGTAACAAGGATACAACATGAACTGTAGTACACTCTGCGGCATCCAGCAAGGTGGGAGAGAGAGGGAGAAGTGTTGGCCTGGAGGAAAACATATGCATAAGTATTAAGTGTTACAAAATATGTTAAAAAAATTATTGAAAGACATGTGCACAATAAATGCTTTAGACAATAGTATATACAGTAGGTGCAATGTGATAAAAGTGTCTAAAAAAGACATCGCTATATGAAGAGAAAATAAAATAAGTACATACAGAGCCCCAAAAATATGCAAATATAATCTATCAACTAAAATGATTGCAAGAATATTCAATAAAGTATTGTAAATAAATGTTGTAAAAGAAGTGTTATAAAATGAATGCTCTCCAGACGATTTTGTCATTTAACCCTCTAGGGTGTATGGTATCCAAGGTATGAAGTCATCTGGACTCTGTTTGGATTAACCTTTTTGCCCGGTCACCACTCCTGCTAAGAGGTGTGATGTGATCAATTGTTTTATAGCATAAGCTGGCTAAAGAGTGTCTAGCTTCTTTAAAATGATGGGCTACTGGTTGATCCGAATCTTTGCCCACAATAGCTTTTCTAATAGAAGAGTGGTGAATGGCTGTCCATTCTTTATACATGCGAGTGGACAGACCTACATAGCTCAGACCACATGGGCATGTTATTAAGTAGATCACATATTTAGATGTACATGTGAGAACATGGTTAATTTTGTACTCTTCACCTGAGTGGTGGTGATGGAAAGTGGCTCTTGTCTCTTTTTTATAGAAGGTATTGATGTTTTTTTGTAAGAGCAGAGTGATGTCAGTTTTAACTAACCTGTCTCTAAGGTTGCATCCTCTTTTGTAGCTGATGTGAGGCCTACTATTGCGAAAGATGGGGAGATCATTGTCTGATGTAATAATGGGCCATAAGGATCTAGCAGCTTTAGAGACAACTGGGCTGGCAAGTGTGAATTCAGTGACAAAAAAGGACCTCAATTTTAACTGGTTGTTTCTTTCTAGGTATTAGAAGAGGTTCCCTAGGTAATGCCATAAATTCTGCTTTCTGTTTTGAAAGGACTTGAGAGTCATATTGGATACATTTTTGAACAATGTCATTGATTTGTGACTCCACCTCATGGGTATCACTAGTGATGCGTGTTACCCTCAACATTTGTGACTTAGCCAGACCTCTTTTTAAAGCTGGAGGGTGGAAGCTGCTGGCTTCCAAGAGGGTGTTCCTGTCTGTTTCTTTTGTGTATACAGTGGTGGATATTTTGTTATTTATAGAGGTTAAAGTAACATCGAGGAAGTTGACCCTTAGATTACTATATTGAAAGGAAAATTTAATGGTTGAATCCTGTGCTTTTATGTCATTAATTATGGCTTTGAGTTTTTCTACACCTCCTGTCCAGAGTAGTAACAGGTTGTCTTTATATCTAGTATATAGAAGAATGTCTTGTTTAATTTGATGGTAGAATAAAAGAAATTAAACTCTTGTGAAAACATATAGATGTTACCAAAAGATGGAGAAACATTAGAGGCCATTGCACAACCACTTTTTTGCAACTAGTATGATCCATTATGAAGGAAATAATTGCATTTTAGAGTTAATTCTAAAAGCTTGATAAAAAGATGAATGTCCAGTTAATCAAAATATTTTTCATGTAAGAATTGTTCCATAGTTGTTAACCCTTCCCGGTGGGGTATAACCATGTAAAGGCTGTGTACATCTAAGGTGCATCAAACGGTGTTATCCTGTATGGTCCCAAAGTCTTGGATCATTGATATTAAAGAAGAAGCGTCTTTTAAATAAGTGGGCTATGTAACTACACACGGTTGAATGAGACTGTCTAAAAACTGTGCTACAGGTTAGTATAGGGAACCATTGGCCGAAATAATATAATATATATATATATATATATATATATATATATTAGACATTTCCTGCTCATTTTCATGTGTATAAGGTGTGTTTATTTGTCACCAATTATTTGTTCTCAGTGTTAGGGGCTGCTATCACCTTTGTTATTTACATTGACCCCCTATCAGTTTAAGTTAGGCTGTCGCTTAGTGATTCTATGGGTCGCAACATAGATATATACTACTTGTACATTTCACTTTCATAGAATATTTGCTATTCATATACACTATTAGTGGATATATGCCATAACCGCAAGACTCTAATGTGAGTAAAAAATTCTACTTGTGATAGTACCTCACAGCACCTACTGTTTTAATATTACATTTTCAGAAGTGATAGCTTGGTGTCACTTAGTGACATTTTTTTTAATAACACATATATATGGTGGCTGAGAGTATCCTACCCATTGTGCTAATTATTGCTACTTTATGGAAATATTGTCAAATCTCTAGTAGTGTCAATCCAATTGATTTATTCTGGTGCAACGTACAACATCAACATAGGAATTTGACCACTGTTAGCAGCTATGTAGTCCCCTTTGTAATAGCCAGGAGAGTCTACATTTTATTGGGACATTACTTGTATTGATTATTCTTCAGTGTGGTTGGTGACCCATCTCGTAAGGACCAATTTCTAATTGCATTTATATTACATTGTATGGAAAAAGTTCCTTTATAAATTTCTGCCTCTATTGCAGCCTAGGCTTAATACTCACAATACGGTCAAACCTAACAAAATGCCTGCGAAAGCAGGAGCATCTCAATCTTTACCTTGAAAGACCTCATCCTCAGAGACGTCTGACTCTGGAAAGGGTGATTCCACATCAGTTAGCCCTGATATGGTGACCATGCTTTTAAATGTAGTAATGCCCAAAATTGATGACAAGTTTGACTTATTTATGCCTCAGATTGATGAAAAATTTCAAACATTTTTGCCTAAAATAGAAGAAACATTTGATCAACTTGTGCCCAAAATAGTTAATTGACAGGGCAAGCTTCAATCCTCTATTGATTATGCACTAGCCCATTTTAGCAGATCATACCAACAGATTAGATGCTATGAGTTAGTAATATTGAGGACAATATGACATTTCTGCAAACATGCCAAGCCTATTATACAGCCTCTTATAAATCATTAGATGTCAAAGTGGATGATTTGGAAAATCAACATAGGCATAATAATTGCATTTTGTTGGCATTCCTGAGCAAATCAAGGGGCAGCCTTATTTGATTATTGTTTAAAACTCTGGTCTCTACTCTTCTCCTCCAAATAGACTAGGGAATCCCACAAATTAAAAGGGCACATCTCTTGGGTCAGGTTTGGGAGGGAACTAATAGCAGACCTTGCCCAGAGATAGTCAAGTTTTTGGACTATTAAGAAAAACTCCTGACAGCCTATAAACCATAAAAAACAATGGGAATAGTTCCGCACAGAATTTACATTATGTTCATGTATTAATTCATTTGTATTTACATGAAAAACAAAACCTGGTTCCCTTGTATCTTTTTATCCCCTCTATATGTTAATAATATTTATCAATTTACATCCTGGGAAACAATCCATTGGATGTATGTTTCTTCATATGAGATACTTGGGTGCTACCTTTCTCATGGTATACTAATTTTTCTAATGAAAAAAAGGGGGCAAAAAATCCAAAAGAAAAGACTCTTATGATTTAATAGAAAGTGAGATTAGTTTGTGCACACCTGGAACCATGAACGTAAGGCTAACATCAAAATTAAAACAACTTTTACTTGGCGGTTTATAAATAGCATGAAAAATAGATTAAAATCAATAAAGTAGTGAAAAAGCTTGAAAATAAAGAGATATAAAAATCATAACCTCTGTGTCTCTTATTTGTGTTTTTAATAATTATTGTTTGTGTTTGTATGTCAGTATGTTTATTCTGATTTAAAAGGGAAAAACCCCATTGGATTATATTTCCTTCAGAATATTATTATTATTACTAATATTATTATTATTATTATTATTATTATTATTATTATTATTATTATTATTATTATGTTACATATAGCAACAATATAGACTCCATCCAATAATGTGGCAATTGTCTCAAAATTTGTTATATTGCTTGTGAAATCTCAGCTGTCTCAGTCAAAACTGTTGCAATCTTCTCTTTTTATTGAGATATATACTGATTCTTTACTGATCTTCTAGTATTGTGGAGATATATCATTGCTCATATAGCTAAAATATCATGTATAGCCTCCTGTTCTGAATGGATGGCTACCATAAGTCACAGTGTGTGAATTTCCAGCTGCTGTTAATTCCTGCACATTTCAGAATCCCTAGTTAGCATGACAGTTTCTCCTGCCTCTATTGTGTCTAACAGCTTTGTCAGGCTTTTGGCATAGTTCACATTCGGGACTCCTGCTGATATAGTGTGTCCCTACGCAATTACTCTCTGCTGTTATTGCAGTGAGAGTTACCTTGCGGCCAGCTAGCCGATGTTCACATGGGGCTGACAAACACCTGCAGTCTCAATTCAATTAGCACTACCCACTCTGCCAATACATTGCATTCACTCTATGTTATTTTGCACAAATATTGACATATTTAAACTGATGCATTTGTTTTTCAATTTTCACATAAGGAGACACAGTAAGTGCAACTGCCTATGCACATTTCCCCGGATGTCTGGCTTCATCAGGGCAAACAGAGCCACACGTTACTGGGTTTAAATACCCTATCCCCTAGTTACCATTGTCAAAGGGTGTGTCTGAGATTTAATTGGATCTAGAAGGTTTCTTAGGAGAATTAATTTCTTTTACATTTTTAATTTCAGTGTACGTGATTCTTTTTCAAATTCACATTATATATATTGGGAAATGATATTCCATATTGTGTCTAGAATAAAAGGAAATCTAAAAATATGTAAAAATTAGTACTCCAGAAGATATACTGTATAGCCCTAAGGCAAAGAGAAAAAAAAAAAAAATGAATGGGAAAATCATGTTCTCTAGTATAAAATAAATGTAGACTATATGAAAAATATATATATGTTAATTATTAGGAGTTATAAACTGTTTCATATGACAACAAAAGTGAATAAATTGTAACATATATAGGAAAGATAATACTTGGAAAATTTCCCACTATTAATGTTTTACTAATATTTAAAACTAATGTTGAGAATTGATAAAGTGATATAATAGTGCAGAAATAGAAAAGAAATACATATTCAATAGAGTCCTAACAATGTGTATTATAGGGTGAAAAATTATTTAAATTAATAAAAATTTCTTACATAAAATATTTAAAAATATTTAAAATATTAATAAAATATTAATAATATTAATATTAAACATAATAAGTGAACAAATTATTATATATATAATTAAAATCGTGCATAAAAAACATTAATGTGAAAAAGAGAATATTAATGTGGTCTAAATCAAAAAAATAATTCATATGTTTAATTACTGAAGTGTGAGAAAAACTGTGCATATTAAATGGATGTATGCATGTAAACCTGCACACATATGTGTGTATATACATGCATACATATATACATACATGCACACCTATGTTACATGTGCTCACCCTATTATGGTGAATAATAATCCTCTGTATCTGGTGCAAAATAATATAATATTATGAATATGTACACTAAATGAATCTATACAAATGTTTGCATACATCTTAAATGGGAATATTGATTCTATGTTGGTTTCCAAATTTACTCTTAGTACATGAGTCCTCACTCCAACCCAATCCTTTATGTTAGTGGGTATTTATTAAATGTTGTTGCCAATCATACTTCTGTTCTTATTGTACAACTATCCTCTTTATATACATATTTAGAGATCATAAATCCTAACATATTAATGTTAAATGGCATCTTAGATGATATGTTGGGTAATGATAGTTTTAGGTTAGGGATCTAGTTAGATCTTATTTGATTGACAACCTCTAGGTCTTGGAGGTGTTCAGTGATCCTTATTTTGGTATTTCTACCTAATTCAAAAAGACCATATAATTATTGTTTTCATTTAGTCCTTTTGGAATAATTGTGTCCATCATAAAGATCATCTTTATCTCCCTCTGTGCTAATTCCTTCATTAAGTCACCCACTCTTATGCCCAAATGTATTTTCTCCAACCCGTAGGCCTTAAGATGTTTGGGATTGCTACCATGTTTTGCCAGGAAATGCTGGGCAACACTAGTTAGTTGTTTAAATTTGGCTTGATCTTTTCCAGCATTTCTAATGTTGCCCACATGTTCTAATATTCTCTGTTTCAGTTTTCTACTGGTCAGTCCTATGTATTTTTTCTTGCAGTCACATTCCAGGCAGTATATAACTCCTTGTGTATCACAGTATATATATCCCTGAATTTTATTCAGTTGATGGAATTTGTCCGTGAAATTGGTAGTATTCCTCATGTAACTGCACGCTTTACATCGTCCACATGAATAGCTCCCATTAATTTTCTCTTTTCTCCTTTTATATCTCTGAAAATGACTTTGTACCAATTTATCTTTCAAGCTGGGTAATTTTCTCCAGCTAATATTAACTTGATTTCCTATTTCTTTTGCCAATATTTCATCTGTCAATAGGACATGCCAGTGTCTTTCCAGTGTTGTACGAATTTCTTTCCATTGATTACAGTATATTCCTATGAATCTGACTTTATTGTCAGTATTCTGTTTGATTTTAGGTGTTAACAAATCTTTTCTCTCTTTTTCTTTTGCATACTTATATGATTTCCTGATGTTCCTCTTACTATATCCTCTTTTCAAAAGGCGTTCCTCTAGTTCTTTGGATCTCACATTGAAGGTTTGTATATCAGAACAGTTCCTCCTTGTCCTAAGCATCTCTCCTTTTGGAATGTTTTCACGGATTGCCGGAAGGTGAGAGCTTTCATAATGTAGAGTACTGTTTGTTGCTGTCGATTTTCGGAAAATGTCTGTAGAGATTCTCCCTAGTTCAGTAGTTTTAATGGCAAAATCCAGAAATGTTATTTGATTTTGACTCATTTCAATTGTTAGTTTCAAGTTCAAGGAGTTGTTATTTAGTCCTTCAATGAATTCTAGGAATAGATGTTGTGGCCCCTCCCAAAAAATGAGGAGGTCATCTATATATAAAATTCCAACTCTTCATTGAAGACACACTATTTCTCCAACCACCCGAGGTACAGATTGGCATACGTCGGTGCACACGTAGTGCCCATCGCTGCACCTCGGGTCTGTAGGAAAAATTGGTCATTGAACACAAAATAATTTTTTGTTAGGATAAATTCCAGTAGTTCACATATAAATGCATTGTGATCATTCTCTCTTTCCATTTTGAGAATACCATGAGAAATACCATGAGTATACCATGAGAAAGGTAGCACGCAAGTATCTCATATGAAGAAACATACATCCAATGGATTGTATCCCAGGATGTAAATTGATAAATATTATTAACATATAGAGGGGATAAAAAGATACAAGGGAACCTGGTTTTGTTTTTCATGTAAATACAAATGAATAAATACATGAACATAATGTAAATTCTATGCAGAACTATTCCCATTGTTTTTCAAGTATTAAGACTGTGGCTGGCATAGTATTCTTTGTTCCAGCATGAACATATAAATATAGTAAGGCATTAGAATCAGAAAAATAATAAAGATTGAAACAACCTTCTAATAATAATATAAAAAGGCCACCTTTAGTCTGAGTAAAGATCTAGATATAAGGAGAGATCGCTGGAATGCAGAAATGAATTCCATGTTTGGAGACTCAATACGTGAAAATCAAACACAGTGTACGAATAATTGGACAGGAGATCTTATAACATTAAAAAACTTATTGTATAAACAAACCAAAACAGTATGGAACAAAATCACATTTGATAACTATTTGAAACACAATTTAGTACCAAGAGGACTAAGACCTAGAATCCTCCCTGCATTTGAAATAGATGAAGATCTGCAAAAGGAATGGGAAACATCTTTATTAAAATGTTGAAAAGATCTGATAAATATTCTGATTAAACATGAGTAAGAAAATTGGATGAAATCTCTAAAGATATTAAAAAAATGAGTGAAAAACTAAAAGAATATGAGAGTCAGGACAATTTTAGGAAGAAGTATGAGAAGTTAAGCACCTGTATTTCTTTTTGTGTATATATCAATTGTCTCCACAAGTATCACCTCCAAGTGTATATATATATATATATATATATATATAGATATATATATATATATATATATTTATATATGTTCAGGGTGTGCAGTCTGAGGCCCATTATATATATATATATATATATATATATATATATATATTTATACATATACTATATATATTTATACATATACTGTTTGTGTATATATATATATATATATATATATATATATGTTAGACATTTCCTGCTCATTTTCATGTGTATGAGGTGTGCTTATTGGTCACCAATTATTTATTCTCAGTGTGAGGGGCTGCTCTTGCCTTTGTATTTTACATTGAGCCCCTATATGTTTAGGTTAGGCTCATAAGGATGTATTTCTAATTGTATTTATATTACATTGTATGGAAAAGTTCCTTTATAAATCTCTGCCTACATTGCTGCCTAGGCTTAATACTTGCAATATGGTCAAACCTAACAAAACGCCTGTGAAAGCAGGCACCTCTCAATCTTTACCTCAAAAGGCCTCATCCTCAGAGATGTCTGACTCTGGAAAGGGTGATTCCTCGTCAGTTAGCCCTGATATGGTGACCATGCTTTTAAATGTAATAATGCCCAAAATTGATGACAAATTTGACTTATTTATGCCTCAGATTGATGAAAAATTTCATACATTTTTTGTTAAATTAGAAGAAATATTTGATCAACTTGTGCCCAAAACAGTTAAGAGACTTGACAAGATTCAATCCTCTATTGATTATGCACTAGCCCATTTTAGCAGATCATAACAACAAATTAGATGCTATGAGTTAGTAATATTGAGGACAATACGAAATCACTGCAAACATGCCAAGCCTCTTATACAGCCTCTTATAAATCACTAGATGACAAAGTGGATAATTTGGAAATTCAACATAGGCATAATAATTGCATTTTGTTGGCATTCCTTAGCAAATCAAGGGGCAGCCTTATTTGATTATTTGGGTAAAACTCTGGTCTCTGCTCTTCTCCTCCAAATAGACTTGGGAATCCCACAAATTGAAAGGGCACATCGCTTGGGTCAGGATTGGGAGGACACTAATAGAAGACCTTGCCCAGTGATAGTCAAGTTTTTTGACTATTAAGAAAAGCTCCTGACAGCCTATAAACAATCAAAGGGAATAGATGGTAAATGTCCATCAGATTCTCAATTTTCAGGATTTTTCAGTGGCAGTGGCTGAAAAGCAAAATTAATTTTCCTCAATTTGTAAATATTTGGCTGATAATAATCAGTTTGCTTTTCTGTATCTAGCTAAATTGAAAGTTACTGACAACAAACAAATTATCATTTTTGATAACTCTGATGAGGCCCACACTCATTTTTTTCTACATAGTCTCTCTGTGAGGTCACCATCCAGAACACATACAGCCCCTTCTCTCAGGTCATGAGTCTCTATGGCTCTTTTTATTATGAAATAACTGCTGTCTTGGTTTTATTTGTTTGACAGTTATAGTTTATTAATACATGTATACAAAGTGAAAAGGTACTGTTGTGTTTTTAATTTTTATTTTATTATATTTTCTAAGGACTCTTACTATTCCTGGGCCACATGCCAGGATTCTGCTCCGAAATTATGGAAAAATATTTGAGAAAAAAATTATTGGAGCATGCTTATTTGCTATGGTTTTATTTTTGTACATTGCTGGTATATTGGGTGAACCCATATCCATGTTGTTTAGCAATACTTTGGACTCCTTCTGCTTGCTGGGACAGGGGGACCCTATATCTAAGGTATATTGCACTGCTTATACACTCCAGTTAACTGATATAGGATGATTACATCAATACCTATATCGCATCAGCCCCTTACACAGACACCAAATTCTATCAAAGTCACATATTGGAAAGTGGGGAGTTTGAACACCTCAATCAAACACAAAAGGATCTCCTCATTCCTTAAAATAGTATAGTTTATCTACAGGAAACTTATTGGAATGCACATGAGGATTCCACCTTGCATGATGTCTGGATCATCAAATGTATTTCTGCCTCTTAACATTCCAAATCTCATGGAATAGCAATTATTTTTGCCTAGCACCTTCCTTATACTATTTTACTTAATATTTCAGACTCAGAGGGTTGACATATTTTAATGGATGTACAAATTTATAATGTCAAATTCACTTTGCTTAACATATATGCACCTAACAGCAATTCTAAGAATATACTGCAACTTTTACATAACAGAGTGAACTATAATTTAATATTTGGTGGGGATTTTTACATTGTTTTACACCCTTCTATTGATAAGTTCCCAATACCGCAAAACCCCACAGTATTGGTAAACTACTCTCTGGTGGATCCTTGGAGATTGTTAAATCTCACCAATAAATCCTACAGATTTCACTCAGGGGTTCATGGGTCCCCCTCTCGAATTAACTATGTTTTACTCTTTACAACACTTCTTTCAGATGTTACAGAAGCTTTTTAGATGATAAAGCAGTATCTGACAACACCATGGTCTCGGTTTAGTTATGCCCCTCCTTTTGGCATTTCCCCCATACCTTTATTATTCTGAGCAATTTCAAAAGTTCTATAATTAAAATTGGCAGAATTTCTGGATGATAACCTTGAGCAGTGGGACAACCCCGTCTTGTTTTGGGAACATCTAAGGTGGTCATGAGGGGACATATTGTGTTATAGATTGCAAAATGAAATAAGGAAATAAAGACTCAACATAATGTACTGCAACAATCTATGTAGACTTGCCTAAGGGATTATGTAGCAAAACCGCCAATGATGCAACCAATACTAAATACATACAAACCCATAAACTAGTGGACAGTTTTCTTTTAGCTCAGGCCCACTTGAAGATGGACTACATTAGACAAAAATATTTCTGCTGGGGTAACAAAACAGGCACCTTATTAGCTAATATGACTAAATTGTTTAAACTTAGAAACCATGTAACAGCCCCTCAGAATGGTCGATCCTCTAATTTACTTATAAAAACTTCAGCCATTTGTAAGACATTTCAAAATTATTATGATATCCTTTATAAAGCTACCCTGCATGACCCTGTACTAACTGCTAAATTAGTGGTTGAGGTGACCCTTCCCTGTCTAACACCTTTACAGAGTGAAGCATTATATAGAAATAACTGAGGAGGAGATTAAGGGCACTGTAGCTAACATGCATTTAAGTAAATGGCCAGGACCAGATGGTTACTCTATGGAATACTACAAATTTCTAAAGCATGACATGGTGCCAGCACTTATAAGGGGTGCTCTTCACCCCCAGTGTGAAAAAAAACATGTATTTTTCTGTTAGCGTTAGCTGCACTTATCAGCAATGTAGCTGCACAGGGGTTCTGCCTGTGTTGTTTATCAAGGGGATGCTGCCTCGTTCTGGGGTGCTCTTCCCCAGTGTTAAAAATATTTTTTTTTTGTGTGGTTGTGTGTGGTACTCCATGGAATACTACAAACTTTTAAAGTATGACATGGCACCAGCACTTATCAACGATGCTCTTTACCCCAGGTGTGAAAAAAATAAAATAAGTGCTTTTTTCTGTGTGCATACGTTAGTCGCATTTATCAACAATGTTGCTGCACCAAGCATGCTTCCTGTGTTGTTAATCATGGGGCTGCTGCCTTGTTAAGCGGTGCTCTTCCTCCTCCCAAGTGTAAAAAAATAAATTTATTAAGTGTTTTTTTTTCTTTGTTTGTGTTAGCCACACTTATCAGCAACATAGTTGCGCAGGGGTGCTATCTCTGTTTTTTATCAAGGGGCTGCTGCCTTGTTTAGGGGTGCTTTACCCCCAGGGTTAAAAATATAAAAATAAATGGGTTTTTTTTCAGTGCATGTGTTTGCCAAACTTATCAGCAATGTAGCTGTGCAGGGGTGCTACCTGTGTTGTTTATCAAGGGGCTGCTGTCTCATTCAGGGATGCTATTCCCCTAGTGTAAAACAATAAATAAATAATTAAAGTGTTTTCTTCTGTGGGTGTGTGTGCGCATTAGCCAAACTTATCAGCAACATAGCTGCGCAAGGGTGCTACCTGTTTTGTTTATCTAGGGGCTGCTGCCTTGTTCAGGGGTGTTTTCCCATAAGTGTAAAAATAAAAAAATAAATATGTTTTTTATGTGTGTGCTTGCCACAGTTATCAGCAATCTAGCTGTGCAGGGGTGCTGCCTGTGTTGTTTATCAAGGGACTGCTGCCTCATTCAGGGATGCTTTTCCACCAGTGTAAAAAACCCCAACAAATTAATAAAAGTGTTTTTATTTCTGTGTGTGTGCACGTTAGCCACACTTATCAGCATACATACCTGCTCAGGGTTGCTGCCTGTGGATGCTGCCTTGTTCAGGGGTGCTCTACCCACCAGCGTAAAAAAATCCCCAACAAATAAATAAAAGTGTTTTTTTTCAGTGTGTGTGCGTTAACCACACTTATCAGCAATGTAGCTGCACAGGGGTGCTGCCTGTGTTGTTTACCAATGGGATGCTGCCTTGTTCAGGGGTGCTTTTCCCCAGTTTTAAAAATATATATTTTTTGTGTGGTAGTGTGCGGTACTCCGTGGAATACTACAAACTTTTAAAGCATGACATGGTGCCAGCACTTATCAAGGATGCTCTTCACCCCCAGTGTGAAAAAAATAAAATAAGTGTTTTTTTTGTGTGTGCGCGTGTTAGCAACACTTATCAACAACATAGCTGTGCCAAGCATGTTGCCTGTGTTGTTAATCAAGGGGCTGCTGCCTTGTTCAGGGGTGCTCTTCCTCCTCACAAGTTCAAAAAAATAAATATGTGTGCGCACATTAGCCACACTTATCAGCAACATAGCTGTGCAGTGGTGCTACCTGTGTTTTTTATCAAGGGGCTGCTACCTTTATCAGGGGTTCTTTCCCATCAGTGTACAAAATATAAAAATAAAAGGTTTTTTATGTGTGTGTGTGTTTGCCACAGTTATCAGCAATGTAGCTGTGCAGGGGTGCTGCCTGTGTTGTTTATCAATGGACTACTGCCTCATTCAGGAATGCTCTTGCACCAGTGTAAAAAAAATAACAAATTAATGAAAGTGTTTTTTTTCTGTGTGTGTGTGTGTGTGCGTTAGCCACACTTATCAGCAATGTAGTTGTGCAATGTTACTGCCTGTTTTGTTTATCAAGGGGCAGATGCCTTGTTCAGTGATACTCTCACCCAGTGTAAAAAATAAATAAATAATAAAAGTGTTTTTCTTTCTATGTGTGTACATTAACCACACTTATCAGCAATGCAGCTGTGCTGCCTGTGTTGTTTTTCTAGGGACTGCTGCCTCATTCAAGGGTGCTCTTCCCCTGTGTAAAAATATAATAATTAATTAAAGTGTTTTCCTCTATGTGTGCCTGTGCATTAGCCTCACTTATCAGCAATGTAGCTGTGCAGGAGTGCTGCCTGTGTTGTTTGTCAATGGGCTGCTGCCTTGTTCAGTGGTAATCCCCCCATTGTAAAAAAAAAAAAAATAATAAAAGTTTTTTTTTCTATTTTTGTGTGTTAACCACACTTATTAGCAATGTAGCTGTGCAGGAGTTCTGCCTGTGTTGTTTGTCAATGGGCTGCTGCCTTGTTCAGTGGTAATCCCCCCATTATTAATAAAAATAATAATAAAAGTTTTTTTTTCTATGTGTGTGTGTTAACCACACTTATTAGCAATGTAGCTGTGCAGGAGTGCTCACTGTGTTGTTTATCAATGGGATGCTGCGTCGCTCAGGGGTGCTCTAGCCCAGTTTTAAAAATATTTTTTTTTTGTGTGGTTGTGCATGTTAGCTGCAACTTAGCTGCACTATAATTGATTGGTGACACTGCTCAAAGACTGCAGTGAGTATGGAGGACAGTCACATGACAGGAGAGCAGGATGCACATACCATTCTTATAGCTGTCGGCAGCAGTTATGATAATAATGCAAGGCTGTCAACATCACCTATGAAGACCGATTCACCAGGGCTTAAACCAGGCCATGCAAAATCAACTTTTACCCTGTTAATCTAATCTAAAGCTAAGTTAGCTTTAGAGAAACAAAAAGCTGGCAATATGCCATTATCTACATGAAGTGGCAAGGAAAGGGTAAGGCCTTGGTCTTTATTTATGACTGATGACTAGTTGTGATGATTTTAGCCCTTTAGCTTATAGAAGAGGTACAAAAATTTAAATTATTAAGACGGGTAAGACACCAGAATCAACTGTGTGTTCTGAAAAGTCACAGATCACCAAGCAGAGCCCTAGTTTGTCTCCGGTTGCCATGTGTGAGCTTGACCTTTCTAAAATTAGACTTGAAGAGGATCCTCCTTCCACCATTTGTGTGCTCTCTGCAAATGTGGGGATGAGCAGCACAAGTCAACATGCTGATGTAGAAATCGTGGATGCTTCTGTAGAATTGCACCAAGAGGATGAGGAGGATATTTATGTAGTTGGTGATAACAACAAGAATGATGAGGATGTTGTTGCCAAGGATGTTTGTGTAAAAACTTGAAATCAGGCAACAGTTGTTGCCCATGGTGGGAAAAATCCCATTGTTGCCTTGGCAAAGGACCAAAAAATCCACTTCTCATGTGTGGAATTATTTCCACCCAAATCCGAACAACCTTTGCCAAGCCATTTGTAACCATTGTCAAGTAACAGTGAGTAGAGGAAAGGACCTTAACCACCTTGGAACCGCTTCCCTGTTATGTTAATTGCAGCGCATTCATCAAATTGGAAAGTGTTTTTCAAATTTAGAAACTTTGGCTGAAATAAAATGTAATAACAATCAGTCCAGTGTCACCAAGTTGTTCCCTTCTCTCTGGATCCAAGTGCCTGCAATTTCCACCACCAACACTTGCATTATCATCAACACCTTCAACCGTGATCGGAAGCATCCAATTTCATAAGCATGACTGACTCCTCTCCTACCGGTATATCCTCAGAAGGATCCTTGAGTGCTATGCCTGTTGCTGCTGCTGGGATAGATATTCTTCCCAGAAAGGGACCAAGAAGACTAATACTAGTAGTAATTAAAAAAACAATTTACTATTAAACAGTCCTTTGATGAAGAAAGTTAGTATAACAGCTCTCACTCAGTTTAACAGCAGATCACTGATGCAATGACAGCTTTGCTAGTATTAGATGGTGAAATAATAGAAAATGAGGAGGAAAGTGTGGAGGAAGTGTTAAAGTAGGATGAGGGGGAAATTTGTGTCCTATCTGATGCTAATGAGGATGTTGATGAGGATGTTGTTTGTGTAAATCAGCCACCAAAGGCAGCAATTCTTGATCATAATAAAAAGAAAGCCAGAAAAGTCACATCTTGGGTGTGGAATTATTTTAATCTAAATTCTGACAACAGTTGTGAAGACATCTGTTCTATTTGTAAAGCCAAAGTTAGCAGAGAAAGGGATGTTAACCATCTGGGCACATCCTCCTTGTTATGTCATTTGTAGCGAGTTCATGCAATTTGTTTAACAGAATTATAATAATTTGTAAATTCATAACAAGCAGTCCAGTGTTAGCTACCAGCAGTTTGTACCAGCACATGCAATCTCCACCATTAACACCCTCATCATCAACCTCTACCTTAATAAAATAAGGTAGTCCTTCCAAAAAATGTTATGTGGGGGCCCAAACAAACCAAGGAGTTCAGCCATGAAAGTGTCAGTCCTAGTCACTAAAGTGCTTGGTTTGTTAAACTGTGCATGCCCTTTTGAATATCCCACATAAGAGTGGGAAGGTGTGAGGGACAATTCCATCTTGCACCTCTTTTCTTTACATTTTGCACAATTTGGGGCATTGCCAACTGACATTATTATAGTATATTAAACTGCCATCCTGTCTGCCACTGCTGTGTGGCAATGTTTCATAGATGTCCTATATTTTTTTAAACTGCTGTGCGTTTATGCCAAAACTCTGTTTTTTTTTTTTCCAGCCAGTGTTCTGCAGCCTTTGGCCTATATTGGTGCAAAATAATGAAATCAATATTGTGAGCTGTGAGGTTGTTAAAAATACTTGGAAATGCCTGAAAATTATTCTTATTAAGGTTAATAATTCTGTAGGAACAAAAAACAGGCCCAAATTATGTGGTTTTAGTGGTTTATATACACTTTTGGAAAAAATGCAGATCCACAACCAAAACAAAAAAATCAAAACACCAAGGATAAAGATCCAAAACCAGATCCAGATCCAAAACACAAGATCCAATTCATCATTCTACCTCAGCCTGTGCACAACTTAGTGCCACCTTCCTGAGCAGCAGTGCGTAATCCCACCTCAGCCTGTGTGCAACTTAGCATTACCTTCTGACACAGTAGTGCATCTATACACCTCTACCTGTGGGTACCTCTAGTACCATTTCCTGGTGTAGCTGTGCCTCCTGGTAGGCATAATCCTTGGGCTACCATCTGTGTGTACCTCTATTCCCATTCAGTTTGGATACCAGATCAAAGGACAGCGACCTGCTTGCTGGGTGCAGCTAATACCCATATCCTGATTGGTAGACGTCACTGGTGAACTCTTCACAGCAGGTTAGCTTCTGCACCTTTGATAAGGTCTCATTAACATCCAAAATCTGTGGATGAGGAGATCATACATTCTAGTCCTTCACCTCCGATTTCTTCCCCAACCTTGGACCCCTGCTTTCAACCCCACAGTGGCAAGATTGACACTGTCCAGTTACCCTCCTAAATGTTGACTTCAAAATAATGGCCAAAATAATGCAGGTCTTTCCTTTTTACTGACGGATCATCAGATGAGCTTTGCCAGAGGTAGACATTAAGTAAAAGGAATCCATACAGCCATTTCAGCGGTGATGGTGGCCAATGTCCAATGTGATTTTTTTGGGAATCCTCTTAGGCCTTGATGCCACAAAAGCATTTTGTATGGTATCCTGGGCCTACCATTATGAATTTTTAGATAGAAGATGTTTTGGTCAGGGTTTTCAAACCTTGGTTACATTTTTCTATACTTCTCCAACCACTTCATTATTAGATGGATTGGTAATGACAAAGGGAATGAAACAGGTTTGTCCCCTTTTACTGTTGCTCTTAAATTTGGCACTTGATCCTATCTTAATGTCCTACAAAATTGGTTATCATTTCAGGGCATCAGTATCGGAAAGCAGGTTGTGAAGATATCAACCTTTGCAGATGATGTTCTTTTATTTGTATTGGACACAAGGGGGATCCTTGGACCACTGATGACAAGAATCCCAAAATTTGGGTCGGTCTCAGGATTTGATGTTAATTTTAAAATATCCACAGCACTATACCTAAAACGAGGTTACACATGACCAGCATGGTCTAGTGATATTCCTTTTGGATGGGCGACCAAGTCTATCACATATTTAGGAATTAATATCCCCAAAGATTTCAGTAAATTGTTCGCACTTATGGCCCGATTCAGACCCGCTCTGCTGCTAATCGCTCGGCAAGACATTAGTACACCCACTATGTCTTAGCATGTGGCTGCAGAGCAATCGCAAGCCAATGTAATGATGTCTCCTTCCCTGCACACATCATGTCCAGAAAGTGTATATAACAATCGGTAACATCGAGAACCATCTGAGGCACACGCAGTGCTTATGCTTGACCCTACTTTACTACAAGCACTGAGAGTGCTTCAGTTTTAAACAAGCCAGATAATGTGTACAATGGCACAGCCTTGTAAATATAGATGCCCAAAAAATGCAGTTTTGACGGTCAGACATACCTGCATTTGCACCACCACTCACCCGATTTCATGGACTTTCCCCTGTCACCACCCACAAATGGCACATTCTGTCCCTCAAACTAGTGGGCCATCTTTGTATGCCGAGTGATCGCTTCCCGATCACAATGACTGGCTCAAGCATGTGCATTTTACAGCATATACATGCACAGACAGGTGACAATCAACCAGCATCGTGTGAACGCAGCCTAGCAAGTGGGTCTAAATCGAGCTCTTAATTTGAACTCTATTATGCCAGGTGTAAGGGAGGATGCAGAGAAATGGTGACATCTTAATTCTATTATACCTAGGTCAAGCTAACTTGGTGAAGATGATATTATTTCCAAGAATCATATACTCTCTTCAGGCTCTTCCCATATTTTAGTCTAGATGTCTAGATGATTTTATTTGGAATGGTAAGAGGGATATAATTGGTCTTGTAAAGTTCCAGCAGAGTAGAGTAAATGGAGATATTAATTTAACTAATAACGCTTACAGTCATGCAGACCACCTTCGTTGCTTGAGAGTTTGGTTAAATAATAAAAATATGTATGCCAACACTAATGTGGAGGCTGAATTCTTAAATGGCTTTATATTAAACTGTTTCTTGCACTTACATGGGAATGGGATTGAAAAGCTGCCGGATCAAATCCTGACAGTGGATGCCCAACAGGAGGAGATCTCGACTGGGGAAGGTAAGTATTTTAGCCCTCCCCTATCCACCCCTAACCCTCCTTTAGTGCTGCCTATCCCCAGGGGTGCCTAAACCTAACCCTGCATCCCTGCACCCTAAACCTAACTCTCCCGGGGGGATGCCTAACCCTAACCCTCCCCCCTAGAGTTACCTAACCATAATATCCTCCCCTAAACATAACCTCAATTTCGCTAGAGTGCCTAATGCTAACCCTCCACCCCAGTGGCTAATGCTAATGGTGCTCCGGAATTACCTTCGTATGGGCTGGCAGCCTCAGCTTTCCGGCATTGGGATAAACATAGGCATTGGTATTTCAATGCCTATGTTATAGCCCTTGCTGGGATTCCACTGGTGGGATTGAGACCAGCAGCCATGTGGTCACCGGTCTCATAACTACATCTCCTTACATGATAGTGAGATACCCATATCGGTTCAACCTAATCCACTTTTAATGTGTACTCATAAAGCATGGCATATTTTGCATCATAAATGGTCTTTGAACACATATCTATCTCCACCTCTTTCGTTAATAAAATGATCCAAATTTTCAAAATAGGATTGCAGGTTATCCTATTACATAATGGCACATACCGGGCATAACTTGTGTTCAACAGCTTATTTACAAGCTCAGCACTTTGTGGACTGCCTTTCCAAGGTGCTCTCACCAGATGACTGTAATAACTCTTTAGATGATTTATTAATGAAGGAAAACCCATCCTACAATGCCATCTCAATACATTATTCTTTACTTCACAATCCTTTACAATATTATATGCAGAAAACAGGGCTAGTACAATGGAGAGACAAATTTCATCTCTCACCACAGATAAGTTGCTATGGACACTTGACACATCTATCAAATTAGTCACTGCAGCATCATATACAGAATTATTCCTAAATATATTAAATAGGACATACCTTTTCCCTTATCACATACACCTTATGGGGATCATGGATGACCATTCATGTGGCTCTCAAAGGGTTGAATTGTTACACAGTTTATGGGAGTGTACATTTATACAGAAATTTTGTTTAAGGTATGGGGTTATATAAATTCGACATTTAGTTAATTGCATACCCTTAACTCAAAGGACAGTTTTTATCATACTACCCTAAGGCACCAGAGGGGCAAGGGGGTATGGAAATTACTGTTAGCTATATCAGCCATAGCGAAAACATGTATTCTACAAATGTGGATACAATCTGCTTCCCCTCCATTCTCCCTAATTTTTAAAAAAACTTTTTCATGTTTTTAGAATGGAGTGGTTAGAGGCCTCATAACAAAAGTAGAAGTTTACCAAAACATTTTTCAAAACATGGGAAAGTTACATAGAGACCCTCTCCCACTCACTTAAGGAACAGATTTGGAAGTGTTTTAGAAATAACCTATGGTGTGAAACATGTGTATGTACTTAAGACCCTCTGATCTCCCTCACTGCTCACTAGACTATGGCTGATTGTAATCATAGTGACAACTTTATTTTATATGTGTTACACAGGTATGGACAGGGGAAGAGCCGACAACATGGATTCGGGTTACATCATAATTATTACTTTTATTTTTTATTTAACATTTATCTGAAATGTAAAGAATCAACTAACTTTGATGTATATTGGTTATGTGTTCCAGAAATGTATCATGTTGTATTTCCATTGCATGTACTATCATTGATATTTCTTATGCTTGTAATTGATATGCTTCAATAAAGGAGAACATTTGATTTAAAAAATAAAATAAAGAAAAAAAATAAAGTATAACAAAGGGGAGAAATAAAAGAGAAGAGAACAGGAATAGACAGTTAAGGAAGGAAACATAATTCAATTATGACAACAGAGGAGGAAGAGTTGTGATGTGCATACTATAATCTGAGGTCTCCTTAAAACACACCCATCTATGCCCAGTAACCATAAGATTAGAGGAAGACAATTTCAAAGAAGTAACATCTTCAATGAGTATATAATGAACTAATCTCTGGAACCACCTAAAGACAGGATGGCAGGTTGAGGAACTCCAAAACCATGGCACAGATGCTCTCTTAGCATTTACCAGATATCAAAGCAAGGACTTTTTATTCTAAATAGATATAGCCATTAAATTGGGACAATGCAGCCTTCAGATCAACTGCATTATAACTGGATATCTGAGTAACCCTAAGGTTACTGTGGATGTCTGGGAAAATCACACTGCTGGTGCAGTGAAGTGAAAAAAACAGCCACTGGCTTTGGCACACCCAGAAAATGGGGTCCAGACATCCCCATTTTCGCTGCCTTGTCCCCACCCACAAATACAAGTGCCATGTAAATCACATTTCGTGGCCAATCCAGGTCACTCCAATAGCTGTCTTCTGATGAAACAGACCTGGATTGGTATAGATACGAGAGATGGGGAGTTTCATTTTCTTGCAAAATTAGCTCATGTTCAGATTTATCTTATTGCTTATGCAAAATATGTGAGATCTGGGTAGCCAATGAGATGCCAATTTGAGTTCCCAAAAAACAAATTGCTCATCTCTATTAGAAACATGTTAAGCCACACCTCCAGTGATATTTGTGGAAACAGCTCTAAGCACCTAGGAATATTATCAGCATGATGATCCCTGCTCTGCACCTGGAGCATGTGGTCATTACTATCATGAACCCTATTGCCGATTGGCGGCTCCAACTCTCTGTCTGGACTAGCTTACCTTCGGAATGCATGCTAGGCAGCACCTACAGTCCCTGTATTGCAATGCAGGTGAGATCTTTTACACTCATGGAGCACAGACCGCTGCAGCTGGGACCCGATCTGCCTACAAGACACAGGCTACTGCTGGCACTTCCATCCCCTGCAGTCACACTGTAGGTAAGAAATAGTTAATGTGAACTGTGCATGCTGCTGACACTGAGACACAGTTACCTAGTATGAGGTGTCAAAGATTATATACAGGACTTATTTAAAGGAGCTCAACTGTGGAGTAAGGCTGGGTGAGGAAAATCATTGCTGATGGTGCTTATCACATGTTTTATAATCTATTTTTATACTGCATGCAATTTTTATTCTACCAATTACCAACACCAACTGGCATTTAATTACAGCCTTTCCTTTTGTCTCTGTGGATCTAGGCATATATCTGTAGTGCAGTTTCAGGTTTGTGTAGATGATATGTCTGTGAGCGACATAATTCACAAACATATTGCATCTGCCCTGCAGCACAGCCATATAGCAGATATATCATCATGTCTGGCTGTGTGTACAAGTGAACCGCCAACCATCCATACACTTGCTGCAGGGACTGACATCTCAACTGGATGGGCAATTTTAAATTCCCACCCAGTTGTGATGTCAGCATAGATACATCGGCTGAATGATTGGTAAATGTGTATGCACTTACTAATCGTTAGATAGGTCAGTAGATTGGTGTGGTGTGTTCCCAGCTTAACACTAGTCAACATGCAATTAACATTGGTGGATGCATCTATCAAGTTGAGCTACATTCATCCATTAGAGTCCAAAAGAGACTAACACAGTATGTTCTTCATTTGGATAATGACTGAGCTTATTAACCCAGACACAAATTTGCATACTAGTACAGAGGAATTTTTTATCTTTTAGGATATTATTATATGGTTGTTCTGTTGGCTAGATATGGATTGTATCTAATGATGTAACCAGAAGGTTACTTGAGGTGAAGCTTGTAGTTACATCATTGTATACAATGTTGCAGTTCCCACCATAGACTTCAATGGAGATTTCTCACCATTGAAATCTATGGAGGAGACAGGCTGATCACACACAGCCAATCAGCGAGCAGCTTTGACAGAGATGCCTGTTGATTGGGTGGTGGCTCCTGCAATGAATGGGCACATGTGTGCCCCAGTCCTTCGTGCAGAGGCAAGGTATGTGAAAACACATACCTTTCCTTCTGTCTGGCATGGTTTTGGGAATTGGCATTTTTTTAATCCCCTGGATGCCTACATAGAACAGAGGACCTGAACATTGCATAGGAGAGGTGAGTATGGATTTTTTATAGGTATCCCGATGGATTATTACTGGACATGGGGAAATGATGGCATCAAGGATACTAGGTGAGTATGTTTGATTGTGAGTGTGTATGTATGTTATTATAATAAACTTTTACTGACATGGGGTGTGTGTGTTGTGTTTTTTTTAAGTATTTCTTTGGCTGTGTAAATACAGGTACCAGCAGGCCCATAATGCCCCACATGCTGGTACTTGTGGTTCTCCAATTACCAGTATAAGGGGGAGGCTTGCTGGGATGTGTAGTACCACAGCTAAAGACAATATTTAACTTCTAATTTTTTACTCTACACATTTACACTATCAACCCCGCACCCACTGGCCAGGGGTGCCAGTGATAGCCCCGGGCTATCAGCTGAGTCCTTGGGTGACCTGTAGAGGGGGGGGCCCTTTATTGGGGGTCTCTGCCTCCCTCAGGGATCCCCGGCCTGGGCTGACTAGCAGTCAGGGGTAATGCTTTGGCTGGGGTTTTCCCTAGCTGTGGCTTAGCCCTCCCAGGCAGAAAGAGTCTAGTGCTGGTTATGGAAATAACAGGGGATCCCTACTCATTTTGTCCCCTGTTTTCCACAACTAGAACCGGCTTAGAAATGCCCTGTGCTTGTAATTAATATACATGGGCCCCCTATGCATTTTGGCCTCTGTATTTTTATAACCAAGTCAGGCTTTATATAGCCCAGTGCTGGTTATGCTTATGGTGAGAGGGTGCACATAATTTTTTCTAAAACACACAGACAGAAGCTTTCACGGATCTCACTGATCTGTGATGGCTTCTGCATAATACTAGTGGCATTAAAAGTTGTTAGTAGTTTACATAGGATAAAAATTGCATAGATTTGCATAGGGTAGTACCCTTGAACTGAAAAGTTTTCAGGCTATTACTTTTGCAAGTCCTGGTACCAACTCATACTAAAAAAAAGCGAGAATGTGCGAGCAGAAATTGAACTTTAATTCATGACCTATTACATTTGGTCCATAGTATTTACATATATCATCAAAACAGATTAAATACTAACAAAAACACACCCTGAGAACATATTTAAATCCATTCATAAGTGGCAGAAAATTAAAAAAAATTCCGGACACATACAGTATAATAACAGGCTAAAGTACAGAACACACACACTCTAGTATAAGAGATTTATTTAGGTACCATATGGCAGTGAGGAGTTTTTCTTTTTAATCCATAAAACTTTGTATTCATCACACATCTATGTTTATGCAATTAAATTTTGCTCCTATCTCATTGCTGATTTTTCATGAAACCATATTTATAGAAGTTAAGTATTAAATACAGGAGGTAACAGATGAAAACTTTATTTGGGATAAATACTTTGAGTAGAGTATCTGAATCCTTTTGTGGACTGACTAACACATTTTTCTTTGTCTTGTTTGATACTGTACTGCATGTGTGTATTATTCTTATAAATGTGCGGTAGCGCCCTCTATCCTTACTGCTTAGATATTACACCTATAGGAAGAAAACAAAGACCACAAGAAAAATAAAAAAAATAAAATACTGCTAGGGACTATTCTCTGCTCTGTGCCTGACTACTTCATATAGCATTCTATAATATATCTGCAGTCTCCATTATGGTTGGAGGTGTATGCAGATCAAATTGTTACTATATAAGATAATTGGATTATTCACATTTAAAGTTGAGACTAAAATAACTACTACACTGCAAACAGTGGTGCTCAGTTAGATTTGAACTGTTGCAATGATACTCAATTATCTGACCTACTGTAGAGACCAGGGCCATGGGGCCTGGATACTGAAAGGGGAGAGGCTGAATATGGGTCACAACACCTGCAGTATATGGATACCTAGTGGACAATCTTTACAGCTCATCTCTCTTGTGCAAGTTTTTGGTGTTAGGAGCTGTAGTGGGCAGTGCGACATTCAACTGATTGCTAGGAGATCAGAATGCCAGCATCAGTAGCCGCTTTGCATGCTGGTCATGGTCATTGCTAGGAGACTGGGATGTCTATGTAGGTGAACAAAAATGCTGAACAGGAATGTTTGAAGCTGGATTTAATTAGCTGGGACACCCACTAGTTGTTCTCCTACTGTATGTGCAGCCTCACACCTGTAGCATATTTTGCTTGCAGGTGGTTTGTCTTCATTGATTCCTTTTGAATGACATGGAAGTAAAGGCCTGTCAGCCTTTTACTTCACACACAGACAAGTCATAACTCCATGCCTTGGTGCAGGGCTGCCATCAGGGGAAGACTGCCGGTACTCAAGTCCCGGGCCTGGACACTGGAAGAATGGGAAGCAGCCCGGGTCTGCTCCTACAACTGCTGCATAGTCCCCCTTGAGTGAAAAGGGAGTGGGGTGCTGCTACCACTTGTTGGCATGCACTACTTGTTTAAATAGACCTGCTCCAACCTGAGACACCCCTCCCTCCCCATTCCTTCCCGATTCCCCTATTCCCCTCTTCCCCTCTTTGGTCAGCTTGTAGTGGAGGTGGAGCCAATGTGTCAAGCCCCGCACACCCGGGAATTGTGTCATTCCTTAGGGGTGGGGCCTAATAATGAAAGGTGCCCGCCAGCCACTAGCAATCAGCTGGTGTGCAGAATTGTAAGTAATAAGTTTGTTTGTGTTTGTATGTGTTATGAGTATATATGTGTATGTATTGTATTTGTCTGTGTTAGTGTGTATATATGTTTATGTATGTCTATGTGTTAGCGTGTATATCTGGGTATGTACTGTATATGTCTGTGTTAGTATATATATATATATATATATATATATATATGGGTATGTATGTCTCTGTGTTAGGGTGTATATATGCGTATGTACTGTATATGTCTGTTAGTGTGTCTATATATGTCTGTATGCATTAGTGTGTGTATAAATGTGTATGTACTGTATATGTCCATGTTAGTGTGTATATATGGGTATGTATGTCTGTATGTATGCGTTAGTGTGTGTAAATATGTGTATGTACTGTATATATATGTTAGTGTCTATATAGGTATTTATTTCTGCAGAGCCGTAACTAGACTTTTTTGTGCCCTGTGCCAGAAAGAGCATTGGCGCCCCCCTCATTTTTCAAAGGGACATGATGCACCCAAAAAAGGAGAATGGCCTCATGGGGAAAGGCCAGGAAAAAGATAGGGGAGGCCAGGAGAAACTGGGGATGAAATAAGAGGAAGCTACAAGTGAGAATGATAATAAACAGAAATTTGTCAGGCCCAAACAGCGCTCCCTGACCTGTGGTGCCCTGTGCAATGGCACCGGCCGCACTACCCTAGCTACGGCCCTGTATGTCTGTATGTGTTAGTGTGTATATGTATATATACGTATGTCTATGTCTGTATGTGTTAGTGTGTATATATGCATATGTATATGTCTGTATGTGTTAATGAGGGAGATGTAGGAAGCTCAGAAGCAGTATAAGCACACGTTAGGTGCGCTGATACCACTTCTCCCCAATGTATGATCTGGGGTCTGGGCGGTAAATGACAGGGACGCTATGTACCCCATCATTATCGGCACTGCTATCTACAAGATAGCAGTGCTGATAGTCTGGGCCATGTACAAATGGTCAGATCGCCTGACCATTTGGCCTGCTGTAGCTGTTGTTATTAGCCTGGTGCTGTCCTATCTCCATAGCAGGGACAGCGCTGTCCCTGCTGGGGTTGCTGCTGGCTCAAGACTGCACGCGGGGATCTCACAATGCTTGCGAGATCCCACGTGTGCTCAGTGGAGCCAGCCGGGACAGAGACACAGGGCATCAGCACTAGGCTGATGCGCTGTGGTCTCTAGCGGGTAGTGCTGGAGGGGGGAGTTAATGCTCCCCCTCTCCGGCAGATGAGTTTTTCCTACATCTCATCGGTAGTGCTTCCTGCTTCGCCTTGGTAATGAGGCGAAGCAGGAAGCGTTATAGTGGCACATTAAGTGCTGCTATCATACATCTACCTGCGTATGATATATACCTGTGTATGTATATATCTGTATGTGTTTTAGTGTATATATGTGTATGTGTGTTAGTGTGTATGTATGTTTTAGTGTGGATGTATGTGTATGTACATATGTTAGCATGGATATATGTGTATGTGTGTTATATATAACATATACTTGTGTGTTATATGCTGTATATATTATATGTGTATGTTAACAAAACACACACACACACACACACACATATATATATATATATATATTATTTTTTTTTATTATAACCCCCCACCCCCTCAGAAAATCCAGCGTTTGCCCCTGCACTTGTTCAATACATTCTTTTTTACCTTTGGAGTTGGGGTGCATGACTTCACGCCACTGGAAGGGAGAGGTCAGATGAGCCACGGCGCATAAGGAGCAGTGGCAGCCAGCCCAGGAGGAGATGAAGCCAGATGGAAGAAGCACAAGGTGATAAGGTAAGTCATAATTAATTAGACATAGCAGTAGGAGGAGGGGGGCCCAGGGGTCCTGCCTATTTTGCCAGTCCTGGGCCCCACAATTTCTGATTGCAGCCCTACCTTGGTGTTTAGCCTGCTGATCTTGGTGAAACTCTGTATTGCTAGAATTCTGATTCATATGTGAATGTCCAGTAGTGTGGTCTATGGTCTCCTGTCCTCTGCATCACCTGTTGTTAAGTATTTCTTTATTTAATTTTGGAAAAGTGCTGTTTGTCTGAAACTGCCATTATCAAGCTACCTGTTTAATCTGTACAGCTGCAGTTGACATTACTGGGAAAAAGTGCTCTTTATCTGCAGTTACCATTATCAAGCTATCTGCTGTAATACAGCTTCAGTTGTCATTATCAATTCACGTGTTTAACCATACAGCTTCACATATTGTAACCAGTTACTCCAGCATTAACCCTGTGGTTATCTGTTAATTTTATGAGCCCCTACTTTCCTGAGTGAAGTCCTAGTGCCATCTCAGTAATAATGAAAGCACCTCAGTAGCATGGTTCTAGGGGTTGCATTCAATTATTCAGATGTATCATAACATTTGGGACATCCATCCACCATAATTGGTTAATAAGTTGCTGCAATTATGAGTATTTAATAATCGATTGCTGGCATTTAGCCCTAAGATATATTAGTTGAAGTTCATTATAAATTCTTGTGATAATTATGGTTTTAGATTTATGAATGTTTTTTACCTGTACATTTTATGCTATATTTTATGCTGTATTTAATTAAATAAATGTAAGCATTATTTTATTTTTTACCCTATCCATCTATACCACCAAACCGTCCAAACCAGCATTGGTTACTTTTATTTCTATTATATAGAGTATATATTAGGGCCGACTATCCCATTATGGCTGCTATTGACAGCACGTTTGGGAATATTCTTCTCTTTACTGTATTTCTTATGCATTCAATTGGAACTTAATTTATGACAATACATATTTTAATCATTTGCAAGAAATTTATTGACTAAAGAAATCATTCAGGAAATAAAGCAACAATCAAAACTCCTCAAAAACATGGGTGATGCAATGAGACTGAGAATTTCAGGAAATCATTAATATTGAGCTGCAAAGATACAGTATCAGTTTTCGCCCTTGGAAGTATATGGGCTTTGGTTGGAGTCCTGTGCCTCTGTAAAATAATATTTAACAACATTAATACATTTAAGAACATGGATCCTTGCTCCTAGAATTAATGCATCTGTAAGTTACACTATAATATTTGTTTGACATAAAACAGGTAATTAATTAAAGCATCTTAACTTTCTCAATATGTTTGTACATAGTGAATTTACTAGCTGTGGCTGATAATACAGTAAAGGTGCGTATCCACTTAGCGATAAAACAAGCCGATTGGACGATAATGACATTAGTATCGTTCAATCACCTATTAATTGCCTGCAAATCGAGCATTTAAATGTCTAAAACGACCAGCGATGTGCGCTCCCACTGGTCATTTAAGACATCTATCATCGCCCAAACATGCTGGACAACCTGACGATGTCATCAGGCTGCCCATGTTCAGGGATGATTGATGTGCATACACTGAACTACTGATCTTCAGTGTATGCACATCACAGATTTGGAAATGACAGCATGATTACAATGTCATAATAGTGCAGTTGTTTCCAAGTCTATTAGTGGATACGCACCTTAGGAAAGCAATATAAACATGTATTCACACTTTCAGGCTACAAGTCTAATGGGAGCTGTTAGAAGACTGCAAGATGCTTTCAGTTTGCTGTATATACTCTGAGCTTTCTCCTACTCCTCTATGATGCATCACAGCTTTGCTATATTGTGTGACTGTGTCATTGTAGGACAGTTACACAGCTAATGATATTTCTGGCACATCTGCACATTATTTTTAGTCATAGCTGCTATGAAGAGTTATCAATTTTCTATTTCTATAAGCAAGTAACCCCTCCATTCTGTACAATAATTACTGAGCAATACAAGTAATCCAAAGGATGTCCACAATATTACTATAAATGGTGTTTAATTAGTTTTAGACACATGTTAAAAATATCAACTTGCACAAAACTGACATAATATATGTATGAACACAAATTTCTAATAATAACATCTTATTCACCTAGTACACAATTTCTTAGAAAATACATGGAATATGCTTTATGCCATTGTGTATTCTTGTTGTTTATTTCTATATGACACTACAGTAAAGGTGCCGGCTGTCATTGTATCACAGGTTAGAGGAGCACTTACTGTTATTAGGTGTATGTGCACCAAGGATACAAGAGAGAAATGATAGACATAATCTGACTGGTTGTGAATAGCAACATCATTATTTTTCATTCTTAGAATCTTTAGTAAATCTACCACTTGAAATCTTGAAAAAACACTTTTCAAGCGCTTATCCACCTTGTGTCAACTTTGAAGCATAATTAATTTTTCCTCACTTTTTTTTTACAGAATCTAAAGGGCATTTTCTCTGCAGGCAAAGAACTTAATTGGCAGGAAAACCGGGCATTTCAGTTAGAAATAGGTTTTATTACCACATTGACAGAGATACAAAATGTGTTACTGCCAGTGATAGCATTGTTATTGATGATGATAAACCTGGGTCTGCATGGGGAAACATACTGTATGTAAATACACTATTTCCACCTGCTGTTATCGCCATGTCAGAATGTCCATAACAGAAACAACATTTATAAAAGTTTTATTATTTGATAAAAAAAATTGCTTTTTATTGTATAAAGGTTTCATGTTTTTTTAAAAAAAAATTAAAAATAATGATCTATTTTTAAACTGTTTTGATTTTAATTTGGGCTTTCAGTTCCAACTTTGCACATACATAACCACAATTACTGGTCAGCCATTACTGTAGATTAAACTTTAACACTTTGAGACAGTATTGCAGGGCTAACAGAATATTGCTTAGCTGCCCTTGTATTATGTTTGGGTCAAATTTCAGTAAAAAAAATAAAATGAAACAGATTAACCATGATAGTGTTCTCAATTATAAATTGTTCCCAAATGTTAGATCATCTCAGTACTCCAGCATTAATGGAATATATTCATCCATCCACCTTCCCATTATATCTGTTGCTATCTAGAACTAACTTACCATTTCAAAAATAGAATTTCACCTAGATCTCCACATAAAGGTACACCACCTGCAATTTTCTATGGAATAAACAGAATAGTAATATAAGGAACTTAAAAAATGTACAATTGTATAATAAAGTGTTTTTCAATTTCATCAGGCTAAATAGAGAATGTGCATCCACGAGAAACTGGAACATATTTTGTTGGATTTGTTTGTGATCAGTAGCTAAAAATCAAGTACAATTATAAATATTCCAAATCCAAGTTTAAGGGGTATGCATCTTTTGCAATACTCCCATTCAATCATGTTGTATGTGACCACTGGTCAGTAAAAATAGGATTTTGGCACTTACCAATAAGTCCCTTTCTCCGATTCCACAGGGGACACTGGAATCTCAGTACAATGGGGTATAGGAGTGGGTTAACTGGGAGCTGGCACCTTAAAAAAAAACTAATAGTAGCTAGCTCCTCCCCCTCTATACCCTCCCCAGGTCAGTCTAAAAATGATTGTGCCCGAGGGGAGCTGGAAGTAAGGAAAAGGAGACAGTAAAGCTATGATAATCACATACATGTAATAACACAACATTCACAGAAAAAAAGCAATCGGCCAATCAGATCACCTAAATGCAAATAAACTGGTGAACCTGTAAAAACAGTAACATTGCAGGAAGAACAGCCCAGGGTGGGCGTCCAGTGTCCCCTGTGGAATCGGAGAAAGGGATTTATCGGTAAGTACCAAAATCCTATTTTCTCCTTCATCCACTAGGGGACACTGGAGTCTCAGTACAATGGGAACGTCCCAGAGCTTACATCACGGGTGGGAGACCACTGAGAACCGGAGACAGCAAATGTATCAAAATGATAGAACTTAAGGAAAGTATGCTTTCCTGTCCAAGTAGCTGCTCTACATAACTGGTTTAAGGAAACCCCCCAAGCAGCCACCCATGAAGGACCTACCGAGCACGTTGAATGCCCCGTAATGGGACTAGGTGGTTGTTTGGAAGCCACCACGTAAACCTGTCTGATAGCTAGGTGAATCTATCTTGAAATGGTCTGTTTGGAAGCCGGCCAACCTGGACGGGCCAAATCAAACCGAAGAAATAAAGCATCGGATTTGTGGAGGGATGCAGTCCTGTCCACATAAATCCTAAGAGCTCTGATGACATCTAGTAATCTTGAATTTGGAAAATCATCCTTGAGTACCGGGACCACTATCAGCTGTTTTATATGAAAACCAGTCACCACCTTGGGAAGAAAAGATTTCTGAGTGCGCAGCTCCTCCCTATCTTCATGGAAAATGAAGCAGGGAGGGTGACAGGATAAAGCACTTAGTTCTGAGACTCACCTTGCTGAAGCGAGTGCCAACAGCAGAAACAACTTCCAGGTTAAGAACTTCATTTCCACCCTGTGCAATGGCTCGAAGGCCTCAGACTGAAGGAAACCTAAGACTAAGTCCAAATCCCAAGGTGCAGTGGGCGGTACAAAAGGAGGCTGAATTCTGATGACTCCTTGGTGAAAGGTTTGAACATTCGGGAGCGAGGCCAATTTTCTTTGAAAGAAAATTGACAACGCGGATATCTGTACCTTCAAGGAACCAAGATGAAGGGCCGGTGTTAGACCAGCCTGGAGAAAAAGAGTAGACGTGATACCCTAAAGACTGATGGAGGATAATTACATCTCTTGCACCAAACAACATATGTCTTCCATATGCGATAGTAATGCTGAGAGGTGACTTCTTTCCTGGCCCAAATCATAGTGGGAATCATGCTAGATGGAATCCCCTTGCTTCTGAGGATGGCCCTTTCAGTAGCCAAGCCATCAAACAAAGCCACCTTAAGTCTTGATAAACAAACAGCCCCTGCAAAAGAAGATCCTCTTGAAGGGGTATGGGCCACGGCTAATTTATTAGCAGATTCTGTATTTGCAAGTACCACGCTCGCTTGGGCCAATCTGGTGCTACCAGCAGTACCTTGACCCCCTTCCCGCTTCTTTGAAGTAAGCATGGAATGAGTGGAAAAGTAGGGAAGAGGTATATGTAATGGAATTGCCACGGAGCTGTCAGTGCGTCCACCGCCTCAGCCTGAGGATCTCTTGTCCTGGAGTAGTAGACTGGCAACTGGTGGTTTAATCTTGATGCCATGAGATTGGCTTGTGGACAGCCCCATCCCAGAGTCAGTTGATGGAATACCTGATGATTGAGTGACCATTCCCCCAGATGGATGTCCTGCAGACTGAGGTAGTCGGGCTCCCAGTTCTCGACCCCTGGTATGAATATTGCAGAAATCGATATTGCGAATTCCTCTGGCCAAAGCGAAATCCTGCCTACCTCCCTCATTGCGGCTCTGCTTTTTGTGCTGCTTTGCCTGTTTATATATGCCACCGCTGTGGCATTGTCTGACTGATCTCGGATTGCCTGACCCCTCAATATGGGATGCACCATCTGGAGGGCATAAAACACTGCTCACAACTCCAGAACATTTATGGACATTCTGGCTTCCTGTTGAGTCTAGTGCCCATAGAAAATGCTTCCCCAGGGTCACTGCTCCCCAGCCTCTCAGGCTTGTGTCCGTTGTGAGAAGTATCCAATCCCACGTCACAAACCTTCTTCCTCCCAACAGGTTGGAGGGATTCAGCCACCAAATGAGGGATCTCATGTTTGAGGCGCCAAAAGGACCCTCTGATGGAGAAACAGGTGGGATCCTGACCACTGGGAAAGTAGATCCAACTGAAAAGTACGGGCGTGAAATCTTGCATATTATATCGCCTTGAATGCTGCCACCATCTTCCCGAGAAGATAGATACAAAGATGTACAGACACTTGGCAATGTTGTAAAACCATGCACACCAGGTGTTGAATGGAGGAAACCTTGTCCTGGGGCAAGAATACTTTTTGTTCCCTTTTGTCTAGTATCATTCCCAGGAATAGCAGACATTGTGTTGGAATCAGGGAGGATTTCTTGAAATTTAGGATCCATCCATGTTGCAAGAGCATACTCAGCATTAGGTGAATGTCCCTTAACAGGCGATCCCTTGACGAGGCTTTTATCAAGAGATCGTCTAAGTATGGTACAATCACAATACCCTGATGATGCAGAAGGGCCATCATTTCTGCCATAATCTTTGTGAACACCCTTGATGCTGATGAAAGACCGAAAGGCAGGGCCTGAAATTGAAAATGTGAGTCGAGTACAGCAAAACGAAGAAAAGCCTGATGTGGAGGCAAGATGGGGATATGGAAATAAGCATCCTTTATGTCGAGGGACACTAAAAACTTGTTTCTCTCGAGACCCGCTATCACGGATTGGAGAGATTCCATTTTGAATTTTAAGACTCGAAGACGAGGGTTTAATTCCTTGAGATTGAGAATGGGCCCCATGGAGCCATCCGGCTTGGGCACCATGAACAAACTGGAATAAAACCCCTGTCCTTTCTGGTGGGTCAAAACATTCACTATTATCTGAGACAATAACAGTCTTTGTATTGCTTCCTGGATTACTAATTCTTTTTTCTGCAACCAGGGGTAAACCCGGTCTTGAAAAAAATGAGAAGGGGGCCGACTCCTGAAATCCAGCTTTAGGCCATGAACAATGACGTCCCGAACCCAGGCATCTTGAAAAGACTGGTTCCAAATTTCCTTGAAATGTACGAGACGAGCCCCGACCCTGGAATCCCCCAATTGAGAAGTGAAAAAATCATGCGGCAGGCTTTGCAGATGCTTTATCCTGCTGTGAGCTGGAGGCAGTTGAAGCTGATGCTCTACTCCAACCTCTGGCACTCCTGCAGAAAGCTGGGGCTCCTCTGGAACACCCTCTAAATCTCCCCGGGGCACGAAAGGACCAAAAGGACGGACCTGCTGAGGGTCTTCTAGTAGGAGGAGGTGTAGCAGATGGTAGGTAAGTGGATTTCCCACCTGTAGCTTGTGAGATCCACTTATCTAATTCCAAGAAGAAAAGAACCTCCCCAGTAAAAGGGAGGGCCTCTACCACTCTCTTAGACTCTGTGTCTGCCTGCCATTGACGCAACCACAGAGCCCTTCTAGCTGATACAGCTAATGCTGAAGATCTGGCGGATAGACTGCAAATGTCCTTAGACACTTCCCCCAGGAATGCAGCTGATTCTACAATCTATTCAGCTAATGGAATTAGGTCATCAGGTTGTGTTACGGACATAGGGCCTGATTCAGAGCCGGATGCAATTAGCGCTCGCTCGTCCTGAAAATAGGGGTGGCTATTCAAATGAACCGTTCGCTGTTTGTGGTCTGTTCACGCCTCTAGGTCTGAACGAGCGAAAAAAACTTGCGGTCGTTTTTTGGGAAACTACGCCCCCTGGCCGCTCGCATCCTACGTCATGTCCGCTATTTATTAGATTAATCGAGTACATCGAACAGGGTATGAGCTGCTCGCTATTCTTGTGGTTGGTTTTTGCTACCACAATTTTGTGAGCAGTTCTGGCTATAAAATAACCCAGTGAAGTGCTCAATGACACTGCTGTTTTAAATATGCACACCAATAAAATGCCCGTTTTGACCTTTAAGCATGCCTGCGATCGGATCTCCACTCCCCGTTTTCAAGCACCTTCCCCTGTTACCACCCACATATGCCTCATCCTGTCACTCAAATTAGCAGGCATTCGCTATTTTGCGAGCACATGAATTTCGGCTGCACTGACTGGTTCGCGCATGCGTATAACGATCCGTACGCATGAGCTGTTGGGCAATCATCGCTCGGAGCGAACGAGCTGCCGCTTACGAGTGGCTCTGAATCAGGCCCATAATCCCCTCCACCAATTGCATAGCACAGGCCTCAATGGCCTTGTTCCAGCTTTCTGTCCAAGGTCTCCTTTAAAGAAACCGCACCAGGCACTGGAAGCACCGTCTTCTTAGAAAGGCGGGCTACTGATGGGTCTACAGCTGGAGGAGTTTCACATAATCTCCTACTGTCCTGCAGAAAGGGATAATAAGATAGATATTTCTTGGACATTTGAAATTTCTTATCTGGGTGTTTCCATGCGGTTGAAAGAATATCATCCAGCTCTTCCGATGCTGGAAAAGTAACAGACAGTTTTAACCTCTTACCAAAAATAGACAGTTTAGCAGTTACCTCTACATCTTCCACATGTAACACCTGGTGTACCACAGTAATTAAAACATCTATGTCCTGTGATGCAGGTTCCGATACCTCAGGAACGTGAATCTCCTCCTCTTACACTTAACCCTCCTCCGTGTTGTGAAGCTCCTCTTCCTCTGATTCATCGTAATGTAAGGGGTTATGAATCAATCTCTTACTAAGGACCAGAGAAGATGCTGGGGGTGCCTGGGACATTGCCCTAGTAAGTCCCTCTACAGATCTGGCAAGAGATCGAGCCCAATCTGGTTCAGCTGCTGTCTGCTTAAGCCTCTCCCTGTCCTTGCGAGCTGCTTCCAACTCGGATGACAGGGTTGATATAATTGATGCTAATTGATCAGACCACATAGGCTGAATCTCATGAACAATGTCCTGAGGCTGACACATGCATGTATCACACAGTAAGGAAGCATTAGGCAGTCCCTGTGTGAATGTCTCCCCACAAGTCTTGCAGGAAAAAGATTTTTGGGCTGCCTTAGACCCTTTGGTAGACATTCTGTAGTATACTGTTCATACACACACACACAGAGAAAAAAGACAGTAGTAATTACAATCACACCTAGGACTTGACTGAAAGGGGCACAGATGGAGATAAGCAATGAGCCCTACAGCGCTAAGTGAATAGTGCTGTATACAATAAATAGCAAGTGCTGATACACTGAGTACTAGTCTGACTCCAAGACACAGCCTGCTTTTTCCACATTAGTAGTGCTTCTAAAATGGCCCCCCAGCATTCTTTAGACGTGCTGAGGCTGACGGGTGGCAGGATCAGAAGAAACACATAGGCTCCACCCCCCTGCTATGGCACCATCAGCGCGAGCGGAACTCACTGTGGGATGCCCACCTATTATAATGTCCTGGCTCCTCTGCTAACCAGGGAGCCAGGAAACACTGACCTTAACCCTGCCTATGCTGCCGGTGGTGGGCATGTGCTGTCGAAGCCTGCAATGAGCACTGCAAGCAGCGCATCTCTGGGCTCCCCAGAGACTGAGGTCTCTGTAGCAGGAGAACTCAGCGCAAACCGCGTGCAGCAGCGGTGAGGTCTCCCCGGCAGCTCAATCGGTGCAGACAGGCAGGGGCAGTGGGCTGCCTGTCTGTCCTCCTGCTGATTGGAGATCTTTTCAATGTTAAATAAAGCCCTAAGGAGGCCACTTCCAGCTCCGAGGGCACACTTTTTTAGACTGACCTGGGGGGTATAGAGGGGGAGTAGCTAGCTACTATTATTTTTTTTTAAGGTGCCAGCTCCTGGTTAACCCACTCCTATACCCCATTGTACTGAAACTCCAGTGTCCCCTAGTGGATGAATGAGAACGTTAGGATCAATAAATTCTTAGTGCCTATTCTGTACATCAGCTGGAATAATCACTTATACACCTGCTGCAGAAAAAACAAAGGTGTTGCCCACCTCACAAAACTAGCATAAAATCACACAATTCTGTGCTGGAGTATAAACCAATTAAAAATCTTTATTTAATCATAAATATCCCATAGAAAAAAATATATAAAAACAAAAAATTAAAAAATGTATTTGTATAATCACAGCTTCAGTAGCATACAAGTGACTTGAATTGTATCTTGAAGAAAAATGTATCATATCAAATTGCAACATAAAATAATGTTATATCCACAGAGCACAAATGTAACAATTTCCTTGCTACTGCGGTTTCATTATCAGATGAAAATCCAATGTACTGACTGTGTTGGAATAAAAAAACCTCTATTTTCAGCTTGAAAGAGGTTTACTTGCATTCGCTGGGCATTACAACCACCTCCAGTATATAACCGCTAATTTAGCCTTAGGCAGATTCCAATACAAATGAATTGAAAAACAGGTTTAAATTTAAGTACAAATACACTACCCATGCTCAAGATTATTCAGTACTTATTTATAAGGTACAGTAATGCTTGATGGGCAATAAAAATATTGATTCCCTCCCAGTGTTCACTGGCCCAATATATACATTCCAGTTACTTTGTACAATATAAGAATAGATCCACACTTATAATTCCTTTGTTGGGTATCTTTATGAAACAAGTAGAGGTGCAGGATGTCTCTCTGCAAGCCCAGCTATTGTATTCTAGCAGGTGAGTGCTGTTATAGAACAGCGCTGTTATCACCGCTTGTCTTGGACCTTTAAATTTCCATAAGCCAGGAGAGTCCTCAATATCCTGAGGCAATTACCTTTGGCAGGCAAATATCTTTAAGCAGGCAGGAATAGTTTGTCCCATATCACTGCCACCACTGCTACTTCCAGACTTTAAAATCTAGGCATGCCGGGGGAGTACTTTGCTTACAGCGACAATGGTCCTTAGTGGGCAATTATCTGTATACAGCTACCGCTTCTCCCTGGAGTGTCTGGGTCTCTGTATACTGGATGGATCTGTGTCTATCTGATGCAACTATGCATTTCAGTCACATCTGTGACCTTTTTCAAGTTGATTGTTCCTTCACTGAACCGATCATCCTTTATAGCACGATCTCAAATTTCATTGGCTCATTTAAGTTTAATATCCAGCTCTCCGGCAATTCATATGTAAATATAGGCATTCAGCCACAGCTTGCTCTGGTGCCCTCCTTTAGGGGTCAGCACCCATGAACTGTAGTGTCCAAATACAAAGGCTGCATTCAGAGACTGATAAATCCAATACCCTCACCAGAGGGATTTTTATTGTGTGTCGACATTTTGGGGTCTTGCACCCCTTCATCAACATTATATGTTGTCCTGAGGAAGGGGTATAAGACCCCAAAAAGTCAACTCACAAAAAAATCCCTCTGGTAAGGGTATTGGATTTATCTGTCTCTGAGTGCCGCCTTTGTATTTGGACGTACACACACACACACATATATATATATATATATATATAAGCCATGTCTCCTGCTCTGAGTAGCAGGAATAAGCGGCACTCATCCGGACTTAGCAATGAAGTAAAGATGTTTTATTCCATTTTTTTTTTTTTTATATATATATATATATATATATATATATATATATATGCACTGGAAAAGTGCTATATGGCATATACAGTATGCATGTCCCAGATTTTAGACATGTGTGTTTTGAAACCCTCAGGAAATGTCTGCACTTGTGCTTGATGAGAGTTGGGCTTTAAATAAATGTTGGATAATGGTCCTGGGTGTGTGGATGTTACAGTGGAGGGAGAGCTCCATCAAAAAAGCCTGTTTGGCTTTTCCAGACTTCTACCTGAGAGCAGGCTAATCAGTGCCTGCAACTGGGAGAGTCTCATATAAGCTGTGCAGGGCTATGTTTCAGGGTCTCACATCTGGGGAGAGCTAGCAGGCAGGATTGTTCAGAGATACTGTGTTATACTTCTTGTAAGTAATGTGCATATGCCAAGAGGTCAGTAGGCTCTAGCACTTTTTGAGAGAGGGAAGTTATTGTCTAGTTAGTGCACAGATGGGCTAGGATTTATGTTTATGATTTTCATTTTACTGCAAAATAAAAATTAGCTTTGGTTAGCTTACACGAAAACCCTGGACTGGTGTGCTGCTTTCCTAGCTGTTGTGTGTCAGGATGTGTCCAACTACTACAGGAGAGGGACCTCCTACTCTGATACTATTACTATGTGTGTATATATTTATATATATATATATACATTCAGGTGCATAAATATTGGGACATTGACAGAATTTTCATATTTTAGCCTCTATTCACCACCACAATGGCTTTGAAATGAAACAAACAAGATGTGCTTTAACTGCAGTCTTTCAGATTTAATTTGAGGGTAATTACATCCAAATCAGGTGAACGGTGTAGGAATTACAACGGTTTCTATATGTGCCTCCCACTTTTTAAAGGGCCAAAAGTAATGGGACTATCAACTCAAAAGCTATTTCATGGACAGGTGTGGGCTATTCCCTCGCTATTTCATTATCAAGTAAGCAGGTAAAAGGACTGGAGTTGATTCTAGGTGTGACATTTGCATTTATAATCAGTTACTGTCGACTCTCAATATGAGATCCAAAGAGCTGTCACTATCAGTGAAGCAAGTCATCATTAGGCTGAAAAATCAAAACAAACCCATCAGTGAGATAGCAAAAACATTAGGTGTGGCCAAATCAACTGTTTGGAACATTCTTAAAAAGAAAGAACGCACCGGAGAGCTCAGCAACACCAAAAGACCCAGAATACTACGGAAAACAACTGTGGTGAATGACAGAAGAATTATTTCCCTGGTGAAGAAAAACCCCTTCACAACAGTTGGCCAATCAAGGAAACTCTCCAGGAGGTAGGTGTATAAGTGTCAAAGTCAACAATCAAGAGAAGACTTCACAAGAGTGAATATAGAGGGTTCACCACAAGATGTAAACCATTGGTGAGCCACAAAAACAGGAAGACCAGATTAGAGTTTGCCAAACAACATCTAAAAAAGCCATTACAGTTCTGGAACAACATCCTATAGACAGATGAGACAAAGATCAACTTGTACCAGAGTGATGGGAAGAGAAGAGTATGGAGAAGGAAAGGAACTGCTCATGGGGGCAATTATCTATTCCATACTCTGGACACTCCGGCCACATGGTTGTTCACTCTGCCCGACGTCACCCATGTGACATCATCATCCGTGGCTGCAGTCGGCGGTGTGCGATAGTACACACGAGGAGGTGCAGCTAACATCAATGCTGGCTTCTCCGCTAGCCTGGACCCCGCCTCACATACCATCAGGAGGACGGAGCCCGGAAATGTAGGGACAGTCAGGGTGTAACAAACGGGACAGTAGTGACGGAGATTGGAGCCTTATACCAAATGGTCATAAAGGAGCTATAAACATATTCCCAAAGTAACTTATATATTTTTTACAGGTGCCACACTACATTATATATATAGCCTCATATTTTTTTGCAATTATTCTTGATAGTTTATTGAGCTGCTTTACAACTTCAGCGCGGCAACCACATACTTAACCACAGGACACAAACACAGAAGGTAAGCTGGATGGTCTTGGCAAGGCACAGACACGGAGCTTGGATTGAAATGGGAACAGGGCAGAAACCAGCAGGACTAACATGGACAGGACACTGAGACCTGATTCAGAGAGCAAAAGGTATATAATGGCAGGATTACTGGAAACAGGACTAGGGCATACAGGCAAGAGTTCAGGAACAGGGAAGTGCACAGCATGCAGCAACCGCGTGACCATCCACTAGGTGCAGAAACTGACCAGAATCCCTAATGAAAGGGAGAAGGACAAATTGCAGGAGACATCAGGGTGAGGTCAAGTAACGAGACATTCCAACAGGTGAGTGGCTGCACATAGCAGCCAGAGTCCAGGTAACTAGGATACAGACAGGATAGAGTGGCAGCTGCATATGTAACACATATGCCATTATGAAAACAGTTGGCGCAATGCATTAGATTGCTTAATAAAGAAATTGCAACCTTATTTTTACAAGCACAGTAATAGTCATGACTAAACATCTTGGTGCACAAACCAACAGTTATTTACACACACACACTATATACTATATATAAATTTATTAGGGATGAGCGGGTTCAGAGGTTCAGATTTCTGAAATCCGAACCCCCTGATCCGAGCCGGATCCGAGTCAGGTTCGAGTACTTCTGTCTGACTCGGATCTGAAATCAAGGCAGAACATCATCATCCCACTGTTGGATTCTCGCGGGTTTTGGATTCAATAAAAGGTCCCCATGATGGTGCCATTTTTCACTCCGGCTGTGGACAGTGAAGAGGGAGGGTGGGAGTTGTGCTGCTGTTGTCATCCATAGGGGCTGTGTCCACTGCAAAGTCGATAGGGGCTGGATGGGCTGTTTTTTGCAGTCTGTTGTCCATAGGGGCTTTGTCTACTCCAAAGTCCATAGGGGCTGACTGGGCTGTGTTGTGCAGTGTCCCATAAAGGCTTTAGTCCTAAAGGGGTGCTGTATTGTTGTCCAGTGGGTGATCTGTCCATCAGGGGTGCTTCCCCTAAAAGCAAAAAAAAATATCTGTTTGAGTGCGCTGTAGCCACATGTGCATCAACAAAGTAGCTCCAAGAATGCGCCTGTGCCATAAGTAAAAGGCCAGCTGGCTCATCTATTGAAGGGTGGTGTAACCCCCAAAGTGTGGTGCAAAAAAAAAATGTATATTTTTCTGTATTTGTGACCTTGTGTGCGCTGTACCCGCACGTGCATCAACAAAGTAGCAGCAAACGTGCACCTGTGTCATAAGTAAAGGACCAGCTGGCTCATCTGTTGAAGGGTGGTGTAACCCACAAGGTGCACTCCAAACAAAATGTAAAAAAATATTTTTGTGTTCGCTGTATCCGCATGTGCATCAATATCACATTAATGGAGGACAAAAATTAGTCCGATACAAATAAAATAGGGAAAGGTCAAGAACCTCTTCCTCCTAGTGCTGAAGCTGTTGCCACTAGTCATGACATAGATGATGAAATGCCATGAAAGTTGTCTGCCAAGGCCGATGCCCAATGTCATAGTAGAGGGCATATATAATCCCAAATGGCAAAGTTCAGGAAAATGACCTTAAAAAATAAATTTAAATTGTCTGAGGAGAAACGTAAACTTGCAAATATGCCATATACAACATGGAGTGGCATGGAACGGCTAAGGTCCTCCCCTATGTTCATGACTAGTGGTTCAGCTTCACATGATGATGGAAGCCCTCCTCCCACTACAAAAATCAAACGAGTTAAGCTGGCAAAAACACAGCAAAGAACTGTGCTTTCTATGCATTCTAATTCTAAGAAGATATAACAAATTCCCATGAAGAGTCCAAGTGTGGCAACGGTTGATATGCCTGACCTTCCCAAAACTGGATGGGAAGAGATGGCTCCTTCAACCATTTACAAGCCCTCTGCAAGTGCTGGAAGGAGCACCCACAGTCCACTTGCTGATATTCAAATTGAAGATGTCACTGTTGAAGTACAACAGGATGAGGATATTGGTGTAACTGGCGCTGAGGAGGAAGTTGACGAGGAGGATTCTGATAGTGAGGTGGATTGTTTAAATCAGACATCGGGGGAGATAGTTGTTGTCCGTGGGATGAAAAATGCCCATCACGGTTATGCCTGGGCAAAAGACCAAACATTCCACCTCTTTGGTCTGGAAATATTTCTATCCAAATCCGGACAACAGCTGTCTTGCCATATGTACAATATGTAAAGGTGGCATAAGTAGGGATGTTATCCACCTAGGAACATCCTCCTTTATACGTCACCTACAGAGCATTCATAAAAAGTTACTGTCATGTACAGAAACTTGTTTTTAAGACCATAAGCAGTCCAGGAACACCTAAATCCCTTTGTCCTGTTATATCCAAGCACCTCATCAATTTCCTCCTCAGTCAGTATCGGAAGTAGTCCTGCAGGCCATGTCACTGGCATGACTGACTATCCTATCCGGGATTCCTCGGGAGGATCCTGCATTGCTACACCTACTGCTGCTGCTGCTGTTGCTGCTGGGAGATGTTCATCATCCCAGAGAGGAATCAGGAACACCACTACTTATTTTACTAAGCAATTGACCCTCCAACAGTCCTTAGTGAGGAGGAAGAAGTATGACAGCATTTATCCTGTTGAAGAGTGGATAACTGAGGCCTTGACAGCTATGTTGATGTTAGACATGCATCCGGTTTCCGCCATTAGTGCAGTAGGATTTACACAATTGATGGACGTAGTGTGTCCCCGGTACCAAATCCAATCAAGATTCCACTTCATTAGGCAGGTGACACCGAGAATGTACAGAGATGTCAGAAAAAGTGTCCTCTGTGTCCTAAAAAATGTGGCTGTACCCAATGTCTACTTAACCACGGACATGTGGACTTGTGGAACAGGGCAGACTAAGGACTATATGACTGTGACAGCCCATTGGGTAGATGTATCGCCTTATACAGCAACAAAAGCAGCATCACCATTAGCAGCATCTCAGGAATGCCAGCTCATTCTAAAGCAGGCTACGATGTGTATCACCAGTTTCAGTAAGAGGCACACCGCCGACAACCTCTTAAAGAAACTGAGGGAAATCATCGTCCAATGGCTTACCCCACTTAGACTCTCCTGGGGATTTGTGATATCTGACAACACCACCAATATTGTGTGGGCATTACGTCCCATGTTTGGCTAACTCAATAAATTTGGTGGTGCAGAATTTTCAGAAAAACGACAGCAGTGTGCAGTAGATGCTTTGGGTGGCCTCTAAAAATTCCTGGCCACTTTTGCCATTCAGCGACTGCGTGCCAAAGACAGCAGCGCCAGCAAACACTCTTGAACCTGCCCTGCCATCACCTGAAGCAAGAGGTTGTGACGTGGTGGAACTCAACCCTTTATATGCTTCAGATGATGGAGGAGCAGCAAAAGGCAATTCAAGTCTATATATCCACCTATGACATAGGTAAAGGAGGGGGTATGCACCTGACTCAAGCGGAATGGAGAAAGATTTCCATGTTGTGCAAGGTTCTACAGCCCTTCAAACTTGCCACATTTGAAGTCAGTTCAGACACTGCCAGCTTGAGTCAGGTCATTCCCCTCATCAGGCTTTTGCAGAAGCAGCTGGAGAAAGTGAAGGAGGAGCTAAGACGGAATGATTCTGCTCAGTATGTGGGACTTGTGGATGAAGCCCTTCATTTGCTTTGCCAGGAGTCAATGGTGGTCAATCTGTTGAAATCAGACCACTACAGTTTAGCCACCATGCCTGATACTAGGTTTAAAGCCTACGTGGTGCCTCTCTTTCTGGCCTACACAAGCCTGTAGAGGTACAAACACCTGCTGGTGAAAGCACTGTCAGCTGAAGTGAAACATGACATAACAACAGCTCCTTCTTCATTTTCTCCCACAACTGAGGCTGCCAGGACACAACTTAGGTATTCTAAGCAACCCGCTGGCGGTGATGCAGGGCAGGCAGGACCAAGCTTGGACATCTGGTCCAGACTGAAGGACCTGGCAATAATTTCTGACATGTCTACTGTCACTGCATATGATACTGTCACCATTGATAGAATGGTGGAGAATTACATCGGTGACAGCATCCAAGTAGGCATGTCAGACAGTCCATACCTGTACTGGCAGGATGGCAGGAAATAGAGGCAATTTGGAGGCCCCTGTACAAACTGTCTTTATTTTACCTAAGTTGCCCCCCCTCCAGTGTGTACTCCAAAAGAGTGTTTAGTGCAGCCGGGAACTTTGTCAGTTAAAGTCATAGGAGGTTGCTTCCACAAAATGTGGAGAAGATGATGTTCATCAAAATTAATTATCAATTATTCCAGGGAGACCAGCCTCCAGAAAGCACAGAGGGACCTGTGGTGGTGGATTCAAGCGGGGATGAATTATTACTCTGTGAGGATGAGGATGTACATAACACTGAAGAGGGTGAGGAATCAGTGGATGAGGACGACATCTTGCCTCCGTAGAGCCAGTTTGTGCAGGGACAGATTAATTGCCAGCTTGTTTTGTGGGGGCCCAATTGAACCAATTATTTCAGCCACAGTCATGTGGCAGACCCTGGCGCTGAAATGATTGGTTTGTTAAAGTGTGCATGTCCTGTTTATTCAACATAAGGGTGGGTGGGAGGGCCCAAGGACAATTCCATCTTGCACCACTTTTTTTTTTCTTTACATTATGTACTGTTTAGGGCCTAGTTTTTCAAACTGCCATCCTGTCTGTCACTGCAGTGTCACTACTAGATGGGCCACGTGTTTGTGCTGCCCACTTGTGTTGCTTAGCATAGTCATCCAGCTACCTTGGTGCAAACTTTTGGCGTAAAAACAATATTGTGAGGTGTGAGGTGTTCAGAATAGGTGTTCAGAATAGACTTTAAATTAGTGGAAATTAATGTTACTGAGGTTAATAATAGCATATGAACAGAAAAACTATCAAATTCTGTGATTTTAGCTGTTTTTATGCTTTTTTCCCAAAAAATACAGATCCAAAACACAAAAACCAGAACCCAAAACACGGAAGGGTGGTTTTGGCAAAACCAATCCAGATCCAAAACACGAAGAAAGAGCCAGATCCAAAACCAAAACTCAAAACACGAAAAATGGCCGATGCACACCCCTATATATATCTTCCTGATAAGGTCATCCTCTATTTTCAGAGGAGAGAGAATAGAAAATCCTGATAGTAAGATATGAAAATAAGAGAGAAATCCTAGGCAATATCAAAGCACATCACTGCAAGCTCTGGAGACATAATGATACAACACATGAATCTCAGAATATCACCAATGTTTGAAAGAGGAACAATTTTAGATGGTATAAATAGTTTGGGGCACAGGGGAAAAGGATTAATCTAGACATTTGAAGGTTAATCACAGGTAACTAATACATGTAGCCTGTAATACATGTTTAACCATTAGTCAGTTATGGAGTTGCAGCTATAAAATTATGCCAAAATGATCAGATTTATGTGTAGCCAAAACCATGGGAACAATGGTCTTTTTTTGTAACTATAAAAGTGTGCTGGTGCTGCGCTCTGGGTAGGGGTGTGCTGTGAGCCCATTAACCTGGCACAAAGCAGTGTGATCGCTCACCCCACAGGCATAGTAGACTGCTCTTGGCAGCTGCCTAGCAGCCAAGAGCAGTCTCCTACTGCAGCCCAGGACACTCTGTGTGCTGGGCTGCGGTGAGGAAGGGAGTGTTGCTCTGGGCCCCTCTAGTAAGTTTGGGCCCAGGTAAATAGTACCCAATCCTCCCGTCTCAGCGCCCCTGACTGTACAGCTGGGCTTAGGCTTACATATGGATGCAACACTCTTCTTTTACTAGGGCAATACGCGGCATAGCTATAAATAGTAGTGACAAAGTGGGTCACTCCTTGCAACCAGGAAGGAACCACAAGCTTACCTCAAGACTGACAAGGTGGTACCTGGCTCTCCAGCATTTATCTATTGAAGTCCAGCACAGACTGGGACATCTATATATGAGTGTAGATTTTTTATCCCAAACTGAGCTGGAGAGTCAGGCTTCCACTGCAAGCTATTTAGGTTTGCCCTTTAACGGAGGAGGTATGTGACAGAGTGGGTCTCTCCTACATTCTAAGAAAGGGTTAACCTATCTGTAGCCAGGGAGAAACCACACTCTTACCTCAGTTAAGACCAGCTAAGGTATAAAAACCTGGTAAGTTTAGTTAGTCAGTGGAAATTTGAGGGAGAGGTTGCACCTTCAGCAGCTCTCTCTATGCTGGACAATTTGAACCATGACTGGGCTGGGAATACTCTGCTCATTTGAACTGCTGTCTCATGTAAGCTTAATAATTGTTCCTAAACTGTGTTTGCCTTATATAAGAAGCCATTACACTGGCTCTACCTTTTCACACCTGGAATAAAAAGTTTCCAATTGGTCATCTGAACTTACCCGCTACACTAGTAAACTACTATGGTTCCTAAAATTAGCTAAGGCACTACTATGGTGCATAAATTTAAACAACTGTTATGGAGAGACACATTTATTACATAAACACAAATAAAAGTGTTAATAGCTGTATCTGAAAAAACAAGATAAGTGAAATTTTCAATTAATCTTTATAGAATTTAAATATTATAATTTTATCTATTTATAAAATACTAATAAAATGACATAACTATTAAAAACTGCACAAACTCAACTTTAGAAACCCTTATAGTAACAAGCCAAATTAACCGTAATTGAATTGTTAATAAAAGATACAAAGTAAAGTAATTCAGGGAAATAGGATGTTGACGCTTTCAGTTTGTACAGTGTCTCACTGGTCTCTCTATAAAGGAACCATCAGTAGTCTTCCATCACTGCAGGTTCACAGCCTTCTTGGTAGCGATGCTCCATTGTTAGAATGCCTTGGTGATAACGTTCCCCCTGTTCATCAATTAAACTACCCAGGTTTTCATGGAAAAAGTCTATATGGGAATGTAAAAAGTGAATTTTAAGTGACATTCTACATCCCATATTCTTATAGTTGGCCAATAGTTCATTCACGATGAACACATAGTTGGGTTCTTTTCTTTTCCCTAAGATTCCATGCACAGCATCCTTGAAGGAGGACCAAGCAGTAGACTAAATTCCCATCACTTTATCATTACTTATTTCATCTGTAAGCAGTTTCCTTATTTGAAGGCAACAAACATGGATTCTTTTAGCTTTGCAAACTTTTACTTTAGATAACTAAAAAGTCTGGCCTTCATTTAGTGACTCTGCTGTCCCATAAACATAGAAAACAGCAGTACTTTGTGAATCCACCTTGCAAACCTAACAGCAGTGCAACTACCTTTAAGTCACAATACAGATTCCCTCCATGATCCTTATACTTGATTCCCTCCAACAACACAGCCATACTTTCATAACTTTCTTTCATGTCCACTGTATAAGATAAAGGCACTAAAGGGAGTTTATTACTATTATGGAGTAACACTGCTTTCAAACTACTCTTTGAGGAATCAATAAACAGTCAACACTCACTAGTATTCTAGTATTGATTATGAAACCATTAACATCAGTACAAACAGAATTTTTTTCTTTTAAAAAAAAATGTAGTAAGTTTTTTTTTCTTGTTATAAAAATTGAAATTGCTGTACCCTGCATAAGTAGGTTCCACTGTTGCAGCTTAGAACCCAAAGTTTGGCTTGCTGTTCTGACAGTTTCAAATCATGAACCAAATAATTTAATTCTTCCTTTTCTAGGATGGGAGGTGATTTTGGAGTTTTGGAGTGATACTTCTCTGTAATTTCTGTATCTTCTGACTCACTACAGGAACAAGCAGCATGTCTCCATGAGACACAGGTTTTAGCACTAAATATACTTTATTTTATAGCGTGCTTAGTTCTACTGTAATGCATACTGTATACCATACCATTGGGATAGCAATTAGTATCATAAGGTGATTTTCTCTCAATCATTCTGTGAGATTAGCTGCACAGGTTATACAAGAAATATGGGATGCCTATATTTTATTTTGGTCACCAAGAGCACAGACAAAGTACATTTTATAAGACTTCTTTATCAGGGCACTCATAGGCATTCTTTGAATTTTTGGAATGAACTTACCACATACATAATAAAGTTTTTAGAATGGTTTACACACTCACAAGTTTTATATGCTGCCATTACAACACAAGAAAAGAGTACCACTGATTTAAAATTGAAACTTTAATAAAAAAGGTTAACTTGCCACTTGCACTGTTCACTGTCGGTGGTGTAATGGCCACATATCTCCAAATGGTTATCAACCATCAGTCAGAGTGCTAGGGCACAGAGACAGAGGCTCTGTCATAAAGCAGCCCAGTTGATGGTCATGGTACAGTCTTGCACGATGACTGGGAGCTGGGACAAGAGCCAGCAAGCAACAATGCATCCAGCACTAAGATGAGGGTTCTGTCCTAGGACCAGCACATGGAAAAGAATGAAGAAGTTGAGGAAGGCACAAGGATGGCTCTACCATTTGGCAGCTTTAGACAGCTGCCTGTGGTGCCTGGATCTGGGAGGCACCACAGAGTCTGCCTATCATAATATTAAAGATGTCTAAGAAAGTGACATTCTTATTTTAACAAATTCAGTTGGAAACTGTGGAACTTTTAAGACAGCTCTTCCTCACTTTCAACTGCAGGGCTGGAAAGTGGGTATTGTGGCTGTTTTGAAAAGTGGATCAGTAGGCTGAAGTTTTGCCTATGGTGCTGAGAAACCTTGCACTGACTGTGGGAGGGCAATTTTAATGACATAGAGGATGGGGAGTCTGGGCAGAATGCATAGCCCATCACGCAGTCAGAAGGGAGTGAGATGTAGTAAAGAGACCAGCAGCTGTCGGTCTCTATGCTGACACTGAAATCCGGACAAGGAAGTTAAGATAGGTGTCAAAATACAGGCGCCGGTCTTATTCTCGATGCTGGAATCCAGGAAGATGCATGCCTGACCAAGGTAAGTCCTAGGTGCCCATACTCTTAGCCACAGGTGGAGGGTTAGGTTTATGGCAGTTAGCGGAGTTAGCATTAGCATTTTGGGGGAGGTTAGGGTAAGGCATCCATAGGGGGGAGGGTTAGGGTCAACCACCATGGGTTTTTAGGCAATAAGGGGGGAGGGTCAGGTTTATGCATGAAGGAGGAAGACTTAGGTTCAGGAACAAATGGGGAGGGTTAGGTTTAGGGTGTTGGGTGGGAAGGGTTATGGTTAGTCTACAAGAATGGTGGGTTAGGGTTACAGGGAGGATAATAATACTTACCCAACCCCTGTTTGGAGGTATTCCAACTATCAGGATGCTGCTGTCAGTATTGTGACAGGAGGCATCCCGATAGCCAGCATTATATACCCATTCCTGCCAAGCACATACTGTGATTAAATACTTTAATTTTCAAATTTTAATTTTCAAAATATATCAAGAACCTTAAGTGATAAAAAATTTCTAATAGTATGTTTGGATTCGATGCACACAATTACATTACAGATTTCTATTTATATTAGGGATGTGCAGGCTCGGATTAGTTCAGATTTTCCAACCAAATTCGCATTTTTCACATTAAAAATTGGGTCTCAGAAAGATGCAAAACGTAATCTTTCATGGACAGACATCATCTTTCATGGACTTTTGTCCAGGAATGATTATGTTACATGTCTTGACAAAGAGACACATTGGTCCCGAAACATTGGTGTCATATGGGTTCCATGTGAATGCAGTTTTTTTTACTTTTTGCACAAGTCTCCGAGTGCCGCTGTTTATTCGGTCGTACAACTATATTTATATATATATATATATATATATATATATCATGTCAGATGCAAATGGCTGTTGAGTAGTGTAGTAAATTATTAATTGTTATATGTGTTTTGGATATTTAATCACACTTTGCTCTCTAATTTTATTTGCTGTAATTTACTATTTTGGGGCTTTCGGATTTTATTAAATAGTGACATCCCGACATAAATTTCTATTGCTAACATGTGGAATTCACCATTATGATTATACAGATTATAATATACAGATTATAAAACTTACTGTAAAACCACCATGTTGGAGAATAGTCACTAACTGATTTGAAAATGTAACAGCCAAATTCACAAGCATTATTTTCAAGTTATCTTTAAAAGCAAATTCATAAATGTATTTTCTAGCAGTCTTAAAAGCTCTAGCATTTTTAAAATGTGTTCTAAAAACTGATCTACATGACACCATGTTCACAAATATTGAGATACATTTTGACAAGATTTTTCAAATTTTGACAGTAATAGTCATAAAAGTGTTGTTAGACATGTTGAATATTGATTTAAAAAAGTGGGAATACAAAAAATTTGTGTTTTTGAGCTAACTCCATTTTTGAGAGTTTGGGGTGAATTTACTAAAGTGAGAGTTTTTAGAAGTGAGTTTTAAAAGTGATGTTGCCCATAGAAACCAATCAGATTCTAGCTATTATCTTCTAGAAGGTGCTAGTTAAATGTTAAGTAGAACCTGATTGGTTGCTATGGGCAACATAACTTTTAAAACTCACTTCTAAACACTCTCACTTTAGTAAATTTACCCCTTTGACTCTTTGGGGTATATTTACTAAAGTGCTTATTTTAGAATTGGAAATGTTGCCTATAACAACCAATCAGATTGTACATAACATGAATCTAGCACCTTTTAGAGGATAATAGCTAGAATCTGATTTGTTGCCATCAGCAACATCTCCACTTCTAAAAATCCACACTTTAGTAAATATACCCCTTTGTCTATTAATAAGTGTTACACCTGTGTTATGACAGTTATATCAGACTGCAATTTCAGTATGTTTATAGCAAAACGCAAGACACTTAATACTTTATACTGTACTGGTATAGCATCAAAAGGTGATGTTAACCATATTTACCATAATTACCTCAATAGTCTCCTTATTTAGCTCGTCAATTAGCTCCGCAGGAAAACTGAAAAATTATATTGTTAAAATACAGAAAAATAATATAATCTAGAAAATTTTAAATGTGATTCATGTATTTTTTAGTTTATTAACTGCTACAAAACTACAATATTCCAATACATTGAGTCAGAGAAGAGGAGGAACTGTGACCAGTGCTGTGTGTGTGGCCAGTGTCACATGGGCATGTAGCCTTCTACACTATTAGGGGTATTCAATATGGGAGCGATAATATCGTTTTTTGCGTTAATATCGCACTTTTTATCTTTTTTGCGTTAATATCACTGGTTTTAGTTTTACACCGTATTCAATTTCAAAGACTTATCGCAGTTTTGAAAAGTCTTTGCTAAAAAACGGGGATAAGTTTTCACCATTAAATAGATGTCGAAAAAAAGTGCAGAATTGGGGTTTAGGGTACAGGCTTAAAAAAAATAGCCTGCACCCCTGAGAATGACATTTAAAAACGAACTGTGTCAAAAAAAGTAAAAAAAAAAAATAGGGACACCCCAAAAAATGAAGTTAAAAATTGGGGTGAAAAAAAAAATGGGAAAAAATTGTTTAAGTATAGGGAAATAGGTTCAGGGCTATTCTGCAAGTATGCGGCAGGTGTTTTCTAGAATAGAATTATAGCGGCTGGTGCACAGATGCAGAATTTAAAAAAAATTACTTTAGGGACATCAAAATATGCTAGTACCCATTTTCATGTACCCCAAATTTGATGGGACCACTTAACAAAACAAAAAAAATAACCTAAGTGCTCTTCTGCATCACTTCTTCAATGTCGGGAAAAAAACACCTGCTGCGGCTATTTAAATTCCCGACTTTCAATTAAAGGCTAAAACGGGGGTACTCATAGTGTTCCCCCATGTGTTTACAACTTTAGGGGGGTCTTACAATTATTTTAAGGAAAAATTCATAACTTTACGCAAATCCAACTTCGGAGTTTCCCGTTTTCGTTAATTTTATTTTGAATACGGGGATAAGCGGGAGCGCGCACCATACCTTTACACAGAAAAAAACTCAGATATGAAACGTTAACTTCGCCAGGGAAGTTAACCTTTCATATTGAATACCCCTCTATGAACCCCAATGTCTTCCCAAACTAGTAAACATAGAAAATTTGCTTCATTTTGTGAGAAAAATATAAATTAGATTTTAATACTTATTATTTATTTCCAACTGTGTGGCCAGCTGGGCAGCTGGTGACCTTACTATCATAACTATGGGCCCATTTTTATGTGGAGGCCTGGAGCTGTAGTGCCATCTGCCCCATGCTTATTCTGGCCCTATGTGTACAGTAGTGGAAATAATTCTGGACACTTTCAATAAAAAAAACATTTTATTTGATATTTATGCAGAAAATTAATGTTCTGCTATACCAAATCAATACTTTAATGTTTTTATTTCAATCTATGATGTATCTACTTAATATTTTAACATGATTTGTCAGAGAGAGAGAGAGAGGAAACAGAGAGAAGGGGATGGAGAGAGAGTCGTAGAAAGAAAAGAGAGAGAGAGAGAGAAGGTTTTGAAATACAGTTAGCAGCCACTGTCAGTGGTGAAGATGCAGGCTGTCACCAGTCACAGCAGGCAGCATGCTGACAGGATCCAGGAGCAGGTTCCACACAGCATCCATGCTGGTTCAGGTGCTTTGTTCAGCACTCAATTCTCAATTCATCCAGACTGTGGCAGCCTTTACAATCAATCCTCAAAGGTAGTTGCAGCTCTAGTTAAAGTGTAAATAACAACTAAAATGGCTCTGAATACCTCAAAACATGTTGACTGGTTGCTTGGGAAGAGAAGCAAACCCATGACACTTTGTAAGGAAGGGTATACCTACAAAGAAATTGCGAAGAGGTTGGGCAGTGGGGCAATGAAGTCAGGTGTAAGGAAAATCTGTATAAGTGTTGCGAATAGTGGATCGACAAAATCAGTCACAAGAACTAGGAGAAAGCCCACGCTTACAAAACAAGATGAGTGCAGAATTTGTCGCCTGGCCCTGCAGGACCAAAAAAGGTCTGCAAAAGCCATCAACAACATAATGAAAACATCTGGTGTGCAAATTTGTGACAGAGCCATACGAAAAAAACATTGTGACAATTGTTTGCAAGCTAGGACCCTGAGAAAGAAGCCGTATCTAAACCAGAAACAGAGGCAGAATTGTATAGAATGGGCTCTGGCACACAAGGAGTGGACAGAAGAAGACTGGGACAAGATTATTTGGAGTGACGAGACCAAAGTCTGCATCTTCGGAAGTGATGGAGTGTAATTAGTTTAGCGTTGGCCTGGGGAAGATCTTTTGCTCGAGTGTACCACTGCAACTATGAAGCACACAGTAAGTGTGATGGTGTGGGGCAGCATGGCCATCCATGGTGTGGGACATTTGGCTGTCGTTGATGGCAATATCAATGCAAAAAAGTATCAAGAAGCAGTGCTGGAAGTGAAACTGTTCCCAACAATAGAGGATTTGTTCGAATGTGACCCACGGAAGTGTATCTTTCAGCAGGATGGAGCACCATGCCACACAGCCAACAGTGCCATGAAGTGGTTTGGTGATCACCAAATCACTGTCCTGCCTTGGCCAGGAAATATTCCGGATTTAAATCCAATAGAAAATCTTTGGTCAAGGCTTAAAGTGATGGTATCATGAAAAGATCCAAATAACAAGAGAGAGCTTATAGAAGCCATAATCCAGGCCTGGTCACACGTGATTTCACCTGAAGTTCTGGGATGTCTGGTTCACTCGATTCCTCGACGAATCAAAGCTGTTCTTAAAAACAGAGAATACTCAACAAAATATTAATTTTGTGTATTCCTGAAATTGCATTTTTTTTTTCCATAATGAAAGCATACCAGTAAAACTGGTTTTACTGAATTTTTAATGGAAATTTGACAAATGACAACTAAAAAATAAATAGTAATAATTATACTCACATATACTTCGATTGGAATATAAATTAGAAGTGATTATAATGTGAAAATAATGACTAAACGCAAAATTTTAAAAATTTCCTAAAAGTGTCCAGAATTAATTCCACTAGTGTAGATTGGGGCACTTCAAGGCACATACCTAAACTCAGCTCTCGAGAGATGCCTAGAAGAGCACCCAGTTTTAAAGAGAAGTTGTTCTAGGTGTGCAGGGATCTGTTCCTCTAGTGTTTATTGAATATAATTAAAAATGTATTGTCTTTCTGTAACCTTACTAGTGATAAGTCCGATCTCTTTTCATCTCATGTACTTTAATGGAATTCTCAATTTTCACTTTCACTTGGCAGATAGATAAAGAAATGTACTTTATCATGAATTTTACTTATGTTATTTTGTTATATTTCTGTAATTGCATGAATATTGTATTTTATTTGTAATTGTGTTTATCATTATCTGTCATACTGTACCTGCTTCTGATTATGGACCCATAATCATATTCAATTCCCAAGTACGTAATATAAATACTGTATACCAACCTTTTGTTCCTTTAAAATAAATATTTTGACTAAACAATCCTATTGTATGACAGGTGACCATAAATACTTATAAAAATGTCTTGGATGTTGAAAACATTAACACACAATGATGCTGCATAATACTGATAGAATATATGGAATACTTTATATGAATTTCTCAAACAGTGGACCTTACTGAAACAAAAAAAATGGTACATTTGTTTTGTTATTTTTAGAACATACATGGAATAGGCTTTATGCCATTGTGTATTCTTGTTGTTTATTTTCTATATTACACTTTGGTAAGGGTGCATGCTGTAACTGTGTCACAGGTTAGAGGTGCACTTACTATTGATAGGTGTATATGCAGGAATACAAGTTCTTCTGTGTAGTAATAGAGCCATGTTCAGTGCCTCAAAGACTGTATGAAGAAGTCTGGAGGCTTTTGAGTTGTTTAAAACAGGTGGGGGGAAGATTTACTAAAGCTTCTAGAAATACAACGTAGTGATGTTCCCCATAGCAACCAATGAGATTCTGTCTATCATTGCGAATGTCAACACCATTGCTTTTCAGTTTTATAATCTTTAGTAAATCTACCCCATGGAATCTTGAAAAAACACTTTCTAAGTACTTTTTCACCTCGTGTGAACTTTGAAGTATTATTGATTTTTCTTTTTGTTTCACTATTTGTTTTTTTACAGATTCTAAAGGGCATTTTTATTAGCAGGCAAATAACCTTATTGGCAGAAAAACCTGGCATTTCTATTAACAATAGGGTTTATTACCACACTGATGGAAATACAAAATGGGTTACTGCCAGTAATAAAACCTGCATCTATTAATAACAGAAACAAAAACATTTGAAAAGGTTCTATTATTTGATAAAATAAATACATTTTTATTGTGTAAAGGTTTTAGATGTCTTTTTAAGAAAAATGTGCAAAATAATTGTTCAGACTGTTTTTTTTTTTTTAAATCTGGGCTTTCAGTACCACAGTTGCACATGCATTAGCACAAATACTGGTCAGCCATACTGTATCTGTAATTTAAGCCTTATTACTTTGGGCCAGTATTGCAAGGTAGACAGAGTATTGTTTAGCTGCCCTGGTAATATGTTTTGGTTATATTACACTGAAAAAAAAAAACCAGATGTATGACCATGATAGTGCTTTCAATGACAAATTGTTGCAAAATGTAACATTATCTCAGTACTCCAGCAGTAATGAACATATTCATCCATCTAAATATATCTATTACTTTCTGTAGCTCACTTACCATCTTCCAACTATAAATGTATATCCAGTTCCACCTATATATTGATTTAAAAGTCCAAAATCTCCGAACTTAAATAGAATAAACAGAAAAGTATTATAAGCAACTTACAAAAATGTACAATTGTATCACAAAGTGTTTTTCTTTTTCATCAGGCTTAATATAGAGTGTTCATCCATGAGAATCTGTGGTATACTTTGTTGCATTTTATTATCAGTAGCTAAAATTTAAGGGTAATTTGAAAGTGTGGCACTACTCCAAGTGTAAGGAGTAGACAACATTTGCAGTTTTGACAAACAAAAGGTAGCGCTGATTGATAAGAAGTAAAAACACTATATTGTATCACATATAATATATTGCAATGGGACAAATATAAAACACAATGTGTCAATTCAATATAATAAGAATGTAATAAAAAGCACAAATAAAATGTGCTGGCAGCAGATCTAATCAAAAGGTGTCTCCTTGTTTGATCATAAAAATCCCTCTGAAATAATTATTTCCAGGTAGTGTATATGCACAATAGAAAGTAACAAATCCCCGCAAATAGATGTTCTCACCTAATAAAATATGTTTTTAGGAAAGTCAATTCCAGTATATGCAGTGATGCTTGAATGGTTACGCCTCAAAGATAGGCTGCAGAAGTGTAAAGTGAAACAAGTATTGCCGGAATCAGAGACAAATTGAGGGTGCTGTGGAATATTACCCATCCGGTCCTATGGCTCACCTCAGCCTTGGTCGGCTCTTGATGACAGTCTCTCCGCTACAGACTCTTGGGCTGTATGAGCTTGGCGCCCCGCATCTGTGTCAGCATATCAGTGATCGGCAGCCACTATGCTTCTGTATCCAAGTATGTAGCAATAAAGAGCTCCCGTGTGGCAGTCTAGGTGAGACAAAGTTGCGGAAGTGTAAATCCTTTCAAGAGGGACAGTGTTAGTCATCCAGGAAGATCCATCTGATGTAGCAGCAAAAGCCCAAAAACCTTGTTATATTGAATTTACACATTGTGCTTTATATTTATCCCATTACAATATATTATATGTGATACAATAAATTGTTTTTATTTCTACCTTTTGTTTGTATATATTTGACTTTTTTAGTGGGTTGCAGTTCCCACTTGTGTAGGCACTTAATTGACAATGTAGCTCTCAAGCAGACTTATCTGCACACCGGTTTCTATTCTTATAACATTTGCAGTAGTCTCTTGCAGTTATGTTGTATGTGAACACTGGGCACTAATGCATGCAAGCTGTAAGAAATTTTGAACAATTAGTCAATTATGGAGTTGCAGTTAAATGATCAGATTTACAGTATATGTAGCCAACATCACAGGGGAACAGCGGCCTTTGCTGGCAACTAAGGATACTTTGTGTTAGCATAAGGTAAAGCAAGGCTTATGCTGTGTACACACTAGATGATATTTGTGGACGATAATGTTATCATTCAATGATATATCGTTCATATCATCCAGTGTGTATGCAGTGAACGATTAATGATTCATGCTCCCACAGGATGATGACAATATCCCCAGTCAGCTGTACAAGCAGCTGAACCTGGGGATATCATTAACAATGCCATGCTGCTAAATGCAGCATGCCCCCCCCTTCAGTCATTTGTTGTGTCCAGCACTGGCAAGTGTGGATGAAATTGCCAATGCCGGCACCCCCCCTGGGCCCGCTGCTGCCGATATCAGCTCATACACACATCGCCTAGTGTGTATGAGCCTTAAGGTTTACTCTACATACTATAAAGGGATGCAGCAGTCACTTTTTTTTACTAGGTCACTACACATCATAACATTAACTAGGGTACCACTAGAGTTCATAAAATGATCTAGGGTACTACTATAGGGCATACATTTAACAACTGTTATTGAGAGACACAGGGTTGGATTAAGGTCTGTGGGGGCCCTGGGCAACAAATATGTGGGGGCCCGTATTAAATTTGGATGTAAGCGGTACATGGACAAACAGTGATAAGTTAAGCTTAGCACTGTTTGTTAAATACTGAAAGGAGGACATAACCCTTTTAGTGAGTGCTAAAGGGTTTTGTCGCAATGTGAAATGGGGCCCGTGGGCTCCACATGAAAAAACAATTGCACCCACATGAAATATTAGTCACCAGTTGGGCAATCTTATCCACATTACCCCACACATAGTACCCCTGATTCACATTACACCACATAGTAGTGTCACTTATTAATGTTATGACACACAACAGTGTCCCTTATACACAATGCCCACAGTAGTAGTGCCCCTAATACACATAATGCCCACAGTAGTAGTGCCTCTTATACAATGCCCACAGCAATAGTGTCCCTTATGCAATGCCCCCAGCAGTAGTGCCCCTTATGCAGTGCACCCTATGCAATGCCCCCCAAGTCATGCCCCCAGTGGTAGTGCCCCAATAGTAATGCTCCCTCTAGTAGTTCCCCAGCAGTAATGCCCTCAGTACTAGTGCCCCCTGTAATAGTGCCCTCAATAGTAATGCCCCAACAGTAATGCCCCCAGTAGTAGTTCCCAAGCAGTAGTGCCCAAAGTAGTAATGCCACTAGTAATAATGCCCCCAGCAGCAATGCCCCCTGTAGTGAAGCCACTTACCAAAGAAAAAGAAAAAACCCAAAATGCTTACCTTAAGCCCTGCTCCTGCGTCCATGTCTGTCTGTCTGGCCCCTACTCTGAACTATGAGAGAGTCATTATAACATTATGATGTCTCTCCCATTGTGCACTGCACACTGTGGGAGCTGGAAGCCGGAGCTCAGGTGTGATCTCTAGCCTCCGGCTGCCGCTGGCACTGTGGGGAGGGAGCTGCGCAAGCAGCTAAAGGAGCTGCTTTATAAGTCCTTCCAGGGTGTTCTGAAATACAATGATATTTTCTTTGAGGCAGCAAAATACACTACAAAAAAGAAACTAAATAAAGTACTTGAGCCACATCTCTGTTTTAAAATTGTGATCATAATGTGAGATCCCCTTTTTCCCTAATGCCAGCAATTGTCTACTGATTTTATTTTATATTTCATGAGAGAAGTTACAGATTTACAGTAGAGTTTAGCGGCCAAATTCATCTTATACAGATTCTGGAAACAATACACATATTCAGGAAATGGGTGTGTGAAGGTGAGTAATGTAATAAGCACAAATAATTAATTCTAATAATGTATTTGAGAATTTAATCATACTTCGCTCTATAATTTTAATTACTGTAATTTACTATTTTGGGGCTTAGTAGCGTTTAGTAAATAGTGACATGCTGTAATTACATTTCCATAACTAACATGCAGAATTCACCATTATAGTGACACATATAATAACCATTATGACTATACTGTACATGCCCAAAATCACAAGCATTGTTTTCAAGTTGTCTTTAACCACTTGCCTGGTGTGGTTGCATCTGATGCGACCAGTCAGATTGAAATGCCCACTGAGAGGCTGCTGAAAGTTAATCTTCCAGCAGCTGCCAATCTCAGAGGGACTTTCCGGTCCCTCTACACCAGCGGCTCCACCCTCAGTGTGTCCAAATTACTACTGGCCACAGTGATCGGGCAGCTCATTTGTACTCAGCAGCTAAAGAGCAGCCACAGCTCCTGGTAGCTGCGGCTTCACTCACTGTGTACCAATCACTGTGGACATCAGTGATTGGGCGGCTCCCCTCAATGCACACCCGACGGCTGCTCCTCTGTGCTTGGAACAATAAGTGCTCTCGCTGGCCCCCTCTGTGCACACCCGGTGAATGCATAGAGTAGCAGCCACTGGGAACAATAAGCGCTGCCTGCCAGCCCCTCTCTGAACACCAGACAGCTGCATTGAGGAACAGCCAATGGGAACAGTCACTTTGTTCATTGTCCCAGCCTCTGAGCACCTGGTGGCTGCAGAGAGGAGTAGCCACCAGGAGCATTTAGCGCTGCCACTAGCCCCCCTCTGTGCACAGAAAAATCTGTTTGTTTTGTCTATTGATTGCAACCTGATGGCCTCAGTCTGCGCATGTGTAGAGCTCACCAATCAATAGCTAAACCATTGTTTTCTAATGATATTTTAAAACCATTAGCCATCAATGGTACAGGCATTGATGGCCATTACTACAATATTCCATGAAAATTGCCATTTTTATGGTATACTATGTTTAAAAAAAATAATAAAAGCATGTTGGATAAGTTTAAATTATATGTTCTTGATCTTAAAAAAAATAGACAGTTAAGTGGTGAAAACCATATTCATAAATACAGGGCCATTTTTCAGAAGAATAGGTTCAGGAACTGTGGGTGGAGTTACTGGGGGTGGAGCTATATAAAAACATATTTTTATATATGTAAATATATATATATTTATATATATATATATATATATAATGTATATTTTATATCTAGTATTAGAATTAAAGGTACTCAAAAGGGACTACAAAATAAAACTAATTATATGGAAAATATATTTCAGCCCAGGACATTACATCAAATTTAATGAGAGGTTTATGAACTGAGGGCCTGATTCTGACCCGGTCGCAAGCGCTGTGATCTTGCAACCGGTTCGATGGTGGGCCAGTGCGCATGCACACGACAGAGCCGGCTCCGTCGTGCACATGCTTGAGACCCAGATAGCGATGGGCACTCCGTCACTCCGGGTCTCGCAACAAAGGGGGCGAGCTGTCGATGTTGAGTGACAGCTCGCACCCTTTGGTGGGCGGGCCGGGGGAGTGGCTGCCCAAACGGAGGCGTTCCCATGTGAACGCCTCCATTTGGGGGCAGCCCCACTGACATCACGAGTGATGTCAGTGGGAGAGATTTTGGCTCTGTTAGAGCCAAAATCTCTCTGGGGCTTACGGCTACGAGACCCTACCACAAGGGTCTCGTCGCAAGTCCGATGGACACGATGGTCTTGACCATCGCTACCATCTTTCTGGCTGCTCACTCTAGCTGTGGGTGGTCACCCACAGCTATGCGAGTGGCCAGGAGGCCGTTCTAGAAAAAAAAAAAAATGACTGGCCCTGATTCAGAGCGAGCGCTCTATCAGAGCAACCGGCTCTGAATCAGGCCCTGAGTTCCTGCTTGTTCCTCCTGAAAAATAGCATCTCATAAATATATTTTGCAGCAGTCTTAAAAGCTCTAGCATTTCTAAATTGTATTCTAAAAACTGGTCTACATGAGACATCCAAATATTCATTTGGACAAACGATTATAAACCTTCACCTTTTTGACACTCACAGGCTTATTCAATTGGGTGAAAGATTTTGCCTGCAACAAAATGCGGCTATTGCACCCAATTTTGAATTACCATGAGTATGTGCTCTCCTGATACATGCAGAATTCAATAAAAAAAAAACTGGACTCAATATTTTTTTGCGGCCAAAATCACGGGGCGGTATAATAAAAAATAAAATAAAAAAAAATCAGCCTGCATAGTCCGTACCTACAGTTTGCTGCAGACAATTCCTGCTGGGGGTGGTTTGCACCATTAACACCCCTAACATACAGTAGCACCGCACATACAGACGCCAGGAGCACACACTTACTAGAGTCTTTGGTGCTCAAGAAGAAGTTGGAGGAAGTGACTAGAGCATGTCCAGGAAGCAGATGAGGAGGACAGCACTGCAGAGGTAAGTAATTATGGACTAATTACATAATTGGAAACTTCCAATTGTTTACTTAGTCATTGGGTGGAGGGGGGCAGAGGTGCCCAAGGGCTTCAGAAGGAAGTCCAAACATTTTTTTTCTTAAAAAAAATGATTTTATGAAAAATTAGACCTGTCCTGAAGCAGTGAGAAAAAAAATGAGTGCCACCCAAAAAAACTCACCCAATTTAATACAAAAAATCTTGCACCTGTGGGAAAAGACCCACAGGTGCAAGATTTTTTGTAAACTTGCACCTTAATATGCCTCATGATGTCTTAAAATCTGTCATTGGACATGTTGAATATGGATCTAGAAAACTGGGAATAAAAAATGTTGTGTTTTTTAACTAACCACATTTTAGACAACTAGACTATGTCTATTGACATTACACCTGTGTTATGACAGTGCCATCAGACTTCATCTCCGTATGTTTATATCAAAGTGCAATGCAATTAAAACTCTACACTGTAGTGTTATTATAGCATCAAAAGAATTTGTACACCATATTTACCAAAATGTCTTCGTTAAGTAGGTCATTAACAATTTTGGCCGTTGAGAACTGAAAAATGAAATTGTTAAAATTATGCGGAAAAAAAATAAAAAATGTTAAATGAGATTTATTTATGTTTTTATTAACTACCACATATCCACCATAATTCTAAACATTGGTCATGATACAGAGAAGAGGAGTAGTTGTAATCTGTTTTGTGTAAGTCCATTGTCACTTTGGTGTGTACCCAACTATACTATGAGACCCAAGGTCTCCTCGAATTATAAAAATTACAAAAATTGCATAAATTTGTGAGGAAAGTAGAAATTACATTTTAAAACTTCACGTTTATTTTTAATGATCTATGGTCAAATATGTGGCCAGATGGGCAGCTGGTGACTTTGCTGTCATGACTATGGGCCTACTTTTATGTGGAGGCCTGGAGCTGTAGTCCCATCTGCCCGATAGTTAATCTGGTCATGTGTGTAGATGGGTGCAATTCAAGGTACATACTTACTGGTGATAAGTCCCATCTCTTTTCATCTTATGTAATATAATAGAATTCTCAATATCCATTTTCACTTATTACACAGGTTCTCAAACTCAGTCCTCATGACCCCAAACAGTGCATGTTTTCCATGTCTCCTCACAGAATCACAAGTGAAATAATTAGCTCCATCTGTGGATCTTTTAAAATGTGTTGGTGAGTAATGAATACACCTTTGCACCTGCTGGGTGACCTGGAAAACGTGACCTGTGTGGGGTCCTGAGGACCGAGTTTGAGAACCTCTGACTTAGTAGATTTATACTGAAATGTACTTTTATCATGAATTTTACTTATATTATTGTTTTACATTTGTGTAATATGAATAGTTTATTGTGTCTGTTACTTCTATACTTAAGCAGTATCAAATGTACTATTTGTTTATTACTATCTGTCATACTGTACCTGCTTCTGATTATGGATACATAATGATATTCAAATTCCCAAGTGTGTAACATAAATACTGTATACCCTCCTTTTATGTATTTAAAATAAATATTATTATTATGCCTTTAACTACATTTTATTATTATTGTTGACAAACTAAATCATTTTTGCCAAATGGCAGATGAAAGACTAAAAGTGCCCATCCACTTGATGATTTTGACAGGCGATTGCAAGATAACGACGTCGTTATCGTGCAATCGTTTGCAAATCAACTGCAAATCTGGCACTTTAAAGTCAGAAACGACCAGCAATAAGCGCGCCCGCTGGTCATTTCCAACATCAATCATCGGGCAAACCTGTCAATATCAGCATAGTTTCACCATGTTGCCAGATGATTGATGAGCCTGCAAAGTTGCATCTGATGTTCATCTGATGCCGCATCTTGGCACACAAGTAGTGGATCTGAGAAGCCGAAGGTGGCCTTCTCTGTACAAAAAATGATGGCTGCGATATTTGCATAACTTCCTTTGCGGCCACCTCTGAAATAGGGCCAATGTCTCAATGCAACCTGCTAAGCAAAATGATTACACATCGGATAAAAGTTTATCTGCACTGTACTACAAAGTACAAATATGATGAGTTTTTAGGCTGTAGAAGGAAACCAGAGTAACCAAAGGAAACCTATGCCAACATGGGGAACACATACAAACTCCACACATTAGAGGCCTTTGTAGTAATCAAACCCAAAGCTTCAGTGCTGCAAGACAGTGTGGACTAGTTAAAATAGGTCATGGATAATTAGATCAGGACAAGGTCAAGCAATCACAGAGGATAAGAGAGCGTTTTAGGGGCATAGGGCCAAATTAAATTCAGTACGATGTTGAATAGCCCTGGGAGGGAGCTCCCGCAGCTATTCAATACAACGCGCTATTTGCCTTGTTGGGAAATGGTTAAGTCTGAGAATGCCAGTTACCGCGACTTTGGACAGTATTCAATTAGCTTTGCCACCGCGATAAAGTTTTGCATGCCGTACTTTTAGCCTACATCGTGTGTTTTGGCTGCAAAAAACTTTTAGAGCATGCCCCCGCTATTCACCGTATTCAAATCCAAAAGATGCAAAAACTCGTCCTGGCAAATGTGAAACAGGTGAAAAGTGATGTCAGAATTGGGGAAATCAGCCTGACACCCCCGGAAAGATGCACTAACATTGGGGATCAATATAGATGTGCCCGAATAGCCCTAACAAAGCTATTTGAGGTACTTAAGTTGTCAATAGTTTCTAATTAGTGACTTTGCGCAAGTGGTGAAGAGTAGCATTAAGCAGTATTTATTGGAAAAAATAAGTAGTCCTGTCAAATTTGAGGTACTTGAAAATGTGTACTAGTATAGTTTAAAGTCGCTAAAGTGTGGTTCCAAAAAAACGCACCTGAAGCAAGCACCTGCAATAAAAAAAAACACCTGTCCCATCCTTGCAGACCCCCAAGAAGTCTATTTTGCTACTTTTTATGTTTGTACCCCCACTTTGTACTATTTTGCCCCCATTTTCAAAGTACTTTTGTGGGGTGTTCCTCACTTTTTTTAGGGATTTTTTGACGCAGTTATCCTTTGGGGGGCTGTTCCAAGGTTTCAGAGTGGTTTCCCCTCCTTTGCACCCCAAAATAAAAAAATGCACTTCTTTTCTCCTGCTATACAGAGGCAAATCTTTTTCGTCTATTACATTGCATTGCGTTTTCGCGTACGCAAAAACTATTTGGAATTGAATACAGAAATAAGTTTCCAACTGGGTGAAAAGTCGCAATCGGTGATACTTTTTTGCGGATCTCAGCTTTTCATGGTTAATTGAATACAGGCCTTAACCTGGGTGTTAAGGTGCGGTATCCGGCATTCTCTGACTAAGTGCCAGGTGCATGGCTATTATCATGCTAAGCAGGAAAACAGCTGTGGGCCCGTCACTTTTGTTGGATTTCTCCTCACATCCCCAGGTGGGTGCGAGAAAAAATAATTTAGCCACCTAAACAGCACGTTGTATTGAGTAATTGCAGGAGCTCCCTCCCGCGACTATTCAACATTGCACTGAATTGAATTCAGTCCATAGTATTTACAGTATACATTTAAATAAAATGTACAGAACAATATAAATGATGTGCTAGAATCGGTGACAAAAACTAAGCTCTAGTATAATAACTTACCAATGGGTTATAATTTTTCGGAGGTAATGGGCCATGAGGATCACTAATAGACTTTAAAAAATAGAAGATAAATGTTAAAATTATAATTCATTCTATTATAAATTTATGCTATTTTTGTAAAAGAAATAAAAGTTTTAATACTTTACTATGCTCAATAGGGCTGCCATCATAAATTGTGGGGACTGGTACTGATAAAACAGACAGGGCCCCCCAACCCGGGGGGAAAAGATGTGTGTGGAGCTATATCAGGGGGTGGGACACCTATTAGATGTATATATATATATATCTATACAGAAGATCGATAGATATATAAAGCCATTACCACATAGCATTCGGATCCACATAAATACATTGAAAAAGCCAGACCCACATACAAAGTTAGGAAAGGCAGGCTGAACTGGGAGGGGTGAGGCACAGGGCAGAGAAGGCTGGCTGGACTAGGAGGGGGACATGGCAGGAAAGGTTGGCTGGACAAGGAGGGGGGACAAATAAGGCTGGCTGGACTAGGAGGGGGATAGGAAAGGCTGGCTGGCTGGGCTAGGAGGGGGACAGGGTAGGCTGGCTAGACTAGGAAGGAGACAGGGAAGGCTGTCTGGACTAGGAGGGGGACAGGGAAGGCTGGCTAGACTAGGAGGGAGACAGGGAAGGCTGTCTGGACTAGGAAGGGAACAGGGAAGGCTGGCTGGACTAGGAGGGACTGAATCAGCACCAACAGAAATATGGAGAATACAGAGAGGGGGGCCCGGTTGGCCACGGCCCTGACAGTAGTGTAGCAGAGCTGTGGTGTACTGGCAGTAACATTTAAAATATGGCGCCACCATGAGCCAATCACAGCTCACAGACCAGCAGCCAATCAGGAACAAAAGCTCATGATTGGCTCTCAGTCCATAAGCTCTGACTCGCAGCCATCACCATAATCATGCTGCCGGCATTGTAACAATTCTACCTGCTGCACCCGGGCCCTCCTCTCTATCCGGGTCCTGGACTTGAGGGCCGGTGGTACCCCCCTGATGGCGGCCCTGTTGCTCAACCACTGTTCTACAACCATTTGAGATGAGCCCACTGTGTATGCTTAAGTGTTGCTATATCAGGTTTTCAAAACACATTTAGCCCAGCCTCACAATTATGTTTATAGTGTATCTAGTAGGTGCTATAAAGTGCAGTTAACATCTGTGTCCCACTAACTTCAAGGGTGTTACTGGATTGTGTCATTTAGTTAAAATTTTACAGGTGTTTTTATACATGAAGAGCATATTAGACCACTGGATTACAGTATAACATCAGCAATAATGATCCTTGGGGAAAAAAAAACAATAGAAAATGGGAAATGTAACATCGTGAACCATATAATGCCATTTATTTTTTATGTTACAATGGTAGCATGACATTGGATCAGTCACACATCTTTAATGGTCAGTGGTTGAAAATATTTTCTAAATGTAGTTTTTAATCTATACAAGTTCACTGTAATATAAACATTTTTTTGGACATTTGGATTATCTCAAATCTAATTTTAAAATCTTACTTAATCTACATATCTAAAATCCATATTTTTTCCACATAAAGATGCGTCTTCCTTTAACTATATGTAAATTCTATATTTAACCTATAACTATGATGACAAGGTCACTGGTATCATAGTGGAAGGCAGATATATTTGCCGTAGATTTCTGACCTATGTGTTTTGAAACCTCAGGAAGATGTTTGTATTAGGAGCATTTTGGGCTGTTGGCTTCACAGGAGGCTAATTAGCACTCTCAGCTGTGTGGCTGTGTTTTAAGGCTGTCAGGCGGATCATTAAGGAGAGACACTGCCAGGGGAAAGGAGAATCTTTTCGTGTCTGGTAAAAACAGGTTGCTGAGACCAGGTGAACTATGTCTGGTAAAAACTTATGCTACCTTGTTTTGTTAGTGAGCTAGGATCACTTTTGTGTTTAGTTAGTGCCAGATGGCAAGGTGTTTGTTTCTGATTATTTCATTTTGCTGCATAATAAAACTTGCCAAGGCCAGTTGCATCAGATCAAAGGATGCTGTGTGATTTCTCAGCTGCTGCGCATTGCCATCTACCCTAGGAGATGGTACCAGTTCCCAGACCCTGTTACATGTGGTGGAGAATGTGCGCAACAGTAGTCTGCGCATAGGTGAAGACAAAAGCAGCTTTGAGAGTTCTGCAAAAAGCAGGTCTGTGTCTTTCTAGACTGAAATTAAATGTGGCACAGAGTAAAACTGCAGGTGTGATACTCTGCAGAGGCTTTTTCACAGTGTGACAGGCTAAGAGCTGTGGTGCCTCACACAAAGAAGCAAGTCCAGGTGGTGCTTTGCCTGCTGAGTTGTGGAATCTGGTTAAAGGGCCAGACCTTCCTTTTGGCTGGAAACCAGTACTGACACATGTCCTTAGTGAAAGTGGCTACAAAATTCTAAAAACCCAACAACATGGCAGATATCGTCAAGGTCTTGCTACAAGTGACAGCAGTGCAGCAAGAAGCATCTAGGGTACAGCAAAAAGCAACCAGGCAACATCAACTGGAGATTGAGGAGATACGGTGGCAACATCAACTGGAGGTTGAGGAGGCATTGCAGCAACATCACCAAGAAATTTAGGAGACCCGGCGGCAACAGCACGAGGACCGTGAGGTCTTAAAAGAGGTGGCGCAGCATCTGGCAGCACGGCCTGGAAATGCTCCCCCAAATGTTCAAAACAGCTCCAGCTCCATAAGGGCAAGCCATTTCCTTCAAAAATTGACAGAGACTGATGATGTGGAGGCATACTTAACTACCACTGAGAGGTTTGCCAAGCAGGAGAGTTGGCCTAAGGATCAGTTGGCTGGATTGATGGCCACTTTTCTCTCTGTTGAGTCTCAAAAAGCATAGTTTGACTTAAGTATGGCAAATGCTTTGGACTATGAAAAGCTAAAAGCTGAATTATGATTTGCCTAGGAGTTACATTGTCATTCCGAGCGCAACGTGTGCATCGCTGGGTGTACTACATGGACAAACCTCCCCAATCACAAATGCACGACCTAATCCACCTGACCAAAAAATGGTTACAACCAGAGACATTAACTGAACCTCAGATGGTTGAAAGAGTTGTCATGGACCATTACTTGAGGTCCCTGCCCATGACTTTACGCAAGTGGGTGAGCCACAGGGATCCTAAGACAGCTGCCTCTGATAGTTGAGATGGTGGAAAGGTATCTTGCAGCAGAGGAACTGTTGGCTATACCTCAGCATCCTTTAGATCCATGACAGCGAACTTCAGTGAAACCTGGTAAGACTATTCCATGGGAAAAGGGTCCTGTGTGGTTAAGAGAACTTAAAACTGAAGAGACTGTGAGCGTTCAGTTCAAAGATGGGTCAGTGGACCAGAAAGTTCTCACATGCCTAAAAAAGACTTGACCATTATGTGGTTAAATGTTTTAGGTGTGGTATGCCAGGACATGTTGTTGTTAGTTGCCCAGTTATTCAAGAACCTATGCAATGTTATGCTGTCTATGAACTTCACAGAATGTATTTCTTTGCCAGGTTAGCTTGTACTGTTGCACCATTGGCTGAGTTGAAAAACAAATGTGTGAGATTGTCTTGGGAGGTAACTGGGTAAAGGCATTGTTGGACTTAGGAAGTGTAATCACCCTTGTGAAAGATGGGTTGGTAAATGCTTTAAAGGGCCAGCAATCAACTGTTGGTGTAACTTGTATACACGGTGACACCTGTTATTATAATACTGCTGTTGTGAATATTGAGACCCCTTGTGGTTCAGCTACTGTTAATGTGGGAATGATCCCTTCCTTAGTACATGATGTTATATTAGGGAGAGACTTTAACCATTTTTGGAAATTGTGGAAGTCCTATTTGGTCACAGAGCCGAAAAGTATAGAGCCAGTGGACCATCCTGGTGATATGCTGGCTGCAGGTGTGATCTCGGTACCCTCAGACCCTTGCCCTTTTGCTAGTATGGCTGGGTAAGTGGTAGATGATGAGAAACAAAGTGAGATACCTCCTCCAGAGTAGGCAGAGGTGATAGACATGGTTGAAAGCATACCTCCCCTTGAAGTGAGAGAGGATATGTTTGCATCTGAACAGTTAAAGGACTCCACCTTGATAAGAGATAGAGAAAATGTGAAAATTGTTAATGGGAACCCATTAGATCCAGATAGCAGGCTTATGTTTCCACACATGGCCCTTAACAATGAGGTCTTGTATCAAGTGACAAAAAGGGGTGAGAATGTAGTAGAACAGCTTGTTGTTTTTCAGACATATAGAAGAATTGTTTTGGACCTTGCTCATGGTCATATCACCGCAGGACATCTAGGGGCTAAAAAGACCATTGAGAGGGTTTTGCAGCAGTTCTTTGGGCCTGGGGTGTATAAAGATGTGTCTGAATTCTGTTCTTCCTGCCCTGAGTGCCAGTATCATGCTCCTAGACCCCATTTCAAGAGTCCTCTAGTGTTCATGCCTGTTAGAGGTCCTGTTTGAATGGATAGTCATGGATTTGGTTGGACTCTTGTTAAAGTCTGCTCAGGGACACCAGTATATACTCATAATAGTGGATTATGCTACTTGATATCCTGAGGCAATCCCTTTGTGTAATATGTCAACCAAGGGTATAGCTAGAGAGCTGGTGCATGTTTTCAATAGGGTGGGAATACCAAAAGAAATTTTAACTATCCAAGATACCCCCTTTATGTCTAGAATTATGAAGGAGTTATGCATATTGTTTAAAATTACTCAGTTGAGAACCTCAGTTTACCAACCTCAAATGGGTGGATTGGTAGAGAGGTTCAACTAAACTTTAAAAAGTATGCTTCAAAAGGTTGTTGACAAGGATGGGAAAAACTGGGATTGTTTGTTGTCATATTTGATGTCTATTAGTGAAGTACCACAGTATTCCACAGGATTCTCTCCTTTTGGTCTGTTATATGGAAGACATCCCAGAGGGTTGCTAAGGAGACATGGGAAGGACAACCCACACCCTATAAAAGTGTAATTGAACATGTGTCTCAGATGAAAGGATTGTGGCCATGGTGCACTTTGCCAAAGAACATATGGAGCAGGCCCAACAGAGTGTGTATAACTGGAATGCGAGGGTATGTACATTATCCCCTGGGGACAGAGTGCTTGTTTTGATACCCACAGAGGAAAGCAAGTTTTTGGCAAAATGGCAAGGGCCATATGAAATCAGGGAGAAAGTTATTGAGGTTAACTATAAAGTATACCAACCAGGCAAGAGGAAGCCTGAACAAATTTACCATGTTAACTTTATAAAACCCTGGTAGGATAGGTTAGCTCTGTTAGCTGAACCTAGCCCACCAGTAGATTCAGTCCCTTTGATTCCAGAAGTATAAATGTTGCTTAGTAGGAACAGAGATTTGTTTTCTGCACTGCCCAGCTGAACAGCCATAATAAAGCATGATATCATTACACAACCAGGTGTTACGGTCAATCTAAAGTCATATAGAATTCCTGAAGCACAGCATGAGGCTGTCTCTAAGGAGGTTAAGTATATGCTAGAGCTTGGTGTCATCGAGGAGTCTAATAGTGACTGGCCCAGTCCCATAGTTTTGATCCCGAAGCCTGATGGCAGCCTACGCTTCTGTAAGGATTTTCAAAAATTAAATGCAGTTTCCAAGTTTGATGCATATCCCATGCCTTGTGTGGATAAGTTGATAGAGAGGCTAGGTATCTTACCACACTGGACCTGACAATGGTTTTTGGCAATTATCATTAACTGATAGGGCAAAAGAAAAGCTTTGTCGGTTCCAGAAGGGCTATTCCAGTATAAGATGTTGCCTTTTGGGTTGCATGGAGCCCCAGCAACCTTTCAGCGTACAGTGGAAAGAATTTTGAAACCCCAGACAGTATGCAGTGGCCTATCTGGATGATGTGTTAATCCACAGTCCAGATTGGGAATCTCAGTCAGAATACAGGTGGTACAGGACTCAATTAGGAAGGCTGGCACAACAGCCAACCCTAAGAAATGTTGCCTAGTAATGGAAGAGGTTCAATACTTGGGGAATACCATAGGGAGAGACCTCATTATGACCCAGTTAAGCAAAATTGAAGCTATACAAAACTGGCCCCATCCCATAAACAAAAAACAAGTTAAAGCCTTTTAAGGGATCACTGGGTTCTACAGACGGTTTATCCCAAATTTTACCACCACAGCAGTGCCACTAACATACCTTACAAATGGGAAACAGTCTAACTTGGTGAAATGGGGCCCTGATGCTGAAGAAGCATTTCAGGCATTGAAAGTTGCTTTGTGTACACAACCGGTGTGGTTCAGACTGATGCCTCAGAGGTAGGGGTAGGAGCAGTGTTGTCCCAAAATAGGGATGGGGAGGAGCACCCCATTCTTTATATGAGCAGAAAACTCAATTACCATGAAAAAGGGTACGCTATTGTTGAAAAAGAGGAGTTGGCCATTAAATGGGCATTGGACACTTTGAGGAATTACCTCTTGGGGAGATGGTTTAAGGTCATAAAAGATCATGCCCCATTAAAATGGATGGCAGTAAAGCGAGGCCAAAATGCCAGGGTAACAATATGGTTTTTAGCCATTCACTGTGGAACATAGGACTGCGTCCCAATTGGCTAATGCAGATGCGTTGTCCCGCATCTTTTGCTTGGGGGCTGCAAGTGTTCCACCCCCTGAGTCGAAACAGGAGAGGGGGATATGTGACAAGGTCACTGGCATCATATTGGAAGGCAGGTATATTTGCCCTAGATTCCTGACCTATGTGTTTTCAAACCTCAGGAAGATGTTTGTGTTAGGAACTTATTTGGGCTGTTAGCTTCACAGAAGGCTAAATAGGACTTTCAGCTGTGTGGCTGTTTTAAGGCTAATCACCATTGCAGAAAAAAGAGACAAAGATTCCCGTACGAGAACACAGTCTCACAATAAATTACAGTTAAAACTAGAGATGAGCAGGTCCGGTTCCCTGTAAAGCGGACCCACCCGAATTTAGGGGATACAGGGCGATCTGCCTGCCCCGGATCCCTGACCCGAGGCAAAACCTCGCAACCCCTCTGTCGAGTTGCAAGGTTTTGTTTTCAGTGGGCTTAATGCTGATTTGCTGAGAGAGCCATCTGTCACGGCTCTCAGCCAATCAGCGTTAAGCCCATTGAAAACACTACAAAGAAAGAAAAAAAGATGGCGCCCACCATCCCTCACCGCCTGACACTGCCGGCATCCCCCACTGCTGACCCCACCAGCACCCCTGCTCACAGCATCCCCCGCTGCTGACACCACCAGCACCCCCACTCGCAGCATCCCCCGCTGCCAACACTCCTGCACTGCTACCCAACGTACTGAGGACACCATCAGCGACCCCCAACACAGCCGACACTCCCACAGTGAGGACACCACAGCACCCCTGCACTGCCGACACAGTCAGCAAACCTGCACAAAGGACACCGCTGGCAACCCCACTCTGCCGACACCACTGGCACCTTGCATTGAGAACACCCCTGCACTGCTGACACAGTCAGAAAACCTGCAATGAGGACACCGCTGGCACCCCCGCTCTGCCGACACCACCGGTACCCTTCACTGAGAATACTGCCAGCACTGCCATTCCATGTACTGAGGACACCACCAGCAACCCCCGCACTGCCAACACAGTCAGCAAACCTGCAAAGAGGACACGGCTGGCAACCACGCACTGCTGACAGCCAACAAACCTGCACTAAAGACACCACTGGCACCCCCGCACTGCCAGCAAACCTGCACTAAGACACCACTGGCACCTCTGCACTGACGACATAGCCAGCAAACCTGGACTAAGACACCACTGGCACCCATGTACTGCCAACACAGCCAGCAACCTGCACTAAAGACATCGCTGGCACCCCCGCACTGCCAACATCACTGGTACCCTTCACGGAGGACACTGCCAGTACCGCAGCACTGCCATTCCATGTACTGAGGACACCGTCAGCAACCCCCGCACTGCCGACACTACTGTCACAGCAAGTGCACTATTGGTGTATCCAATCCACACTGTATAACACACTGTATCCATGTTGGAAATTAGAAACTGAACTACCACATGTTAGTGCCACCCACTGTGTCACTTAGCTTAGTCAGCCAGCTAGCTGGATGCAACCTTTTGGCCTTAACTAGATTAAGCAAATAATATCGTGAGATTGTCAAAATTTATTGGAAATTACTGGAAATTAATGTTATTGAGGTTAATTCTACTGTAGGAACAAAAGCAGGCCAATTTTATGTGATTTTTAGCTGTTTTTATGATTTTTTAATAAAAAAATCCAGATCCAAAACAGAAACACGAAAACAAAACACGGAGGTGAGGTTGTGGCAAAACCAATCCAGATCCAAAACCAGGGGAGATCCAGATCCAAAACAAAAACACGGGGGTCGGCGCACATCTCTAGTTAAAACACAACTTTTAAGTTCTTATTCATATCCACATATGTGGTTCCTTAAAACACAGCAAAATAGAGACACAAAAATAAGAAAAAATAAGAACATACACAAATACACAGCATTATTTAAAATACACTTTATAGTGTTATATTGTTTGTGGATTCAATTTATTGAATTATTTAGTGCAGTATATCCTTATTTCTGCACTTCTATTGATAAATGTAATAATAGTGTGACACAGCTCTGGTTTATTCACTCATCATATTATCCAGATACAGCATCTGTAATGTCTGTTTGGCCAGACATACCTACTAGGTATTTAAATATGAGGCTATTTATTCACATTCTTCTGTTAAAAATCATAAAAGCTTATACTGATTCATCATGCCCCTTGTATCTGGAGTATTGATTCATCTACAGTAGTCTCTCCCCATATCACACGTTCTGACCTCATATTCAGAGGACGTATGGCTAGAGTTATTAGGACCACTATCACCCACAATGCTCTATAAACAGCATTCTGTTTGTGATTTAAATTTTGTTGCATACATTGATCTCCCCTGTTGACATCAGGTGATATGTCATTCTTGTATTTTATGTGTTTCACTTTAAACTTGTTAGAAGTGCTTTAAAATGTATTTAAATTTCATGATATTCATAACAGGGGCGGAACTAGCGGCGGTGCAGCTGGTGCCTTGCACCGGGGCCCGCTGTGGTGCAGGGGCCCATGGCCGCATGCATCCAACAGCGCCGCTGCCCACGGACCTGGTCCCCATTACCTAAATGTTTGGAGCTGGAGATACCCACCGTGGCCCTGCCCCTTGATCCAGCAGCCTGGCCCCTTGTTATGACATGGCACGCGTGATGTCATGACGTCACGTGCGCCGTGTCATAATAAGGGGCCGGGCTGCTGGAGTAAGAAGATTGAGAGGAGCTGCGGTTCAAGAGGAGCAGAAGAGGAAGAAATAAGGTAAGTGGCGGTGGTATGGAGGGGGGAGGGTGAAAGAGGCTGACACACACTGGCTCTGGGGGGGGACAGGCTGACACATGCTGGTGCTGGAGGGGACAGGCTGACACACACACTGGTGCTGGGGGGGAGATGATGAGGCTGACACATGCTGGTGCTGGGGGGGGACAGGCTGGTGCTGGGGGGGATGAAGAGGCTGACACACGCTGGGGGGGACAGGCTGACACACATGCTGGCACTGGGGGGGATGAAGAGGCTGACAGACATGCTGGTGCTGGGGGGGACAGGCTGACAAACACGGGCTGGGGGGATGAAGAGACTGACACATGCTGGCACTTGGGGGGGGCAGGCTGACACACACACTGGGGTTGGGGGGGATGAAGAGGCTGACACATGCTGGTGCAGGGGGGGACAGGCTGACACACACACTGGGGCTGGGGGGGAGGCTGACACATACACTGGGGCTAGGGGGGGAGGCTGACACACTGGGGCTGGGGGGAGGCTGACACATACACTGGGGCTGGGGGGGAAAGAGACTGACACATGTTGGGGGGAAGAGGCTGACACACGCTTGGGCTGGGGGGGTAAGGCTGACACATGCTGGGGCTGGGGGGAAGGCTGACATGCTGGGGCTGGGGGGGTGAAAGAGGCTGACACACGCTGGGGTTGGGGGGGAAAAAGGCTGACACACTTGGGCTGGGGGGGAAAGGCTGAGACACGCTGGGGCTGGGGGGGAAGGCTGACATGCTGGGGCTGGGGGGGTGAAAGAGGCTGACATACGCTGGGGCTGGGGGGGAAAAAGGCTGACACACTGGGGCTGGGGGAGGAAGAGGCTGACACACACTGGGGCTTGGGGGGGGGAAAGGCTGAGACACATGCTGGGGCTGGGGGAAAGATGCTGACATGCTGGGGGGAAAGAGACTGACACACACTGGGGCTTGGGGGGGGGAAAGGCTGAGACACATGCTGGGGCTGGGGGAAAGATGCTGACATGCTGGGGGGAAAGAGACTGACACACACTGGGGCTGGGGGGGAAAGAGGCTGATACACGCTGGGGGGGAAAGAGGCTTACACACGCTGGGGGGAAAGAGGCTGACACATGCTGGGGCTGTGGGGGAAAGAGGCTGTCACATGCTGGGGCTGGGGGGGAAAGAGGCTGACACATGCTGGGGCTGGGGGGAAAGAGGCTGGGGCTGGGGGGAAAGAGGCTGACACATGCTGGGGCAGGGGGGGAAGAGGCTGACATGCACACTGGGGCTGGGGGGGAAAGAGGATGACACATGCTGGGGGTGAAAGAGGTTGACACACCCTGGGGGGAAAGAGGCTGACACACACTGGGGCTTGGGGGGAAAGAGGCTGACACATGCTGGGGCTGGGGGGAAAGAGGCTGACACATGCTGGGGGGGAAAGAGGCTGACACACACACTGGGTCTGGGGGGGAAAGAGGCTGACACACTGGGGTTGGAAGGAACACACGCTGGTGGGAAAAATGAGGCAGAGACATGCTGGGGATGGAGGGAGAATGAGGCTGACACACTCGGGCTGGACAGACTGAATTTACTGACGGTTGGGGCAGTGAGGGGTGGTGAGAAAACAAAGCTGGGCAGCAGGACAGACACTGTATTTAATTACTGGGGAGGGGTGAGAGGTGGTGAAAAAATGTTGGGGTGCCAGGAATGGGTGGGGTGGGGGTGGGATGTGAGGGGGCCCAAAGCATACTCTTGCACCTGGGCCCACCACTCTCTAGTTCTGCCACTGATTCATAATAATCATTTAATTCACTCCTGTTGGGTTTTTATTTTATTACATACTACCATATTCAGGTCAAGTCTGAAACAGGACACTGACTCAGCTCCTCTTATTATCTTATGGACTAATTATGTAATTGGAAACTTCCAATTGCTTACTTAGGCAGGGTACACAACTGAACGATTTGTAATCGTTCCAATTTCCTATCCAATTTCCCTTGAAGGCAGAACTTCCTAAATTGAGCGTACACCCTGTCCAATTTCGCATAAGATTTGACAATTTGTTGAATCATCAAATCAAATGTGCTGTACAGTGTACAGTGGGCTGATCGTCCGGTTGTCCGTACACACTGTGCGATTGGCACCTTATCGTATGCATTATCTTATGATTGTCTGTGCAGCACAGGCAATCATAAGACATCGCATACGACCAGCGGGAGCGTGCAATTGTGCGTACACACTATGCGATTTACATGATTCACCGTTCCAATTACCTTAATAGTGCCGATATCATCCTGGTGTGTATGCACCCTTATGGAGCGTACACACGGTCAGATTTGTCAGACTTGTCAGATTTGTCAGATGAACGATTGAACGATTAAACGATTTGAATGATTGAACGATTTTTGACTACATTAAAATGAATGGAATCGTCCAAGTCTGACTGCAAACCCATCAGATGTCAGATATCGTTATCTGACAAACGGGAACGCGCATTGTTGATCGTCCATCGTTCAGGCATGTCAGATATGAACGATTTTCCTTCAGATATGAACGACTGAACGATTTTTAAATCGTTATCGTTCATATCTGAAGGAAAAATCTGATCGTGTGTATGCACCATTAGTCTTTGGGTGGAGGGAGGCAGAGGAGCCCAAGGGCTTAAAAAAAGCAAGTCCATACAAGTTTTCCTAAAAAATTATGGTTTTAGGAAAAATTAGACCTGTCATAAAGATGCAAGAAAAAAATAAGAGAAGCACCCAGTTGAATTCCAAAAACCTTGCACCTGTGGGAAAAACTCCACAGGTGCAAGAGTTTTGCTAAACTCACACCTTATTGAATATGCCTCAATATGTCTTAAAAATGGTCATTAGACATGTTGAATATGGATTTAGAAAAGTGGGAATAAAAAAATGTTGTGTTTTTGTACTAACTCAAATTTTGAGAACCAGACACTTTGTCTACTAACGTTACACCTGTGTTATGACAGTTAAATCTGACTTCTCTGTTCGTTTATACTGTACCAAAATGCAATGCAATTAAAACTCTATGCTGTAGTGTTTTTATAGCATCAAAAGATGATGTACACCATATTTACCATATCTTCTAAACGTAGGCAAGGACGATCTTCTTGCCCATTGATCGTTGACAACTGAAAAATGATGTTAAAATTATACAGAAAAAAAAAGAAAATGTTAAATGAGATTAATTTATATGTTTAGGGTAAGTAGAGGATTACGAAAGCTACCTGAGTCCAGTTATACAGTACCATTGTTTTACAATAATAACGTTGCAGCTAAAAGAGATTTAAAATTGCACTACCCCAGGGGTAGCAGAATAAAGAGCTTTAAGGCAGTGGTGATCTGCAATTTGCATAAGAATAGTGAACAGTGGACTTGATAACTAGCACCAAACATGGAATGAAAATCAATATAATATAAAAATAACCTTCTGTTTAATAAGGTATCATGTACAAGATATTTAAAGTGTCAGTGCTAGAAAGGTGTTGATGAAGATAAAAATGTCTTCAATTGAGTCACAAGCTAAGTATGTAAAGTGCATCAAGTGCCTGTGCAATAATGTGTGTCCAAAATGAGGTTACTAGTGTCAAAGAAGGGGTTAAAATCTTCTAAAAAAACATGTTTAATGTATCACATAAAGCAGCTGAAGTCGGTACAAGTAAATAACCTTTAACAATTAAAATGACTTCTAGCTCATCTATTAGGTACCAACGACAATGCAAGAAATTACAGTTAAAAATACATTTATTTAAACTAATTTCAAATAAAGACAACAATTTATTACAGCAAAATAATTGTAAAAATATGGCGGCCTAATACTCAAAGCATTTTATTAAATATTTTCAAAATAATGCAAAGATGATACTGTAAAAACAAAGTGCTGAGTACAAGATGCTTATCTTAATCAGAGTATGAGGTAGGTTCATGAAAGGTAAGATCATGGAGCTCCCAAGCTGTTTCATCTGGCTTTCAGACTTCAAGGGGATATGGCTCCATTGGGGTAATCTGATACTTACACCCCGTCAGCATGGACAAATTGGTCATCATTAGTGATGTCACTTCCTGTGGTCAGGATGTTGTTTATTCAAAACAATGCCCTGGGCTTGTGTATAATGTGTATAAGAAAAAATCAAAATATATTTAAAAAAATAAAATAAATAAAAAAAATATATAATATATATTAAAATAAAAACCCTCATGCTATGATAGCTATACAGTCATAGCCAAAAGTTTTGAGAATGACACAAAGTGGTTTTCACAAAGTTGGCTGCTTCAGTGTTTTTAGACCTTTTTTTCTCAATTGCTACTATGGTATACTGAAGTAATATTACAAACATTTCATAAGTGTCAAAGGATTTTGTTGATTACATTAAGTTTATGCAAAGAGTCAATATTTGCAGTGCTGACCGTTTTTTTTTCAAGACCTCTGCAATTTGCCCTGTCGTGCTGTCAATCAAAATCTGGGCCACACACTGACTGATGCCCACCCATTCTTGCCTAATCAGTGCTTGGAGTTTGTCAGAATTTGTGGGTTTTTGTTTGTCCATCCGCCTCTTGTGGATTGACCACAAATTCTCAATGGGATTGAGGTTTGGGGAGTTTCTTGGCTATGGACTCAAAATGTTAATCTTTTGTTTCCCGAGCAACTTAGTTATCACTTTTGCCTTATGGCAAGGTGCTCCATCATGCTGGAAAAGGCATTGTTCATCACCAAACCGTTCTTGGACGGTTGTTTGAAGTTGCTTTTGGAGGATGTTTTGATACCATTCTTTATTCATGGCTGTGTTTTTAGGCAATATTGTGAGTGATCTCACTCCCTTGGCTGAGAAGCAACCCCACAAATGAATGGTTTTAGGATGCTTTACTGTTGGCATCACTGTACTGAGACAACACCTTCTGTCACTAGGAGACTGGGATGCCAGATTTTGGCACATGATACTGGATGACATTTCCTCCTCACCTGTGGATTACCATTAATCTGTGTATGAAAGGGAAAATGGGACACACAACTGCACAGGAGTATGAATAATATATAAACAATTATGAGAACAGACATAATAGAAATCAGGTGGTGCTCCCTAAAATATATAAGTATATAGTGTACAAACTTTTAGAGAAAGGACTCCTAAACGAGGCACACCCCAGGTTTTGAAAGAAGGAGCAGAGCTTTCCCCCTTTACTACATTAGATGAAACTGAAGCACTTGAGAACTTGATTTGTGGGATCCTTTTAGTACCTCAGATCCGCCATTATCTGTAGGGACAAATACTGTAGACCCATATGCAAAATAAAATATTCCTTCTACCCACAAAACACTAATTGTCCTGAAATTAAAATATTTCAGGACCTAGCGTCTAGAGATATGGATGATATATTTTGAAAGAATTTGAAGAAAAAAACATTACATAGAAAACACACTCTGGATGATTATGAAATCCAAGCACTGAAGGAAATTGAAACTTGGCCAAATGTGGTTTTCAAACCCCCAGATAAGGGGGGAAACAGAGGACCAGAAATGCTATCTACATCTTCTATTCAATCCCACTGATAATTATGGTATCCTGTACAAACAGGATAATTGACAAAGCTAAAAGTGAGGGTGTAATAACTAAACATGAGTTTTAATTTCTGAGAGTGACATCCCCCAGAATAACAACATTCTACCTACTACCCAAAGTCCATAAGGGACGACCCAAACCACCAGGGCAAGCCATTGTATCTGGCATAGGGGGATATCCACATAAGCCAGTATCTTTGTCGATACACATCTTAGACAATTTGTCGCTAAATTACCCTCCTATGTGCATGACACTCGGGATGTCCTAAGAAAAAATAACAACATCACCTGGAGGGACAGATACTAGCTAGTATCAATGTTGAGTCCCTCTATACCAGTATTCATCATCACGAAGGTACAAGACAAAATCTGATTTATTGGTAACTTTTGCCATGAATGACAACCAATACGAGCCATATTACAAAAACACTGGAACATTTTGATGTTGGATTCTGATCTCCAACAATGTCTGGGCCCAAGAGTCTGGCGCAGGGTAAGAAATTTGAAAGATATATGTGTCTGCAGCCATTTCTCAAAGGAAGTCAAGAAAAATCAAATCACTAAAGGTACATTCTCTTGCAGACAATGTAAAGCCTGTCCCAATATGATTAACAACAAAAAAGATAATGGATTGGTTTGGTCGGAAACATCTTCTTCAGCATTTTATCAACTGTAATACTGCGGCAGATATTTACTGTCTTGAATGCCCTTGCAGTAAGCGGTATGTTGGAATGATGACCGGACCACTAAAACAACGTATCCTAGAGTATATTGGGAATGTTAAACATGTGGCTACGGACATACAATGGATGAAAAAGATCACCACAGTGGCTTTTTTTTACCAGCCATCATGGATGTTGGAAAGGTCTTAAGACCTTTGGCCTTGAAAAAGTATCTGTGGGTCCAAGACAAGGAGATTTAACAAAGGAACTTCTCAAAAAAGAATGTGAGTGGATTTTTAGACTAGACACAGTCAGTCCACTAGGAATGAACAAGATGATTAACTATAGCCCTTGCCTCGATATTTGACTTATTTTTATATAAATTGAGCTTTTTAACCACTCTTCTTAATTTTAATTTGAAATATGAATTATTCACATTTAACACTTATGGTATATTTCTTTCACAATCACTTTTCAGTTATTCATCATCTCTTATATTGTAGTTTTTAACATTATTATTCATTATGATTATAGTTCAAATAAAACTGTTGTATCTTACTCTAGTTTAACATATGGTCACTTTAATAATTACTCACCTGTTTATTGGTAAATTATATTATTATTATGTATTGTCATTTTATACAAGGATTTATGAATTATTCCTAAAATAATATTATAATATCAATATATAGTGCTTTGAGTATATGTCCTTTGCAATTATCTATAAAAAATAAGTTTAGTCACAATTGCGGCATATAGTACAGTATATTTATCATATTTTTATCCAAATTGTATTTTACACTAGTTTCACATATGGTCACTTTAATAATTATATTACTCACCCATTTATCAGTATATTATATTGAATTTATTTTTGTCACTATACAAGGATATATTGATTATTCCTATTATTCTATCAAAACAATATTATATCATAGTATCAATATGCTGCCTTGATTATATGCCTTCTGTAGTTATCTAAATTTTTGATAATGATCGCGGTGTGTAGTTCAGTATATTTATTGTATTTTTATTTCATTTTTTTATCTGAATTTTTATTATTGCTTTTTCTATATGGGATTAGAGGGTCAAAATACAAGGTTAAAGATTCAAGGTGTATATTAGCTCTGTCATATATAAATGATCTAACTACTATGATAAAATTAGTTGTTCTTGTTATCCTCTTTTTAATGTTCTGAATCACAATGCAGTTTCTCCATAAATTCATCGATAAGTAACTTTTAATGACAACTATACACAATGATTATGCAGTGTTGACATTAAACCACAAAGAGGATATGCTGAGTAGAATAATATCCACCCTCTATGGATGTGGGACATAGTATATCTATGTACAGCTACAGTGATTTCCGTTATTATATTAAACCAGTGGGGCTCTCTGACTTATTGACTAACACAGGGATGGTGTGTGGCTCTGCCCCCCTATGTGATCTCACTTCTATTTTTCATAGTTGAGCCTATCTATGGCGAAATGTGCATTGGCTCGATAGCTGGGGGGATCCCAGTGCGCCCTGAGGATCCCACACCATTTATCCACTTGGAGAGTATTCCTGACAGGTATCTGTGCTATTATTATTATCTGCTCTCATTAGCTGCCACTGACTGTGATTCCCTGCGCTGCCTAGAGCAACAGGAATTTAATTATCTTTCTGGCACTAACAGCAGAAGCAGACTGCACTGTTTCTATTGTGCCATGAGACAGTGAAACTCATTACACATCCTCTATATGCATAAGACGTGGTACAGCAGAATCTGACCTATTAGTGCACATACTCTAATTTTCATCACTATCTAGATATACATTTACTCTATCCTCTCCAAGTTATAACAGAGGGACACCTGTGATTACCATTATATCCATTGAGATAAATTGATTGATTTTTTGGATTATGGTGAACAGCTTTTTAATAATTATATATATATATATATATATATATATATATATATATATATTATGATACTATGTCATGTTATATGTGTTGTGTCTTATTCTCACCTTTGATTTTGCACACATGAAGATTAATCCTTCATGGTCAGTGTATTAATTTATAATAATTTTCTTTGTTTGCTACCTATACCATACCATCTATTATCATTTATACTCAAGTGTTTCTGGTATTTTCAGATTGCAGATAATGATGCAGGACTATACATCTACATATGGTAATCTCTTAAATTAGTTGCATGTACATAAGTGAGATATTCTTATAAACATCATTCATAAGTGCCGTTTAAAGTGTTCATAACTTATTGTAAATATGTCCTAAGATGAATGTTATCTTTATTGCCAGTTGCCGTTAACAACTGAAAAATATATATTTGATTATTGTTGGTTGGCATAGATAAGCCTATTAGATGTATCATAATGACATATATCTGAAAGTTTATGCTGTCTTGGTGATATTCGTTTTTGCTTTCCCCCCCCCTTTTTATTTTATAATCTATGCCAGGTGTAATTATCTTTTTCTTTTTAAATGTGACCAATTTCAAAATAAGTTTTAAACAATAATTGTCAGAGCTGCAGGCTAAAGCGGCAGCTGGCAGCACAACCCTCCCTGTAAAGGACCACTCTGTCTGTAAGAGCGGCCCTTTGTGGTGGAGGAACTTCCGGTTCTATGACCCAGAAGCCCCTCCAGTATCCTTCTGCGCATGCTGCGGGGGTTGCTGGGAGGGATCCAAATGGATCCCTCTATCAGCACTCTGTGGAGAGAAGCCCATAGGCCTCTATGAGTAATGCCATCAGAAATATGGTGTACCCACTGCAACCCCAGTCCCAGAGTACTGTACATTGCACTCAAGGGTTTAGCGAATAAGAGAAATGTTGTCAAACCCGCATTTTTGGCTGTTTGGCCACATTTTTACCCTTGATGCATCTCGCCCAATGGGCAACTGCTGTGTGTAAGAAAGAATGGGTGACTGCTGTGTGAGTGTGAGACAGTGGGTGACTGCTGTGTGAGTGTGAGATAATGGGTGACAGCTGTGCGTGAGAGAGACAATGGGTGACTGCTGTGTGTCTGTGTGTGAGAGAGAATGGGTGACTGCTGTGTGTGTGAGATAATGGGTGACTGCTGTGTGAGTGTGAGATAATGGGTGACTGCTGTGTGAGTGTGAGATAATGGGTGACAGCTGTGTGTGAGAGAGACAATGGGTGACTGCTGTGTGTGTGTGTGTGTGTGTGTGTGTGTGTGTGTGTGTGTGTGTGTGTGTGTGTGTGTGTGTGTGTGTGTGTGTGTGTGTGTGTGTGTGTGTGTGTGTGTGTGTGTGTGTGTGTGAGAATGGGTGGCTGCTGTGGGTATGTGAAACAATTAATGATGTGTTAGACACTGGGTGACTTCCATAAACCTGCATAGTAGCCATATCTATCCTCAGTAAAAAAAACAAAAAGGCGAGTAGCTGCTTTGAGCTAGTGGTGAATAAATGCTGTGGTGCATCTATTCACTGGAGAGAGGGACTGGGAGCATGCCCAGTAGCTCCCAGAGTGCTGGGCATGCATCCTGCATGATAACAATGAGGTGTGGCTCGTGGATCTGGCTTTACACACTAGATCATGCCCCCTAATTTTTATCAGGTGTGTGCCTCAGGCATGCACAACAATACACCCAGTGTTGCCAGTTAATATATTTGCTTACCAAATAAATATTGCTAGGGCCGACCCTGGAAGTGCTGGCTCAGGGTGCTAATGACACTGCAATGTGGGGAAAGGAAGACACATTGGTAGTGGGAGCCCAAGGGGATATGACACTGCTATGAACATGGTGCTGTGCTGGGAGAGGAGTGCTGGGTGAGGGGCGCTGTGCTGTAATTTATGCTATGAGGGGATCTGTAAGAGGGGTGCTAGTTGAATGGTGATGTGAGGAGTGCTGTGGTAGGAGAGGGGTGCTGGTGAGAGGTGATGTGTTGGGTGAGGGGAAAGCCTGTGGTACTGTGAGGGGAGACTGTGCCCTATAGAATGCATTCTAAGGTGGGGGCATAAAGAACTTTCCCCCTAAAATGTGTTCCTTTTTCTTTAGTTACAGCAGTGTGCTGTGTGGGGAGAGCCTGGGATTACCTACTGGGGCACCGGACAAAATCTTGCCTAGGGCACCAAATTGGTTAGTGCCAGCTCTGGTAGGGGGACAAACATAAAAACTAGCAAAATATTCTTTTAGGGAGTCTGCAAGTATGGGTGAGGTGTTTTTTTGAATGCTGGTGCTTGCTGCAGGTGTGTTTTTTACGTTTTTTAAAACTTCACTTTAAACCCTGCTTGCACCCATTTTCAAGTACCCCAAATATGGAAGGACTACTTATTTTAAGCAAAAAATACTGGTTAATGCTATTCTTCACCACTTCTGTAAAGATGCTTATTAGTACCTTTTGACACAACTTAAGTAACCCCAAAAGCTTTATTAGGTCTATTTGGGGGCATCTACATTGATCCCCAATGTTAGTGCTTCTTTTTGGGGGTGTCAGGCTGATTTCCCCAATTCTGACAGCACTTTTCGTGTGGTTCCCCGGATTGCGTTTTCACATGTTTTGGAATTGAATACGGTGAATAGCGGGGCGTGCACAAAGTTTTTGTGTCCAAAACATGTGATGTTGGCAAAAAGTACAGCATGAAAACTTTTCCATAGGTGCAAAAACTAATTGAATACCACTCATAGTATTCTTAGTGGTTAGAGTGTACACCTGCATTTGCTTTTTTTTTTCTAATAAATTTATACCCAACATCAGTCCCTCTAAATATGTGCCCAATGTGCATGCCCCAATAAATGTGTCCTAAGTATATCTGTCCCTATAAATGTGTGCCAAGCATCTACCCCTATAATAGTGTGTCTGATGTGTCAGCCCTATAAATGTGTCTGTGTGCAGGGCCACCATCAGGGGGGGACAGCCAGTACTCCTGTACTGGGCCCGGACAGCTGAGGGGCCCGGCTGCTGGCATATTAATTGCTACAGTAGTTCATCACTCTCACACAGGACACAGAGAGAGTTCTATGAATGAGTCATCACACACAGGACACAGCTGAACAGTGTGTGATGACTCATTCATTAAGTAAGTCTCGGGCCGGCGCACTGCATGATCAGCACATACCTACCCGGCACCATTGTCCTGCTTCTGATACTGTGAATAAGGAGCAGCTGCAGGAGGACCATCTTATAATAAAGATAGAAGCACTGGACTCCCTCTTACAGACAGGTCCCCCTCTCAGGAATCAGGACCCCATCAAATAAGTAGTATCACCTCTGCGAGTCTGCCACCATACTATTTGCTCCACCCTCAGCTCTCCTCCTGATCTCCCCCCTGCTCTCATTGGCCAGCTACTGCATGTACTGCACTAAGGAAAGAAATGTGAGAGAGCAACTGTGGTGCCTCTGCCCCCTCCCCCTTCTATACAATCAATCTACCTCACTGTCCCCTTTACTATGTCTGAATCCTGCCTCTGAACCCCTCCCCAAATCTCTGTACTCTCCCGATAAGTTTTTGCTCCCCCATATCTGTGCCCCTGTTCCCCCATATCTGTGCCCCTGTTCCCACATACCTCAGCCTTTGCCCCCTCTCCATATTTATGCCTCTGTCCACTTTCCATTTTTGACTCTGCTTCCTTCCTATCTGTGTCTTAGTGTACTTTACCTAAGTGTACCTCTCCCTATTTGCACCTCTGTCCCTTTTACCAAGGTGTGCCCCTCCCCATGTGTGCCTCTGCCCTCTTGCCGGATGGCAGGTAAGCACAGTGGCCCGCATTCAGAGGCGGTCACAAGAAGCGAGCGCTCGCTCTGAATGAGGGCAGCCGGTTGCCTTTTCAAGTGTGGCCTCCTGGTCGCTAGCTAAGCTGTGGGTTACCACCCACAGCATTAGCGACCGACCAGGTTGATTGTCACGATGGTCAAGACCATTGGGGCTTGCGACGAGACCCTAAGGTTGGATCTCAGCAACCGCAAGCCCCAGGAAGCTTCCTGCAATGATCATATAAACGTATGCTGTTATTGTGAAAGAAAACAAATGTTTTAATACTTTACTTTGTTCAATCACTTTTCTTCAACCATTTGAGATGAGCTTACTGTGTATGCATAACCATTGTTATAGCAGGTTTGCAAAAGGCATTTACGCCCAGTCTCACAACTATGTTTGTAGTGTTTTTATTGTTGTGGATCCAGCAAGTGCAATAGAATGCACTAACTTCAATGGGGTCACTGGACTGTGTCATTTAGTTAAAATGTTACTTGTGTTTTTATACATGAAGGGCATATTAGACCACTGGATTACAGTATACTATCAGCAACAACGACCCTTGAAACAAAAACCAATAGTAAATGGAAATTGTAAAATTGTTAACAGTACAATGACATCTATTTATTTTATTTACAATGGTGGCACAGTATTCATGACACTGGATCAGTCACCCATCTATAATGGTCAGTGGTTGAAAATATTTCTAAACTTTTGATACAGTATCTGTTTTAGATTATATCATTTTTTTTTAGTCATTTGGATTATCTCACATCTAAATTTAAAATGTTCCTTAATCATACACATCTAAAATCCTTATTTTTTCCCACAAATGTACCTCTTCCATTAAATATATATATATATATATATATATATATATATATATATATATATAATCCGATGAAAGAAAGGGCACTCATAGACGACAATGGGTACAAAAATCAGTGTATAACCGTTCAAACGTTTACAGGGACACAGCCCCGTCATCAGGAACATACACATACAGCAAATGAAACCCACTTACCACAACCGATATATACCCCACCAGGGTGCCATCCACAGCGCTTCTCCACAGCTCAAGCTGCGTGCAGCTGCCTCCCACCGGCATCAGTCACTGACGCACTTCCGGGTCACGCTACCAAGGTAGCCATAGGAACCACATGAGCGCGTTCCATCGGCTAACTGCATGCGTGCCACACGTGCAACCACAGTAGCCTACCGCCGTGGGGTCGCCACAACACAAACGGCTGGTGGGTACAGCTGTGTATGACAATCCCCGAGCTAGCCAAAACACAAGCGCAATAATATATAAGAAAAATACAATATAAAAACAAACAATACATACATATAAAACCTATCACCAATAACAAGTATCAATGGACAGTACCATACAGGATGAAAATAATGTCATGCAGAGTCAATACATAGCATATACATGTATCTACAACCCAAGACTTACATAATCAATGCAGAGACTCAAACACCAGTGGATACACTTAATGGTACAAACGTATAGAGATAACCGGGCAACCCCCACTTACATCAAACAATTCCAATTAATTTTGTCATTCAGCCCGCCCGGTTTGGTGGTGCCCAAGCGCATAATCCACCTGGATTCTTTGAACAATAGTGACCTAGCTCGGTCACCACCTCGTAAGGAAACCGGTACATGGTCAATCATATAATATCTAAGAGAATCCAATGCATGTCCAGCTTCCGCAAAATGCCGAGCAACCGGCTGATCAATATCTCTGCCACTCAACTGCATGCGAATGGCAGAGCGATGTGCTGCCATCCGCTCCCTAAATTTTCTTATAGTCTGGCCTACATAATACAGCTCGCATGGGCATACAATCACATATACAACTTGAGTAGTTGTACAGGTCAAAACAAATCTGATGTCGTATATAACATCTTTATGCGGATGTTTAAATGTTTTGCAGCTCAACATCATTTTACAAGTGGTACACTCACTGCATTTATAGCACCCAGGGCTCTTCAAATACACATTCGGAGGGCTGGCTTTAGAAAAATCAGAGATATCAGAATTAACCAGTCTATCTCTCAGACTGCGTCCCCTCTGGAAAGCAGCCAGAGGTCTCTTTTTATTAAACATAGATAATTCTTTGTCAGTACTGACAATCGGCCAGAGGGCCCTAGTAGCTCTCCTGATAATAGGGCTTGCAGTCGTGAATTCACTGGTCCATGGGATCACATTCAAATCATCCCGTTTTACTGGGCTAAGTAACGTGTCCCTCTGTATCTCAAGCACCTCCTATATATAGTAAATTCTAACTTTAATCCTATAACTTTATTTACATCTTTGGCCTTATGGCCCCCATACACTGCACAATTTTTTACACAATATGGCCGTTTTCGATAGATCGTAATGACCAATGGTATAAAAATGGTGTTTTCATACATTATTATTACGATGCGCATCTGTATCATCATCGTAGATTTCGACGGATCGTGTATGATGTGACATACATTGTTCGCACTTTTGCTGGAGTATGATACGATGTATGCTATCCCTGGCCACTCCCCTCCTCCATTTTCCTACATTACAGTAGATGCATCTTGTGGTTATTAGCATATGATATATCTTATATAATCTATTAATTAAAGGTAGATAACATTCAAATAAGAAAAGAAAAATTATATCCAGCCATAAAAAACATAACAATTAAAGACCTCAAACTACCTTATTTTCTTGATTTTGGTTTGGAAAAATGTGGCATAAAAACCAATGATAATAAAAATAAATAAATAAAACAGTTCTAATAGTTTAAAGTGAGGGTCAAACCAGACCTGGAAGGGTCCTATTAAAGTAAAAGTACCAAGTGGTCCACACTTCATGACATTTTGGCATTTTGTCTTGGGGGAGGGCTGTGATATATTCCATGGAAGCAGTGTACCATATTTTATTGAGTAATGCAGGAATGAGGGGTGATTAAGTTTTTTTTCCAGTTATTAGCAATAAAGATTTTAGCAGCGTTAAATACATGGCCACATAGTCTGTTATAGGGTTTAGAAGTGTCTGGAAATGGTTTACATAGCAAGACATGTAATTGATTCTTAATCGCTGCAGAGCTAAAGCTATTACCTAACAGCGACAAGACTTAATCCCAGTACATTGAAATCAGTGGACAGTCCCACCATATGTGGAAGTAGGAGCCTTTATGTCCACACTGATGCCAGCAAAGGTCTGATGTTAATGTGTAGATGGAGTTACGTTTTTCAGGGACCATATAGAAGTTTGTAAGCAGTTTCTTTAAGGTTGGTGTTAATAGATTTCTTAGAGACCATCTGATGAATATCTGACCACTCTTAATCATTTATAATCCTACCTAGGTCAATCTTTCATGCTATTGCAACTGGTTCTTTGAGTTCAGGGAAAGACCCAGCTGATAGAGAATATAAAATGGAAATAGCAGGTTTACGACCAGGGTCATAAGTGCAGAGGTGCTCAAAAGAGCCGAGTACCCTGAAAGAATGTGATTTACTAAGGGAATTGATACAACTAGTGATCTGTAAATATGCAAAGTGGTATTTTGGTTGTAGGCCATATTTGTCTCTCAGTTCTTCAAAAAGTCCCCAACAACATATAAGACTCTAGTGACACAAACAGCTACTCAAGGGCACCAGTAAGGGCCCACACAACCCAAACAGAACTGAGGGTGTCTCCAAAGGGATGTCAAGGGGGATGGGTGCAAGGCTAATTCTAATCGTTTATTCACTCTGTCCCAAATACTCAAAGTGGCCTTAAAACAGAGAAACGCATGCATCAAGCCGGTCTCAGATGTGGAGGGAGCCATGGGAGAAAACCAACCCTCTAGTCCCCAATCAAATCGCTTTGAATATCCACCCATTTTTTATGTCCAGGGTTTAGATGCCAAGACATAATGTGGCTAAGCTGTACAGCAAAAGAATAATGTTCAAAAATAGGGAAGCTTAAACCACTGTTAATAGAGGTTTTAGCAAGACAATTTCTGCAAGCACAAGGTCTTTTACCCTGTCATATCAAAATTCCATAAAGGGACTGATTGGTGCATAGAAATGTAGTCGGGATACCGATTGGGATTGTATGAAACAAATAAAGCAATCTGGGCAAAATATTAATTTGAAAAGAATTGATACATCTAGTCCAGGAAACACAGAGGGGAGCCCATCTGGCCAAGTCCGCTTTAATAGATTTCAATAGAAGGATATACTTGGCTGCATACAACTGGTCATATAGTTTTGTTATCTGGATACCAAGATAAGTAAGAGACTTTGGCCGCCAGAGGTAACCGAAGTTGAGTTCCAATAATTTTGAAGCGGCAGGGGAAATTTGAAAAGCCAATGCCTCTGATTTTGATCCATTTCTCTTATGCCCCGAATATGTACCATACAAGGCTACTTCAGCTTCAAGGTTGGGAAGTGAGGTCAGGGGAGAGGAAAGGGTCAGCAATACATTATCTGCAAATAGTGCCGCAGGGTCTCGTCGCAAGCCCGATGGTCGCGATGGTCATGACCATCATGACCATCATCATGGCTGCTCACTATAGCTGTGGGTGGTCACCCACAGCTATGCGAGCGGCGGGGAGGCTGCTCCAAAATGGAGGGATGGCCCTGATTCAGAGCGAGCGCTCTGTCAGAACGTCCGGTTCTGAATCAGGGCCTCTGTCAGGACATCGTATTTTCAGTACATAAAGATAGACTACTTTTGCCAAAGTTCCATTGTGGTCGTTGGAGGAGCTATCCTGCTTGCTGGCATGCTTCTCATTCAGGGGATAGAGTGTTAAAGTGATCATCTGTTTCCCAGGTATCATCTGGTTGTGGGATTCCTAGATTGCTCATTATTTCAAACCTGATTCCATTTGGGTCACATGTTCTGAAACTTCCTATAGAGCACAGACCTCTAGTATAAAGCCTGTTACTAACTGTGTCTCAGTGTCTTTGCAACATTGCTTTCAGGACATTTCTTGGACTCCTGCCATATCCCCGCTGTGCCAATGGATTGCTGTGGACTTTGTTGTATTCCAGCTAAACTTCTGATGTCAGTCACCTGCTGCACTACAGGGCCCAGCATTCCTGTTGCCTAAGTATTGCTGATTGCTCCATCACTGCAGTTTCACCATTTTGCTGCACTATTTACTTTGCCTTTTGTCTTTCTGTTCCTGTGGATATTGAACTCTTCCTTGTTACAGTTGTCAACTACAACGTTACAATCTTCTCCACATCACGGGGCTCAACCCCGCTACAATCTTCTCCACATCACGGGGCTCAACCCGGTACAATCTTCTCCGCATTCTGGGGCTCAACCCCGCTACAATCTTCTCTGTGTCACGGGGCTCCAACCCCGCTACAAGCTTCTCCGCCTTACGGGGCTCAACCCAGCTACAATCCTCTCTGCATCATGGGGCTCAACCCCGTTCCAAACTCTAGCCATGCCGCAGGGCTCAACCCTGTCCTGGAATCTCATCATCTTACAGGGCTTAACCCTACTCCGACTTCACTACTCCACAAGGCTCAAGTGACCCTCTCCCCCTGTAGTATCTTATTAAAAAGTGATCTAATGGGATGGCAATATGCCTTAGAAATATTTATAGTAAGAAGCAGAAGGGCCATATGGGCCAGGTGCCTTAGAAGATTTCTGGCTGTTCAGGACAGCGACAAGATCTTCAATTGAAATTGAGGAGTACATTTTAGATATAAAGGAACTATTCAGTTTGGGAGGGATACAAGAATCCAAAAAGGCCTGTAAATTGAGGAAATGTGGTACAAGTATTGGGCCTCCATCTTGCAGGTTGTACAGAGATATATTGAAAGAGTCATTAATAACCACTGGATCATAGCTAAGAGTACCCTTTTTATTCCTAAGGGACGTAATTGTTTGGGATGCTTGTTTAGCATGCAAGCGAGCAGCTAACAATGTATTGGATTTATTTACTTTTTCATAAAATCTCTGATTCAACCATCTAAGGAATCTTTCTGTTCATTCTGCCAGCAAGGATTGGAGCTCCCCTCTTACAGCCTGGATCTGGTTGTATATAGAACAAAAGAGGGTGGATTTATGAATGCGCTCAAGCTGTTCTAACTTAGCGTTCATTTCAACAGTCTTTTCAGAGTTTTGTTTCTTTCTGTGGGAGGATATTTAATCACTGTGCCTCTCACTACTGCTTTGTGTGCTTCCCAAATTGTGTGAAGACTAACATCTGGGGTAATATTCAATTGAAAATAGTCAGCAATCTGAGCCCAAAGATAGTCCTTAAATCGAGGGATATGGAGAAGTGCTTCATTCTGTTTCCATGAGGGACAGCCTCTAGGAGATTGCAGGGGGTCAAACTGTACTACCACTATAGAGTGATCTGGTCAGGTCTGGATTGTTAGTTGTACCCAGTGTGGATGAAGGAGAAAAAACTGAAATGTGTTTTGCAGTATTCAAATGCAGCAGGTTTATTAGGAGTATTATAATTCATGAAATGGCATTAGGCATATAACCTGGCAGAAAATAAATTAGTCCAAATTATGTGAGGCTGAAAACAAATGTTTTGCAGAAAAACAAAGTCCAGTTAATGAGGCTGGAAACAGGTGTCTGGCAGAGAAATAAAGTCCAAGAAATGAGGCTGGGAACAGGTGTGTCAGGCAGACAAATAAAGGTGACCAAGCCATCCTGCCTGCAGACTGCATTAGCATCAGCAATACCACACACATGGAACCACAGCCTTGGTCCACTGACTATCTTGGCGTGGTAACTTTACTGTCACTTCCATGTACTCTCTCATCTGAGTTCCCAGCATGTGACTCCCCCTGCAATGCCTTAAGGTAACAGGGGAGAGACGCTGCTTCTCCACAGACAGCAGAAGTGACTTTCTGTTGTTTCTTCTGTGTTACGCTATTTGCACTCTCTCATCCCCTGTTAGATTGGACATAGGAAAGCAGAAGTGATTTAGCAGTTTATTAACCACAGACCTTACTGTCTTCGGCAACATTCAATCTTTTGCATGTGACACTCATTTATCTTATATGATCTAATTACTGTTCTTTTATTGTATTGTACCTATTAGACAGAACTTGATGTTGTTACATGATGTAAGTAATCTTCACCTTACTGCTGCCTAAGATCCTGAGCAATTCAACTGCATTGTATTAAACCGGTTTTGCCTAGAAGTGATGGTTACAGCAGACCTATAGATTAGAACTGCTGGTGCCTGTATATTGACTCTATATTTTCGATTATTCTTATAATTATACTCATCTGTGTGTTTTCTCTCTGACCCACTGTGATTTTCAAACAAGTGGAGTTAGGAAGAGGGGTTAATTCAGTCTTAGATATTTGCCCATTTTGTTTCACCTAGCCTATAATTAACAGTAGAATTACTTTTATAGATCTAACAGGAGAATATATATGTTGTTAAATAATCCTTTATGCAAGATAAAGATGAGGTGAAACATTGTTTTATGTATATATAAACTGAGTGTTTCCTTAGTCCTGATTGCAACATCTGTGCTTTTTGCCCATGTTTATACATCATTCTTACTGGCAGCAGATTTACACTGATTGATGTATATGGTACATATAGGGTTTAAATACTCTTGTTCCCTGCTGCCATTCAATCAATGACTTGTGATACAAGGTAAATCACTCTCATATATTATATTATATATACCAACAATTGTTTTCTTATTGTATGCTGATTGCAACATTTATGTTGTTTACGTTTGATGACTATATGTATTTGTTTTATATGTGAGTTACTTAACTGAAGAGATTTTATCTTACCAAGTTCACTATTAAAAGTTAAGTTTTCATTTCATATAATTCTGTTCATTCATTTTCATTACATTTTCTTTCTAAGAGTGCCCCAACAATGGTTTAATTGTCTTTTTTTTTCTAGTGTTTGCTCTGCATAACTATTTATTATATAGAGAAATAAAGTCCAATGGAGGTGAGACTAAAGAACAAAGATCTGAAGTAATGCAGTGGGCACTGAGTCCGGAGAGCTGGGGGAGTCACAACCGTGGGGCGAGTAACGGGGTGTAGCAGGGTAGATGCTGGTATCTGGGAACAGCTTAAGGTGGAGAGAGAGCAGGAAACTGAACACTGCTGGGACTGCAATAATCACACTAAGCTAATGACCACAGAGAACTGTCACACATTGCACTGGCAACTAGAGGGTGTGCTGAACACCCTTAAGTACCATGGGAAAGTGCATGATAGGCTGCTGAGAGTCACATGCCAGAAGCTCCAACCTGATTGGCCCATTCATTTCACATGCCCAAAACCAAGATGGCAGCATACAGCAGTCCCCAGCATGGCAGCGCTGCCAGTCTCACCTGTCACTAGATGGCCTGTACCCTTGGAACAACCATGCACACCTCTCGCCAACCTGCAGACACCAGCACCCCCACCGGTAGGACCGCGCCAAAGCACCCGCACAGGCAGAGACCACGAACCACCAGGTACAACAACTCTGGTCATGACAGCAGCCTCTCCTTTATAAGTGGCCTCTGGACACTTCATATGCTTCTCTGGATTGGAAGCATGGAATTTGAGAATGAGACTAGGAGTGTGAACATTCTCCACTGTAATCCTGCATCATTTTTCTGGGCCGTAACCCTTCCATTCCAGCAGGTAATGTAAATGTCCATATCGGAAACTGGAGTCCAAGACTTATTTCACTTCAAATTCTACCCCTTTCTCAATGAGAACTTTAGAAGATTATTGTAGGACTTTGAGGAATTTATTGAGAATGAGCAGTTTTAGTAGGGAAATGTGAAACAAATTCGTAATTTTGAGGTAAGAAGGGAGTTTTAGTTGGTAAGCAACAGAGTTAATGAACTAGATGATGGAGAAAGGACCAATGAACTGGGGTACAAACTTAATTGGATGGAACCCTGAGGCGTAAGTTGCAGGTGGAAAGCCAAATGTGATCCCCTGTTTATATCTTGGGAACAGTTCTACATCCTTATATCTGCCCCTTTTTTATATCCCTGAGAGGTCTTGAGGAGAGTATCATAAACTTGTGTCCAGATCTGAGCAAATTTCCGTAATGTTGAATCAACTGCATGAACATCAAATATTGGCAGGTCTTTGAACTCAGGAACTCTAGGATGGAGACCATAAACCACACAGAATGGTGACTGACCGGATGAGAAGTGGTAAGAAGAATTATGCAAAAATTCTGCCCAAGGAATAGTCAGACCAATTATCTTGGGAGGACGCCATGTAGATCCTTAGAAAGATCCTGGTTCACCCTATCTGTAGATCCGTTACTTTGAGGGTGATAAGCTGTAGAGAAAATTAATTTAACTTGTAGAGTGGCACAGAGTGGAACAAAGTGCTCTCCAAAATTTGACCACAAACTGTACTCCATGGTCCGATATAATTTCAGCTGGGAGTCCAAGCAGGCAAAATATGTGATGTTCGAATAACTGAGCCAATTCAGAAGCGAAGGATAGTTTTTTGAGTGGAACATAGTGGACCATCTTAGTGACATGGTCGACCACCACCCAGATGGTGTTGTAGCCATTGGACCCCGGCAAGTCCATCACAAAATCCATGGACAGATGGGTCCATGGATGAGTAGGAATAGGAAGAGGCACCAGATCTCTGGCAGGGGCTTGTCTAGATGATTTGTGTTGAGCACACTGAGGGCCTGATTCAGAGCTGCTCGCTAGATGTGATCGCTCGCACGATGTGTATGTAAATTGTGTAGGCAGTGCTATCGCACAGCAATGCATTAGCACACCCAGTATTTCTTAGAAAGTAATCACATAGTGTATGCAGACACCCACCAGCCAGTTTTAAGATCCCCACTTGTGCCAGGAAGTGTATGCAACCATCAGTACATTGGATGCTATCACAGCGCTTGAGTTTGACCATATCCTGCCACAAGCACTGCGAGCACTTCAGTGTAAAAACAATCCAGGTGATGTGTACTATGATGCTGTCTATTAATTGTGCACACCTCTAAAATGCCATTTAGATGCTCAGGCACACCTGCATTTGCACCACCAATTCCCCATTTTTAATGGCCAGCCCCTGTTACCACCAACAAATGGCTTCCACTATCACTCACTTTGATGGTCTGTCTATGTGCAACGAGTGAATGCATTGTGAACTTTCACTAAGGTATCACATGCAAACTGCAATGCATATGCATGCGCACTTTCAAAGTCAAATAATTGGATATGATTGCTGTACAATTATTATCTGATGATATAGTCATTTATAGTTGGATGACATATTACTAGGACACTACTTTTCATCGCTGCAATCCAATATGCACAAATGCGAATCCACAATGCACATACATTGACGCACATAATGCACACATATATATACATACACATAGAAGCTCGTATGCGTATTCACATACAGACGCATATTTGCTACTTCAATACACAGATGGACATATGCGAACGCATACATATAAAATGGTTCCTACACATTATAGTTAATAACGAGAGTTATTAAAGGTTTTGTTAGCTAATAATTATGATGTAATATGCTCTTAAACAAGATTGAAGGTTCAGAATACAGTGGACATGTCATGTTTGGTATCATACTAAATCCCTGTTTATTTTACAACATCTGTTTTTATCTGCAAAGAATTCGCATCATGAGTCCGCTAGTTATGGATGATAGGGAGTTATTGAATAGAATGTTATAACTTGTATGCAGTGTTGTAGCCAGATTTGACCAGTTGTTCGGTGGGAAGCTACACAATTTGACCATTTGAGGACTGAGCCATACCCCTGATGACACGTATGAACTGACCAATGACCAGATTGACCAGAAGCAAGAACCAATGAGAACCTGTCCATTTGTCCCTTTGTTAACTCTGAAACCTGTGTCCTGACCCCAGTGTAGAAACATCTTCTTGTGACCGCAAACTTCTGTATTGATGACTGTATACTGGGACCAGTGCGCACGTGTATGTGTCGGCTGTACTATTTCTATTGCTTTTTTACTCTAATTGTTAAATCTTACATCGTGTTACTTTTTTACATAAATAACTTTTTGTGCTTTGGAACCACACGATTGGACTGGAAAGCAATTATTTCTTAAGCGACTTGCAGCACTAAATTGTGACTGATAGGAATCTATAGCAAAATGCATACCATCGGCAGCAGCGAGAGTATGCATCTTAGCGAGTGGGTCTGAATGAGCTCCTGAGTGCAAGAGGCAATGAACTCATCCTTCTTGGACACACAAAAAAGAACCTAGCTTTGGCAGGAGAAGTGGATGGTCTGATGAAGCCCTTTTTTATGTTGTCCTGGATATATTCTGACATGGCCTTGGTTTCGAGCAAAGACAAGGAGTATGTACAACCTTGAGGAGGATTCTTATCCAGCATCAGATTGGACAGTCCCAGTCTCGGTGTGGAGGTAGGATATTAGCCTTACTTTCAGAGAAAACATCAGAAAAAGACCTGTATGGAATGCGAAGTTGTAGATGTCTGAATTTTCCTTACAGGTTTGGTGAGTGAAAGACAAGACTCTCGACAAGCATTGCCCCAGGAATGGACTTGCATAGAATTCCAATTGATTTGGGGAATGTGTTTGCATAACCAAGGGTATCCTAGAGTCACACTGTGAGATGCCTTGGGTATTATCAAGAAACTGATACGCTCTGAATGAAGGGCTTCTATATGAACCAACATAGGATAAGTCCATTTCAAAACTATGCCATTGGCAATAGGGCTGCCGTTGACTGCAGATAGGGTGATAACATGATTGAAGGTATTACAGAATACTTGAAGTTTTTTTATAAATCCGAGAGTCATAATATTTTCTGCTGTCCCCAAATTTAGGAGGGAAGAAATGAACACAGGACCTTATTATAAGTCCAGGGTAATGGGCAAAACAGACTCCTCAGTCTTCGAGGACAGAGTCACTACTTCTAACCAAGTGTCCCCAGGGCTGGTTAGGAGTGGGAGTTTCAAAGATGGCAGGAGCAGGAGGCTACAAGATGGGTGGACTCCCCACAGTACATGCAAAAATTTTCTCTGCTTTGCTTCTGTTGTTCTTCATTAGTGAGGCGAGCCTGGTTAACCTGCATAGGTTCTTCATCTGTGGATCCGAGAACATAGATGATGGGAGAAATGACAGGATGAAACCTGGAACAATCACTTCTACTTTTCTCTGCCTGTCATTCCCGAAACCGTAAATTCACCTTATTACACAAATAAAATAGGTCGTTGAGTTTAGTGGGAAGGTCCCGAATGGCTAGGTCATCTTTAGCCAGTCAGAATGGCCATTCCAAAAGGCCAATGTTAATGCCTCCTTGTTCCATTTCAATTCCGGTGCTAATGGTTGAAACTGGATAACATACTGGCTGACAGGACAAATCCCTTGTCTGAGGTGCATAATCTTGGAAGATGCTGAAGTCATCCTTCCGGGTTCATCAAAGGTTCTCCTGAATGATGCTAGAAATTGTGAGTAATTATCCAGTAGAGGATCTGATCACTCCCATAGTGGGGAAACCCAGTCCAATGTGGGTCTGTACAGCAGAAACACAACATTCTGTAAGCCACTTTTGGTCCTGGAATTAAGGAAGAGGTTTGAAGGGTAAAGGGAACATTGCACTGATTAAGGAAACCACGACACATCTTGAGGTTGCCATCAGATTTACTGGGCGTAGGTAAGTAAGATGAAGTGGGGCACTGGGAACCAAGACAGTTGGTGTGGGCTGATTGGGGTTTGCTGGAATATTGACTGTGATGAGGGAAGCCTGTAAGGCATTTTGTCTGTGAGACATCTCCTGAAGGAATAGAGCCAGTTGCTTCTGGGAGGCCTCCAGGCTTTCCAGTTGATTGGCAATACCCTGTAGCAAATCCATTCTTGACTCTTGTCCAGTGGCCGAATCCATTTAACCAGTGCAAACTGTCAAGTCTGGATTATTTGTTGAACCTGGCGTGGATGCAGGAGAAAAAACTGGAATGGGGCTGCAGTATTGAAATGCAGCGGGGTTTAATAGGAGTATTACAATTCATGGAATGGTAATAGGAATATAAACTGTCAGAAAATACATAAGTCCAAATGATGTGATGCTAAAAACAAATGTCTGGCAGAAAAACAAAGTCCAATTAATGAAGCTGGAAACAGGTGTCTGGCAGAAACACAAAGTCCAATTAATTAAACTGGGAACAGGTGTGTCAGGCAGATAAATAAAGTCCAATGGAGGTTAGACTGAAGAACAGAGATCTGAAGTACTGTGGTGGGCTCTGAGTCTGGAGAGCTTGGGGAGTCACAACCATGGGGTGAGTAACGGGGTATAGCAAAGTAGATGTGGGTATCTGGGAACAGCTTCAGGTGGAGACAGAGCAGGAAACGGAGCACTGCTGGGACTGCAATAATCACACTGAGCAAAGGAGAACAGAGAACTCTCACACAGTTCACGCTGTGTACACATTGCACTGGCAACTATAGGGTGTGCTGAACACTCTTAAGTACCGTGGAAAAGTGCATGATAGGCTGCTGAGAGTCACATGCAAGAAGCTCCAACCTGATTGGCCCATTCAGGTCACATGCCAAAAACCAAGATGGCGGTGTCCAGCAGTCCCCAGAGTGGCAGCGCTGCCAGTCTCACCTGTCACCAGATGGCCTGTACCCTTGGAACAACCATGCACAACTCGTGCCAACCTCCAGTCACCAGCACCCCTACCATTAGGACCATGCCAAAGCACCCGCACAGGCAGAGACCACGAACTGCCAGGTTCAACAACTCCGGTCGTGACAGATCTGACTATACTTTATAAACAAGATTTACATTAGTCAGAGTCTTTAATACTTCACTACAACCCATTAACATATCAATGCAAGAGTAGTATCCATGAGGCTGTGAATAGAAATTATAATCCCAAGAGGATGGGTGACGTGCCCGCCATGTGTCAAAAAGGCCAACCTTGCCCATGTGTCTATGTAAAGTACCTGATGTGTAACACTGAGAAAAATAGCTACATGGGCCTGATCTACCTTAATCAGGAGATAAGATAGTGTTAAAGTCTCCCCCTAGGATTACCATACCTCTACGTATCCTTTGTAAATCAGAAGAGCACATGGAAAAATCCCACTTGATCTGTGTTAGGAGCATATAGATTAACTAAAGTAACAATTTGATGGCCAATTTGACCTACCAATATGATATAGCATCCCTCAGTGTCACTTTTAGTGGAGAAGATTTGAATAGGAACAGAAGAGCAAACCAATATGGAGTCTTTGGAGACCAGGAGGTTACAGACCTGGATGGAGCTCACAGTGCTGCTTGTGCTTGTCTTGAATCCAACTAGAGTGAGATGTACACTGCTGAGCTGACACCCATAACAATTGAGTTACCAAGAAAAACAAGGTACTGTACAAAATCTTGAGACAGAAATAAATATTGTTATAGTTTTATTTTTAATTATGCATCACTTGTACTCTTTTTAGATTTAATAACTATAAAAGTAGTTGGCACCTGACGACAACTACAGTATATATGGAGTGCTCTAAAGCTGCTATTTATCATGCAGTGGCTCTGTAACCTATCCCTGCACTTTGGTGGGATTTTATTTATTTATTTTATTTATCAACAGTTTCTTATATAGCGCAGCATATTCCGTTGCACTTTACAATTGTAAGCATTAATAGAACAAAACTGGATAATAACAGACAGATATATAGGTAGGAAGGCCATGCTCACAAGCTAACAATCTATAGGGAAATAGGCATTGATACACATGGATAGGTGCTATATATTGCATTTTGGTCCAGCCAGAATGCACAGTTTCTTAGTTGGCTGCATGATCCAGTCACACAGGAATGTCGACCAAATGTCATGAAGATGTGAGAGAAAAACGATGTGTGAGATTGTGTGTGGACTGTAAGAGGGGATGTAATTAGATATGGAAGCTATGAAGGTTATGTGGGAGGTTCTTGAATCTGATAAGCTTTCCTGAAGAGGTGAGTTTTCAGGGAACGCTTGAAGGATTGGAGACTAGAGGAAAGTCTTATTGTGTGAGGTAGGTTATTCCATAGAGTGGGTGCAGCGCGAAGAAAGTCGTGTAACCGTGAATGGGAGCAAGTAATGCATGGGGATGAGAGATGCAGATCTTGTGCTGAGCGGAGAGGTCGGGTTGGAAGATATTTTGAGATGAGTGAAGAGATGTATGTTGATGTGGTTTGGTTAATCGCCTTATGTGTAAGTGAAAGTATTTTGTATTGAATATGGTAGAAAACCGGCAACCAATGGAGGGACTGACAGAGCGGGGCAGCAGAAGAAGAATGTTTTGCAAGGAAGATAAGCCTTGCAGCTGCATTCATAATGGATTGTAATGGTGATAGCCTGTTATTGGGAAGACCAGTAAGGAGGCTATTGCAATAGTCAATGCGGGAAATAATAAGTGCATGGATTAGAGTTTTTGTAGTGTCTTGTGTGAGATATGGTCGAATTTTGGATATGTTTTTTAAATGTATATAACATGATTTTGAGACAGATTGAATATGGGGGACCAAGTACAGTTCAGAGTCAAGGATGACACCAAGGCAGCGAGCTTGTGGGGCGGGGTGGATGCTCGAGGTATCAACAGTGATAGAGAGATCATGTTGGTAACTGTTATTAGCCGGTGGAAATATAATTAATTCTGTTTTAGAAATATTAAGTTTCAGGTGGCGAGATGACATCCAAGATGAAATGGCAGACATTCAGTGACACAGACCAATATAGATGGAGATAAATTTGGAGAGGATAGGTAGATTTGAGTATCATCCGCATACAGATGGTAATGAAATCCAAAAGAGCGGATTAGTTTGACAAAAGAGAGGTGGTATAGATTGAGAATAGTAAATGACATAAGACAGAGCCTTGCGGTATTCCAACTGATAGAGGTAGCGAAGAGGAGGCAGAATCAGAAAAACGAACAGTAAAAGAGCGATCAGATAGGTAGGAAGAAAACCATGAACCATGAAACTATGAAAGAGCTGTGTCCTTAAGACCTAGGGATTGCAGTGTATTTACCACTGTGCAGGGATTTACCACTAGCCTAATGCTGCAGGCAAGATGTTAAAGTGAAATGTGCAGAAGTCAGTTAATTAACCAAGTGGTGATCCAGTGAAACCTTTCAAGGTGACTCACTTATTTCTGCTTACATTGAGACTGTATATCAAAAGGCTGACACTATAGCCATCTGCGATAATTACATATATACTTTTACGACCACCCCGGTATACCTAAAGGTATTTTTTATAGTGAAGAATTTGTATATATTTGTTGCAGTTTTCCAGATTACTTGTTAATGTAAATCTGTTTTAGTCTAATATATTCAGATACTGTATTGTTTATCCAGTGAGATATTGTACTATTTTATATACTGTAGTAGTATAATTAAAAGGTGAATACTTACTACTATTTTAATAAAATATTAGATATTTCTGTGGGCCTACATGTGTTTTTGAGCACACATTCAAATTTTTCTTTGTTATAAGACATTTTATTAAACATCAAACATGACAGAGAGATAAACCAATGAATACATTCTGTAATATAGTGATGACAATGAGAAATATATTGTTACAGTGTAAACTTACTGGTTCACTGACTTATTTCAGATCCCTATTAACAAACTATATACTTTCCTAGAACATATGCAAAAGGTAAGACATCCTGTATAAAGCAATATTCCTTATTAAGTCTAAGAGGTCTATGATTTCTTTTGAGAAAAAATATGGAAACTATGAATTCCGTATTTTTTTTTTTACGTAAATCCTCTATTCAGCAATGGGATAACGGAGAAGATAAAGCAATTATCTTCCCCATTAATTCCCTGCTTGCCGAGTACCACACTGTAGGGATCATGCTTTTGATCTCTACAGTGCTTTAATGCTTTTTGCTATTCAGTGAAGCAAAAAGTGTTAAATCACTCAAAAAATATTTACTTTATACAGTATAACGCCATCTCAGAATGGCTTTATATGAAGAAAATACTTAAATATCCCGAAAACGGCAGGGACAGAGGGAAATTTCCCCATAAACCCCTGTAGCGTCTTGTAACTCCACCCAGTCTCTGTCCCTGCTTCCCGGTGATCACCAACAGGTAAGTCTACCTAGAGCCTGTCAAACCTGCCAAAATTGATTGACATGTGTATACAGGCTTTATATTAGCCTGTATACATGCATATTTATGTGCGATTATATTTAACATTTATATATAAATGATAAATATAAAAGCACATACAGTAAGTATACATATGTACCAACTACTGTAATATAAAGCCTGTATACAAGTCAATCAGTTTGGACAGGCTTGAGATTTACTTATCCCATCGGCGGTCACTGCAAGCAGGGACAGAGACTACTCCCGAGCGCATGACTGAGCATGTGCAGAAGAACAAACAGAAGGGATTGTTTTCGAAATCCCAAAAACAATGTCTTTTGTAACATCGCAAGGACAGTATGTTACCGCAACCGCTGTCCCTGCAGAAAATAATGCTGAAAAGCAGCCATAAATTAACATAATTGATCAAAACTTGTGACGATGTTGCCCGATAATATTCTGGGCAACATCGTTACTCTTGCTGAATAGACCCCTATAGGTCGAAAGTAATAGGGTGCAGGGTCCTGGAACCAAAGAGATTTGGGCAAGTTAGCCATCACATGTACAGTGACAATAACCAGGTTATGTGTGTGCATGCAGCAGAGCCATAACTAGACTTTTTGTTGCCCTGTTCCAGAAAGCATTGGCGCCCCCCTATATTTTAAATAAAGAGATAATACAGTGCACCAGAAAAGGGCCACGGCCTCATGGGGAAGGGCCAGGGAAGAGATAGGGGAGGCAAGGAGATGCTGGGGACGAAAGAAGAGGAAGCTACAAGTGAGAATGATAATAAACAGGAAAATTGGCATGCCCAAACAGCGCCCCCTGCCCTGCATTGCCCTGTGCCATGGCACTGGTCGCACCACCATAGTTACGGCCCTGGCATGCAGTATTTGTCCTTTCTGAAGAAAACATTTCTATTACTTTGTATAGTTACAGATAGAGCTGCATCTGTGTAAATCAGATCTTAAGGTGGGAAGTAGCGACGTCTAGCTGGATGACAGCAATTTTCTGATATAAAGAAAACTGAATCAAATTGATGTAAATAGTACATTATATCTATCTATCTATATATATATATATATATATATATATATACATACATACACACACATATAAATATGCATAGCCTACACATTGTATTGGACAATGGTATCTTTTTGGCATATGTTGAAAAATATTTAGGGCTCTATTTATCAATATTATTTTTTGTTAAAAAAGGGTGAAAAGGGTGTTTTTACACATTTATCAAACTATTTTAGCATCACATAAATGTATTAATAGGCAATTTGAGTAGTTTTTGTGAAAAACTACTCCAATCCTTTCAATTCAGACTATTTTAGTATACAGACTAAATTTGCCATACTGGTAATGAAAAATGTGATGTGCCTGAAGGTTGCTAAAATGACATTGTAAAAAAATAAGTAGAAAAGCTTGTAATATGTCATCTTTAAATGGCATTCTTAGGGCTTTCCCCAGGTTACCCAGCTACTGCTCTGACATGCAGACCAGAGCCAGAAGCCAGCCCCTGTGACCAGCTTTGTTGTTTAAATAGACCACAAACTGATCACTTATAAAAGACTCATTTTAAAAATATAAAAATAAAAAACTTACCTGCATCCAGTGACCGGTGATCCATGTTTTGGTGAGGTCTTCTGAGGCTCCGATCAGCTGGTCTCCAAGCTCTTGCACTATGAACCCAGTCATCTGCAATATGCCGTCATCTCAGTTTGCAGCATAAAGCAGATGACCGGGGTCACAGTCTAGGAGCACAGAGATCATCTGGCCAGAACACCAGAGGACCTCACCGTAGCACAGATCACCAAGGTAAGTGTAAGGGGGGATCACGGGGGAAGGGGTGCTGTGTGCTCTGGGGCAAGGGTGGCAATCACGGTTGCTGGGTGGTTGGATGTGCTGGTGGCACATGCGGACACCGTCTTACTGTTTTTTTAATAAACAATATAGTGAGTAGTGTACAGAGGACATTCGCAAGGACAGAGCTTTATTGCAAGCTCTGTCCCTGCAAGGGATTTTTGATACATTCCTATGGTATTTCCTACATTTGCAATGAGAAATTAGGTAAAATATCAACTACATTAGAAATGCGGATTGAAGTAAATAGGGGCTTTAGTAACCAAACCAGCCACTGAGTTTAACCTTCCTTATCTAAACACATCAGTGATCTGTACATAGACATTTACAAACTCATATTATAATATTGTGCATATGTATATGGTATATATAAACTTACGGATTTATATGTTACTTGCCAATATTGAACTTGACAAGAAAATTTCTGTGAAATGATTAGAATTAGAAAGATGTAAATAATGTACTCTCACAATAAATATTATTACATGTTTATATTACTAAATTTCCTATTTTGCTCAACTATATCAAGCTTTTCACCAAAAAATGCTGCATCCCGGAGCTACAGTATGCTTCATTTTTATTTAATTATAAGACATTCACATGCTTAGAGGCAGGGCCGGTGCAAGGTGTCTGGATGTCCTAGGCAACACTTCACCCACCGCCCCTGCTACCTCCAATTCATACTATGCCACATATTAGTGGTGCTAATTTATAATATGCCACACAGCAGAGACCCAAATCATACTCTGCTCCCTATTCATAATGTTATGTTCCACAATTAATTTTATGCTACACAGCTGTATCCCCAATTCATAATTATGCTATACATCAATGCCTCCAATGCATATACCACAAATGTATGCCCCAGTACATAATATGCCACACTTTTGTGCCCCAATACATAATCCACAAAGTTGTGCAACAAGTTATTGTATGCAACATAGCCATGATTGATACCAAACAATGCCCCTAGTATATATGCTACACATGTGCCCTAAATTCTTTATATACATATGCCCCGAATTCTTTATATGTCATACAGTTGGGCCCCAATATATTTATGCCACACATCTGTGCTCCAATATATGTCAGCACCCATTACCCCCCGCAAACACACACACTCACCCTGTCAGCACCACTCATTAAACCCACACACACATACACTAACCATGTTAGTACTCAATAAAACCACCCCCCACACACACTAAACAAACCTGTCTGGTACTTAAAGAGACATCCTTTTTTTATTTTGTGGATTCAGCGGCGCCCTCCAGTGGGTGGCGCCCTTAGACAGCCGCCTAAAGCTGCCTAATGGTAGCATCGGCCCTGCTTAGAGGCAAAATGAATGAAACTCTTAGGTGCATACTGTAGGTTTTCTCTCCTACTATGGAAGTCACGTGCTTCTATATAAATTCACATGTTAAACATGTAATAATTTCCACATATAAATAATTTTTTTTTTTTGTAAGCCAGGTTTTATTTTTTAAAATAGAATTCTCTCTCATATAGAGAATTTCAAACCCAATATAGAGACAATTTATGTTTTATTCCCCTCCATGCACTAAAAACATTTAATTCTCCTTGCAACAATGGGGGAAGTGCCAAGCCTTGTTAAAAATGGAGGAAATAATTATGTGACAAATACATCAAAGAACATATCTGTGTCATAGGAGTTTACACTATTATAAATCATTTTTAAAAATGTACTTTTACAGTGTGAGTGTATAGTACAACAGATTAGTAAATAAACTGTCTTCATTGTTATTATGTAATAGAGCAAATTAAGCATGTTACTGAAATAATTTAGAGTAGTTGGATCACAAAACCGAGTATGCATTCAAAAGCCAACTGTGTATTAAATAAATTTGAAAGGTAATAAAAATCTTACCGAAAATGTTTTATACTTTTCTTTATCATGGTATGGGGGTCCAAACTATTTTAAAATAATAACATATTTAATAAAAATCAAGGAATACACAAAGGATATTAAAATACATAAACATATAACTGTGATATGATGACCCCCATGCTTTGGTTTTAGTTTTGGATCTGGATTCATCTTCATGTTTTTGGTAGTGCTTTTGCAAAACCATCCTTAAGTGTTTTGGTTTTGAATCTGGGTTTTTTCAAAAACAATTGATAAAAATGTTTAAATACAACTCAAGGATATCTCGTGCTTACCTTTCATCCACGATCTGTCCCGCTGTCCCCATACATTATTATGGGAACCTAAATTCATAAAGCTCCAAAAAATACAATATTTTCCTCCACACATGTCCGACTCCTTCCGCCGGGTATTTGTGTGCCCTCTCGAATCCCAGTTCCACGCGTAGGAGGACTAACACTGTCTAGTCAGATTCGGCAGTGCTAAGTTTCACTGCTCTGAAAGGGGCAGTGAAAGGGATCATGGTGGCACTTTATTTTCTGATCAGCTGTCTCCACTCTATAGCAATGTTGAATTGTTCCAATGATTTTTATCCACTGCTGCAACTCGCAGCGAGTTGGATACTTGCATATCTGGAGCCGCCGGGATGGTGTACCTGCAATGCTACTAATTTATTGGAGAAACAACTGAATATAAAGTTAAAAAAGTGCAATACTACCCATAATAGCTTTTAACTATCTCTTCCATAAAACTAGAATATAAGTTGGGATCTTGGAATATATAATAACTTGTTAGAACAATACCTAAACAAACTCTGGAACCTGAAGATGCTCATCTACTGATTGTCATATGGAAAATTATTTTACTCTGAGCAATGTGAGGCCCTTGGCTACATATTTGTAATAAAGGAGATTGTACATAAAAGAAACAGGTATTACCGGGATGGTTTACCTGGAAAGCGGTGGGATTTTCCATGCACAGAGGTATCTTTTTCAAAAATGGCCCACACAAGCTTGAAATTGTCAATAATGTTTTTCTAGATATCTTCTATATTTCACCAAAGAGCAGATAGTATAAAAATCATCATCCGCAAAGATGTGTCAGGCTCAGGTGTTGCTATAGATGTGTCTACAGAAACCTATCCTTGAATTGTTCCAAAGAGCTCCATTTGGGACACCATGAAAAATACTACTGAGCTGCGCCATAGATCTCTGTTGCACAATATGTCACTAAATTTGCATCTGTTTCACACTGCTAATACCATAAAACCACAAGGTATGGGTACCCTGTTCATCAGGACTGTTGGGAGCCCCCCGAAAATTGAGTGCTGCTCCCGACACCCCGCATGAGGAGGCAAGTCTCCCGTATCATCCGCCGCCCCCCGTGACCCCCCCGACACCACATGTAAAAGTTGGCAGTTTGGGTGACGATGACGCTATTTGTGCTAAATCGCGTCATCGTAACTCCACCATCTGCTTTGTAAAGCCGGTAATATCGGCATAATAAAGTGGGGGCGGGGCCGCGATGATGCAAATGCATGGACACGCCCCCGTTACACCTTTTACAGGTGCCCGCACCCTCCCTGCTGGACCGATCTGGCAGCCCCCTCCCGGAAAGGGGCTTCCAGAAAGTCGGTATGTATGCACTAATCTGAGAAAAATAATCTGACCAATATCACTTAGCCCCACCGTGCATTCTGCCATTCAGCTTCGTGCAAATTTACACTGCCACGATTGAAAGAAAAGTTAAAATATTAAGGTGGACATTTATCACAGCATGGAGAAAGAAAGAACCAAACATTCAACTACTGTCATTTTACAGGCTATGGGCCATATTCAATTAGATGCAAAAAGCCGATATCGGTAAAAAAGTATCGCAGATGACGTCATTTCGCCAGGCGGAAAGTCTCCTCCATATACAGAGCCTGATTCAGACCCTCTCGCGAGCACATAGCACTCGCAAGTGGGTCGATGGTGGAGTACTGCACACACGCAGCACGCGCCGCTTGCATGCGCAAGCCCCAGAGCGAGAGAGATATTCTCTCGCTCCAGGACTCACTACAAAAGGGTCGGCTGTCAATGTTGACTGACAGATCACCCGGTTTTGTAGGCGGGGCAGTGGCTACACAAACTGAGGCATTTCCGAATAATGCCTGCCCTTTGTGGGAGGCACCACTGATATCACCAGTGATGTCAGTGGAGAGCTTAATGCTCTGTCAGAGCAGGAAGCTCTCTGGGGCTTGCAACGGATGAGACCCTACCACAAGGGTCTCGTCGCAAGCCCCTATGGTCACGATGGTCACGACCATCATGACCATCACCTGGCCGCCCACAAAAGTTTTGGGTAGTCACCCACAGCTTAGCAAGCGGCCAGGAGGCCACAATAAAAAATGAAAAACGCCCTTATTCAGAGCGAGCGCTCTTAAAGAGTGTCTGGCTCTGAATCAGGCCCACAATTCCAAAGACTTTTTGCGTACACAAAATCTCAATGCAATGTAATAGGCGAAAAAGATTCGCCTCTGAATAGCAGGTTTGTAGAATTGCGGCTTTGGGGTGCAAAGTTGGGGATACCACTCAGCAACTTTGGGACAGCCCCCCCCAAAGGATAACTGCATAAAAAAAACTACAAAATAGAGAGGAACACCCCAAAAAATGACTTGGTAAATGGGGGCAAAAAAGTACAAAGGTGGGGAACAGATTTTTAAAATAGCAATATAGACTTTTGGGGGGGTCTGCAAGTATGGGGGTGGTGTTTTTTTATTGCAAGTGCTTGCGGAACGTGCATTTTTTAACTCTTTTAAAACTTCACTTTAGTGATTTAAAACTATGCTTGCACCCATTTTCAAGTACCCCAAATTTGACAGGACTACTTATTTTCACAAAAAAAAAATGCTTAATGCTATTCTTCACCACTTGACCAAAGATGCTAATTAGAAGCAAGTGACAGCACTTAAGAACTCCAAATAGCTTCAGTAGGGCTATTCGGGGACTTCTATATTGAAGCCCAATGTTAGTGCATCTTTTGGGGGGGTGTCAGGCGGATTTCTCCATTTTTGATAGCACTTTTCACATGTTCAAGTTTTGCCAGGAAATGTTTTCGCATCTTTTGGAATTGAATACGGGAAATAGCGGTGGGGCGCGCATGAAAAGTTTTTGCTGCCAAAACAGGCGAAGTTGGTGAAAAGTACGGCATGTGAAAAAGAATCGCGGGTGCAAAACTAACCTATGTTTGAAAAAGACAGGAGCTAATTGGTTGGTACTTTCTTTCTCCAAGCTTACTAAAAATCTGCTGGAATGTGGCAGCTCTGCGAATAAAATGCAATTTTGTGCGGACAAATGCAAAAATACAAATCTTGCTATTTTTAGTGCGGCTTTAAGTTGAGCCAAGCATTTTTTGCCATATAGCACACAAATTCTAAGTTTATGAGGAAACGTGTTTTATTAGTAAACAAAGAACATGACAGCTTTTATTCTGCTCCTCAAAATATGCCTTAAATATTTTCATTCTTAAATTGCAGAAACAAGGATCGAGCATGGGGCCTGATTTAGACCTGCTCGCTAGCAAGCAGCCACTCATTGCAGATGATGTTCGCTAATGTGCGCATACATGTAGTTCACAGTACGTGTGCGCAAACTAGTATGAGCGATCTGATTTTGCTCGCTCGCCCTGCAAAAACAGCCCAGTGGAATGAGTGACAGGAAAGGCCGTTTGTGGGTGGTAACAGGGGCAGGGCAGTAGTAAGGGGGATTGGAGTTGCAGACGCAGGCATGCCAGAGTGTTTCCATGCCATTTCTGGGACGTGCTTGTTTAGCAGGCAGCGTCATAGTACACGTCACCTGGTTGAATAATACACTGAAGTGCTTGCGATAGGGTATAGTCAACCGCAAGCGCTGCTGGCAGATCCGATGGAACCCAATGTACCGATGATTGTATATACTTCCTGGAGATGACATACGCTAGTGGGCGGTTAAAGACAGGCTGGTGGGTGTCTATAAGCACAAAGTGATCACTCGTCAAGACATAGAGGGCTTGCTTATGCCTTGCCAAGCGAGTGGATGCCTTGACATCACTTAGCAAAATTTCCATAAGCTGGGAGCGAGCGGGTCTGAATCAGGCCCACTGTGCAATAGGTTACTTTGTTGTTCAAAATTATATAAAATTTCCATATTATATACTGCATCCCAACCTTACAGTAGCTACACTGTCTGACTTGAAGTGTGTTTGAAACCCATGTATCTATATAAAGAGTGCCTACAAGTAATTGCTTTAAAATAAGCAGTCCACAAAAGAAATTATTGAAACATTATGGCTGTGATTTAATACAGATTTGTGGCAAATTTACAAATAATTTTCCAGCAATTGTGGCAAATATCAGTCACTGATTTGGAGTGTGAGAACAAGCTGCTGTCAATATGCAGTTGGTTTAAAATGCAAACATCAGCTGCAGCTTCTGCAATGCATCATCTAGGGCAATAAACAAAATGAAAAGCTAATTACAGTAGCATCAAGTCCGGCCACCTAGGGATTTCCTACCTATAGATAACCCATCCAATGTTCAATAGTTTTGGTTGCTTCCAGGCAGGGCGGCCATCAGAAAATGTGGGGCCCAGGACAGACCAAATAGGCAGGGCCCCCCCAGACCCCATTATACAGAGCACACCTCACCGCAACCCCCTACAGTAAGCTCCTCACAGCAAGTCATCTGCCCGTCTACCCCCCCTCCTCCTAACAACCGCCCGCCCACTACTTCCCCTCTCCCAAATATAGGTTCACTGCCAGGCTCAGCCAGGTGGTCTGCTCCTACCAGCGCCCGTGCCCACTATATCCCCTCTCTACAGTATCTCTCCAACCACCCACTGCTGCCCTGTTTATGGCTGGCTGTGGGAGGCAGGCAGAGAGGATGCTCCCAACCTGCTCTGTGGATGCTGCTATAACACAATTGAGCAGCTGGGAGCATCCTCTCTACCTGCCCCCCACAGGGCAGTAGCAGCGGGCAGTTGGAGAGACACTGTAGGCAGGGGATATAGAAGCGGGCACGAGCAGCCGCTGTGCAGTGGAAGGTAGATATGATATATGATATCTGTTGTGTTGTCCTGGGACACAGCCCACCCATTTAAATTAGTGTTACCATGGTTATGCTTTGTTTATGCAGTATGCTCTTGAGGAGCATGATTATAGTATGATCAGGGATATATGTGGACACTAGGGGACTAACTGTAGCCCTAGTGTTTAGTGCTTGCATCTATAGTGGCGCATGGGATGTGTGGACACTAGTGATTTAACTGTAGCAGTGGTTCCCAGCACTCATTTCCATGGTGATGCAGGACCTGCTCTCCAGTGTTGAGGAATACAGGCATGCTAGACGGGCATACCTTCAGGCTGTTGGGAGTTCCCGGTACTTGCCGTCGGCAGCACGCTGGAAGGTTCAAGTGTATTTACAGGTAATACAGGTAATCCTCTCATTACTTAGTGATCCTGTGGTGTCCATAATGAGATGGTGATTAGTCAACACAAGATATGCATTCCACTTAGATGGAACGCAAGCTGTATATTTTTTTCTTTTTTATAACTTTCATTGGGAAGATGATTACCAATACGCATTGGGAACATGATATGTATTAAGTCTACTTGGCCTTATTGGCATATTTAGGTTGAGTGTAATTTTAGATAGTAATTTGTCTTATACACAGTTAATTAGCTGTGTAATTTGATGTAGGTTTATGGGTGTGTCCTACGGTTGCAAAAAGGGTATATATAGGCTCTAATGAGTGTGAAGTTAGTATATGCTCTGGAAATTCATCTCTGGGTCTCCACAAAGGGTCCACCGTGGCCAAAAATGTTGAATAATGGACTTGTGATGCTATATGAGTCACTAAAAAGTTTAGTTTTTTCATAGCAAGGAGGCTGGTGAGTTGTCTCTCTATATCAGTATATATTATAGCATGCCATGGATAGTCTCTGCATTATAGCTTGAGTCTATGAACCCCAGCAAGTTTGGATGGATATGTTTGGGAGTGCCACTAGGACTTTGAAATATATATATATATATATATATATATATATAATTACGTGTGCTATATGTATTATGGCACTGCAGATAAAACAAGGAGGCCATCTTGAAACAAACAGACATACACAGTATTCTTATAATTTTAGGATCTATGTATACAGTTACAGTAGGTTTCCATGAGAGACAAATGTGATACTCATCATTTTAATATCAATGTGATGCTTTATAATCCAAAATGTAAAAGATATACAATTATTAAATCATGCAGCAGCAATATATGTCTATACATATGAATCCCTGTGAATTTATTAGTATGCTGCCCCCAGCAGTATAAGGCTGATGAAAACAGTTTGGGGACACCGCAAATGCATATTAAGTCAGTTTCCCTGTGAAATGCAGTGAGACTGAACAAAATTATACTAAATGGCTATTGGTATTGTTGTTGAATAAAGTCATTATTGACTTAGAGTGCACTGTCAGATTGAGGGAGAGATGTATCAAGCCTTGGAGAGTGATTAAGTGGAGAATTGCCCAAAGCAACCAATCAGCTGTTAATTATCTAGCACAGTCTTTGAAATGACCGTTAGCAGCTGATGGGTTGCTTTGGTAATCTGCTCTTCAAGGCTTGAAACAATTTCACCTGGCTACGGAAATTAACACTGCAGGAACAATTGTAACTGTCTGTAACCTGACTAAAGCTTAAGCCACATAAGTCTATAAAGGTTGGACTATTTGTTAGACACATATAAAGTTCTGACAAAGGCATATTATTAGGCTTGGGCAGTGTCAGAATGGGGCATAAAGGGCCAATCGGGGGAGTGCAGTGATAGGGACCCATACCTAGGGGTGTGGCCAACATCTGGAAGGGGTGTGGCCAGCTCAAACAGAGGCTTGGCTTACCAATTGAATGGGCCTGGTCGGTGCCCCTGTATTCTGAATATATATATATATTTATATATATATATATATATATATATATATATATATTAGGGGAGAGCGGGTTCAGATTTCTGAAATCCGAACCCCCCCGAGCCTCCCCGATCCGAGGCCGATCCAGTCAGGCTCGACTTTTCCCGCCTGACTCGGATCTGAAATCGAGGCAAAACATCATCATCCCACGTTCCGGGTCTCGTGGGTTTTGGATTCTATATAAGGTACCCGCGTCGGCACCATTTTCTCACTCGGCTGTGGACAGTGAAGAGGGAGGGTGGGAGTTAGGGCTGGCTGGGCTGTGTAGTGTAGTGTTGTGCTGTGCTGTGCTGTGCTGCTGTTGTCCATAGGGGCTGTGTCCACTCCTTCAAAGTCCATAGGGGCTGGCTGTGTTGTGCTGTGCTGCTGTTGTCCATATGGGCTGTGTCCACTCCTCCAAAGTCCATAGGGGCTGGCTGTGTTGTACTGTGCTGCTGTTGTCCATAGGGGCTGTGTCCACTCCTCCAAAGTCCATAGGGGCTGGCTGGACTGTGTTGTGCAGTCAGTTGTCCATAGGGGCTGTGCCCACTCCAAAGTCCTGTGCAGTGTCTCAGTCCTAAAGGGGTGCTGTAGTGTTATCCATGTGGTGCTCTGTCCATGCACCTGTGTCATAAGTAAAGGGCTGGCTGGCTTGACCGATAAAAGGTGCTGTAACCCCCAAAGTGCACTCCAAACAAAATAAAAAAATATTTTCTGTTTGTGAATTGTGTGCACTGTGGCTGCACGTGCATCAACAAAGAAGCAGCGCCAAGCATGCGCCTGTGTCCCATAAGTAAAGGGCCGGCTGGCTTGTCTGTTAAAGGGTGCTGTAACCACCAAAGGGCACTCCAAACAAAATAAAAATATATATTTTTTTGTGTTTGTGAATTGTGTGCGCAGTAGCTGCAAGTGCATCAACAAAGTAGCGCCAAGTGTGCGCCTGTGTCAAAGGTAAAGGGCCGGCTGGATTGACCGTTAAAGGGTGCTGTAACCCCCAAAGGGCACTCCTAACAAAATAAAAATATATATTTTTTTGTTTGTGAATTGTGTGCGCAGTAGCTGCAAGTGCATCAACAAAGTAGCACCAAGCGTGTTCCTGTGTCATAGGTAAAGGGCCGGCTGGCTTGTCCGTTAAAGGGTGCTGTAACCCCAAAGTGCACTAGTCTCCAACAAAAATAAGAAAATATTTTCTGTGTTTGTGTGCGCCTTTGCCGCACGTAAATATCAATGTAACATAAATGGAGGACCAAACTTTCTCAGATAAAAATAAAATAGTGAAAGATCAAGAACCACTTCCTCCTAGTGCTGAAGCTGCTGCCACTAGTCATGAAATAGACGATAACATGCCATCAACGTCGTCTGCCAAGGTCGATGCCCAATGTCATAATAGAGGGCACATACAATCCCAAATGACAAAGTTCAGGAAAATTAACTTGAAAAAAACATTTAAATCATTTGAGGAGAAACTTAAACTTGCCAATATGCCATTTACGACACGGAGTGGCAAGGAACAGCTAAGGTCTTTCCCTATGTTCATGACTAGTGGTTCAGCTTCACATGACGATGGAAGCCCTCCTCCCGCTAAAAAAATCAAACGAGTTAAGCTGGCAAAAGCACAGCGAAGAACTGTGCATTCTAAGAAGATATCACAAATCCCCAAGGAGAGTCCAAGTGTGGTGGTGGTTGCGATGCCTGACCTTCCCAGCACTGGACAGGAAGAGGTGGCTCTTTCCAACATTTGCACGCCCCCTGCAAGTGCTGAAAGGAGCACTCACAGTCCACTTGCTAATATGCAAATTGAAGATGTCACTGTTGAAGTACAACAGGATGAGGATACTGGTGTAGCTGGCGCTGAGGAGGAAGTTGGCGGGGAGGATTCTGATGGTGATGTGGTTTGTTTAAATCAGGCTCCGGGGGAGACAGTTGTTGTCCGTGGGATGAAAAAGCTCATCACGGTCATGCCTGGGCAGAAGACCAAACATTCCACCTCTTTGGTCTGGCAATATTTCTATCCAAATCCGGACCACAACTGTCTTTCCATATGTACCATATGTAAAGGTGAAATAAGTAGGGGTAGGGACGTTAACCACCTAGGAACATCCTCCCTTATACGGCACCTGCAGCGCGTTCATAAAAAGTTACTGTCAAGTTCAGAAACTTTGGCTAAGACCGTAAGCTGTCCAGGGACACCTAAATCCCATTGTCCTGTTGTATCCAAGCGCCTGCAATTCACACCGTCAACTCCCTCCTCATCAATTTTATCCTTATTCAGGATCAGAAGTATTCCTGCAGGCCATGTCACTGGCATGACTGACTCATCTATCCGGGATTCCTCCGGAGGATCCTCCATTGCTACACCTCCTGCTGCCGCTGCTGCTGTTGCTGCTGCTGGGAGTCGTTCATTATCCCAGAGAGTAAGTAGGAACACCACTACTTTTACTAAACAGTTGGCCCTCCACCAGTCCTTAGCGAGGAGGATGAAGTACGAAAGCAGTCATCCTGAAGCAAAACTTATAACTGAGGCCTTGACTGCTATGTTGGTGTTAGACGTGCGTCCGGAATCCGCCATTAGTGCAGTGGGATTTAGACAATTGATGGAGGTAGTGTGTCCCCAGTTCCAAATCCCATCTAGATTCCACTTCACTAGGCAGGTGATACCGAGACCGTACAGAAACATCAGAAAAAGTGTCTTTAGTGTCCTGAAAAATGCGGTTGTACCCAATGTCCACTTAACCACAGACATGTGGACAAGTGGATCAGGGCAGACTATGGACTATATGACTGTGACAGCCCACTGGGTAGATGTATCACCTTATGCAGCAACAACAGCAGCATCATCAGTAGCAGCTTCTCAGAAATGCCAGCTCGTTCCAAGGCAGGCTATGCTGTGTATTACTGGTTTCAGTAAGAGGCACACCGCCGACAACCTCTTAGAGAAACTGAGGGAAATCATCGCCCAGTGGCTTACCCCACTTAGACTCTCCTGGAGATTTGTGATATCTGACAACACCACCAATATTGTGCGGGCATTACATCTGGGCAAATTCCAGCACGTCCCATGTTTTGCTCACACAATAAACTTGGTGGTGCAGAATTTTCTGAAAAGCGACAGGGGCGTGCAGGAGACGCTTTGGGTGGCCTGAAAAATTTCTGGCCACTTTCGCCATTCAGCGACTGTGTGCCGAAGACTGGAGCACCAGCAAACACTCTTGAACCCGCCCCGCCATCACCTGAAGCAAGAGGTTGTGACGCAGTTGAACTCAACCCTCTACATGCTTCAGAGGATGGAGGAGAAGCAAAAGGCCATTCAAGCCTATACATCCATCTATGACATAGGCAAAGGAGGGGGTATGCACCTGACTCAAGCGCAGTGGAGAATGATTTCCGTGTTGTGCAAGGCTCTCCAGCCCTTCGAACTTGCCACACGTGAAGTCATTTCAGACACTGCCAGCTTGAGTCAGGTCATTCCCCTCATCAGGCTTTTGCAGAAGCAGCTGGAGAAAGTGAAGGAGGAGCTAAGATGAAGCGATTCCGCTCGGCATGTGGGACTTGTGGATGAAGCCCTTCATTCGCTTTGCCAGGATTCCAGGGTGGTCAATCTGTTGAAATCAGACCACTACATTTTGGCCACCGTGCTTGATCCTAGGTTTAAAGCCTATGTGGTGTCTCTCTTTCTGGCCGACACAAGCCTGCAGAGGTGCAAAAACCTGCTGGTGAAAACACTGTCAGCTGAAGCGGAACGTGACACGTCAACAGCTCCGTCTTCATTTTCTCCCGCAACTTGGGCTGCCAGGAAAAAACTTAGGTATCCTAAGCAACCCGCTGGCGGTGATACAGGGCAGGCAGGACCAAGTTTGGACATCTGGTCTGGACTGAAGGACCTGACAACAATTTCTGACATGTCTACTGTCACAGCATATGATACTGTCACCATTGACAGAATGGTGGAGGATTACATCGGTGACAGCATCCAAGTAGGCATGTCAGACAGTCCGTACCTGTACTGGGAGGTAAAAGAGGCAATTTGGAGGCCCCTGTACAAACTGCCTCTATTTTACCTGAGTTGCCCCCCATCCAGTGTTTACTCCGAAAGAGTGTTTAGTGCACCGGGAAGCTTGTCAGCGAAAGGCGTAGGAGGTTGCTTCCACAAAATGTGGAGAAGATGATGTTCATAAAAATGAATTACCAACTCTTCCAGGGAGACCAGCCTCCAGAATGTACAGAGGGACCTGTGGTGGTGGATTCCAGCGGGGACAAGTAAATAGCCTGTGAGGATCCTGTACACAACACTGAAGAGGGTGAGGAATCGGTGGATGAGGTGGATGAGGACGACATCTTGCCTCCGTAGAGCCAGTTTGTGCAGGGACAGATTAATTGCTAGCTTGTTTTGTTGGGGCCCAAACGAACCAATCATTTCAGCCACAGGCGTATGGCAGACCCTGGCGCTGAAATGATTGGTTTGTTAAAGTGTGCATGTCCTGTTTATACAACATAAGGGTGGGTGGGAGGGCCCAAGGACAATTCCATCTTGCACCTCTTTTTTTTTTTCCATTATGTACTGTTTGGGGCCTAGTTTTTCAAACTGCCATCCTGTCTGCCACTGCAGTGCCACTCCTAGATGGGCCACGTGTTTGTGCCGCCCACTCGTGTCGCTTAGCATAGCCTTTTGGACATAAAAACACTATTGTGAGGTGTGAGGTGTTCAGAATAGACTGGAAATGAGTGGAAATTAAGGTTACTGAGGTTAATAATAGCATAGGAGCAGAAAAACCAACACATTCTGAGATTTTAGCTGTTTTTATTCTTTTTTTAAAAAAAATATAGATCCAAAACACAAAACCCAGAACCCAAAATACGGAAGGGTGGTTTTGGCAAAACCAATCCAGATCCAAAACACGAAGAAAGATCCAGATCCAAAACAAAAACACAAAACACGAAAAGTGGCTGGTGCACACCCCTAATTATATATATATATATATATATATGTATATATATATATATATATATATATATATATGTGTGTGTGTGTATATATATATATATATATATATATATACACACTTCTAGTGCATGCATGATAATGTACCAGATTAATAATAGCCATACATTGTAGAAGAACCACCATAGTCCTGTTATGTATAATGTAACATACAGTATGCGTAATGTATAATTCAAGTGCACAGTCTGTAAACTGATTCCTAGAAAAGGGTGTGGGCCCTAAGGCAGTGGGGCCCACCAGGGGGTTTCCCCTGTACCCTTGTTGGCCTGTCTGATCCTCGACTTTTGGTTATTTATTCATTGACCCAGGCATCCAACGCTATAATCCGGTTTGTAGCCAGATCACAGAATAATAATGACAGATCAGAATGATACAAGACTGAGGAAAATGACCACATACAGAATGGGAGAAGATAGAACAGGCAAGAGATAAAGCTACAACCATGGGTAATGAGTCCCTCTCATAGGTCAAATGTAGTGAAGACATAACAGAGAGATACAGTAAACCAATGAATACATTATGTAATCTAGTGATGACAATGAGAAATAAATTGCCACAGTGTAAATATAGACTTACCAGTTCATTGACAATTTTCCGAACCCCATCAGCAAGCTAGAACATATGTAAAAAATAAAAACATAAAGTTTAAAGCAAGATTCCTTATAAAGCCTAAGGGACAAATGGAATAGGGTATGGGATTTTGGAACTGTAGAGATTTGGGCAAGTTAGCATCAAATGTAAAGTGGTAACAACCAGGTTATGTGTGTGCATACAGTGTTTGTCCTATCTGAAGAAAATGTTTGTATTTCTTCTTTGCATAGTTACAGATAGAGCTGCACCTGTGTAAATCAGACTTTAGGGTGAGATTTAGTGCTGTCTAGCAGGAAGATAGCAATTCCCTGGTATAAGAAAAACTGAATCAGGAGGTTTACTGAGAGGCAGAGCCATAACTAGACTTTTTGGTGCCGTGTGCCAGAAAGAGCATTGGCACCCCCCTCATTTTTCAAAGGGACATAATGCACCCAAAAAAGGGCCATATCTTCATGGGAAGGGCCAGGGAAGAGATATGAGAGGCCAGGATATGCTGGGGATGAAATAAGAGGAGCTACAAGCAAGAATGATAATAAACAGAAATTTGACAGGCCCAAACATCGCCCCCTGACCTGTGGTGCCCTGAGCGATAGCACCGGCCACACTACCCTAGCTACGGCCCTGCTGAGAGATAAATAGTACATAGTGTGTGTATATGAATATATACACACACTATGTACTATGTAGGGTAGGGAGTAGGAAAATACTTACCATTATTCTCTATGGGTGACGGGATTCTGACTGTTGGGATGCCACTGTCGGTATGACCAGTGGCATCCCGACAGCCCAGATATCATACCGATTTTATATATATATATATATATATATATATGCACACAAATATTTTAGTTTATGTACCCTGACTGGCATATTATGCAAATTATATTGGACAATTGTATCTTTCTAGCACCTGTTGAACAATATTTAGGGCTTTATTTGTCATTTTTGTTTTTACTACTATTTTAATATTTTAATATCACATAAATGCTTTCCCCAGGTTTCCTGACTACTGCTGACAGGCAGAGCAGAGCCAAGAGCCAGCCCCTGTTATCAAATTTGTGGTTAAAATAGACCACAAATAGATCACTAAACAAAATAGCTATAAAAAACCCCAAACACTTACCTGCATCCAGGGATAAGTAATCCATGCATCTGGTGAAGTCTGCTGTGGCTATGGTCAGCTGGTTTCCGAGCTCCTGCACTATGACCCCAGTCAGCTGCTCTATGCTGGCATCTCATTTTGCAGTACAGAGCAGCTGACTAGGTCACAGTGCAGTATCCAAGAGACCAGCTGACTAGAGCCCCAGAGAAAATTACCAGAGAACCAATCACTAAGGTAAGTGTAAGAAGTACAGGGGGGATTGGAGATAGATGTGGGGTGGTGCAGAGGGGTTGGAGATGGTGATCATGGATACGGGGTGTTTGGATGTGTCGGCAGCACATACGTGGACACCAGGGACAGACAGGGGCTGCTGAGCAGCCCTTGCAGTCCCCCTGCATGCGCTGTAGGTGCCTGCTCTCCCACAAAAGGGGTGTGGTGTCACCCCAAAATGGGTGTGGCCTTGCCTAACAGGAGTGTGTAGCAAGTCACAGGGGCCTGGCCTCATGGTACACCCTCATTTTTCAGTATCCCCGACCGAGTTCTGTCCCTACAGGGGATGTTTTAAACATTTCTGTGGTATTTCCAAAATCTGCAATAAGAATTTAGGTGAAATTTCACACTAGAACTACATTTGAAATGTGGATTGTAGTAAATATGGCCATTAATGACCAAACCAGCCACTAAGTTCAACTTTCCTCATCTAACACATCACTGATCTGCACACAGACATTTACAAACTTATGCACAATAATATTAAAAATATGTATTTGATATATATATATAAACTTACGGATTGATAATTTGAATTCTGTGAAATAATTAGAAAGATGTAAATAATGTACTTTCACAAATATTATTACATGTTTATATTACTTTAAGTTTCTTTCTGGAAATTCTGCTTAACTATATCAAGTTTTCACCAAAATATGCTGCATGCCGGAGCCATGCTTCATTTTTATTTTCTTATAAGAAATCCACATGCTTAGAGGCAGAATGAATTAAACTCTCAGTTGCATACAGTAGGTTTTCTCTCAGATGATGGAAGTCACATGAGTAGTTCTGCTTCTATATAAATTCACATGTTAAACATTTATTAATTTCGACAAATAAATGAAAAAGGGGCGTTTTTCTAAGCCAGGTTTTATTTTTTAGAACAACATTCTGTCAAATAGAGAATTCCATACCCACTGAAAGAAATGTTATGTTTTATTCCCCTCTATGCTCTAAAAGCATGTAATTTTCTATGCAACAATGGTGGAAGTGCCAAGCCTTTTTAAAAACCAAGGGAATCATTATGTAAAAAAAATACATCAAAAAGTATATCTGTTTCTAAAAAGTCTAACTTGTTATCGATTATTTTAAAAATATAACGGTAATTACAGTTTGAGTGTATAGTACAACGGATTAGCAAATAAACTCTTTATTCAATGTTACTATGTAATAAAGCAAAATAAACATGTTACTGAAATAGTAAAGAGCAATTGCTTAACACAAATTCGACTATGCAATAAAAAGCTAACTGAATATTAAATAATTTTGAAAGGTAATAAAAATCTTACCTTATCTTTACGAAATTCTTTATTCAGGTATAAGTATCTAGACTATTTTAAATAATAAAATATTTAATAAAAAACAAAGAATACAGAAAGGATAAAATATTAAAATACATAAACATTTAATAACTGATTTGATGACTCACTTTTTTTTTGCTTTTGGATTAATCTTTGTGTTTGGTTTTGCAAAAACACCCACAAGTGTTTTGGTTTTGAATCTTTGTTTAAAAAAATAAAAATGTTATACATTTTTTTAAAGCAATTCAAGGATACTGTATCTCTTAATTACCTTTCAGCTCTAATCTGTCCCGCTGTCCCCATTATTATGGGGACCTAAATTCATAAAGCTCCAAAAAACAATATTTTTCAGAGCTTGATTGCAGAAGCATTTGCCATCTTCAGATAGAGTTTGCTTCCGCACCCCCGTTACTTCTGTGTGGGAAAGAGTCCTAGGTTGTGAAGAGGGATCCTCTTGGGAAATCCTTCACCCATGTCTGACTCCTTGCACCGGACTCTTGATCTTTATGCACCTACGTGAAGCCTGGTTTTTTTTACGCAGATGCGCTAGCACTGTTGAGTCAGACTCAGCAGCAGTGCTAAGCTTCACTGCTTTAAATGGAGCAGTGAAGGGGATCATGGAGACAGCTGATTTTTGGGTCAGATGTCTCCGCACTATAGAAATGTTTTATTGTTCCACAGATTTTTTTCCATCAATGCTACTCGCAGCAAGTTGGATATTTAATTATCGGGAGCCGCCGGGATGGTTTACCTAGAATGTTAGCAATTTGTTGGAGAAACAATTAATAATAAAGTTAAAAAGCACATTACTACACATAACCACTCATAACTATTTCTTTCATAAAACTTGTCAGCTTTTCAGGGATCCTGAAAAATATATAATAACTTGATAGAACGATACCCAAGCAAACTCTGGAACCCCTAGCAATAAGAAGGCCTCATCCTCTATGTAGTCAGATGATGCTCATCTAATGATTGTCATATGGAAAATGTTTGTACTCTGAGCAATGTGAGGCTGTTGTCTGCATATTTGTAATAAAGGAGATTGTAAATAAAGGAAATGGTTATTACTGGGATGGTTTATCTGGAATGCGGTGGGATTTTCCATGCACAGAGGTATCTTTCAAAAATATCCCACACAAGCTTGACATTGTCAATAATGTTTTTATAGATGTCTTCTATATTTCACCAAAGAGCAGATAGTATACAACTCATCATCAGCATAGATGTGTCAGGCTCAGATCTTGCTATAGATGTGTCCACATGCACCTACCCTTGGATTGTGCCAAAGAGCTCCATTTTGAACACCATGATAAATACAACTAAGCTGTGCCATAGATCTCTTTATGTCTCTAAATTTGCATCTGCTTCACACTGCTAATGCCATAAAAGCAGAAGATATGCGTATCCTGTACATCATTAGTGCACTTGCATAGTACAGCTGTTTCATGGACCTCCGTCCGATCTCTCCAGATCTAATCTGAGAATCACTGCCTGTGACTTATACCAGTTTCCTCAGCGCGTGTGGTTATTAACTCTGTTATCTGCCACCAGCAGAAGACCAATTTAACACTAAAGCATAAGGCAAGCTTCTGCTCTCATCTGTACACACAACTTATCAATATTTAAACATAGGTAACATGCCAAACATGAGATGTTTGGGTCATAAAAACACAGATTCCAAGAACTAAAATTAGTTTAGTTTAATTCAAGAAATATCTTCAAAGCTTATGTACAAAAATTCCAAAGGATATAAGGATGTTACAAAATCACAACCACAGTTAATCACAATTTCAAGTAAATCAAAGAAAAAAATAAACTGGGAGAAACAAAAGATTCAGATCACAATGGATAGAACAGCTTTGAGGTGAGGCCTCCCCAATGAGTTCAGGTGCCCTCTGTCTTGTCGACAACCTCAAGCAGAGAATCACACACTCTTACCAGTGAGCCTGTATTTTATCCTTCTGTGCCCAGCTCCTTCCCCCTGACCCCCCCTCCATGGGGTAATTTAACCCTTCTCTGCCTAATTGTGTATTGTCCCTCTAGCTGGACTATGGGATTTCTCTATCATTTGGACAGGGATTTTAATTACCTTTCGGCCCTTTCTGAAGTTTGAGAAGTGGGCTTAGGTCAATAAACATGCACACAGATTAAGTAATTAAACATACACCTCTGTAGCCTGACTGTCAGTGAGTATAACCAACAATTATTTGATCTCCATCCCTAAACAGGACACAGGGCTTTATTATGGCTGGTGTTAGCAAATCCTGGTCCCCTGGGCTATGAACAGACCATGTACTCTGGTTTCAATACCCACAACCACAGATTTTAACAGTTGACCAAGATTTATGATGTTATGGGAGGGAAATACTTCCTACCATTCATCCCAGCTTCAAAGAACTACACTGAGGATTTTGACACCTCACATTAGACTTTTAGCATGGCATTATACAGATACATAAACATTTACAAGGGAAAGTTGCAGATGCAAAATCTGCTTTTTTGCTACACCTCCCCTTTTTCAAATCAGCAGGGGAACAGTTGGCACCTAATGCCACAGTCTCCCATAATGTACAGTGGTAGCTGTCATTACCCTACCTGGATGGGCTGAGCTAACAGTTCCTCCATCCTGGGCAGGGGGTAGGCATTACACAAGGTGGACTTTCTTAGTCTCTGTAGCCCACCCAAAACCTGGTGCCTTTGTCTCTCTTTCTTGTCTCCACAGGACTGAGGCTCCCCACTTTCCTACCTAGCACTCGAGAATAACCACTGCCCCTCTCTAGTCCCCTTGGAACTATGTCCAGATAGAGAGCACACCCAGAATCCATATTTTTGACAATGTGGCCATCACCCTGTTGGGCTGCTGGCTCAGGGGATAGGGGTTTCAGAAGGGCAGGCTGAGAAACTGACTGACCCTTCTTCTTTGCAGTGTCAGCTAAGGCATTACCATCTGTCATTACCTTCATGTTCTGTTCTAGCAGCTCCAGGGGTCTGGACAAGTCTCCACCCTCAGGATCCATCTTAGCAAAAGGCAGCATTTGCCAGCCTGCTGTTTCTGATACTCCAGAAATCCTACATATCCCATCAGAAACATATGGGGAACATAACTTGTTCACTAATGAATTGGACATCATGTCTTGGGGATCAGACTCCTCTGTCCCTACTTTTGACTACCAATCTCCATACTATCAAGAGTAGATTCTAGCACATGAGTTACTATATCAGGCACCTCATTGCCCATGGTAACCAGTCTAATGAGCTCCACTCTGGTGGGCAGTCAAGCTACCTGCAGTTTGTCAGCAGCCACACATTTTGGTATACTTGTGGTTGCTAACAAATCCCTGTTCATGCTTCTAGGGATACCTGCCTCAACAGTGAAAGATGGTTCTGTATCACCCCATACAGTGGGACATACAGCAACCTCTGTTTCACATGCAATCCTAGCCGGTCCCTGTGCTGTGCCTCAGAGAGACTCCTGTACCATCTGAATAGGTAAGATTTTCATAGAGAACTCAAGAGGTGGGTGGAGATCTGCCTTGGGGTGTGTGAGCAAGTTGATGGCAAGAAGGGGGGTCAGGCGGGAATCTGCAAAGTCATCCAGGTCTCCTTCCAAAGACCTGGTAGGCTGTGTGACCTCAGTAACCCCTGACACCTCCCCCAGCATCACATCACTTGAGTCCTGGCTCATACTCTGACTCCATGGCTATGATACACTTTTACCAGCAAACACATTGTCACCTATACCACAGACATTCACAGAATTATTTGCCAGCTAAGGGGAAAGTTCCATACAGCATAATGGTTTCAACAGGTCATTTCTCAACATAGACCCATTACCAGTCCCCATGCATGGGCGAGCATCCATGGGTACCTGCAGAGAAGTGGCATTAGCACACATCATGGTAAAAGGACATTCATCTTGAGCATTCAATGATTACCCCAGATCTGTTCTGTCTCTGGCAACACATTAGAAGGCACAGGCCTCTCCTCCCTAATGCTTTGCCCTGCTTCCAAGTCCAGATACTCTCGTGCCAGGGGAAAACCAGTTTTACTTTCTAACCCAGTAGCATGTGTGACAGTACTCTCCCTAAACATATCACCATTAGGGGTTTCTCCATCATTCCACCCTATATTGGGTTTCTTGCATAAGTCCACATAATTGTGGGGGTCACCTATTCGCTTCTCATCTCCACATATCCCTATTCCATTAGAATATTCACCATCCTTAGCAGACATATCATTCCCAACAGTATCAGCCTTAACCTGATCTAGTGCATTCTCCTTGGGTACCTGTAAATGAACATAAGCATGTTCATCATTACATGGCATCATTGTCCCACTCTTACACATATGCATTGCTATGGCTCACTTGCCACCTGAGAAGGAATGAGGTTAGTGGGAAAAACTGACCATATTGCATTGGGTACATCACATTCATAGATAGTTCTGAAATGACTTAGGTCAGTCCCAAATAACACATTGGTGGGTACATGGGGCAGCACACCTACCTCCCAAAAATCACTGCCCATCCCCCCAGACCAGGTTTACCTGGGCCATGGCTACTTCCAAGTGGATGTCCCCGACCTCGCGTATGGCCACTGTCTTTCCAGGAATAAAGTTCTCCAAGTCCACTAATGTGGGATGCACTAAAGTCAAATCTGTCCCTGTGTCACATAGCCCCACAGCTACCTGCTTTCCTATGACCATGGCTTGCAGATTCTCACTGACACCCTACTGGGACCCTTGTGCGTACAAAACAGCGTGCACGGGTTTCATTGGTGAGGCCCCTGTAGGAGAGGGTGTCATCTTCTCCTTTACTGGACAACTGGCACTGAGGTGCCTGGGATCATAACATGCACAACACTGGTGGCCCATGGCCCAAACTGGTTTTCCTCCCACCCGCTTCACTGATGCTGAAACAGGAGTCACAGTTCCAGTAGAAGGCAATGTAACAGCTCCTCCAGGTTGCTTCTCCTTCCAGGTGGGTTCCTCCAGTCACCATTTCTGCGCAGCCTGAGGGAGTAGGCTGCTCACACTAACAGCCTGTCAAAGCAGAGCACACTGCACCTCGGGCTGTGATAACTCGGTATCATATTCCACAGTGGCTGACTTGGGTGTGGTTACCTATTCCTCATGGGGCACCCCTGTAGGCTGGGTCATTGCTTCTTCAGCTGGAGAAAGAAGTTGTTGCAGGCAATTCCTATCAGCATCCACCCGGCGACACTGATCTTACCAGAATGGGGTATCAAGCTTTTCCCAATCTTCTGCAAATTTCAAAGCAAGGTAAAAACAATACTCCCAGGTGGTCCAGCAGTTCTGCAGAACTCATCTTACAATCCAGAATCGCCCTGCGATATGGGCTGAAGGCATTACATTCTTCATCCTGTGCCCTCCTGAGCTGCCTAATCATGTCGCTGTGAGTATTGTTACTGCAGGAGAGACCTTGCAGCTGACATTCATCAGCTAGTTCCTCCATACTCATCATGGTAAAATAGTCCTCGGTGTCTTTGAAAGAATACCCCAGCTTAACTGCTGGTGCTGCAATGGATTGGCTATCTGCTGCCTTCCTAGCTGCCACACATCCTGCAATCTCCCTGGAACTAACAGAGGGTTCAGATCTCTATCTAGTGTCTGTTATAATGTCCAGGGCTATCTGATTGCCAAAACCACAGCTAGCATTTGCGGGCTTTCTCCATCAAATTCCCACTCAGGGAAATGCTCTAGACGGACATAACTAGCATATTCTGGGCCTTCTCCATGAAATTCCTACACAGGGAAATACTTTGCAGCCTCCAGGTCCATAGCAGCTCTACGCTCTGCAGCCTCCAGGTCCCTGGCAGCCACTTCCAGGTCCCGAGCTGCTCTGCGTTCAGCAGCCTGCATGGTATTGAACTGCTTTCCAAGCTTCAGCACCATCTCAGAGTCTGACTCTTTCACATATTAAAAGACCGAGTCTAGCTAGCGCTCCAGCTTGTCGATATATTACATATCTCTTGCTCATTTGCTAATAGAGTCCACATCTGCATACAAAGTATCCTATTACTTTCCGCAGTAAGTAACAATCCAGTACAGGGTACATCCCAGGCTACTGCAGTAGTCCCAGCTGATGCATTCTTTCACTCAGCTTGGTATCTTGCAGAACTCTCCTCTGCCATGGAACTCTCTCTCTGCCAGGCACTCAGCTCTGCCCAGCTCCACGGATGGATGGGTAAGAACAGAGTCGACTTCAGAGTCCAACTTTCCGCTATTACTTCCCGCAGTACGTAAAACCCCAGTACATGGTACATCCAAGGCAAATGCAGTAGCCCCCGCCAATGAACTCATTTTCAGTACTGACTCAATGACATTCTGATGCTCTATATCATAGTCCAATAGATCCCGGATCAATCTCTTCTTAGAATGATCCATCCAGACCAGACCTTTCTGCACACACAATGTTACCAGCTCTTCCTTCTTGAGCTTTTTGTACTTTGTGACCGTTGTTCATAAAAAAAAATAAAAGGATAGTGGAGGGGAACATATATAAATAATAAAATTGGACAAACAAACCATTCAGATCACAACAGATAGAACAGCTTTGAGGTGAGGCCTCCCCAATGAGTTCAGGTGCCCTTTGTCTTGTTGACAGCCTCAAGCAGAGAATCACTCACTCTTACCAGTGAGCCTGTTTTTTATCCTTCTGTGTCCAGCTCCTTCCCCCTGACCCCCCATCAATGGGGTAATTTAAACCTTCTCAGCCCAGAGTGTATTGTCCCTCTAGCTGAACTATGGGGTTTCTATATCATTTGGGCAGGGATTCTTAATTACCTTTCAGCCCTTTCTGAAGTTTGAGAAGTGGGCTTAGGTCAATAAACATGCACACAGATTAAGTAATTAAACATACACCTCTGTAGCCTGACTGTCTGTGAGTATAACCAACAATTCTTTGATCGACATCCCTAAACAGGACACAGGGCTTTTTTATGGCTGATGTTAGCAAATCCTGGTGCCCTGGGCTATGAACAGACCATGTACTCTGGGTTCAATACCCACAACCTCAGATTTTAACAGTTCAACAAGTTTTATGATGCTATGGGAAGGAAATCCCTCCTACCATTCATCCCAGCTTCAAAGAACTACACTGAGGGTTTTGACACCTCACATTCGAGTTTTAGCATGACATTATACAGATACATAAACATTTACAAGGGAACGTTACGGATTCTGCTGATGCAATCATGGGCAGTTATGCCCGTGCGGACGCAAAATCTGCTATTTCGCTATAAGCTGTGAGAAAAAAGGCAAGATACTAGGGACTAGGAACCGATATCACTTTGCCCCGGCATGCATACTGCTATGCAGCATTGTGCAAATTTACAGTCCACAGCCACGATTGCAAGAAAGGTGAAAATATTAAGGGGGAGATCTAACAAAGTAGTGGAGAGAGATAAAGTATCAACCTATCAGCTTGTAACTGTCAAGTTACAGGCTGTGTGTCAAAATTCACAGGAGCTAATTAGTTGGTACTTTATCTCTCCCCAAGCTTTGATAAATCTCTCCCTAAGTCCCCAGTACACTAAAAGTCTGTAGGAATGTAGAGAAGGGAAATAAAATACATTGAATTTTAAAGTTTCTGCATCTTGTTTGATTCCAAGCAACTACTATATTATCATTCATTCATCTCACTCTGCCTATGATGGTTGCTCTTTTATTTAAAGGGAAAATTTATTTGAAAACCTACTGTATGTATATATAGAAGACTGCACAGTTACACTGATGTTCTGCGTGCTGGAAGTAAATACTAATTATCTTGTATCCTGGATGTACTGTATAAAACAAATGAAGAAATTGAACACAAACCATTTTTATTGTGTTTTTATGTCCTATACACTAAGGGGGTAGTTCAGACCCACTCGCGAGCAGCAGTACGCTTGCAAGCGGGTCGATGTTCCCCACTGCGCATGCACATGACAGAGGGAGCTCCTAAGTGCGCATGCGCGAGACCCGGCGAGCGACGGGCTCTCCATCGCTCGGGGTCTCGCACCAAAGGGGGCGTGGTGTCAATGTTGATTGACAGCACGCCCCCTTTGGTGGGCGTGCCAGGGGCATGCCTGCCAGACGGAGACATTCCCATGGGAACGTCTACCGTCTGGGGCCGGCCCCACTGACATCACTAGTGATGTCAATGGGAGTGATTTTGGCTCTGATAGAGACAAAATCACTCCAGGGCTTGCGGCAACGAGACCCTACCACAAGGGTCTCATCGCAAGCCCGATGGTCATGATGGTCTGACCATCGCAACCATCATTTTGGCCGCTCGCTATAGCTGTGGGTGGTCACTCACAGCTATGCGAGCAGCCAGGAGGCCGCTCCATTTTCATGGAGGAGGGCCCTGATTCAGAGCGAGCGCTCTGGTCAGAGCGTTCAGCTCTGAATCAGGCCCTAAGTGCATTCATGTATTTTCCATATACTGGAATATTTAAGGTGAATATATAAAATCATTATTTTACGTCCAAGTCTCCCACAGTCCCTAAATACCTGTAATTAGTCCCTCCTATAGGCCAAATGCAGTGAAGACATTTTATTAAATACATCATCTAATGCAATGTTTTGACAATACTTATTGGATGGCTAATGCTGGCTATACACCTAAACGATTAATGCTGATGCGACTTACCGTGCTGTTTTCCCTTCAACTCCCCGGAGCTCCCCAGCATTTCCTGCCATAAGTTTTCATGCTAATTTCACACACAATTTACACACGATCCGTCATACGATCACGCGTCACTATACCTCAGATCGTAATGCGATTGGTCGTGTACCACACATAAACATGCAATCATGCGCCTAAACTTAAATAGAAGGTTGTGCTTCACTAGGGGGTTGCTGGGATTGACTGGGGGGTAGAAATAGCTCTCCTCCACTCGCTGTTTGCACTGGAGTTGGCAGGAAATTGTCAATCAAATGACCCCACTCGTACACTCTGATGCACGATGCATTGCATGCTGAAATAAACGGCTTGAACAGCATACAAACACGACGGATAAGATGGACTGCACATCTGATCACACAATATGTTTTTATAGCCGCTGGAGCACACATCGTACCGTATCCTACCTAAAAAAAACCCACACAATTTCCACACTTTTCATTGTACGGCATCGAAAATCGGGTAATCGGCCCAAAATCTCATAGGTGTATGGCCAGCTTTAGACATCCAAACACTATTATGATAACACTGCAATAAATGCTGCATTCAGCCCTTGAGCTTCAGAAAGAGGATTAACCCTTAATATATGGAACATGACAGAGCTAAACCAATGGAAAAATTCTGTAATATAGGGATCACAGGGGTCTATTTAGTAAGCAGTGTTAGGAGACAGAGTGAAAAGTGATAAGGTGCCAGCCAATCAGCTCCTAACTGCCATCTCACAGGCTGTGTTTGAAAAATAACAGTTGGGAGCTGATTTGCTGGCACCTTATCACTTTTCCCTCTGTCTCCTAACACTGCTTAGTAAATAGACCCCACAATGACAAATATTTTGTTACGGTGTAAATATAGACTTACCAGTTCACAAAATGGTTTCAGAACCCCATCAACAAGCTGTAACTTCTCCTAGAACATAAGCAAAAGGTAAGACATCAAATATAAAGCAATATTCCTTATGAAGTCTATGGGCCAAATGTAATAGGGTGTGCGGGATTCTGGAACTGTAGAGATTTAGACAAGTTAGCTGTGAATGTAAAGTGGCAATAACCAGGTTATGTGTGTGCATACAGTATTTGTACTATCTAAAGAAAATGTATTTATTTGTGTAGTTACAGATAGAGTTGGATCAGATCTTAAGGTGATATTCTATGTACTGATGTCTACAGCTATTCTCTGGTATAAGGAAAGCTGGATCTTGGGTTTTACTGTCAGGTAATATGGAATTGAGAGCAAACTTGGAAATCTTGATTGCACAGCTGAATGGAGCTGTCAGTGATCAGTATTCTCCAACAGGAAGGTATTTGGAAATATAATAACTTGCACTTGTTTTTAAGCAACCTTTGTATAAGCTCTAAACAGATGTTTTTTTATGTGTCACAATAACATTAGGAATAATACAGGTTTGATATAGGGGTGTGCACCGGCCACTTTTCGTGTTTTGTGTTTTGGTTTGGATCTGGATCTTTCTTTGTGTTTTGGATCTGGATTGGTTTTGCGAAAACCACCCTTCCGTGTTTTGGGTTCTGGGTTTTGGTTTTGGATCTGTATTTTTTTTAAAAAAAAGCATAAAAACAGCTAAAATCACAGAATTTGTGGGTTTTTATGCTCCTATTCAATTATTAATCTCAATAACCTTCATTTCCACTCATTTCCAGTCTATTCTGAACACCTCACACCTCACAATATTGTTTTCATGTCCAAAAGGTTATGCTAAGCGACACGAGTGGGCGGCACAAACACGTGGCCCATCTATGAGTGGCACTGCAGTGGCAGACAGGATGGCAGTTTGAAAAACTAGGCCCCAAACAGTACATAATGCAAAGAAAAAAAAGAGGTGCAAGATGGAATTGTCCTTGGGCCCTCCTACCCACCCTTATGGTTGTATAAATAGGACATGCACACTTTAACAAACCAATCATTTCAGCGCCAGGGTCTGCCACATGACTGTGGCTGAAATGATTGGTTCGTTTGGGCCCCCACAAAACAAGCTGGCAATTAATGTGTCCCTGCACAAACTGGCTCTATGGAGGCAAGATGTCGTCCTCATCCTCCTCATCCACCGATTCCTTGGAAAAAACAGGAAAAAGGGATTTAGGTGTCCCTGGACTGCTTACGGTCTTAGCCAAAGTTTCTGAACTTGACAGTAACTTTTTATGAATGCGCTGCAGGTGCCGTATAAGGGAGGATGTTCCTAGGTGGTTAACGTCCCTAACCCTACTTATTTCACCTTTACATATGGTACATATGGCAAGACAGTTGTTGTCCGGATTTGGATAGAAATATTGCCAGACCAAAGAGGTGGAATGTTTGGTCTTCTGCCCAGGCATGACCGTGATGGGCTTTTACATCCCACGGACAACAACTGTCTCCCCCGGAGCCTGATTTAAACAAACCACATCACCATCAGAATCCTCCTCGCCAACTTCCTCCTCAGCGCCAGCTTCACCAGTATCCTCATCCTGTTGTACTTCAACAGTGACATCTTCAATTTGCATATCAGCAAGTGGACTGTGGGTGCTCCTTTCAGCACTTGCAGGGGGCGTGCAAATGGTGGAAAGAGCCACCTCTTCCCATCCAGTGCTGGGAAGGTCAGGGATCGCAACCACCACCACACTTGGACTCTCCTTGGGGATTTGTGATATCTTCTTAGAAAGCACAGTTCTTCGCTGTGCTTTTGCCAGCTTAACTCTTTTGATTTTTTTAGCGGGAGGAGGGCTTCCATTGTCATGTGAAGCTGAACCACTAGTCATGAACATAGGGAAAGACCTTAGCCATTCCTTGCCACTCCATGTTGTAAATGGCATATTGGCAAGTTTACGTTTCTCTTCAGATGATTTAAATGTTTTTTTCAAGGTCATTTTCCTGAACTTTGTCATTTGGGATTGTATGTGCCCTCTACTATGACATTGGGCAACGACCTTTGCAGACGACGTTTATGGCATGTTATCGTCTATGTCATGACTAGTGGCAGCAGCTTCAGCACTAGGAGGAAGTGGTTCTTGATCTTTCCCTATTTTATTTTTATCGGAGAAAGTTTGGTCCTCCATTTATGTTATTTTGATATATACGTGCGGCTAAGGCGCACACAAACACAGAAAATAATTTTTTATATTTGTTGGAGACTAGTGCACTTTGTGGGTTAAACCACACTTTAAGAAAGGAGCCAGCCAGCCCTTTACTTATGACACAGGCGCAGGCTTGGCACTACTTTGTTGATGCACGTGCGGCTACTGCGCACACAATTCACAAACGCAGAAAATATTTGTTTATTTTGTTTGGAGTGTACTTTGGGGGTTACAGCACCCTTTAATGGTCAAGCCAGCCGGCCCTTTACTTATGACACAGGCGCACGCTTGGCACTACTTTGTTGATGCACGTGCGGCTACTGCGCACACAATTCACAAAAGCAGACATTTTTTATTTTTTTTTGCACTTGGGGGGAGCACCCCAGATGGACAGAGCACCCCCTGGACAACAGTACAGCACCCCATTAGGACTGGGACTCTGCACAGGACTTTGGAGTAGACACAGCCCCTATGGACAACTGACAGCACAACACAGTCAAGCCAGCCCCTATGGACTTTGGAGGAGTGGACACAGCCCCTATGGACAACAGCAGCACAGCACAACACAGCCAGCCCCTATGGACTTTGGAGGAGTGGACACAGCCCCTATGGACAACAGCAGCACAGCGCAGCACAGCACAACACTACACTACACTACACTACACTACACAGCCCAGCCCAGCCCAGCCAGCCCTAACTCCCACCCTCCCTCTACACTGTCCACAGCCAAGTGAGAACATGGCGCCGACGCGGGTACCTTATATAGGATCCAAAACCCGCTAGACCCGGAAGGCGGGATGATGACGTTTTGCCTCGACTTCAGATCCGAGTCAGGCGAGAAAAGTCTAGCCTGACTCGGATCGGCCTCGGATCGGGGGGGCTTGGGGGGGTTCGGATTTCAGAAATCCGAACCCGCTCATCCCTAGTTTGATATAACATCATCAAGAGTGACATTTTACAGCAATAGCTTAAATTTCTAGTATTTAACATTGTCTAAAGAGGCCTATCCATTTGCCGACTTTCTGCATGATGCAACCAAAACCAGGAGGTTTTTAACGGAACGTGCAGAAAGTCTGCTAGACAATAGATGGCAAGGACCAGCGATGCACGTGCACACTGGGTCCTTGCCGACCCCGACTATCTATCGAACATGCCGGTCAACCTGATGATGGTCGTCAGGTTCGCATGTTAATAGATAGCGAGGTTGGGCTCCTGTACTGAAGACGTTCAGTAAACATCTTTCAGTGCAGTGCCCACACCTCAGCGACATGAAAGTCTGAACGCTGGACGTTCCGACTTTCATGTTGTTAAATGAATAGGCCCCTTAACTGTGTTTTTGCAATATCAAAAACAACAATTAAAAAATAGTAAATATAACTTACAGAAATTTTTTTGATTATTTGTACCACTTCCTCAATGACTGGAGAACGTTCGGTACTGACAATATCTTTCTAAAATGAGAATTAAACATTATAGATATACAGTACTGTGACAAGTCCTTATTAACAATACCTTAGAATGCAACATTCATTATATATTTTAAAACATTAACATTTATAGTTGATACCCTTATCCAAATAAGAAAATGTATGGTTGCTCAAACAGGCATCCACATGTATAATTATTATAGCAACACATTGTACTGTTTTAAAACATTTTAAAGATAAACTCTTTAAAGCAAAATATCAAGATAAAATAGAACATTTAAGAAACTGCAAAAGTACAGATCTGCCATATAGTACATACATGTTACACACATGTTACACACATGATTTGTTCTGCATGCATACATCTAGTTTTTTGCTTTTGAAAAGTGGCTCTGCCTAGATGATTTGTATTATTATTTGTAGGATTGAAACTCAGATGTGAATGCATGTGCCAGAGAAAGTAATATAATCCCATTAAAGTAATTTCAACAATCGCTTTTAGACCATAGATTAATTAATAGCATTATTTCACTATTGCTCCAGAGTACAACAAACCCACTGTGTCACTGTATTACACCATTAATAAAGAAATACTGTATGATTCATCTATATAAGCTGGGAAAACCATGTATTTTTTAGCTATCTACTAACCAGGAATAACCCCTCCAAATGGCACATTCTCCATTCTAATAATATGGAGTCATATTTTATATCATCCCCAGATGCTAGCATGTGATTCATTTAGATATATGCACAATAGCATAGGAAGCCGAACAAAATGGTATATCAGCTACATTAACTCATTATTGTAGTATCTCAGAAAACACTCACAATGTCTGAATATGTTGATTATCTTTGATTTTTTTTGATGCACCTTCTATTTATCATTTTAAATTAACATGTCCATAAAATTGTTGAAAGGATATCCAATACATGGCCCATGTTCTTAGAAGTATGAATAACATGATACATTTAGCTTAGGGTCATTTTGGGTTTAGTAAACAATGGATACTATTAGACTAAACAGAAATGTATCCATACATACTTTATAATATTATCAATAAATCCTATTTAAGAAAAACTGTACATGTCAGTGCCTACAGTATCCTGAGGTTGCCATGCTAAGCACTGAAATATTTGGTTATTATATGGTATTTCTTCTGTAGTACAACTTTATGTAGATGGTTTTTAAAAACATTTGCACAACTTCAAGGAGAATACAGCCTCCCACACACAGCATTTTGTAGATATCTTCAGCTCCATCATGCTATGTGTGCTCAATTTGGAATACCCACATGTCCCTTCTGAAGACTATGCTCCTCTGTCTGGCCCCAAGAAACAAGTGTCTAGTATATATTCTGACCTCAATGCCTGCTATTTACCAGATGTTCTCCTTCCCTTGAAACTGAGGTGGGAAGTGGACCTCGGTCCCCTTTCTGATGAGGACTGGGGACATATCCTGGGTGCACTTAAGGATGTGAGTCTCTGTGTTCACTCCAGGTTCTGGCATCTGCTTTGAGATTGTCCTGGTGTTTTGCTTTCTGGACTTGTGCATAGGCAAGTATTAACTTCACTGCTCCTATAATCCCCTCATTAGATCCTATAACTTTCTTATTTAACCTTTAGTCTGGAAAAGCAATATAATAAAGTTCTCTATAAAGTATACACTTGGTCTTACTGCCCTTGCTTAAATCGTAATTTCCAGGACATGCCCTCCCATAATACCATAAGATCTAGGATCGTTGGTGCAATTCTAGTTTTGGAATATATAGGGACCCTCCTGCCAGTCTATAATTTGGTTTCACATGTTTATGTTTCATGTTGCTCTTCTACCTTTGCTCTTAATCTTTGCATGTTCATATTAACCACTTACCTGCCAATTTTTTTTCCAAAAACCGCTCCGAAAATGTAGTTTTTTTATGATTGAATTAGGTCAAGAACATCTTTTTAAAACTATTCCAATGCAATTTTTTTTAAACACCATATACCATAAAAATAAAATTTTTATGGTATACTGTAGTGATGGCCATTGACAGCTGTACCATCGATGGCCAATGTTTCAAACATCAATAGAAGCATACAATTGTTTGAGACCGCAACTGCCAACGTTTCCTTAACATCAGTTGGGGGGCTGCACACGCAATCTATATACAGTATAATATACATATATATATATATATATATATATACACAAGTTCCAATAAACCACACACATCACTTTAGTCCAATAAAACCAGGTGCAAGGCCATTAGTGTAATGCAAATCCTCCATCTACTGCTTGTATAGTACAAGATAGAAATATCAGCGAGCACACCATTTGAAAAAATAGACAAATCTTTAATGAAGTCCCATATATGAGTGATAACCCATCACAGTAAACACTAGTTAGAGAAAATAGAAAAAAAACTTTGCACATAGTATCCATGTAAACTGGGGAGCCAAGCTCTGGACCCAGTAACCATCCCCAACAGCTGTTTCAGTCCTCCTTCCTCAGGGGACTGCTGTGAAACTACTGAACCCATGAATCGGCTTATAAACCCACCCTCTATCAACGAGTAATGTAACTCACCTGGGTGATGTAACACCCAACAGCTGCATCAACCTGTGTACAGGTCAGCCGTCTCCCACGGCATTGGTCGCGCACACTAGCTTCCTAGCAGCATACACTAGCCAGTGGGTGGAACTAGAGAGGATGCACACATGCCCCGGGGAAGACTGCAGTGTTCCCTGTCACAGGAAGTGACATAGCGCAAACAGAGATATCCAAAACAAACCCCATAGCAACATAACACATAAATAAACATAAACAATGCATGTAACGATCAGTAATGATCTCTCCTACAGAGTGCGCCATATCTTATGAATGTTAAAAAGACATCATCAAGCATTAGCAAAACCAGACTATTCGCATTAATTTCTGGTAAAACAGAAAAGATTCCTATAAAGAAAACAATACTCCGCGCTAGCACTACAGTAAACTCACTGCAATAAATGAGCATTAATTAACAATGAGATGTATATATAGAAAAAATATATATATTATTTATTAAACCTATAACATAATAATAAAATGACTAGATAAATAAACTAAAACATGACATACATAAATTATTCTACAAACATATACAAACAGTATATATTATTGGTATGATTACCATATATCTGCAATCAAGATTACACTGACCACTGTGCTCCTCTTACAAAACTGTAGAGACTGATTCAACAGTACAGCTGTGTAATATCACTTAAATACGGCTAATGACCGCTCCTTAATAATGAGTGATATGACAAACAGGATTTGCCTGAATTTATGCTGGAATATCCAAATAATAGTAGGAGTTTGCCCGTGGATAAATGAAAATTGATCTACTGTAGTAGCATTCCGTGTGACAGTCTTCGTATCTTATATCAATGTCATGTACTGACTCCTGATGACAAAGTGATATACCATGTGTTTATAGCCGTCCCTTCTGGATATCCGACTTTTAGCAGCAACACAGTAAATAATTAGTTATATTGTAACAGTGTTCTGTGTAACAGTCTCTGTATATTTGAAACACTGTATTGGCTCCTTATAGTCGCTTTACATCTCATATGTAATCGGTCATCTCCACTGAATATCAAGCCCTTTATGGATAACTTTAAAGTGTAGTATTGCAAATAACATGGATCAGGTGAATATCCTGCAATTTGGGCAAGATGAGTGACCACTGGCAGTTCATATGTTGTACCATAAGCAGAAACTCACTTAGATAGGGAGAGCACTCACAGCGTGTAGATAAAAATGGGGGCCCCCTTTTTTCTTTAATATTCTCCCTTTCTCCTTATGGCTCACTGGGTACTGAAGCATTGTTCCACTCGTCACGTTAAACGTGGAAGACGGTCCGTGCACCACAACGATGTTCTCCGTAGTGCACGCGTCAAAGCATGAGTCTGGATGCAACACTGAATCTGAATGGAGCGCTGGATAATTCAGGTAGTAACATTGTGTCAGTGTAACAGTGAATAATTGAGCATCCCGCCTAACGTGTTTCGTCACTGGACATGTGACTTTATCAAAGAAAAGATTCCTGGCCACCGGATGTTACGTCATCGACACCCGGGTAACTGTAACCTATACTATTAATAGTGATAAACAACAAAGGGTTGCTAAGCAACCTGCTTTAACCCTGTATAGATTAGAAAACAGTGCCAGTTACACAAATGGCTCAAATCAAATGAGCATTAACATGTAAGGTCCTGGAACTTCAATAGATATAAGGTACATAGTGTAAAACATGCACCTATAAGGTAATAAGTCCTAAAAGGACATAGGGTGCATAATATTTAACAATACTATCGAAAAACATGCAGAAATATTCCTCACAAAAAATAAACAAAACATATATATAAAAAAAACATATATAAAGCAGCAACTATGGAATAGATGTGGAGACACAAAGTAGGTATAAGCAGGCTGTGGTTAGATTGTTAAACAAACAATTTATTCAAAGGTACAGTCCTGTACAGGCCTTTGCAGTCTTAACATTCAAGGAGACACTATCCTGGATATAGAGTTCAAATTTCTATATATCATAAATACACAATAGAGTCCTACATTTAGTAGAGTTCACAAAAATGGAGTGAGCAAAAACTCTTCATTCAGCCTACAGGGCACCATGGTTCTGAGATGATGAATCCATCTACACTCCTGTTTTAGGAGCAGCTTATGTTGATCACCACCCCTTCTCATGGGTGGGACATGGGCATAAAGAGAAAGTCCTTAAAATGCCTCGCAACAGGTGGTGTGTTGGGTTCAATTTTAACAGCAGGTTTTTTGATAGAGGACCAATGCATGGCAATTAGTTCTTTAAACATTCTGATCGTTTTGCCCATGTAGATCTTCTTACAAGGACATATAATAATATAGGTCACAAAGCGAGTTTCGCAGTACATACGATGTCTCAACTGGAATAACGTTCCATTCATTGGATGTGTAAATGTTTTCCCAGTTTGCATAAACTTGCAATTAACACATCCTGCACATCCAAATGCACCATTTTGCAATCTTAACCAATTATTCGCTTTGTTAGCTCTCGGGCTGATTTCAGAACCGCTTATTGATTCCTTTATGTTGCGGCTTCTTTTGTAAAAAAAAAGAGAGGTGTTTGCGCACAATAGTCCTTAAGGATCAGATCAGTTTGAACTATGTGCCAGTGTTTAAGGATGGGTTTTCTTAAAAAACCTGAGGTGATAGAGTAGGTGCTTGTAAATACCATTTTGGTACTAGCATCATCCTTAATGGCATTTATGTATAGCATTGCGGACTTCTCAAGGGGTCAAAGCCCCTGTCTATGAATTTCTGGCCCATCTGTTCCAATGCCCCCAATAAGTTCTCCTTGTTAGATGTAATTCTAACTACATGAACTAATTGGGAGTAGGGTAACCCACATTTCAGGGGTTGTGGATGGAAACTCATTGCTGACAACAACGTATTTTTGTCTGTTGGTTTTCTATATATTTCAGTAGAAAACTCTCCTTTTAACGATCTTAATACAGACATCGAGGAACTCAATTTTTCCTTAATGTGTGTACATGTGAATCGAATAGAACCAGGAATTGTGTTCAAACAAACCCTTGACAAACTCATCCAAAGCGGCCACATCCCCAGTCCAAATCATAAAACAGGTCGTCGATATATCTTACGTAAAACTTAATAAATTTAGAAAATTTGGGATTTGCCATAATATACCTCTTTTCATAAACATGCATGTATTAATTTGCATATGATGGGGCCATATTCGAGCTCATCGCTGTCCCTTTTAGTTGCAAATAAAACGCATTGCTAAACAAAGTAAATTCTGTATAATTTTTTTTCCATCAATGCCAGTGAAAACTCAATCGGTGGACCTGTATACCCTGGACTGGAGACAATGGCCTCTCTAACTGCCTGTAAACCTTCAACATGTTCAATACTCATATACAAACTGGTCACGTCAAGCGTGACCAGTAGACAATCGTCCAGTTGGCCAACCAATTGATGTGATTTTAGTCAAAAAATATGTTGTGTCTCTAATAAAGTAAGGCATATTTTGGACCACAGATTGAAACAATATGGTCAACATATTGAGATAAACTTTGGCTCAAAGATCCCTTGGAGGATACAATTGGCCTCCTGGGGAGTTGGGTCAAGGACTTATGGACCTTGGGCAATATATACAACAGGGGAACCCTTGGAAAATCCTGTATCAAAAACTGTGCTGTATGTTCTTCAATCCAGCAGTTATATACACCCAATTGAATTAGTGTATCAATTTCTCTCTTATATTGGTCAGTAGGTTCATAAATTAACTGTTTATAAAAGGTATCATCAGACAGCTGTCTATCTACCTCACCAATATAGTCACTTCGATTTAGGATAGCAATTCCCCCACCCTTATCGGCGGGGTGAATCACAATTTCAGTGTTATCACGTAAACTAGAAGTAACCTGGTTTTCTAATCTGGTTAAATTGGAATGTGTAATTTTTGCTTTATGTACAATGGGAAGTACATCTGCATTTACTAAATGAATAAATGTTTCAATTGAGGCATTGGAGATGCGAGGATCAAAGGTACTTTTAATTTTAAAGGGACTAGGGTTTGAATCAACCCAATCTTTTTTAGCAAAATAATCCTTTAATCTCAATTGTCTATGGAGACTATATAGTTCTGTCTCACAGTCAAAGCTGCTCTGTTTGAAAGTTTGTACAAAAGATAGTCCTTTAGAAAGAACAGAGAACTCAGACTCAGTTAATACATGCTTAGAAAGATTAATAAAAGCTATCTCCTTGTCCCCTTCCCTCTTTTTGCTGTTATTTTTCCTATGTCGATTGCCCCCTCTCCTGCATGGTCTTTTCCATCTCTTGACCCCTTGCTGCAACTGTAGATTTTCTCCACTAAAAAAGAGGCCCTACCACTTGTGGATTGATCAAAATCACTATGGGAGGTATGTGACTCTATATCAGTAAATTGGGTCTCACCCCATCTCCAAGATCCCTGCCCGGATCTCCAGGGATGTCTATTACTTTGATTTGTCATCCAAGGGTAAACCCTTTGTTCCTTGTAGTCCTCCTTAACTTTACAATATTTAATTTTTTTAAACGACAACAGATTTGATTTAAATTCACATAAGGTCTCATCCAATTTGGTCAGCCAATCTGTACCATTGTCATTTTTTTAAAACCTCAAACCCAGTGGCCTCACAAAAAGCAATTTCTTTTTTAAAAATTTAAATATCAACATTGACCTGTTGTACCACAAGTACCATGAGGTCAAGACTGCACTGGTTTAAAATCAAACACCATTGTCTACTAAATTCTTTATTATTTCTCCCCAATGTGGGTTGCTTACGAATCCTAAACCCCCTGGGGATAAGACCATCCTTATGATACTGGGACAAAGTTAACCCGTGCAGCTCTAGCTCAATTAGTTTCTTGCGGAGTTTGAGTAAGTCAGCATGTATTTCAGTTGGACTATCAATGCCAAAAGCAAGTTGAGTGGTTCTCTGCAAATAGGATCTTGGACACCTCTTTGTCTAAAAAATTATTGGTGCCTGTAATGTCTCCACATTCTGACTCCATAGTAAAAAAGCAAGTCCACACTCAAGTTAATAAATAATAAAAAGAAAAACACACACACACACACACATATATATATATATATATATATATATATATATTTTTATAATTATATATGTATATATGTGTATATATATGTATATATATATACATACATTAAATGTGTGTGTACATATATTTATATATATATATATATATATATACACACACATGTGTATGTATATATATATATATATATATATACAGTATATATATTCTAAAGTGCAAGCAAAGGGTGCACCATATAGTGCTTTATCAATGACATTTACTCAAAGTATCACAAATGATAAAATGTACCAATGGTTGCGGTCAGACCACCGCAAGTGTTGAAGGCTTAAAACATAGAGTCTCCGGGTGGTACAGCATCAAGCTCTGGTGAACAAAACAACAGAATTAGGTCACACTAGGCCACGCCTCTACGCATTGCATCACTAGGAAATCATCATAGGGCTGGCCTAGCATTTCCAGTACTCCCCTTAAAAAACACATTGCAACTAATCATTCGTTACAACTCAATTAAAATCATTCACCTGACATTAGTTATAGCATATAAAGGTATTACAAGCTTGATACTTATATAAATGACATCTAAAAGCAATACAATGGCAAATATATCACTATCATATACTGTGTACGTGGAGTGGAATTAAATTATCTTATCATACAAAATCATGTTGTTCAAAATTATTATAAACAAGCATATTTGTAGTACACATACTCTAAACAGAAATAAATAAAGTAAAAATGTATAATAACACTTCTATTAATAATAATAAATATATTAAATTCTGCCACAAAAAGACAGCATAAAAATAAATATTTAGCAACCAAATAATTTAGCTAAAAACATATTTAGTAACAATTATTTAATTAAAAAATTAGTAATTTCAAACCCCTCATTCAAACCTGGGGGTGTAATGTATTCAATGTTACAATCCAATATGTCTCACGTTTGCAAAGTAAATTGAGTACATCTCCCCCTCTTTGTTCCAATGTCACATGTTGAAGACCAATAAATCTATATTTTTTTAAATTACTAGCTTGACAAGATTTAAAATGTTGAGGAACACTATGGTTATCAATCAGGTTCTTTATATTCCTGGTGTGTTCCAAGATCCTGATTTTCAAAGAGCATTTTGTCTTCCCAATATATTTCTTTCCGCAACCACTTATGAACATATACATAACATGTGTAGTATTACAGTTTATCATGCCTTTTATTTTATATTATTTTTTACTATAATTCCCTGCAAAAGTCTTCTGGCCTCTCAAGCCATATTGACATATTTGCAGGCATTACAATTACAAGTAAAAAAAAAACTCTCAGTTTTACTAAAAAAAGAAAGTGGTTTTCATATGATTATTAACCATCGGCAATAAACATGGGAAAATAAAATTCTTTACCATTCTTGCTCTCCTAAAGACAAGCTCTGGTCTCTCAGGTACAACGGAGGATAGCACCAGGTCCATCTTAAACAGATGCCAATGTCTATAGAGGATTCTTCTAATATCCTCACTCTGGCAACTGTACTGTATCACAAAGGGACAATTGAACAGTGCTTCTTTAGTGGTGACGTCTTCCTTTTTCTTATAATTAATTCAATCAGTTCTATCAAGATTTCTGGCCCTGCAAACAGCAGCATTGATTAAATTGGGGGGTAACCTCTCTCAAAAAATCTAGTAACATAGATTTTGGATTGTTCTTCAAAACTATGAATACTAGTACAATTCTGCCTAAGTCTAACTAATTGAGAGAAAGGTAGGTTTCTTTTCCATTGACTGTAATGACAGCTTTTATAATCCAAATAATTATTGCTGTCAACAGTTTTAAAATGGGTAGTAGTGACTATTTATTTAGTGTTACCCTGGCAATCATTTATATATAGAGCCAAATCTAAAAAGGCAATTTTCTCAGGTTGAAATTCAAATGTAAACCCCCAAAATAAAATCATTGACATTCAAATATTGCACAAATCTACAAAATCACTCTCAGGTCCATCCCACACTATTAAGAGGTCATCTATATAACATTTAAAAAGGACTATATTATTTGTGAACAGGTTATTCATATAAACAATTTTTTTCCCACTCTCCAAGGTATACATTAGCAACACTGGGGGCACAAATTGTCCCCATCACGACACCACATGTCTGCTTATAAAAATCACCTAAAAAGGTGAAATAATTATGTTGCATGACAAACCGAGTAGCATTCACAATAAACTCAATTTTATTAGGATTCATATCAGGGTCATTTTCTAATGCAATTTTATTACAATCAAGTCCTTTCTCATGGGGAATTGATGTATAAAGAAACTGAACATCATTCGTACCCCATTTAAAGGTACTTTCCCAACGAAAGTCCATTAAAATCTGTAATACATGTGTAGAATATATTAAATATGAATCTAATAATGGAACATATTTTTTCAAGTATATAGCCACATATTCAGATATTCTTGAGGTTAAAGAATTTAACCCTGCCACAATTGGACGGCCAGGTGGGGACACCTGGTTTTGTGTATTTTAGATCCACTAAATACTCTTTTTGATTATTATCAGACACTAAATCCTAAGTGAAATTATGTAATGATCCAACAAAAAAGTATTTAGTGGATCTAAAAATTATTCTCGATAAGGGATTAATGGATCAAGAGTTGTCTAACGAAGAATATAAATACCTGTATAATGAAACCCCAAGAATAGCTACAATATACCATTTGCCGAAAATACACAAAAACCAGGTGTCCGAACCTGGCCGATTTGTCCAATATTTTAAATGTCAATGATTTTAATTTGGGGTTTACATTTGAATTTCAACCTGAGAAATTGCCTTTTAAGATTTGGCTCTATGCATAAATAATTGCCAGGGTAACACTAAATAAATAGTCACTACTACCCATTTTAAAACTGTTGACAGCAATAATTATTTGGAATATAAAAGCTGTCATTACAGTCAATGGAAAAGAAACCTACCTTTCTCTCAATTAGTTAGACTTAGGCAGAATTGTACTAGTATTCATAGTTTTGAAGAACAATCCAAAATCTATGTTACTAGATTTTTTGAGAGAGGTTACCCCCCAATTTAATCAATGCTGCTATTTGCAGGGCCAGGAATCTTGATAGAACTGATTGAATTAATGATAAGAAAAAGGAAGACATCACCACTAAAGAAGCACTGTTCAATTGTCCCTTTGTGATACAGTACAGTTGCCAGAGTGAGGATATTAGAAGAATCCTCTATAGACATTGGCATCTGATTAAGATGGACCGAGTGCTATCCTCCGTTGTTCCTGAGAGACCAGAGCTTGTCTTTAGGAGAGCAAGAATGGTAAAGAATTGTGTTTCCCCTTGTTTATTGCTGATGGTTAATAATCATATGAAAACCACTTTCTTTTTTTTAGTAAAACTGAGAGTTTTTTTTTTTACTTGCAATGCCTGCAAATATGTCAATATGGCTTGAGAGGCCAGAAGACTTTTGCAGGGAATGATAATAAAAAAAGAATATAAAATAAAAGGCATGATAAACTGTAATACTACACGATATTTATATGTTAATATGTGGTTGCGGAAAGAAATATATTGGGAAGACAAAATGCTCTTTGAAAATCAGGATCTTGGAACACACCAGGTATATAAAGAACCTGACTGATAACCATAGTGTTCCTCGAAATTTTAAATCTTGTCCAGCTAGTAATTAAAAAAAATAGATTTATTGGTCTTGAACATGTGACATTGGAACAAAGAGGGGAAGATGTACTCAATTTACTTTGCAAATGTGAGACATATTGGATTGTAACATTGAATACATTACACCCCCAGGTTTGAATGAGGGGTTTTAAGTTACTCCTTTTTTATTTAAATAATTGTTTCTAAATATGTTTTTAACTAAATTATTTGGTTGCTAAATATTTATTTTTATGCTGTCTTTTTGTGCCAGAATTTAAAATCTTTCATATTATTAATAGAAGTGTTATTATACATTTTTATTTTATTTATTTCTGTTTAGAGTATTTGTACTACAACAAATATGCTTTTTTTTTTATAATTTTGAACAAAATGATTTTGTATGATAAGATCATTTCATTCCACTCTGCGTATATATGATAGTGATATATTTGCCATTGCATTGCTTTTTGATGTAATTTATATAAGTATCAAGCTTGTAATACCTGTATATGCTATAATTAATGGCAGGTGAATGATTTTAACTGAGTTGTTATGAATGATTGGTTACAATGTGTTTTTAAGGGGAGTACTGAAAATGCTAGGCCAGCTCTCTGACGAAGTCCTAGTGATGAGACATGTAGGGGCGTGGCCTAGCATGACCGAATTCTTTGGTTTTGATCACCAGAGCTGGATGCTGTACCACCCGGAGACTCTATGTTTTAAGCCTTCAACACTCATGGTGGTCTGACTTCAACCATTTGTACGTTTTATCATTTGTGATACTTTGAATAAATGTCATTGATAAAGCACTATGTGGCGCACCCTTTGCTTGCATTTTAGTATTTTTAACCCGGTGTGTGGATACGGGGAACCTTGAGAGGAAAAAAGGGGAGGACGCCTACCCAATACACGAGGCTGTGCATACAGACATGCATTGTATATTCGAAAAATTAACGGGACTGTTTGGTTTATTGTGTTTTTTTTTATTTTTATATGTAAGGAATTTGTGCACCAATTATTTTATATATATATATATATATATATATATATATATATACAGGAGACACTTGGGCGGCACTCTGGAGACTTTCCAAGCTGGTGTAAACAACCGTGTTTGTTCAATATTTCAGGGGTTCAGTTACCCCTTCAGGAACCCTATATATATACATATATATACATATATATATAAATATATATATACACACACACAGACACACACACACACTACCATTGTTCTGAGGGGGACACACTTACTGACAGCTTCGCGGAGGAGAAGTGGGCAGTCGTTGGATAGAAAGCAGCAGCCACCGGGCCGGAAGGAGAAGGAGGGAACAGGCACACATTGGCAGCAGCTGCTGTCATGCCGGGAGGAGGGGGTGGAGGGTGGGCTAGCTCAGGGATAAGCAGCGCTCTAGGAGAGTGGATTGCCCGGGGGCCCTGGAGTGCTTTGAGAAGGGGATGTAGTGTGCGCCAGCGTGGGGAGTCTGGAGAAGAAGGGCACACATCAGCAGCAGCCTTCGAGCTTGGAGGAGATGGACAACCAGCAGCTGCCGTCAGGATGGGAGGAGAAGGTGAGTACACTGTAGCAGCCACCACCACAGATGGAGGAGGGGGTGCAGGGTGGTCTGGCTCGAGGATAGCAGGGCTGTAGAAGAGTGGGCTGACTCAGGGGAAGGGGGTGGAGAGAACGCCAGTGCGTGAAGTCACGGCAGCACCAGAAGAGGGTGTGTTGGCCCAGGGACACTGCAGCATCAGGGGAAGGGGACCCAGGCATGCTGGGAGAAGATAAAGTGGTGCTGGCTGCCAGTCGGGAAGGTCAAGCAGGCTGCTCGATCACTGCTGGCCACAGTGATTGGGATACACTGGTGCCTGTAGCCATGCAGGGAGGGGGGTGCCACTGGATGCCTGATCACTGTGGCCAGAAGTGATCGGGACACACTGGAGGGGCAGCTACGGGTGCAGAGGGACCAGCAAGTCCCTCTGATGTAGGCAGCTGTTGGAAGATTGATACGACTGTAAGTGGTTAACAAATTATAAGCTTTTGAAGGTTAGATGGACCTAGTAATTTCTGGGCCTCACTCATTACATCCATACACGCAAGTTTATATACATTTTCTATGACAGCCTTTTCAGTTTTAGTAAATTTATTATTTGTTCATATAATTGTTTTTTATTTTTTTGCTTTCTTTTTCTCTTATTGTGAAAACTCACAATATAAGATGACATGATTAAAAATAAAACCTGAACATTTCATTTTCTCAAATTAGATGAAACATGGATTTCTTTCAAAGTTGTGCCCTAGGATATTCTAATTTATTTATCTCTTACAATTTTGCCAGTGACTTAATGACCACAATGTGCAAGTTAATTTAAGTGGATAATCTACTATCGTGTGAGGTGTCTCTGGGTATTGTAGCAGGGCCTCATGTAGAGTTAGGAGTAAATTCAGTTAGAAGAGCAATTTTGCACCATGGCAAAACCATGCTGCTCTGCAGGGGGCAAATGTAAAATGAGCCGTCTGATATGAAGTTGAGTCAAGAAAGCATAATTGCTAGATTCTAGATTGCAGGGTAAAAATAAATCTGGCCAGTATAACGGTTTGATTAAATGGATTGTGAATTAAATAGCACCGAGAGAGAGTTCCCAAAACTATTCAATTCTGTGCTCTGTTAGGTCGGGGAAGGCACGCTCTCCCATCCCTCATGCCTTCACCAGGGTATTTAGTGACAAGAATGGGCATTCTCTGTCTAAACTTCCCGGCGTGATGCCGTTTCCACTGCGCTGAGGGCTGAAAACAGCATAACACCTATACTTTTGTTGGATTTCTGCTAGCACCCCTGGAGGGGTGCGAGAAGAAATCCTTAGCAGTGCACAGAATTGAATAGCTCTGGGAGCTCTCTTCCAGTGCTATTTAATTCATGATCAATTGAATTGAGCCCTTAGTGTGCTATATGATAACACAGGCAGCATTTTTCCTGTAACCAAAAATATTAATTACCATTTCTTCCAACATATTTTATTCAAGATCAGAATTATAACCTTTAGTTGTATTTGTTTCAAACTCAAAATGAAGCACTCATTATCATGATGCAACACATTCTACTGCATCTGTAAACAAATACGTTCTGAGTGTATATTCCTACTCTTCTAAGTTTTGTCCTATAGCAAAATTAAAAAGGATCAGGTTTACTTCACATAGTGGGTGATTTAGCAGAGTATGTAATAGCTATCACAGCTGCTAACACAGAGATAGCTGTAATATGGTAATGCAGCAGGAGACATCATGCCTCCTGCATGCATTACTTATCAGAGCTGCGTCCAAGGGTGCAGCATTGGATTATTTGCAATTACTTTGGCTGGCTGGGTGACTCAGCCAATGGAGATCCTGACTTCTTCCCTCCCCCCATCGGCAGCCACATGCCTAGGTTTTGGAAAACAGAGGCTGTTGCCAGGAGCGCCGAGAGGGGGGGGATCAAGTAGATATTACATGGTCACGGGCTTCCTAAGGGACCCAGCGGGGGCCCAGGTCCAACGCCACCCCCCCTCCCTCTCAGCAGCCCAGCACTCAGCATGTGCTGAGCTGAAGTGGTAGACTGCTCGTGGCTGCTGAGCAGCAGCCACGAGCAGTCTCCTATGCCTGTGGGAGGGAGTGATCACACTGATCGTGCACCCCCCCTGGCTTTGCTCTGGGCTGAGGGGGCTCAGAGCACCACCCTAAGGGGGTGAGGCCACGCCTCCTGCGATTAGGCCACACCCCATTACCCAGGCCCGCCATGGCTCTTGGCAGGCCTGGCCATCGCCACCCCCTCCCCACCCTCAAACTGCAGCAGACTGTCAATCACTGACAGTCTGCTTCCACTCTGTGTGCAATCATGCAGGACTGGTATTGCCATGTACAGTCTGGGTCAGGCACCTGCACAGATTCCAAACCATCGGGAATCTGCTTTCAGCAATGCACTTATGTGCACTCATTATTCAGGGCCGTAGTCCTAACTACTTTCAATACTCTTCTGGATAGAGCAAATATTTTTTAATTCAGTTGAATTCTATATAATATGTAGGAGACGGGAAGTTAGTTGAAGTAGCAGCATAATCACGGATGCGGGAGTTTGGATATGCCGGCGGCACATGCACGGACATCCTCTTACTGCATTTTTCTCAAAAATATCAGTGAGAAGTATGCGGTGGGCATTTACATGGACAGAGCTTTAGAAACATATATTATGATATCACTGTGCATATGTGTTTGATATATACAAACTTACGATTGCAGTTTCTGATTCCAACAAATTGTTTAGGTCATGACAAGGAATCTTTCTCTGTGAAATGATCAGAATTGACAAGATGTAAATAATGTACTTTCATAATAAATATCATTACATATTTGTATTTACATTTCTTTCTGAAAATTTTTCTCAACTGTATTAAGATTTTCCACCAAAATATGCTGCATCCCAGAACCATGCTTCACTTTTATTTTCTTATAAGACATACACATGCTTAGAGACAGACTGAATAAAACTTTTAGTTGCATAGGTTTTCTCCCCTACATGTGAGTAGTTCTGCTTCTATATAAATTCACATGCTAAACATGAAATAATTTCCACATATAAATGAAGGGGATTTTTTGTCAGCCAGGTTTTATTTCTCACTCTCTAAATTCTGTGTCCTCTCAAATGGAATTCTCCAATTATTATGTTATTACCTAGCAGATTCACAGATAACACAAGGCAAGCACCATGCAGCACATCTATACATGCATAATGTCACCTACTCATAGGTCTAATCACACATAGCTACATGTCTGTACTGAGTCTTATCATGGTCCTTCTGCACTTCTGTTGTGTGATATTTGCTGTTTTAACGGTGGAACTTAATCTGTCTTGTACATGACACCACTAGGTTTGCTCTACTGTCTCATGTGGCCATAGCCTTCATTGTAAGCATTTCAGTTTTGATTCTAAACTAATACATGGATAGCCTGACCCTCTTCCACCTCTACATAATACCCCTGGACTGTCACATGCACTCATACAGTGTTATTCTTAGTGCTAATATTTGTTTATACAGAAACATGTACTTACAAATATTATATATATCTTTTCAGTAAATTGTATAAATTTTTTGTCAGACTTTTCTCCATTCTGTAATAAATAGGAATAATAAGTTAAATAAAATCTGTTTAACAAATACTATTAAGAGGGATATACATAACACATACAATTGTAAATAAAGAAAATTAGGACTATACATAAAAAAGTGCCAGCGTGAATGGATCCTATCTAAGGACTAATTCCATTGCTCTTTTAGATTTTAGAAGGTCTTTCATAAGTCTATGCAATTATAGTATGGATAGTATAAAAGGGAATGTGACTGCTTACTATTCTGTAGCTAATATTTCCAATTGTTTTTTTTCCATTTAATTAGTACTATATATCCTGTGTTTTATGACCAGATGTCAGTTATAGTGTATGCATAAAAATATATTTTCTGCCAACTTGCTGCAATCATAACAGTTTGGAATTTATCTGTTGAAAAACAAAATTAAATATTCAACTAATATTAAAGGCAAAACTAATTAGTGTATTCTGTGCAATGTACCAAAATAATAAACTATGATTTAGGAAACAAAAACTTTAAAATGAGCGATTGAAAATGTAAGTGTGCAAATCGTGTATTAGCACAATACCTGTAAAAATAGAAGATTAAAACAATTTGAATCTTTAAGCCTTTTGCACATGTAAACAGTCCATAAATAAGCAATTATTGGGTTCCCAGATATGCCAATTGAATGAATAGTTAGGTTTAGCTGCATGTTGGTCAAACTGACTCTCCCTGTCAATGCCTACCTTTCTCTAGCATAATGGTTGCTGTTTTTGGCTGGTCCCCTTGTGTTGCTTGAGAGATCCGTCTGTATGTGCACTCCATGTGATGCTGTGTTGTCGTTCGCTGGTGGTTTTTTAGTGCACTGACAACACGCTACGTTTTCCTGCACTATAACGGTGTAGGTGTGCCGAGATAGATGAAACAGAACTATTCATTCAACTGGCATATCTAGGAACCCAATAACTGCTTTTTTATGGACTATATTATTTATGTATTATTTTTAAACCTCTATTTTTCACCTTCTTATATATGCAGCAGCAGCTTCTCTTATCTATCTTACACTTCACCTTCTCTCATTAGAGTGATGCCCTGTGGTGGCTCAGCTGGGCCTGTTTGGGGGTGTCCTGTGCTCTGGATTTCAACCTCAGTAGGTTAGGGACCTACCCTCAGAGGTTACCTGGGCACGGTGGGTAGGCCCACAAACATGGGCATGATTATGCTAAAACCTCTATGTATTGCAAAATTCTATTGCAAAATGTATTATATATAATTAGCAAAGTTGGAGTTGTGCACTTGTACTTTCTCTTCTTGTGTTTGCAACAATGGTCTCCACAGGTTTATATATATATATATATATATATATATATATATGAAAGTGGATGGTGCGGCACTCAGGACACAAAAATAATGATACATAGACTGGTTAATGTCAACAACGTTTAAATATTAACAATTGTATTCAGGTTACAACATGATTAAACAAATTACATACTTTTATACCTGTACTACTCACCCCCCGTGGATCACGCCGGCTTCCCGGAGTGGGACCGCTCACCAGTCTGTGGACACCTTGCAATGACGTCATCACGCAAGCGTAAGTCGCAATGACGTATACAATGAAGTCTGTGAATACCATCACCATAGCAACTGGAAATAAGCCACAAGATGATAAATATCCATTTTTTAGACAAAATAAAAAGCAACAATTTTGTTTTGATACAGATTCAGGGAGCTCAAATAATGAATCAGACAAAAATGATCAAGCATCTGGCCCTTTAGGGGTGATCACACGAACTTCAAAAATGGAACAAAGAGGAGGTTAACGAGAAGAGGGAAACAAAATAAAAGGAAGGGGCAAGGTGGGGAGACCACCCCTAGTGAGAAGGACCTAATCATTAATTTGTCATCTTTTGAACTCTCTAAAAGTGAGATCAAATTATTAAATAAGGGTCTATCATTCAATCCATCGGTCCCCTTCAATAAGTTCCAATGGAACATCGAGAAGCACTCTTTACATCGCAAATTAAAACTAAAGGAATTCTTTAATTCAGACTCTGAGTGTACAGAAAGTGGATGAAATTCCAGCTCAGCTAAAGCGATTTTGTCCTAAATCCACCTTTGACCCCTGTCAAATAACCCAAGTATTAAAACATTCATGTGTGTTTTAGATGGCGAAGTTCAGTCTGAATTGAAAAACAAAATGTCCATCATCCAAATCTAACAGTGCTGGAACGAGAAGCATTACAATCACTTTAAAAAAATGATGATCTTATTATCCGTCCAGCCGACAAAGGAGGGGCTATAGTCCTCCAGGATAAGAAAGACTATAAAAAAGAGGCCAATCGCCAACTTTCTGATCAGTTGGTATATAGGAAACTACATAATGACCCTACTTCGAACTGTAGAAAACTTCTTACAGAAGTAGTGCAAAGAGCAGTTGATATGAGCTTCATTTCAGAAAAAATGAAGGATATATTAATTCCAGAATTCCCTCTAGTTCCATTATTCTACACCATTCCGAAAGTACACAAAAAATTGGATCCACCACCGGGCCGCCCGATAATTTTGGCGTGTGGCTCTCTTTTTCAGCCTACAGCAAATTTTCCTGGATTCCTTGTTGCAACTCCTAATTCAGAAAGATACTAGTTTTCTTTTGGACACTACAACCCTTTTGAATAAATTGAGAACGATCGAGAAATTACCTGAAGGATGTTGGCTGGCAAGCATTGATGTTGCCAGCCTCTATACTTCTATCCCTCATGATTTGGGTTAAATAGCTGTTAAAATTTTTTTGTTGAAACAAGAAGTGTATGATGATTCCACGATTGAGATTATGTTGATGCCTTTTGAAATTATTTTAAATAATAATTTTTTCCTGTATGATAACCAATTTTTTAAGGATAAGGGCTGCACTATGGGATCTAGCACAGCTCCCGCCTATGCTAACATATTTATGTTTGCCATAGAGGAAGTACTTTTTTCAGTGAACCTTTAATCAGTGATCAGATCATCTTATTTACACGCTTTATTGATTATTTATTTCTGATTTGGAGTGGCGAAAGGGAGACATTTTGTGCTTTGATAGAGGGATATAATCAAAAAGATGGTCCTATTAAATTCACGTATTCTATTGATCAATCTGAAATCCATTTTTTAGATGTCAAGATATACATTGAGAATGGTAATATAGAGACTATGATGTATTCTAAACCAACTGACCGTAATAACATCCTACAAGCACAGAGTTGTCACCCTAAAAGCCTCATTCGAGGGTTGCCATATTCGCAAATGGTCCATATTCATCGTATTAACAGCGACAGGGAGAAATCTTCTGGAACAATTAGATGCATTAATCGGTAGGTTTGTAAACAGGGGATATCCTTTAACATCACTATTGGAGACCAAAACAAAGGTTTTGAACTTAGATAGGGAATTCATACTTTCTAAAATATCTGTTGATCAGGAAATTAATACTAAGTTCCATTGGGTTAATAAATTTAATGTAAGATCACCGTTGATCAACAGAATTAGTAAGAAACATTAGCCCTTGGTAACCTCCGATGATAAACTAAATTTAACAAATGCAAAACTTATGCCATGTTATGCATGAGGACGTAATCTTCGCAACTTTTTAGTTAAAGCTGATATAGCGGATAGTGATAAAACAATTAAGTTTACTAAAGGAAAAGGGAGATTGGGCTGTATTCATTGTACATGTGTTACATGTCAGTTCCTCATTCCAGGCAACTTCTTTAAACATCCTCAGATGGGTAGGAGTATTAAAATCTGCCATCTACTTGATTGTAACTCTAGTTATGTTGTATATCAAATTTTGTGCCCCTGCGGGTTATCCTATAAAGGAAAGACGGAATGTAGATTTAAGGAGCGCATGGCAGCTCACCGTTCTGCTATTAGAAATGCTATTGCAACTGGGAAAAGCGATCAACCTGTAGCTCGCCATTTTCTAGAGTTTCGTCATTCACTCAATAGTCTCCGCTATGATGATAGATTATATTGCCCCTAATATTAGAGGCTGTAATTGGGCTTTGAAATTACTTCAGTGCGAAGCAAAATGGATAGCTCGCTTGGGGGTTACATATCCCAATGGTTTAAATGAAAATATTCCATATGGATGTTTCCTTTAATTATCCACAATTGTTAGTCCTCATTTTCTATTACTCTTTTGTTTTTTCTTGTTAAGTTCTATTTATTGTATATTAAATTGATATTTCTCCTATTATTGCAAGGAAATAGCGAGTTAATATCTGTGAAATCTGATATGATTGTTTTCTCTAACATCATTACTAACAGTTGCTATGGTGATGGTATTCACAGACTTCAATGTATACGTCATCGTGACTTACGCTTGCATGATGATGTCATTGCAAGGCGTCGATGGACGGGTGAGCGGTCCCACTCCGGTAAGCCGACGTGATCCACGGGGGGGGGGAGTAGTACATGTATAAACGTATGTCATTTGTTTTAATCATGTTGTAACCTGAAGACAGTTGTTAATACTGAAACATTGTTGACATTATCCAGTCTATGTATCGTTATTTTTGTGTACTGAGTGCCGCACCATCAACTTTTCTGTATTCTACAATTTGTGAGGGCACCGACCACAGTTTTTAATTATTGATGGGAGTGCCGGACTGGTGGTAAATATTCAGGGTGTGCAGTCTAGGGCCCACTTTTCTATAAGCTTTGAAATAACACCATTTAGTAACTATAGCTTCGTTTTGCTACTGATCCTCTGTAAAACCACTTTCAGACATACGACCCAGGAATTTCCCTGCTCAGACCCAGTTTTTTGCTTGAGACCCTTTTTCACTCTTACACCTGAGACCAGGGAAATTCCATTTTTGGATATGTTCACACAAAACCTGGGTCTGCCCTGGAATTTGGTGTGGATTTAAAGGGGATACATATTTTTTTTTTGTACATAGCAATGACATAATATAAAAATTTGCATTTTTAGAGTAAATTCCACAAAGTTTGTTTGTTCCCAATGTTTTTTTTATTGAAAACCAATAAATGTTTACATTACAATATAAGAAAATTGTGAATATAGCCTCTAGTAAGTTGCTTCGACTCTGCAGGACTTCGACTCTGGTCGTTTCTGTTCACACAGCAAAAACCTGGGTTGATGCACGTTCTCAACCAAAAACCCAGGTTTTTTTCTATATGTCTGAAAGGGATATAAGTAAACTGATGACCTAACTATATATCCATTGCAGACTGTGTAGCAAACTGCATGACAAATTGTAAGTAATGAGCTGACAAAATGCTAACAGCAAACAGACAAAACATATTTTACTGTTTTATTGTCTAAAAATATAGTTTACTGACTATCAATAATCTTGTAATTTACTGACTAACAATATTTTACTTGCTAACTGACCAATAATTATGTTTACTAAGTCAGTCCTAATTACAGCAAGGCTGATTTTTTTTATTGCAGTAAAATAAAATGTATGCACTTACAAACAGATATTAATCTCGGGCAACTGAACAAATGCTTAGCTATCATGGTGGTACTATCCCAGAGTGGTTTGAAGGTCAGTACGCTGCTTATATGCATATGACTTGCCCATTTCAATGCACATGAGTCTAGAGAATATATTAATAATCTCTATCCATTTCTCTCTTGCTGCTAAATACATACAGTGCTTGTTAATTACAAGTTTTTTCTTAACCTTCACTTATTCTGTGTAAATGGTGTATAATGTATTTGTAGTTATTTTATTTGTTAAGGCGTTTGATATTTCCAAAAACTCTCCAGCTGGGAATGTTGGCAGGAATGTGCTACATGTTTGTGTTGGATTTTGTTTTTATCTATATGCACATGCAAAATATATAAAGATTATTTACTGTACCAGGTAATCATTACATTCACAAAGGTAGTCTAGAAGTTTTCTCAATAAATAATGAATTTGCTATTGAAAAATACAATCAGAAATAAAATATTAATACAATGTTTAAATTACTAAATACAAGACGATAAAGTACAGTATGGTAACAAGCATAAAATGGACAATATGCTAAATTACTGTAAAAGCAAGAGTGCAGAATATGCTAAGAATAATACAAAACAGAAATAGAGAGAATGTTCTTATGCATTTAGGTGGGGTTGTGGTTGGGTATAAAATCCCGGTGCCTTAATAGCCCTACCCTTCTCCCCCCCCCTAACCCTCCCTTGAGGGTGCCTAATCCTAGAACTTCCATTGGTGGTGCCTAACCCTAAGTCCCCTGGGGGTGCCTAAACCTAACCCCCTCTCCCTGCAACATAAACCTAACCATCCTTGGGGGGTGCCTAAGTTTCCCCGGAGGTGCCTAAACCTAACTCCTGCCCTTAAGCAGCTAAGAACTAAGTGTCCCCACTTACCTACATTGGGAAGCCATCCTGTCGGTATTCTGTCATCAGGCTAAAGATAGGCATCTGGATTTAGATGCCTGTCTTCAGTCCCGTGTCAGGATTTAGGCAGCGGGATTCCGACGGACAGCTTCCCATCCATTGGTATACTGACTGTATCCCATTTAGGTGCAATAGTTTCCGTTTTTATGTAGGATGTCTTCTAAGTTTGATGAACTAAATTTTATTAATAAACTATATTTCATTTTAATAATGTTAAATACTCCAAATGCAATAAATGCTGTTATGGAGTCGTTTTTATGTATTTTCTATTACCTGGATATTTATAGTGTGTATATAATTTCATTTGATAGACTTCCTAACATCATTATCACTTATCTTGGTGACATTTTTGCTATTGCTCAAGCTTACTTGAGTCTTAAGGTGGGTACATACCTGACAGATGTATCTGTAGATGATGGTCCTTCATTCCCATTGAATGGCCATCATCTATCTGGCAGCCACGGGTTATGCTGGCTGGGGGGTGCATCAGTAGGTGTGTGCACCCCCCTCCCTAAGGTTGCCACTACATGTGTACGGAATGTCTGCAGACCACCTGTACACACTTGCGATGGACAGATATGTCTCCAGGACAGCCAATGCGATATGTCTATGCCTGTGAATGACTTTATTCAGACATATCGTCTGTACACATATCAGTTGATCAGCCAATATATCAGCCAGTGTGTACCCAGCATTACACATCCAAAGACAACATTCTTCTTTACATTTGGAAGATAACACCATTGTTTGCTTTACCAAAACCCCTTAGCCATTCTTGCTTCCTGTATTCTCCCTGACACCGTTCTCCATAGGAGTGAATATCAAATAAATGCTTGAAACAAACTATTTTGAAAATGTGATTTCAGGATGGGTGGACAAGGAGGTGGGGTTTATGGAGAGTGGACAGGGGTAAAAAGAGAAGTATGAGAGTGGATCAAAAAATCTGTGTGACGTAGTAAGAGATGTCTGTATGTACTAAAGGTCTTAGTAGAAAACTGGAAAATTACAGCAGAATGCTTCTTTTATTTTTGCAGATATTGAATAATAAACAGGACAACTTCACTAAAAGCCAAAAAATAAAGAATACTGAAAAATGGAGAAAACTGAAATTAGAGCCATCATTAAATATCTGCAACTGAAGAAGATGACACTGACTGACATTCACACTCTTGCTCAAGGAACACATTTGTGGAAAGACTTTTGCATCTGATGATGGTGTCATGACTGCTGTACAGGACTGGTGTAAGGACTATTCACCGGACTATTCCGAAATGGAATCAAGAAGTTGGAGCATTGATGGGAGAAGTGTATTGAAAAAAATTGAGACTATGTTGAAAAATAAATGCCATTTGAACTTAAAATTCTCCGTTTTTCACGGTCAGGATACCGACTTTTGAATCCACCCTCATATTAGGGGCAAAAAGGGACATTCAGGTTTGGGAAAGGTGCCTCACTGTGTTCTCGCCCAAAGCACAATACATTTTTATACAGTTCGGTTTATAATCAGAATTAATGTAAAGCTGAACCAAATAGCTAATAAGAGAGAGAGAGAGACCATAACAACATTGAGAGAAGGAAATCATGAGGAGGAGATTGAGTAATTACAAGAAAAAGAAAGAGGTGAGGAGAGGGAATAAAGTGTGAAGCAGATGACAAATGTCACATAAGTACAACAATACTTACTTTCATTGTCTGTAAAAAGCATTCCGGATGATTTTTTTTAGCAGTAAGGAAATAGTAGTTGTTTGGATCTAATATATTATAATGAAACAGAAAAATATCATTAGCGGATTGGGTACGGAATGCTGCGGTCTTAATTCTGGTGCACAGAATTCTGACACTTGTATCCCGACTGAGTTACATGGCCGACTCGTACAGATAAGTAGGATAACCCTAGCCTTCCTACCCTCAGGCTATCCCTAACCCTCCCCCCCACAGCCTGACTCTAACCCCTAACCATTCCCTTTACCCATCGGGATGTCAGTGGTCGGGATTCCAGTGCTGGCATTCTGGCATTCTGAGTGTCGACATCCCGGTCACTGGAACTATAACTACATCCCTCAGATGTGGGAATAGAAATACTATGAAGTTGCAAATACGGATGTTGCTTTATCCTATTATATACATACCTTTTATTTTTGGCTGACAGAGGGTTACACCAACCAGCATAAACAGTGTGATGAGCTTCATGTTGCAGACACCTGAGTCCAGCACACAGTATATGTGGCAGCCAGTAAGAGGCTCCTGCTTTTATACTAGTAAAAGTCACTGACATCAAAAACATGAACATGGCATCATAGGCTGGAATGTGTCCAAACCAATGGTGTATGTAATGTTCAGAGATCCTGTATTACTTTAATGGCAGTAAGCAGACAGTACTTGTGTGCCAGCAATTCTCCATTTAGGGATAAATATAAACATTAATAATGCACTGATTTGTTTTTTTAGGCAGCACTCACAGGACCTGCACTATACAAACAAAATGATAATCACAGCAGATGCTCAGTCCAACGTTTCAGATTTATTCGTCTTTCCTTAACTTTGTTTTTGAGAGCACCTGGGCAACATACCCTTGTGTGATTTGGATGAGTGTGGTCACGCTCTGATATAATGTACATGTCTTACTATTCAACCACCCAATGTGTAACCGCACAACCAAAAGTAGAATTTTTATATCTTACAAAAAATAACTATTTTGTAACATCAGGGATAATGTGGAGTTGATGTATTGTGAAACAGATATAGAATAGGAGAAAACAATTCTTCAGAATATGCTGTTTTACGTTTTTAGTATTTTTAATAAATAAGCATTTTATTGGATAACAGTGTAAGTGAGAAAACTGTTGAAACTTTTTATGTCAGAAATTTGAATATCTGTCAGTGAGGAGTATTTTCTTTGAGCAGTATCTCTATGAGTGATGCTATTAAAGCGACAGTTGGAAGTACTTCAGGGATACAGTTATGCTGGGGGGTGTGTGGTCATTGGGAAATAATGAACAGTCATGTGATTTAATTTATCCAGTGATGTTAGTGGGTTTTCTGTCATTTTACCACACCATTGTGTATAATATATAATCTATATGTACATACATATACATATATATATATATATATATATATATATATATATATATATACACACACACACACACACTTTAAGACAAGACAACACTCTTGAAAATAGTTATTTCAAGATGCGGTGCCTGGTTCATGCAAAATAAATATATGCACTCATTTTTTAGGGGGGAAAAAAAAGCAACAAAGATCCATCACTCGCCTTTAGTAGATTTATTGTGAAGGTCACATATGAAAAATACAGTGTCCAATAGTCAGCAGCAGCAGTCACCAGCCCGATGACTGTTTTTCAACCAAATCCTAATTGGTTAACCTGTGGGGCTAGTGTTGCACGTCTGACAGTGATAGGTGTTGTGACACTTGGGCTGTACTCTGTATCAGCATGACAGTCCATGCAAACAGATACACAAGGGGCTGTTTGTTTACATTGTTAACTCTGCCCACACACCTGACACCCAGCAACCAATGAGCCACTAGGAGGCTTGGCTAGGGAATGTCATTTGGGCAGTGATTGAGACTGTTTGGAGCCCTTTATTAGGATATATACAAGCAGGGACACTGTGCACAATTAGCCCCTAAGGAAAACCAATTAGGATTTGGTTGAATCTTGGATCTAGCAGAGAGAAGGGAACTAGCAGACACTGGCCTGCTTGTTGTTACTTTTTTAGCCACAGTTTCTGAATTTAAAAAAAAAAACTTTTTTGATGGATGTCAGCATGTTATTATTATTATTATTAATATTATTATTATTATCCTTTATTTATATGGTGCCACAAGTGTTCCGCAGTGCCTTACATAGTACATAGAACTAACAGGTGAACAAGAAACAAGTAACTTACAGTACATTACAGTACAGGACAAGGACACAACTTATATACATTGCTGAAATAGTGATTATAGCACTCACAATAAGCTGCCGGGAGTTGGCAGTCCCGTGTTCACTTGTGCTTAAACTATCATAAGAGGTAGAAAAACCAGTCATAAATAAATGCAAAGGCCTTAGCCTTTCCTTACCACTTAATGTGGTGAAAGGCATATTGACAATTTTATGTCTTTCTGCAGCAAACTTTCCCTTTGATGTTTTTTTGTTTACCACTGTAAAAGGTTGGTTCTTTGATTTTAGATGCCCTGACTTGCGACTTTAGTAGATGGACTAGTATCGTCATGACCGGTGGCACTGGCAGCAGCTCCAGCACTAGTGTGTGGTTCTCACTCACCTCTCAACTGATTTTTTTTCCATTTTTTGTGGAATGCTAATTTTGTTTAATTTTTTTAATTTTTTACACTGGTGAAGATCACCCCTTGTTGAGGCAGCAGTCCCTTGATGAACACCACAACACCCCTTTATGGACAACAAAGCACCCCTGTGGAGTGAGGACGAACCACCCGCAGAGTCACAAATATGTGCATTATAAACTGCGGTCTGGCCAGCAGTATCACTGAATAATAGCATAGCTAGCACACACACACAAAAAAAATATATTTTTAATTTTGTATTTGTTGTGGAATGATAATTAATTATAACTTTTACTTTTTTTAGACTGGGGAAGAGCACTCCTGGACGACACAGCACCGCTTTATGAACTGCTGAACTGCAGCCCTAGGCGCTTGATTGACAGGACAACAGTGACACAGTAGCACCCCCCACTTTATGTACAGCAGCCCCAGCCCATACATGCCTACTCTCCCAGAATTTGTGGGAGGCTCACAATTTTTCAGGTAACACCCCCAAACCCCCAGAATGTTAGGCATTTCTCTAACATTCTGCCAATTCCTGAAGTGGGCAGAATGAGGAGAGTTTCTGCAGCGATCACGGGTCTGATGTGATTCTTCAGGCCCTGCCCCCATCGCCACCCTCCTGCTTCTCTTAACCGGGCTTCTCCCAGGAAGAGAAATAAAAAAGGTAGGCAAGCCTAACAACACTGCTCCCTTGAACAACTACAACACCCATGAACAGAATAGAATAGAGCCCCTTGATTGACAGGACAACCGTGAATGACACAGCAACACACCCTACTTTATGTACTGCAGCCCAACAACACTGCACCTTAAACAACAGAGCACATCTGTTCTGTACACTCTCCACAGCCAGACTGAAAATTGCGCCAATCATCGGGATCTCTTTAGAATCTAAAACCCGTGAGAATTCGACAGTGGGATGATGATATTTTGCCTAGTTTTGGATTCCGAGTTAGGCTGGAAAACTTGAGCTGGACTCGGATCCCTTATATTTGGGTGGGTCTGGTTCTCAGAGAACCAGACCCACTCATCTTTAATAATAATATATAACTATATACATTTTCTGTAACATAAAGATTAAAACATTTAGATATTTGTATACAAGACTAAATGAATTGTTTAGTACACAGATTCTCAAACTCGGTCCTCAGGTCCCCAAACCGTGCATGTTTACTAGGTCTCCTCACAGAATCACAAGTGAAATAATTAGTTCCACCTGTGGCTCTTTTACAATGTCAGTGAGTTAATGACTACACCTGTTCACCTGCTGGGTGACCTGGAAAACATGACCTGTGTGGGGTCCTGAGGACCGAGTTTGAGAACCACTGGTTTAGTGCACTGCAAACAACTCAGTTTTAGGCCCATATTCAATTAGCTGCAAGAAGCTGAGATTCGCAAAAAGGTATCGCTGATTGCAACTTTTTGCCAGGCAGACACTTATCTCCGTATTCAATTCCAAATAGCTTCCACATACACAAAGACGCAATGCAATGTAATAGGTGAAAAAGATTCACCTCTGAATAGCAGGCAGAAAAAAGTGCAGAATTGCGGTTTTTGGGTGCAAGGATGCAGAAACCACTGAGGAACATCCCAAAAAGCACTTTGTAATTTTTTGTCCCCGTTTTCAAAGTAGAGGTAAAAATTTAAAAAGTAGCGAAATAAACTTTTGGGGGTCTGCAACTACTGTATGTGGAGGTTTTCTTTTTGATTGCAGGTGCTTGCTGAAGTCTATTAGTGCGGTGCTGGATGCACAGCGCTTATTGCGCAGCTGACTGCTGGACTGAGCGGAGGGGACCTGTGACGGAAACTGTACACAGGCCCCCTCCTCTCTTGAAATGACCCTGATACTAAGTAGGTGATCCCCAATATCAAGTAGGTGATCTGCCAATTTAGTTGTATTCCTAGTATAGTGAATGAGCATAAAATATTGCATAATGTGAATGGCTGAGAATTACAGTATGGCGAATATAGTGTGTGTTTATGGGGCCTATTCATTAAACCTAAAAATTCTCTAGAGATAATTAGGTTTAGAACTCGCATGGAGTTCTACCTAATTATAGGTGGAATTCATCATTCCACCTCTCCATAAGTATCTATTCTGTCATTTTTGCGATGACAGCTTTTCGGGAAATAGATACTTTTCCCTGCCAACACTACCTTATCGCATCTGGAAACAGTGCTGCGCATGCGCTGTTACATCTGTAAAACCAGCGCATGCGCAGCACTGCCTACAGATGCGTTAAGTTTGTGTACCCTCCCAACCCCCCCCCACCCCCCTCCCCCTCCGCTCACCTCCCCCCCCTGACTTACCTGTCCGCGCAGCAGCCCCCGGCTCCGTCCTGCTGGTCTGTCATGTGGTTTCCCAGCACACCACATGACAGATTAGGAAAAAAAAAAAAACTTTTTTTTTTTTTTCTAATCTTTCTTGTGCTCTGCTGGGGAGCACACATGTCCGACCAGCCTCCGGAGCCTGAGGATGGAGCAGAGCGCCGGAGGGACTCGTCGGGGGACCTGCACACGCGGATACTGGTAAGTCGATTCTGCTATTCGCCACCTCACAATGGCGAATAGTAACTCCATAAACTTCCGAAAATTCATATTTTTCGGAATTTGATGAATACCACAATTTCCACATCCCCATACTAATGTATGGGCAGTGTGGAAATTAACGCAGGGGAACGTATCTGTGATATCTCCTGTGGTAAATCTGTTCATGAATACCAAAATAACGTGATTTAAGGAAAATGTCCTTAAAAACGTTATTTTAGTGTTGATGAATAGGCCCCTTAATGTGCTAGTGAGAGGCAGAATAGAATAGTAACTGTATAGAGAAGAGCAGGTGATGAGTTATGGTTTGCACCAGATTAGAAAGAAAAACAGTTTGAAAAAATCTATATGTTACAATACACATTATTATAATATATATTATATTCATCACAACTCAGCTCTCAGCAAACCCACTACCCACAAGAAGAGTGCACCTGACCTATAACTAACAACATTATCAGGACCTGGTACTCCTGTAAGATGGTGCAGTACTTCACATATCCTCAGCCAGACTACCCCACCCATTTACAATACACACACTCCCTCACCCACCATTCTGCTCCCGTACTTCCCACCCCACAAACCCTCCCCTTTATACATTTTACCTTAACCCCCCTCTCCACCCAACTCCCCACCAACAAAACATCTATACACAGTACCCCATTCCCCAATCCCTCCCATATCACTCCCTTACAACACCACACCCTGGATGTGCGCAATTCCCCCCTATCCAACTGCATAATATATATTAAGAATTGTAACAAAAATTGTAAATTAATGATAGAAAATTTTCACATTTTCTATAAAGCTGCTACTATAATTTTTTTAGAAGGATCTACAGTATCTATCTATCTATCTATCTATCTATCTATCTATCTATCTATCTATCTCATTATAGCATTATAGTGATCAACAAATGTGAAACATGAATTATCAATGAAACACATATGCAAGTCATCCAATTATAAAAAGCAATAACATCTTACCTGAAATCACTAGTTATTATTTAACCTAAGTATAGCAGTTGGAAGAAAATTTTTAATCGGCTGGTATGAAACAATATCGAACAATACTGTTTTTTCAGGGGCAATATATTAAATAAGCCACAATTTGGATGTGTTTAATCAATTATACCCCTTTGATACACCTTTTTCATTAGCTCCAATAACCTGGGTTTTTGAACGTGAACATGCAGCAACCCTGGTTATTGTGCAGTGTGAAAGGGCCGGGTTGAAATTAGCAGGGTCGAGCAAACTGACATTTCAACCCCGGTCATGAGAAGGGTTCAACACATGTTCAACCCAGCTCGCGATGCAGTGTGAATGGGTAACTGTTCTCTGCATAGAAAGAGTCAGCGCTTGGAGATTAGATCATCTCCATGCACTGACTCATGTGATGCCAATGGCATCATCAAGCCAGCATTAGTGGTGGGTCAGGCCACCTGTCTGTAAGGGGTCTCTGCTGGTTGCACCCGGGATTGGCGCGTGGGCAAAATCCTGGGTGCAGCCCAGCAGTCAGATGTAAAAGTAATATCACTCTTTTATAACAAGGGTTATTGCACATGAAAGCACAGCAAACCAGGTTACTGTGCAGCATGAAAGGGAAAGGTTGAAATAAGCTGGGCTGAGCATGGTTGAACACGGGTTCAACCTGGCTCATGATGCAGTGTGAAAGGGCAACCTGGGTCAATGAGACCAGGGAACCACTCCAAAGATTTATATTTAACTGCAGTGCAGTCCCAAACCACACAACACTTCTGTAAGTCAATAAACTTTCTATAATGCACCCATAAAAGTTCACTAAAATATTCGTACACATTCCTGATGCACGCATTTTCCATAAAAAGTATAGATGCTGCTGAGCCTTTTTTTACCACCAACTAAACCTGGGTACACTTGTCCAATCCTTAGCAGATCCATCCCATGACCGAACATTTGGTCTGATATTGGAAACATGTGTACCCTCCCCTAGGGGTGAGCAGGTTCGGATTTCTGAAATCCGAACACCCCCGAGCCCCCCCAATCCGAAGCCGATCCGAGTCAGGCTCGACTTTTCCCTCCTGACTCAGATCTGAATTCGAGGCAAAACATCATCATCCCGCCTTCCGGGTCTTGCGGGTTTTGGATTCTATATAAGGTACCCGCGTCGGTGCCATTCTCTCACTTGGATGTGGACAGTAAAGAGGGAGGGTGGGAGTTAGGGCTGGCTGGGCTGTGTAGTATAGTGTAGTGTAGTGTTGTGCTGTGCTGCTTTTGGCCATAGGGGCTGTGTCCACTCCTCCAAAGTCCATAGGGGCTGGATGTGTTGTGCTGTGCTGCTGTTGTCCATAGGGGCTGTGTCCACTCCTCCAAAGTCCATAGGGGCTGGCTGTGTTGTGCTGTGCTGCTGTTGTCCATAGGGGCTGTGTCCACTCCTCCAAAGTCAATAGGGGCTGGCTGGACTGTGTTGTGCAGTCAGTTGTGCATAGGGGCTGTGTCCACTCCAAAGTCCTGTGCAGTGTCCCAGTCCTAAACGGGTGCTGTAGTGTTGTCCAGGGGGTGCTCTGTCCATCAGTGGTGCTACCACCAAGTGCAAAAATAAATTTGTTTTTTCTGTGTTTGTGAATTGTGTGCGCAGTAGCCGCACGTGCATCAACAAAGTAGTGCCAAGTGTGCACCCGTGTCATAAGTAAGGTGCGGGCTGGCTTGACTGTTAAAGGGTGCTGTAACCCCCAAAGTGCACTCCAAACAAAATAAAAAAAATATTTTCTGTGTTTGTGAATTGTGTGCACTGTGTCTGCACGTGCATCAACAAAGGAGCAGCGCCAAGCGTGCACCTGTGTCCCATAAGTAAAGGGCTGGCTGGCTTGTCTGTTAAATGGTGCTGTAACCACCAAAGTGCACTCCAAAAAAAATAAAAAAATATATTTTTTTGTGTTTGTGAAATGTGTGCGCAGTAGCCACACGTGCATCAACAAAGTAGCGCCAAGTGTGCGCCTGTGTCATAGGTAAAGGGCCAGCTGGCTTGACCATTACAGGGTGCTGTAACCCCCAAAGTGCACTCCAAACTAAATAAAAAAAATATTTTCTGTGTTTGTGAATTGTGTGCACTGTGGCTGCACGTGCATCAACAAAGGAGCAGCACCAAGCATGCGCTTGTATCCCATAAGTAAAGGGCTGGCTGGCTTGTCTGTTAAATGGTGCTGTAACCACCAAAGTGCACTCCAAAAAAAATAAAAAAAAATATTTTTTTGTGTTTGTGAATTGTGTGTGCAGTAGCTGCACGTGCATTAACAAAGTAGCGCCTGTGTCATAGGTAAAGGGCCGGCTGGCTTGACCGTTAAAGGGTGGTGTAACCCCCAAAGTGCCCTCCAAAAAAAATAAAATATTTTCTTCTGTGTTTGTGAATTGTCTTCACTGTACATGCATCCTCAAAGCAGCAGCACCAAGCGTGCATCTGTCTGTTAAAGGGTGGTGAAACCCTCAAAGTGCGCTCCACAAAAAAAAAAAATTCTTTTTTTTCTGTCTTTGTGAATTGTGTGGACTGTAGCCGCACCTGCATCCTCAAAGCAGCAGCGACAAACATGCGTCTGTCTGTTAAAGGGTGGTGTGTCCCTGAAAGAGCGCTCCACAAAAAATATATATATATATTTTTTCTGTCTTTGTGAAATGTGTGGGCTGTAGCCACACCTGCATCCTCAAAGCAGCAGTGACAAGTGTGCATCTGTCTGTTAAAGGATTACATCAGTGACAGCATCCAAGTAGGCATGTCAGACGGTCAGTACCTGTACTTGCAGAAAAAAGAGGCAATTTGGAGGCCCCTGTACAAACTGGCTCTATTTTACCTGAGTTGCCCCCCCTCCAGTGTGTACTCCGAAAGAGTGTTTAGTGCAGCCGGGAACCTTGTCAGCGAAAGGCGTAGGAGGTTGCTTCCACAAAATGTGGAGAAGATGATGTTCATAAAAATGAATTATCAACTCTTCCAGGGATACCAGCCTCCAGAACGTACAGAGGGACCTGTGGTGGTGGATTCCAGCAGGGACAAATTAATACTCTGTGAGGATGAGGATGTACACTACACTGAAGAGGGTGAGGAATCAGTGAATGAGGACGATGAGGATGACATCTTGCCTCCGTAGAGCCAGTTTGTGCAGGGACAGATTAATTGCCAGCTTGTTTTGTGGGGGCCCAAATGAACCAATCATTTCAGCCACAGTCATGTGGAAGACCCTGGCGCTGAATTGATTGGTTTGTTAAAGTGTGCATGTCCTGTTTATACAACATAAGGGTGGGTGGGAGGGCCCAAGGACAATTCCATCTTGCACCTCTTTTTTTTCTTTGCATTATGTACTGTTTGCGGCCTAGTTTTTCAAACTGCCATTCTGTCTGCCACTGCAGTGTCACTCCTAGATGGGCCACATGCTTGTGCCGCCCACTCGTGTCGCTTAGCATAGTCATCCAGCTACCTTGGTGCAACCTTTTGGATATAAAAACACTATTGTGAGGTGTTAGGTATTCAGAATAGACAGGAAATGAGTGGAAATTAAGGTTTTTGAGGTTAATAATAGCATAGGAGCAGAAAAATCAACACATTCTGTGATTTTAGCTGTTTTTATGCTTTTTTAAAAAAAAATACAGATCCAAAACACAAAACCCAGAACCCAAAACACAGAAGGGTGGTTTTGGCAAAACCAATCCAGATCCAAAACACGAAGAAAGATCCAGATATAAAACCAAAACACGAAAAGTGGCCGGTGCACACCCCTACCCTCCCCCAACCAACCCTTTCACCTGATCATGGTCATCTGGTAGGGCCGAATGGTTTTCAAACATGCATACAAAGCAGATTTCCCAACTGCCAATTAGCCAACCAATGTTGCAGTGTGCAGGCTTCCAAGTCTGGAGCTGGTAACTGATCTCCAGTTACCAGCTCAGCAGCTGTCATGCTAGCATCAGTGGCACTGCCTGGCTTAACAGCTGCTGTAGCCAAGTGTGGCACTGGGTCAGATCCGAAGGTATCCGAGTACTGTCCACTGTTGTAGCATTTCTCAGCAGAGGTTTTGGCCATGATGATGGGACTAGATCCCTGAAGATCCTGCCCCCATCAGCCATTACTGCAGAGTTCGGCAGCAGGCATACGGCAGCAGTGGTGAGTTTCCATGGCTGCACTATGGGCACATCGGCGGCTTGTCCCATTTAAAAATTGGCGCCACTGTACCATTTTTTTAATTCAAGATGGCCATGGTGAGACAATGGCGGGAAGCAAGTGTCATCACCTTGCCAACTTGGATTTGCTAATATCAGCCAGTGTAAGGCAGTCCAATGGTAGGGGAAGAAAAGGCAAGACAGAATATGCAGGGGGTCAATGGCCACGCAAAAGTGCTTAAAGGTGATTGCCTCTCTAGGATAGATACTGGATGTCCTGGGGGGCAGCAGCCATGCCTAAGAGTTTAAAAACTGGCACCCTCCAGGCGAAGGTGCAGGTCAATATTTACTAAAATGAAAGGTATCATGTAACTATTTTTTTTTTTGTATTTTACAGATGAACTATAAGAGCCTCTGGGCGCTTAATGTCTGGGCATGCTGGCTCTTGTTGTTCCACAAGGGCCAGCATGCCATCACAGGCTTGCTGGGACCTGTAGTCTACCTGTAAAGAAAAGCATTAAATCTATTTTTAACACTAGGGGGTAAGTTTACTAAGATTTGAGTTTGTGTGAGTTTTTGTGAGTTTGCAAAGTCATGTGAGTTTAGGCATATTTTTCATCTCGCAAGTTTACTAAAGACAAACTCAACATAAAGTATCCAATGGTTGTACCTGAAAAAAGTTCCAATACTCACCTTTTGTCCCACGATGTTCTCCGCAGTATTCCAAGAGGGCCCCGGAGACACTGACTCAAGACGCTACACCATATTGTTACAGTATCACTAATGATAGCGCTGGGCTTGAGCTATCATTAGTGCTGGGGCACCAGCCAATCAGTGGTGGCTGGCTACTGCATCCTATTTTGCTCACAAACAGGACACAGCAGTGATGGTACAGCTGCCCTAGTTGCATCTTACAGCAGCCAGCCACAAGTGGCACGTCAATGGACATATGTAAGTACCCTTTAGCACTGACGAGTGTGGGGAATGTAAGTTTGCGGTAGCTAAGGACAGTACGGATGGGGAGAATAGCTGGAAGTGGAGCTGCAGTCAGGTAATTTCTTCTGTCCTACATGACCAGGAGTACAGCAGCAAGTCACTAAACACCTTCCCAAGCTCCCATTCAGTGGCAAATGCAGGATTTCTAGAGGGCGGTTTCCAAATGCTTGATTTTAGAGGGAGTGTGGCCAGTCCCTGAAGAGGGCATAATTACCACTTGTCCAGCTTTAATATGTTACATACAAAGTATATTGGGGCAGATGTATGAAGCTCTGGAAAGTGATAAAGTGCAGAGTGATAAACGACCAACCAATCTGCTCCCAACTGTCATGTTACAGGCTGTGTTTAAAAAATGACAGTTGGGAGCCGATTGGCTGGTCATTTATCACTCTGCACTTTATCACTTCCCAGAGCTCCATGCATCTGGCCCATTGTGTCATAATTCCAGCATATACAGGACCAGTAATCACAGTAAGCCATTAGATGCGGCAGTAGGTCTATACTGTCTGAGCAGAATGTTTTTCTTCAGATGTGGGCATCATTCCAGAGCATTGGAGCAAGTTCGGTAGTCTGGGGAGTGACAGAAGAACCTAGCACTGCCCTGGAGATATATATATATATATATATATATATATATATATATATATATATATAATTTGTCTCATTATGTACTGGATAGTGTATAATTATACAGTATTAATAATTAACCCTATTGATGGTCTATAGCAGTGCACCCCTAACAGTGCATGTTTTCCACATGTCCTAGTTGGTGCACATGCATATTTATTCCTAACTGACACATTTTAAAAGATCCACAGGTGGTGCTAATCATTTCATTTGTGATACTGAGAAGAACATGCAGTGCTAGTAACATTCTATTATTTTACTATTTCTATTGTGGTCATGGTGTGTGCTGGTAAGAGAGGTTTCCAGGCAGACGAAACCCCCCCTGTGTTTGCCTATGCCATTAGCATGTTCTGGGGCAATGCAAGTGCATACCTATCAGTGACATGTGTAGGTTTGCTGGATTATTTTTTCCAGTGATACATTTGCATCAAGTCAGCTGCTCTAAGAACAATATTAAGGCCCGTATTCAATTTGATGGCAAAAAGTCTGACTTCAGACTTTTCACCATCATCGCAGATTTTTCAGGGATAAAGTATCGGGCGCATGCCCGCTTTATCCCCATATTCAATGGGTCCTGAGAACGGGACCTGCCGGAATGGTAAGTATAGAAATGTTCCTGGCACCCCCCTAAAGATGTCCAAACATGGGGATCATTATGGGTGCCCCCTTTTTTTGCCTGATGAAGGCAGTAGGGGTTTTTAATAGCAGCGGCAGGTGCATAAATGCGGCTTTAGAAGAAGGTGTGAAGAATAGCATTTAGATTTTTTTTTTTTATATAACTATTCCCATCAAATTTGGGGTACATTAAAATGGGTGCAAGCATATTTTTAAGTCCCTAAAGTCATTTTTAAAATTCTTCAAAAATGCACCTGCCGCTACCACCTGCAAAGAAGAAAACAACTGCCGCACACTTGGGAACCCCTCTAGAATCAATTTAGAAGTTTGTCCCCCATTTTTTTTTTTTTTTACCCTCAAAATTAGAGGTAATTTTTTGGGGCGTCCTGATTTCTTTTTTTTTTACTTTTTTTGACATGCATTACTTTAAGGGGACATTCTCAGGGGTGCAGACTTTTTTTTTTAAGTCTGCACCCCTAAACCCCACCTGCGAAAAGTCTTTGAAATTGAATATGGGGATATTTAAAATAGGCGGAATTGATGTCATCAGCGATAAATTATCGCCGATAATGGGTTTTTGCACCAAATTGAATATGGCCCATAATTGGATATTCATCCTTGTGAGTTGATTTTTCCAGTTATTTCTGAAAAATATCATGTCTATATTTGTCCTTTTGATTGAAGGCTTTTTTTAACTTTATATTTTACATGTTATGTAATCATTAATAATGGCTATTAAATTAATTTGAACAAAAACCATGAATTGTATTTAGCTTTTAGCTTTTCAGTTCTGGCTCTCCCATTCAATTAAATTAGATGTTGTGTTTGTAGCTGTTTTCAGCCAAAAAAAGGGAATTGGAAATTTATTTTGGGAGCAGCCTCAACCATAAGTGGTGCACTACATTATTTATTACTCTGTAGCAGGATGGGAGTAGTAGTAATGGGATGCAGGGTATAGGATGAGAGTGGTAGCAGTGGGAAGCTGTGGGTTGGTAGTAGTAGTGCATATCAGGGGCAGGATGGGAGTAAAAGTAATTTGGGGTAGGCTTGAAGTAGTAGTAGTGTGGAGCAGGGGGAAGGCTGGGAGTAGTAGTCCAGGGCAGGATGGGAGTAATAGTGGAAAGCAGGGGCAGAATGGGAGTAGTAGTGTGGAGCACGGTGGGAGAAGTGGTGGGAATAAGTGGGCAGGATGGAAGTGATGTGGACTCTTTGGGAAGAAGTAAGCTGAACATGCCTCTCCTCCACTCTGGGTGTCACCTTCTCTTTGCATGGGTCCTGATCACAGTCCCTCTCTCGCACTGACAGAAGCCAGTTTACACATGCAGAGTAAGTGAAATGCTCCTTCCGGCTCCACCTCCTTCTCTGTCCCAGGACTCCCAGCAATACAGTTGCAGCCTGCACACACCCCTTTCATCCCCGCATGGTCACGTCCACCCTGCAGCCCCAAGGAATAACCCTGACAATCCCACAGACAGGGAAGGAGCTGCTGAGGGCCAGCGGTGGAGACCGATGGATAGGACACTGCACAGTTATGGCGAAGCCGTGAGCTTCTGGTTTCCTGGAAGCATGGCAGACTGCATGCATCGCCGAGCCACCCTGCAGATGGGTTCATGAGACTGGCCCAGCAGGAACATTCCCACTTTACCGGCAGCCCAATCCACCCCTGATTGTTAGTTATTATGGTAGTGCAGAGCCCCTAAGATGATTTCTTTTTTTTTTTCTTTTTTTGACATGCATTATTTAAACACTGTGGTCACATACCATGTTGCACCACAAATCTAGGAAGGGTGAGTGCCATGGATTACTGATTTTTTTTTTGGTTTATTTGAATACATTTTTAAATATTTGCAATCACATTTTATCATGCACCTCTTTGAAATTTAAACATTTTCCTAGGAGCTTTACAATAGGTGTGCTTGGTGACTGTCTCAACTTTTAAAGCAAAGTTGCTGTACCTTGATTTTAACACTAATATGATAGCTATTTCCATGTTATAATTCTAAGCAATAGAGGAGGGACTTGCATAAAGTGGTATCCCTTGACGGGGGCTGCAAGCTTAAATGCATTGATCAATTCATGAAAGAAAATCCCACTTGTTATATGAAATATTAATATTGTTCTCCTGTACATATTTATATATGTTAGAATGTTTATTAATACTATACACATTCATTTGGTAATGTGTACTTGGGTTGACAACTGATAGATAAGATATCTCTATCTCTCTATCATATATATATATATATATATATATATATATATATTTGTATTTTGAGGTAAAACATGCTTAATTTATTAATGAAGAAATAGCCTTTAGTGAAGGATATGTACAATTTATTAGAAAAAAAAAGTATATATGTTTCATGTATTTATATGACAGTGTGGCACTTCTTTCATTGGTGGAGATATGCCACAGTGTGTGACATGCACATACAAAGGAGAAAAGGGGTGGAGTGATATGGCTGGGAGTGGTTGGGTTCCTGTCAGGAAAAGAAGGTCAGGGTACAGTGAGTGGTATAAAAGGTGCTGCCAGTAAACTTACAGGTAGTCTGCAGATCCCTCCATCCCGAGCCTGCTCTCCTGTGTCCCAGGTAGCCAACAAGTGGCGATGGGCTGCCAGGCGCAGGGGGGCAAAGCCGGAGAGGGAGCTCAACTGGAGCTGAGGAAGCAGGTTGACAGTGGCATCCTAGTAATCAGCTCACCGTGTGGCATTTTGGAGTGACCAGTAGTGTTGGTTCCAGGAGCCAGGTTAGAGGCCGAAGTCATGAGGATGGAGGAGCAACAGCAGTGGTCCTGATGGTGGAGTTGCACGGCGGGATCGGCGGTGAGCAGCGGCTGTGAGGGGACGGAGTCACGGCACAACTGCAGCTGACTGGCTGTTTTCCAGTAGGTGTGCATGTTTGCTCATAAAGTTAAGGTGAGGCAGAATAGCAGCAGAAGTGGCCAGGAGAGGTGTGGAACCAGACTTGAGAAATGTCAGCTGTAGGAAGGAGGCAGGCTACTGTCAGACAAGGCTGGGGTTAGTCTGTTAGTGTATTGAAGCCTCATCATATGCACTTTAATTGGCAGCTGATGTAGTGTTAGCTGCAAATCCCCAGCAGATAAATCCTCAGATTCATTAAAGCGGTGGTATGAATAATAATGCTGGTCAGCGTGTAGACTCCAATCTCTGCACATACATAGCTCCATTAGTAGCACAGGAGTGCAGGTGGGAAAACTAAATTTAGTATTAATGGCTGACATTGTTTTACTACCAGTCATTGAGCTGGATATAAACTACTAGCCTTAGCAAATAGCTTGGGGAGGGGGAAGTGTGTGTGTGTGTGTGTGTGTGTGTGTGTGTGTGTGTGTGTGTGTGTGTCTCTCTATCAGGAAATATTTCAAAACTCAGGAGGTTGTTTATAACCAAATGCTATTCTCTTAGATACATTTGCAACAAATGTATCAACTTTATTAATCTTTCAGTGGATACAGACGGCAGCATAAAGGAAAATGTTACTGTCAAAGGATTTTCCGACAAAATAACTTTTATATACTAAAAGTTAGGAACAGCATATTACCGGAAAGTGTCAAGGGGACTACACACCGACAATGGTGTAAAGTACTTACCCTGTATTAAACAAGTTGAGGACTTGCAATGTTTCAACTACTTTGACCTCAAGTGTTACAGTAAAATATGACTTATTGCTACTATATATCTGAGTTGTTAATTTATATAGATGCACACGTTGAGAAAAAGGCCGTTTAGGCCTTGAAACGTTGGTTCACGCTGGAATAAAACATCTTTACTTCATTGCTAAGTCCGGATGAGTGCCGCTTATTCCTGCTACTCAGAGCAGGAGACATGGCTTATATATATATATATATATATATATATATATATATATATATATATATATATATATATATTAGGGGTGAGCGGGTTCGGATTTCTGAAATCCGAACCCCCCCGAGCCCCCCCGATCCGAGGCCGATCCGAGTCAGGCTAGACTTTTCCTGCCTGACTCGGATCTGAAATCGAGGCAAAACGTCATCATCCTGCCTTCCGATTCTCGCGGGTTTTGGATCCTTTATAAGGTACTCGCGTCGGCGCCATTTTCTCACTCGGCTGTGGACAGTGAAGAGGGAGGGTGGGAGTTAGGGCTGGCTGGGCTGTGTAGTGTAGTGTAGTGCAGTGTAGTGTAGTGTTGTGCTGTGCTGCACTGTGCTGCTGTTGTCCATAGGGGCTGTGTCCACTCCTTCAAAGTCCATAGGGGCTGGCTGGACTGTGTTGTGCAGTCAGTTGTTCATAGGGGATGTGTCTCCAAAGTCCTGTGCAGTGTCCCAGTCCTAAAGGGGTGCTGTAGTGTTGTCCAGGGGTTGCTCTGTGCATCAGGGGTGCTCCCCCCAAGTGCAAAAAAAAATTATATTTTTTCTGTGTTTGTGAATTGTGTGCGCAGTAGCCGCACGTGCATCAACAAAGTAATGCCAAGCGTGCACCTGTGTCATAAGTAAAGGGCCGGCTGGCTTGACCGTTAAAGGGTGCTGTAACCCCCAAAGTACACTCCAAACAAAATAAAAAAATATTTTCTGTGTTTGTGAATTGTGTGCGCAGTAGAAGCACGTGCATCAACAAAGTAATGCCAAGCGTGCACCTGTGTCATAAGTAAAGGGCCGGCTGGCTTGACCGTTAAAGGGTGCTGTAACCCCCAAAGTACACTCCAAACAAAATAAGAAAATATTTTCTGTGTTTGTGAATTGTGTGCGCAGAAGCCGCACGTGCATCAACAAAGTAGTGCCAAGCGTGCACCTGTGTCATAAGTAAAGGGCCGGCTGGCTTCACCATTAAAGGGTGCTGTAACCCCCAAAATACACTCCAAACAAAATAAAAAAATATTTTCTGTGTTTGTGAATTGTGTGCGCAGTAGCCGCACGTGCATCAACAAAGTAGTGCCAAGCGTGCGCCTGTGTCATAAGTTAAGGGCCGGCTCGCTTGACCGTAAAAGGGTGCTGTAACCCCCAAAGTACACTCCAAACAAAATAAAAAAATATTTTCTGTGTTTGTGAATTGTGTGCGCAGAAGCCGCACGTGCATCAACAAAGTAGTGCCAAGCGTGCACCTGTGTCATAAGTAAAGGGCCAGCTGGCTTGACCGTTAAAGGGTGCTGTATCCCCCAAAGTACACTCCAAACAAAATAAAACATTTTTTCTGTGTTTGTGAATTGTGTGCACTGTGGCTGCACGTGCATCAACAAAGGAGCAGCGCCAAGCGTGCACCTGTGTCCCATAAGTAAAGGGCCGGCTGGTTCATTTCTTAAAGGGTGGTGTAACCTACAAAGTGCACTAGACTCCAACAAAAATAAAAAAATATTTTCTGTGTTTGTGTGCGCCTTAGCCGCACGTATATATCAATATAACATAAATGGAGGACCAAACTTTCTCCGATAAAAATAAAATAGGGAAAGATCAAGAACCACTTCCTCCTAGTGCTGAAGCTGCTGCCACTAGTCATGACATAGACGATAACATGCCATCAACGTCGTCTGCCAATGCCGATGCCCAATGTCATAGTAGAGGGCACATACAATCCCAAATGACAAAGTTCAGGAAAATTACCTTGAAAAAAACATTTAAATCATCTGAAGAGAAACGTAAACTTGCCAATATGCCATTTACGACACGGAGTGGCAAGGAATGGCTAAGTTCTTTCCCTATGTTCATGACTAGTGGTTCAGCTTCACATGATGATGGAAGCCCTCCTCCCGCTAAAAAAATCAAAAGAGTTAAGCTGGCAAAAGCACAGCGAAGAACTGTGTGTTCTAAGTAGATATCACAAATCCCCAAGGAGAGTCCAAGTGTGGTGGTGGTTGCGATGCCTGACCTTCCCAAGACTGGACGAGAAGAGGTGGCTCTTTCCACCATTTGCATGCCCCCTGCAAGTGCTGAAAGGTGCACCCACAGTCCACTTGCTGATATGCAAATTGAAGATGTCACTGTTGAAGTACAACAGGATGAGGTTACTGGTGTAGCTGGCGCTGAGGAGGAAGTTGGCGAGGAGGATTCTGATGGTGATGTGGTTTGTTTAAATCAGGCTCCGGGGGAGACAGTTGTTGTCCGTGGGATGAAAAAGCCCATCACAGTCATGCCTGGGCAGAAGACCAACAATTCCACCTCTTTGGTCTGGCAATATTTCTATCCAAATCCGGACAACAACTGTCTTGCCATAAGTACCATATGTAAAGGTGAAATTTGTAGGGGTAGGGACGTTAACCACCTAGGAACATCCTCCCTTATACGGCACCAGCAGCGCATTCATAAAAAGTTACTGTCAAGTTCATAAACTTTGGCTAAGACTGTAAGCAGTCCAGGAACACCTGAATCCCGTTGTCCTGTTGTATCCAAGCGCCTGCAAACCACACCGTCAACTCCCTCCTCGTCAATTTCCTCCTTAGTCAGGATCGGAAGTAGTCCTGCAGGCCAAGTCACTGGCATGACTGACTCTCCTATCCGGGATTCCTCCGGAGGATCCTGCATTGCTACGCCTCCTGCTGCCGCTGCTGCTGTTGCTGCTGCTTGGAGTCGTTCATCATCCCAGAGAGGAAGTAGGAACACCACTACTTTTACTAAGCAATTGACCCTCCAACAGTCCTTAGCGAGGAGGATGAAGGACGACAGCAGTCATCCTAAAGCAAAAGGTATAACTGAGGCCTTAACTGCTATGTTGGTGTTAGACGTGCGTCCGGTATCCGCCATTAGTGCAGTGGGATTTAGACAATTGATGGAGGTAGTGTGTCCCCGGTTCCAAATCCCGTCTAGATTCCACTTCACTAGGCAGGCGATACCGAGACTGTACAGAAATGTCAGAAAAAGTGTCCTCAGTGTCCTGAAAAATGCCGTTGTACCCAATGTCCACTTAACCACGGACATGTGGACAAGTGGAACAGGGCAGACTAAGGACTATATGACTGTGACAGCCCACTGGGTAGATGTATCACCTTACGCAGCAACAGCAGCAGCGTCAGCAGTAGCAGCATCTCAGAAATGCTAGATCGTTCCAAGGCAGGCTACGCTGTGTATCACCGGTTTCAGTAAGAGGCATACCGCTGACAACCTCTTAGAGAAACTGAGGGAAATCATCGCCCAGTGGCTTACCCCACTTAGACTCTCCTGGGGATTTGTGATATCTGACAACGCCACCAATATTGTGCGGGCATTACATCTGGGCAAATTCCAGCACGTCCCATGTTTTGCTCACACAATAAACTTGGTGGTGCAGAATTTTCTGAAAAGCGACAGGGGCGAGCAGGAGACGCTTTGGGTGGCCCGAACAATTTCTGGCCACTTTCGCCATTCAGCAACTGTGTGCCGAAGACTGGAGTGCCAGAAAACACTCTTGAACCTGCCCCGCCATCACCTGAAGCAAGAGGTTGTGACGCGGTGGAACTCAACCCTCTATATGCTTCAGAGGATGGAGGAACAGCAAAAGGCCATTCAAGCCTATACATCCACCTATGACATAGGCAAAGGAGGGGGTATGCACCTGACTCAAGCGCAGTGGAGAATGATTTCCGTGTTGTGCAAGGTTCTCCAGCCCTTCGAACTTGCCACACGTGAAGTCAGTTCAAACACTGCCAGCTTGAGTTAGGTCATTCCCCTCATCAGGCTTTTGCAGAAGCAGCTGGAGAAAGTGAAGGAGGAGCTAAGACGGAGCGATTCCGCTCGGCATGTGGGACTTGTGGATGAAGCCCTTCATTCGCTTTGCAAGGATTCCAGGGTTGTCAATCTGTTGAAATCAGACCACTACATTTTGGCCACCATGCTCGATCCTAGGTTTAAAGCCTATGTGGTGTCTCTCTTTCCGGCTGACACAAGCCTGCAGAGGTGCAAAGACCTGCTGGTGAAAACACTGTCAGCTGAAGCGGAACGTGACACGTCAACAGCTCCTTAATTTTCTCCCGCAACTGGGGCTGCCAGAAAAAAACTTCGGTATCCTAAGCAACCCGCTGGCGGTGATGCAGGGCAGGCAGGACCAAGTTTGGACATCTGGTCCGGACTGAAGGACCTGGCAACAATTTCTGACATGTCTACTGTCACTGCATATGATACTGTCACCATTGACAGAATGATGGAGGATCACATCAGTGACAGCATCCAAGTAGGCATGTCAGACAGTCTGTACCTGTACTGGCAGGAAAAAGAGGCAATTTGGAGGCCCCTGTACAAACTGGCTCTATTTTACCTGAGTTGCCCCCCCCTCCAGTGTGTACTCCGAAAGAGTGTTTAGTGTATCCGGGAACCTTGTCAGCGAAAGGCGTTGGAGGTTGCTTCCACAAAATGTGGAGAAGATGATGTTCATAAAAATTAATTATCAACTGTTCCAGGGAGGCCAGCCTCCATAACGTACAGAGGGACCTGTGGTGGTGGATTCCAGCGGGGACGAGTTAATACTCTGTGAGGATGAGGATGTACACAACACTGAAGAGGGTGAGGAATCAGTGGATGAGGAGGATGAGGATGACATATTGCCTCCGTAGAGCCAGTTTGTGCAGGGACAGATTAATTGCCAGCTTGTTTTGTGGGGGCCCAAACGAACCAATCATTTCAGCCACAGGCGTGTGGCAGACCCTGGCGCTGAAATGATTGGTTTGTTAAAGTGTGCATGTCCTATTTATACAACATAAGGGTGGGTGGGAGGGCCCAAGGACAATTCCATCTTGCACCTCTTTTTTTTTTCTTTGCATTATGTACAGTTTGGGGCCTAGTTTGTCAAACTGCCATCCTGTCTGCCACTGCAGTATCACTCCTAGATGGGTCACGTGTTTGTGCCGCCCGCTCGTGCCGCTTAGCATACTCATCCAGCTACCTCGGTGCAACCTTTTGGACATAAAAACACTATTGTGAGGTGTGAGGTGTTCAGAATAGACTGGAAGTGAGTGGAAATTTAGGTTATTGAGGTTAATAATAGCATAGGAGCAGAAAAACCAACACATTCTGTGATTTTAGCTGTTTTTATGCTTTTTTATAAAAAAAATAAAGATCCAAAACACAAAACCCAGAACCCAAAACACCGAAGGGTGGTTTTGGCAAAACCAACCCAGATCCAAAACACGAAGAAAGATCCAGATCCAAAACACGAAAAGTGGCCGGTACACACCCCTAATGTATATATATATATATATATATATATATATATATATATATATATATATATATATATATATATATATATATATATATATATAGCATACACAATATTAAACACAACACAAGCACATAACCTTAACATTAATCTATACAGCACAAAAAACAAGATCTGAGTAAGAATGGAGCAGGTAGGTAATCTCTCTATAAATTGTTCCGTGTGAGATACCTACTTTAAAATGTAGAACTAACCAAACAAGTACAAGCCATAGTGGGGTGTGAAGTGTAAATCAAGTGTAGTGTGCTTTGCATATTAACACTGAGTTCATGTGTTTGCCTTTGCAAAAAACAGAGCTGGGTCTACAGTTTCAGATAAAATTTGAAACAAAAACAAAGATGCTGGAAATAAAACACATTAAACATTACACCAAACATTACCCCCCAAAAAATAAAAAATAACGCAAGCTGCTAGGGGACTACACATCCCAGCATGGTCTACAACCGATAACATATAAGGGCATGCCAACACTGTAGCATGCCATGCTGGTATATGTAGTTTCCCAACACCAGGAGTAATGCATAGTAAGCACCCCTGGGCAACACAATAATATGATTCCTTTACAATGTGAAATTAAAATTCTAAAGAAAAACAACAATGACACACTTTGAGAAAAAGCAGACTATGCCCCAAACCAAAAAAAAAAATAACAGGACAAAAAACACGACAAACTGATTAGTCACCAAATACAAAATGGAAATGTAAAAGAGGCCAACCCCCGCCAAAAAAAAACAAAGAAAAACATTTTAAAAATATAACGAACTTAACACTGCACCTGGGGGCATCGGTATCCCAGACATTCAGATGTCTGACCACCTCTGGTGGTATCATGGGTTTAACAACTTCCTCGTAGTCTGCCTGGTAGGTTGATCTTCCCCCACTTTCTCTGGCTGCCTGGGCCTCGGGCACCATCTTTCTTTGACATATTTTATGTCAAAATAACATTTTTTACTGTTATCCAGAGTGTGGCAAGTGGTACCCCCTGCATTTACTGCACTCTCCACGAATGCCAAGATGGCATTCTTGTGACGGGCAGATGTGCTGGCAGCCTTATGGCCAAACAGCAGGTGATGGTGTTTCTTGACCTCCTGAGCTAGGGCCATGTTTTCCTCCCTCGTAAACTTCACATTGCGCCCTGTCTTGGTCTTGCCCCTCTGCCTGTTCCCCTCATCACTGCTGCCTGAACTACCAACTCTGCCTGCTTGAGAAGCAAACAAGGCCACCTCACTCTCTCCCTGTCTATCCTCTGCCTTGGACATAATTCAAAACAACTTCCTACACAAACACATAACACAGAAAAAGAAAAAAACAAACACAACCCTCCTCTCCTACCACACACAAACACACACACAAAACACTGACAGGACCAAATACACAATACAAACTGAAAAGCAAGGCAAACCGATAACTTACAAGACAACAAATAACCACAAAACAACTTATACACACCAATCACCAATCAAATCAAAATCCTCCCAAATCACCAACACCACTAGATGCACTCCTCACTGTCCCTCTGTAAACTTCTTCCAAAACCCTCAAAGGTGTGTCTGTTTGGGCCATTTTATATGCTTGGCCAGTGTGCATTTGACATGTGACTGATTCAACCAATCTGAGCACTTTGTTTGGAAAATGCATGCATTCTCATGCAAGTTTTACAAACTCACTTCTGTTTGGCCAAGTATTTTGACTCGCATGAGTACTTAAAAAAAGGGACATTTGCACACAAGTTTGTGCCCATGCGAGTTTCTTACAAAAAAACTTGAATCCATTCGCCAGTAAAAAGTAAAATCAGATAATTAAAGATAAAAGGGATAATGTACTCTCTTTGTTGGGGCACTCAACCAACCTTAATTGTTGAAAACTTAACTTTTAGAGGTATGCTCTAAAATGTCCATAGACTCACACAAACATAAAAACAAACAAAAGAAAAAGTCCTTCAACTTTCTACTGAAACAATCATATGCTGTAAAGTCCAGATCCTGAACAGGTAATCCAGTGGAAGAGGACAAAACAACATAATGTAGGTTCAACTAATCAATCATGTGATGTAAATATGGAATAGCACAAAATCAATCTAATAATTAAGCCATTAATGGTGACACTTATTCTGGGTATGCACTGGCCAATATATTGGACGATCAATTGATCGGCCAATATATCTTGCCCCCGTCGGCCAGTGTGTACAGATATGTCTGTCAACAATGTAGTTCACAGACATATCGTGTTGGCTGTGCTGCACAGCCAATGAACAGATATATCTGTCCATTGGCAAGTGTGTCCGGGTGATCACCTGAAAAAGGATCCTCCAGGACACAGGCCTTAGCAGGTTATCGCAAACAGACACAGGAGCGTGATAACGAAGATTCAGATGATGCAGGTAGATAAATGTTCCCAATCTTTGTGCTCCCTCCACATGTGTACCTAAAATTGTAATGATTACAATGTTGATGACCAAGGAGCTAGCAGGACACAGACCATAGCAACACTGGCAAAGCATTCAAGGGACCATGACCTGTCTTATTCAAATGAGTCAGGCACATGCATCTTACAATACTTGGCCCAGCATACAAGATGTGTACTTACAATTGTTAGTGATGTATTGTTTTGTGCCATGTAGCCTCCAGGACACAGGCACCAGCAGGTCATCACAAATGGACATGGGGGTGTGAGGCCTCGGATACTGAAGATGCAGGTACATAAATATACTTAGTCTTTGTGCTGCATCCACATGTGTACCTACAATTGTGTTGACAAAATTGTTGTTTAACAAGTAGCCTCCAGGACACAGGCACCAGCAGGTCATCACAAACAAACACAGGGACGTGAGGCCTAAAATACTGAAGATGCAGATACATAAATGTGCTTTGTCTTTGAAGACATCCACATGTGTACCTACAATTGTATTGACAAAATTGTTGTTTAACAAGGAGCCAACAGGACACAGGACAATAGCAACACTGCAAAAACATTTAAGGGTCCATAACATATCCTATTGTAAGGATGCAGGTATATGCATCTTACAATACTTGGCCCTGCATACAAGATGTGTACTTACCTTTGCTACAGGTGTTTTGTTTTTGTACAAATAGCCTCTAGGACAAAGGCACCAAAAGCACACCAAAAGCCATCAGGGGGGTGTGAGGCCTCAGATACAGAAGAAGCAGGTACCTAAATGTGCAAAGTCTTGAGGCAGCCTCCAAATGTGTGCCTACAATTGTAATGTTAAATATGTTATTTTTCAAGGATCCACAAGGACACAGGCTATAGCAGCACAGCAAAAGCATTCCAGGGGCCGAGATGGGTCTGATTCCGAGCATGCAGGTACTTACATGGTACAATACTTTGGCATGCATACAAGATGTCTACTTACCTATTTTTGAGATCTAATGTTTTGCTCCAAGTAGCCTCCAGGACACAGGCACCAGCAGCACTGGGCAAGCCGACATGGGTGCATGAGGCCTCAGATTCTGACGATGCAGGTAAAGAAATGACCCAAGTTTTGTTTCAGTCTCCATATGTTTGCCTCAAATTCAAATTAAGAAAAATTTGTTTACCAAGAATCTGCAAGAATACAGGCCACAGCAGCACAGCAAAGGCATTCTAGGGGCCGTGAGGTTTCTGATTGCGAGGATACAGGTACTGTACATACATTATGTCTGACTTTTTTGATAAACAAATGTGTATTTATAGGATTAATTTGTTTGTTTGTTTCATTAACAAGGAAACTCCAGGACCTTGCCCATCACTGGCCTAAGGATGCAGATAAGGCAGCGTAGGCCATCACAATCGAAGGATGAAGATACATAATTTGGAATTATTATGGTTGAGCATACAACATGGGTAGCTACACTTGTTAGCAATATTGTTTTGATTTTCTATTAGGCCCATCCTTGGCCCAAGCTCCAAAAATTCAGCTAACAAACCCCCAAATATTCAGAATTGAATCACAAACAACATTGTCTCCATTAGACACCCCTGAGTCACCTATTTTTGCAGGTAAGGCTTTGTTTTAACTACTCAAAAATACACGATGTTTATGCTACTCCTTATCATCATCTAACTACATTTAACACCAGATAGAGCTTCATCTTGTGAGGTGTGTGAATAAAGGCAACTCCATTTCACTATGCTAGACCTTACCAAAGTATATTTGGTGATTTCTGTGTTCCAGTCAGTGATGGGCAATTGCGTCACCTATTTGTTATTTAAAAAATTACTTGCATGTATATATGCTTTGATTATCTATTTTAAAATTAAAATGGCCAGAGTGCATGCACAATGTGGTACCCCAACTCTGAGCTGAAGGTACAGCCCCCCAAAGGCAAAAAACTGAGAAATTTAAACAACCCAAACAATATTTTTTTTTACATTTGCCTCATTTAATCTGTGTAATTTACATCAAAGTGTGTGTCCAAGGCTTTTGAGTTTTGTAAAGGTTTGGGGGGGCTACTGTATTAAACTAAACAAGCTGGAAGGCATTAGAACTGTGTCAAATATGTTCCATAAGGTCAAGATAAGCATGTTTACCATAGATCTTACATTTGAAACCTCTTTGGAATCACAATCGTTAGTTGCACAGTTTAATTGACTTTTAAGTTTGTGACACCCACATTAATGTTGGTTTACCCTTTTTATGACAATTTGAGGCTTTATATTGTGTTATACAAACTAATGTTTATTATTATTATTATTATTATTATTATTATTATTATTATAGCAGAAGCCACAATTGCCTGGTAAATGCCTTTATAGTATTACCCGAGTTATTGGAGATGTGTATAAGGATCTGGAAGGATTTTTTTTTAGGAACATTTGAATATCACTAAACTGCATTTCCTATAGTATTTACCACCCTAAAAATTTGAAGTTTAAAATTTCTATAGAAACCTAAAGCCTATAAATGAATTCTACACAATAAAACACTCACATCATAATACTTACTGGAAAACATTAAGGTAGCTTTAGAGATTAACAACCATAATTCATATAACAGCCGGACTGAACCATCTAAGGACAATCCAAGGCAAAAATTAAATACAAACACAATACTCTTTCCAATTTACAGTTACGTTGGTGCATTCTGTACGTGCCACACATTTATACCGGGATTTGTTAGGCTAAAATACAAATTTAGATCTAATCAACAAAAAAGGGAAATCTGTTTGTATGACATGGCTAGACGCTTCCATGGTATAGCATAGTTGCCAAATTTAACATTTGTATGCATTTGGGCATGATCCAGTTGTACATTTAATATATTTGTACAATGTAAAATATGGCCTAAAGATTAATACCAACATCTTTGGGAATGTGTTACCTAACTTACCAATGCTTTACATGTTGGTTTGGACGAAACTCCTTTTTAAAACGTGGATGTCAGCTTTGATGAGAACCCTGTGGAGACAGAAGAAGACTAAAATTCACATAACATAATACCTATTAGTCCAACCATGCCAGCTCACCACTTAGGGGATACACAACCACCACTACTCGGCCCTACACCTCCTCCTCCTACATAGCCAGATCGGGATATTTTAAATAGTATGGCTGGCTTTCAATAGCAGCAAATAAACCTCCTGACAACACAAATATAGCAGTTAAATGTAATGAATATATTTTTTAACAGGCGAAATCACTCCATGGCTGCACAAACATTACACAGACCAGGATGGAAAACAGTCTGGAAAAGATTCGGGAGGCAAATACATCACACCATTACACCTTAATCACGATGCTTGAAGTTCAGAATCGTTTTCATTAAGCAAATGGAAGTTTTAAAACTTTATTGGGACACTTATTACAGCAACAGAATCAAGCATTTTGTGATCTTAATGGAACCCTATTAAATTTTGGCACCCAGATTTTAGCTAGAATCCCTGACACTAATGCCAGTACTTCTGGTGCCAGCATATCCCAGACCAATACTCTGGTCACTACTCCACCCCAAATATTTATCCGCACAAGAGGTGGTTCCGAACCTGGCCATGGCGGAAAGGTTGGGCCAAGGGATAATTTAGCTACCAAGATTACATTCTATATTTGTAACGTGTTAATTTACCTTTGTATTTCCCTTCCTTAAATTGCAAAAAAACATATTTTAACTATTGTAATTACCATATTTGCCACACAAATACTATATGGTTTTTGGAATGTTAATTTGTACACTGCCAAATTTTCCAGGGTACATTGTATTGTATATTATAAACAAACCAACTATTTGCACTACCAAATAAAAACAAAGATATGTGTTTGAGCACGGACTAAATTTAATTTATTTGACAATGAGGCATAGCACCCTCCATAACATTTAAGCTGGTATTTTGAACTTAACAGCACACTTCGGCTAGTATTGGAAGCAGGCTAAAGAACCATGCTACCTTCAAATGCTAACTAAAAGGACTAGTGGGTGAGTTTTATTAAAATAATGTGTTTAATTATGAACAACCAATTTACTTTGCAGATTAAAGCAGTGATTGTTTAAACTGATGTTGCCCATAGCAACCAATCCAACATAAAACATGGCACCTAGCACCATCGTATCTTTAAAACCAACCAAACAGATTGTTGGATATGGACAACATCAATATACAAACAGACTTCTGTAAACTGACAAGTTAGTATCCAAAAACATTAGTATGTGTGAAAAGTTCAGTAATACCACTTTGGAAATTAAACTACAACCGTGGGAAGATGACAGTGAGCATGCACATAGTGTTACCTGATGATGCTGGGTGGGGACTGCAGTAGAGTATTTTATAGTGCACTTTCCAGCTTATGTAGCCCCCATAGACTTATAGTAGTTTTCAACATGTGTTTTTATAGTAGCAAAACACAAAAACAAAGGTGCCTATGTATCCTGCATATACCTTAATTGTTGCTTTTTAATGTATAAAAATTTTTTTTAATGTATTTGTTTAGATTGACTGACTTTTATATACTAACAAAAATAAAATATAACAAATGTCTTAACATACCAGACACAATGGATCTAAACGGGTATAAAGTTTGGACTATAAAGTAGAAACCTCAAACATATTGCCCTTTTGCCCAAGAAGAATACAACCTCTTCTGATACTGAAAACTCCAGTTTGTTTATGTGGGGTCCAGGGCCCACAGTAATAGCTTTGTTAATTTACCTTTCAGTAGAAGGCCATGTCTAGAATCTTCTACTACACACATGCATAGTGCCAGCTTCCTACGCCATAGGGGTATATTTACTAAGGTGCAGGTTTTTATAAGTGGATTTGTTGCCCATAGCAACCAATCAGATTCTACTTTAACATTTATCTAGCAACTTCTAGAAGGTAATAGCTAAAATCTAATTGGTGGCTATGGGCAACAAAACCACTTCTAAGAACCCGCACCTTAGTAAATATACCCCTTATGCTTCACATTTGCAAGGTGTCTTCTCCTAAGTGGCAGCGATATAACTATGAGGGACAGCAGTTACCACAGGCGCTGTGAATTGCCAGTACGACATAGGCATGATGTTCAGAATACAATTTCTTAGATAAACACACACTTGTACTGGCCCAAAAAGAAATATAAACCCAATTTAAGCTACCTAGCCCCCCAAGTACCATTGTTAAATAAAAATGTGATTTGTGAACATCTAAATACAAGATTCTGTAAATAATTTGTGCTAATGACTAATGAAAGTCATGCCACAAAATAAGCTGTAAATTATAGTGTTGCCAAACTAAAAAATATCAGGAGAGAAAACATAGGGAAGTATGACTTCCTCAGGTAAAACCCATAGTGTGTACACTGCTTTAAAAATGTTTATTCTAAAAATAAAAAAAAATACTGTGGTAATAACATGTGCAAAACCAAATGCTGAGTAAATATACATCCTTACATACATAACTATGTACTGCACAATCAAAGGAATGACCTGCTGGGCTAGGAAGTAACAAAGCAGGTGGAGGCCCACATGTGAGACATACCTGCATAGGAGTAAGTTGTGTATTTTTACAATTAACTAACACCTTCTTGAAGATAAATTAGAGAAACACAATGGTTGCTATGGGCAACATCCTATTTAAATAACACTTGATTTCAATAAAAGGGGGGACAAGTCAAAAACAGACAGTACTGTTGTGGTAAAGGATACTTACAACAGAGTCCCCTGCCTGCTCACTGTCTAAAGCAAAATCAGCCATGATTGGCTGCTGCAAACACAAAATATGCAATAGACAGCAGCTGAGCAAAATATTTAAAACTTCAGCAGCAGAATATAACAAAAGACCATCTGATTTATCCAGACATTGGCAATGAGATTTAAGCAGGCCAAATGTATGCTCTCACAGATCTAATGGACTTATGTGCTCTATTATAATTATGCTCAGCAGGAGAAACTGAAAGTCCCAATGGAGTTAGAAGCCATCTAAGACACCTATACCCAGCATCACCTATAAATAAATTTAACATATATTTAATAAACATATCTAAGCATGCATAACAAAATTAAAGTGACAATGTCTAAGGTACTGACCCAGCAACCATCCCTCTGACATTTGTTTGGCATCAAAATGATCATGAAGGGATGATTGAGGATGAAGGCATCATGACATAAGCCAGGGGAGCCGATTACAACACTCATGAGTTTCATTTTTGCATCACACACCACCTGCATGTTAGTAGAATGGACATGGTGCCTTTTAAGGTATACATGTTGTCAGGACTGTGACTATTTCAGTACATATAGATAAACTACATGTGCCAAAGTTCCTTTGTGGTCATTGGAAGATCGATCCTGGTTGCTGGCGTTCTCCACATGAAGTGGGTAGAGAGTTAAAGTGATCATCTGTTTCAATGGCATCGTCAGATTGTTGGATTTCTAGATTGCTTATTATTTCAAACCTGATTCCATTTGGGTCACATGTTCTGAACTTCCTATGAATTGCAGACCTCTAGTATAAAGCCTATTACTAACTATGCCTCAGTGTCTGTGCAATGTTACTATCAGGTCTCTCTTGGACTCCTGCCAGATCCCTGCTGTGCCTGTGGTTTGCTGTGGACCTTGTTACATCTCTGCTCATGTTCCAGTTCAAGTTCTTATACAGGTTACCAGCCGCACTACAAAGCTCAGCATTGCCATTGCCTACTTATTGGTATCCTGCTTTATTGCTGTGGTTCCATCTTCTGCTGCATTATTTGTTCTGCCTGTTGTCATCTATTCCTTCGGACATTGGGGTTACCTCTGCTACAGTTGTCAACTGCACCGTTACAGTTTTCCATTACCGGACCTTCAGTACTGTACATCGCGGGGCTCAACCCCGCTCCGGACCTTCAGCACATCGCAGGACTCAACCCTGCTCCAGACCTTCAGTACATCATGGAACTCAACCCCACTCCGGACCTTCAGTACATCGCAGGGCTCAACCCTGTCAAGGATCTTCACTGCATCGCAGGGCACAACCCTGTTTCGGATCTTTAATACATCACAGGGCTCAACCCTGTCCGGGATCTTTACTGCATCACAGGGCTCAACCCTGCTCTGACCTTTAGTACATTGCAGGGCTCAACCCTGTCCTGGATTTTCACTATGTCTCAGGGCTCAACCCTGTTCTGGATCTTCACTACACTGCAGGGCTCAACCCAGTTCCGGATTTTCATCACGCTACAGGGCTCAACCCTATTAAATGTCCTCTGTGCCATTCTGAGGTCTCAGCCTCATATCAGACCTGGGGTTTCCCTCCCACATTAGTTCATTATGTGCCAAGGACTTTATTTCTTACAGGGGTATATCCCTGCATCATTTACTGCATATCTGAACTTTTGTGTTATTGAGACTTTATGTGAAACGCTTTTATATTATTCTTGCCTGTGAATAAATTATTTTTACTTTTATTCCAGGCCAGTGAGATTTCCTGAAAAGGTCATTCCTTAAACCACCTAAGTTTATATTACCTAGTAAGCCTGACTCCTTCCAGGAGTCTCAAGTGTCTGCAGCCCTGACACATGTGCCCTGGTGCTTTGTGGTCTTAGCTCAATGTGTGTGCAGTCAATAGTACCCAAGACATTTGGCAAGCCTGCAATGCCCTAAAAGCTACCTTGACTATATGCTACTATGTCTCATGGCTATGGAAGCATATGTAGGAATCCATAGTGGCTGAAATGATGCCAGTACCTGGGTGAGGTATCAGGGGAATGTTGACTGGAACATACCAAGACAGCCAGAAGCTTATGCAGGCCTGAGACAGGGTGGGAACATGCAATTTTAGGGTCTAGGTCCAGTTTGACTTGGTTATACAGATGGAATATGTTGTTACGGTTCAGCCAGAACATCTGTATGACCTCGCCATCGGCCAATGCGTTCAGGTTCAAATGCCTCCAAAAAAAAAAGTGCCCTGCACAGGCTTTTATGGAACCATCATTACCTCCAAATCTTGCTCAGTTTCTTGCTGCTGGTTGCTTTCAGCCTACTGGTAGAGCCTCATAAATCCCAGCCACATCATATTTACAGCAGTACTGCAGAACTCTGCTATTTTAACTCCAGACAAATGTGTTCTGCAGATTTAGCCACTTTTATAGGCATCATCATTGTGTTACCAATAAGTGAAACTACAAACACCTGTGAACACATGCAAACACACTCCTCTCAGGAGGTCATCTATTGAAAAGTGTATTTATTTGCGAGTTTTGTTACTTTCTTGCACAAGTTTACAAACTTGATTCTTGGTAAATTTGCAAGTTGTATGCTTTCCTATCGGAAGTATTTGAGAGTTTTGGTGATGGTGTATTTAGGCGAGTTTCAAAAACTCATGCGAGTATTGATGTCAGTTTTGTTAAAACACACACCTGTTTGATGTTGGTAAATTTGCTAGTTTGCAAAAAAGGCTAAACTCGCATGAGTTTGTAAACACAACCAAACTCGCCCAAACTCGATTCTTAGTAAATTTACCCCTGAGTCTTATCCCACTTCTAGCATCCATGCACAATGTAATACTGATTGCTATGTCCTTATACATAGGCTTACCATACTATCCTTTTAAACCAGGCAGGTTCTTTGGCTAGCTGACTTCAAGCCTACATTTTGCCTGGTTTTAATCAGCCACAGAACCTGTGTGATTCATGAGTGTTCTGGTTTAAAGGGTTAGTATGGTAAACCTGGAATCGGTATGATTTACTGCTGGCCGCATAACGGTGGTTCTAATCCTGACAGCGGCAGCCCAACAGAGGTGAAAATCCTGATTGTCCTTTTTGGGAAATATTGCTAACCTAATTCCCCTCCCTAACCCTAACCCTCCCTTAGGAGTGCCTAACCCTTATCTCCCCCCAAGTTCCTAAACCTAACCCCACCTTCCCCGCAGCCTAACACCAAGTCTCCCAGGGGGGTGTCTAACCCTAAACCCCCTACACGTAGCCTAACCCTCCTGGGGGGTGATTACCCTAAGTCCCCCCCGGGAGCCCCTAACCTAACCCTCCCTACCCGCGGCTGTCTGTGCCCAGCAACATGCTTACCTTCAATCGGTATGCCGGGTGTCCTAATGACAGGAATCTGGATTTCGATGCCTGTCATTAGTACCTTGCCGGGATTAGACAGTCTAAAAGCTGGTGGTTGGGATTTCACCCATCGGCTTCCCATAAAACTACTTATACATCTAAATAGATCCAAGCTTGTTCCAAGCTTGCATTATCCCTATGTTGGGTTACGGCAACTCCATCTTACTTTGGTTTTCTATGCCTGCAGTTGTGTGTTTAACAATGCAGCCACTTGCTTACACATGACTGTGACACTCCCATAACACACCCACTGAATGGACCATTTTACCATGTATTTCTTGTCATCCCCTATCACTACCCAGGAATGCCCATAGCTTCTCCACAACATTGTCTGTCATGATCACAATAGCAACTGTGTGTATACACTCTGTGTGATGCATGCACCATTAGAGCTTTTAGAAGTTTTAGTGCATTTGCAAATGGAAAAATTTGTTCAACTATGTGAACATTGGCTTTGTGTGCATCTCTGAATCAGGTCCAGAAGTACTGGTAGGGTGTTAGTGATTCCATATGAGCATTATACAAGGAACCAGAAGGGTATAGCAAACATGCATTACTATAATTTACACTGAACATGCAATAAATAGTGTTATTAAACCTAATGGTTTGGTTTTGGACAATCTGGGGTCTTTTGAGATATGCAGTTTTGAACTGAAGATGAAACATGCAGACTTCCATCTAGAATTATCATAACTTACATTTACAATAGAGATGGGGTAGCCATAAGTGGGTTAACCACCGAGGATTGCCGTTGATGCCAGCAATATTTAACATATACAGTATGCCAAGTTAATAAAAACTCATTGGGGAATCATTGTTGGTTTTCACTTATTAATAGACATGGCTGCTGTGGAAATGTGTATTCGGCAGTACAATCAGGGAACAGAGCAGGTTTAACAGGTCACTGGGTAAGTTCCATGCCTCATGTGCTAAGTAGAAAAAATATAATAGCAGTCCGACATCCATCAATGGCAGAGAACCATTGGACCTCCAATGGCAAAACCATCAACCATTGGTGGAAAATCATTATTGGCTGTTAGCCACTAAAGGTATTTTGCCATCACTATAATAAAATAAATGTAAAATTTAAAAACAAACAATACAATGTTGCTTGGTGCACTGAGGGCCTCAGACTGCAATTTTTCTGCACAGTAAAAGTCCAGCACCTGACAACTGTGTTATTTTACTTACAGCAAAACAGATGAACAATTTAATGATGGGCACACCACTTAGGTTTTTCCAGTACCAGGATGAGAAATGAATATTAAATGTGCTATGTCAAAATGACAGTTTATATTAAAACGTAAACACATAAGAACAGTAAGCTGAGATTTATATGCCAGTCCATACACTTTATACATTTGGAGAAAGTACATAAATAATGTGATTAATAATAGAGTGGAACAATAAATAAGAACAGTATACAAGTTCTTTCTAGAACTTAAGCTCATTATTCCTCAATGTTGGCAGTAATGTGTGTCTGAGAAACCCAAGTCACTTGTTCATGTGTGAGCAGTACTACAGTGTAATATAGGCAGAATGGGCAATCTCCAGGGTCCCAAGGAAATAGGGGGACTACAGTTGCAGCCTAATTATCTCCAGGGCTTACCACAGAAATCTACTACTTTGGATGCTTACTTGGATTAGTTTTATTATCTGGCATGAGGTGGAGGATCCAGAGCAGAGGGCACAGACAATGACCTGCAGAAAATCTGGAATTGCTGTCATTTATGGTGGCTAGCTGCTCACCAGGGTTCTGTTGCTGGTTATTTATCCCTTGCCCTGACAGGCATAGCTCCATGCCATTATATATATATATATATATATATATATATATATATATATATATAAAACAGAGGGCCTGATTCAGACCCAGTCGTAAGTGCCAAGCGCTCGTAACTGGGTCGATGTTTGCCCACTGGGCATGTGCACGACGGAGCTGGCTCCATCTTGTACATGTGCTTGACCCGGCTAGCGACGGGCGCTCCATCACTCCGGGTCTCGCACCAAAGAGGGCAAGCTGTCGGTGATAGACAGCTCACCCCATTTGGTAGGTGGGCAGGGAGGGTGGCTGGCCAAATGGAGGCATTCCCAAAAGAATGCCTGCCATTTGGGGGTGGCCCCACTGACATCACTAGTGATGTCAGTGGTGAGCTTCCAGCTCTATTTAGAGCTGGAAGCTCACTGGGGCTTGCTGCAGACTAGACCCTACCACAAGGGTCTCGTCACAAGCCCAATGGTCTTGACCATCGTGACCATCAACATGGCTGCACGCAGTAGCTGTGGGTGGTCACCCACAGCTATGCGAGTGGCCAGGAGACTGAAAAAAAAAGCCCTGATTCAGAGCGAGCACACCGTATAAATAATCCTTTTATGAAAAATCACAATCAGGGTATACATCAGTCAAAGTACAAAAAATTGTGATACTTAGCACATAATGTTCACTAAAGAAGCCTTCACTGGGCATGGGGAGCCATGCTCATAACCCAATAGGTCCTGACAGCAGCCATTTCGTTCCACCTTCATCAGGGAAGTGTCAGACTACCATGCTATGGGCACCGATAAATACCCTTAACAATCACCAACCCATGAAGCTCACCTGTCGCAGGTCAAAACTCACATCCCACCACTTCTGGGATCTCCGTGTCCATGAAGGGACATGTTACTCACAGCGAATAGCCGTCGCACTGGAAGTGATGCAAAAGGCATAACCAATAAGTCACTATCAATCTCAGGTGATTTTTCATAAAAGGATTAGTTATACAGTGTGCTGGATTTTTTCTCATTTGGACTCTGTTACTACCTATTGTTGTCTTCCGAGCACTCCAATTTTTCTAATTCAAGTGATGTGTGCATCCTATATTTTTTCTACTAATATATATGTGTGTGTGAAATGTCTTTGAGAGGGTGCTGTTCTAGATCAAACATTGCCAAAAGTAAAAAAAAAATCTACCAAGTAAACCTTTATGGTTACAATCATATGTGAAATAGTCATTTTATTAGATTACTGACATGATATATGGCAACCTTATAAACACAAAATGGTATTTATTTTATAAAACACTTACACTTAGTCAGCTTCATAAATCCTATTTACAATACATGAATTACACATAAAAAAATCCCACATCTGAGCATGTACAATTTATCTTTTTGTTGGAGTCAATATCCACAATTTCATTTTCTTAGAGTGGGTCCAGTAAACAGACAACCAACGCGTTTTGTCTCCAAGAGACTTTTTCAGGGGTTAATCTCATTTTGGTTACATATTACAGACAATTGTTGTCAATCAAAGTGAAACATGTGCAGTAATAACTGGGAATGAGCAGGTCAGTGCAAAAAGTTGACAATAGTACTTTAAGAGTTTTAAGCCTTAAATCTGTATTTATGAAAAACTGCTGATGTGTGTTTAACCAGTCATCTTTACACCACGTAGCAACAATATACAGTACTGATGTCCCTTAATACAGTAAGTACAATATAAGGTCTATAGCAGTTTAGTGTATTCTTGAAACAAAGTGATAATTTATAAATAAAAGGATAAAAACAGATACTAGGGCGTATATTTACTACAGTGAGAGTTTTTATTTCAGTGGAGATGATGCCCATAGCAACCAATCAGATTCTATTTAACATTCAATTAGCACCTGCTAGAAGATAATAGCTAGAATCTGATTGGTTGCTATGGGCAAAATCTCCACTTTTAAAAACTCTCACTTTAGTAAATATATCCCTAGATATTTTAAGTCTGGTCATTAATTGAGCAAAATTAATCAAATATCTTTTCTATTATAAATGTTAATTAATACATTTCTAACACAAAAATGTAACATGATTTTTTTAATAGGTAATATGATCCCTAGAGCACCTTAGGAAAATGAATCATATCTTTTTTTCATCTTTGTTTTGTATTCATCAGTATGTAAGCAATATGACTGGGGGAGAGAGTGAAGAAAAAGGGGAGGCCAAGGTTGTCATCTAGGCAGTGGACATGGAAAAGAGAGAAGAGTATGCTGATGTCCATGGTGAGAAAGCTGGATAGGAGGATACAGACTATAAAAGATGGTGAACCTAGATTTAGAAAGTGTGAGCTTTTATTATCATTGGAACATTCATGAGGAGAAGGCATACATAGTTTTATATAAAAGAAAGGAGTGTATGTTCTAGGGGTAGGGGAGGGAGAGTAACTAGTATAAATGGTAGGTATGTCCAGAAGTCTCTGAGAAATTGACAATCATATACGTACCACACAATAATGAGATGAAGGTGCTCCCGTGAGAGTAAAAATCAGGTAATTGAAGAAAAAGGGACAAAGTAATCTCTTTGTTGGGGCACTCAACCAACCTTAATTGTTCAAAACTTAACTTTTAGAGGTATGCTCTAAAAAGTCCATATACTGACACAAACATAAAAACAAACAAAAGAATAAGTACTTCAACTTTCTACAGAAACGATCACATACTGTAAAGTTCAGATTCTGAACAGGTAATCCAGTTGAAAAGGACAAAACAATATAATTTAGGTTCAATTAATCAAACTTGTGATTTAATTATGGGATAACACAAAATCAATCTAATACTTAAGCCATGAATTATGACACTAAGGCCCGTATTCAATTATGAGTGAAAAGTCCATTGCCGGACTTTTCGCCATCTTTGCCGCTTTTCTGCACGAAAAAGTATCACGCGAGTCCCCACGTAATCCATATTCAATTCCAAATCAGCAAAAATGGGACGCGGCAAAACTCAAACAGGCGAAAAGTCCTGTAGTTTTTTGGGAAATCAGCCTGACACCCCCCAAAAGATGCTCTCACATGGGGGTTCACTATGGGTACCCACAATTAGCCCTGCTGAAAGTATTTGGGATCTTTGAATGGTCTCAATAAGCACTATTTAGCATAGGGACCCACTTGATGAGGTTCACCTTGATGCGGTAGGTGGGCAAAGATCTTTGGCCAAATATGTACTAAGAACCTCAATTTAAAACCATGTTTATTGAAAGTTTATTATGTATTATGATATTTAATGCTCTTACTACCAAGAGTGTACATCTGCTTTCCCCTCCTTCAATTTCTGCTGTAGAACTACAGATCTCAGCAAGGTAACACCTCATATTGTGTTTAAATTAGGATGTGCAGCCGAACCCCCCTTTACTATTTAGCATCTGTCAGCATGTGGTGAAGAATAGCATTTTGCAACTTTTTTGACGGAAAATAAGTATTCCCATCAAGTTTCGGGTACATTAAAATGGGTGCAAGCATATTTTAAAGTTGCTAAAGTCAAGCATTAAAAAGCTCCAAAAACGCACATTCAGAAATCACCTGCAATAAAAAATTACACCTACCTCATACTTCCAGAACCCCCAAAGGCTATTTCGCTAGTTTTTGAATTTGTACCCCCACTTTGAATTTTTTTTGCCCCTTTTATCAAAGTGCTTTTTTGGGGTGTCCTTTTTGAGTTTTTTTTGCATTTTTTTTATAAAGTTAGCATCAGGGGGTGTTCAAAGGGTACAGGCTGGTTTCCTCAACGTTGCACCCCAAAACCCCAATTCTGCACATTTTTCAGCCAGTTGTTCACAGGTGAAACTTTTTCACCTATTACTGTACATTGCATTGCATTACCGCGCCTGCGAAGGTCGCTGAAATTGAATACATGGATAAATGAAATCATCAAAAATGACGTCATCGGCAAAAAATTTTCCCCTAAAATTGCTTTTTGCTTCTAATTGAATACAGTCCTAAATCAATTCAGATACCCACAATGAGAACAATTTGGAATTGTTCAATTAATTTGACTGGGATCGTTCCCAGAATAATTAATCCTTGGTGCACACCAACATAATATAATAAATGTGCAACAGGCATAAGATATGCAAACACACTAGCCAGGGTCCTCAATAGAGATGTGCATAGACCCCATGTTTTGGTTTTGGTTCTGGATTAGTTTTCATGTTTTGGTTCTGGTTATGCAAAACCACAATTAAGAGGGGTATTCAATATGAAACGTTAACCTCGCCATCAAAGATTTTGCCACACATTGGAGCTTTTGCCAGCGAAAAAGTATCGTGCGCGCACCCGCTTATCCCCGTATTCAATATGAAATCGTTGAAAACGGGATCCGGCGATACTTGGATTGGCGAAAACAAATGGGAATTTTTTGAAAATAATTTTACGACCCCCCCCCTAAAGATATCCAGACCTCGGGGTTGACTAAGGCTACCCCCGTTTTTGCCTGCAGAAGAAAGTCGGGGGTTTTAAATAGCCGTGGCAAGTGTTTTTTTACCGACTTTAAAGAAGTGATGCAGAAGAGCAGTTAGCTTTATTTTTTCATTTTTAAAAGTGGTCCATCAAATTTGGGGTACATGAAAATGGGTACCAGCAAATTTTTAAGTCCCTAAAGTTATTTTTTAAAAATTCTGCAAAAATGCACCTACCGCTATTTGTGCAATGAAAAAAACACCTGCCACATACTTGGGGACCCCACCAGAATTAATTTAGTTAGTTTGGCATTTAGTTAGTTTGGCATTTTTTTATCCTTTTTTTATATTTCCACAACATTTTTTTTTTTTAGGGTGTTTTTAAACAATTTTTTTTAACATTTCCTTTTAAGGGGACATTCCCAAAAGTACAGGCTATTTTTTATAAGCCTGCACCCCCAAACCCCAATTCTGCACTTTTTTTCACTTGCTGAAGTGAATTGAAAACTTATCCCTGTTTTTTTTAAAAATGCCCTTAACCCCATTAAGGAATAAAAAAGGGAATTTTTGGGAAATATGCCTTTGGACCCCCCGAAACATGTCCAGACATAGGGAATCACTATGGGTACCCCTGTTTTTGCCTGCAAAATGAAGTCGGGTTTTTAAATAGCTTTGCCAGGTCTTTTTCCCTCCCGCTGCTATTAGAAACCCTGACTTCCTTCAGGAGATAAAAATGGGGGTACCCGTAGTGATCCCCCATGTCTACACATCTTTAGGGGGATCCCTAGAATATTTCCCAAAAATTCCCGTTTTTGTTGAACCTGTAAAATAAAGTAGCAAAAATGCAAAAAAAAAATGACATAAGGTCCCCCCCCCAAAAGCCAAACCAGCCCCAGGCTTGCCAGCCAGTGGTGGTTTCTAAAAATACTGGGAACAAAATGTGTAGGGTTCCACTGTATTTTAGAAACCAACAACAGGCTGCAGGGACTAGTGCTGGTTTTAAATATTTGGGGACAAAAAAGACGTGGGGTACCCCCTATATTTAAGACCAGCACCAGACCCAACTGACTGGTGTGTAATGCCACAGCCCGGAGACCCAATCAACGGGCCTCCAGGTCCAAAGCATTACACCCCAAGTCGGTAAGCGCAAGCCAGTGTTCTCGGGGGAGCTGGGGACCCCCCAAAAAACGGTCCCCTCTCTCCCGAGCACCACAGGCTTACGCTGAAGCCTGGGGCTCATCCCCATACCCCTGGAGTGGTGGGTATAGGGTTAATAGGGGGGCCAAATAATGTCACACTATTGTACTTTACAGTGGAACTACAAGTGCCAGCATGCCAGCAATTTTGCACTTGTGGAACTACAAGTGCCAGCAGACATGCGGCACCTGTAATTTCACAGTAAAATAAATAGTTAAAAAAAGACAAAAACACACACCATGTCTAGTATAAGTTTATTACACACACCTACACATTCACACATACTTACCTATACCAGATGTTCGGTCCTCTTATCCAAGTAGAATATACAAAAAACATGGCCCTGCAAGAAAGATTTCATACTCACCTACATCCATCGCTGGTCTCCGCAGTAATCCATGGGTGTTTAAAAACAAAAAAATTAGTTACCCGATCCACAGAACACAGCTATCTGTATGTGTGTTGCCACACATACAGATAGCTCCCGAATGCCAGCTATCGGCACTTCACGGGGCATTGCAGTCCAGAGAGCCAATCAGCGGCCGCGCTGACTGTAGAGCGGCCACCGATTAGCTCCGGCACTGACAGTTCCCACGTGGTGTGACTCGCCCACGTGGGAACTGTCAGTTGCTGGAGCCAATCAGCAGTCGCTCTACAGTCAGCTTGGCTTGGATCGACCCAGATCCCCAAAATTCGGGTGGGTTCAGATTTCTGAGATCCAAACCCGCTCATCTCTAGTTGATACCCGGGTTCCTAGAGATGTTAAAAGATTGCTATTGGCACTTTCTTTTGCTGCTTGAAAAACCATGTTACATTTATGGATACAGAGCTCCCCGCCAACCCTTGAAATGTTTAAAGAAAATATTTTCTTTATTTTTAGTATGAATTGGCCGGAAGCCTCCCTTCAGAAAGAAACAAGTACTAAACGATTCTTTGCAACATGGGAGAGTTATATTGAGGTTCTCCCTGCCTCCACTAAGGACGCAATCCATCACTGCTTTGGTAGCACTTTGTGGTACTAGACTTATCCTTCTGCAGGACCACCAATATATTTTTAATATACCAAGATTGTTTGCTCCAGTTCTGGAGCTCCTCCACATTGTCTTCGCTTTTGTATTATAAACAAATATATGATGTTATAATTTGCTCTAAAATATCTCGTTCATATTTTTGTATTACTTTTAAACCTATTTACTATGTGTCTTTTGATGCTTCAATAATTTCCAGGCATTTCCAGTCAATTTTAACCACCTCACAATATTCTTTTCACTGCTTTTCACCAATATAGGCCAAAGGCTGCAGTGAGCTGGCTGGCTAAAGTAAGCAACAGAGCAGTGGCACAAATGCTGTTTAAAAAAATATTGTACATTTATGAAGCATTACCACACAGCAGTGGCAGTAATATAAACTACAAAAATGTCAGTCAGCAATGCCCCCATATAGTGAAAAACGCAAAGAAAAGATGTGCAAAATGGAATTATCCTTGGGCCCTCCCACCAGGGGCATATCTATGATGGGTGCAGGGTGTGCAGGGAACATGGGCCCCAGGGTCCAGGGGGGCCCTGCACCGCACACCCTGCACCCATAATAAGACTTACCTCTCTGGATTCCCACGTTGGTGTGGGGGTCTGGCACTGTAAAATTATTTGAAAATGGCTGCCGCTGCCATTTTCCCGGCTACCTGTGCATACTCTATAGACTATGGGCGTACACTAATGCTCAGAGTCTATAACTCTGGCACTGGCCGTGCACACCTCAGTGTGCTGCCGGCCGCCGGCCCGGGTGGAGAGGAATGGGCCCATGTCGGAGACTGCACATGGGTCCCCTCCTCTCTAGAAAAACACCAGCCTCCCACCCACTCTTATTTTGGATATTAGAAAGGACATACACAGTTTAACAAACCAAGGACTTCAGCCACAAAAGGGTCAGTCCTTCAGCGACAAGGACTGACAGTTTTCTGGCTGAAGACCTGGCTTGTTTGGGCTCTCACAAAACATTTTTTTGGAAGGATTACCTCCAATCATTAAAGAACAGTTTGATGATGAGGGTGTTGGCAGTGGAGATTACATGTGCTGGTCCAAACTGCTGATAGCTAATACTGGAATGCTTGCTATCGTTTTACAAAATATCATAAATTGCTACACATGATGTATCAAGGAGGAGGTGCCTAGATGGTTAATGTCCCTACCTATAATAACTTTGGCTTCACATATGGTACAGATGTTATCAACATTTGGGTTAAAATAATTCCACACCCAAGAGGTGGGTTTTCTGGTATTTTGCCCAGGCATGACAATGGTTTTATTATTATCATGAGCAAGAACTGCTCCCACTGATTTACACAAACAACATCCTCATCATCAACATCCTCATTAGCAATAGATATGACACAAATATCCCCTCATCCTACTTTTGCACTTCCACCACACTACCATCTTCAATTTTCACCATCTAATACTAGCACAGCCATCACGGCATCAGTGATCCACTGTTCAACTAGGTGACTGCTGTTATACTTGCTTCCTCTATCAAAGGATTGTTTAACAGTCAATTGCTTTTTAGACTATAGCACTACTACTAGTAGTCTTCTTGGTCTCTTTCTGGGATGAAGATCCACCCCCCAGCAGCAGCAGGCCTAGAGCTCAATGATTCTTTTGAGAAATCCAGGATAAGGGAAGACCCAGTAAACCTTATCGAATTGGATGCATTATTTGAGCTCACATAAGCTCATATTTGTTTTTTTTGCTTTCTTTTTAGATGTTGTGATATATATTCTCAATCTTTATTAGCGCCTGCTTAGTAGTTACTTGTAAAATTGGATGCAGGACTACATCAGATCATGATTGAGGATATTGTTGATGAAGGTGTTGGTGGTGGACATGGCAAGCGCTTGGATCTAGCAAAGAGAAGGGAGCTAGCTGATGAAGGACTGCTTGTTGTTACTTTTTTAGCCAAAGTTTCTTGTTTTCCTAAAAACTTTTCATGCATGTGCTGCAAATGACACAACAGGGAGGAGGTTCCTACATAGTTAAGGTCCCTATCTCTACTTAATGTGGCTTTGCAAACACTACAGATGGCTTGACAATTGTTGTCTGGATTTGGATAGAATTAATTCCACAGATAAGAGGTGTATTTTTTCATCTTATGTGCAAGCATGACAATGTTTTATTATCATTGGCAACAACTGTTTCCACTGGTGCCTGACTTTAGCTGGGTACACACTGACATATATTGGCTAATCAAATGATCGGCCAATATATATGCTGCTCGTCAGCCAGTGTGTACACATGATATATGTCTCTGAACTGCAACTATCACAAACATATTCCACAGGCTGTGCTGCACACCCGATGGACAGATGTATCTGCAGACATATCTGTCCATTGGCAAGTGTGTTAGGGTGGTCTGCAGACTGCCCATACACACACAGCCGCAGCCACAGGGAGGGGAGTGGTATACACCCCTGATCCACCCATCAGCTACAAGGTCCCGCCCCCTGGCCACCAGCAGATGATCGCCGTTCTGTGTATATGAATGACCATCATCTGCAGATCACTCGATCTGCAGATATATCTCTCATGTGTGTACCCACCATTACACAAATAACCTCATTAACAACATCCTCATCAACATCCTTATGAGCACTTAGGGCCTGATTCAGACCCACTCATGAGCGGCTGTCCGCTCGCAAGTGGGTCGATGGTATGAACTGAGCATGCGCACTATGGAGGGAGCTCCATCGTGCGCATGCGCCAGACGTGACGAGCGAAGGATTTCCCTTCGCTCGTTGTGTCTCTTGGTGTCTCGATGGTGACTGACAGCACACCCCCTTTGCTGGGCGTGCCGGGGGCGTGCCTCCCTGATGGGGGCGTTCCCAAGGGAACGCCTCCCGTCAAAAGCCGGCCCACTGACATCACTAGTGATGTCAGTGGGAGTGATTTTGGCTCTGATAGAGCAAAAATCACTCCGAGCCTTGCGGTTGAGAAATTCATGGGGATGCTCTATATTTATGGAGGACAGCCCTGATTCAGAGCGTGCGCTCTGCTCAGAGCGTACGGCTCTGAATCAGGGCCTTAGTCAGCTACATAAATATCCCAGTGCACTTCCACATTAGCATTCTCTATTTCTACATGCATGTTGACATGTGCTTCTCATCCCCACATTTGCAGAGGGTGCACAGATGGTGAAAGGAGGCTGTTTGAGTCTAGTATAGAAAAGGTCAGGCTCCTAAATTGCACCCACAGACACACTTAGGGGTATATTTACTACAGTGAGAGTTTTTAGAAGTGGAGTTGTTGCCCATAGCAACCAAACAGATTATATATGTTATTTTCTAGAAGGTGCTACTTAAATTTCAAGCATAATCTCAGTGGTTTCTATGGTTTTAGCACAGCCCTGGATGGACACAAATCCAGGCTTGAACAGTACAGCCCCTGGATGGAACAATACAGCCCCTGGATGGACTCAGCAGTCAACACAGTCCTGGATGGACATTGCCCCTGGATGTAACAGTACAGCCCCATGATGGACACAGCCTAGCCCCTGGATGGACACAGCACAGCTGGATGGAACAGTAAAACAACAAATCAGCAAATATATATATACATACACACATATATGCTGTATCTACTTTTTAACTGTTTTCTTTCCATTATTTTAATGTAAACTAGAGGTTTTATTACAACCGACACTGCTTAGAGTCACAGTGCTTATTTAAAGTTGTTGAATGCAATGGGCTATGGCCTGTGGACTCAATGCAGCACCAGTGTGTGATAGGACAGGGAATGGATGGACACAGCACATCTGGATGGATGCAACAGCAGTGCTTGATGGACACAGCCCCTGGATGGAATAGTAAATCCCCTGGATGGAAAAATATAGCCCTTGGAAAGATTGAGCACAGTCCTTGATGGACACAGACCCTGGTAAGAACAGTACAGCCCCTGGATGGACACAGACCCCGGATGGACACGAACCCTGGATGGAACAATACAGACCCTAGATGGACTCTGCACAGCCCTGTATTAGAAACAGCCAAACAGTTCAGCCATTGGATGGAACAGTACAGTCCTTGGATGGACTCAACACAGCCCTGGATGGACACAGACCCTGGATGGATCAGTACAGCCTTCTGGATGGAACAATACAGCCCATGAATGGATGGAACAGTACAATCACTGGATGGAACAATGCAGCCCCAGATGAAACAATGCAGAACCAGATGAGCAATGCAGCCCCTGAATGGACACAGCCCCTGGATGGAATAGTATATCCCATGGATGGAACAGTACAGCCCCTAGATGGAACAATACAGCCCATGGATGGACTCAGCACAGCCCTGGATGGAAAAGTACAGCCCCTGGATGGAACAGTATAACCCCTGGATGGAACAGTACAGTCCCTGGATGGACTCAGCACAGCCCTGGATGAAAACAGCTTAGCCATTGGATGGACACAGCCAGGACCAGCAACAGGGGGGTACAAAGGGAACCCCAGTCCTGGACCAAAGGTTTAGGGGGCCCCAAGGGACAAAAAATGGGGCTATTGCACCTAATTATTATAAATAAACTGACAAGTCACCAGCACGGTACAAGTGGGAAAAGATAATCTAATTAATAAGCTATTAAGCGGCAGCCGGCAAGGGTACCTCCCTCATGGTCACCTGATCCGGTCTGACCGCATAGAATGAATGACCCTCTGACATAGTTATGAATGTTGCTGCACCCCCCTGGTCAGTCCCTGTCTGCTCCCATCTCAAATGAGCATGAATAGGCAGCCTGACAATGATAGTGACTCAGCAATGGAACTGCTGGGCTGCGGGCACCAGAGAACAAACTGCAGGCATGGTCTTCTCCCTGTAACCTCCCACCCATGAGGCAGCCACTGCAGCAGTGTGACACTGCTGTCCACAACCTGCATCAGAGACAGTGTGTGGTGTGGTAAGGTGACGGTGTCGGTGTAGGGGGGAGAGAGACTTGTTAGCTATTTTCATTATGTGGGCTTTTTAATATCCGAATCTTAATTGTGTTTTGGGGACAAGTGTATATGAAAGAGAGAGACTGTTGCTTGGGATTGATAGTAGCACAACATGTATATTGAAAAGAGGTAGAATGTGGGCCTGATTGAAAGATGTATGTCCATCTGATGATGTCTGGCTACAGCATGATTGACATGCTGCTGTATTTTGGGAATGGAGCAGGGGCATGGCTGGTCACCATACTTGGAAGGGATAAGACTGTGGTCTTCGTAAGTGAGCAGCACCCATTCAGGCTGCGGGAAGCTTCAGCTTCTGCAACCTGACCAGCATCAGTCACAGTGCTGAGATCACAGATGGAAGAAGGAGGTATCTGATACTTCCTTCTGTATTTGCATCTGAGATGGAAGGATTTACACATTCACTTGTGTGCGGCTCGGCAAATCTGTCCATCTCTAAAGCAGGCCCTGTGTGCAGATGGTGGTGGTGGGGGTGGTGGGAAGGGGCCCCAGAGAAACCAGTGTACTGGGCCCAAAGATTTATGTTGCTGGCCCTGGACACAGCACTGCTGGATATAACAGTACAACACCAAACCAGTGTGTATGTATATATGTATAATATTTATTTTACAGTTTTTTTTTTCATTTAAATTGGTGTTTTTTTACAACCAACTGACAATGCTCAGAGTCACAGTGCTGCATTTCGAAGTTGTTGGACACAGGGGGCTATAGCACACAGTACCCATGTGTGACAGAAGACAGGGAGTGGAGGCACAGATGGATGGATACAACTGACCTGGATGGACACAACACAGTGTTTTCTGTGCCGCTGGGTAACTTACCTCTCCTGTCATGCTGTGGGCTTGATTCAGACCTGGTCACAAGCGCTGAGTGCTCACAACCGGTTCGATGGTGGCCCAGAGCGCATGGGCACGATGGAGCCGGCTCCATTGTGCGCATGCGTGAGACCCAGATAGCTACGGACAATCCGTTGCTCTGGGTTTTGCACCAAAGGGGGCATGCTGTCAATGTTCAGTGACCACACGCCCCCTTTGGTGGGCAGGCCGGGGGGGGGTGGCTGCGCAGACAGACGGCATTCCCATGAGAATGCCTACCATTTGGGGGGCGGCCTCCCCACTGACATCACAAGTGATGTCAGTGGGAGAGCTTTCAGCTCTGCTTGAGCTGAAAGCTCTCTGGGGCTTGCGGCCACGAGACCCTACCACAAGGGTCTCATCGCAAGCCCGATGGTTGCGTTGGTCTTGACCATCGTGACCATCATCTTGGCCACTCGCATTAGTTGTGGGTGGCAACCCACAGCAAAGCTAGTGATCAGGAGGCCGCTCCATAAAAAAAAAGACGCCCTGATTCAGAGCGAGCACTCTGTCAGAGCGTCCGGCTCTGAATTAGGGCCAGTGATCCATGGCAAGGTGTCAGTGTACCTTGTCCATTCTGGATGCATAGACTTCAGTTTTCTCTGCCTGCTAGGCCAGTGGTTCCCAAGCTGTGCGCTGCGGCACCCTGGAGTGCCTTGGGACACTTGCAGGGGTGCCTCAAGATTCTAGTCCAGCACCAAATTATTTATGGTCAGTGTAAAGTAATTATGTGGACAAACAAAAGCTCACACCTGTCCACAACCACATTATTGACCCTAAGGATGACAGGTAAGCACAATTTACTTCACTTTACTTTACTACTTTAGTAAATTTTTTCAGAATTTCTCAATAACAAACTTTTGCCTAAAGGGTGCCGTGAAAACAATGCTAATACTCTAGTGTGCTTTGATTCAAAAACATTTGGGAACCTTTGTGCTAGGCCATAATCCCCATAAGATCCTAGCCTGGAGTACTGCTGTGACATGTTCTGATCACCTGACCACTTTCCATCCAATCCTATGCCAGATTGCGCTTCCCTGAACCACCTTATTCTGCTCAGCCTCTCACAGCTAACCCAGGGGTATAAGTTCCATCAATGGGTATAACTATCATAGGTGCAAGGATTGCAGCTGCTATGAGGCCCAGAGCTTTGGGGGCTCATCTTCCTTGTCAAAGTTACATGTGTTATATACATTTATCACCATTGGGTGGTACATGGGGGCCTTTACAAACTTTTGCTATGAGGCCTTCAAATACCTGGTTATGCACCCTGGTTCCATCCACTGGCTCTAGCAAAATGCCAGTACATCTAAACTCAGTTCCCACAGAGCCAATGTTACTCTAAGCTCCTGAACTAGTCTCCTGAGCAGTGTAGTTCTGCTATTCTGCTGTATTGCTGCTGTTAACCCAGTCTTTACTGGGTGTAGCAGCTCCTGAACTCTGTGAATAATTTCCTAATAAGTGATTATCATAGCAACTGCAATATTTGTTCCAGAATTCAGATAGCTAATATCTTGGATTCACCTACAGAATCCAGAGCCAGCTATCTATTAGTTTGCAAGATTTCAGCATTGTTAGAAACTGTGGCCCTGATTCAGAGTTGGATTCTCTGACAAAGCACTCGCTCTGAATCAGGGCCGGTCTTTTTTTTTTTTTTTTAGAACGGCCTCCTGGCCACTCGCAAAGCTGTGGGTGACCACCCATAGCTGTAGCGAGCGTTTAGGAAGATGGTCGCGATGATCAAGACCATCGCGACCATCGGGCTTGCGACGAGACCCTTGTGGAAGGGTCTCATGGCCGCAAGCCACAGAGATTTCAGCTCTAACAGAGCCAAAAGCTCTCCCACTGACATCACTCGTGATGTCAGTGCGGCCGCTCCCAAACTGAGGCATTCACATGGGAATGCCTCCATTTGGGCAGCCACTCCCCTGGCCCACCCACCAAAGGGGGCGAGCTGTCATTCAACATCTGTCTCTATCTGGGTCTCGAGCATGCGCACGACAGAGCCGACTCCGTTGTGCGCATGCGCACTGACCCACCATCGACCCGGTTGCGAGCGCACAGCTTCATCTCTGGCCCACCACTAATCAACTTTGTGTTGCCTAGCTCAGTCCCTACTGAGTGAAGCTCAACTGTGCTCTGCTTACATTAATTTGCTATCAAGCTGGTACAGTTCTGTTGTATTTGCAGCAATAGCTTTTTATTAGAGATGTGCGTCGACACCCGTGTTTTGGTTTTAGATCTGGATCTCACCTGGTTTTGGATCTGGATTGGTCTTACCAAAACCTCACCTCCGTGTTTTTGTTTTTGTGTTTTGGTTTTGGATCTGGATTTTTTTCTTAAAAAATAACAAAAAAGCAAAAATCACATAAAATTATTTTGTTTTGTTCTTACAGTATAATAACCTCAATAATATTTATTTCCACTCATTTCCAGTCAATTTGGACCACCTCACAGCTAACAATATTGATTTGTTCTTCTTGTTTAGGCCCAAAATTTGCACCAAGATAGCTGGCTGACTAAGCTAAGCTGCAGCAGTGGGTGGCACAAACACATGGCAGTTCAGCTTCAAACATGGCACATCAGGAAACACTTTTATTATTCAAAAGAGGCCTAAGGAAGTTGGAGTATGTCTGTAGTTGAAGGTAGGGCAAGTACAGGAAGGGTTGATTGGTAGAAAATTTAATTTTGTTTTTTGATTCAAAAGAAAATTTCTGAGGGAGAAGGGCAGGGGAGGAGGCATTTACAAAAATGTGATACAGTACATTTACATCAGTCCTTGCCATCAAAGAATACTTGAGCATGACTGCAGCTGCTGGGAGTTGATTTTCTCATCCCAGAAGTAGACCAGGAAGAGTGCTTTCTAAAAACAAATAAACAATTGATTTAAATAATTTTTGCAAACCTTTTGTAGGCATTTCCCACCCTGTACAGGGACATAAAAAAAACATAGTTAGTAAGTTGCCTCAAAGTGCCACTTAACCAGCACAGATATATGCACAAACATAAAATCTATGATTTAAAGCTGGGGTAGCCAACACTGGTCCTCATGAGCTACCAACAGTATATGTTTTCCAGGTCTCCTCACAGAATCAAAACTATAATAATTAACTCCACCTGTGGATCATTCTAAATGTTTTGGTGAGTAATGAATACACCTGTGACCCAGCTAGGTTGTGTGAAAAATGTAAGCTCTTGAGGACCGAGATTGGCTACCCCTGATTTAAGACCTTACATTGTGTCTTTCTTGAGAATCCTGTGGCTGCTTCTGTGGCTTGAAGTGGATTTTCATCACAGAAGGGGACCATGAAGAATGCTTCCAAAAAACAATTGACTTAAATTATCCTTTGCAAACCTTCTGTAAAAGGAATTTTCCAACCTGTACAGGGACATTAAAACAACAGATTTAGTTAGTGGCCTTCAAACTGCCATTGTTCACCATTTCCACTTAACCATATGAGATATGTGAACAAGCGGAACAGAGCATTAAATGCAACATTTCAGATTTTAGGTTTAAGTCTTACTTTGTGTCTTTCTTGGGAATTCTTTCTTGAGCGCCATGACTGCTTGTTGGGAGTGAATTTTATTTATCCCAGAAGGGGACCAGGAAGCATTCTTTCCAAAAATAAATAAAAAATTGATTTATATAATCCTTTGCAAACCTTCTGTTCTGTAAATGAATTTCCCAACCTGTACAGGGACATTAAAAAAACAGAGTTAGTTAGTAGCCTTCATATTGCCATTGTTCCCACTGTCCACTTCTTAGATATGTGAATATGATGTTAGAATGTAGAAAGCCAACAATTTGGTGGACCACACATGGCTGATTGATTTGCCATGGTGACTGGATTAGTGTCATAAGGAAGAGGAGGCTGCAAACTGCATGTTATAAGTTGGCCATATGGGGTGTGTTGCTGTTAAAGGATCAGGCTGGTTATCATTATTGATCAGTTGACACATTATTATTATTATTATTATTATTATGGGTTGCCACTCTTATCTCTCCACATCATCTATTATAGATGAAAAAAATGTAATCGGGGACATCTAGCTCCTCTTTCTGTACCCTACTCACCCTTTTTGGACAGGAAGTCCAGGATGGATGGTTTGGAAGATGAATGCCTAGCAACAGATGGGGATGGTCATTATCAAGACCTGGTCCCCCGAGTTGGGTGTAGTCTGGGAGGTATTGGTTGGCATGCAGGCAGCAGAATAACAAAGGCCTCCATGTTGTCTGTGCTTACTTTTCCGTATTTCAGTTTGCGATTCAGGTAAGAATAAAGTCGACTACAGAACACAGTGATAGGATCACTGGATGTCTGGCATCAGGCCAAATATGATCCATGAATTCCCAGACAGATTCCGGACAGATGAATCCTTTGCTTGTAATAAACTTTGATAATTCCTGGCAAGGGTGGGTGTTATATCCAGACACTTTTGAAGGTTGTAACTTTGAACTGCTTTATAGAAAACATGTGAATGAAACCTTTCCACACTGCTGAACATGATATAGAAATCAGCACCTAGAGCATATTTTTTCATGTTCTGTGGCCTCTACTGACTGCGAAGAAAGATTCTCCACACTGTAGTCTTCCATTGTGACTTTTTAATGGTGATTTCAAAGTTGTCCACTGGCTAAGATCCATCTCATATGAGGGTTGGGTTTTCCCCATGCAAATGAGACAATTCACATCCAGAAGGTGACTCTTATGTTTTTGTTAAGCCATGGTCTCAGTCTCTCTTTTGGCAGAATTTGCACAATCTTGGTCTTGGGGGCACCATGATGAATCAGACAGATCCTCCAGGGCAAACATCTGATCTGGTGTTGTATCTATTTCTATTAAACTTTTTTGTGTGAGTTTAGTCAACTGTCGCTTGTGGTGGAGCTCTCTTTCTGCTTTCTAAATGATCTCCTGACACAATGTAAAACTTAAACCATAAAATGAAATGTTGCATTTAATGCTCTGTTCCACTTGTTCTAATATCACACTAGACTTATAATCTTTGTTTTTGTTTACATTTTTGAATAGAACAGTTTTAGAATTTAGGATGTCTACTCTATATAGGTTTGTAAACAAATATAGGCTTTAGCTTATAAAGTTATATGCACTAAAAAACTGTTAGGAATACATTTCTGTTATGTTTAAGATTTAAAAAAAACAACTTTTTGTAACCCAATAACTTAAAAAAAAATTTATTTGCAATATTCATGCAGCCTCTTCACAGACAGGAGTATAGCACCCCTGTGCACCTATGCAGATGACAGTGACAGCCAGGTGTGGCTGACCCGCACACAATAAAAATTGTTTATTATTTTGGGCAGAAGCCCCTTGACAGACAGGTGCACAGCATCCCTGAGCACCAATGCTGATGACAGTGACAGCCAGGTGTGGCTGACATGCAGACACAAAAATTTGACAAACAAAATACAATATGTATTTTTTTTTCAACTCCAGAACTTGGGCCCAGAGCTCAGATTAATCACTACTGGAGTCGGGCAGCACTAGGTTGCAACTTGCATTGCTGGCTGGATCTTGTGCAGTTAAGCCTAACACACACACAGATGGTAAAAGATCAAAAAAAAATAATTGATTTTATTTTTTTTCTGCTCCAGAACTTGGGCCCATAACAGCAACTGATCATGACTGGAGAGGGGCAGCACTATATTACAAGTTGCGTTCCTGGCTGGATATACGCACACACACACACAGACAGTTAAATTTAAAGATAAATAAATGATCATTTATTTTTATTTTTTTTATGCTCCAGAACTTGGGCCCAGAGCAGCGATTGATCACGACTGGAGTCAGGCAGCATTAGGTTGCAACTTGCATTGCAGGCTTAATCTTGTGCGGTTAAGCCTTACACACACACACACACACACACACACAGAAAAATATTACACTAAAAGACACTTTTATTTTTTTTACAATATTTTTTTTTTTGGGGGGGGGTCCAGAACTTGGGCCGAGATGGATGCAGCACCAGCCCAGCTGTATTCTGCACCAGCCCAGATGGACAAAGCAGACAGTAGAGCACCAGCCCAGAATGGGTCAGCACTTAGCAGCGCCAACAAAGAATGGATCAGAAGTGCACCATCCCAGGACACAGGACACAGCACAGCACACTCTCCCAGCCCTACACGACCCACCCTCCCTGTTTAGTCTCCACAGCCAGAGTGAAATGGCGTCTGCCGCATGGTCCCTATATATTGCACTGATCATAGAGATGTAAGCTCGTGAACCATGTGATTTCTGACTATGGTTTTTCCTCAGTTTCGAGATCCTAGTCAGGAAGGAAACCAAGCCTGCTTGAATCTGACAGGGATCTGCAAAATTCGGGTGGGCTCGGTTCTTTGAGAACCAAACTCGCTCATCCCTACTTTTTAAGCCATTCTACTCCTCTGTAATCAGCATCTCAAGTTGCACAGGTAATTACAGCCTTCTCCTGTTTTCTGAATCTGTAATACACCAATGCAAAGCATCCACCTATCTGCTTAGGTATATTAGCCACTCCTGCTTCTCTGGATCAGTGCCAGATTACTGCACAGCTACCATCCATTCCGTTGTTTAATGATGACAGGACCAGATACAGACTAGAGTGCTCCCAGACTACAGAGAAAAACCAAAGTCCAAGCCTGGTAAATACTTCTGCCAAGATCTGCCACTCAAGTATCCTGGACTACAGAACCAAGTAAGTGATTTTATTATTAAGTAACAACAACGCAGTTCAGCCTTGTACTCTTCTCTGTTACATACATCATATCATCAATTACACTGACGTCCCTGGTGGTATAGTGGGTATTATCCGGCATCTCTCTGCCGAGACCAAGGTTAGATTTCCTGTAAGGGAAGCATCTATTCTTATGTCAAGAGGTCTCTTCAGGATTGCCAGCTTTGTGTACACACCTCCCACTACTCATACAGACATCTACCTGACCCTGGTTAGACAAGAAAACACAAGCATGACACACAACCCCCCTGGATGGACACAACACAGCCCCCTTGGATGGACACAACACAGCCCCCTTGGATGGACACAACATATCCAACCTGGATGGACACAAAACAGCACCTCTGTATTGACACAACACAGCACCCCTGGATGGAAAAGTACAGCCCCTGGACAGAGCACAGCACAGGATGGACACAGCACAGCCTCCTGGATAGATCAGTACAGCCCCTGGATGGAGCAAAGCTGTGGATGGACACATCCCCCTGTATGGAACAGCACAACCCCTGGATGGAACATAACCATGGATGGACACAGCCTAACAACTGGATGGACACAGCCTAGACCCTTGATGGACACAGCACAGCCCCCCTGGATGGACAGCACAGCCCTTGCATGGACACAGCCACAGCTGAGCACCACAGCAGTAAAGCAAATGGTGCTGATCACCGTGGGGAGGGACTTACTGTATATGCATTTCAAAACCCATGAGAATCCAAAGCAGGTGACATTTTGCCTCGTTTTCAAATCTGAGTCATGTAGGAAGACACGAGCCTGTCATGGATCCTATTCAGATTTGTTATGTTCCAGTGGGTCTGGTTCTCAGAGAGCCAGACCTGCTCATCTCTTGTCCTCAATAATATTTTGAATTGAAAGCAACAGTCTCTCATGCCTCTTATATTTGTAAGCAGCATGAATCATGTGGATACAAGACCCTACTCATATGCAAGTAAGACCAACTTGAATACTTCCGGAATAGTAAAATTAGAAATAGAATCTTCCAGTGTTGTATGGAAAGGATGGCTTCTGCACATCATTTGCCAGTGACAGTGACAGTGAATGATGTGTGAGCAGATCCTATACCTGGTAGATAGAAGAAAGATAATCACATCTGCTTTTGGAAACATCCCCATGTCTCCTACAAAGTATATATTTGTATCCTTGTTGTTGTCCTTCGTGTTCGATTTTATGATTATTAATCTGAGCCTTAACTAGGGTGGTGTGACCTTTGCCATGGCGCAGGGCACCGCAGGGCAGAGGACACTTTTTGGACCTGTAAATTTTCCTGTTTATATTCATTCTCACTTTAGCTTCCTCTTCTTTTATCCCCAGCATCTCCTGGCCTCCCCTCTCTCTTTCCCGGCCCTTCCCTATGAGGCCATGCCCCTTTTTCTGGTGCACTATCTTATGTCACTATTTTAAAAATGGGGAGAGGGGGGTGCCAATGCTCTCTCTGGCACAGAGCACCAAAAAGTCTAGTTGCGGCTCTGTTACTCATATACTATTGAGATACATGGTATTTGGCTTGCTTCATGGACCTCTTATTATACCCCCTATTTAAGGAGGTGAGTGTATTAATTTTTTCACAGCTGTTTTCAATGGTCTCATTATCGGAATAGTGATGGCGCAGCCTCAGAAATTCTCTTTTATGTATGTTCCTGATGGTGGGTGGAAAGTGGGTGCTGTTGGAGGACACTGTTAGTCCCGCACATACTGTTAATCCTAAAATCCAGAAAATTGACGGACTTGTGGCTGATAGAGTAGGTCACTTCGTTTTTCCAGTACCAGCATCAGAAATTAACATTAAATGTGATTTGTCAAAATGACAGATTATATTAAAAGTAAACAGATAAGAACAGTAAGCTAAGATTCATCTGCCATTCCATAAACTTTATATATTTGGATACAGTACATAAACGTTGTCATAAATGAAAAATAAATAAGAACAGTATACAATATCTTCCTGGAACTTAAGCTCATATTGCTCTATGTTGGCAGTGATGAGAGCCTGTGTATGACCTGTGCATAGCATGAGAAACCCAAGTCAATTGTGAGCAATAGCTCATGTAATAGAGACAGAATGGGCAATTTCCTTGGCCTAAGGTAGTAAGAGTACCACAGATTCAGCCAAATTATTTCCTAGGGCCCACCACAACAATCTGCTTCTTTGGTTTTCTACTTGCACTTTGAATACAGCGACACTAACACAGAGGAGATGCCGGCAGTGGTGTGGTGTGCACAGTTTGGACAGCAGAGGTTCGTGACTGACAGCAGACCAAGTACCAACCACCTGTCTTAGCTACCGCTCTTTCCCCACTACTAAATGACAGGCTCCCCTACATTCAGCACTACATCAAGGTCCCACAACCGGTGCACTACAAGTACTTGCCTACCACTGGTTGTTTAAGAGGCTGACTGCTGTACTAGACATGCTGGGAGCACAATCTCTCAGTTAGAGGAAACTGAGTCTGGTAAATCTAACCTACATGATACAGTGAACTAGAACTTGGTGAACAGTCAAGTGTATTTATCTCAAAGAACTCAATCCAAGCAGAGACTATGTATTTTCTGATATAATACTGAATGAACTTGGTCATACAATATTATGTCATGTCCATGAGCAGGATCTTTATATGTAGCAGCATGCTGGATACATTGCAATCTATTTTTTATATCAAATACATTTTATTGATGCTTCTTATTATGTTGTTTTTGTTATAATAAATGTCTATTTGCGATTCGAAGAAGCCTATTTCATTAAGCTCAATCAAGCACACTTAACATACTCAGCACAAGCAGTTGCATAGTAGAAAAAACCCAGGTGGACCAGTGCTGCGGCCACAGCTGCGATCTGACTGTCCTTGTGACTGTTGTCATTTATGGCCATGTGATGCATCGAACAGTGACAGTGTTGGTCACTCAGTTGGCTGTCCGATACACTGACTCCTCTGCTCAGACAGAGGAGGTTTGCAATTGCTCAGCCCTCGGAGTCATGTCCTAGGAGGTGGAGCTACCTGGAGGACACCACAACCCAACACAATAAGCAGAACAGAGGGAGTCGGGGGCATTCCAGTGTATAAGGTGAATGGTTCCTCACCTCATAGGGGCACAGGGTGGCCATGCAGAGCAGAGATTACAAAATGAAGTGCAGTACCACAGACTGGCAGTGTGTTCCTACCTCTCTGGTTTGTCCATTCACTGGCTCAATCAACAGTTCGGCTGCTGCAGAGCTACAGTATAGGTCTCATGGGATGCTGCATCAACATCTCAAGAGACTTGCTTCCAGGAATCTTGAATCTCTGCCTCCTTCCCTCTTCTCACTTCACCTTCCCCCTGCAGCTAGAAACCCTCCTCCCCCTGCAGTGAAGCAAAGTAATCCCCCCTTCCTGCTGCAGACTGACACACCCATCCCCCCTGTAGGGCAGCTTCTACCACCCCCCTCCTTCCACCTGCAGACAGAAACCCACCTTCCTCCTGAAGTGCAGCCCGAATCCCCCTTCAGATAGATACCTTCCCCTGAAGTGCAATCTGAATCCCCACCCTTCCACCCAGTGGCGTACCTCCCCACGGTGTCACCCGGTGTGGGAAAATACATTGTGCATGCAAAAAGGGTGCGTGGCTTTGCTTGCCGGGCTCATGGCCTGATTCCCCATGGTCCTGTTCTTAATATTCCTGGGGGTGGGGTTCAGGGGGTGATGACTGCCTTGTGTTGCAGTGCCGGCTCTCTCACACTTAAAACTACAGTGCAGCACCTGGATCCTGTCACTGTGGGGGAGTGTCAGTCTGCACCTTAGTGTCTCACCTTGGCAGTACACCCGGGTGTGGCCCACACCCCCCTTGTGATGCCACTGTTTCCACCTGCAGACAGAAAGCCATCTTCCCCTGCAGTGCAGCCTAAATCCCCATTCCCCTGGAGACAGGACCCCATCTTCCCCAGCAGTGCAGCCCAAATCCCCATTCCCCTAGCGATAGAAACCCACCTTCCACTGCAGTGTAACCCAAATCCTCATTCCCCTTAAGACAGAAACCCACCTTCCCTTGCAGCCAGAAGGCCCTCTCCTGCCTGCAGTCTGAGTTCCCTCTTGCCCATGCAGCCCATCTACCTACTGCCTGAAACTTTATAGTTTTTCAGCTGCCTGCACTATAAAAAATAAGTCATAGAGAAGACAATGGTGAGACAGCTACACCCCAGTCTCCAGTCATGAGCAAATGGGTAAGTCATACTTGCAAACTATGTCATCTCTGTCTCTGTGTGAGTTTCTCTCTCTCTCTCTCCGCTCCCCATATATTTTTCCTTTCACTCCCTCATATATATATATATACCTAAGCACACTAATAAGCTAGTAACCCAAAAATCTCCTAACACAAACACCTTCCTGATGCCAGTAACTTTGTCATAATAAATTTAATATATATATATATATATATATATATATATATATGTATACACACACACACACACACACACACACACATACATACATACATACATACATACATACATACACACACACACTGTACAACTGGGGGAGATGTATAAAATGTGAAGTGATAAATTATCTGCAGCCAGTGCTATTTGACCCTTACATTAAACACTTCTATGTATAAAAGCAGGTAATGTAGCAAAAAATCACTTTTCTCTATGGCATCTGAGTTCACCATACCACTGTATGGCAACGGAAGCCATGCAGATGTTGCTAAGAAACAATAATTGCACTTTTGTGACTTATCTATTATCATAAAAAACCTCCATTTAAGTATGGGCTGATACTTATGGGCCAGTGCTCTGAAGTTGCCCCCCAGGCTAAAAGTTGCCAGCCAACTCCTGGTCAGGGAAAGGCAGGCATGCCAGTGCATTTGAATGCCGTTGCAGGGATGTGCATAAATTATCCACTGTGATGCCATATGCAGTTTGTGGACTCATAATGGGCAATGAAGCTTGTAATTCCTGAGTAAGGTCAGACCTTGTGCAAATTTGCGTGAGGCTGTGATGGTCGATTGCTAAACATTATAGATGTGTTTAAGGTAAGATTGTTGTCCCTGTGGTAGTGTTGCGATCAGGGCTGAATTAACAATGTGGTGAGTGGAGCTACATCTCCAGTCCCCCAGAGCAAATAGGCCCACAGGATCCCCTGCAGATGGTGTTGAAAGGAAAATATGTTTTCCTGTCACCACCGGCGGCCATCTATACCATACCCCATTCATCCCTGGCCAATTCAAAAGCATCACTGTGACTCAAACTGAATCCCGAAGCCATACCCACTCATGGAAGTCTTAAGCTCTGCCCCATCAACCATGGATTCACCCACTCATTTTGCAAAACCTAGCCCAATCCCTCTGGCCACCCAAAGCTCTGCCTATTCAACCCCCCTTACTGAAGCTCCACCCCTCCCACTGGGTGCCCTAAGCCCCTCCCCCACCCTCATGAAGCCCTACCCATTCTTATCTTAATGAAGCTATGCCAGTGCCAGCTGTAAAGCAGAGCCTCTCAGCCTCTTCAAGACTGGAGCAGCCTAGTGAAGAGAAAAGGAGTTGGCAAAAGTATTTTTTTTAATTAGTTTTGACCCCAGAGTTTAATTTCCCTATGAAATTTGGACAATGGGGAGTATTCTTACTGCATTAGGTGATATTAGACAGTGTAAGGGAACCTCAACCAAATAGCCTGCTGCTCCGTCCTGGTACTGCCAGCCCCTGCCCACTGCCCAGGAGCAGAAGCAGCACCTCCCACCAAACCCAAGCTGGACTCTGAGCAATGTCCGCATGTGGCCACTCAGTATTGGAACAGGTGAGAGCTGGGAGCAGAGCACAGCAAGATGAATACAGGGAGTACAACTCACACACACACATACTGAGCGGAGGCAGTGCAAGAGCTCAGAGGAGGAAGGGCTGGAGATGGAGCACTACTGGAAGACCATCAACACCTTCTCCTGTTATGGGTGAGTGTATGCATTCCCTCTTCACTGTGAGAAGTCAGGGTATAGCATGGTCCTTCGGGCTTCCCTCTACAGTGTATCATGTGGGCAGCAATGGTTTCTCATCCTCCCTGTAGTGGTGCTATGGATGTGTATAGGTAATAGCAACTATAGAATATTTCTGATGGTTTCTAAAACATAGTAAGCAACTCTTAAGCCGGGTACACACTAGACAATATGTTATCGATCTGGCGGATTGGGCGACATATCATCCACATCAGGCAGTATGTACCAGCTATTTTGCTGATTATGGGTGCTCCAACTCTTTGTCAGCAACATCACCCATTGAACCTGCATGTAGGTCAGGTATGATGGGTGATTTTGCCAGTGGAGGCCTTGCTGCCGAATGCAGCATGGCCCCCGCTGTTGTTCCATTGCTGCTGGCATAGGCAAGTATGTATGCAACCCGCTACGTCCTGCCACTCGCGATAAAGCACTGAGGCCCTGATTCAGACCTGGATGCTAAGAAGCATTCACTCATAGCTGTTGATGGTTCACATTGTGCTCATTCGTATGCATCGCATTGCGCATGCGCAAACTAGTCCAAGTGATCTGGAAGCATTTGCTTGCTGCGCATAGACAGCCCAGCTGAATGAGTGACAGGAGAAGCCATTTGTGGGTAGTAATGGGGGCAGGCCACTAGTAATTGGGGAGTGGAGATGCGAGCACAGGCATGTCTGAGCATCTTACCGCCATTTCAGAGATGTGTATAATTACCAGGCAGTGTCATTGTACACGTCACCTGGTTGAATTTTACATTATAGTGATCGCAGTGCTAGAGGTAGGGTAAATTAACCTCAAGTACTGCATTCGCTTCCGATGGTACCGATGTACTGATGGTTGCATACATTTCCTGTAAATGACATGCGCAAGTGGGCATCTTAAGACAGGCTGGTGGGCATCTGCATACACAAAGCGATCACAAGGCAAGACATAATGGGCATGCTCATGCCTTGCAGCGTGATAGTCTACCTTGTCGTCAGTCAAATTTGCATATGCTGTGAACGAGTGAAAGCTTCTTAGCATCTGGATCTGAGTTGGGCCCTGAGTCTCTTTGCCCCCAGTACTGCTATGTACTTTGCCCACTCCATACCCCCAGCACTGCATGCCCCTAACCACCTCTACCCCAACTTCTCCCTGCCCATACTCCCTACTCTACCCCAACTGCTACATGCCTCCAGCACTGTCCCAACTGCTGCCTGCCCTCAGTCACCATAATATGTGATAGGACCCAGAAACTGTGGAGTAGGACCCCAATTTACAATTTTTTCACTCTTCGCGACCACTTTTTCCCATCATTACTGTTCTTGTCCAGTACTGTGATGGTATCTATTTATTGTAATGTTAAAAGGAGTCTACAGCTAAGAAGGCTGTTTATTTATTAATTTAATACAGTGGCTAGAGAGGGGGGGTGAACACTTACAAAAAATATGACAGCAGTAAACAATTTTTTATTTTCTAATAACCTAAACTATTCTGGTATTCAAGGAAAGGAAAACAATACAGTTCACACAAGAATGGGTATGAAGTCCCAGTGCCGGCAGCCTCAAGGAAGAATATTCCAATGGGGCAGGTAAGTACCATATCCTTACCCCTCTCCCACCCCTTAGTAGTGCCTAACCCTAAACTCCCCCCAGGGGAGCCTAACCCCCACTTACTGCACAATAAACCTAACCCTACTGGGAGGTGCCTAACCCTAACCTCCCCCGGGGTGTCTAACGCTACCCTTCCCCCAAAAAACCTAACCCTAACCCCGCTATAGACCCTAAACATCTCCCCCACGGCTAACACTAAGGGCGCCCCAGACTTACCTTGTTCAGTCTGGCAATGGGATTAAGATAGGTGTCGGTAATTTCCACTCCTATTTTAACTCTTTTGTCAGGATTCAGATGTCGGTATTGAGTCCGGCATTCACACCATGTCACACACAAAAATAAATTATTGCAATAGCTGCATAACAAAGAGGTTAAAGTTAGGTGCTAGCCATGCGCCCTGATCACTAGTCAAACCAACATAGTGCTGGTCACACCCCCTGTAGCAGCACACAATAGGCCCTAAATAAATTTCAGCTCCAGGCCCATTTGGACCTTAATCTGGCACTGGCTGCAATGGCATAGTGATCACTATGGATTAGCATACTATAGCAGTTGAACTGGGTGTGTAATTGCTATTGCAGTTGCGATCCATAATGAATCAGACCCAGAGTCAGAATTCTAGTGCAACAACCATACCCAGAATTACATAGAAGGCAAACATAAAAAATGCTGTAACAACTAACAAATAGGAATGTGGATTTTAATTAAAGGAAAAGTGTACTTATTTTCTGGCTTTTGTCCAACCTAAAATTTATCCTGGAGGGATGACTAACTGAGGCTAAAGGCAATGTGGCATTAGCCAGGATAATACACCACAAACCAAGTTACCTGAATGAACAATAGGAAGATGAGTCCCCACGTTTCATGCATAAAAAGAACAGATTCACCAACCTGCAGAGGTTGGACTCAAATAGCATTACGGACCATTTTTTTTATCTCCAGACCATATGATCCACAATCCAAGAGAAATATTTTTCAAAGAAACAATGAGAGTAGCATCACCGATGAAAAGAAGAGAAAGAGAATCAGAGGAAAGCAAGATGGTAGCAGGGAGAAGATACAAAAGGAGGAACATCCAATGAACCCCAAAGCGAAAGGCATCTTCAACCTAATCTAAATACAACTTATCACAACCAGAAATATCAGTTTTGAGTAAATGTTTAAACTTTGCTCCAACTAGCAAGATGAATATGTTTCAAACATTCATAGATCACAACAAATTTGTGAGACAATTAACACTAAAAAGTAGGGGTGTGCACCGGCCACTTTTAGTGTTTTGGTTTTGGATCTGGATCTTTCTTCATGGTTTGGATCTGGATTGGTTTTGCCAAAACCACCCTTTCGTGTTTTTGGTTCTGGGTTTTGTGTTTTGGATCTGTATTATTTTGAAAAAAGCATAAAAACAGCTAAAATCACAGCATTTGTTGTTTTTTCTATTCCTATGCTATTATTAACCTCAATATCATTAATTTCTGCTCATTTCCAGTCTATTCTGAACACCTCACAATATTGTTTTTAGGACAAAAGGTTGCACCGAGGTAACTAGATGACTATGCTAAGTGACACAAGTGGGCGGCATAAACACGTGGCCCATCTAGGAGTGACACTGCAGTGGCAGACAGAATGGCAGTTTGAAAAACTAGGCCCCAAATAGTACATAATGCAAAGAAAAAAAAAAAGAGGTGCAAGATGGAATTGTCCTTGGCCCCTCCGACCACCCTTATGTTGTATGAATAAAAAGGACATGCACACTTTAACAAACCAATCATTTCAGCGCCAGGGTCTGCCACACGACAATTAATCTGTCCCTGCACAAACTGGCTCTACGGAGGCAAGATGTCGTCCTCATCCTTCTCATCCACCTATTCCTCACCCTCTTCAGTGTTGTATACATCCTCATCCTCACAGAGTATTAATTCGTCCCCTCTGGAATCCACCACCACAGGTCTCTCTGTATGTTCTGGAGGCTGGTCTCCATGAAAGAACTGATCATTTATTTTGATGAACATCATCTTCTCCACATTTTGTGGAAGCAACCTCCTACACCTTTCGCAGACAAGGTTCCCGGCTGCACTAAATATTCTTTCGGAGTACACACTGGAGGGGGGGCAACTTAGGTAAAATAGAGCCAGTTTGTTACAAGGGCCTCCAAGTTGCCTCTTTTTCCTGCTATTACAGGTATGGACTGTCTGACATGCCTACTTGGATGCAGTCACCGATGTAATCCTCCAACATTCTGTCAATTTTGGCAGTATCATATGCAGTGACAGTAGACATGTCAGAAATTGTTGCCAGGTCCATCAGTCAGGACCAGATGTCCAAACTTGGTCATGCCTGCCCTGAATCACCACCAGTGGGTTTCTTAGGATACCTAAGTTGTTTCCTGGCAGCCCCAGTTGTGGGAGAAAATGAAGATGGAGCTGTTGACGTGTCACGTTCCGCTTCTGCTGACAGTGTTTTCACCAGCAGGTCTTTGCACCTCTGCAGGCTAGTGTTGGCCAGAAAGAGAGACACCACATAGGCTTTAAACTTAGGATCAAGCACATGGCCAAAATGTAGTGGTCTGATTTCAACAGACTGACCACCCTGGAATCCTGGCAAAGCAAATGAAGGGCTTCATCCACAAGTCCCACATGCCGAGCGGAATCGCTCCATCTTAGCTCCTCCTTCACTTTCTCCACCTGCTTTTGCAAAAGCCTGATGAGGGGAATGACCTGACTCAAGCTGGCAGTGTCTGAACTGACTTCACGTGTGGCAAGTTCGAAGGGCTGGAGAACCTTGCACAACATGGAAATCATTCTCCACTGTGCTTGAGTCAGGTGCATACCCCCACATTTGCCTATGTCATAGGTGGATGTATAGGCTTGAATGGCCTTTTGCTGCTCCTCCATCCTCTGAAGCATATAGAGGTTTGAGTTCCACCGTGTCACAACCTCTTGCTTCAGGTGATGGTGGGGCAGGTTCAAGAGTATTTGCTGGCACTCCAGTCTTCAGCACACAATCGCTGAATGGCGAAAGTGGCCAGAAATTTTTCAGGCAACCCAAAGCGTCTCTTGCACGCCCCTGTCATTTTTCAGAAAATTCTGCACCACCAAATTTTTTGTGTGAGCAAAATATGGGACATGGGACGTGCTGGAATTTGTCCAGATGTAATGCCCGCACAATATTGGTGGCATTGTCAGATATCACCAATCCCCAGGAGAGTCTAAGTGAGGTAAGCCACTGGGCAATGATTTCCCTCATTTTCTCTAAGAGGTTGTCGTCAGTGTGCCTCTTACTGAAACCGGTGATACACAGCATAGCCTGCCTTGGAACGAGCTGGCATTTCTGAGCTGCTGCTACTTGTGATGCTGCTGTTGTTGCTGCATAAGGCGATACATCTACCCAGTGGGCTGTCACAGTCATATAATCCTTAGTTTGCCCTGTTCCACTTGTCCACATGTCCGTGGTTCACTGCATTTTTAGGACACTGAGGACACTTTTTCTGACATCTCTGTACAGTCTCGGTATCGCCTGCCTAGTGAAGTGGAATCTAGATGGGATTTGGTACCGGGGACACACTACCTCCATCAATTGTCTAAATCCCACTGCACTAATGGCGGATACCAGACACATGTCTAATGCCAACATAGCAGTCAAGGCCTCAGTTATTCCTTCTGCTTCAGGATGACTGCTGTCGTACTTCATCCTCTTCGCTAAGGACTGTTGGAGGGTCAATTGCTTAGTAAAAGTAGTGGTGTTCCTACTTCCTCTCTGGGATGATGAATGACTTCCAGCAGCAACAGCAGCAGTGGCAGCAGTAGGTGTAGCAATGCAGGATCCTCCTGTAGAATCCTGGATTGGAGAATCAGTCATGCCAGTGACATGACCTGCAGGACTTCTTCTGATCCTGACTAAGGTGGAAATTGATGAGGAGGGAGTTGACGGTGTGGTTTACAGTACAAAGGGATTTAGGAGTCCCTGGACTGCTTATGGTCTTAGCCAATGTTTTTTAAACTTGACAGCAGTGGCGTAACTAAGGGGGGGTCGAGCTGGGCATGTGCCCTGGGCACCATAGGACCGGCAGCTGGGGGGGGGGGGGGGGCACTGCCAGCCAGTGTCCATCCTGCCCTAGTTAGGCAGTGTAGCACTGACCGCAGTGAGTGTGGTCAGTGCTACACATTTACACAGGACCGGCGCTAGGCTTCCCAGCGCTGGTTCTGTGCTGCACAACCGAGCCCCTTCCCTCCCCCTGAGCACTTGCCCAATAGCACCAGGGGCAGGGTGACAGGCAGGCGGGCTCAGGCTGTGCTAACACACACACATCACTGCCTAGCGGCAGCAATGTGTGTGTTTATCAGCAGCCAATGAGAGTCAGACACTCTCATTGGCTGCTGCACACACATCTCCGCCAGTGCTGGTGGGGATGTGTGTGTTAAACAGCAGCCAATGAGAGTCAGATAGACTCTCTTTGGCTGCTGCAGCACCCACTGCAAGAGCCGGCTCCCTTTCAGCTCCTGCAGTGGGTAATGGGAGATACATCATGATGTCATGATGTCTCTCCCATAATGCAGAGCATGCTTGCCCGGGAGGGCAGACTTGCTGTGGCAGGAGCCAGAGACAGAGTCAAAGCGGGAGCGTGGATGCAGGTAAGTTTTATTTTTATTATATTTTTTTGCTATGTATTTGGGGGGGCACCTCTACTTGGTGCAATAATTGGGGGGACTACTACTGGGGGCAATCTCTACTGGGGGCAATTATTGGGGGGACTACTACTGGGGGCATCCTCTACTGGGGGCAATAATCAGGGGAACTACTACTGGGGGCAACCTCTACTGGGGGGACTACTACTGGGGGGCAACCTCTACTGGAGGCAATTATCAGGGGGACTACTACTGGGGGCAATCTCAACTGGGGCAATAATTGGGGGGACTACTACTGAGGGCAACCTCTACAGGGTGCAATTATTGGGGGGACTTCTACTGGAGGCACTATATAAAGGGCACTGCATAGAAGGACCACAACTGGGGGCACTGCATTGGGGGAATGCTACTGGAGGCACTATATAAGCATCACTGTATAAGGGGGGCTTACTACTGGAGGCACAAAGAACACTGCACTGAGGGCACTAAATAGGGAGGACCACTACAAGGGGCTCTGGATAGTGGGGACCACTACAGGGGGGCTGCATAAAGGGGATTACTACTGGGGGAACTGAATAAGGGGCACAACTGGGGGCCTGTATAAGAGGGACCACTACTGGGGGCACTGCATAAGGGGAACTAATGGGGAGCTGCACAAAGGGGACCACTACTGGGTGTACTGTACAAGGGACACTACTGGAGGCCTGCATAAGAGCCACCACTACTGGGGGCACTGTACAAGGGGCACTACTGTGGGCCTGCATAAGAGGGACCACTACTGGGAGCACTGTACAGGGCAGACTGTATAAGGAGCACTACTTGGGTTAAGATGCATATGGAAAGGAATGTTAAGATTTACAAGAAAGGGGTATATGTGTCCTGTCGACGTGCCCCATTGTTAAGTGACCCTGCCCCTTGTGACCACACCCATTTTTTGGCACGCATGCCTTCAGCGCATGCATATGGGGGGGGCTCCATTTAACATTTGCCCAGGGGTCCAAATACCCTAGTTACGCCACTGCTTGGCAGTAACTTTTATGAACGCGCTGCAGGTGACATATAAAGGAGAATGTTCCTAGGTGATTAATTTCCCTACCCCTACTTATTTCACCTTTACATATGGTACATATGGCAAGACAGTTGATGTCCGGATTTGAATAGAAGTATTTCCAGACCAAAGAGGTGGAATGTTTGATCTTCTGCCCAGGTATGACCGTGATGGGCTTTTTCATCCCATGGACAACAACTGTCTCCCCCGGAGCCTGATTTAAACAAACCACATCACCATCAGAATCCTCTTTGTCAACTTCCTCCTCAGCGCCAGCTACACCAGTAACCTCATCCTGTTGTACTTCAATGTTGACATCTTCAATTTGAATATCAGCAAGTGGACTGTGGGTGCTCCTTCCAGCACTTGCAGAGGGTGTACAAATGGTGGAAAGAACCACCTCTTTCCATCCAGTCTTGGACTCTCCTTGGGGATTTGTGATATCTTCATAGAACGTACAGTTCTTTGCTGTGCTTTTGCAAGCTTAACTAGTTTGATTTTTGTAGTGGATGGAGGGCTTCCATCGTCTTGTGAAGCTGAATGACTAGCCTAAACATAGGGAAAGACCTTAGTCGTTCCTTGCCACTCCCTGTCGTAAATGGCATATTGGCAAGTTTATGTTTCTCCTCAGAAGATTTAAATGATTTTGTTAAGGTCATTTTCCTGAACTTTGTCATTTGGGATTTTATATGCCCTCTACTATGACATTTGGCATCAGCCTTGGCAGACGACATTGATGGCATTTTATTGTCTGTGTCATGACTAGTGGCAGCAGCTTCAGCACTAGGAAGAAGTGGTTCTTGATCTTTCCCTATTTTATTTTTATCGGACAAAGTTTGGCATTCCATTTATGTTAAATTGACATATACGTGTAGCTAAGGCGCACACGAACACAAAAATAATCATTTTTTTCGAGTGCACTTTGGGGGTTACACCACCCTTTAACATACTGTACAAGCCAGCTGGCCCTTTACTTATGACACAGGTGCATGCTTGGCACTACTCCTTTCTTGATGCACATGTGGCTACAGCTCACACAATTCACAAACACAGAAAAGAAGAATTTTTTTTTTTGGAGTGCACTTTGGGGGTTACACCACCCTTTAACAGACTTATGACACAGGCTCATGCTTGGCGCTGCTCCTTTGTTGATGCACATGCGGCTACAGCACACAGTTCACAACACAGAAAAGTAGAAATTTAAAAATTTTTTGGAGTGCACGTTGGGGGTCACACCACCCTTTAACAGACTTATGGCACAGGTGCACATTTGGCATTGCTACTTTGCTGATGCATGTGTGGCTACTGCACACACAATTCACAAACACAGAAAAAAATAATAGTTTTTTTGCACTTGGGGGAGCATCCCTGATAAACAGATCACCCCCTGGACAACACTACAGCAGCCCTTTAGGACTACAGCCTTTATGGGACACTGCACAACACAGCCCAACCAACCCCTAAAGATTTTGGAGTGGAAACAGTCCCTATGGACAACTGACTGCACAAAATAGCCCAGCCAGCCCCTATGACAGCAGCACAACACTGCCCAGACAGCCCCTATGGATTTCATCACTACTAAAAAGGCACTTTTTGAGGAAAGATGATGCTATAATGAATAACTACTGTACAGTGCAAGAGAATCTAAATCAGGCCTCAAACTAGAATAAAAGTTTTACCCACTTGAATCTAAAGGCAATCACATAAATGTATTTTATAACTTGGTCAAAAAAGATCTGTGTTAGGAAGATCTTCAACCAATAAAAACCCAGAATTTGATGAATAGGGAAAAGGAAACACTGAAAAAACTGGTTAAAAATCATTATCATATTCATCATCCTCATCAAACAAGCTGAAAAAGGAAGGGGAAATGGTCATCATGGACCGTTCTTACTATCTTAAAGAAGCCAGAAGACTACTAGGGGATACAGCCTCGAATATAGTGTTGGCAAAGACCCTCTCGAGGAATACTGTATATTGATGAACTAAGGGGGTAATTCAGACCCATTCGCTAGCAAAGGACGCTTGCAAACGGGTCGATGTTGCCCCACTGCACATGCGCACGACGGGGGGAGCTCCGTCGTGCGCATACGTGAGACCCAGACTGCGACAGCCAAGCTGTCACTCTGGGTCTCGCACCAAAGGGGGCATGCTGTCAATGTTGATTGACAGCAGGCCCCTTTTGGTGGGTGTGCCTGCCAGACGGAGGTGTTCCCATGGGAATGCCTACAGTCTGAAGCCGGCCCCACTGACATCACTAGTGATGTCAGTGGGAGTGATTTTTGCTCTGATAGAGCCCAAATCATTCCAGGACTTGTGGCCGGGAGACTCTACTGCAGGATCTCCGTCGCAAGTCCAATGGTCGCGATGGTCAAGACCATCGCGACCATCATCATGGCCGCTCGCATATGCTGTGGGTGGTCACCCACAGCTATACGTGCGGCCAGGAGGCCGCTCCTAAAACAGGTAGGAGGGCTCTGATTCAGAGTGAGCACTCTGGTCAGAGCGTTCAGCTCTGAATCAGGTCCTAAGGCCATATCTCCTACAGACCAGTCCCATTACCCCCATTTTTTATTTTCTACCAAAATTTCATTAATCCTTAACAAAGCCCCCAGACAGACCCAATATAGTAGGAATCAACTCCCTAATGGCACATTTGTCAGAATATGTGGACCTCTTTCTATGCAAGTATGTGGTAGAGCTTCAATCAAATTTGAAAGATACAATGAGTGTACTACAAATGGTAGAGAAAATTATTTGGAAAGACTCGTACAGATGGGCAACTATTGATGTGCAATCTTTGTAAACCTGCATAGAGCACTTAAAACAGATTGAAGCATGCAGGGAGTTTCTTGAAACAGACCTAACTACCAGTGATACACATAGGGAGTTTTTATGTATTCTAATGTCTTTTATTCTACACCATATTTATTTTACATTTTTAGACAAGTTTTACTGCCAAATATGCGGTACGGTGATGGGGACAACCTTTTTTCCCAGTTTTGACAACTTGTTCATGGGACAGTGGGAAAAAAACTTAATCTACAATAATAACCCATACAATGCAAAAGGCATCTTTTATGAAAGGTATTTAGATGATATTTTAATAATATGGGAAGGGATGGAAGAAGATTTAAATTAATTTTTAAACTACATTGCAGCCAATAACATGAATTTGAAATGTATGTATAAAATGAATATGAGATCTATTGAATTTTTGATTCTGATTTTAATAGGAGAATGGTGTGAAATAACTATGAAAACTGTCATCAAGGAAGTGGACACCAACACTTATCTGCACTACAAGAGTGGACACCTGAAAAAATGGAGGGATAATATACCCTATTCACAATTTTATAGACTAAAACTCAATTGTAGCACAACAAACTTATGTGAGGAACAAATACAACTTCATACTGAACATTTTACATCAAAAGATTATCCAGAAAAACTATTAATTGAAGTTGAAAAGCCAAGAATCTGGAAAGAGCAACACTCTTGGAGTATAAAAATCAAAGCATGCAAGACAATGAGGTGATACCATTTATTACGACCTATAACAGGCATGAAAGGAAAATTTCAAACAGCCCTTACAAAACATTGGAACATTTTGTTTATGGATCCAGTATTAAAAGACATTCTCCCTCCAAGACCTCCAATTGTATTCAAAAAAGCTTGCAGCCTTAAGCATATCTTGGCTCCAAGCATGACCAGGACTGTCACAACACAAGGAAAAGGTTTCTGCCTAAGTGCTTAGGCTGTTATAAATATGGAAAATGCATAGAACTGAGTATGTTGGCAAGACTAAAAGACCTCTAAAACTTAGGATCCAGGAGAACATAAGAAATATTAAGAACAAGATAGAGGGACATGCCACTCCAAACACTTCATGCTACATCACAACTGAGATCCAGAGGAACTAACTGTCAAGGCCATCAAACAAGTTATGATGGAAGAGGAGAAGATCTGGTGAAGAAGCTATCACAACGCAAAATGTTCTGGATCTTCAAGAACTATGAGAACTATGGTTTCAGAGGGATTTAATGACAGTTATGAGATAGCACCTTTCTTGTATATATGTCAGTTACCTGAGAGAAATTACTTATGGGTGTTGTGATTCCTGGAGGAAATCAACTGTATAAATGTAGAGCCAACTGATGACAGTGTTGAGGACTGGAATGTATAGTACTGGTCCTGGCCAAGAGTTAAGGATTTGATGCAGCCTGTGGGCTGTAGGAGCAGTCTTGAGGGCTGACTGTGGCCTTTATAGTCATGGCCAAGGGACTGATGATGTGGAGCAGCCTTTGGGCTGTTGGAGAAGCCTTGAGGGCTGATTGTGGCCTTTATGGTCGTGTCCAAGGGACTGATGATGTGAAGCAGCCCTTGGGCTGTTGCAGCAGCCTTGAGGGCTGATGGTGACCTGGGGCCCCAGGAACATTGCAGCTTTTGGGCTTATGAGACCCAGGTAAGGTATGCAACAAGAACATGGGCTTCTACCAGTGCCGCCGAGATGACACTGGCGACAGTGTGCTTAATAGTGTACCTGGAATGCAGAGTTTCTACCAGTGTCACCGGGATGACACTGGCGATGGTGTGCTAAATTGTGCACCTGGAACGCAGAGTTGCTAAGAAATGTCGCCGGGATGACACTGGTGATGGCTAGCAGTCGGAAGCCGATGGACTTAATCCTGACTGCCGGCTTCCCGACTGTCTAATCCTGGCAAGTGTCTAATGACAGGCATCGATATCCCGACACCTGTCATTAGACCTACGACGGGAGATTAACACCCGGCTTACTGATCAAAGGTAAGCATGGTTTAGGCATGGACAGCCGCAGGGGGTAGGGCTAAGCTTAGTGTTCCCAGGGGGGACTTAGGGTTAGGCACCCCCTCGGGAGGTAAAGTTTACTCTAGAGGAAGGAAGTGTTAGGGTTAGGCACCCCCAGGGGGAGGATAGGGTTAGGCACCCCCTGGGGGACTTAGGTTTAGGCAGCAGGGAGGGGGGATTAGGGTTAGGCACCCCTAAGGGAGGGTTAGGGTTTTGGAGGGATAATGTTAGTTTATACTTACCTTAGGATATTCGTGATCTTCACCTCTGTCGGTCTGCATGCGTCCGGTGGTAAATCATACTGTTCCCCTTGTGATGGTGTGCTGAATTGCGCAACTTTAATGCAGAGCTGCTTCCATTGCTCCCTGGATGATACTGGTGATGGTGTACTAAATTACGCACCTGGAACACAGAGCTGCTACCAGTGCCACCAGGATGACACTGGCGACGGTGTGCTAAATTGCGCACCTGGAATGCAGAGTAGCTACCAGTGCCGCCGGGATGACACTGGAGATGGTGTGCTAGATTGTGCACCTGGAGCGATAAATTGTGACTGATGCCGCCAGGTTGACACATGCTGGCGGATGGCGACAGATGTTTCTGAGGTAGGAAGAAATTTCTGTGAAAACCTAAAGCCTATAATTGAATTCTACACAATAAATCACTCGCATCACAATACTTACTGCAAACATTAAGGTAGCTTTAGAGATGAACAACCATAACGCATATAACAGCCGGGCTGAACTATCTAGGGCCAATCCAAGGCAAAAATTAAATACAAACTCAATACTTTTTCCAATTTACAGTTACGTTGGTGCCTTCTGTATGTGCCACACATTTATACTGGGATTTGTCAGGCTAAAATCCAAATTTAGATCTAATCAACAAAAAAGGGAAATCTGTTTGTATGACATCGCTAGACCCTTCCATGGCCAAATTAAACTTTTGTATGCATTTGGGCATGAACCAGGTGTACATTTAATATATTTGTACAATTTAAAATATGGCCTAAATATTAATATCAATATCTTTGTCAATGTATTACCTAACTTACCAATGCTTTCTATGTAGGTTTGGATGAAACACCTTTTCAAAATGTGGATGCCAGCTTTGATGAGAACCCTGTGAAGGCAGAAGTTTTAAATTCACTTAACATAATACCTATTAGTCCAACCATGCCAGCTCACCACTCAGGGGATACAACACCACCACTACTCTGTCCTACCCCTCCTCTTCCTACATAGCCAGATCGGGATTTTTTAAATAGTATGGCTGGCTTTCAAGAGCAGCAAATTATCCTCCTGACAACACGGACAGCAGCAGTTATATGTAGTGAATACATTTTTCTAACAGGTGGAATCACGCCGTGGCTGCACAAACATTACAACAGACCAGGATGGCAAACAGTCTGGAACAGATTTGGGAGGCAAATACATCACACCATTACACCTTAATCACAATGCTTGAAAGCCAGAATAGTTTTCATGAAGCAAATGGAAGTTTTCAAACTTTTTGGGACACTTATTACAGAAACAGATTCAAGCATTTTGTGATCTTAATGGGACCCTATTAAATTTTGGTATCCATATTTTAGCTAGGATCCAGCATATCCCGAACCAATACTCCAGTTACTACTCCACCCCAAAGATCTATCCGTACTAGAGGTGGTTCCAAACCTGGCCATGGCGGAAAGGTTGGGCCAAGGGATAGTTTATAAATAGCTACCAAGATGACATTCTATATTTGTAATAATATTTTCATTTACCTTTGTATTTTCCTTCCTTAAATTGCACAAAAAAAACATATTTTAACTATTGTAATTACCATATTTGCCTTACAAATACTATGTATAGTTTTTTGAAATGTTAATTTGAACATTGCCAAATTTTCCAGGATACACTGTGTTTGTATATTATAAACCAACAAACTATTTGCACTAACAAATAAAAACAAAGATATATGCTTGAGCACGGACTAAATTTAATTTATTTGACAGTGAAGCATAGCGCCCTCCGTAACATTTTAGCTGGTATTTTGACCTTTACAATACACATGGGCTAGGATTAGAAGTATGCTAAAGAACAATCCTATCTTCAGATGCTAACTAAAGGACTAGTGGGTGAGTTTTATTAAAGTAATGTGTTTAATTATGAACAACCAATTTACTTTGCAGTTTAGAGCAGTGATTGTTTAAACTGATGTTGCCCATAGCAACCAATCTAACATAAAAACAAAGCACCTACTGTAGCACCATCGTATCTTTAAAACCAACCAAACAGATTGTTGGATAAGGACAGCATCAAAATACAAACAGACATCTGTAAACTGACAAGGTAGTATCCAAAGCATTAGTATGTGTGAAATGTTTAGTAATAACACTTTGCAAATTAAACTACAACCTGTCACACTGGGCGGCGGGTTTTTGAAAGCCGAGGTCTGAGGCTGTGGGAGGAGGCGAAGGCGAGGGGCCTGGACGTATGATCTCCGCATCCACAAGTCTTGGTCATTGACTAGACCTAGTCAATGGTGCGGAGTCTAACTCACAAGGAGGTGTTCGCCAGTGACCCCTCCAAGTGGGATATGGGCTTGTGCGGCTCCCTGTAAGCAGGTCGTGATCCTTTGACTTGGTGACCAAGGCCTGCAGGGAAAAGAGAATCAAACTCCCGTGGCCCAAGGGTAGCCTGCAATAGGCATGTGGGGAGTGAGATAGAACTCCTGGCTGGAGAAAAGCACTTGAGATGCTGGCTAGAGAGGTGTGGAGATTTATTGGTAGGCTGAGGTAACAGCTGGATATCCCATGAAGCATATACCGGATTGCCGGCCGGAGATCATGCACTAGGGCATAATTAGATGAAGGGTTAACCTGCAGACAGGCTGTGATGGTGAAAGCACTGCGATGAGATGAAGGGTTAACTTGCACACAGGCTGTGATGGTAAAAGCACTGAGGTGAGATGAAGGGTTAACTTGCAAACAGGCTGTGATGGTAAAAGCACTGAGGTGAGATGAAGGGTTAACTTGCACACAGGCTGTGATGGGAAAAGCACTGAGGTGAGATGAGGGGTTAACCTGCACACAGGCTGTGATGGTGAAAGTACTGCGATGAGATGAAGGGTTAACTTGCAAACAGGCTGTGATGGTAAAGCACTGTGGTGAGATGGAGGGTTAACTTGCACACAGGCTGTTGCTGGTAAAGGCACTGTGGAGAGATGGAGGTTAAACTGCACACAGGCTGTTGATTAGTAAAGGCACTGTGGAGCGATGGAGGTCAAACTTGCACACAGGCTGTTGATTAGCAAAGGCACTGTGGAGAGATTGAGGTTAGCTTTCACACAGGCTGTTGATAGTAAAGGCACTGTGGAGAGATAGCTTAGAAGCTCTGGAAGAAACACACTGGAAGCACGTTAACCTGGAAGGAGGCTCCTCTAGTTAAACTAGCGGCGACAATGATTGTTCAGGCAACTACCTGGAGCACAGGACGGAAACTGCGATCCCCGCTCACCGGGTCGCCTGACACCACAGCTACAGGGTGAATGCTCAGCTCCTCCCACGTCGCCACACCAGCCGCCCGACTGCCCGGGAAGTCAGAGGAAGCCGGCGGACGGTAAGGGACGGCCGATCCCCGGCTGAACTCTGACACAACCATGGGAAGATGACAGTGAGAGTGCACATAGTTTCACCCGATGATGCTGGTTGGGGGACTGCAGTGTATAGTGCACTTTTCAGCTTATGTAGCCCACATAGACTGACAGTAGTTTTCAACATGTGATTTTATTGTGGCAAACACAAAAACAAAAGTGCCTATGTATCCTGCATTTACCTTAATTGCTGCTTTTTAATTTATAAAAAAAAATTAAATGTATTTGTTTAGATTAGAAATGGGCAATTGACTGACTTTTAAAGCCTAACAAAAATTAAATATACAAATTGTTTTAACATACCAGACCCAATGGATCTAAATGGGTATAAAGTTAGGACTATCATGTAGAAACCAAAAAAAAAACAACATACAGTATTACCTTTTTCCCCAAGAATAATACAATATCTTCAGATGCTTTAAACTCCTAAAGTTTTGTTTATTTACCTTTCAGTGCACGGCCATGTATGGAAGCTTCCACTATGCACATGCACAGTGCCAGCTTCCTATGTAATAGGCTTCACATTTGCAAGGTGTTTTCTCCTAAATGGCAGGGATATAACTGAGGTATAGCAGTTACCACAGGTGCTGTGAATTGCCAGTAGGACGTAGGCATGATTTTCAGAATACAATTTCTTAGATAAACAAACACTTGTAATGGCCCAAAAAGAAATATAAAACCAATTTAGGATACATAGCCCCCAATTATCATTTTTAAATTAAACTGTGATTTGTGGACATCCAAATACAAGATTCCTTAAATAATTTGTGGTTACCACTAATAAAAGTCAGACCACAAATTAAGCCTCAAATTAAAAGAAAACTCAATGTGTATAACTTAAAAGGTGGGGAAGTATGACTTCCTCAGGTAAAACCCACAGTACGTACGCTATTTAAACTTTATACGCCAAAAATAAAAAAAACAGTGGTAATCACATGTGCAAAACCAAATGCTGAGTAAATATACATCCTTACATACATAACTATGTACTGCACAATCAAAGGAAGGACCTGCTGGGCTAGGAAGTAACACAGCAGGTGGAGGCCCACATGTTCGACATACCTGCAAAGGAGTAATTTGTGTATTTTTCCTTAAAAAAATTATTGTAAGTTAGTTAATTAAATGAAGAAGGACATAGCAAACCAACAGAATGTACTTTACAATTAACTAACACCTTCTTGAAGATAAATTAGATAATCACAATGGTTGCTATGGGCAACATCCTATTTAAATGACACTTGATTTTAAAAAAAGAGGGGAAAAGTCAAAAACACAGACAGTACTGTTGTGGTAAAGGATACTTACATCTAAAATGATGTCTGATGACCTCCAGCCTGATCTGCCTCCCACTATCTGTTGTCAAATTGTCACCAGGTACAACAGAGTCCCCTGCCTGCTCACTGTCTAAAGCAAAATCAGCCATGATTGGCTGCTGCAAACACAAATAATGCAATAGACAGCAGCTGAGCACAATATCTGAAACTTTAGCAACAGAATATAACAAAAGACCACCAGATTTATCCAGACATCAGCAATGAGATTTAATTAGGCTAAATGTATGCGCTATCACAGATCTAGTGGACTTATGTGCTCGTTTATAATTATGCTCAGCAGAAGAAATTGGAAGTGCCAATGGAGTTAAAAGCCAACTAAGACACCCATACCCAGCATCACCTGTAAATAAATTAAAAACTATATGGAAATATTGCGCAGTGGACCGGAATTGTATGTGCGTGGTGAGCTGCACTTATAGAAGGGTGTCTGACCTTCTAGGAATAAACTATAATAACTAGACTAGCAAACTGTAAACAAAGTGCATATAAAATGCGCTCAGAACCCCTATTGTTTATGATGGACGTAAAGTGTTAGTAGATATCAAGTAACAAAATTCAGTAATGCAAAAAGCAAAATACCAAAGTAAATGCAATAGGTTAATGCTTTACTGTAATGATAACAATGACAATCATAAAATATACATGTAAATGAAGGCATAGTAAAATAATCCCCTAAAATAAAATTGATGAAAAAAAATAGAAAAAAATATATACACCAAGCTACACAAAAGAACCAATAGTTAAAAAATATAAAGATGATGAAATGTCAGTTTCTTTGTTGGTGAAGAGTATACCCCATATGCCCTGGAGCTCGTAGTAAAGGGTACTGCATGGAGTAACAGCAAGTTTGATGTGATGGTGCGGTGTCCCGCACAATATTATAATAGATGATGCAGGAATGGTCAGGATGCGCTGTGTAAGACGATCTTCCTGGGGCAAGTAGTACGGAAGGTAACTGGAGTCTGTGAGAGGTGTGGCTATCACTCTAGCGCCCGCCAGTGGAAGTGTACGTCGGAGACCGCCCAGAGCCACCCTGCAATCTCTGGCATGTTCCAAACCGGCAGGCGCCTAAGGGTGCAAGTAGGGGGAGGGGGGGATGTGTGGTCCTGGTGGTAGAGACCTGGTGCTGCACTCCCCTCCTGACCTATGGACTCACCTCCTTATTCTCAACAGTGTCCCCTCTTGCCCCTGGCTGTCCTGCTCAGTCACTCTGCTCCTCTTCTTGCATGTCCCCGAGCGTGTGTAGCAGGTCCTCAGGTGCTGCCAAATGCCGATGGTCTCAGGCTGAGTATATAATCCTTTATAATGTCCAAAGTGTGGCCAATATGTTTCAACCCACGTGGGGTCTTCTTCTTGGGCAAAATGAAGGAATTGGCTGTGTCCAGGGGTAACTTAAGTTCATAATGTCTGGGGCGTGTCTCATCATAGATAGGCTGCTGGAGAATGGGGCGTGGTGCATGTGCTCTGTGCATTGTCTAGTGTTGGGCAAATGAGCTGTCAATCAGCCCAATGCATGGCTTGAATTAAATACAGGTAAATAGGTTCATAAGCCAATCAGTAATGTATTATATTCTGATCATTAACCAGAAAAAAAAGATGGTAGAATTACCACCATGTATTGGAAGATAATGAATCCCATATGCGTGCAATAAATAAACCTAAATATAACACGTCATATATATGAAACAGGAGAATCCCATCTACCTAAATCCTAATATCAAAACTACAGCCTAATGCAGGGATAACGGGATACTGGTGGGAGTAATGAACAATAAATATATCTTTTAGACTGTATATCTGTGTAATGACGTCTATGTTCACCTAGTATAATAGAGGGGCTGCCGTGTCTACAAATTAGGCTCAGACTAAGTCTGGGCCTTACACAAGGAATTAATTAAATTGATGTCTAATTTATTTAAAGCCTTGTGAAACTAGGCCTAATGGGACTTTGTCCATACTAATGAAGTACAAGCTGGATCAATGTGGTCGGTCCAGTTCTCCCCACAAGATTATTGTAAATAGAAAGTAGTATTTGTGGTCCGCGCATGATGATTAAAGGACTCGTGTTTATAATGTATGTCCTGCTAATGGGCATAGGTGTAATAAGTCAGCATGTGATGGACTAATGCCTGTGGTGTGTACTGCTGGACTTAGTCACACACAATGGACCTGATCTCGTTGTCCAGATTGAGTCCTCTTGTGTGCAATGTGCCCATGTAAATCATAGCTCTGAGTTCCTCTTTGTTAATTACTTTAATATAATCCCCACCTCGCCAATTATGCCTACTTGCTTTTGTTGCCACATGTTAGTCAGAGTATTTTGTGTAATGGCTGTATTGCGAGGAGGTATATGATTGTTAGTGATTTTCATTCTGATGTCCAGTGTCTTACAAAATACTACTTTGGGCTTGGGGGGTAGAGCTTTGCTCAGGATTTTGTCTCCTAAGAGAATAGGCCAATGTTTGGACACCAGTTGTTTGATACATTTTGCTTAATTACTGTATTGAGTGATAAAGTATATGTCATTATCTTGATGCTTTCTGATCCTGATTTATTATATGTCAAAAGGGGGTCTCTGTCACCCTCTTTTACTGCTAGGAAGGCATACTCTACTATACCTGTGTTGTATTTCTTAGCTATGAGTTATGATTTAAGTTGTTCACCCTGTGTCACAAAATCCTTGGGTCTAGAGCAATTGTGCCTAAGTCTCATAAACTGTCCTGTAGGTATGCTCTTAAGCCAGCTTGGATGATGACTGCTGGTAGCTAGGATGAAGCTGTTGACATCTACTTGTTTACGGTAAGTGCTGGTGTGGATATGGTTATCGTCTATAAAGATATTTAAATCTAGATATTCAATGTTGGTCTTGCTGTATTTGTTCATAAAATGTAGATTCTGATTGTTATTATTGATGTAATCCATAAAGGATATGAGTGATTGTTCATTGCCTTGCTATATAAATATTATGTCATCTATATAGCAGGCCCAGAGGACGAGGTTTGCACCAAAGTCATTGTTGGACCAGATGTAATCGTCCTCCCAATGACTCATAAAGAGGTTGGCATAACTAGGTGCAAAACTCGTCCCGATCGCCGTGCTTTTTAGAGTCATCTGTAAGGAAATGTTTGATGCTGTCTATACCTTGAGTATGTCTAATAACTGAATAGAGAGAAGTGACATCACTGGTTGCTAGCCATAAGTGTTCATTCCAGTCTATTGTGGCGAGTTTGTTGAGGATACTTGTAGTATCTTGTAGATAGGACTTTTGCAGTTTTACGTAAGGTTGTAAGTAGGTGTCCAGATATTGGGAAAGGTTGGAAGTTAGTGACTTGATACTTGATACAATGGGCCGACCAGGTGGGTTAATGGAATCTTTATGAACTTTGGGGAGCTAATAAAATACTGGGATGATGGGGTGTGTGATGTCTAAAAACTTGTGTTCTTTCTGAGTGAGTATCTCCTTGTCTGATCCCTCCTTTAATAACAACCTCTGTTCATGCTGGTATTCTCTTGTGGGGTCATGTGGTAACAATTTGTATGTAGAAGTATCATATAAAATCCTATGTGCTTCTTGAATGTATCTGATTTTATCAAAAATAACTATGCCACCTCCCTTATTTGCTGGCTTGATGACTATATTAGTGTTATTTTTGTAACTCTTCAAGTGCTTGTACTTCCTTCTTAGTTAGATTGTTGTGATTGAAATGGGGCTTTGATGGCTTATCACACAAGTGTTTGATATCTTTCACTAACATGTTTGTAAATGTAGTGATATGATTACCTGTAGCTTGAACGGGGTAGAATCTGGACGGAGGTTTGAGTTCTGTGTGTAAAAAGGCATCTTGAGATGGTTTGTATTGAGGTGGAGGTTTTTGATAAAAGAATCTCTTGAGGGTTAATTTCCTGGCAAATTTGTGTATATCCAAATACGTATTAAATTTATCAGGTTGGGTGGTGGGGGCAAATTTGAGTCCCTTGTCTAATACTGATATATGGTTATCTGTTAATGTAAACGTGCTTAAGTTAAAGATACCTTGTCCTCTATTGATGTTTGTGCCTGTGCAGATTTTTTTGCTACTCTCCCCTCCAATGCATCGTCTTCTAACTTTATTTTTGTTTGTTTAGATGACACATTGATTGGATTCAGAGGAGTCGGCTGTCCTAAAAAAAGGTGGTGTGCACATGGTGAATTTGGCACTGCTTTATATATATACTCTATAGAGTTATATCATTGGTCTGATCGTCAGTTGTGGGATTTGGTGTGGTCTCTGGATGGTTTTCATGAGTGGTCAAGTTCAGGAGTTCAGAATCTGTGTCTAGCCAACCCCTTTCTAATGACAATCTAGCTAAATTGTGGTCAGTATCTTCCTCATTGTCATAAATTAAAAAAGAGACCTCACTGGATATAGTAATATCAGAACTGGTCGAAGGGAAAGGGGCAGCCTGAATATTGACAATTTTATTCTTTTGTGCAGTTCTTTTCTCTGTGTGAATCTTGGTTTGGTATTCTTGATATGTCAGATTCAATTTTCTATATACTGGAGTACATTATGTAGAATAATTAAACCCAGTATTTGTATGACTATTTTGTTTATGTCTCATTTTACCAGGATCTTGTACCTTTTTTTGTTTGGTGTGTCTTCAGTAATAATGTATTATTACTGATTCCATATTTATCTCTAAGAATTTTTTTCATTTTAATTGAGATAATCTTATCTTCTTGTTTAATTATTTTATCTGTAATGAGTCTAGCCAGTGTAAGAAACTCAGTATCTTGTTCATACGGGGTAAGTAATGAATACAACTGTTGTATGTCCTCATTAAGACTTGACAGATGGTTTGTATGTGTTTCAACCAGTAATTAGACTAATTTATGTGAACATTCCTGTAGTATTATACACCATGCATCTGTAAACTTAGTATTGTTGTGATAACAAGATGGTTGTTTTTTAATTTTCAAACCTTTAGGTATTACTTTATTGTCTGAAAACCATTTAAGAGTCTGTAGGTCCCACCATAGTTTACTTTCTTGTGCCGCTAATTTTTCTAATTTAGTGAATGTTGTGAAAAAATCATTTATGTTATTACTCTGTATGTCCTTGTGTCCTAATTGTGAAAATAAGTTGTTTGCCTTATCTTCTCTGATATCTTTATTTGTAAAAGGTCTCATCTATGTGCATATGTATTGGTCCTTCCTGCAATATATAGACACTCTGGTTAGTGTAGGACAAAATCTATATGGAAATATTGCACACTGGACCAGAACTATATGTGCGGGGTGAGCTGCACTTATAGAAGGGTGCCTGACCTTCTAGGAATAAACTATAATAACTAGACTAGCAAATTGTAAACAAAGTGCATATAAAATGTGCTCAAAACCCCTGTTGTTTATGATGGACGTAAAGTGTTAGTAGATATCAAGTAACAAAATTCAGTAATGCAAAAAGCAAAATACCAAAGTAAATGCTCTAGGTTAATGCTTTACTGTAATGATAACAAAGACAATCATAAAATATACATGTAAATGAATGCATAGTAAAATAATCCCCTAAAATAAAATTGAGGAAAAATATTGACAAAATGATGAAAAAAATAGAAAAAAATATATACACCAACCTACACAAAAGAACTAATAGTCAAAAAATATAAAAATGATGAAATGTCAGTTTCTTTGTTGGTGAAGAGTATACCCCATATGCCCTGGAGCTCATAGTAAAGGGTACTGCACTGAGTACCAGTAAGTTTGATGTGATGGAGTAAGACGATTTTCCCGGGGCAAGTAGTACGGAAGGTAACTGGAGTCTGTGGGAGATGTGGCCGGTGCTGTGACGGGAGAGGGGTTCATGAATTAGGATTGAAAGTCTAGGGATATGGATTGTTTGAGGGAGGGGGCCCCCAAAATCGGTATCTTGCCTAGGGCCCCATGAAGTCTAAATCCGGCTCTGCGTGGTGTTCTGAAGGCCTCAGACTGCAATTTTTCTGCACAGAAAAAGTCCAGCACCTGACAACTGTGTTTTTTACTTACAGCAAAACAGGTGAACAATTTAATGATGGGCATACCACTTAGTTTTTCCAGTACCAGGATGAGAAATTAATATTAAATGTGCTATGTCAAAATGACAGTTTATATTAAAAAGTAAACACATAAGAACAGTAAGCTGAGATTCATCTGCCAGTCCATACACTTTATACATTTAGAGAAAGTACATAAATAATGTGATAAATGAAAAAGAGTGGAACAATAAATAAGAACAGTATACAATATCTTCCTAGAACTTAAGCTCATTATTGCTCAACGTTGGCAGTAATGAGAGTCTGAGAACCCAAGTCACTTTTTAACATGTGAGCAGTAGCATATTGTAATATAGGCAGAATGGGCAATTTCTAGGTTCCCAAGGAAATAGGGAGACCACAGTTGCAGCCTAATTATCTCCAGGGCTTACCACAGAAATCTGCTTCTTTGGATGTTTAATTGGATTAGTTTTATTACCTAGCAAGAGGTGGAGGATCTGGAGCAGATGGCATAGTCAATGAACTGCAGAAAATCTGGCATTGTTGTCCTTTATGGTGGCTAGCTGCTCACCAGGGTTCTGCTGCTGGTTATTTATCCCTTGCCCTGACAGGCATAGCTCCATGCCATGCTTGAAATTATCACTTTGTTTCAAGAATACAGTAAACCGCTATAGACCTTATATTGTACTTACTGTATTATGGGACATCCATACTGTATATTGTTGCTACATGGTGTAAAGGTGCCTGGTTAAAGATGCATTAGCAGTTTTTCATAAATACAGATTATTTAAGGTTAAAAACTCTTAAAGTACTATTGTCAACTTTTTGCACTGGTCTGCTCTTTCCCGGATATTACTGCACAAGTTTCACTTTGATTGACAACAATTGTCCATAATATGTAACCAAAATGAGATTAACCCCTGAAGAAGTCTCTTGGAGACAAAACGCATAGGGATTCTGTTTACTGGACCCTCTCTAAGAATACAAAATTGTGGATATTGACTTCAACAAAAAGGTAAATTGTACATGCTCAGATGGTGAATTCTTTTACGTATAAATCATGTATTGTAATTTTTTTTTTTTTACCTTTAACAATCTTTGATCTAGAACAGCACCCTCTCATAGACCTTTCAGACATATATATATATATATATATATATATATATATAGTGGTGGTGGAGATTGCATGTTATGGTCCAAACTGCTGGTAGCTGATACTGGACTGCTTGTTATTAATTTACAAATTGTAATTTTGTTAAACAAATTGCATGAACTTGCTGCAAATGATGTAACAGGGAGGAGGTGCCTAGATGGTTAATGTCCCTTCCTCTACAAACTGTGGCTTTACAAATGGAACAGATGCCTTCACAACTGTTGTCAAAATTTAGATTAAAATAATTCCACATGGAAGACGTTGCTTTTCTGGCTTTTGTCTTATCAGTAGCAAGAACTGCTGCCACTGATGGCTGATTTACGCAAACCACATCCTTATCATCAACTTCCACATTAGCGTCAGATAGGACACAAATTTCCCCCTCATCCTCCTTTTGCACTTCTTCCACACTATCATCCTCATTTTTTATTATTCCACCATCTAATACTAGCACAGCCATCATGGCATCAGTGATCAGCTGTGAAACTGGGTGACAGCTGTTATACATACTTCCTCTATCAAAGGACTGTTTAATAGTGAATTGTTTTTTTTTAAATACTTCCAATCATTAATGAGGATGTAGGTGATGATGCAGATGTTGGTGTTGAAGATCGAAGGTGCATGGATCCCACAGAGAGGGAGTAGGTAGGTTACTCTGGACTTGTTACGTTTTGAGTTTTGGAACTTGGCAACATACACTTTGATTTTTGATGAATGCGCTCCAAGTGATATAACAAGGAGGAGGTTCTTATGCGGTTTAGGTCCTTCCCTCTACTCACTCTTGGCAACGGGCACATATGGCTTGACTACTGTTTCCAGATCGGAATGGAAATAATTCCACACGTGAGTAGATTTTTTTGTCTTTTGTGTCAGCATGACAACAAAGGGCTTTGGCTTTTTCAAACCATGGTCAACAGCTGTTGCCTTACTTACACAAAGGACATCCTCGGCATCAACATCCTCATCACCAACATCCTCATCATCAACATTCTCATCATCCTTAGTGCCTTCAACTACCAAAATATCCTCCTCTTCCATGTGCAATTCCACAGCAGCATCCTCAATGACTATGTGTGCAAGATGTTGACTGCCATTCCCCACATTTACAGAGGGTACACAAATGTTGGAACTTGGAGGATCCTCCAGTACACTAGTATTTAGGTCGGGCTCACACATGGAAACCGCGGACACACTTGCACTCTCCTCGGGGATTTGTGATTTTGATTTCTCAGGGCACACAGTTGGTTTTCCCTGAGCTGTCTTAACAACTTTCACATTTTTAATTGGACCACCACCACTACTACTACAAGCAGAAGGGCTATCAGCAGTCTTCATAAAGAAAGGCTAAGGCCTTATCCTTTCCTTTCCACTTCGTGTAGTGAATGGCATATTGCCAATTTTTTGTTTATCTAAAGGCAAATATCCTTTCAATTTTTTTTTCTTATCTTCAGTAAAACTTGCTTTCCCATATCGATGGCGTGACTTAAGCCCTTGGGCATGGGCCTTGCTAGAGGATGAGGAACTTGACGGCCTTGCACTGCTGGCAGCAACTACAACATGTGATTCTTGGCCTTGCTCTCTGGTCATGTGACAGCCCTCCATATTTTCTGCAGTCTTGAAGCAGAGTCACAATCACCAATAGTGTAGCCAAAAACTTCACACACGTGCAGTCATGCACACACACAAAATGTTAGAAAAAAAGACAAATGATGATTTATATTTTTGTCAGCTCCAGAAGAACTTGGGCCAAGAGCACCAATTGATCACGACTGGAGTTGGGCAGCACAAGGTTGCCACTTTCATTGCTGGCTGGCTCTTGTGCACTACTGCAATTAAGCCCAACACCCACAAGCACACACAGAAGAAAAATATATATGAGACAATTTTATTGTTTTTTTTTTGGAGAACAACTGGAGTTGGGCAGCACAAGGTTGCAATTTGCATTGCTGGCTGGCTCTTGTGCGCTACTGCAGTTATGCCTAACACCCACAAAAGAAAAAATATATAAAAAGCACACACAGAAAAATATAAAAGACACTTTGATTTTTTTTTACTTTTTACTTTTTTTTTGGAGTCCAGAACTTGGGCCCAGAGATGGACACAGCACAAGCCCAGGACACAGCAGACAGCCCAGATGGATCAGCAGATAGCACAGTAACAGTGACAGCACCATGATCAGAGACCAGAATGGATCAGCAGTCACCAGCCCAGGACACAGCAGACAGCCCAGATGGATCATCAGACAGCACAGTGACAGCATCATGACCAGAGACCAGAATGGATTAGCAGACAGCACAGTGACAGCAACGTGACCAGAGACCAGAATGGATCAGCAGACAGCACAGTGACAGTGACAGCACAGTGACCAGAGACCAGAATGGATCAGCAATCACCAGCCCAGGACACAGCAGATAGCACCAGCACCTCTCCCAGCCCTACACTACCCACCCTCCCTGTTCAGTCTCTACAGCCAGAGTGAAATGGCATCCATCACATGGTCCCTTATATACTACATTCATCATAGAGACGAAAGCTCAGAGTCAGATTCTGAACAGGTAATCCAGTGGAAGAGGACAAAACAATATAGTTTTGGTTCAATTAATCAAATGTGATGTAATTATGGGATAACACAAAATCAATCTAATAATTAAGGATGAATTATGACACTAAGGCCCGTATTCAATTTGGAGAAAAAAGTCCATTGCCGGACTTTTTGCTGTCTTTTCCGCTTTTCTGCATGAAAAAGTATTGCCCGCATACCCGCATATCCCCATATTCAATGCCAAATCGGCAAAAGAGGGATGCGGAAAAACTCAAACAGGTGAAAAGTCCTGTTGTTTTTGGGGAAATCTTGCCTGACACCCCCCAAAAGATGCTCTCACATGGGGGTTCACTATGGGTATCCCCAATTAGCCCTGCTTAAAGTATTTGGGGTCTTTGAATGGTCTCAGTAGGCGCTATTTAGCATCTGTCAGCAAGTGGTGAAGAATAGTATTTTGCAACTTTCTTTGGGGAAAATAAGAATTCCCATCAAGTTTGGGGTACATTATGGGTGCAAGCATATTTTAAAGTTACTAAAGTCAAGCATTAAAAAGCACCAAAAACGCACCTTCAGCAAACACCTGCAATCAAATATACACCTCCCTCATACTTCCAGAACCCCCAAAGGCTATTTCGCTAGATTTTGAATTTGTACCCCTACTTTTAATTTTTTTCACCCCTTTTTCAGTGCTTATTTGGGGTGTCCTTTGTGGGTTTTTTTTGCATTTTTTAATAAAGTTAGCATCAGGGGGGTGTTCAAAGTGTGCAGGCTGGTTCCCGCAACATTGCACCCCAAAACCCCAATTCTGCACTTTTTTCCACCGGGTGTTCACTGGCGAAACTTTGTCGCCTATTACATGGCATTGCATTATCACGAACGGTGCTGAAATTGAATACGTGGATAAATGAAATCGGTAAAAATGACATCATGGGCACTGGAGAAAAAACTGCAGGCATGGTCTTGTCCCTGAACCCTCCCACCCATGAGGCAGCCACTGCAGCAGTGTGACACTGCCATCTGCAACCTGCATCAGACACAGTGTGTGGTGTGGTAAGGTGACAGTGTCTATTTACTTATTTAATTTCCATATTAATAAAATCTTTCTGCATATCCTGTTAATTGAATCTGTCCCTTACTTAAGTGCAATATATTCATTGGATTGTACACTGAATATTAGGTAGAAAATGTTGCTGTGTGGGGGGGAGAGAGAGACTTGTTAGCTATATTCATCATGTGGGCTTTTTAATATCTGAATCTTAATTGTGTTTTGGGGACAAGTGTATATGAGAGAGGCTGTTGCTTGGGGTTGATAGTAGCACAACATGTACAGTATATTGCAATGAGGTAGAATGTGAGCCTGATTGAGAGATCCACAGTATGTTCATTTGATAATGCATGTACATCTCTGAAATTTCCAGGCTACAGCATGATTGACATGCTGTTGTATTTTATGAGTGGAGCAGGGGCATGGTCACCATTCTTGGAAGGGATAAGACCATGGTCTTCGTAAGTGATCAGCACCCATTCAGGCTGCAGGAAGCTTCAGCTTCTGCAACCTGACCAGAGGAACAACCATTGCAACCAGTCACGATGGAGATCCCAGCCTGCGACATCAGTCCCAGTGCTGGGATCACAAATGCAAGAATGAGGTGTCTGATACTTCCATCTGTATTTGCATCTGAGATGGAAGGATTTGCACATTCACTTGTGTGCAGCTCTGCAAATCTGTCCATTTCTAAAGCAGGCCCTGTGTGCAGAGGGTGGTGGTGTGGCCGGCAGGAAGAGGCGCCAGAGAAACCAGTGTACCGGGCCCCAAGATTTCTGTTGCTGGCCCTGCACACAGCACTGCTGGATGGAACAGTACAACAGCAAATGTATATATATTATTATATTATATTTATTTTACACTTTTTTAATTTAAACTTATGTTTTTTTACAACCAACTGACAATGCTCAGAGTCACAGTGCTGCATTTCGAAGTTGTTGAACACAGTGGGCTATGGCCTGTGGACTCACTGAAGAACCTGTGTGTGACAGAAGACAGGGAGTGGATGCACAGCTGGATGGATACAACTGACCTGGATGGACACAACACAGTGTTTTCAGTGCCGCTGGGTAACTTACCTCTTCTGTCACGCTGTGATCCATGGCAAGGTGTCAGCATCCTTTGTCCATTCTGGATGCATAGACTTCAGTTTGGTTTCTCTGCCTGCTAGGCCAGTGGTTCCCAAACTGTGCACCGCGGCACCCTGGGGTGTCTCGTGACACTTGCTGGGGTGCCTCAAGTTGGTGGCCCAGCACCAAATCAAATTATTTATGGTCAGTGTAATGTAATTATGTGGACAAACAGAAGCTCAAACCTGTCCACAACCACATTATTGACCCTAAGGATGACAGGTAAGCACAATTTACTTCACTTTACTACTGTACTATTTTTTTTTTCAGAATTTCTCAATAACAAACATTTGCTTTAAGGGTTCCATGAAAACAATGCTGATACTCTAGGGTGCCATGATTCAATAAAGTTTGGGAACATTTGTGCTAGGCCATAACCCACATAAGAGCCTAGCCTGGAGTACTGCTGTGACATGTTCTGATCACATGACCACAGTCCATCCAATCCTATGCCAGATTGAGCTTCCCTGAACCACCTTATTCTGCTCAGCCTTTCACAGCTAACCCAGGGGTATAAATTCCATCCATGGGCATAGTGCAAGGAGTGCAGCTGCTTTGGGGCCCTGAGCTTTGGGGGCTCATCTTCCTTGTCAAAGTTACATGTGTTATATACATTTATCACCATTGGGTGGTACATGAGGGCCTTTACTACTCTTGCTATGAGGCCTTCAAATACCTAGTTATGCACCCTGGTTCCATCCACTGGCTCTAGCAAATTGCCAGTACAACATCTAAACTCAGTTCCCACAGAGCCTATGTTACTCTAAGCTCCTGAACTAGTCTCCTGAGCAGTGTAGTTCTGCTATCCTGCTGTATTGCTGCAGTTAACCCAGTCTTTACTGGGTGATGCTGCTCCTGAACTCTGTGGCTCATTTCCTAATCAGTGTCTTTCCTAGCAACTACAATATTTGTTCCAGAATTCAGATAGCTAGCTCTGGATTCTGGAGGTGAAGCCAAGATATTAGCTATCTATTAGTTTGCAAGATTTCAGCATTGTTAGAGACTGTGACTTTGCCTGTGTTGAGTCAAATTACCATCTATGTGTAGTACACCTGTACTTCCACTCTGCTACAAGGAATCCTTAATCCACAGCAATGTAATTATCCTGTGGTCTGATTCAGCATTTCTTCACTTCTGCTTCATCTCTGGCCCACCACCAATCAACTGTGTGTTGCTTAGCTCAGTCCCTACTGAGTGAAGCTCAACTGTGCTCCGCTTACATTAATTTGTTATCAAGCTGGTGCAGTTTTGTTGTATTTGCAGCAATAGCTTTTTATTATAGATGTGCGCCAACCCCTGTGTTTTGTTTTCGATCTGAATCTCCCCTGGTTTTGGATCTGTATTGGTTTTACCAAAACCTCACCTCTGTGTTTAGTTTTCATGTTTTGGTTTTGGATCACATAAAATGGGCTATTTTTGTTCCTACAGTAGAATAACCTCAATAATATTTATTTCCACTTATTTCCATGCAAATGTTAACATCTTCACAGATCACAATATTGATTTGTTATTCTTGTTTAGGCCCAAAATTTGCACAAAGATAGCTGGCACAAACAAATGGTAGTTCAACTTCAGACATGGTACATCAGGAAACACTTTTATTATTGAAAAGAGGCCTAAGGAAGTTGGAGTATGTATGTATTTGAAGGTAGGGCAGGGACAGGAAGGGTTGATTGGTAGTAAATGTAATTTAGTTTTTTGATTCAAAAGAAAATTTATGAGAGAAGGGGAGGGGAGGAGGCATTTACAAAAAAATGTGATACAGTACATGTACATCAGTCCTTGCAATAGAAGAATCCTTGAGGATGACTGCTGCTGCTGGGAGTTGATTTTCTCATCCCAGAAGGAAGAGTGCTTTCCAAAAACAAATAAACAATTCACTTAAATAATCTTTGCAAACCTTCTAAAGGCATTTCCCAACCTGTACATGGACATAATAAAACATAGTTAGTAAGTGGCCTCAAAGTGTCACTTAACCAGAACAGATATGTGCACAAGCATAAAATCTATGATTTAAGGCAGGGGTAGCCAACACTGGTCCTCGAGAGCTACCAACAGTACATGTTTTCCAGGTCTCCACACAGAATCAAAACTATATTAAATAACTCCACCTGTGGATCTTTCTAAATGTTTTGGTGAGTAATGAATACACCTGTGCACCAGCAAGGTCATCTGGAAAATGTGAGCTCTCGAGGACCGAGGTTGGCTACCCCTGATTTAAGACTTTACGATGTGTTTTTTTTGAGAATCCTGTGCCTGCTGCTGTGGCTAGGAGTGGATTTTTATCCCAGAAGGGGACCATGAAGAGTGCTTCCAAAAAACAATTGATTTAAATAATCCTTTGCAAACCTTCTGTACAGGGACATTAAAAAAATAGCTTTGGCTAGTGGCCTTCAAACTGCCATTGTCCACTTAACCATATGAGATATGTGAACAAGCGGAACAGAGCATTAAATGCAACATTTCAGATCTTAGGTTTAAGTCTTATGTTGTGTCTTTCTAGGGAATACTCTCTTGAGCGCCATGCCTGCTTGCTGGGAGTGGATTTTTTTCATCCCAGAAGGGGACCAGGAAGCGTTCTCTCAAAAATAAACAATTGACTTAAGTAATCCTTTGCAAACCTTCTGTTCTGTAAAGGAATTTCCAAACCTGTACAGGGACATTAAAAAACAGAGTTAGTTAGTGGCCTTCAAATTGCCATTGTTGATGTTAGAATGTAGAAGGCCAAAAATTATGTTGACCACACATGGCTGATTGATCAACCATGGCAACTGGATTTCTGTCATAAGGAAAAGGAGACTGCAAACTGGCTGTCATGTTATAATTTGGCCATATGGGGTGTGTTGCTGGTAATGGATCAGGCTGGTTATCATAATTTATCAGTTGACACATTATTATTATTATTATAATTGTTGTTATTTTGGGTTGCCGTCTCCTGAAGGGTGTTTACCAACAGGCAGAGACTACCTACCTATCAGCTCAGGCACAGACACTTCCTAAGGAACAGAGCTCTGTTCTCTGCAGGAAAGCCAAATAGGTGGGAACCCCTGTACCAACATCTGAAGCTCATATCTCTCCACATCATCTGTTATAGATGAAAAAATGTCATCAGGGACATCTAGCTCCTCTTTCTGTACCCTACTCACCCTTTTTGGACAGGAAGTCCAGGATGGATGGTTTGGAAGAAGAAGGCCTAGCAATAGATGGGGATGGTCATTATCAAGACCTGGTTCCCCCAGTGGGTGTAGTCTGGAAGGTATTGGTTGGCATGCAGGCAGTAGAATAACAAAGGCCTCCATGTTGTCTGTGCTTACTATTCCGTATTTCAGTTTTCAATTCAGGTAGGAATAAAGTCAACTACAGAACACAGTGACAGAATCACTGGATGTCTTAGTGCATTCAGGCCAAATACAATCCATGAATTCCCAGAGAGATTCCGGACAGATAAATCCTTTGCTTGTAATAATCTTTGGTAATTCCTGGCAAAGGTGGGTGTTATAGCCAGACACTTTGAAGGCTGTAACTTTGAACTAGGGGTGAGCGGGTTCAGATTTCTGAAATCCAAACACCCCCCGAGCCCCCCGATCTGAGGCCGATCCGAGTCAGGCTTGACTTTTCCCTCCTGACTCGGATCTGAAATCGAGGCAAAACGTCATCATCCCGCCTTCCGGGTCTCGCGTATTTTGGATCCTATATAAGGTACCCGCATCAGCGTCATTTTCTCACTCGGCTGTGGACAGTGTAGAGGGAGGGTGGGAGTTAGGGCTGGCTGGGCTGTGTAGTGTAGTGCAGTGTAGTGTTGTGCTGTGCTGTGGTGCGCTGTGCTGCTGTTGTCCATAGGGGCTGTGTCCACTCCTCCAAAGTCCATAGGGGCTGGCTGTGTTGTCATAGGGGCTGTGTCCACTCCTCCAAAGTCCATAGGGGCTGGCTGTGTTGTGCTGCTGTTGTCCATAGGGGCTGTGTCCACTCCTCCAAAGTCCATAGGGGCTGGCTGGACTGTGTTGTGCAGTCAGTTGTCCATAGGGACTGTGTCCACTCCAAAGTCCTGTGCAGAGTCCCAGTCCTAAAGGGGTGCTGTAGTGTTGTCCAGGGGGTGCTCTGTCCATCAGGAGTGCTCCCCCTAAGTGCAAAAAAAAATAATATTTTCTGTGTTTGTGAATTGTGTGCGCAGTAGCCGCACGTGCATCAACAAAGTAGTGCCAAGCGTGCGCCTGTGTCATAAGTTAAGGGCCGGCTGGCTTGACCGTTAAAGGGTGCTGTAACCCCCAAAGTACACTCCAAACAAAATAAAAAAATATTTTCTGCGTTTGTGAATTGTATGCGCAGTAGCTGCACGTGCATCAACAAAGTAGTGCCAAGTGTGCGCCTGTGTCATAAGTAAAGGGCCGGCTGGCTTGACCGTTAAAGGGTGCTGTAACCCCCAAAGTACACTCCGAACAAAATAAAAAAATATTACCTGTGTTTGTGAATTGTGTGCACTGTGGCTGCGCGTGCATCAACAAAGGTGCAGCGCCAAGCGTGCGCCTGTGTCCCATAAGTAAACAGCTGGCTGGCTCATTTCTTAAAGGGTGGTGTAACCCACAAAGTGCACTACTCTCCAGCAAAAATAAAAAAATATTTTCTGTGTTTGTGTGCGCCTTAGCCGCACGTATATATCAAATCAGTATAACATAAATGGAGGACCAAACTTTCTCCAATAAAAATAAAATAGGGAAAGATCAAGAACCACTTCCTCCTACTGCTGAAGCTGCTGCCATTAGTCATGACATAGACGATAACATGCCATCAACGTCGTCTGCCAAGGCCGATGCCCAATGTCATAGTAGAGGGCACATACAATCTCAAATGGCAAAGTTCAGGAAAATGACCTTAAAAAAACCATTTAAATCATCTGAAGAGAAACGTAAACTTGCCAATATGCCATTTATGACACAGAGTGGCAAGGAACGGATAAGGTCTTTCCCTATATTCATGACTAGTGGTTCAGCTTCACATGACAATGGAAGCCCTCCTCCCACTAAAAAAATCAAACGAGTTAAGCTGGCAAAAGCACAGCGAAGAACTGTGCATTCTAAGAAGGTATCACAAATCCCCAAGGAGAGTCCTAGTGTGGTGGCGGTTGCGATGCCTGACCTTCCCAGCACTGGACGGGAAGAGGTGGCTCTTTCCACCATTTGCACGCTCCCTGCAAGTGCTGAAAGGAGCACCCACAGTCCACTTGCTGATTTGCAAATTGAAGATGTCACTGTTGAAGTACAACAGGATGAGGATACTGGTATAGCTGGAGCTGAGGAGGAAGTTGGCGAGGAGGATTCTGATGGTGATGTGGTTTGTTTAAATCAGGCTTCGGGGGAGACAGTTGTTGTCCGTGGGATGAAAAAGCCCATCACGGTCATGCCTGGGCAGAAGACCAAACATTCCACCTCTTTGGTCTGGCAATATTTCTATCCAAATCTGGACAACAACTGTCTTGCCATATGTACCATATGCAAAGGTGAAATAAGTAGGGGTAGCGACGTTAACCACCTAGGAACATCCTCCCTTATACAGCACCTGCAGCGCGTTCATAAAAAGTTACTGTCAAGTTCAGAAACTTTGGCTAAGACCGTAAGCAGTCCAGGGATACCTAAATCCCTTTTTCCTGTTTTATCCAAGTAATCGGTGGATGAGGAGGATGAGGACGACATCTTGCCTCCGTAGAGCCAGTTTGTGCAGGGACACATTAATTGCCAGCTTGTTTTGTGGAGGCCCAAACGAACCAATCATTTCAGCCACAGTCATGTGGCAGACCCTGGCGCTGAAATGATTGGTTTGTTAAAGTGTGCATGTCCTATTTATACAACCATAAGGGTGGGTGGGAGGGTCCAAGGACAATTCCATTTTGCACCTCTTTTTTTTCTTTGCAGTATGTACTGTTTGGGGCCTAGTTTTTCAAACTGTCATCCTGTCTGCCACTGCAGTGTCACTCCTAGATGGGCCACATGTTTTTGCCGCCCACTCGTGTCGCTTAGCATAGTCATCCATCTACCTCGATGCAACCTTTTGGCCATAAAAACAATATTGTGAGGTGTGAGGTGTTCAGAATAGACTGGAAATGAGTGGAAATGAAATTTATTGATGTTAATAATTGAATAGGAGCATAAAAACCAACAAATTCTGTGATTTTAGCTGTTTTTATGCTTTTTAAAAAAAAAATACAGATCCAAAACACAAAACCCAGAACCTAAAACACGGAAGGGTGGTTTTGGCAAAACCAATCCAGATCCAAAACACGAAGAAAGATCCAGATCCAAAACCAAAACACAAAACACGAAAAGTGGCCGGTGCACACCCCTACTTTGAACTACTTTATAGAAAACATGTGAATGAAACCTTTCCACACTGAAGAACATGATGGAGAAATTCCTTAAAGTTCAGCACTTAGAGCATCTTTTTTCATGTTCTCTGAGGCCTCTCCTGACTGTGAAGAAAGATTATCCACACTGTAGTCTTCCATTGTGACTTTTTAATGTTGATTTCAATGTTGTCCGCTGGCTGAGATCCATCTCATCTAAGGGTTGGGTTTTCCCCATGCAAAAGAGAAAATTCACATCCAGAAGGTGACTCTTTTGTTTTTGTTTAGCTGTGGTGTCAGTCCCTCTTTTGGCAGAATTTGCACAATCTTGGTCTTGGGGGCACCATGATGAATCAGACAGATCCTCCAGGGTAAACATCTGATCTGGTGTTGCATTTATTTCTATTAAATCTTTGTGTGTGAGTTTAATCATTTGCCACTTGTGGTGGAGCTCTTTTTATGCTTTCTAAATGATCTCCAGACACAATGTAAAACTTAAACCTTAAAATGAAATGTTGCATTTAATGCTCTGTTCCGCTTGTTCTAATAACAAACTTTAACACACTAGACTTACAATCTTTGCTTTTGTTTACAGTTTTGAATAGAACAGTTTTAGAATTTTGGATGTCTACTCTATATAGGTTTGTTAACAAATATAGGCTTTAGATTTTTAGAGCATACCGTATAACTTTATAAGCTGTTAGGATAACATTTCTGCTATGTTTAAGATAAAAAAAAACAACTTTTGGTAACCCAATAACTTAAAAATAAAGTTTTCATTGCAATATTCATGCAGACCCTTGACAGACAGGAGCACAGCACCCCTGTGCACCTATGCCGATGACAGTGACAGCCAGGTGTGGCTGACATGCACACAATAAAAATTGTTTATTTATTATTTTGGGCAGCAGCCCCTCAACAGACAGGAGCACAGAACCCCTGCACACCTATGCCGATGACAGTGCCAGCCAGGTGTGGCTGACATGCACACAAAAAAAATTTGACAAAAAAAATGAAATTTTTTTTTGTTATAATTCGAAAACAGAAAAAGTATTCTCATAATGGGCACACACAGATTATACAACTACATAAATAGAGTACAGAAAAAGAGCCTGGTTCATAGAATTAAAATATAACTTTTATTAAGGTGAAATATAAAATAATAGTGTACATGAAAATAAGTGATTAAAATATTGACAAACCTATGTCATGTGTGTCTTTGATCTAATATTGTCCACAAAATCCCCAAGGGAAAAGGAAGAAATTAGCCTGATATCGGCATATATAAGGTAAGTACCAATAATAAGAGTGTCTTATTCCACAATTGATTGTAACAACAGTAATGTTTCCAATTATTCATACAACTGTGCTTTATTCCAAAGTGTTACATAGGTATATCGTAATACCATACGAAACATAACATTCTTTCTATATTCCCAAAATGGGTTCTAATATCATATTATTTCTAACATATAGTTAAATAATGTATCCTATAAGCTGTGGAATCACAGTTGTTGGATGTAGTGGATCACTGCTGTACAATAATCATTCCTCTATCATTATCAAAAGCGCTTATCTTATCTTATAAATATTGACATATATAGTCAGTATCTTACATCCCACATTGATTGTGGTATAAATATCAGCAGCGCTATACGATAGGATCCGATATATACAGATAGTAGCATTTCATTTAAATGGAATTCTGGAATCTTACTACCTACAACAAGGTTTTGCACGTGCAGACAATTATAATTTCTTAGTAGTGAGTAATTTCACATATATAGTCGTTCGCATCGTATAGTTTTCATTCCACAGTGCTGTTCTATACAATAGAATCCAATATATATATATGTTTAACGATTAAATTTCCTACACAATATAAAATGGAATTCCAAAATCTTGCATACTAATAATAGGTTTAATGTGTGTAAAGCAATTAATTCTTTATTAATTTCAAGGAGTCAGTGATATTACAGGTGTTCACAGTTATAACCTCCTAACAGTGGGCGATTTCACATATATGGTCAATAGCATCATATAGCTTTCATTCCACAATAATGATGTAATATTCCAGCAGTGCTGATCACAGCGTCCCATATATGAGGATTTGAGCTATAGCTATATGGCTACATCCATTCCATATTTATTTGTGTGCACCCAACAGCACTCCAATTCAATTTACACATATATGGTCAATAGCATCATATAGCTTCATTTCCACAATAATGATGTAATGTTCCAGCAGCGCTGATCACAGCGTCCCATATATAAGATTTTGAGCTATAGCTGTATGGCTACATTCATTCCATATATTATTTGTGTGCATCCAGCAGCACTCAGATTCAATTTACAGCACAGTGAGAATGGAATTCTCAGATCCTATTAACTGATAATAAGTTTGATATATATTAACAGACACTCTTATGTTAAATCAAAGAGTCCCTGGTATATAGCTGATTCACAATTAACACAAATTAGTAGTTGGTGATTTCATACATTGTAATTTTAAACAGACATAGGTATAGTCATTTAAAACGGAGGAGACGCCAAGCAGCGTGTCCTCCCTCCCTGATGCGTGTTTCGCCAGTGGCTTAGTCTTAGGGGCCAACCCGTGCTATGGGCTGCCTATCTTTTTATAACGAGTACTAACCAATCATCACAATCCTGAATGATTGATGGCTACTTCCTCCAATCAACATTTAATTAGATGAATGAAAAACGGCTCCAACCTTCTTTTAGAGAAAGTGCATGATAATATCCATCCTATTAAGCCCTGACAAAACCCAAAGTTTTTATCGATATTCAGTTCATAAATTTGACTATTATTATACAAAAAACAATCATATATATTATCAAAATATAGATATAAATAAAATAGTATTATTAATAAAATATCGATATCACCAAAATATTATCCAATGGATTCATGACATGTATAATAAATATTAAATAAATAAATAATGTAAATTAAATTCATAATCAGAAATATATGTATATATAGAATTAATATCATAAAGTGAATCAATTGTTTCCAAAATAAATGAAATACTAATATTCATATAGTAATAAATAAATGTAGGTGATTAACTAGTGATCTCCATGTTCATATTAAGAGACATCAAAGTACAGTTTATAAATAAAACCCTTTTTAAATATTAGACTATCATACATAATCAATCTTAATTGATATAAATAATACACTCAAAGGTGAAATTACAATTAATAACGTGTAGGATTTATAATATAAGTGAATGTGCTGACTAAAACCATTTTTAAATACCAAAATATCAGTGTAATCACGGTGAATTCATAACTATTATCACCCATTAATCAATATCATAAAGTGATGATAAAATTATTTATTAATAAAGTGTAAAAAAAGAAAAATAATAATGAGTCTTAACTCATAAATAAACTGAAGTGAAAAAGAAGATAATATTGAGACATCATCTCATATTATAAATGTGTAGTGAAGATAAGAACCCTTCTAAATAAATATAATATAAATAACATAAATTCAAATTCGATGTCAAAAATTATATATACATTATATATAAGCCATAGTCCACAAATTCCCATAATAATCTAATAGTACTATAACTGATATCAAAATATGTCACAAAAATGCTCCGAAATTAATAAATTCATTAAGCCCTTCAGGGTTAAGGCCCCCCATCTTATAGGTCCACTTGCTTTCTCTGCATAGCAGTTCCTGTGTTAAATCTCCACCCCTAACACCAAGGTGCACTTTTTCAATACCAAAGATTCTCAAACACTTGAAATTATTCTGATGAAAGTCATAAAAGTGTCGTGCGATGGATGTCAATTTTTTCTTTTTCATTAAGTCAGAAACAGAGTTTCTAATGTTGCCCACATGTTCTAATGTCCTTTGCTTAAGGGGTCTAGTTGTCATGCCAATGTAGTTCTTCTCACAAGGACATTTACTGCAATAAATAATTCCTGAAGTATTGCAATTGATGTAATCATGGAGTATATGTGTTTTTTGGAATTTATCCTTAAATTCTTAGGTTTTTACCATGTATTGGCATGCTTTGCATCCCCCACACTTATATGAGCCCATAACTGTCGGCTGTTTTTTATTTTTCTTGGTAAAATGACTATGTACTAGATGGTCTTTCAGATTTCTTGTTCTTCTCCAAGACATTTGTACTCTGGGTTTCAAATTCATCGCTAAAGCATGCCAATACATGGTAAAAACCTTAGAATTTATGGATAAATTCCAAAAAAAACATATAATCCATGATTACATCAATTGCAATACTTCAGGAATTATTTATTGCATTAAATGTCCTTGTGATAAGAACTACATTGGCATGACAACTAGACCCCTTAAGCAAAGGACATTAGAACATGTGGGCAACATTAGAAACTCTGTTTCTGACTTAATGAAAAAGAAAAAATTGACATCCATTACACGACACTTTAACGACTTTCATCAGAATGATTTCAAGTGTTTGAGAATCTTTGGCATTGAAAAAGTTCACCTTGGTGTTAGGGGTGGAGATTTAACACAGGAACTGCTACGCAGAGAAAGCAAGTGGACCTATAAGATGGGGGGGCCTTAACCCTGAAGGGCTTAATGAATTTATCAATTTTGGAGCATTTTTGTGACATATTTTGATATCAGTTATAGTACGAATAGATTATTATGGGAATTTGTGGACTATGGCTTATATATAATGTATATATAATTTTTGACATCGACTTTAAATTTGTTATTTATATTATATTTATTTAGATGGGTTCTTATCTTCACTACACATTTATAATATGAGATGATGTCTCAATATTATCTTCTTTTTCACTTCAGTTTATTTATGAGTTAAGACTCATTATTATTTTTCTTTTTTTACACTTATTAATAAATAATTTTATCATCACTTTATGATATTGATTAATGGGTGATAATAGTTATGAATTCACCGTGATTACACTGATATTTTGGTATTTAAAAATGGTTTTAGTCAGCACATTCACTTATATTATAAATCCTACACGTTATTAATTGTAATTTCACCTTTGAGTGTATTATTTATATCAATTAAGATTGATTATGTATGATAGTCTAATATTTAAAAAGGGTTTTATTTATAAACTGTACTTTGATGTCTCTTAATATGAACATGGAGATCACTAGTTAATCACCTCAATTTATTTATTACTATATGAATATTAGTATTTCATTTAATTTGGACACGATTGATTCACTTTATGATATTAATTCTATATATACATATTTCTGATTATGAATTTAATTTACATTAATTGATTTAATATTTATTATACATGTCATGAATCCATTTGATAATATTTTGGTGATATCGATATTTTATTAATAATACTATTTTAATTATATCTATTTATATTTTGATAATATATATGATTGTTTTTTGTATTATAATAGTCAAATTTAAGAACTGAACATCGATAAAAACTTTGGGTATTGTTAGGGCTTAATTGGATGGATATTATCATGCGCTTTCTCTAAATGGAGGTTGGAGACGTTTTTCATTCATCTAATTAAATGTTGATTGGAGGAAGTAGCCATCAATCATTCAGGATTGAGATGATTGGTTAGTACTCGTTATAAAAAGATAGGCAGCCCATAGCACGTGTTGGCCCCTACGACTAAGCCACTGGCGAAACGCACGTCAGGGAGGGAGGACACGGCTTCTCCTCCGTTTTAAATGACTATACCTATGTGTGTTTAAAATTACAATGTATGAAATCACCAACTACTAATTTGTGATAATTGTGAATCCGCTATATACCAGGGACTCTTTGATTTAACATAAGAGTGTCTGTTAATATATATCAAACTTATTATCAGTTAATAGGATCTGAGAATTCCATTCACACTGTGTTGTAAATTGAATCGGAGCGCTGATGGATGCACACAAATAATATATGGAATGAATGTAGCCATACAGCTATAGCTCAAAATCTTATATATGGGATGCTGTGATCAGCGCTGCTGGAACATTACATCATTATTGTGGAAATGAAGCTAAATGATGCTATTGACCATATATGTGTAAATTGAATTGAAGTGCTGTTGGGTGCACACAAATAAATATGGAATGGATGTAGCCATATAGCTATAGCTCAAATCCTCATATATGGGATGCTGTGATCAGCGCTGCTGGAATATTACATCATTATTGTGGAAAGAAAGCTATATGATGCTATTGACCATATATGTGAAATCGCCCACTGTTAGGAGGTTATAACTGTGAACACCTGTAATATCACTGACTCCTTGAAATTAATAAAGAATTAATTGCTTTACACACATTAAACCTATTATTAGTATGCTAGATTTTGGAATTCCATTTTATATTGTGTAGGAAATTTAATCGTTAAACATATATATATATTGGATTCTATTGTATAGAACAGCACTGTGGAAGGAAAACTATACGATGCTAACAACTATATATGTGAAATTACTCACTACTAAGAAATTATAATTGTCTGCACGTGCAAAACCTTGTTGTAGGTAGTAAGATTCCAGAATTCCATTTAAATGAAATGCTACTATCTGTATATATCGGATCCTATCGTATAGCGCTGCTGATATTTATACCACAATCAATGTGGGATGTAAGATACTGACTATATATGTCAATATTTATAAGATAAGATAAGCGCTTTTGATAATGATAGAGGAATGATTATTGTACAGCAGTGATCCACTACATCCAACAACTGTGATTCCACAGCTTATAGGATACACTATTTAACTATATGTTAGAAATAATATGATATTAGAACCCATTTTGGGAATATAGAAAGAATGTTATGTTTCCTATGGTATTACGATATACCTATGTAACACTTTGGAATAAAGCATAGTTGTATGAATAATTGGAAACATTACTGTTGTTACAATCAATTGTGGAATAAGACACTCTTATTATTGGTACTTACCTTATATAAGCCGATATCAGGCTAATTTCTTCCTTTTCCCTTGGGGATTTTGCGGACAATATTAGATCAAAGACACACATGACATAGGTTTGTCAATATTTTAATCACTTATTTTCATGTACACTATTATTTTATATTTCGCCTTAATAAAAGTTATATTATAATTCTATCAACCAGGCTCTTTTTCTGTACTCTATTTATGTAGTTGTATAATCTGTGTGTGCCCATTATGAGAATACTTTTTCTGTTTTCGAATTATAATATATTGTATCTATTCTCTGGTGCACCTCCACAATAAATATCAAATTTAAGATTGGACACTGATTAGGGGAATGGATTTTGAGAGATAAGAGCTCCTGTGCGGATATATTTTGTGTTGAATTTTTTTTTGTTTTCAGCTTTAAAACTTGAGCCCAGAGCACAGATTGATCACTACTGGAGTCAGGCAGCACTAGGTTGCAACTTGCATTGCTGGCTGGATCTTGTGCGGTTAAGCCTAACACGCACTCATACAGACAGTAAAAGATCAAAAATAGACAATTGATTTTAATTTTTTTTATGCTCAAGAACTTGGGCCCAGAGCAGCGATTGATTATGACTGCAGTGGGGCAGCACTAGGTTGCAGGTTGGGACCTGCATTTCGGCCAAATCTGCAGGCCCTTCTCTGTCTCAGTTGTGTTTCTAAAATTTAAAGATATTAAAAAAATCTAAGTTTAGTTTTCACTTTCGGCTACACAATACAAGTACACTTTACACATTCAGGACAATAGGGACAACATACAGGAGGGTTTGTTTACATTTAAGAAAAGAATTGGAAAAGGTACAGACATTTTTAACAGTCCACTAATTTTTACATTTATACAAATGCATACTTACGTCTGCGTAATCGCGCCCGCAAATTAGCCAAAAGGACTGGCGACCAGCTGTGCAAATCAGACCAGCGCCTCTCTAGTTGCGCTATATTGCACCGAAATCCAGCACGGCGAATGGCTCTCCTCACCTCCGCATAGGCCGCACGCTTTAAGCGGTTGGAAATGGGAGGCTGGGCGTTTGTAAGCCGCCTGTCCAAAATGTTTACCAGGATGCTCAATTCCCGACGGGTAAAGGCTGCGGCTCTCATGATGGCAATGGCCGATTTTACAGAAAACATCAAATTTACATGGGGTAAAATAAAGATGATTGGCTAAAATATTTACTCAGTTTCCTAAAAAAAACACTATTGGACAATCCTTTAATCATTTGACCAGAAAAATAAGGTCAGATTTGATTCGTTAAAACATGCAGTGTGCAATTGCAAACATAAGAGTGCAAATGATCCTAACGCAAAATGCACATGCATTTTTAAAGTTAACACAATTAGCAACAGTACATTCACAGATAATAAACATTACTTTGTTTTGGAATAAAAAAAAAAAAAACGAGAACGGGGAAAACCACAACAACAAAAAAATAAAGTTTATTGACACATTAAAAAAACTGAATAAAAAGAACAGCAAGAGTTAAACACTCTTAATTAGATAATTGACAACAAGCTAATAACAAGCTGTTTGATAGTCCATGTAAACATGACATGTGACCATCAATACAACACATATGGCCGCAACCATTACAACATAATTTGCATACAGCGACTGACAGCGCCTGACTACGACTGTCTCGTTCGTTCGATCAGATCAGTCGGTAGATAGAAGAGGTGCAGTGCTAACGAATGGGCATCACTTTGTTTACGGTCGACCAGCCGTACAATGAGATTTTACGGCCGTAGCCCATACGACCGTGCGGCCACTATGACCTACTCTGAATGAGGTCCTTAGTCTTGGGGGCACCATGATGAATCAGACATATCCTCCAGGGTAAACATCTGATCTTGTATTGTATCTATTTCTATTAAACCTTTGTGTGTGAGTTTAGTCATCTGCCACTTGTGGTGGAGCTCTTTTTCTGCTTTCTAAATGATCTCCAGACACAATGTAAAACTTAAAACTTATAATTAAATGTTGCATTTAATGCTCTGTTCAGCTTGTTCTAATAACACACTATAACACACTAGACTTATAATCTTTGCTTTTGTTTACAGTTTTGAATAGAATAGTTTTAGAATTTAGGATGGTTACTCTATATAGGTCTGTAAACAAATATAGGCTTTAGATTTTTAGAGAATATAACTTTATCAGCTGTTAGGATAACATTTCTGCTATGTTTAAGATAAAAAAAAACAACTTTTGGTAACCCAATAACTTAAAAATAAAGTTTTCATTGCAATATTCATGCAGCCCCTTGACAGATAGGAGCACAGCACCCCTGTGCACCTATGCCGATGACAGTGGCAGCCAGGTGTGGCTGACCTGCACACAATAAAAATTGATTATTTATTATTTTGGGCAGCAGCCCCTCAACAGACAGGAGCAAAGAACCCCTGCACACCTACCCTGATGACAGTGATAGAGGGTGTGGCTGACACACACCGAAAAAAAAAGGGGACAAAAAATGACAATTTTTTTTTTCAGCTCCAGAACTTGGGCCCAGAGCACAGATTGATCACTACTGGAGTCAGGCAGCACTAGGTTGCAACTTGCATTGCTGGCTGTATCTTGTGCAGTTAAGCCTAACACACACTCACACAGACAGTAAAAGATCAAAAATAGACAATTGATTTTATTTTTTTCTTATGATCAAAAACTTGGGCTCAGAGCAGTGATTGATCATGACTGCAGTGGGGCAGCACTAGGTTGCAACTTATATTGCTGGCTGGATACACACACACATACACAGACAGTTAAAGCTAAAGTTAAAAAAAGACTATTTCTTTTTTTTATGCTCCAGAACTTGGACCCAGAAAATAAATGAATCACGACTGGAGAGGGACAGCACTATGTTGCAAGTTGCATTGCTGGCTGGATACACGTACACACACAGACAGTTAAAATTAAAGATAAAAAAAAAGATAATTTATTTTTATTTTTTTTATGCTCCAGAACTTGGGCCCAGAGCAGCGATTGATCACGACTGGAGTCGGGCAGCGCTAGGTTGCAACTTGCATTGCTGGCTGGATCTTGTGCAGTTAAGCATAACATGCACACACACATAAAAAAATATTACACTAAAAGACACTTTTACTTTTTTTTACAATATTTTTTTTTTTTTGGGGGGGAGTCCAGAACTTGGGCCCAGACTATGGTACCAGAGGGATTTAATTACAGTTATGAGATAGAACCTTTCTTGTATATATGTCAGTTACCTGAGAGAAATTACTTATGGGTGTTGTGATTCCTGGAGGAAGTCAACTGTATAAATGTAGAACCAACTGATGACAGCGTTGAGGGCTGGAATGTATAGTACAGGTCTTGGCCAAGAGTTAAGGATTTGATGCAGCCTGTGGGCTGTAGGAGCAGCCATGTGGGCTGATTGTGGCCTTTATAGTCATGGCCAAGGGACTGATGATGTGGAGCAGCCTTTGGGCTGTTGGAGCAGACTTGGGGGCTGATTGTGGCCTTCATAGTCATGGCCAAGGGACTGATGATGTGAAGCAGCCTTTGGGCTGTTGGAGCAGCCTTGAGGGCTGATGGTGACCTGGGGCCCCAGAACCATTGCAGCTTTTGGGCTGATGAGACCCAGGTAAGGTATGCAACAAGAACATCGGCTGCTACCAGTGCTGCCGAGATGACACTGGTGACAGTATGCTTAATAGTGCACCTGGAATGCAGAGCTGCTACCAATGCCACTGGCATGATGCTGGCGACAGTGTGCTAAATTGTGCACCTGAAATGCAGAGCTGCTACCAGTACTGCCGGCATGACAGTGGTGACGGTGTGCTAGATTGCACACCTGGATCGCAGAGTAGCTACCAGTGCCACCAGGATGTCACAGGCAGCAGTGTGCTAGATTGTGCACTAGGAGCGCTAAATTGTGACTGGTGCCGCTGGGTTGACACAAGCCGCTGGATGGCAAAAGATGCTTCTGAGGAAGTAAGTGCAGTGTGCTGCCCAGATGGTACAAGCAGCACACATGGATGAGATGCAGGTGGAGCCACCTGGATGAAATAAACAGACCCAACAATAACAGTTTGACTGGCTTAGGAACTCAACTGACAAGCAGGAGACTGGAAACCGAGAATGTACGAAAAACTTTATCACTGGCATGGAGTGAAGGGCTGGCTGGAATTTAAGAGAAACCGGGCCCAACCAAGGCACGCCTCCCTTTACGATTAATCTGTGCTGTGCACATACAAGAGAATCAATTAGAATGCACCTAACACTGCACACAGCCAGAAAATAATTAAAGAAGTGCCTCAGGCAGGAAGCTGCAAATAACATGATCTGCTTAACTGCAGATCCTGACAGTAACCCCCCTTGATCAGGGGTTAAGGACCCCTAGCTCTAGGTTTTTCCATAAAATATATAAAAAAATTTCTTACTAAGGCAGGAGCATTCAATGATCCCATAGGCAACCAGGAGCATTCATGTGGCCTGTACCCATTCCAATGGACCAGGAACTGAAGGGCTCCTCATGAGAGTCTGGAGTTCAGAATTTTCTCCACCACAAACTCTCGACACCCTTGGACAAGGACGGGTGTAGTTCTTCAAGGAAGGGTGGAGTTCTTGCTGGCCATCTAGAATAAAATAAAAGTGAGGTACATATATCATAAATAAAACAAACAGTGTAGGGTTAAAATGTGTATAAAATAAAACTGTGTTATAATGCGGTGCCCTGAATAAGATCAACAAAAGTAATCCAGGGGGACCTACCCCAAAAATGATACCAAAGTTGCACTACAGTATATAAAAAACTTGCAGGACTTATCCAGAATTATGCCATTACTAGTGTGCATATTCATTACAAGACCATGCTTTTAAACCAATAAGGTAGGGGTGCTAATCCAGACTGAGGGTGTCTCCTTTCCCTCAGGTGTGCAAAAAAGCACATTAAATAGAGTATATGGGAAAGATTTCTGGACTGCACACCCTGAATATACATACAATGGGAGGTGCTACCTGATGAGACTAATTGCAGGCACAAAAACAGACAAATCTCAGGTGCACAACTCCAAATTATTAATAATATATAAATGCAATAAAATTTTGCAATCAGTAGAGGTTTTTAGCATATTCTTGGCCAAGGTTATTGGCCTACCTACCATATCCAGTTAACCTCTGTAGGGTAGGTCCCTATCATACTACGATTCAAATCCAGAGCACAGGAAACCCCCAAACTACCCAACTAAGCCACCCCAGGGCACCGTCAAAGTAAAAATAGTGCTTTGTGAAACAGATATTTAGGAGCAGCTACTGCTGCATATAAAGAGTGAAAATAAAAAGTGAGGTACATATATAATAAACAAACAGTGAAGGGTTAAAATGTGTTATAAAAGAAAAAAGTGTTATTATGCGGTGCCCTGAAACAGATCAACAAAGGCAATCCAGGGGGACCCACGCCACAAAAATTAACCATTGTTGCATTACAGTATATAATATTTGTAGGACTTACCTAGAAATGTGCCTAATACTAGTGTGCATATTCATTACAAGACTCCATGATTTTAAACCAATAAGGTAGGGGTGCTAATCCAGACTGAGTGCATCTCCTTTCCCTCAGGTGTGCAAAAAAGCACATTAAATGGAGTATATGGGAAAGATTTTTAGACTGCACACCCTGAATATATGTATAATGGGAGGTGCTACCTGATGAGACTAATTGCAGGCACAAAAACAGACAAATCTCAGGTGCACATCTCCAAATTATTAATAATATATAAATGCAATAAAATTTTGCAATCAATAGAGGTTTTTAGCATATTCTTCTCCAAGGTTAAGGGCCTACCTACCATATCCAGGTAACCTCTGTAGGGTAGGTCCCTAACATACTACGATTCAAATCCAGAGCACAGGACACCCCCAACCTACCCCAGCTAAACCACCCCAGGGCACCACCATAGTAAGAAAAGTGCAGTGTGAAAGAGATAGTTAGGAGCAGCTACTGCTGCATACAAAGAGTGAAAATAAAAAGTGAGGTACATATATAATAAACAAACAGTGAAGGGTTAAAATGTGTTATAAAAGAAAAAAGTGTTATAATGCGGTGCCCTGAAAAAGATCAACAATGGCAATCCAGGGGGATCCATGCCCCCAAAATGAACCAAAGTTGCACTACAGTATATAAAACTTGTAGGACTTACCTAGAAATATGCCTAATACTAGTGTGCATATTCATTACAAGACTCCATGCTTTTAAACCAATAAGGTAGGGGTGCTAATCCAGACTGAGGGCGTCTCCTTTCCCTCAGTTGTGCAATAAATCACATTGAATTGAGTATTTGGGAAAGATTTCTGGACTGCATACCCTGAATATATATATAATGGGAGGTGCTACCTGATGAGACTAATTACAGGCACAGAAACAGACAAATCTCAGGTTCACAACTCCAAATAATTAATAATATATAAATGCAATAAAATTTTGCAATCAATAGAGGTTTTTAGTATATTCTTGGCAAAGGTTATGGGCCTACCTACCATATCCAGGTAACCTCTGTAGGGTAGGTCCCTACTGTCGAAGCTGGATTATTGGCTGAGACAAGATCAGATTAAAATTGAATCGCAGCGACACCATCTTGCAACTGGCCGCAAGACGCCATTTTGCGAATGACCGCTTAAACGCCATTTTAGATAAACTCACTCTTTAGTACATGTGGCCATATTACTATTAGCTTCATGCGATTGCATCTGTGACCGTCGCCATAAGTTACGGCGATTCACCAAAAGCCTATTTCATGACTTTGCATAGTTTGGCTGCTCTGGATAAAGTGTATATTATTATAAATCCCCTAAAGGATATATTGCATTAGCTGAACAGAGCAAATGGCCACGTGACAACTAGTCTGTGTAGACAAGCTTCACTGGATACAACGTCTGCTCTCACTCCAGGTGGCCCTGCACGAATACACACCTTACATTAGCAGGCTTCCTGTAATAAAAATACCTTCAAAACCAAGAGTGTTATTTTAGGTTTTGGGTCTTGTAGTTGTGCTAATTTGCATTTTACACAAGAGTCTGGGAGAACAATGGACGTTACTTTTGAGCCTGGGAAGGGTGGGGGCTGCTGAGAGAGGGGGGCATGTGGAACTATTAGGAAAAGCATTTCACACTGCTAGGTGTTCACTCAGTTTAAATGAGATGTAAGTGCACCATTTCTCATACACACATTAATACGCACAATTGTGCTGGTAACTAATCGCATATTAGCGAATGCATAAGATCCTATATGAAATCGCTGTTCATTAGCTTTATGCGCACGTATCTGCTCCAAGTTAACTAGCGTCTTTATATCAAACCCCCCATACTCACACATTACATATCCACATACAAGGTTCCATAAGCTTTAAGGGATAAGATTTAAGTTTGTTCATTTAGTATAAATGCTGTGAAATAAAGATTATTTGGTAATTAAGGTTTTATACATGCTAAGTAAGCCATGTCTGGTTTTGTACTGATGCGTACTCTCTCAGCAGAATTCTGGTATTATCGGTGTGGAGATCGCATCATGCATTCTCAACTTATGGACCGCAGAGACTTCAAGCAACAAAATGTATATAATGTGAACAACTGTTAGGATGTTACATGTGGCGGGAAACCAGAGACCCTCAGTTGTTGGAGGCTGGGTTGTGTCTATTTGAATCAGCCTGTTAAATGCTCTGTAACAGATGTATCCCCCTTGGGAACCAATGGCATCAGCAACAAACTTCTCTATTGTGTTGTCTATTTCTGGGGGGTATAAATATGTGTGCTCCAACACTGGGTTTTAGTCTTCTTGCTGAATGCTGATTGATGAAGGGGTTTCTTGCTGATGCCTAACATAAGGTCCGGAAGCGCTGCGTATGTATACTGTACTTGGGTCTGTATAATTATTTTGCGCCGAATTGTGTCTGGATCAATAGTGTGTAACTGACTGTACTTTTACTTGAATAATACTTGTGCTTTGGAACCACATATTCCAGGTCTGAAGTCTTTATTTACTGTAAGACTGCGTACGCAAATTAGCATCATACTAAGAAGGTATAGGCAAGATATTAGAAGGTATAGGAAGGAGTGTATAGAGGTTCTAATATAGATTCCTTACCAACATACTATGATTCAAATCCAGAGCATAGGACACCCCCAAACTAGCCCAGCTAAGCCACCCCAGGGCACCGCCAAAGAAAGAAAAGTGCAGTGTGAAGGAGATAGTTAGGAGCAGCTACTGCTGCATATAAAGAATGAAAATAAAAAGTGAGGTACATATATATATAAAATAAACAGTGAAGGGTTAAAATGTCTTATAAAAGAAAAATGTGTTATAATGCGGTGCACTGAAACAGATCAACAAAGGCTATCCAGGGGGAGCCATGCCCCAATAATGAACCAAATTTGCACTACAGTAAATAACTTGTAGGACTTACCTAGAATTGTGCCTAATACTAGTGTGCATATTCATTACAAGACTCCATGCTTTTAAACCAATAAGATAGGGGTGCTAATTCAGACTGAGTGCATCTACTTTCCCTCAGGTGTGCAATAAAGCACATTAAGTGGAGTATATGGGAAAGATTTCTGGACTGCAAACCCTGAATAGATATATAATGGGAGGTGCTACCTGATGAGAGGTTTTTAACCATATTCTTGGCCAAGGTTATGGGTCTACCTACCATATCCAGGTAACCCATGTAGGCTAGGTCCCTAACATACTACAATTCAAATCCAGAGCACAGGACACCCCCACCTAAACCACCCCAGGGCACTGCCATAGTAAGAAAAGTGCAGTGTGAAAGAGATAGTTAGTGGCAGCTACTGCTACATATAAAGGTAACCTCTGTAGGGTAGGTCCCTAACATACTACAGTACAAATCCAGAGCGCAGGACACCCCCAAACCAGCTAAAATGGGAATTTAGTAAGAACCATAATGCTTCAGTGGCTGAAGTAGGGGAGAAGACAGAAGGATGGGTCTCATGGCTGAACCCAGTGAAATGGTTCTCAGGCCTAGGGGAATGGGTCCAGGAAGTGTTCACCACAATAGGCAAATTCTTGATTCTTATACTGGTTTTTAGCATAATCTTGGCCAAAGTTATGGGCCTACCCACCATATCCAGGTAACCTCTGTAGGGTAGGTCCCTAACATACTAAGATTCAAATACAGAGTGAAGGATCCCCCCAAACTAGCCCAGCTAAGCTACCCCAGGGCACCACCTTAGTAAGAAAAGTGCAATGTGAAAATGATAGTTAGGAGCAGCTACTGCTGCATATAAAGAATGAAAATAAAAAGTGAGGTACATATATAATAAACAAACAGTTAAAATGTGTTATAAAAGAAAAATGTTTTATAAAGCGGAGCCCTGAAACAGATCAACAATGGCAATCCAAGGGGACCCACGCCAGTATATTCCTCCATCCAGTGCCTCCAATCCTCAAATGCCCACTTGATGGCCAAAAGCTCACAATTCCCTATGTCATAATTCCTTATTTCTGAGAGAAATAAGCACAGGGATGGAGTTTGCCATTCACAGGATCCTTCTGAGATAGTATAGCCCCCACGCCAACCACTGAGGTGTTTACTTCGACAATAAATGAAAGGTCAGTATTGGGATGCCGAAGAACCAGAGCGGAGGTAAAGGCAAGTTTTAAGGAGTCAAAAGCTTGAAGAGCTTTGACTGGCGAGTTAGCGACATCAGCTCCTTTCTTGGTGAGCTCCACAATATTTGTGACTATGAATGAAAAGGAATAGTCAAATCTTCTGTAATAAGAGGGCAAAGAAAAGGAAGCACTGTATTGCTTTTATATTGGTAGGCTGAATCCAATCTAAGATGGCCTTAACGTTGCTTGGATCCATTGAGAATTCTTGAGAGGAAATGATGTACTCCAGAAATGACACTTCTTGAACTTCGAAATCGCATTTCTCTGGTTTTGCATATAAATTGTTCTCCATGAGTTTTAGCAGCACCAGTCTCATTTGCTTGCAATGTTCTTCCAGAGAGCTAGAATAAATTAGGATATCATTGAGGTAGACTACCGCAAATACCCCGAGATATACCCTCAATACATCATTAATGTAGTCCTGGAAGACAGCAGGGGCATTAGACAGGCTGAATGGCACCACCAGGTATTCATAATGGCTGAAATGGGTGTTAAAGGCCGTTTTCAACTCGTTACCCTCTCTGATGCGGACCATATTATATGCACCTCTGAGATCTATTTTGGCAAAGATGGAGGCCCCCCGAAGTCTAACAAACAATACTGAAATCAAGTGCAAAGGATAGGAGTTCTTAACCGTGATGTTATTCAATCCACGAAAATCAATGCATGATCGAAGAGAGCTACCCTTCTGTTGCACAAAAATAAAGCCTACTCTGACCGCCGATTTGGAAGGCCAAATAAATAATTTCTCCAAAGCGTCCTTGATATATTCCTCCATAGCCTTGCTTTCAGGAAGGGATAGAGCAGAGAGTCTGCCTTTGGGAAGCTTAGCACCAGGAAGGAGATCAATCGCACATAGGAATGGTGAGGTGGAAGGGTTTCTGCCTTTCTTTTAGAAAATACTTCTGCCAAGTCTTGATAAGGACCCAGAATCCTGGGAGCCGATTTGGACTGAAATTTAGTAGCCAGATGGACAGGAAGCATGATGCAGCTAGAGGAAGAAGAATAACTCCACTGAATAATTTCTCAAGTTTGCCAATTAATGACAGGGTTATGTCTTCTAAGCCAAGGAAGACTCAACACTAATGGAGCCAGCGGACACTGGAGCAATAAGAATGTGATGGGATATGTCTAAGATATAACGACAACTCTGGAACGTTCTTCTCCATTAAGTGCAACTACTGAAAGAGGTTGTATAAGTGGTTCGGCTGCCAGTCCAAATGATTAAAAAAAGGAGATGTCCATAAAAATTCCTGCTGCTGTGATGTCCAAGAATGCTGGAACAGAAACTTGACTGCCTCTACCTTGAATGATGGTGAAGATAAGGACTGAATTTGCAGGAGAGACAGATGAAAGGTCTAGGTGCAGCTCTCCTAAGACACCAAGACATTGCCTTTTCCTGATTTAACAAGACAATTCCAGGCTGAATGCCCTTTCTCTCCACAATATAAGCAGAGGCCCTGTGAGCTGATAGGCACCCAACTGAATAGGTTCTCCAGGATCCGGTTGAGTTACCCAAACAGGAGACCAAGGAGCAGATGTAGGGAGCTCCTTCTCTATTCTACATTCCCGGATGCGGTGATCAATATGAATGACTTGGTGCATGAGGTCGTCCCATGTCTCCGGAACCATATGTTGTACAAGGATATCCTTTAACTGATCTGAGAGACCAAGATGGAATTGACTTCTTAGTGCAGGATCATTCCAACCAGAGTCATTGGCCCACTTAAGGAACTCTGTGCAGTAATCTTCTGCAGCTCTTTGATTTTGTGACAAAGATCAGAGATCTGATTCAGCCAATGCTGCCTTGTCTGGTTCATTGTACAGAAGGCTTAGAGTGTCAAAGAAAGCATACACCATTTAGAGAGCACCATGAGCTGGAGGTAGACCAAAGGCTCAGGTCTGGGGGTCATCTTGCAGCAAAGAAATAATAATACTGACCTGTTAAGTCTCTGATCCAGAAGAAGCAGGCCAAAGCCTGAACACCAATTTGCAGCATTCCCCGAAGTTGTGAAAATCTTTACGATTGCCAGAAAAATTATCTGGCAGGTTAAGTTTAGGCTCAGGGAGCTAAACTGGGGCTGAAACTGATGCTGAGGGTGGAGCTGCCCATGTCTCTTTCACCCGGAGAGATAGTTCCTGGACCCTTTGTGTTAGGACCTGTATTTGGGCAGCAAGGATTTGAGCTGGGTTCTGACCAAGCTCCATGATCAATCTGTGGCTCTACAAATCTTTTGTGGCAAGTAATAATTTTGTGATTCCTGGAGGAATCAACTGTATAAATGTAGAGCCAACTGATGACAGCCTTGAGGGCTGGAATGTATAGTACTAGTCATGGCCAAGGGTTAAGGATTTGATGCAACCTGTGGGCTGTAGGTGCAGCCTTGAAAGCTGATTGTGGCCTTTATAGTTGTGGCTAATGGACTGATGATGTGGTGCAGCCTTTGTGCTGTTGGAGCAGCCTTGCTTGGATTGTGGCCTTTATAGTTGTGACCAAGGGAATGAAGATGTGAAATGGCCTTTCGGCTGTTGCAACAGCCTTGAGGGCTGATTGTGGCCTTTATAGTTGTGGCCAAGGGACTGATTATGTGGAGCAGCCTTTGGGCTGTTGGAGCAGCATTGGGGGCTGAGGGCCTGATTCAGACCCAGTTGCTAAGGAGCGATAGCTTGCTGCCGGGCGATTGTTGCTCAAAACGCATGCATCTAATTCACATTGTGCATGCGCAAGCCAGTCTCTGTGATGGGAAATCGTGCACTTGTAGCACACAGATTACCCACTACTTTGAGTGACAGTGCCTTTTGTGGGTAGTAACAGGGGAAGGTGCTTGTAAACGGGGGAGTATTGTTGCGAATACAGGTGTGTCAGGCCAACAAAATGCTGTTTAAAGGGCGTGCATTATTAGCAAACTTGCATCATCATACACGTCACCTGCATGTATTTCAGCCTGCACTGATCGCAGTTCTTGCGATGGAGTAAGGTTACCTCAAGGGCTGCGAGCAGCTCTGATGGCTCTCGATGTTACTGATTAATCAAACAATTCCAGGAGATGACGTGTGTTGCAAGGGGAAAGGGGCCATCTTAATACACTTGCGAGCGCTCAGTGCCATGGCTCGCTAAGACATAGAGGGCGTCCTTATGCCACGCAGTGCAATTGCATAATTTAAATATCCGGCCCCTTTTTTGCAGTGAGCAAATGCATTTTGCGAGCGGGTCAGAATGGGCTCCAGATTGTGGCCTTTATAGTCATGGCAAAGGGACTGATGACATGAAGCAGCTTTTGGGCTGTTGCAGCAGCCTTCAGGGCTGAAAGAGACCTGGGGCCACAGAACCGTTCAAGCTCTTGGGCTGATGAGACTCAGGTGTGGTATGCAACAAGAACATGTGCCGCCGAGATGACACTGGCAACGGTGTGCTTAATAGCACACCTGGAATGCAGAGTCGCTACCTGTGTTGCCGGGATAACACTGGCGACGGTGTGCTAAATTGTGCACCTGGAACGCAGAGTTGCTACCAATGTCGCCGGGATGACACGGGCAACAGTTAGCAGTCGGGAAGCCGACGGACTTAATCCCGACCACCGGCTTCCCGACTGTCTAATCCTGGCAAGTGTCTAATAACAGGCATCGATATCCCGACACCTGTCATTAGACCTACGATGGGAGATCGACACCCGGGTTACTCATCGAAGGTAAGCATGGTGCCAGGCATGGACAGCCGCGTGGGGGAGGGTTAAGCTTAGTGTACCCAGGGGGGACTTAGGGTTAGGCACCTCCTCAGGGGGTTAGGTTAAGGCTAGAGGAAGAAAGTGTTAGAGTTAGGCACCCCCCTGGGGGACTTAGGTTTAGGCAGCAGGGAGGGGGGAATTAGGGTTAGGCCCTTGGGCGGAGGTTAGGGTTAGGCACCCCTAAGGGAGGGTTAGGGTTATGGGGGGGGGATCAGGTTAGTTTATACTTACCTTAGGATGTTCGGGATCTTCACCTCTGTCGGTCTGCATGCATCCGGCGGTAAATCATATTGTTCCCTTGGTGACGGTGTGCTGAATTGCGCAACTGGAACGCAGAGCTGCTTCCAATGCTGCCAGGATGATACTGGCGACAGTGTGCTAAATTGCGCACCTGGAACTCAGAGCTGCTAGCAATGCCACCAGGATGACACTGGCGACGGTGTGCTAAATTGTGCACCTGGAATGCAGAGTAGCTACCAGTGCCGCTGGGATGACACTGGTGACAGTGTGCTAGATTGCGCACCAGGAATGCAGACTAGCTACCAGTGCCACCGGGATGATACTGGTGGCGATGTACAAGATTGCGCACCTGGAGCGTTAAATTGTGAGTGGTGCCGCCGGGTTGACACAAGCTGCCGGATGGTGACAGATGTTTCTGAGGTAGGAAGCACACTGTGCATGCCAGATGGTACAAGCAGCACGCGTGGATGAGATGCATGTGGAGCCACCTGGATGGAATAAATGGCACCAAGAATACACAGCTTGACTGTCTCAGGAACTTGACTGACAAGCAGAAGACTAGAAACTGGAAGAATGAAAAACTCTATCACTGTCATGGAATGAAGGGCTGGCTGGAATTTAACAGAACAGGGCCCAACCAGAGCAAGCCTCCCTTAATGATGCACCTGTGCTGGGCACAGACAGGAGAATCACATAGCATGCACCTGACACTGTACACAGAAGCTGCAAACAATATGATCTGCTTAACCACAGATCATGACAATAGGTCATCCAGGGTAAGTCTATTTGCCTAGATATCTACAGCCATACCTATTTCTCAGCACCCAATCTCATCCGACCTTGGCAGCTAAGAGTTGTCGGGCCTGGGTAGTACTTGGATGGGAGTCTTCCTGGGAAGTCTGGATGCTGTAGATGGATCTTTGAATGTATACAGAAGCCCTGGCCCTGAATAAGAAGAACAAAAGGAAGCAACATCCTCAGATGAAGAAGGAGAAGGGATACATGGACCATTATCTACCATTCACTGAAAGATATATCCATTCCTAATGAACTAGACTCCTGGAGGACTTGAAGGAAGAATGAAAGAACCATGCAAGGCTCCCACAAACTATTTAAGTCACTACGTGATGTAAAAGAAAAGAGTCAATACCCGTGAAACATCATGGAAATTCTAGAGCCATTTTCACCCCTATGAAATGAATAATAAATAAGGAAAAAATAATCCCAAATGCTTAAATACATTATTATTTTTACTTTTATTTATATCAAAGAGGTAGCTATTCAGATATCAACATATCTATGAATACTATTTAGTGTGTGCAGTAAATATTTTACATAAGGGGGTAATATTGACCATTGGGTTCATATCCCAAATCACAACATATTTTACATTCATACATGCTATGTACTTTGTCTCCAGAAGATCCATAACATCTGGGCTGGGGCAATATTCTAATAGTCGGCATAATAAACATATCCAGTTTCTTATGTTTCTAAATTAATTTAAGTATTTTACTAATAATGTTATTTTGCAATATTGAAAGTTGATATATACTTATTTTCTATAAGATATTAGTTATCTGTGCATATGTGTTTGATTAGTAGTCAATGACATTACTTTAAATGTATATCTGAATTTGAGTATACATTGTTGGACTAAATTCTATCAGAAGGAATCTGAATGGGAGTGAGTGAATTGGAAGAGGCTGCATGTATTTATTCACCTAAATTATAGTTATCAGGTTAAACTCAGCTCACAGGAAGTGAGGTCATTGATTAGTACTTATTGACCCCAATTAGTGGGGTATATATCCCTAGGATTTCTTATGGAGCCACATTTCCCTTGACAAAGTCTGTGGATCAGACGAAGCTCCATACCCTTTCCTTACATGAACTTGCCTAAGAAATTACAAACTTAATATGAATTACCTCTTTTAATCCATATTGCTCATTGTATATGTGTATTTTACTTTCTATTTTTAGTCTTTTTTAGATATATTTATGGAATGTTGTTATTAGCATAATAAAATTGTTTTTATCCTTTTTTCATATTACCACTTGTTTCTCTGGGTTGTACCTAAGAATGAGGTAATGTATATCAATTGCCCATAGACTATAAGGGACCTATTATAGCATGTGCTGCTATTGTATGCTGCACACAGGTTCCCTTTTTAAATATCTCTTTTTTGCACAGATGCACTGACACTTTATCATTTCATCTAAGTTTTAGTTTTCTCTATATTTATTAACTATACATTGTTCACTAGATTAGAACATAATTGCATATTAATAATATGTGAAAGATATTCACATCAGTATACTTCTTCTTCTTCATATGCTCATTGCTAATACTAATTAGCTAATTTGTTTATAGCACTAAAGTCGCTGCACACTAAGGGCCTGATTCAGACCCGGACGCTATCAGCCGTTCGCCCGCAGGTGGTTCGTCCGTCCAAATGTCAAACCAAGTGCTCGTACGAGTGATCGCTCGTAGCGAGTCTTCTGTCCCCTATTTCCACTACCCCTCCTCTAGCTAACGAGCATCCGAAATAGCGAGCGCACTACTCGTTTTTGGATGAAGTGTTCGCTCGCACAAGTACGACCGGAAGTAGGCCTGTCATTTGTCGATTGCCGTGAATCGATTGGTGGCAATCATTACCTTAATTGACTTAATTGTTGCTCGTAAGTTTTGAATGTTGTTTTTTTTTGGAATGTCAATAAACTTTATTGTTTGTTTTGTGTTCATTTTGGTCCGTAGAATCCAATCACTTTTAACGGGAAACTTGTTTTTTTTCAATCCAAAGGCAGTTTCTTTTATTTTTTCTTAGCTTTTAATTTGATTTTAAATTATGAAATTGTTTGATTTCCAGCTTGTTGCTAACGCATCCAAATGCAGCAAGCCAATCATAAGTCACAATATATTTTTAGGGGTTGTCCACATGACTCACACATTAACCAATAGAATGCTTCATATTATTTATGAAAGTACATTAGCCAATCAAAATTTATGGGTCCCTGTAATAAAACTGATTTGTGTAAAAAAAAAAACATTGCCATCATGAGAGCCAGTGCTTTCACACGGCGGGAGCTACTGGTGCTGACGGAAATAATAGATCGCCGTATAATGGACATGCCGCCCCCAATCACCAACCAACGCAAGTGCCGCGCGTACGGCGCAGGCTGCGGGCAGTTGGCTTTCGGCGGACCATCGGCCAATTGGAACAGCGGTGGTCCGATTTACGACGCCGGTCCCCACACCTGCTTGGGCATCTTTGGATGAGGATCCATCGGCGTAAGTGGATATTTGAATGTTTATATATCTCTGACAATCTGTTGTTACTTTTTGTCTTTGCTAATGTAAATTTGCATTAATGCGTGTGCATGTGTACAGTATGCGTTTTTTTAGGCCTAAATGACACCTTGTTTTTTTTTTCTCACGATTAATATTTTCTTTTGGTTTCATGTTTTAGCTTTAAAATATTTTTGGGTATACATATTTGCTAATATTACAAATGATACATCATTTAGGTCAGGAGCAGATACGGAGACAAAGAAGGAGGCCTGCCTGACCCCTCTCCCCAACTCCCACCATCTCCTCCCCTGCCCACTCCTCCCAAATTTCCCCACCCTCCCCTGACCTGCTCATCCCTATTTCCCCTCCCTCTCCTGCTCCCCAAATACAAATAAACCCTCCCTCCCCTGTCCTACCCATCCACATTCCCACACCCTCCCCTGATGCACCCACTCCTCAATCCAACCCCTCCCCTTTATCCCCCATGGACATTTCTCCCCCGTCTACACCCATCCACTGGCCCACTTTGGAGGAAGAGGATCTGGCCCAACCTGGCCCTCAACCTGCAGGTATTTTGTTTATGATGTTTTCATTTTTTGTGCTAAAATGTGCACTATATGCATGCACTGTTGTATCCCTGCCTACAATCTAAGAGCAGTCCTTTTTTTTTGGGTGGTATTTTTTTTAAAATTGACCTTCAAAATTTTTTATTTTTTTTTATTTTTTAATAGACATTTTTTCTTTCTGTCTAATTTTTCTTTATTTTTTGTCTTAATTTTTGGCACAATTTATTCCTGTTTCAAAAAATAAAAGAAAAAATTAAAAAACATATGCCAGAACCAAATACAAGTTTCATTGTGATGTTTAAAATGTATACACTAAAATCAATATGCAAATGGTGTAAGGATTATTTAAGTTCCCAAAGTGATTGTTCAAACCACTCTTCTCATGTCCATGTTTATTTTTTGGGGGTTTTTGTGGCAATTGCTAATTTTTGCAAATTTTTGATAACACTATAGTTTGGCATCAATTAGCATGGTATTTAAATTTTATTTAAGTGTCAATAATCCTGTTTTTCTTGTATGTATTTGTTTTACAAATCAAATTTAATTTAAATACATATTTGTCTTTCTACAGACCCAAGGATGCGTGAACGTGCCATTTTGGGGCAGATCGTGGAAATGCGAGGACATTTGGTGCAGCTCCTGGTTGCAATGAACCATTTGATTGTTTTGCTGCGCCATTAATTTTTTGATTTCTTCTATTTTGTTAATAACATTTTTTTGTTTAAAACAATCTCATTTATTGAGTCCCAAATTAGCTCACAAGGTCATTTTGTTTTATTTTTATGGTGTAAACATTTGTGTTTATGGAATTTGCATAGGAAAATGCAAACAATGTGGCATACCAAATTCAGGGAGTATGTCATCTTTTAAAGTTAAACTTTTCACAAAAAAGTGTTTTCCTAGACTTTAAATACATATTTTGACATTCCAAAAATTGGTCCAAATGTCATTCAATCCATAAGGTTTTTTGAAAAATACCTTATATCATTATTTTAGTTAATCCAAAAAATCCATGCAACTCCAAAAATTAAAAAAAAAAATGAGAAAAGGTAGGCCCACTATGAAAACATGTTGTTAATTGTTATGTGTTTTTTTTATTTTTTAACAACCCCAACAACCCCAAAATAAATTTAAAAAACAAAAACCCAATTAAGTTAAAAGAGAATGTCCATTTGCTGGTTTTTCATGTAAAATAAACAAATAATTTTAAAAGTCATTTATTAAACAATATATGACAATAAAAAGTAAATACACACAAAGAATGGCAACAAAAAATCAAGAACTGCTTGAAGATGGTGCATGCCAACATGTTGTCCCAAAATCAGGTAAGAAACACATTTGTCCAGGTGTAAAGTTCATTTTGGAGTCATTCATGTCACAGGCGAGCATTTTCAGGAAGTTAGAAGGTTGTTGTTTGGATTTTGCATTAAAAAAAAAAAAGGTTAAAATTCAAAACATAGGATAGTAAACACACATAATTTTCAGTCTTCACAATGTCAACACATGTAAAACCAAGGAAAATCAAATACCTGAAAAAGCGGGAAACATCATAATCAAGCATGGCCCCCCCTGACACTCTCCTCCAACCAACCTCGGGGAGGCCATCCTCAGGCAAGGCATCCTCTGGCTGCATTAGGACACCACTCCTTATGGCGATGTTGTGAAATATCCCACACAGGACCACAATTTTGGAAACCATAGCCGGCAAATACATTAGGTCGCCACCAGAGCGGTGGAGGCATCGAATCGGCCTTTTAAAAGGCTGATACAATGCTCCACCACCTGCCTGGTGGCAGTAAGTGTGGAATTATATTGAGTTTGCGGCCCTGGTGTGGGAACCAAATATGGAGTGAGCAGCCAGGGCGTGCAAGGGTAACCACTGTCTCCTGTGAAAAAAAAAAAAATGCAGTACCATTTCTAAGTCAACAGTGTTTGGTTTTCAAATTAGGGGTACCACTTTCCCAGAAGCCATGCGTCACCAGCTTGTAGGTTGTTTAATTTGTGCCAAAGCCCTGATTGCCGGATGACAAATGAATCATGTGCACTTCCTGGAAATTTGGCATTCAGGGACAGGATCTGGAGGGAGGCATCACATACCACCATTACATTCAACGAATGAAAATGCTTGCGGTTCCTAAATATGGCCTCCAGCGCTGCTGGAGGCTGAAGTGGTATGTGAGTGCCATCCACAACCCCTATGATGTGTGGGAAGCCTGCAATTTGGTAAAAATTCTGCTTCACCAGATTTAGGGAACCCATATCCAATGGCATATTAATAAAATGATGTAGGTGCTTAAACAGTGCATCCATAACCGCCCTCAGAATCCTTGAAAGGATGATTGGGAAATGCCTGCAACAATCCCAACTGTGGTCTGGAAGGTTTCCTGAGGCACAAAAATGTAACACCGACATTAACTGTGTAAGTGGTGGTATTGCTGTTGGATTGTTAATTTGCCTTTCAAGATCACTCTCTATTAATGAAAGATTGTCTAGGATGATTTGGGGTGGTAGGCGATACCACCATAAAACCACATCATCAGGCATTCCAAAAAGGGTGACATGTGTTCTAAATATCTGGAGCCTTGCACGCTTACGAGGATGTTCAGGTTGGTCGGGGTCATGGACCATTGCCACTATAATTCGCCCAACATCAATCTGAAATGTTAGACAATGTAGTTAGTTTAAAAATATTTATAAGTAAGAAAATATACTTATCTTTTTGACAAATTAAGACGAATCTTACAGGGTTAGGCAGTGACATCTTGAAGAAAACCTACGAATTAGATTTAACATAAATAAAAACTCCAAAAAAAAATAAAAATAAAGACAGCCTAAGGCAAAAATCTAAAGAATGCATGCACTACACAGATGTTGTTAGTGTCTGATTTAATTCAATTAATCCAATGTACGCTAATGCCACAGACAGGAGCTGTGCAAAATATACGCAATAGAGGACCAAAAATACTGCTAAATGGTACGCTAACGCCACAGACAGGAGCTGTGCAAAATATATGCAATAGAGGACAAAAACTACCACTAAATGGTACGCTAACGCCACAGACAGGAGCTGTGCAAAATATACACAATAGAGGACCAAAAATACCACTAAATGGTACGCTAACACCACAGACAGGAGCTGTGCAAAATATACACAATGGAGGACCAAAAATACCGCTATAAGGTATGCTAATGCCACAGATAGGAGCTGGGCAAAATATATGCCAGACATTTCGCATTTTTGATGGCCAAATAATCATTTGGGCCCCCCCCAAAAAAGGCAGAATGATATCCCTTAAAAAACATGATAAATGTTAACAATAAACAGGGTCTAATGTATCGCAATAAACACTTACCGTACAAAGACAATCCCGAAACTCGAAAGGCAGTCCACAAGACGAAAAGGAGATAAACTTTAAAAAAAAAAAAACTAAAAAAAAAAAAAGCGAACCACAAAACTTACCTCAAAACCAAAAAAAAACTTATTAGAAAAACGCAAAAATGCAAAAAACATAACCACTCGACAACTCTCAGCAAATCCAAACACCTTCACAATCATCAACTCCGCACCTAGAACATCCACCAACAACTTCTATCAACCCACACCAAAACAAGGCCACAAAAAAGCCTTAAATAGACCTAGCTTTCCCGCTCAAATCAATGATGCTCAATAGATGTGCCAGTATAATGCACACGCATCTATAAAAATGTCACGAGAGGCCACAATGGGTCTGCTGAATTCAAGGGTTGAATCATATCCACTGAACAGCAGCAAAGCCAAATCGGGGACCAAACAGTAAGTAGCTCCAAATGTAAAGTTAACACACCAAAAAAAAAAAAAAAATTTATAATGTTTGTTATTTTTTTTGGAAGGTGTTGAGACTGACAATGAGGAGGCTGCGGGGCCTAGTACCCAGGCCAGGGCCAAATGAAAAAGGCAGCTACAATTCACAAGAAAGGAGATGGAGGCTTTGGTGCAACACTGCGTGGTTAACCTGGCACAGGCACCCCGAAATATGGGTGCAAGCCAGAGATGGAAACTGTGGGAGGAAATAGCCAGTGCTGTCAATGCTGTGGGTGATTTTGTCCAATCACCCAAAGAAGTGAAACGCCGGTAAGTAAATGATAGAACCTATTTCCACAATTCTAAAAACTTAATTAAAAAAGTAAACATACATTTTTAACCAACAGATGGAGCGACTTCAAATATCGGCTCAAATAAAAACTGGCTGATAGGGCTAGGCATGCAGGGGGGACAGGTGGTGGGCCAACTCCTGTGTCATTGGAGTTAACCGATTTGGAGGAACTGGCACAGGGGTGTGTGCAGGAAGAGGAGGTCTTTGGCATGTCCAACAAGGACACAGACATGCCAGACTTTGCGGCTCCACATGTTCCTGCAGGTAAATTTTTCTACAATGTTTGAACAACTTGTTTAAATACAAAGACAAATGTACTAATATTTTTTTGATCTCTCTTTTTCACAAGGGGACAGAAGAGGACGAGTCTGCTCCAGAACTGAGGTTTGGCCACAGTAGATCTGCTGGCTCCGCAGGGGAGGAAGCAGTATTTCCGGCTGTGGACCCTGTGGCGGACAGTCCAGGGCCTTCCTCCTCGCAGGCAGTGGCCCTTCTCACAGATTTCAATGATAAAATGGAAAAAAACACAGAGATTCTGGTGAGGATGGACGCCAATCTGCTACGGGTGGTGGCCGCCCTGGAGGAAAACGCTGCTGCCAATGTCAGAATAGCTAATGCCCTGGAGCAGCTCGTCCACCTGCGCATGTTGGAGCCGGCCTCCCTTCCTGCCGGAACATCAGAGCCCTCCACCTCTGGCGCAACTTCGGCCATCCCTCCAAATGTGCCTAGCCCTATGCCTAGCACAGAGGAAACACCAGCTACCTCTGCCCAGCCACGCTGGACAACCAGACAGACAAAATCATGCTCCCTCCAACATCAAGCCAAGCATGGGAGAAGGCATTGACAGCACTGGCTAATTTCTCCAAATTCTATCTCTGTGTTTGCCCCATATTTTGGCTACACCAATCCTCCCTCTCCTTTCTTGTGAATTGTATTTTTTTAACATTATTTTTTTGTTTGAATGTATAAAAATGTATACATTGGCTGTAAAAAAACCAACATTTGTCAAGAAATGACAACATTTAATTTTACCAGAAACAAAAATCCATTCTTCCAAAAATGTGTGTCCAATTCATTAGCAAATGGCTGAAAGGGACTGGAACAAACATACTTAAATACATAACAAAGGTCATATAATTAAAAAAATATTTCAAACCAAAAAACATAAGGTAACAGGTAGGTAAACAATAACACAAGCAAAGCAATTAGTAGATGATTGTGTTTCTGTATTGTAACACAATTGTCCCCAAAAATTAGACAAAAAAAAAATTGTTGGCCTTTTTAAAAAACAAAAAAAACTATCTACAACATGCGTACGGAATTTAGCCAAAAAACAAGCATTTTAACCTTTATTTAAACTTAATTTTGTGATTGCTGTGATTACAAAACCCAAACAAATAGGAACACAACATGCATTCCAAATTTAGCTAATAAATCATGGCCATTGAAAATCACCTTCTCGCAAGTGATCCAATTATTAGGTGATTGGTCTTGTGCCTTGTAAAGGAGAATAGCAAAACATCGATTCACTAAGGGAGCTACGAAGAGACCATCGTCTTTGCGAGATCCAATACCCTACCACAAGCTGAATGAGCAGTAATAATGGAAACTGGATCACACAGTGACCTGTACAAAATAGCGTCCACATTGGACGTTCGCACAAGATAATACATGTGCGCCCAAAAAACTGCTTGCATTTTCTCATCTCCACCCCCGGTACCACCCCTAAATGGAATATTCTGTCAATTAAATGACATAGGTCACTTCCTGTTCTCTGTATATACGAGCGAACGAAAAATGACAGCAATAATCTGGCCACACATACGCAATGAGAACCGGACGCATGCGTGGTTTAAAACAATCGAATGCGTACGAGCGGACGGCTGATAGCGTCCGGGTCTGAGTCAGGCCCTAAGTAAACTATTCAAATAATTTTTATATTAGCAGATCACCTATATCTCTTGAGATAGCTGACACCTATAACCAGATGGGAAAGTGCATTCAGTTACATTGCTATATATACTTCTCTGTATAACTGAATCCAGGTGGCGCTTATATATATTTTACTTGTTTCAACACCACAACACTCATTAATTTCATGTTTGCCTCCCATTTTGATTTGTATATTTGCTGACTGGCACAAATATCCATGAACAGAAGCAGGTTTTAAAATGTGTCCCTAAAGTTATGTGCCCCAGGAACTGTGTGTAGCAGTCAGGTTTCACCAGCTGCACAATACATTTCCAAATTTCCTTAATTTAGATACAGTTGTTGCCATATTACATTGATCTGTTTATGGACACTACATGTATTATAATAATAACATACATAGTACTACAAATTTGCAAAGTCTTGATTTGTTTCTCCATTTTCCTCTCATGCTGGTCATTCACTAGGATGGTTTTGGGCCGATTGCCAATTTTTGACGCGCCGTATGATGAATCGTGTAGAAATTGTGTATTTTTTAAGTAGCATATGATCTAATGCGTGCTCCCGCAGCTCCTAAACCATACAGTATGATCAGATGTGCAGTGCATACGATCCATCGTAATATGTGCAGATCATACCGTGTATTTTGTTCATGTGATGCATCTTGCGTCCATTCATGTCATTTCAATGACTTTTTCCTGATGAGTGCGTGAGGCACACGATCAATCGTACAAAGAAAATCAACAAATCATGTGACTGGGACTCAGGGAGCTTCGGGGAGTTGTATGGTGAATCATCTTATCTTATGCTGCTCGTACTCTAGTGTATGGCCAGCATTAGTGTTGTTTCCACTAAGTGTTGCATATCACTATATCATGCCTCAGTTGCTTAAATGCTTCCTAGAGGAGATGAGCTAGTTGGAGTCTGGTACTAAAATACACACAACAAAAGAAAACAAATATCAGTACTCAGGGTAGCACAAATAAATCCTAATATTTCATACTGACTCATCTTTTTTAAAATGAGCAGTTTTTAAGACATTGGGATCTGTTAGAGAAAGAGACCTTTGTATAATACAATACAGACACCAGCAAAATATTATATAGCCTGCAGGTTCATTAATTTATGATTTGTTTGTTTTTATATTTACTTTTCTCCTGTCCATCCTGCCAATCACCAGTGCCATTGATAATGTGATGTGTTCTGCATTACTTATAAACCTTACTTGTTATAAAAAGTTCTGAAATAATTCACACAAATGCAGATTCTAAAATAAATGACAAGGCTTTTACTTAAAGACAGCTTAATTATACATGTATGTTGCCAGTGCAGATTTACAACAAAAGCATAGGTTATACAAGCAGCAGTGGAAATAATTTGCAATGATTAGCACAGCCTAACAGGACAGCAGTCTGCCAATTTTCATACATACATATCATCACCCCCGACTCTCGACCTATGCCCTCTCCACATTCTCTGACTACCTTCCCCTCCCTCTTTCACTCACAAGCTTTATACTATGCTTCTAGCTATACCTCCAGTTAATCCAATGGGGAATATTAATTTAATTAATATTCATAAGTGCTAGGTATTAATTGGTTATGGGTGTCTTAACCATAATATTGGCACTATTCTGTGTTATCTTTCTGTTCACATGTATAATTCTAACATGATTGCTCATTTAGCCTTTATTTCTAACTATTGCAGACAAATGCTATCTTGATTTAACTATTTTTGTTTATAAAATTCCTGAGACTTGCTGTCTACTATTCTGCACACACTAAAACTGACACATTTTAAACCCATAATTCTTATTGCTAAAACATTGTAAATAGCAGTTTAACCTATACATACCTCCGCAGTTAATCACACCTGCATAGAAATAAAACACTAATCTGTATATACTTTTTAATACATCATTTAACATACATTTAGCTAAAATATTAAACAAAATGGCTGCTGCATCAGACACACACACTTGCTTACTTTAGCGAGAAAATAAAGGCCTTATCCTCTCTATGCCTAAGGTTATTCGACAAATGCAGCCTTCGGCAACTCACACAACTATACGAATATAATCTCAATAATTTCTATGTGCTCTTAATTGCAATGCAGGAAATAATAAAATACAGCATGCATATATTCGTGAATTGCGGATGAGACATGTACATCCACATATTTCTGTATTATCACCATAATAAGGCAATGTATTTGGACATATATAGGACCAGAACCATATTAATTATAATATATGACACTTTCATCATATTTCAGAAATTGCTGGAAATATGGCATATGTACAGAAGACAACGGTATAGTTTCAGGGACTTAGTTATTTTGTGTATGCTTTGGTGCCATTTTTTTTTAGGAAATGGCCCGTGGGCATCTGCCTACAGGTCCCTTTCAGTCTTAAAATAGCCCTGTCTAATATTCTGTCCACACAGAGTCAGTATGTGCTACTTCTTTTACACCAAAGTTCCGGGTCTGACCCGGGGGTTGGAACAGGGTTCCAATCCAGAATTTAACCCTTTGACACTGCGGCGCTGACAAAGGATATTCCTGTGTTGTGCCATTCACACTGGAGCTGGGTCTACAGTGACCCAGCTCTTCCAGCATTGTAGTGGATGTTTGAAGATGAAGATAATGTCTTCTCCATGTGCCACTGAAGCCGGCCAATCGGACGGCATGCGGCATGATCCAGGTCATCATGACCCAGATCACGCTGTTTACACTGCAGGGTTGTTTCCATGTTAAACATTGCAAGTTACCTGGGTTGGATTGCTGGGTCACTCGACCAGGAAATCAAACCCTGTCCCCTTTTACACCTAGAAGAAACCCAGGTTAACCCTGCAATAACCTGGGTTTTAGCTCTGGTGTAAAAGGGGTAAATGTAGTCAGGGCTATTTTTCTGTGAAAAAAAAGGTTCAGGAACTGTGCAAGAAGCTATTGGGGATGGAGCTATAGTAAAACAATTATATATACATTTTATATACTTATATATCTTTATTTTATACATTTTGGCCCGTTCTATTTAATAAGTGGTTCAGGAAGTTCTTGCTTGTAGACTAGGAATTTGAGGAGAGTAGAAAACCATCATTTATTTGTACTGATTATGATATAAACAAGTGTTCTAGACATGATCATCTTTTATTTTTTGGACATTACAGAACCTATGAGTAATTCAACTCTGAGTTTAAAATGAAACATGCACTCCTCCATATAGAATAGTTTTTGCCATGACTATGCAGTTTCTGCATAATTTAATTAAAAACCTGCTTGATTACTAGGCCTGTCAGATATGTTTACAGGTTGTGTTTCTGTTAATGTTTCATTTGTTGTTCTCATTCTGCTTATATTTTGTAAAGATGATAGTTAGTCTATTTTAATGAGCTAACACTATTGACTCATGTGAGACATTATGTTAGTAACATAATGTCAGTAATGGCTTATCTCTGCCATGTTAATTGCATGAACAACAAGTGTTACACATCATAGTAACTGGTCCCTTTGTGAGCAGTAAAGAGTTGTAAAGAGTTTATATACTTCAAATACAGTAGAAATTACTAATACTTTGCAGGGACAGTTTGTGGTACATTTACTAAGCATCATTTATGTTTTTATTTTGTGATTTTACATTAGATTTACTAATGGCAAATTTTACAAAGATGCACAGAAAAACATAACTTTAAATGGCATTAGACAGTAGTGGACCATTGGACTGACTATTCATTATTTTACATAAACAAGATTATAGACCCCAAATTTACTAGCCAATGGTTAGTTAAATCTGAGAGAACCCACGAAAAACCCACAGAAGACATGTCAAAAAGTTTATAGACTAGAATTTTATAGATGATTTTGTAACTAAAATGACATTCTATTCATACAAGCTTCATCAGGGTTCCTATAAACTGGGACATAACCACCCAGAGCAATGTGCTTTTAGGAAATATGGCAGCAAGAAGATTGTTACTGCTCAGCATTTACCTGAACTATGCACTACTCCACCAGCTGACTGCGAGAATGCAGAAACTGAGGAGGATCAGCCACTTTCTGAGGTACTGCAGAGCCTATCCAAACCTAAATGTGAGAATATAAAGATGTTCTACCTTAATCATAACAACTTAATGGACCTGTATGACCTTGTCATGACTATTTAGATAGAGAGGTTCTATTATGGGACACATGTAAACTAAATCAGTGATATAAAATGTTTACAAATTAACCTTTATTGTCAGTGGTAGTTCTAGGGGTGGGCTAGCAGGGCTATCACCTGGGGTGCTGTGGCCTGTGGGCGCAGCCACATTCACCCTGCTGTCGCTGCCTAATCTGACAGCACCCGCCTGCTCTTGCCCACTGCTGGCTGACACAATTACACTGCCTGCTCTTGCCCACCGCTGGGACTCTGGCATCCTTGCCCACCCACTTGGAGTCCCAGTCTCCCAGCAACCCTCCTAGAATGCCGATGACAGGAGTGACAACATTGCGCATGGCATTCTGGAAGCGGCCGCGGAAGACAGAAGATAGATTAGCAGCAGCAAGGGGGAGGGACACACCTATCTTCCCAATTTAAGCCCTGCACCCCCCTCCCCAGCAAACAGCTCCACCCAGATAAATGGCACCCACTCACCTTGCAAGTGGCGCCCCGTGATGCAGTGCACAGGGACATTTTGCAGCCCCACATTTACTATTTTCTTAATTTTATATTTTTGTCCATCAATGGCCACGCCCCCTTTCAGGCCATGCCCCCAAAGCTCACAGCATTGAAGAAAGCTCTTGCCCTGAGCTCCACTAACTCTGTAACTGGCCGTGTTTTTGTACTAAGATAAAATGAAAGTAAATTATATATAATTAGATATGTGAGTTGTGTTTATTATTTCTCCCTGTCAGGTTCTGTATCTGTTACAAAACAGGATTTATTGACCTATTAAATACAAATATTTCAACCTGTATTATATCTTGGAGAATTTAAATGTAGTACTTACTGTACATTATATTTCCACATATGTAATTACTCTATTATTGTATATTCATGAGGTTAGGATAAAGTAGAGTATAATCATCCTATTCAATTACTAATTTCTGATATAAGTTTCCTGTAGAATATAATTGGATAAGAGCTATACAGTATACAGTAATTATTTTCTCAGTCTCTTACATCCGCAGCAGAGTGGTAACAATTTGTAAATTTTGCTGCTTGAGGCTTATTCCTAATGGTTACACAAATAACAGAATGACACAATCGTAGCTCCTTCCAAACCAGATCTATATTTATCCTCATCATAATAAAATAGCAGCAGGATAATGTTTATTCTATGATCAAGCAGTCTGAGGTGATTACTGGTTAAATACATTTTGGAGTCTTATAAAATAAGTTATAGTCACTCTTGCCAGGTTGACTAAGGGTTAGGATTCTTGTTTTATAGTACACAAGTTCTTGTCGACGTATGTTCTTATTTTTAAATCTCACCCACGGTCCTGGACAGGGGCGGATTGTGAAATTAAAGTGGCCCTGGAAAAACTGTGGAAGAGGCCCCATGTGCGCGCGGCCGAAAAAGTGGGTGGGGCTTAGTTGCAAGGGGTGTGTCCTAATGTAAAATGCCATGCTCGCAAGCCACTCCGCCCATTTTATCATGCTGGGGGCATGCCCACCGCTCCAGGAGCTGATAGCCATGCCCCAGTCCTAAGCACAGCGAGCATGTGAATGTGCATTTTCTTACCTGTATGATTTCTCTGCAGCAGGGAACCTCTGGAGAAATTGATCCTACCTGGACAGACAGTGTCTTGAGTCGGTATTCATTATTCATGCAGGAGATCACATTGTCCGGAAGCCGCCTGTTTGTGTAGGAATAAAGCCAATGTCATCAACATGCAACCAGAATACATAGTAACAGAAGAAGGCCCCCTTTCTCTCTCGTCATGTTCCCTTAGCACAGAATATCCTCACTCCCCAGACAGATCGTCCCTTAGAAAACAATATCACCCTCCCCCACAGACAGCTCATCTCCCCCTAGTACAGCAGATGATCTCCACAGACAGCTCATCTCCCCCTAGTACAGCAGATGATCCCCACAGACAGCTCATCTCCCCCTAGTACAGCAAATCCCCCCTTCCCCAGATCATCTCCCTTAGCACAAAATAGGGAATCGGTATGAAATACCAATGGATGGGGTGCCGGCTGTCAGTACACTGACAGCAGCATCCCGTTGTTTCAAATCCCGACAGGGGAATGGTGAGTACTGCTCCCCTGTCCTATTTACCCCCTAACCCACACACACACACACACGACACCCATAGCCGCGCACACACACACACGACACCCATAGCCGCACACACACACACACGACACCCATAGCCGCACACACATACACGACACCCATAGCCGTGCACACACACAAGGCCCCCATAGCCGCACACACACACACACATACGACACCCATGGCCGCACACACACATACACGACACCCATAGCCGCACACACACACACGACACCCATAGCCGCACACACACATAAACGACACCCATAGCCGCGCACACACACAAGGCCCCCATAGCCGCACACACACACACACATAAGTCACCCATAGCCGCACACACACACACGACACCCATAGCCGCACACACACATACACGACACCCATAGCCGCACACACACATACACGACACCCATAGCCACACACACACATACACGACACCCATTGCCGCACACACACACACGACACCCATAGCCGTACACACACAGATGACACCCATAGCCGTACACACATGGGACACCCATAGCCGCACACACACGGGACACCCATAGCCGCACACACACACACGACACATATAGCCGCACACACACACACACGCAGTGCCCTTACTGACAGATACCACTTTCTGACACAGATAAAGACACTTACTGACACAGACAATTACTGACATCTACCCCTTACTGACACAGATACAACTTACTGGCACAGACACCACTTACTGACAGACAGTACTTACACCACTTACTGACACAGACAGTACTTACACCACTTACTGACACAGAAAGTACTTACTGACACAGACACCACTTACTGACACAGACACCACTTACTGACACAGACAGTACTCACAACACTTATTGACACAGACACCAGACACACAACACACAGACTTAATTAATATGCATTCATAAAGCACACAGCCTTCATGATATACACAACAACAACAACCCCCCCCCCCCCTTTCCTTACCATTAGCACTCACCTTTCTGGGCTCCTCTCTCTGGTCACACACAGCACAGAGCTGAGAGATGGGCTGGCTGTGAGACTGAGCAGATCCTGGCAGCTGTCCAACAATGTGCTCAGGCAGTCTGCCGGGCCTGGAATTAGGTAAAAGATCTCCCCTCCCCCCCTGCCCCGATTGTCTCCTCTCCTGGCTAGTGGCTTCACCTCTAATTGTACTAACCAGGTCCCTGAGGCTCCCAGGCAGCCAGCCCCGATTGTTTCCTCTTCACTCTGTCCCCTCCCCAGGCTGTGAAGTTACAGTTTAGCTTCACAACCTGTGGAGGGGACAGAGTGGAGAGGAGACAATCGGTGTTGGCAGGCAGGCATGGTGGCCCTCCCCTCCTCCTCCGTGATTCACTTACCGCCGCCGGCCATGGACCAGCTCCTCCTCTGTGTGGTGCTTGCTGTCTGTGATGAAGCAGCAGCAGCACCTTCCCTGGGTGGGTGGGGATTAAAAGGAAAGCCTCACATCAGAGAGGCTGGCTGGCTGGCTGGCCGGCTGGTCGGCTGGCTGGCCTCTTAACTAGCTGCGACAGGCAGCTGACGGGCTGCCTGTCATGCAAACACAGGGACAGCCTGTGATGTGAATCGGGGGGGCGGGGCCACAGATCACAAGCGGCCCCACTGACCAATCGGCCCACCGGGATTTATCCCGCTGAATATAACGGCCAATCCGCTCCTGGTCCTGGAGGCTGTAATTGTGAATGGAACTTTTGTATTTCTCTTTTATCACTGAAACACCATTATATCAGCAATAATAGTGTGTGCACTTAATATACCCACATATTAATCTCCATGTGATTTGTTGCAAATCATTATATTTAAGTAGTGGTATTTATAGTTTGCTCCACATTTGTTAATTTTGTGTCCTGCAATTAATAATCTAAAAGCAGTGAGCAGTAAATTCCATTTTAATTATGTACAATTCTTACTTTTAAGGGTATTCTTATAGCATTGTTGGGCACAGTACAGCCAAATGATTAGGCCAGCACTGTGTTGATCAAAATGTTGTAGACACACTCCCTTCCTTTGTTAGGCAGATAGCACCACTGATTCTGTATGCTCCTGTACTTTCCCCTTATTTGGCTATTCCTATGTCCACTGCGAACATAGGGGCTGATTCACTACCATAGGCAACTGCGATGACACATGCAATTGGTCAATTGTTGCGTTCTGCGCAATCATATGCATCGCAGTGCACGTGCACAAACTAGCCACTGTAAATAAGGACTGCGATCACAGCGGGTACACAGACCTTCTGTTACGGTTCTCGCACAGTTGTGTAAGACCTCTAGAGCCAGGGAGAGGATCTTCCACCAATAACAGCCACCCGCTGCTCCCTTAGTGAGTTATTTACTCGCTGGTACTTAGCTGGCCGCCTGGATTTATGCCTCCAGCAGTAGAGGCTTACCCAACCCACGAGATACCGCTGGACTGATCACAGATAATGGGTCTCAGGAATGTCCAGGGACAGTGATGCAGCTGGGTAGTCAGGCAATGAGTGGCATGACAAAACTAATTGCTGCAGGGCAGCAGCAACCTGGACTGGACTAGACAAGACAAGAATAGACTATGGCAAGACTGACAGAAAATAGACACAAACTGGACGGACACAACAAAAATAGACACAAGGTACTAGATGACCTTGCGGGCCGTGGTGCAGCTATCACAGCCAAGATGAGATGCAGGTTATGATGCGGCCTTGCGGGCCGTGATGCAGCTTTGACAGCCGAGACGAGATGTAGGCTATGACGCGGCCTTGTGGGCCATGATGCGGCTATGACAGCCGAGACGAGATGCAGGCTAAGGTGTGTCTGGAGCAATATGGCAGACAGGTGAACTCAGGCATGACAGGAACACAGGCAGGAAGCAGACTGACATGGCTTGGCTGGACTCTGGAATCAATGTGCCACAGGCAGCAGCAGGATATATTCCACAGGTAAATATTAAACAGACAAATTGGTGCAGGACACTGGAACTTTGGAACTTGGAGAGACCGACAAAAGTTCAGACTTCAGAGAGACATGCATACATTGGTTGTCAGACAGTATAACCGGCATGAACTGAAGGGCTAACTGAAACTTAAAGGAAGCAGGATCCAATCAGAACCAATTCCTGGAGATGATTACTAACCCAAGGCATGTGTGTATTAGCTCTGCAAAGAGACAGCTAATAATTAGTGTACACCTGAAGCAAACACACATACAGACATGAATGACAGGTATGATAAAACAAAGGCAAGATAGGATTTCCAGCTTCCTGCAAAAAGGCCAGAACAAGGATAGAACATGATGCAGTATCCCAGTAACAACTATGACTGGGAACTGCCACCAAGATGATTTGCTCCGCAAATCCTAACACCTTCATAGAGTGATTGACAGGAAGTGCCATTTGTGGGTGGTGACAAGGGGGCTGGTTGGAGAAATGTAGGTATGCCAGTGCGTTTCCACGCCATTTCAGGGATGTGCATGTGCATAAATTAGCCACTGCGATATCCTGCACAGTCTGAGGTCTCATAACGTGCATAGTTGTTAGCAATTTCTGAGTAAGATCAGGGCTTGTGTAAGTGTGTGTGAGGCTGCAATATATATTTTAACAAGAATACTAGCATTCTGTTCTACTGCACAGATCTAATATATTATGCAGAAATGTCTGTTAAATACATTTTACATGAAAAATGTATTATAGATTCATGACCGAAAATATAATTATATCTTATTTCTTAGTTAATAGCCCTATGAGATATTTCTCAATTACATTTTATGAGAAGGGCTTAAAATATAAAATGTGATACCATCTTCAATTCATTATAAATTCCATGTATTTTTAAATAAACTTATTTCTAATTGAAAATTTAGGATAACATTAGTTCTTCATTATTATAACCTGAATATAAATAATCCTATAGAAATATAAACAAATATTTTATATTGAAATCATTTTATTATTTTTCTGTCTGCTGCACTCTGCTGTGAGGTTCGACCGGGACCCCAACCACTCCATTAGGCATCCCAGACCAATTGCCAGCCCTCTGTGAAGTTTTCATACAAATCCATCCAGTGGAAGGCCCAGAACAGGCTTTCCTGGTCAAAGTTCTGCCCAGCATACACCAATGGGAGGTCCGACTAATATGTCTGCTGGGATCCAATGTTACCACTCTGAAGTTTTTATCCACATCCATCCAGTGGAAGGCTTAGAACAGGCTGCCTGGGTCAACATTCTTCCCAGAGTACATCAACAGGAGGCCCAACCGGCACCCTAACACAACAAAAACTTGGAAAGGATCCAATTGGAGCACCTTGCATTGGTTTCATTCCAATCAGTGCAGAGGTATATCTTCAACTTATTAAGTTTTATTATGTGATGTTGTCCAAATCCATCCACTAGATGGCCCAAGATAGACTAGCTGAGTGAAAATTATTCCTGGAGCACTCCACCTTGAGGTCCGACTTGCACTTCAACCACTCCTTTATGCATCCCAGTCCAAATGCCACCCAGTCCAAATCCATCCAACAGAAGGCCCAGAAAAGGCTCACATGTTCAAAGTTCTGCCAAGCATACTCCAATAGTAGGTCTGACTGAGCCTCTCTAGTATGTATTCTGGGATCCAATGGTACCATCCAAGTTTTCATCCAAATCCATCCAGTGAAAGGCTCATTACAGGCTCCCCGATTCTGGACAGCCTCTCTGGGTCAAAGTTCTTCTTGCACACTCTGCCGTGAGATCCGACTTGAATCCAAACCACTCCATTAGGCAGCCCATACCAATTGCCACCCCTCTGGGAAGTTTTCATTCAAATCCATCCAGTGGAATGCCCAGAAATGGCTCCCTAGTCAAAGTTTTGCACTGCATCCTTGGTTCAAAGTTCTGCCCAGCATACACCAATCGAAGGTCCTAGTATGTTTTCTGGGATCCAGTGTTAATACTCTATGATGGGGTTTCAATCAGGAAACCGGCTGACGTAAGCCCGACAGTAAGCTTCCCGATTGCTTTATCCCAGCAAGGGTTAAATGACAGGTGTCTAAATCTAGATGCCTGTCATTTTTCTGATGCTAGAAGACCGGCGCCTGGCATTCCGATTGATGGGATGCTGGGGGCTGCGAACAGACAACCATGGGGGGGAGGGTTAGCTTTAGTGCACCCAGGGGTAACTTAAGGTTAGGCACCCCCCCGGGAGGGTTAGGGTTACGATAGGGGGTTAGGTTTAGGCACTTAGAGGGGGGATTAGGGTTAGGCACAGGGGGGAGGTTAGGGTTAGGCACCCCTAAGGAGGGTTAGGGGGGTTAGGTTAGTTTGTACTTACCTAGGGATGATTGGGATTTCCAGTGCTGTTGGGCTACCACTGCTGGGATCTCTGCATCTGTCAGGCTGCCGATGCCGGGAATCGAACTGCCAGCCATGCGTCAGCCGGTATTTCATACCGAATGCCTATGATGTAATCCCCCAAATTCATCCAGTGGAAGGCACAGAAAAGGCTCCCCAGGTCAAATTTCTGACAAGCATACACAAACAGAAGGTCCAACTGGGGCCTTAAACCCCCTAAAACTGATAAAATGTCCAAATGGACCATCTCACTTTAGTTTCATCCCAACTGGCAAACAGACAAAAAAACAAATAGACAAATGAATGTTATATATAAAATACTGTATAATCTCATCTTATATATCTAACGTGATTTGTAGCACAAGGAGGATATATGTACTCTATGTGAACACATCTGTATTCATATATTGCCACATATATACAGTATATTACATTGGGCACGGGTTCTATCATCGTATGCCAACAGCAGGTGAATCTGCAGACAAAGTCAACCTCCATAGATTACTGGAGATACTGAATACCACAAGATCATCTGGTTCTATGCAACATGGCTCACACTGATCATTACCACATCTTACCAATTTTACTAAGTAAACTAGTGAGTGACTTTGAGGTGGTCTGCAAACCTTTGAAATTGCCAGGAATAAACCTTGATGTCCGGACAAATCATAAGCTTGCATAATTTATAGTACCAGTAGACAACTGAATTAGCTCCAAATGGTCTGCTAACTATGGTTCATAAATAAACCACAGGTTTTTTAAAGGGAATACTTTTTCTATATATAAATAAGTTTATCTGTCAACTGAGAGTATTCAATGCAAACTGAACAATAACTGCTGAATTAAGTCTCCCATAAAAGAACAACTACTAAAGTGATGCATGCTTTCAATATTCTTTGTCTTGGTATTGTGTGATACATTTTGATCACTATGTTCTATAAGCATAGTTTATTGTTACATTGTGTCCAGTGGATTTATTAAATATCTCTCTCTCTCATTTTCTCTCTCTCTCTTTTACACATTATATGCACAATTTCGATCGATCACAATGATGAATCGTGCATATAGTGTGTGTTTTGGCATGCTGTATGATGGCGATGCGCATCCCCAGCATCATACAATGGCATCGTAGATCTCATGGAAAAACCATAAGATCTGTGATCCATCATGCAGTTAAATAGGTAAATGAAACATCTTGTAAGATGCATCATTTACCATTCACAACAGCATGTTATGCATCGGGCTGAATTTGAAGACGTACCGAGGTGTCATATGTATTCAAATCGCACCATGCATGGACCGCTTAAGTCTTTCCAAAATTATAGAAAACTTTTAGTCTCTGCAGTATCCAAGAATTATTTTCTCCCATTAAATTTTGTTTCTTTTTTACAAATGGACTGGGGGCCATATTCAATTTCAGCTTATCTGATTTCCAAAATATTACATTATCACTAAATTCAGATACATTGTTTTAACTTCATTAAGCTTGAGCAGAAGAAAATTATTTTTTTATAATTATTTAATTTAATATGCTTTGTATTATATTTGCTGACAAACAGCATGGATCTGTCACCATTCAAAAATGTATCTATCTTTGTACAACAAACATGTACTGAGAACATCAATAGAAAGCCATATTAATTGATACAGTTTATTATATATATATATATATATATATATATATACAGTCAGGTGCATAAATATTGGGACATTAACAGAATTTTCATATTTTGGCCTCTATTCACCACCACAATGGCTTTGAAATTAAACAAACAAGATGTGCTTTAACTGCAGACTTTCAGATTTAATTTGAGGGTAATTACATCCAAATCAGGTGAATGGTTTGGGAATTACAACGGTTTCTATATGTGCCTCCCACTTTTTAAGGGGCCAAAAGTAATGGGACTATCAACTCAAAAGCTATTTCATGGACAGGTGTGGGCTATTCCCTCATTATTTCATTATCAGTTAAGCAGGTAAAAGTTCTGGAGTTGATTCTAGGTGTGACATTTGCATTTGGAATCAGTTGCTGTCGACTCTCAATATGAGATCCAAAGAGCTGTCACTATCAGTGAAGCAAGCCATCATTAGGCTGAAAAATCAAAACAAACCCATCAGAGAGATAGCAAAAACATTAGGTGTGGCCAAATCAACTGTTTGGAACATTCTTAAAAAGAAAGAACGCAACGGAGAGCTCAGCAACACCAAAAGACCCAGAAGACCATGGAAAACAACTGTGGTGGATGACAGAAGAATTATTTCCCTGGTGAAGAAAAACCCCTTCACAACAGTTGGCCAAATCAAGAACACTCTCCAGGAGGTAGATGTATATGTGTCAAAGTCAACAATCAAGAGAAGACTTCACAAGAGTGAATATAGAGGGTTCACCACAAGATGTAAACTATTGGTGAGCCACAAAAACAGGAAGACCAGATTAAAGTTTGCCAAACAACATCTAAAAAAGCCAATACAGTTCTGGAACAACATCCTATGGACGGATGAGACAAAGATCAACTTGTACCAGAGTGATGGGAAGAGAAGAGTATGGAGAAGGAAAGGAACTGCTCATGATCCAAAACATACCACCTCATCAGTGAAGCATGGTGGTGGTAGTGTCATGGTGTGGGCATGTATGGCTGCCAATGGAACTGGTTCCCTTCTATTTATTGATGATGTGACTGCTGACAAAAGCAGCAGAATGAATTCTGAAGTGTTTCGGGCAATATTATATGCTCATATTCAGTCAAATGCTTCAGAACTCATTGGACGGCGCTTCACAGTGCAGATGGACAATGACCCGAAGCATACTCCAAAAGCAACCAAAGAATTTTTTAAGGCTAAAAGTGGAATGTTATGCAATGGCCAAGTCAATCCCCTGACCTGAATCCGATTGAGCATGCATTTCACTTGATGAAGACAAAACTGAAGGGAAAATGCCCCAAGAACAAGCAGGAACTGAAGACATTTGCAGTAGAGGCCTGGCAGAGCATCACCAGGGATGAAACCCAGCGTCTGGTGATGTCTATGCATTCCAGACTTCAGGCTGTAATTGCCTGCAAAGAATTTGCAACAAAGTATTAAAAAGTGAAAGTTAGATTTAGGATTGTTTAGTTTGTCCCATTACTTTTGGCCCCTTAAAAAGTGGGAGGCACATATAGAAATCGTTGTAATTCCTACACCGTTCACCTGATTTGGATGTAATTACCATCAAATTAAATCTGAAAGTCTGCAGTTAAAGCACATCTTGTTTGTTTCATTTCAAAGCCATTATGGTGGTGAATAGAGGCCAAAATATGAAAATTATAGATATATTGATATTTAGTATTCTTAATGCTTAGAGTGTGCATCTGCATCCCCCCTTTATCTTCATTAGAGCTACAAGTCTCAGAATGGTAATACCTCTTATTATGTTTAAATTAGGATGTGCCAACAAGCCCCCCTTTTTCCTATGTATGTGTGTATCTAAGGTACACTTGAAGGTGAGACCCCCTTTCCTGGGCTAGCTCTCCTCCTACCTGCCCAATTTGATTTTAATTAGTATGGGTCCTGTGCATTGCAGTACACACATGTAAAGGGCACTATTAAAGGTAAGTCCTAGATACATTTATACTATATGTCAGTATTATGGATGTCAGGGACCCACCTAATGAGGTCACTTTGTTGTGGTAAGTGGGCAAACATATTTGGTCAAACATGTACAAAGAACATCAATAGAAAACCATTAATTGATACAGTGTATTATATATATTTTGCACAATGGTATCACTTTCGTGTATCTAGTATAGTAATCCATTTTCACCAAAATATATTGATGGTCCCGGGATGATTTCATTAGAAGTCCAACCAAATCCATAGCTATCCTTTCAAAAAGGACCTCAATAATGGTGGGACAAGTGGACTTTTAAAATGTGGCCTTGGAGCATGATACTGACATACACTAGTGGAATCAATTCTGGACACTTTTAGGAAATTTTTACAATTTTGAATTTAGTCATTATTTGTACATTACAATCACTTCTAATTTATATTCCATTTTAAGTATATGTGAATACAATCATTACTATTTGTTTTTAAGTTGACATTTGTCAAATTTCCAGTGAAAAATTCAGAAAAACCAAGTTTTACAGGTATGCTTTTATTATGGAAAAAAGTTATGCAATTTCACCAATACACAAGATTAATATTTTGTTGGATATCCTTTGTTTTTAAGAAAAGCTTTGATTGGTAGAGGCATTTAGTGAACCAGACATCCCAGATCTTCAGGTGAAATCACGTGGTACCAGGCCTGGATTGGTTTCGCCTCCAGCACTGCTTTTTGGCATTGATATTGCTATCAATGACAGCCAAATGTCCCACACAATGGCTGGCCATGCTGCCCCACACCATCACACTCACTGGGTGCTTCATAGTTGCCGTGGTGCACTCAGGAAAAAGATCTTCCCAAGGCCGACGCTAAACCAATTACACTCCATCACTCCTGAAGATGCTGATTTTGGTCTCGTTGCTCCAAATAATCTTGTCCCTGTCTTCTTTTGTCCAGTCCTTGTGTGCCAGAGCCCAAACTATACATTTCTGCCTCTGTTTCTGGTTTAGATTAGGCTTCTTTCTTGGGGTCCTAGCTTGCAAAGCATTGTCATAAAGTTTTTTTTTGCATGGATTGGTCACAATCTTGGACACCAGATGTTTTCATTATGTTGTTGATGGCTTTTGCAGACCTTCAACTGTCCTGCAGGGCCAGGCGACAGATTCTGCACTCATCTTGTTTTGTAAGCGTGGGCTTTCTCTGAGTTCTTGCAGCTGATTGTCGATCCACTGCTCGCAACCCTTATGCAGTTTCCTTACACCTGACTTTGTTGCCTCACCACCCAACCTCTTTACAATGTCTTCATAGGTATACCCTTCCGCACGAAGTGTCATGGCTTTGCCTCTCTTCCCAGGCAACCAGCCAACACATTTTGAGGAATTCAGTGCCATTTTAGTCATTATTCACACTTTGACCAGAGCTGCAACTAGCTTTGAGGATTGATTGTAAAGGCTGCCACAGTCTGGATGAATTGAGTGCTCAACAAAGCACATGAGCCTGTATGGATGCTGGGTGGGACCTGCTCCCGGATCCTGTCAGCATGCTGCCTGCTGTGACTGGTTCACCACTGACAGTAGCTGGTAAGTGTATTTCAAAACCTTCTCTCTCTCTTTTCTTTCTCCCACTCTATCTCTCCATCCCCTTCTCCAAATTTGCTTTCTCTCTCTGACAAATCATATTAAAATATTAAGTATAACATCATAGATTAAAAGAAAAACATTAAAGTATTGATTTGGTATAGCAGAATATGAATTTTCTGCATAAATATCAAATAAAACTTTTTTTATTGGATGTGTCCAGAATTAATTCCACTGCTGTATATTGTATGGTGTACAATAATTAGATACCTCGTTATGGACCCAGGGCCAGAAAAACCTATGTAATATTCGCTCAGTGGTTTTTTCTACCCCTAGGTGACCTGCAGTTATGTGAACATGAGCCAGGTCTAACACCGTTCTTCTATTTGCCTTAGGAACTACCAATTTTTCCACAATATCTTCCCCTTTCTCAGTCACTTGATACAAAAATCCTGGTATACTGCCATGTGAGAATATGACAACTGACTATCAGGGTCTACTGGTTTAGCATCAATCACTTTTACATTTTCCCTGGCTTTTACCAGAGTAAGGTCATTTAACTGCTCTATGGAAAAAATCTCTTATCTGACTTCAAGATCAGGCAGATGATCAATTGGTTCAATAACATTTCCTATTTAAGTAGAAGGTACATCATTTGGTTCCCCACTACAGCTCTTAGCATTTTCTGGTTCCCCAATAATGCTAGAAAAAGAGAACATTTCACACTCGGAAGACACTACCACTGCTACTGTATCAGTAAACTTCTCAAATGGGTCTGGGTTATTTACTTCTGTAACAAATCGGCTTTCCCACAACTTCCATAAGTTGGCAAAGTCTCTCCCCAATATTGCATCATACATCAAGCCAGGAACCAAACCACACTGCATATCTATGTTCACTTCTGCAGTAACATAGGCCCTCATTCAGAGCCGCTCGTTAGCGGCAGTACGCTCATTCCGAGCGATGTTTGCACATCTGCGCATGCGTACGGTTTTTAGTACGCATGCGCGAACCAGTCAGTGCGGCCAAAAATCGTTTGTACGCTATATAGCGAGTGCCTGCTATTTTGAGTGACAGAATGAGGCGTATGTGGGTGGTAACAGGGGAAGGTGCTTGAAAATGGGGAGTGGAGATCCGAACGTAGGCGTGCTTAAAGGTCAAAACGGGCGTATTATGGGTGTGCATAATTAATACAGCAGCGTCATTGACCACGTCACTGGGTTATTTTATAGCCAGAACTGCTCGCAAATTTGTGGTAGCAAACACCAACCACAAGAATAGCGAGCAGTTCATACGCTGGTCGATGTACTCGATTAATCTAATAAATAGCGGACATGACGTATGGTGCGAGCGGCCAGGGGGCGTTTTTAACAAATAAACGAGCGTATGTTTTGCTCGCTCGTTCAGACTTAGAGGCGTGAACAGACTGCAATTTGCGAACGGATCATTTGAATAGCCACCCCTTGTTTTTGAACGAACGACCGCAAATAGCGAACGGCTCTGAATGAGGGCCATAATACCAAGTATCCCTATGTATGCAAATCACACCAACAGTTTCTCTTTTATGATTTAAGGGGTTCACTAGTTTGGCTTTCATAAGAATAACCAGGCTACCAGAATCTAAGATAGCCTCTATACAGTTGCCTCCTATAGTGACTGTACACATTTACTTATTTGTCTCAGCCTGTCGGTCAGCAGTGCAGGCTGGTTGAACAAAGAAAGACATTCTGTGATTGACATAAGCAGTATCACATTGCATAGGTTCAGAAGTAAGTGAACAATCAGCAGCAATATGGCCCAAACCACCATAATGAAAACATTATATCATATTATTATCAAGTATTGTATGAGGTAGGAACCTTCTTGGCCCTGCTGACCTATTTCCAGGTTCCAAACCCACAGTCTTAGGTTCATTTAACCATCCAGCATCCTTCTCCCCTGGAATTGCCTTACCAGTCATGGGAGATCGCCATTGTGGAGCTAGGGCCTGGTGGGGTATACTTAATATCTCCTCAGCCGCCACATACCTCTCCACCATTTCAACCAATTGGTCTGCTGTTTTAGGATCTGCATGGCTCACCCATTTGCACAGAGTTGTAGGTAAAGATCACGGGTACCGATCCATAATGAGTCTCTTTCCATGATCTGTGGTCCTGAGGGAGGCCTCCATTTTTATTTTGCTTTGGGCTCCAAATACCCTAGTTACGCCACTGCACAGTAAACAATAGTAGAGCATGCAAACACACACACACACACTAAACATTGACGCTACCCACCTAGTGTACTAGATGTTGCACATTTAATATACTGATTATTAATGTTATACACCAGTTGCACTACATCCCACACCTTTATTATACTAATAATTGATGCTATTCCCTGCATGCTCTAATGTTGCACCTTCAGTGTGGCCTAAAATGGTGGGCTCTTCATACTGGGACTTATAGTTCCACCTGGTTGTCAATTTAGGAGCAAAAGAAAAATACAAAAACTTTCTTACAGTAGGGGGTAAATTTGTCAAAGTAAGAGATTTGAAATGTGGAGATGTTGCCCATAGCAACCAATCAGATTCTAGCTATTATCTACTAAAATGTGCTATTTATATATTAAGTAGAATCTTACTGGTTGCTATGGGCAACATCTCAACTTCTAAAAACTCTCATTTTAGTAAATGTACCCCTAAGTGTCAACTTGCACCCTTATTTACAATATAATACACTAGAAAAGCAAGCCGCATGCACCCACACTGAGCATTGACGCTATGTACTGGGTGCACTACATGTTCAGTGCTGCCTAAAATGTTGGGCTTTTTATGCTGGGACTTATAATTCCACCTGTTTGTCAATTCTGGAGTAAAATTTGAAAAAAAATAATAATGATAACAATAAAAATAATAATAATATTAATAATAATAATGTTTTATAAAATGAGGTGTTATTTTGCTGAAACTTGCAGATGTTAAAAAATATATTCAGCATCTGTCCTTAAAGGGGATCAAACCCCAGTTGGACAATGGTATTGATTATACCAGTAGCCAAAGGTAGCCACATTGTCTGGTACTTCACACCTGCAGGGAAATAGCGATGTCACTGATTGTAGTGAATTTTTTTTTTCTAATGACTGTCAGTTGTTAGAGGTTATGGCAGAATTAATATATTTATTCCCATACCCTTCTGTACACCACTCCAGATCCCTTCTAACTATTACCACTATTTTTTCAAACCCCCTGACTATTGTACTAAACAGAGCTGTGGGATGCCACTCTCTGCTGTCCACTGCAAACCAGGCAGCAGCCCGCAGGAACGACATACCGTATATCAAGAACTGCTACTTATACCATACTACCATCTGCTAATATGGAACTATACATGGTAGCACCTAATGTTCATTGTTTCCACTGTATAAAGTACAAGTGATTGATACCACTGTATATGTGTGACACCCTTTGTGATAGATATTATACTAAGATACTCTGTATTTCCACCAATCTGATTCCTGTTTTTACTACTGTGACTATATACAAGGCATGTAAGAATAACTCTGTGAATAACCATTAAACACTATGACTTTATAGCATCTTCTTCCATGGGCACCAGTGGATCTGTTTACACTGTCAAGTACATGACTGGCCCAGCCATCAGGATTTGATAAATATAATGTAGAGTCATTTCTATCCACTGCTATTGGATTTAGATCTCTAGTGTTAATCAGTGGAGCACTGGTCACCCATTGGTAAAGATGTGTATTACATGCCATGGATACTGTCACTTCTCACTGCTCCTCTCTACAACATTTTCATGCCATAAATTAACTGATCTCTGAGGCTGCTAAGCAGCTACTTCTGTCAGCTATCAGCTTTACAAACTTAAGCTGGGCATCCACTATACCACAGGTTCTCAAACTCAGTCCTCAGGACCCCAAACAGTGCATGTTTTGCAGGTCTCCTCACATAATTACTAGTGAAACTGTTAGCTGCACCTGTGGATCTTTTAAAACGTGTCAGTGACTAATGAATACACCTGTGCACCTGCTGGGTGATCTGCAAAAAGTGAACTGTGTGGGGTCCTGAGGATCGAGTTTGAGAACCACTGCACTATACAATTTTCTGACAGATATCTGTCCAATCTGGCTGGTTGGAATGATAACCTGGTAATGTATAGGAGCAAATGACAGTCGTCCATTTGCTCACAAACACTGGAAAATAGGCAAAAATGGTTGTTCAGACAAATTGGTTAAAACATACAAATGTAACCAATTTGAACAATTTTTTTGTCCTTTTTTCAGTGTTTAAAACTATATGATCGACTGTCATTTGCTCCCATACATTACCAGGTTTTCATTCCAACCAGCCAGATTGGACAGATATCTGACAGAAATTTGTTTAGTGGATGCCCAGGTTAACACAGCCCAACAAGCACTGCAGAGGAGAGGGGCCTGGGAAGTAAATAATCATGGGAAAAAAATGAAAAAGAGACAAATCCCTGAGGGCTTGATTCAGCAAGGAATGCAGTTGCATATATGCACAGAATTGGTCGATTAATTTGCACTGTGCATTCATATGCATTGCAGTGTGCTTGTGCGAATTAGCAATTGCAATAGGAACTGTGTCTGCAGAGGCTATTAAGACCCAGAGCAGAGTGATTGACAGGAAATGTTGTTTCTGGCTTGTGACGATGGGGTGTTTGGGCGAAAGCAGGCATTCCAATGTCATTGCATGGGTGTGTATAAATTAGCCACTGCGATACATGATGCCTCCTCAGGTCTCATAGCATGCGCAAACGTTAGCAATTCCTGAATGAGGTCTGGGCTTCCTTAACTGTGTGCATGGTTTCGATGTTACTTGATGTTACCAATTGTTTTGCTATGTTGCCCTAGTATACGGATGTCAGTAGGGGGAAGTGGGTGTCCTTATGTCAGGCTGTGTACGCAATGTGTATGCACACATTTAAAAAGCACCTCTGATATTCGCAAAGCAGTTGCGTGTGTATATGCAGAATAGCGTTCCTTGCTGTGTACCCTGGTTATGTCACTGCATCAGATACATATTCTGTATGACACATAGCTATAAATAACAGCTGAGAAATCTATACGGTTGATCTTAATTGTTCATAAGCATTGTCCATTAATGGCAGTATTCATGAATCAGTGGGTTTGCAAATAAACTAGTGGAAAGGTAATGTGGCTTCTCATAGTATAATCATTAACAATTATTTCATAAGCATTTGCATATTCTAGTGCTTGACCCTACTGTATGTAGGAGTTCAGTGGAGAAATTTGAACAGATAGTTGTAACCACAGTAGTTATGACCATAAACATAAATAGTATTAGTGTATCATTTATTATAATGCCTGCTTATGGTTGCCACACTTATACTTGCTATTAGTTAATTTAAAGTTGATGTCTGTTTGTGGCTTGGCATTATAGCAATACTCAATTATTATATGATGCCTGCTTGCGAATGCCACATAAATACAATTGCTGTCAGCTACTTATAAGTTGTTATCCGCATTAAGGTAATGACATAAGCAGTATTTTTAACTTACCATAGTAGCAGTGTTCATCTACTACAACGCCTGCTTGCAATTATCACATACACGTACATGCAAAGACTGTTGGCCACTCATAAGTTGCTGTCCGCATTAATGTAAGGACATAGATAAGGTTTGTGGCTTAGTATTATAGCTGTGATCATTTGTTATACAATGCCTGCTTGCAATTGCCACACCTAAACAGTAACTGTTGGCTACTTAGAAAATGCTATCCACATAACGTTTAGGAAATCTCTGCCATAGTCGGCATAATTAAGTAACAACGAGTGTATGAGAGCCCCCTGGCATCATATGATGAGCATTTCGGCTATAGATTATTTATGGAATCAATCTGATGGGTGGTTTGATAGGATTTAAATACCATCACCTTTCAGCTCATTAGTGGTCCGGCTAATCAGACATCCGGGATCACTGAGATTCTGAAGATAGGAGTGCTGGGCGCTTGCTGAATTATGTATCAGGCATAACTAATAGATAATGGTTACCCTGATTCTGTATACTCCCGTATAGTCAGTGATATCAGATATACAAGGATTGTATAAGGAATCTATGATGATATTGACATGTAATGTATTAACTGTGTGATGTTCAGCACCAATTCAACAGAGTTATATATAGGAGAATTAAAAGGTGTTATCCTATTAATATAGATCATGATCACAATATTGTCAATAAATTATTAAAAATATATAAAATATATCTATGTATAAAAACAAGAGCAGGACCTAATAAAAATAATTCTGTCTAAAGATCACCAAATGAAGATAAGTCAACAAATTAATCCTAAATGCAAAAATATGCTAATGAATGCAATTGCATAGCAACCGCAGCACTGTACCAAGAAACCCACCACTGTATAAAGCTGCCCACTTCCCATGACATGCATCCGCAAGTCAGCGAACACATCGGTAACATTGAGTAATATCAACCCATAGGCACATTTGTGGTTGACCATGACCTGTCGCACAAACTGCTAAACTGCCTGTCTCCAACTAAATCTCTGGCTACATATACAATCGCAGGGGCTTAATTATGCATGCCTCTGTAAAGGCGTTCAAACAAACAGGCACACCTGCGTTCACCTGACCTCCACCCTTCTCCACTCTCAAACGGTCACTTCCTGTCAATCACTGTGTAATGGGACTGGGTGCTTACTGCGATTGATTCCCGATCACAGCAGACAGTTCATGCACACGCGCACAGTGATGTATTCATATTTGCAGAATCCAAACATCATCTGGCTGTATGCGAACGCAGCCTTGAGAAGCAACCTGAATCAGGGCCTTAGAACGAAAATTGAACAAGCTTTGACCCATTTTTATCTATATACCAATACTACTGTATATTTCAAGCTCCTGATTTCTATACTTTTTGATACACCATCGTCATCTAGTGGATCTGCAGGATATTACTTGTACCTGTTATAATACAGCTCTGCTTGATTTTTGCTTATCTCGTACAACTATTCAAATTCTAATTCTCTCATCTCCTGCTCACCCGGAATATACCTGCACTCTATTTAGTTGACTATATCCTATATTATGCATAAGACCTAGACTAGAGGCAGAAGAAAAAGTACCCAACAGGGTATCATACAACACCTCTCTCAGTCTGACTCCCGGCATCCATCAGAATCTCCTCCAGTTTCCCCTGTGAGCTCACAGTATCCTGCACTGGTGTAATAACACAGAGTTGTTGCATATTTCACCATCAGAACACACTGCCAAAAGATATTGCTGAGCTTATATAGGACTGAAGTGCAAGGTCTGTTTGCATTATTAAGGAATATCCAGCCTACAGATATTGCCTACCTGACAAAAGCTTACTAGGAACTATACACAATCATTAGGATGCTCTATAGATAGACCACAACACACATTAGGACGTGAATAGAATATTTATTGCAGTACCATAGAGCGCTTAGCTTAAAATTTACTGACAATTTTGTGGCTTAAGTCCCTAATTTGTTTGGACTCCCACAAAGCTAGCTACCAATGGTCTTAAGGCAGCTAACAGTGTTGTTAATGATCTCTACAGTGGTGAGATGACATTATTAGCATCCTTATCCTCAGCCTCATCAGTGTTATTGTCATCATCATGACTACCACCACCATCACCACCACACAATATTAACTCATCCCAACTGGATTCCACCATTACATAAATCTCTGTACTTTGACATAAATGGTGGGAATGGTCTTCTTCATGGAATTTGTTGGAACTCTTTGCATCTCTTAAGATTTGTGTCTGTGAAAGACATTATGTATGACTTTCACCTACAGATGTAGCCACTCTCATCTATCCCGTAATGCGAGTGCATCACGGCATGGATGCCATGACTAGTGTGCCCACTTCTGTGGCATGCACGTGTGTTTGGACATGCACACTATAGACTTCATTGGGGTAATTGTCAGCTGTGAGTGCTTGCGCCTGTCGAATGCTGTGCTTTGCCACAATGCATGCGCACGTGCAAGCAGATAGTGGCAAAGATGCGCATGGCTACATATTTAATATCAAGTATAGTAACCGAAATGAAGTGATCCAATTTCAAGATGTTGACAACCCTTTGGTGCTGGTGAAGTGAATAAAGAAGTTAATCTTCAAGTCCACCATACTTGGTGGAATCGCTGTGTTTCATCTCCTCTTTTTGTTTCTTGAGCTCCTTTTCCATTTGTTTGTTTAAGGCAGGGGTTCCCAACCATGGTCCTCTAGGTGCACTAACTGTCCAGGTTTTAGGATAGCCATACTTGAGCACAGGTTTTTTAAATAGTAACTTAGTCATTTTGATTTAGCCATATGTGCTCAAGCATGGATATCACTAAAACCTGGACTGTTGGTGTGTCTTGAAGACCAGTGTTGGGAAATACTGAATAAAGGGATTCACCTAACTCAAGCTGGCAATATCTGAACTAACTTCATAGAGTAGTTTACTACTTTGAATGGATTAAATACCTTGCATAAAACAGAATATATTCTCCACTGTGCTGGACTAAGGTACATTCCCTCTTCTCTTCCTATGTCATGACTTCTTGTATAGGTTTGCATGGCATGTTACTGTTCCATCATTTTCTGAACCATATAAAGGTTGGAATTCCACCTTGTTACTACTTCTTGCTTCAGTTAGTGGCATGACAAATTAAACTGTTTTGGAGCTGCTGCAATCTTTTACATGCTGTTGCTGAATGCCGAACATGTCCAGCATTTTTTCTGGTCACAGACAAGATTTACTGCACACGCTTGTGTGTTTTTAAATTATGTAAAACCAAATTGATGATGTGCTCAAACCATTGTTGAAGTCAATTTATTGAGTATGATCGCTGTGCAAATATTATCTGACAATTTAGTCATCTATGGTCTGATGACAAATTGCTTAGACGTTGCTCTGCATCAGCGTAATTCGGATACACACAAATAAATATTTATATTGCTACAAGTCAGATTGTGGAAAACAGGTTTTAATGTGTATGTCTGTGAGTGTTTTGGGAAACTCCACATACTAATACAATATGTCTGTAACAAATAATTAATATGTAACACAGATAGTGATATGATCAGAGAAGGGTTATAAATGCAAAGTTAGTAATCATTGTCAGGAACCTGCAAATTGTTAACAATTGTATACCTTTTGTTCAATACTTTTTTGGTTCATTGTAACTGACATCTTCAATCTAATTAAGTGAAGAAAAGCCTGTCACAAGCTACCAGACAAGATGGCAACAGCAAACAGCTGAGGGTCTCCCCCTGCTTAGAGATAAACTTCTTTATAAATGACACCTTAGAATTTGGTTCAGGCAATGTCTAAATATTAACACATGCCAGAAATGGATAAAAGTTGGGTGTATATATATATATATATATATATATATATATATATATATATCCATTACACATACTCTGATGCACATAACACAAAAATATATAAAATGGTGATTCACAATGGTGCATGCAACATCAATGCATCAGTGTTCAAAAACTAAGTTGTTGTTCAACAGAGATTTCAAATATACAGAATGGCATTTCAAAAACCCTTGTTGTATCAATACATCAAAGTTCAAAAAAAGAAGAAAAGGCTCTTACTCTATGAGAATTTAGCCTATTTCTATTCCTTCTGTTTGTGGAGATCTTCTTTTAGTAATTATCAATTCAAAGATTCTCAATGTTTTATTTAAAATATAACATACAGGCATATAACACCTAAACAGTAATAAAGTAATTAGGATATACACACGATCAATCACCCTCCTGGATGGTATAGGTAAAGGGGGTGTTCAGAGTTCCATAATTCTGTTTTTCTCCTCAACCCAGAGTCAGGATAAAATCACGCAATTCCCTCTTAGTCCTTGTGTCACCGGCTCAACGCATTTCGGAGCATGTGTCCTTTATCCTTAATTCTCATAGAGTAAGAGCATTTTCTTCTTTTGTATGTATATGGTATTTAAAGTATAGAACATAGTAGACAAGTCATGTTTGGTACCATTGTAAATCCCTGTTTATTTGTAGATCTCTGGTTCTATTGGCAAGGAAATCGCAGCATGCATTCGCAAGATATGAATTATAGGTTAAAATGTATCTCTGTATGTAGTGTCTTTTTTAGTAGTTCTTCAGCGGGAAAACCATACAAAGCAACATCTGAAGATCAGGGACATACCCCCAGTGGTACCATATGAACTAACCAATGAACGGAGTGACAAGAAGCAAGAATCAATGAGCATCTGTTATTCTGTGCCTTTTTGTCTCTGAAACCTGTACCAAATATTGGCTTGTGAGCTGGGAAAGTAGTCAGTCATTTCTTCCTATCCTTGGGTGAAGATGACCGCAGATTCAGGATTGAAATACTACATACTGGACCAGTGCACACGCGTATGTGTCAGTTTGTACCTTTGTATTTACTTGCTTTTTTTGCACTGATTGTGTTAGATCAAAGTGTGTAACTTTATTTTTATTGCAAAAGAACTTTTTGTGTTTTGGAACCACAATTGGATTGGAAAGCAATTATTTTTTATGTGACTTGTAGTGCTAAATAGTGACATTTTGGGTATATAGATTTAGGGGTGTCAATAGATGGGGGCTGGCAGCTGATATCACGCCACCGGAATTAGCATGATAGCGAATGGATCTTGATTCCGCAACAAAGGGTGGAAGGCACCATATGCAGGTAAGAACGCACTGTGTTCAAAACCCTGCTACCATTCAGTGTTGTGGAATCGATGTCCTTTATTGTGTGATTTTAAGGGGCACTGATTAGGAACCTGGGGAAAAGAGAAAAATGTTTGTTTCTTTTATTGTCTGTTCACGCTTTGTGTGGAATTCGCATTATTGTGTATGCGACTAGTCGCACAATAGCGTAATTTTTATTTTCACGCTTTTGTGTATCAGTCGCATTATTGTGTATGCGACTAGTCACACAATAGCGTACATGTGTATCCGGTAATACTGCCGTGGGTTTAAATAGTCATTTTGATAAATAGTCTTGTTACATACATAGAATGGTTAACTGGTTAACCCCTTTAAATTGCAACTGCTAAATTGAAATAAAAGTTTTTCTGTGCAGAAAACAAATGGTTTATGAAAGTAAATGTATGCATATGATTTAAATAGGTCACTGTCTGTTAGGCGTAGGGAAACTTGGTAGGTGCCTGACAGGGCAAGAAAATTACTGGGCCAGTGTACAGAGAAGGTACATTGCGGTATTCAGTAGCTAACCGTAAGTTTCCCATGTGTCGGGAATACAGAGGTTAGCTGTTGATTGGCCCCTCAGAGTAATCGCAAAGTGCATTGATCAGTTAGGTTCTCTGGGCATTGCAATTGGACCGCATGGTTGGGTAGACCATGATTGTGATGGGGCATATGGAGTCAAATCACTGGAAAGGGTAAGCATTAGTGGAACAATTACATGCTACCGGGGGAAATTGACTCAAAAAGGGGAGGAGTGGGTACATGTAGCTCATTGAAATCATTTACAAGCAAGCGGTGAAGCTTTGCTGAATTTGCCGCAAGCAGGGTAGATTGCAATAGGCAGGTATTTTGCTCCTTGTTGTGCAAGCTGACCAGAATGGCTAGCGGGTTGGCAGGCATAATGGGAAGGAGTGCGTACACATAGCTTGTGAAATCATGTGCCGGTCGACATTTTCTTAGCAAGGTTTCAGTGTTTTCCAAGATGGGTGCTAGACAATCGCTGCTCATGGAAGGAATGACAGGGTCGGCAAGGCATATAATGTATACTAAGTATGGTACGCATGCAATTGCGTACTGTGATGTATGAGTTAAGATGAAAGAGGAATGTGTGAAGCCTTTCCCTAAATGTGACAGTTTCGATTTTGAGGTGCTAAATAATTTAAAAGATAGGATATGTGTAGTCAAATCCCTGAAAACATGTGTAAAGTACAACAACTGTTTAAAGTTGTGGCAGCACAAGGGGAACACGTGTTTAAGGTAGCATGCGCGTGACGCAAGATAGCATAGGCATACTTCTATCGCCCTATGCGATGGAAGTTGAAGGTACTGCCAATGAAAAAAAAAATAAAAATTTAACAAGTAATATTTTTTTTTCCCTGTGTTAAGGCACTTTAAGGTAAGGTTTCTGAAGAAGAAAAATTAACCCACTGTAAAATCAGCCATGAATGAAATTGGTGAGATTAATGTAAAAAGTAATGGTTTAAAGGAAAAAATGTGTGTTGTTAAGCAAAATACTTTATCATTGCTATAAAGGAGCAATTATTAACATTTTAGATACTTAGGTGGTTATTCATGATTTTGGAATGTACTGTATTAATCAGTGTGCATTTCAGGAAAGTAAGATGTCGTTGTTTACATTAAATATTGGGATTAGGAATTCATTTCAGAATAGTTACTATATGCTAATAAGAACAGGTTTTTATTCCCTTGAAACTTCTTTTTTTTAAATTATTTTTATTGAATCAGAGACATATAGACAAATAATTCAAGTCAACATTAAGTCACTAAGAAAACAAATTGGTGGATATAAATTAACAGATATTTTCAATTTGATATAATCAAAATATCAGAACATATACAATACAATACATAGATAACAGTATATTGAAAATAAAATTATTTTAAATACTGTAAATAATATAAGTGAAGGGTGTATTGTGTGGGATATCACTATGGAACCACTGGAGGATCACTGTCAAGCAAACGTAAAAGGTACCATGAAGAAGAAGAGAAACATTTAATGAGAAGTTGTTGAGTGATTACTGGGAGTGTAGAGATATAGCTCTCCCATATTTCAAAAATTTTTTCCACCCTAGATTCTTTGTCCAAAGAAGCCTCCACCCAGTCCATTTGGAATATATAATATAACTTCTCTTTAAATAGTGAAAAGGGGGGTGTACCTGGCTGATTCCATACCTGTAAAATGGTTTTCTTAGCTGCCACGCTAACCACCAACAGCAGTCTGCGACAACCTTTTGTTATATGTTGATCTTGGGGAAAAATACCCAATACCGCCCATAAGGGGTCAAATGGCACAAAATTAACTAAATTATCCATAGTATATTTGTGAACTCTCAACCAAAATATTCTAATCAAAGGGCAAGACCACAGACAATGAAAAATATCCGCGTTGTCCTCTCCACAACGTCGACATGCATGTGAAGTCGAAGATCCCATCAGGAAGCTACGATGTGGGCTAATATACGTTCTGTGGTAGACATTTAAAAATAATTCTTGATAAGAGCTAGCAGAGATAATTTGACAAGAGTGATATAAATTTTTTAAGTAAAATATCAGGTGTGAGTTGGGAGAATTGGCACAGCCACAAGGGCAAACCAGTTTGAAGAGTGTTGTAATCCAAGCTATCTCTCAAAAATAAGTAATGGTGGGATATCACTTTACATGAAGGTGGAGGGGCTGACAGTAAAGCGTCCAAGTTATTGACCCAATCTTTTTCTGAAAAGTATTTAATGACTTGCTTTATATAATGTTGTGTTTGGTAATAAGCAAAGGGAAAACAAGATAAAAACTCAAATTTCTCTATCGCCCTACGGAATGTGAGAGGACCTCTTAGATCAAAATCTACCAGACAGCGCACAGACCCAATACCCCGGGCAGCCCACATTGAAAAGGGAAATGTAGCACTTCCATGCTGAAAATCTGGGTTTCGATGTAGGGAGACAAACAGAGTTTTATGGGCATTTAATCCCTGCTTATGCCTTAATATATGCCACATCCTACGTGTGGTCCATAAAAGAGGGTTAGATTTTTTATCTAAGGTAACCTCACAGTCATGAAGATGTAAAAATGAGATTAGATTGTACTCTGTTAAGAAATTATCCTCCAGGGTTAAATCAGTGTATATAGATGTGCCATTCAACCAATCTCGTAAATGGCGCAATAAAGCAGAATGGTTATAATGAACGATATTTGGGAAATTAATTCCCCCATTAGATTTACATTGTTGGAGCTGAATCAGACCAATTCTACTTCGTTTATTATTCTTGATAAACTTAACAAATGATGTGTTACGTTTTTTAATGTCCTCTTGGGACAGTAGTAGTGGTAATGATTGAAAGAAGTATAACAAATGTGGAATCGCTACCATTTTGAGCAAGCCAGCCCATCCCTGGTAAGAGAGCCGAAGATGCCCCCAACCATTTAGAACCCCAAGCAGAGTTTTAATAGCCCTCGATATATTAGTATAATATCAAGATGAGGGGTTTGTAGTTATCTGAACTCCCAGATATGTAAAACACCCCCTCGCCCAGGTAAAGGATGCAGTAGCATGCCACCGTGGGCGAATTAACCCCGGCCGTAAATATAAAGCTATAGATTTTTCCGAGTTTACCCAGAGTCCAGAAATATCCCCAAATTCTGTAAGTAAAGACAATAGATAAGTTATTGAATTTTTGGGTTGAGACAGATATAGGAGCACATTGTCTGCAAACGCCGTCACCTTAAGTTCATTAGTACCTATCTTAGTGCCCTTAATAGAAGAATCTTCCTGAATAAGACGAAGTAGGGGGTCTAATGATAAATTAAAAAGAAGAGGGGAAATTGGACACCTCTGTCTAGTGCCTCTATGTAATCTCATCACACCTCCCAGTAAGCCATTGATTAAAAAATTGGTCTGTGGGGAGTTATAAAAGTAATGTATTAAATTAATAAAAACATTTCCAAAGGCTCTACGTGACAAAATTGCAAATAAATGGGGCCAAAGAACGGTGTCAAAGGCCTTGTGTGTATCAAGACTTAGCAATAAGTTGGAGGAGGATATATCTTGGGATGAAATAATGGTAGCCGCTATTGCTGACCGAATGCCCTTGACTGAATGTCTACCTTTTACAAATCCAAGTTGGTGTGACGTCAATAAATTAGGGAGAATAGATTGTAATCTATTAGCCATAATCTTTCCCAGAATTTAGGAGGGGATAGGAGGCCACCAACTGGGGGTCTTTATCGGGTTTAGGCAAAAAAATAGTATGGGAGGAGTTAAAGGAAGGGTATGGAGGGGATTGTCTATGTATTAAACAATATAAATCCAACAAAATGGGGGATACTTCCTGGCGCAGCATCTTATAGTACTCACCACTAAAACCGTCAGGACCTGGAGCTTTATGAGAACCCAGACCTGAAATGGTTTCCAGAAGTTCCTCCATCGACATATCCTCCTCCAGACAATCCACCTGATCCCGGGACAATTTAGGAAAACAAGCACTATTTAGTAAACTGTCTTGCCTTGCAGTATCTACACTTTCAGAACTATATAATTGTTCATAATAAGAGTAAAAATGTGAGGTAATGTCTGTGAGATGAGTAAAGTAGGATCCTGTTGATTGATCCCTAAGAGAATGAATAAAAGTTTTTCTTTGTTTTGGCCTGGCCAAATTTGTGAGTAATTTACCCGGCTTATTTCCCCACCAAAAATACTTATTTTTAATAAAGTCTAATTTAGACTTGGATTGGGACAAAAGATAAGACTCTAAGAGATGACGGGCTTGTTTATGTAATAAGAACGTGTCATCACTAGGCCCATCCACATACGCCTGAAAAGCCGAGGACATAGTTCTCTGCAAGGAAGCATAGTGAGCTCTTTCTTCACGTAGTTTTTTAGCAAGGTAGCTGATAATATGGCCCAACATCACTACTTTGGACGTTTCCGAAAACAGAATTGGGGTATCCCAGTGACCAATATTGTCATGTAAATAGTCGTTCCACCTCCAGGAGAGGTAGCTTCTAAAGTCTTCTGAGTTTGATAAGTAGGAAGGGAATTTCCAAAGGCTTGAGGACAACATGGGGGAGGGGTAACATAAAGATATGCTTATAGGGGCATGGTCTGAGATTACGATATCTTCTATAGTCACATTTTGTACATAAGACAATAAGGATTCTCTTACTAATATACAGTCAATCCGCGATAGGGAGCGATGGACTGCAGAGAGGTGAGTGTAAGAATGATCGGTGGGATTAAGAATACGCCAAGGATCAACCAAATCACACGATGTCATAAACCTAGTTAAGTGTTGCCAGGCAGAGCTGCGCAATGAGGTAGGGGGCGGAGATTTATCAATTAGTGGATCAGTCACCGTATTAAAGTCACCCCCCTCCACCAGTCCTGGGGTGTCTTGCTGAGCTAAAAATTGGGACAGATCTAACAAAAATTCAGCAGGATTATTGGGAGCATAAACATTCAATAAAGTATATCTAACCCCATAAATAAGTATGTCTAAAAGGATAAATCTGCCCTCTGGGTCCAAAAATCAGTCTAATATTTGGTATTGCAATGAACGACTGAATAGTATTGCAACTCCCCTAGCTTTGATGCGAAAGGGGGCAGAAATACATTCCTGGATCCATCCATCCCTTAGAACGGAGTCATCTCCAGCCCTCCAGTGAGTTTCCTGCAAAAATACTATCTGTGCCTTATAACGCTTTAAATGTGTAGCAATTCTTTTCCTTTTAATAGGTGAATTAAGTCCTCCCACATTCCACGAGACTATATCAAGGCCCGAGCTCCGAGGCAGAGACAACGGATCCCGCTCCAAAGAACAGGAAGTCATCCTATACCTCAGAGAGGAAATAGCTATCAAAGATTAATAGTGTATGGTAAGGCCTCTCCCCGTCCCAGCCTACGAGGAGATTCAGCCATGACATAGGGCCCACATAATGCTTCACCTTCATAACATTAAAATTCCATATGAAAAAATTGAACAATAATACCATATGTTGAATACACAAAATATATACTACATAAGCAATAAAATGGACATGTCTCTGAAAAAAGCAATTTTCTATTTTTCCAACCAAAAAAAAATTTGACATGTCTCTTTCAAATATGAAGAAAGAAACAAAAATGAACAATGATAATAACAAGAAAGTATTAAGTTTACGAAGTTTTGATACACTAGTTAGAACCAGCGTATAGAATATGAAGTGGGAACACTCCAGGTCACCAACCTCCAGAAATCTAATACAAGTACAATCATAAAGCAATATATGATATCATACTGAGTAAAATTAAATCAGATCAAACTTCAGGGCGATGAGCAGGTGACCGCGGAGGGGTAGGATGACACAAAAAAAGAGCCTTAGCTCTATCTGGATCCGTGAAAAACCTTGTTTGACCATCTATGTCAACTCGAAGTCTTGCCGGGAAAAGAAGAGCAAATCGAAGATTATTCTCCTCTAAGTGACGACAAACTGGAGAAAAGTCCTTCCTTTTTTGAGCCACCGAGGCAGAGAAATCTGCCAACATTTTTTCTTTAACCCTAAAATCTAAGAACCTGGCTATTACAGGACGTGGGTGGTCGTTGACTCCATCTCTCTCTGGGCCTAAACGGTGTGCTCTTTCAATTTGAGGTGGGATGGGGTCTGTAGATATGTTTAGAGCACGAGGTAGTTTAGTACTGAGATAATCTATTAAGTGTAGGTTTTTACTGATTCGGGGATTCCAATAAAACGCGAATTATTTCTTCGATTCCTATTTTCAAGATTGTCTAATTTTTCAGACATTGAGTTTTGGGATTGGGTTTAGGCTTCAATAGAGTAGAGCAAAGAGAAAGACTGCGCTCTAGAGTCTATGCCGGGACATCAGTTCAATAGAAGCTTGTAAAGAGTGTATAGTGTCCTCCGCGTCACTCAAACGTTGTTCAAGACCAGAAATACGGGAGGTATTGCAATCTACCTTAGTCATAGCCACATCTAATGAGGCTTGCATAGTTTCGAATTGTTTGTTTATTTTGGGAAGAAAAGCCTTGGTCATCACCTCCACCATCTCAGTGATTGATACAGGAGCCACGACTACTCCCTGTTCTAAGTGGGCATTATCTGAGGTATTCGAGTGACCTGAAGCCCCTTGTGAGGATGAGGCTTTGTTGTTTGTACCTCTATTTCTGCACATTTTTGATGGAGTTTCCTGTGGTATATCACCGGGATTTGTTAACTTACCAAAATATTTATCCATTCCACACTGATCGACCAATAAGAGAGGAAACAAATATTGCGGTCACCTGCTATAATATTTTGAATTACAGAAAATTTATGGCATGAGAAGTATGATAGTAGATCTGGAGTGGGGTTCCCACATTTAAATTGAAAAAAATCACTTCATATATTGCACAAGCAAAACACAGTAAAAGAGAACAGAGAGATAAACAAATGAGAAGAAAAATACAGTAATTGTTATAGCTCTTATGGTTTAAAGAATTGAGTATGTAGAAAGAATGACATATGCAATAATTCACAGACACCACAAGAGGGCAACCTTGGCTGAGTAATATTGGGTATACAGAAATGAAGCAACATACATTAGAAATGTTTTCTCTGAATTTCCTACCCCTAACCCTCCCGCCTCTGCTTCAACCACAAGTTACCATATAAAATAAGAGATAACAGAAATGAGATATTAGGTCATACAAGCCTGTAATGAATTGTCAGCCAGTACCGGAAAGCAGACTTCTGTGCGGAAATGAGAGTCCCTTGAGAGTCCAGAACCAATAAGAGACAAAAGTCCCAGACAGTAGGTAACACAAAACTGTAGAAGATCCGTCTCACAATCCCTCGGAAATGAAATCTCTTGTATTCCCTTCCTCTCCACGGCAATACGATAATTGGCTGTCAGCGGTGTGGACAGAGAGAAAAAAGGAGACCAAGGGGGGAGTAGAGAGGGGAACAGAGGGACAGAGATCGGGGTATCGAAGGAAACACCAGGGAAGTAAAATAAAAATAAATAATGGGGTAGAGAACTAAAATGACAAACCAGGGAGGAAGAAGAAGGTGCCACTGTCAGAGGGATACCGGGAAATCTCTCCTCAGGGAACCCAGGCGATTGTGCAGGTCAGCAGCACAGCTCTGAACACATATTCCGGCAGCCATTGTTGCAGGCTCCTCACAGTAAACGGGATCCAGCAGCTGCAGTAACCTTCAATGTCAGGTGCAGGTCTCAGCTCTCTTGCGCCGTGCAAACAGCTCCCCTCAGACAGAAAGACAGCCTGACACATGCAGAGTCTCAGGCAGCCGTGTTCACCTCCCCAGCCAGAACAGCAGCCCCGCTTAGAGATTCAGTTCCCGGCAGTTCTATCCCCTGCTACAATTCACACGTCCTCAGCAGATGGTTGGGCTGTCAGAGGAAAGGACTAGTCGGTCCTGGCAACCCCTCGCAGCCAAAGCGGCAAAACCAGACAGCAGTTTCCACACTACAAGCGGTGGCCACACAGGTTTGAGAACTCGGCAATCCGACCACCAGGTGCAGGTAAGGGATTCTTGTAGGAATCAAAGTGGAGCCGTCACAACAGTCAGTGCAGCTTTTCAACAGCACAGCTATAGCTCCAAGCGCAGCACTCCCTGTCTCCCCACATTCAGGACTCCGTAGATGATGCACCAGTGTGTACTGCAAGGTATGCTTAGCAGCTTGCAGGGTAAGAGCCCGACAATTAGCTCTCTCTCCCCGCCGAATTTTTGCGCCAAATATATGGCAGTCATACAGGCCAGTAATTTGTGTGGCCAGACTCCGGTGGATATAAATATCCTGCAGAGACAATATAGGTCTCAGTCAGCTCACCCACTGTTTAGCTAACATATATGTCAGATGTGAGGAGCCTACGAAACCTCAAAATCACAGATTTTCTCCGATAATATATGTCTCCTGCAGAAGCAAGACTAAAAGGCAGCCATGCTTGATGCCCCACCCTCCGGAATCCCCTTGAAACTTCTTATTAGTCTAGACAGACGATTATTTTGTTGTGTTTATAAGAGATTTACTTTGATCTAGTATTAAAAAGAATTGGGATTCTAAATTACAATAGATAGAATGTTAACTTAAGTTATAAGGTGGCCGTCTCAATAAGAATATCACTTCAGCGTTGAATTCTCATAGTACTAATTATAAACTTACTTATGTTAATTTTTCTCTATTTTTGAAGAAATGGTAATCAAAGGTATCTTGTATTAACCCTGTCTGTGCTTCCTATATCATATAGGCCACCAAGCAGCATATCTGCTGTGAAAATTGGGCATTAAAGTCACACATGTACAATGCTTGTTTTAAAGTACTAGGGGAATTCATAAATAATGGCAGCCAATGCAGATATGACTAATTTTTATATATTTGAAGCAAATGAATGTAGCTGGAAATTCAATTTTTTAGAGATGATAAAATTATTATATATATATATATATATATTTTTTTTTTTTGATGGATTGTTCTAATGTGGTGTGTTCTGAGTATTTCACAAACATTATAATTGGCACATTTTAAGATGTTTGTTATGATTTATTTGTATTTAGGACTTTCTGTTGTTCTCAATGTCTTATTGTGAACAAAAGGGGGGTGGGTTTACACACAATCTTGGAAAATAGGGATCTGTGTAATACAGGGCATTACTGAACACACACACATGCAATACAGAAGTATTGAGGTTTATTTTGTGTATGTACTTCTGAAAATTTCCTTGTAAGTACGGTAGTTTATAGATTTATGTTAGGTTAATAAATGTTGTTCTGAGTTTGTTATGACATATGACGTGTTACATTGTATTATCTGTGTATTAGATCGCATGTAAACCACACATTACCTTGCAGTTATAACTGAGTATGATTTGAATGCTGAAACATGCATAGCACATTGTTTAAGATGATCAGGTTACTGGATGTGTCTTGTAAAGGAAATAAGGGCAGGTATGGACCCTGTGGAAGCTGACAGGTTTAACTCTCAGGAAGCTTTGATTGCTATACACATATAGTGCTGCGAGGACGACTCGGTGTTGGGGGTCTGTAAGTGGTACAAGATAAAAGAAAGCTGTAGAGAAAAGTTAGCAATGTTAAGAGATATAAGATGCTTAAGAATATCTGGGATAAAATCACGCAATTCCATCTTAGTCCTTGTGTCACTGGCTCAATGCATTTCATTTGATTGATCCGGGCGCTAGCATCGACGGATGAAGTGCAGGAAGCCTTAACAGCGGTTGTCATGACTGCTGTATTAGCTTGCGTGCCACTTGACAGGAAATGGTACCGACTTGCGTTCCACTTGGCAGGAAGTTTGGGGAATTGACACGCACGCTAGCGGGGGATGCAGCTCGATTATACCTGTAAGGTTTGTTTTTATATATGTGTCTGTTAACATTTTTTTTTTTTTTAACTACTTTTCATTTTTTAGTTAGTCTTTGATTGGTATTATTGCACAATTACAAATGATGTCTTCATGTCTCTATATGTTTGTACTCACATGATTGTGAGGGAGGAGTCTCTTAATTGGACTCAGGTATATATTGATGCAAAGTACTACTTGGAATTGTACCTTGACAAAGGTCCATGGCTAGGACCGAAACGTCGGAGCTTTACTATGATGCTGTAATTTTTTTTTTAAAAAGATGAAATAAAAACTCATTTTAGAAGACTGGTGAGTGCACCCCCTTTGTTCATTTTTTGTATGCAGGGATACAGGTGATCCCTTTTGGGTGGCTACCCCAGCAATTGGATTTTCAGACGTGAGTGTGGACTAATACTGGACTTTAAAATTTTTTGCATTGTCCTGCACCCGTAGTGTTTGTTACATTTTGGATATTTTCAAGACTTGTGATTTATAAATCAAAGTTTTTTTCAACAAGGAGTATATGCATCTAAAGAACATTCGTGTGTTTTTTTTTTAAAAAAGGATTTTTTCATGTTTGTTTTTCTTTTTCTATATTTTTTCTTTTTTTGTTGCTAAATTTTTTTTTGCCATAGCCAGCCATAGTGGTGACTGTAGTTTTGCTAAAGATATGGAAAATTTGGTTTCTGCCGAATTGTTATTTAGTGCTGAGCATGATCAATTGGTTCTGACAGATGAGGATGCTGAGCGTGTGCTATTTGGGGTTAATGATTTCAGTAAATTGCCTGCTGAGAGTGCTCTTGACCTTTTCCACAAACTTTTACACTTAGAGAAAAGAGAAATAGATCTATTACTCCATGGGCAATTTTTATCTGATTACTTTCGAAAAAAGCAGATCCCTCGTGGTTTTAGAATAAAGAATATTCCCACGATTGGAAGAAATAACCCCATATTTTGTAGTAAATGGTGTACAGTACTTAATAAGTGCTCCTTTGATTTGCTTTTGTTGGTGATTGAAGAGGTTGGAGTAGATTTAAAAAAAGTCAGAGGTGAAATTGCAAGCATTAAACCTAATATAGTGACAACTTTGCAGGGTGATATCTCAGAGCAGTGGATTGATAAATTAAAAGTACAACTAGATAAATATCAGAAAGATTTGATAGCCTTCAAGTGGGTTAAACTTGAAAAAGTTAGTAGGGACTATCAGGAACATTGTGTCTATCGATGGTTGACAGGTACTGATAACCAGACCTATAGATTTAGAAATATAATATCTAGAAATCCCCATTTTCAACTTGATAGCTATACTTCCTCTGATAGGGACTCCTCTGACACGCAAACCAACACTAAACCACCCTTACCACGGGTTAATACTCGCTCCCAGTTTGACATTGCTTTAAACGCAGAAGGCCCCACCCGAGGCGGGGCAAATACAAAGGGAGGGAGAAAACCGACGAAAACGCAAAAAATTCTGTCATAAATTTGTCTTCTTATAAATTGAATATAGATGAGATGAACCTTCTATCGAAGGGTTTATCGTTTGTCCCCACCACCTATCATAACGATTTTAGGTGGAGTATTGACAAATATAAAATGAACCGGAAATTAAGATTGAAGGAGAGATTTAATGAGAATACTAGTACACAATGTAATGTATTTAAAAGGAAGAGCACGTTCGATCCACCATCGCAAAACCCTAGCATTAAAACGTTTTCTAGGTTATTGGATCAAAGTATACAAGAATCTCTCAGTGTACAACAAAGAGTGAGACACAATCTGCCTTTAGCTGAAAGAATCGCTTTACGCGATCTCAGTAAAAATTAGCAAATTACGATTAGAACAGCGGATAAAGGCGGGGCAGTGGTTGTGCTTAACACTACTGATTATGACGCTGAAGTAAGGAGACAGTTGTCAGATACTGGTACTTATCGATTGTTAATTGGTGACCCGATAGTGGGTTTTAAAAACAGATTGGATTTGGTCTTGGATGGTGCGTTAAAGAATGGTTGGATTAATAAAGCTGTTTTTGGCTTTTTGACAACGGAATATCCGATATGTCCGATTTTGTATTTACTGCCCAAGATCCATAAATCCCTTGATCATCCGCCTGGACGTCCGATAATTTCGGCACGCAATTCTTTGTTTTCTCCAATTGCCCAGTATCTTGACAGCTTTCTCCAGAAATGTGTCATTAGGACTGACAGCTACCTTAGGGAAACACAAGATCTGATTACTAAATTGAGGTCTTTACCTTTAATACATAATGGTTTTTTGGCCAGTCTCGATGTATCGTCGTTGTATACTGTGATTCCCCACACGGAGGGAATGATGGCAGTTAGGATGGCTCTCTTGAATACACATGTGGGATCTCCACCCATTGAGTTTCTAATGGAGTTATTGGAGATGACGTTAACATGTAATTATTTTCGATACGGTGACCGATACTATCTCCAGACGGCGGGGACAGCGATGGGCAGTAATATCGCGCCAGCCTATGCAAACATCTATATGGATTCGTACGAAAAAAATTACCTGATTCCGCCGTTTGGAGATAGTATCGGTTTTTACCGTCGATTTATCGATGATATTATTTTGATCTGGAAGGATTCTGAGGATTCTTTATTGAAAATGTTGGAATGTCTTAATCACCTAGATTCGCCAATAAGATTTACCATGACTTATGATAGTGTCAAAATTAATTTTTTGGACATTACTATTTTTGTCACTGATGCTGGCTATGGCTACAAACTCTATAGGAAACCCACCGACCGTAATACGTTTTTAAACTACAAAAGTCATCATCCAGTTGCTCTTAAGAGAAATTTGCCAATTTCACAATTCTTACGAGTTTTTCGGAACAATTCTGATCCTGAGATGGCAGATGTCCAGATCGGTGAGATGCGACAACGTTTCCTTGAAAGAGGATATAACTTGAAAAATTTGAATATATGTTTACAAAAGGCCAAAAAGATTTTTTGTGAAGGTTATAAAGCGAAAAAGCGATCTAAAATTGAGGATCCTTTTGTAATTACTACAACATTTGACTCTGCTGGTTCGATTGTCTGTAATGCAGTGGTTAAGCACTGGGATATTATTGCTACAGATCCTGTTTTAAAAAATTGTATACCTAAACGACCATTGATGAGCTTCAAGCGTGGCCAGAATTTAAAGGACAGACTAATGCGTCTTGATAGAACAAAGGCTGTGGCTGTTCAAACTTGGATGAACCAAGTGAAGCCAGGATGCTTTCGATGCGGAAATTGTATTACATGCAGGAGTATGATGGTGGGTCAATTTTTTCATCACCCACACACAGGTACCAAGATCTACATTCGACATCGAGTCACCTGTACCTCCGACCATGTGGTTTACTTATTGGTGTGCCCGTGCTCTCTGGTCTATGTTGGCAAGACGATACGTCCACTTCGTGAGAGGATGGCTAACCATCGATCCTCTATTAGAACCGCGCTTGTTAATGGTTCTTCTGATAAACCTGTAGCAAGACATTTCCTTGAAACACAGCATGCTTTAGCAACATTGAGATGCATGATTATCGATTGGGTGCCTCCACCCAAGAGAGGAGGCGATCGGGCCAAACTCTTGCTCCAGAGAGAAGCGATGTGGATACATAAATTGGATACGGTCCACCCTCGCGGCCTTAATGAAGCTATACACCTTAGGATGTTTTTGGATTAAAGTATTTTTGGATCTCAAGTGGGGGTGCATCATCAGATTTTGTAATGATACAATTTTTTTGATTTTTTATTTTTTGTTTTTTCGAGTGTTGTGGCAATGTGGGTTTCCTATGGAGTTTGTTTATTTGTTATTTATTTTTAATTATTTAATGTGTCTAAATTTGGTTGTTTATAATTGAAATTTTTTAAAAAATGTCGACACACATGTTGACAAACCATGTTTTTGTATACATTATAATTTAGGCATATGTAATTCAATCCAGATGGATAGACATTGTCCTATCATTATATTATCTATGAGGAGGTGTTTATCTTTGGTTTGCTTACAGGCTGCGTCTTTTTGATGGACGTGCATGTCGACTGCCCGATTGATATTAGCTTGATGAGTCAATATATGAAAACTCTGTTAGTTACATCTTCATTTAAATTAATGGGTTATATGGTGACGTATACTTGTTTGTCTGCGTCACCAGGTCCCTAGTGTTCTTGTATATTACTTCGTGATTTGATTGATCCGGGCGCTAGCATCGACGGATGAAGTGCAGGAAGCCTTAACAGCGGTTGTCATGACTGCTGTATTAGCTTGCGTGCCACTTGACAGGAAATGGTACCGACTTGCGTTCCACTTGGCAGGAAGTTTGGGGAATTGACACGCACGCTAGCGGGGGATGCAGCTCGATTATACCTGTAAGGTTTGTTTTTATATATGTGTCTGTTAACATGTTTTTTTTCATTACTTTTCATTTTTTAGTTAGTCTTTGATTGGTATTATTGCACAATTACAAATGATGTCTTCATGTCTCTATATGTTTGTATTGTTTGTACTCACATGATTGTGAGGGAGGAGTCTCTTAATTGGACTCAGGTATATATTGATGCAAAGTACTACTTGGAATTGTACCTTGACAAAGGTCCATGGCTAGGACCGAAACGTCGGAGCTTTACTATGATGCTGTAAAATTTTTTTTAAAAAGATGAAATAAAAACTCATTTTAGAAGACTGGTGAGTGCACCCCCTTTGTTCATTTTTTGTATGCAGGGATACAGGTGATCCCTTTTGGGTGGCTACCCCAGCAATTGGATTTTCAGACGTGAGTGAGGACTAATAATGGACTTTATATATATATATATATATATATATATATCCATTACATACACTCTGATGCACATAACACACACACATAAACCTATATACATAAACATAGACGCTCACATGCGTACTCACATACTTATGAACATTACACGGACGTACATATGTGAACGCATATGTATATAATGGTTCCTTCACATTAAACGTAATATTACAGGTTTTAGCAGCACATAATTAGGTTGTGAAATGTATGTATATGGTATTTAAAGTATAGAACATAGTAGACAAGTTATGTTTGGTACCATTCTAAATCCCTGTTTATTTATAGATCTCTGGATCTATCGGCAAAGAAATCGCAGCATGCGTTTGCAAGATATGAATTATAAGTTAAAATGTATCTCTGTATGTAGTGTCATTTTTATTAGTCCTTTGGTAGGAAAACCATACAAAGCAACATCTGAAGATCTGGGACATACCCCCAGTGATACCATATAAACTAACCAATGAACGAAGTGACCTGAAGCAAGAACCAAAGAGCATCTACTATTCTGTGCCTTTGTTTTCTCTGAAACCTGTACCAAATATAGGCTTGTGAGCTGGGCAGTAGTCCGTCATTTCTCCATATCCTCGGGTGACGATGACTGCAGATTGAGGATTGAAATGCTGCATACTGGACCAGTGCACAAGCATATGTTTCGGTTTGTACCTTTGTATTTACTTGTTTTTTTGTGCTAATTGTGTTAGATCAAAGTGTGTAACTTTCTTTGTATTGCAATATACCTTTTTGTGCTTTAGAACCACAATTGGATTGGAAAGCAATTATTTCTTATGCGACTTGTAGTGCTAAATAGTGACATTTTGGGTATATAGATTTAGGGGTATGAATACCATGGGACATGTTCAAATTATCCCAGTAATAATGATCTCACAATATACAGATGTAGCCACCCTTATATATACTGCGATGCAAGCGCATAGCAGCATGAGTGGCACAACTAGTGTGCCTGCTTCTATGGCATGCAAATGCTTTTGCACTCACATACTATAGACTTCAAATGATGTAATTGCCGACTGCGAAGACTTAATTTTCTGATAAAATGCAACCAATGTGAAATTTGTTAGCAGGGACACAGGAGCACAATTAACGGTCTATAAACCAGATGCATTAATGGAAGATATTGGATGCAAAGTTAATACTAGCATAGCAGTCATGGCTTCAGTAATCTGCTGTGCAACTGGATAGCAGCTGTCATACTTGCGTCCTCATGCAAAGGATTGTTTCATAGTCAATTGTTTTTTGAAACTACAAGAAGTCTTCTTAGTCCCCTTCTGAAATGAAGACTCACACCTAGCATCAGCAGGTTTACTGCTCAAGGATTAGTCTAAGGAATCCTGTAAATGAGAGAGGAGTCAGTTAGCTTTAGCAATTTGGATGCAGGACTAACACTAGTCCTTAATGAGTAGATTGATGATGAAGGTGTTGGCAGTGAAGATTGCAGTTGCTGGGATCTAGTTGAGAGAAGAAGCTAGCTGATGCTGAACTGCTTGTTGTTATTACTTTAGCTTACCTTTCAAATGTTGCCAAAAAATTTTATGCTATAAAATAAGTAACAGTGATGAGGAGGATCCTAGATGGTTAACATCCTGACCTCTGGCTTTACATACACTATAGATGGCTTGACAATTGTAAGGATTTGGGTAAAATAATTCCATCCTTAAGATGTGGATTTTTTGGTCTTAGGTCCAGGCATAACAATGGCCTTCTTCTTATCATTGGCAAAAACTGCTTCCACTGATGCCTATTGTACACAAGAATATTCTCATTATCAACATCCTCATTAGCACCAATATCAGGTACACAAATGTACCCCTTATACTGTTGCACTTCCTAAGTAGCATCTTCAATTTCTATATCACCATACATATTTGTGCTGCTCATCCCCACATTTGCAGAGGGTACATAAATGGTGGAATGAGGCTTTTCAACGAGTGTAGTATCAGGAATGTCAGGCTCACACATAGCACTTGAGGACACTCTTAGACTCTCCTCAGGAATTTCAACATTTCTAAACACAAAGTTTGTTCTGCAGTCTTATTCATTTCTGCAAAAATTTGTCTGTTTTAATTGTGACATATCTTCTTGACTATGAGGGGTAAAATTTACTAAGATTGGAGTCTGATCAAGTTTTTTTATTTCAACACGATTTACATCACTGAAACTCAGGTGAGTTGATGCTTCTGAAACTCGCAAATTTGCAAAAACGTGAGTTTAGCTGAGAGTGAGTTGGCGGATGGTAAAGAAGATCAAGATTTCTCGCCGAGTTGCAAGTTTTAAATAAAATAATAAAAAACCACAACACACACATTGTGTCAAGTATAACTTTATTACATACACCTACCTCACTCACACCTACTTAGCTGCTTCCCATCACTCTGTCTGCTTCTCCAAGTAGAAATCCACCTAAAAAAAAATACTCTCCTTCCTGGCGCTGGTCTCCAGAGCAGCCCTGTGTCTTGGCTGAAAAACAAACCGGCACCCCGGACCAGACACTTACATTAGTGATGTACGTGTGTGACCACATACACCACTAATTGGCTCCTAACTGCTTAGCACACATGTGAGCTATCAAGAGTCAGCATCCAATCAGTGGCTACGAACTGTAGAGCTGCTGCTGATTGGCTCTGACTCCTGACTGACTGACCAGCCCATGTGGGATTTGTCAGGAGCCAGAGTCAATCAGCGGATGCTCTACAGATAGCGGATGCTGTTTGGCTGACGCATCCTGATAGTTCACACGTTTTCTGAGCTGTCAGGAAAGGAAAAAAAATAAATAAAAAAAGCAGAGCTGTGAAAATGAAAAAAATGTATCCACATATTAATAAAATGTAGTTTAATAAAACACATATGTCAGCACTCAGGTAACAAATATTAAATACATAAAATACATCACATTAAAGTCATATCAATACAAAATATGTAGCAATATTTAAGTGTATTTAAACTGCAACAGCAGTAACAGTAATTGATTCCAAATCCTCACAGCTCCACAATGTAACCAATTGAATCCTCACAGCTGCATCCATCTCAAAAAGAATGTCTCTGTGTGCAAATTATTGCTAGATCCACACACGTATTATATATGCCTGGTGTTTTTTGTCTAAGGAAGGAAAACATATATATATAAACTTACCTTATAGGAACCATACTCAATTAATGCATTGTTTGAGTAGCCACCCGAATAATAATAAATCTCCACTACAGGTATACCTGTTCTATTCACAGCTGATATAGCTGGTCAACAATATTGTACGGAGGGAGCTCCGTCGTGCGCATGCGCGAGACCCACATAGCGACAGCCAAGCTGTCGCTATGGGTCTCGCACCAAAGGGGGCATGCTGTCGATGGTGAGTGACAGCACTCCCTGGTGGGCGTGCCGGGGGCGTTGCTGCCCAGATGCAGGCATTCCCATGGGAACGCCTTCCATCTGGAGCCGGCCCCACTGACATCACTAGTATCAGAGCCAAAACCAGTCCTGGGCTTGCAGCAGCGAGACCCTACCGCAGGGTTTCATCGCAAGCCCGATGGTCGCGATGGTCTTGACCATCGTGACCATCTTTTAGGCCACTCGCATAAGCTGTGGGTGGTAACCCACAGCTATGCGAGCAGCCAGGAGGCGGCTCCATTTTTAGATAGGAGGGCCCTGATTCAGAGTGAGCGCTCTTGTCAGAGTGTCCGGCTCTGAATCAGGCCCTCAGTCAATTGCCAGGTTCTGTAGTCAACAAAAAACAGCCTCCTCAATGCGGCAGCCAACATAGATTTCTGCTTAGCTTTGTGTAGTCATCTCCATAAGGAGCAGGTGACGGGTGTCTAGTGTAGCGGCATCCACAGCAGAGTGATCCCAATGCATTGGTTTAATGAATCCCCCATTCTCTGCCCCTCCATGTTGGTAGTGACACACTGCCAATTAACGGGTTTGCTCACAATGGGGCTTAGCCTGCAGTATGTCCTGTATGAACTCAGCAAATCCAGATAATCATACAGCATATGCTGTAAAGTCTTTGAGGTAGATAAAGTCTATGCAAACAGAACTATATAGTGGAGATGGTGCTGTGGAGATAGTATCCAATAGCCTTAATGCATTTCTTCATCCCTCTGAAGAATCTCATATGAGTAGAAACACGTTAAGGTGCGTCACTCTGCTTTGCTCTCTATACGCTTTATATAGATGATTTGTTTTTTGTTTGGAAAGGGAATAATTAGGAAGCTTTGCATTTTGTTGATCAACGTAACCACAACCAATACAATCTCACTTTCATGAGCACAGTACACCACCAGGTGATTCATTTTCTTGACATTACCTTAGAGATTGTTGATAGGAACATAGGGCCGGATTCAGAGCCGCTCGCTAGATGCGATCGCTCGCACAATGTGTATGCAAATTGCACAGGCAGTGCTATCACACAGCAATGCATTAGCATGCCGATAATTATTAGATAGTGATCACAAAGTGTATGCAGACACCCACCAGCCTGTTTTAAGATGCCCACATGTGCACATCATGTCCAGCTAGTGTTTGCAACCATCGGTACATCGGGTAACATCAGATGCTATCGCAGCGCTTGAGGTTGACCATACCCTACAGCAAGCACTACGAGCATTTCAGTGTAAAAAAAAGCCAGGTGACATGTACTATGATGCTGGCATATAATTATGCACACCTCTAAAACACAGTTGAGATGCTAAGGCACGCCTGAGTTTGCACCTCCATTCCCCCATTTTTAATGGCCAGCCCCTGTTACCACCTACAAATGGTTTCCCCTGTCACTCACTCTGCTGGGTGTCTATGTGCAGTGAGCAAATGCATTGTGAACTTTCGCTAAGGTATGCACATACGCACTGAGATGCATGTGCACAATGCATACACATTGCATACCATCGGTAGCAGCGAGAGTATACATCTTAACGAGCAGGTCTGAATGAGCTCCATAGTCACTTAAACCTTGCAAAAGGAAGTGGACTGTAATAACAATTTAGATTATACCAGCAATCATCAAAGGAGCTGGATCGATAATATTCCACGCGGACCATTGTGCAGGTAGAGACGTAATTGCACCAATACTGATAAATTTAATGAACAAGCATTAAAGATGATAGGTTCATTTAAGGATAAAGCTTATTCAGATGAATTAATACAGAACTCGAGGATACCTTAAAGCTAGATAGGTCTGATTTATTACATCCCCCTAATCATAAAAATGAGAATAAAAGTTTATTTGAGGGTTCCATGGTTTTTGTTTCCAAACAAAATAGTGCAATATATTAGGTTATAAATATTATAAATAAAAATGTCTCCATCTTGAAACTTGATCCGATTTTAAATTATAATTTGGATGATACACCTATTGTTGTTTAAGAAGGCAGATAGCCTACAAAAAAATGGTAAGGAGCCATTTCATATACAAAGGAGAACAGAACAGTTTAATCACTCTATTGAACTGGCTCAGTGCTAAAACCTGTGGTTGCTTTAAATACAGCCATAATCAGTGTATCACTTGTATACATATCTGTCACTGACAGACCAATCTCTCCTCTTTTATTACAGGATAATGTTTTCATATTAAGAGGTAGTAAAGTGAGAGGTTTTAGAAGAGATGTTGCCTATAGCAACCAATCAGATTCTAGCTATATTCTTGTAGAATGTGCTAGTAAATGATAAGTAGAATCTGATTGGTTGCAATGGGCAACATCACTTCTAAAACTCACTCCTAAAAACTCTCACTTTAGTAAATGTACCCCTAATTCTTTTTTGAACTGTAAGTCAGATTTTGTGATATGTGTACTATCCTGCCCATGCAATAAACAATACGTAGGGTGCACTATTAGAAAATGTTAAAGTTGGTTCCTGGAACATCGCAGGAACATTATTAGAGGTATATTGAAACATGTATTGAAACATAGGTCCACCACTCTAACCCAGAAATGCTCACTGCAACTATACTTTAACAAATTCCATGCACACAATGAGGGGGCGATCGATATCGCTGACTGTGTGCTAGAGAGACATTCTGTGTTCATTCACTTCATACTCTGTTCCCTGAGGGTCTTAAAATGAAAATGTATAATTAGTTTCTTAATGGTGTTTAGTATATTTTGATCTATTGCTTGTGATCTATTTATGTAGTATGTTAAATAATGCTCTATTTGATACAGCATATAAAATTTTGTCACGGTTTATTTACTATATTTTTTCATCTATATATTTACATCTGATGGGTGACGATTAGGATAATCTCATTTTTCATTTATATATCTATATATTTTTTTTCAATTCTTGTTTTAGAAAATAAGATTTTTCTTCCCTTGAATTGGATTCTACCATTCGTGTTGTTTAGCTTTATTATTTCTATCATGCTTATTATTATTGTTTGTAGGTTGTTTGTAATTTATTTGCTTCATTATGTACATTTTAGATTATCTGCAATATTATATACATTGTTCATGTGTTTGTATATATCAGCAAGCTTGTGATATGTCAGGTGTAATGAACCACAGGTGTAAGTAATTGACCTTAATTAGAATGAACTCACTCTATACGCTCGCTCTGAATCAGGGCCCACCTCCATTAATATGGAGCATCCTCCTGGACGCTCGTATAGCTGTGGGTCAACACCCACAGCATATACGAGCGTGCAGGATGATGGTCGCAATGGTCTTGACCATCGCGACCATCGAAACTGCGAGCAAAAGCCTGCGGTTGGGTTTTTCAACCGCAAGGCCAGGAGTGATTTTGGCTCTATCAGAGCCAAAATCACTCCCACTGACATCACTCGTGATGTCAGTGGGGCCGGCTTCAGACGGTAGGCATTCCCTTGGGAACGCCTACATCTGGCAGGCACGCCCCCGGCACGCCCACCAAAACGAGGCGTGCTAACAGTCACCATCGACAGCACGCCCCCTTTGATGAGACACTCCGAGCGAAGGAAAGTCCTTTGCTTGTCGGGTCTCGCGCATGCGCACGATGGAGCTCCCTCCGTTGTGCGCATGCGAAGTGGGGACCATTGACCCACTTGCGAGCAGACAGCCGCTAGCGAGTGGGTCTGAATGAGGGCCACAGGCCCTCATTCAGACCCGCTAGTAGTGGTATGCGCTCACAAGTGGGTCAATGGTGAGGGCCTGTGCATGCGCTGCGCTCGCAGAGCACATGTGCAAGACCTGGAGCGAGTGACAAATTAACTCGCTCCGGGGCTAACTACAAACGGGGCGGCTGTTGATGTTGATCGACAGCTTGCCCCATTTTGTAGGCGGGGTGGGGGGGTGGCCAGACAAATGGAAGCATTCCTGAAGGAACATCTGCCATTTGTAGACAGCACTACTGACATCACCAGTGACCATTAAAGGGTGCTGTAACCCATAAATTGCACTCCAAACAAAATAAAAAAATGTTATCTGTGTTTGTGAATTGTGTGCAGTATGGCTGCAACAACAAAGGAGCAGTGCCAAGCGTGCGCCTGTGTCTCTTAAGTAAAAGACCGGTTGGCTCATCTCTTAAAGGGTGGTGTAACCCCCAAAGTGCACTCCAACAAAAATAAAAAAATATATATTTTTTGTGTTGTGAATTGTGTGCGCTGTAGCTTGTGAGTACTTGAAATGTGAGTTACAAATGTACTGGCAGCATCTCAGTCCTTGCAAAGATCAATTTACTTTTTAGTCCTTTTGTGTTCCCCTTCACGTCTCCTAGTGTATGTGTGATCATTCTCAGGACACACATTTCCATTTGCATGTATATTATGTACTGTAATAATGTAAGTAATTGTAATGTTTAATACTGGATAAGCCTTGATGTTAGCCTGGTCTGTGTTATTCGTAACCACTAGAGCAAGGTGACAGCTCCCAGAACAAAAGACCCTCTAAGTTAATTCCCACCTCCCCAGGGGAAGCTCAGGATTTACTCCTCCTTCCATTTGCCTGTTTTGTGTCTCACGTGAATCTGGTAGCCCGAACAGAACCATCCCAGCAGGTGTTCATCAGGGAAGAAATACCCGGAGGAGGTAGGAGAAAGTGACAGCAGAAAAGACGCACACCAATCAGCAAATGGTGCAACCCCCCTGGGTGATCACAATATCATGGGAAATTGGTAGATTTCAAAACAGGTCACCGAAGGCAGCTCCACATGTTGGTTGCTGACTTTGGCTAAGAGGTCTCACTCTGCCAAGGTGCTAGTGGAATGCATCACCAGTTCTGTGGATTTACACTTTGGAAATTCTGCAAGGAACTATACACTATTCATTGCTGTGTGTTCTGTGATTAGCTTCTACTGTATGGGGTCCTGGAAATGCTTGATTGGACCCAGGGACTATCACTGCTGTGTGATCTCTGATAGTTTCTATGTGTAGGGTCCTGGAAGCGATTGAGTGGACATACGCTATTCACTGCTGTGTGATCAGTGATAGTTTCTACTGTGGGGACTGAGGGTCTCTAGCTAGTTTGTGGAATTGTTCTGGGACATTATACTCTACTGGAACTGCCTCTGTCTGGACTGCTACCTGTTTATTGCCTGTTCACTGGATTTACCACTTGTCCTGACATATTATCTATTTCTGTGTGCTGTGGAAAAATAAACCATCACGTTGGTTTCATCTGCTCGGTGTCTGGGTGATTGAGAGAACCCCATATCCTCACATTTGGTGGCAGTGACAGTGGTATCATTCAGACATCAATCAAGGTGCAATGAAAGCGTGAAGTCACTCACAATAAAGAAGAGAGGATCAGGCCATATGTAAGGAATTTGCAGTAAAGTGGTCCCAGCAACTGAGTGGTCGTCAGTCCTGTAAAAGGTAAAATGGTGCTAAGGAATGAAAGTCAGTGCCTCAAGTCTCCCAGGGCAGTGAAGCTCGTGGATGGAGGTACTTCGGCATGTCGGCAGGATAGGAAACTGGATATGTTATTTATTATAAGGATGCAGTACATATGGACGTACTGGAATAATGCTCGGAGGATGATTAGCGGGAGGAGAGTATCCAGCTTAACAGACAAATTGTGTTATCTGGGAGATGTTTTCATGCACTGCAGAAGTGAAGCAGTCACATGGAAGATACTGGATGAACCAGAGTTTGAAGAATTCACAGAGGAAGTGAAGGCTACAATGGCCCAAATGATACAAGGAAGCCACTGTACAAAGACAGAAGGGCAGGTCCAGGATAAGTTGTCCTCCTGGACAGACCCAGAGGAAAGATCCAAAATAGAACTACTGCAACATGGCCAGACAACTGAGGGGGTTGCCCCAAAATTAACTGTTACCAGTGGAGCAGGGTCATTGTCTGGGGGGCCCCTAAGCCCTCTGGAAGAAATGAACATGGAGGAGTTGATAGCAGAATGCCAGCTGTGGGGCATCCCTTGCCAATTTGGCACACACAGGGAAATCCTTCAGTGTATACTCCAGGACCAGGGGGACCCCATCAAAGCGTTCACAGATTACCGGACATTTATCCTCCATCTCGGCCCATGGATGAGTGTGGGGGAACAGCTGGAGTGTCTGGAGTCGTGCTTTGTTGTGGCAGAGGAAGAGGCCTCAGATCGTGGTCTCCTGGATACCCCAGGCTGGCGGGACCAGCGTGGCAGGGTGGATGCAGAAAGGCACTGCCTGCAACAGCTTCTCCCACTCCCAAAGGACACAGCTGCCCAGTGTACAATACTGGGAGAGGCTAGCGTCCAAGTGAAGGAAGCAGTGCCCATAATACAGGCACCCCAGGAGGAGTCGCATTACACCTTCCCTTTTTGCTGAGGTGGAAGATGAAGACCATATTAACCAGCTGCCATGGGATCTAAGAGGACGGTGTCTGAGAGGAGATCACCAAGGTTGGGGGAGTACCGTCTCACTTCCCGACCACAAGCATACCAGTCGCAGATGGCATCGTGGTACAGGCTTTTCAGCATACTCAGCTGGGAGAGGCCCATCATGAAGAACTGGCAATGGCAGACTCTTTTATTTCATAGGGGGAGGCTGAGGAGAAAATGCCCTGTGTATATCCTGCTATCCTAACTCCCCCTGAAGGATATGAAGGATTGTACCCGATCCCCTATTTGGAAACTGCAGAATTGCAGGCAAAATGTTGGTACGTACCCTGTGATTTAAATGGAACATGGGTAGCAAAGACTGTTAACCTAACATCAGATCATAAATCAGAAGAGGATTTGTTATCATCCTGTAATAACTCGGACAGTGGTGTGGACTGTAACTATGTGCCAGGGGATATGCCTGCCGTTGATAAGATTCCAGCAAGTACAGACCAGGTGGATGTCAGGAGACAGCACTTGCAACCCCTTCTCCCACCCCAGGGAGAAGGCACTGCACAACCCGGCCCCCTGCATCTCACAGAACACGAGACATTCACGGAGATAAGTTTGGAGTGTTCAGCGGTTAAAAACCTGAGTGGTACCCAACCTGTTATCCAGCCGACCGGGCTAGTAGAGGGAGTTACCAAGGAGGAGGACAGTCCAGAAGAAGTTCCAGGTGAGATGCTGGCTTTTGAGGGGGGAGGGCTGGGACAGGACCAGCCTGTCCTGGTGGCTCCCCTGCAGCAACTAATTGCATTGTTCCAGATAGAAGGTTCTTCCTGGGACCCGAGCCGTGAGGAGCCCACATGTTGCACTGAAAGTTGTCAGCCCCCCAGTTGGTGTTTGGGGGAGGAAGGAATGGACAGTGCCACAGAAGTGCCATGTAAAGAGCCCCAATATTTGCCTGCCCCTGGGCAGCCGTTACTTGTACAAGGTGGTGAGCGGGAAGGTACCCACTGCCCCTGGGTTCCAGAAGTGAGGGTTTTAGGACACCTGATTGGTATGCTTTGGGGAAAGGGGTATGATAATTTGAAGGGGGAACACTGACCATCTGACTTGAGGGAATTGCTAAATCCTCTGGTGGTAAAAGGGGACATGTTATATTGTAATTTTGTACTTGCGGATTATCTAACTAGACTACTTCTTACAGCCTGGGTCTTATGTTACATTACTCTGTGGGACACTGGTGGCACACTCACCCACAATATGCTTTACTTTGCACCCCACTTCGCCCAGTCAGTAGTGGATTTGGATCCCCCCCGGGAACAAGGCCTAAAAGGTGGGAGAGGAATGTGAGGACATGAGATGTGTGTTACAAATGTACTGGCAGCATCTCAGTCCTTGCAGAGATCAATTTACTTTTTAGTCCTTTTGTGTTCCCCTTCCCGTCTCCAAGTGTATGTGTGATCATTCTCAGGACACACATTTCCATTAGCATGTATATTATGTACTATAATAATGTAAGTAATTGTAATGTTTAATACTGGATAAGCCTTGATGTTAGCCTGGTCCATATGTCTGTGTTATTTGTAACCACTAGAGCAAGGTGACAGCTCCCAGAACAAAAGACCCGCTAAGTTAATTCCCACCTCCCCAGGGGACGCTCAGGATTTACACCTCCTTCGATTTGCCTGTTTTGTGTCTCACGTGAATCTGGTAGCCCGAACTGAACCATCCCAGCAGGTGTTCATCAGGGAAGTAATACCCGGAGGAGGTAGGAGAAAGTGACAGCATAAGGGACGCACACCAATCAGCAAACGGTGCAACCCCCCTGGGTGATCACAATATCGTAGGAAATTGGAAGATTTCAAAACAGGTCACCGAAGGCAGCTCCACATGTTGGTCGCTGACTTTGGCTAAGAGGTCTCGCTCTGCTAAGGTGCTAGCGGAACGCATCACCAGTTCTATGGATTTATACTTTTAGAAATTCTGCAAGGACCTATATGCTATTCATTGCTGTGTGTTCTGTGATTAGCTTCTAATGTATGGGGTCCTGGAAATGCTTGATTGGACCGAGGGACTATCACTGCTGTGTGATCTCTGATAGTTTCTACGTGTGGGGTCCTGGAAGCGATTGAGTGGACATACGCTATTCACTGCTGTGTGATCAGTGATAGTTTCTACTGTGGGGACTGAGGGTCTCTAGTTATTTTGTGGAATTGTTCTGGGACATTATACTCTACTGGGACTGCCTCTGTCTGGACTGCTACCTGTTTATTGCCTGTTCACTGGATTTACCACTTGTCCTGACATATTATTTATTTCTTTGTGCTGTGGCAAAATAAACCATCATGTTGGTTTCATCTGCTCGGTGTCTGGGTGATTGAGAGAACCCCATATCCTCACATAGCTGCACATCCTTCAACAAAGGAGCAGCGCCAAGCGTGTGCCTGTGTCATAAATCAAGGGCCAGCTGGCTCGTCTGTTGAAGGGTGGTGTAACCCCAAAGTGCTCCAAAAACTAAAAAACTATTTTTTTTTGTGACTTGTGTGCGCTGTAGCCACACGTGCATCAACAAAGTAGCAGCAACAAGCGTACGCCTGTGTCATAAGTCAAGGGCCGGTTTGGACATCTTGTCTGGACTGAAGGACATGTCAACAATTTCTGACATGTCTGCTGTCACTGCATATGATACTTTTACCACTGACAGAATGGTGGAGGTTTACATTGGTGACAGCATCCAAGTAGGGATGTCAGACAGTCCGTACCTGTACTGGCAGGAAAATGTAGCAGTTTGGAAGCCCCTGTACAAACTGGCTCTATTTTACCCAAGTTACCCCCCCCTCTAGTGTGTACTCCAAAAGACTGTTTAGTGCAGCTGGGAAGCTTGTCACCGAATGGCTTAGGTGGTTACTTCCACAAAATTTGGAGAAGAAGATGTTCATAAAATTGAATTATCAACTCTTCCAGGGAGACCAGCCTCAAGAAAGTACAGAGGGACCTCTGGTGGTGGATTCCAGCGGGGACTAATTAATTGTCTGTGAGGATGAGGATGTACACAACACTGAAGAGGGTGAAGAAGTGGTGCATGAGGAGGATGAAGACGACATCTTGCCTCCGTAGAGCCAGTTTGTGCAGGGACAGATTAATTGCCAGCTTGTTTTGTGGGGGCCCAAATGAACCAATCATTTCAGCCACAGTCATGTGGCAGACCCTGGCGCTGAAATGATTGGTTTGTTAAAGTGTACATTTCCTGTTTATACAACATAAGGGTGGGTGGGAGGGCCCAAATACAATTCCATCTTGCACCTCTTTTTTTCCTTTGCATATATGTAATGTTTGGGGCCTAGTTTTTCAAACTGCCATCCTGTCTGCCACTGCAGTGTTACTCCTAGATGGGCGACGTGTTTGTGCCGCCGAGTTGTGTCGCTTATAGCATAGTCATCCAGCTACCTCGGTGCAACCTTTTGGACTAAAAACAATATTGTGAGGTGTGAGGTGTTCAGAATAGACTGGAAATGAGTGGAAATTAATGTTATTGAGGTTACTAATAGCATAGCAGCAGAAAAACCCACAAATTCTATGATTTTAGCTGTTTTTATGCTTTTTAAAAAAAATACAGATCCAAAACCCAGAACCCAAAACACGGAATGGTGGTTTTGGCAAAAACCAATCCATATCCAAAACAGAAAGAAAGATCCATATCCAAAACCAAAACACAAAACACGAAAAGTGGCCGGTGCACACCCCTAGCAAATATTGCTGCAATAGCATTTCAGACAATGCACTCATCACTGTCTCTCTACATTTATACTCTGACAGAGGATCAAATAAACATTGGAGATTTCCTTCATGCCTAGCTCAATCTCCTAAATTTCATAACAGATTGGGAGTGGTTTGGGAAGACTATAAAAGTAATAATAGTACTTATTTAGACACTAACCTGATGCTATACTGGCAAGCAGCCAAGACAGTTCCAAAAGTAGAGATAATTTCTTATGTAGCTAATACTAATAAACAATATGCTCAGTCATATGCAAAGCTCCAAACAACTCTCACAGGCACATACCAAAGTTTTAAAACACTCCCAAATACTTCAACAAACATAATTACCTACAAGCAAAAACTCATTTTGATGAACTACTTCAAAATATGGGTGATCAATATTTATTTACAATAAACTATCGCTATATAAATGACCAGGGAAGGGGGGAATAGGGGGATATAGTTTGAGCACAGGATATAATATATTGGATATAATTAGTCAAAAGAATAATGAAAATCCACAATTATGAATATCAAACCCTAGTATAGGTGTCAAGCAAAAATATTGTAAAGTGTGGTTGGAGGTGCTCCCCATGAGAGTATAGATAAACGCAGTATGGGGAAGAAGAAGAAAACTCTCTTGTTGGGGGCACTCAAATGTAAAGGTTATAATAAGAATAATATATAAAAAATAACTTTTATTAGATATATTTTAAAATACCAAAAACAAGTCTGAGCCTGTTACTTATTGGCATTACTGTTGGAATAACAGCTATAAATTATCACAAGCAGAACACGAACATACATAGAACATAAGACAACATATAATACAATACTTATCACAATTGTGTGAAGCTAAGTGAAATATTACAAATAGGTCTATAATTCTCTGTCTCATACAATATTGAGACCTATATAAAACATATACTAGTTCAATGACCTCATAATGTCGTCATAGCACAATGGCTAATCAGAATTACGGCAGAAGCATACAAGGAAATCTTCTAGAAAAGAATGTGATAATAACCATACAATATTCAATATAGGTTACGTGAGATATCACAGCACAATAACACTGAACAGTAATCAGAGAAATACAATGATAAGGGGGTCAGATGAAATAATAGCTGACCCTGCAAATATCAAAATGAATATAAGTAAATCACAGGTTGTAATGAGAGGCAGATCACACGTAGGTCGCCTGTGATGCCACCCAGGTACTTGTAGACAGTAAGGTTATAGGAAAAAGTAAAGCTACTCCTTTATGTGGAGTTTACAAAATAGCAGCTGCTGCATGCCATTGTATAGCCATTGAATGGCATGTGAGCGTACTATAAAGGTACTCCCAGGGTAGGGAATAAGTACAATAAGTATCTGCTGTTGGACTGCGTTAAAAAGAAGGTCCTGGTGTAAACATTGCAGGAACCTCTAATAGGCGCACCCAAATGAGAGTACTCATAGAGACAATAGTTATCGTAATGAAATAACACAACATAGGTTTGCGATCTGTGCTGCTGCCAGTCATATACCAAAGGTAGTGGTGAGTGGTGGGAAACCCAGATCGCATATGCAGTGATAGGAAGAAAGAGTATGAGTGTAGCTGCACTATGGCTAGTACAGGACAAGTGGAGCTCTGTTGCCCTAAAGGTATTGCAGGGTCACAAACTTGTCTCTGTTGAATAAAGCCACTCAGTGCGCTAAAGAAAGTGTAGTATGAAAAGTACCTGAGCGCTCACCTCCAGGGAGCCGGTGTGTAGTATAGAAAATCTGCCACTAGAAGAGCCTGTCAGTATGCTGCCATGACGAATCCCGCCTGTACACAGCCGGATTCGCGGGTCTGAGACGCGCGTTTCACTGTCGCTTCCTCAGTCAGATGCATGTGGACTGTGATACACAGGTGATCTTTAACCTGCGTTGTGACCAATGGGAGAGCAGCTGCTGTGTGTTGCAGATGCAATACCCTTGTCAATAGGTCCAAGTGTTAACTCCCTCTATTGGTCCACAGCAACAGGAGGGAGTGAGTCATAGGAGGGGGGAGTGTTTGGGTTAGATGAAGCTCATAACAATCAGGCTAACAGGCTAAGGTGGAAAACCTGACTATTAGCTAAAGTGTCTGTCTTGCAGCAAAAATAGTTATGCAAAAATGCTAATACCAAACATACAGATATATAAATATTAGATATAAATAAGTGTGTATAAAGTGATTAGAATAAAGAAAATGTCACTTCCTCAGTCAGATGCATGTGGACTGTGATACACAGGTGATCTTTAACCTGCGTTGTGACCAATGGGAGAGCAGCTGCTGTGTGTTGCAGATGCAATACCCTTGTCAATAGGTCCAAGTGTTAACTCCCTCTATTGGTCCACAGCAACAGGAGGGAGTGAGTCATAGGAGGGGGGAGTGTTTGGGTTAGATGAAGCTCATAACGATCTGGCTAACAGGCTAAGGTGGAAAACCTGACTAGTATCTGAAGTGTCTGTCTTGCAGCAAAAATAGTTATGCAAAAATGCTGATACCAAACATACAGATATATAAATAGTAGATATAAATAAGTGTGTTTAAAGTGATTAGAATAAAGAAAATGATACCAAAATAAAAATAAAAATTAAAAATATTAAAAATAAAAAATAAAAATAAATATAAAGATAATAAAAAAAATATTAAAAAAATAAAAATAAAATAACAATAATAATAATAATAATAATAATAATAACAACAACAATAACAATAATAATAATTATTAGTAGATAATAATAATTAATAAATATATGAATATGAATGGTGATGTGACGACAGTGATATATTCTAGAAAAGTGTATACAAATGTGAATACAGATTGTGTGCAGAAATACCTTGACATAAGTTGACATGAAGTATAAGGTAAATACCAAAAGGATATGTTGGATGTATAGAGTGATCAGGAATTAAGGTTATAAAATTGATGATACATCAAAGTGATGAGAACATGGCTAAGATAAACAAATGAGAAGACAAATGAAAACAGTGTGGGGTAATGAGTATTCAATAATCATGCTGAGATATGTATTTATACATAGAGAATAAGTGTATGTGGAGATGGTGGGAGAGAAAAAAGTGTAAAAAAATTTAAAAAAATATATATTAAGAAATATGTGAAATATCAAGTTTATGAATTGGTCACTAAAATACTAAAATGATGTCTGTGTTGGAGTTAAGCTTCCAATGATCGTCCATTGCTGCTTGCATATAAAAATTAGTCAGACATGACATAAGTTTTAATGAAAAAAGACCTCTCAGAGAAAGATACTGTAGTTGATCATTTCATTGAGTCCATTAGGGCTCACAGTATTGAGTCTAAAGGTCCAGTTGCTTTCCCTCTGTAGTAATATTTTTGTCAGGTTGCCACCTCTTATGCCCAATCTAATATGTTCTAGCCCAAAGGCTTTCAGATCTTGTGTTGTTCCATTGTGGTATTTTAAGAAGTGTCTGGCGACAGATGTCAGTTTCTTAATTTTAGTGAGGTCGCTTCTTGCATTTTTGATATTCCCCACGTGTTCTAAGATTCTCTGTTTAAAGATGCGACTTGTCGTGCCTATGTACCTAAGGTTGCAACTGCACTCCAAGCAGTATATAACCCCCATAGCATCACAGTTGATAAATTGTGTTAGCATGATAGTCTGGCCATATCTATCGATAACGTTATCTTTTTTGGTGATATAGCCACAGGCTTTACACTTACCACATGGGTAAGTACCTTTTAATTTCATCTGCCTTCTGGGATTTCCTACAAAATGGCTCTTTACCAGTCTATCCCTGAGATTTGGGGATCTTCGCCAGCTAATGGTGGGTTTACTCTCCAGAGAATTTCTCAGATCATCATCCATGAGTAAGACATGCCAATGTCGTGTGACGATTTCCTGCAATTCTCGCCACTCATTACAGTAATTTGTAATGAAACATACTTGTTTTTTTGTTTCACTAGATTTGTTGTTGGAGAAGATCAGGGTCTGTCTGTCCGTTTTGAGAGCCTGGTATTGGGCACTCTTAATCATTTTCCTACTATAACCTCTGCTTTGGAGGCATTCAGAAAGATCTTGACTTTTGCGCCGAAAGGTCTCATCAGTTGTGCAATTTCTTCTGAGTCTCAGAAACTCACCCTTAGGTAAGTTTTTGATAGTAGGCGGAAAGTGAGCACTACTGCAATGAAGAAGACTATTCGTAGCTGTTTCTTTTCTGAATAGTTCTGTTTGTAGGTATCCATTCTCATTAGTAAAGAGGTGAAGATCAAGAAAGGTGGCATTATCTCTGCTAAAGGTATATGTAAGTTTCAAATTTATTGAGTTTTTGTTCAACTCCTGGATAAAGGTAAGTAGGTCATTCACATCTCCCTGCCATATCATAAAGATATCATCAATATATCTTAGCCAGGTGGTTATATGGCTGGTAAATCGTTCATTCGACTCTTTGAAGACAATTTCCCTCTCCCACCAACCGAGGAACAGGTTGGCATATGTCGGTGCACATGCTGCACCCATCGCCGTTCCTCGGATTTGGAGGAAGAATTTGTCATCAAATGTAAAGAAATTTTTGTAAAGGATGAACTCCAATATATCCAGTAAGAACTCTTTAAACTCGTCCATCCCCTCCATCTGTAGGAAATATCGAATTGCTGAGATGCCGATGTCATGTTGGATACTCGTGTACAAAGATTCCACATCTAAAATGACCAATAATTGGTTTTCTTCAAGTTGTACATCATGTATCTTTTTGAGGACATCCCTAGTATCTTGGACATAGGATGGTAAGGTATCAACGTGATGTTGTAAGTGTTGGTCTAAAAAGATACTGGCTTGTTTGGATAGTCCCCCAATTCCCGAGACAATTGGTCGTCCTGGAGGGTTGTGAATGTTTTTATGCACTTTGGGTGGCATGTAAAAAGTGGGTGTTTTATGTTTGTCCACAATTAAAAAGGCGTGTTCTTGTTTGGTAATGATGCCTTTTGTGAAAACATCATTGACAAGTTTATGATATAGTAAATTATATAGTTCTGTGGGATTGAAAATCATTTGTTTATAGCAGGTTTTATCATATAATTGCCTATATGCTTCCTTTAAATACATATCCTTTGGCCAAAGGACTATGTTACACCCTTTATCTGAGGGTTTGATAATTACATCGTCCCATTGATTTATCACCTTAAGTGCTTGTCTTTCATCCTGATTAAGATTGTCGCTCGAATGAGAGGTATCTTTGTTACTGTGTGCTTTGTCCATGTCGCGGGAGATTAGGTCCAAAAAGATCTTAACCTCAGGACATATCATCTCTGATGGTGTGAACGTGCTCTTCTTTTTACAGATGTTTCTGCGTGTAGATAACACTTCTGGAGGGCTATTGGTAGATTCATTTACTTCCATAAGTTCCTCTAAGTCTATTAAAGCTTGTACTTCTTCCTCTGTATGAAAGGGTGGGAGAGTATCTCCAGAAAATAGCCCTTGAGTTTGTGTATCAATAACCGTCAAGTCACTTTTGTCTTTGTTTGAAAAAATTTTTTTTTAAAGTAATTTGCGTCTGAAGAGACGCAAGTCCTTGTCCCATGTAAATCTGTTAAATGTTTTGCTGGGAGAGAACGACAGTCCCTTACTTAGTACCTCCATCTCAGTAGTCGTAAGGCACCTAGGTGACAGATTGATAACCTTCAAATTGGATGTCACCTCTAATTCTTGTTGCGGATTCTGGACGCTGTTCTCTGGGGTATGGGAGAGTCCCAAGTCCTTGGGTCTCTTCCCCTTCTTGATACTTCTCCTCATCCTCCTCTTTTTGTACGGAAACCTCGCGTACTCCTGCTTTCTTCTAAAAAAGTGAGTGTGTTCCTGCGAGGTGGTGATACAAGATCTTCCATACCAGAGGACTCTGTTTCGGAGGAACTATAACCAGCGGGATATTTGTATTCTTTAGTGGTGGTGTTGTGTTTCCACTTGAATATGTTGCCTTGAGAGAAATCCCTCTTGTCTCTGATAAATTTAAACCTTTTTCTTTCTATCAGAGTTTCTTCATAGGTATTGAGATCCTCTTTAATTTTTTCAAAGGCTCTTTGAAATCTAGCGTCTTTTTCCCACTGTTCAAGTGTTTTGCCCAGGGTATCAACTTCTTTATCTAGTTCTTCTAATACAAGGAGATTGTGTTTGAGTAGAATATTCATTAATTCTTGAGAGCATTTGAGGAGGCAGGCTTCCCAGTCAGTTTTGAGAGAGTTGGTGGCAAGTTCAAAGGTGGGAAAGATCTTTGGTCTCAAACCACGGGGAACAATTTTTTGCTTCAAAAAGTTTTCTATTGTAGTTAACTCCCAATTAGATCTTGTTTGTTTTTGGAGTAAAAATTTGAGTTTTCTTATGTCATCGTCCCAATTGGATTTGTGTGGTAAACCTGCTAGTTCACTGGGAAATATGTTATTTAGTTCCTCGATGGTTTTCCGTTTGGAACTTAATTCATTTTTAAGGCTGAATGCCATATTATTCTCTCCGTATAGAGAGTAATAATTCAGAGCCAATGATGAGTCAGATCGTGTTATAAGGTTGTTAAATGTTACTTGTGTAGTATATCGCTAAGATTTAGATAAACATCCGTGCATCAAAAACTGAAGGCTGGGATAACCCAGAAAAAGTTTCAACATAAATGACCAGGGAAGGGGGGAATAGAGGGATATAGTTTGAGCACAGGATATAATATATTGGATATAATTAGTCAAAAGAATAATGAAAATCCACAATTATGAATATCAAACCCTAGTATAGGTGTCAAGCAAAAATATTGTAAAGTGTGGAGGTGCTCCCCATGAGAGTATAGATAAACGTAGTATGGGGAAGAAGAAGAAAACTCTCTTGTTGGGGGCACTCGAATGTAAAGGTTATAATAAGAATAATATATAAAAAATAACTTTTATTAGATATATTTTAAATTACCAAAAACAAGTCTGAGCCTGTTACTTATTGGCATTACTGTTGGAATAACAGCTATAAATTATCACAAGCAGAACACGAACATACATAGAACATAAGACAACATATAATACAATACTTATCACAATTGTGTGAAGCTAAGTGAAATATTACAAATAGGTCTATAATTCTCTGTCTCATACAATATTGAGACCTATATAAAACATATACTAGTTCAATGACCTCATAATGTCGTCATAGCACAATGGCTAATCAGAATTACGGCAGAAGCATACAAGGAAATCTTCTAGAAAAGAATGTGATAATAACCATACAATATTCAATATAGGTTACGTGAGATATCACAGCACAATAACACTGAACAGTAATCAGAGAAATACAATGATAAGGGGGTCAGATGAAATAATAGCTGACCCTGCAAATATCAAAATGAATATAAGTAAATCACAGGTTGTAATGAGAGGCAGATCACACGTAGGTCACCTGTGATGCCACCCAGGTACTTGTAGACAGTAAGGTTATAGGAAAAAGTAAAGCTACTCCTTTATGTGGAGTTTACAAAATAGCAGCTGCTGCATGCCATTGTATAGCCATTGAATGGCATGTGAGCATACTATAAAGGTACTCCCAGGGTAGGGAATAAGTACAATGAGTATCTGCTGTTGGACTGCGTTAAAAAGAAGGTCCTGGTGTAAACATTGCTAATAGGCGCACCCCAATGAGAGTACTCATAGAGACAATAGTTATCGTAATGAAATAACACAGCATAGGTTTGCGATCTGTGCTGCTGCCAGTCATATACCAAAGGTAGTGGTGAGTGATGGGAAACCCAGATCGCATATGCAGTGATAGGAAGAAAGAGTATGAGTGTAGCTGCACTAGGGCTAGTACAGGACAAGTGGAGCTCTGTTGCCCTAAAGGTATTGCAGGGTCACAAACTTGTCTCTGTTGAATAAAGCCACTCAGTGCGCTAAAGAAAGTGTAGTATGAAAAGTACCTGAGCGCTCACCTCCAGGGAGCCGGTGTGTAGTATAGAAAATCTGCCACTAGAAGAGCCTGTCAGTATGCTGCCATGACGAATCCCGTCTGTAAACAGCCGGATTCGCGGGTCTGAGACGCGCTTTTCACTGTCGCTTCCTCAGTCAGATGCATGTGGACTGTGATACACAGGTGATCTTTAACCTGTGTTGTGACCAATGGGAGAGCAGGTGCTGTGTGTTGCAGATGCAATACCCTTGTCAATAGGTCCAAGTGTTAACTCCCTCTATTAGTCCACAGCAACAGGAGGGAGTGAGTCATAGGAGGGGGGAGTGTTTGGGTTAGATGAAGCTCATAACGATCAGGCTAACAGGCTAAGGAGGAAAACCTGACTAGTAGCTAAAGTGTCTGTCTTGCAGCAAAAATAGTTATGCAAAAATGCTAATACCAAACATACAGATATATAAATAGTAGATATAAATAAGTGTGTATAAAGTGATTAGAATAAAGAAAATGTCACTTCCTCAGTCAGATGCATGTGGACTGTGATACACAGGTGATCTTTAACCAGCGTTGTGACCAATGGGAGAGCATAACAGAGCCGGAATCTCTCCACTGACATCACTTGTGATGTCAGTGGGGTCGGTCCCAAATGGTAGGCATTCTCATTGGAACGTCTCCATCTGGGCAGCCACCCACCCGGACCACCCACCAAAGGGGGCATGCTGTCGCTCAACATCGACAGCATGCCCCCTTTGGTGCGAGACCCGGAGCGACGGATTGCCCGTTGCTATCCGGTTCTCGCGCCTGCACACGACAGAGCCTACTCCATCGTGCGCATGCACTCTGGGCCACCATTGACCTGTTGTGAGCGCTTGCGACCGGGTCTGAATCAGTCCCTCTAACTCCAGCACAGTTTCCCATTTTTTATGGCAAAGCAGAAGACCAAAAATTGCTTTATCTAATCTTTCCTTTCCTAGTAAATTAGGCAGCATAGGTATACCTGACTTTCACTCCTATTCTTTATCAGTTTTCTATAGATATATAGATGACTGGTTTAAACCTTAACTTTAAAACTTTTTTTCTTTAACTATAACTTTTTTTAACCTATGTCCACTGCATAGGTTAGAGCAAAGGTTTTCAACTGCTGTGCCGTGGGCAGTTGTGAAGTGTGCCATGGCACAAGAGATGCTTGTTACATTAAAGAACTGCAGACTTGGCAGCACTGCTGCTGAGATCCTCTGGGAGGCTCAGGCATGCCCTGACCGTGACCTGCCTAAATGTTGTGGTATGAAACACAGGTCACACATGCTGCGTTGCCTATCGGGCCTGCCCACCTACCCCTCCAGACTCATCCAGCCCTTCTTTCCTACCCATGGCCCACCAGTTAGCCCGCAGCCCACCTGTCATGCAGGTAGTCCTTCCCTACTAGATGCCCACAGCCAGCTAGCCACTGCTAACAGCTCTGCACTGTGGGAACCCACAGCCGATGAGGGACAGGTAGGTCTAGAAAAAATGAAAGTTATTTATAATGTAGGAGCCAGTGTGATTTGTTTTGGGGGCAGCAATGTGCTTTTTCTCTTTGTATGTGTGTTTTATCCCTGTGGGGCCAATGTTTGTGTGTTTTATTATTCTGGGGCCAATTTTTTGTGTGTTTTATTCCTGTGGAAGCCAATGAAGTGTGTTTTTTTTTCCTGAGGAGGCCAATGTAGTATGTTTTATTCCTGTGAAGACCAATGAATCTATTATTTTTATGTGGGAGCCAATATGTGTGTTTTTTCATAAGTTGTGCATGCCATATCACCGGATGGTGTGCCTTGGCAATTTTTGAAATCTTGCCTAGTGTGACTGGAGTCGAAAAAGTTGAAAATCACTGGGCTAGAGGGACCAGGGCTGTAATTTGGTGGTAAGGATGGTGCACCTGCACAAAGCGCACATGCCCTGTGGGCAGAACTGGTTACATCTACCCATGACCATCTCCTCTAATTTGCCTTTAATTTACAGTGGCTGCCCACTGCAATGTATAATAGAAACTGTGTGCCCAGCTTCTTCCCTGCCAGGTGCACCACTACTATTACATACACATTACAGTGGGCAGTGCTGCAGCTGCCTGCCCCTTGAGCTCCACCCCCTCCCCCATCTTCTATGGTGGCTTCAAGGACTGGGAGAGACATCATGATGTTCCTCCCAGTCCAGTCCCCTGTGCTGAGGAGCCAGTTCCTTTGGCTCTAGGCTGCAGACATAGAACTTTGAAGGAGGAATAGGCAGGAATGGAGATTGCAGCTTCCCACAGTGATGCAGGTAAGTGCTGAGAGAACTGGGGGGCCTTTGTACAGTGTGGCATAATGTGTAAGGGAAAGTGAGGGTTGTACTGTGTGGCATAATGTGAAATGGGGTAGGGGGGTTGTACTGTGTGGCATGATGTGTAAAGGGGGAGGGGGTTTGTACTGTGTGGCAAAACGTGTAATGGGGAGGGAAGTTGTACTGTGTTGCATAATATGTAATGTGGAGGGGGTTGTACTGTGTAGCATATTGTGTAAGGGACAGGGATTGTACTGTGTGGCATAATGTGAAATGGGGATGGGGGTTATACTGTGTGGCATAATGTGTAATGGGAAGGGAGTTGTACTGTGTGGCATAATGTTTAAGGGATAGGGGTTGTACTGTGTGGCATACTATGTAATGTGGAGGGGGGTTATACTGTGTGGCATAATGTGTTTAGGGAGATGGGGAGTTGTACTGTGTGGCATAATGTGTAAGGGAGATGGGGAGTTGTACTGTGTGGCATAATGTATAAGGGAGAGGGAGGAGTTGTAGTGTGTGGCATAATGTACAAGAGAGAGAGGGGCTGTACTGTGTGGCATAATGTGTAAGGGAGAGGGGGGTTGTACTCTGTGGCATAATGTGTAAGGTAGAGGGGGGTTGTACTGTGTGGCATAATGTGTAAGGGAAAGGGGGGGTTGTACTGTGTGGCATAATGTGTACTGTAGAGGGGGGTTGTACTATGTGGCATAATGTGTAAGGGAGAGGTGGGGGTTGTACTGTGGCCATAATATGTAAGGGGTATTACTACTGTCTGGTGTAATGTGTAAGGGGCACTACTACAATATAGCATAATGTATATAAGGGACACTACTATAGGTGTGAAGTGTAATGTAAATAAGGAGCACTACTGTGTGGTGTAATGTGTATTGGGGGTACTATAGTGTGGCCATGCCCTTTTCACTCTAAGCACTGTCCTTGTTTACAATGGGGTGGGACAGGTAACAAATCTCTTTCTGGCACAGGGCACCATAATGTCTAGATATGGCTCTGAGAGGGACTAAACAGAGTTTATTACCATAAGGGAGTAACGCTGCTTTCAGACCAATCTTTGAAGAATCATTTAAACAGTCAATGCTCACGAGTATTCCAGTATTGATCATAAAACCGTTACAAACACACATTGATTTTTTATTTTAAAAGAGTTCTAAAACTTGAAATTGTCGTACCTTGAGCAGAAGGTTCCACTGTTGCAGCCTATAACCCAAACATTTTTTGTTTGTTGTTTTTACAGTTCAAATCACAAAGAAAATCTTTTAATTCTTCCAGTTCTATGATGGGAGGTGATTTGTCTTAAGTTTTGGGGTGATACTCCAGTGTAATTTCTGTATCTTCTGACTCTTTTCTCTGATGTCCCTGATTCACTGGTACACACTCAAAGTACAGGAATAGGCAGCACATCTCCATGAGGCACAGCTTTTAGCACTAAAGACACTTTTAGGATATTTTACAGTGTGCGTAGTTCTACTGTAATGCCCAGCAATTCAAGTTAGACAAAATAACTGTCAGTACAGTGGTCCTTATGCTTGGTACACACTAGAGTAGGGGTTCCCAACCACAGTCCTCAAGGCACACTAACAGTCCAGGTTTTAAGGATAACCATACTTGAGCACAGCTGAATTAATTAGTACCTCAGTTATTTTGACTTAACTATTCATGCTTAACCATGCACATCACTAAAACCAGGACTGTTAGTGTGCCTTGAGGACCGAGGTTGGGAATCACTTCACTAGAGGATGTGCCGTCCAATCTGGCAGGCTTTTATGACATATCGGGCACATTATCTATTGTGTACCCACTATGTTGCTGACAATGCATGCTCCCGCTCGTCATCAGTGACATCGCCTGTTGGACTAGCAAGCAGGTCAGACGGGCAACATAGTTACTGAAGGCCATGCAGCCAAATGCAACATGGCCTCCTCCATTGCTTCATTGCTGCTGGCATCGGCAAGTGTGTATGCACCAGCAGATGCTGGCACCCCAGCAGGTTCCGTCGATGATGAAGTTGGTACACACTTGACATTGTCTAGAGTGTACTGGCCTTTAGGCTCTCACCATACAATTGGGAAAGCAAAATGCATCATATGGTGGTTTCCTCACAACCGTTCTGTCAAATTAGTTGTACAGGTTATGCAAGAAATATGGGGTGCAAAGATTTTATCTTGGTCACAAAGAGCACAGTCAAAATAAATTTTATAAGTCTTCTTTATCAGGGCACTAATAGGCTTTCTTTGACTTTTTGGTGTGAACTTACAATGTTTACAATAAAAGTTTTCAGGACAGTTTAAACTAGAGATGAGCGGGTCCAGTTATCTGAGAACCAGACCCACCCAAACTTTGTGTTCTGAGTCTGTCTTGGGTTTTACCATGTGACTTGGATCTCAAACTTAGGCAAAACGTCATCATCCCGATGTCAGATTCCCATGGGTTTTAGATTCTATAAAGGTCGCTGCGCTTGGCACCATTTTCACTCTGGCTGGGGACAGTGGGCCTGATTCAGACCCGCTCACAAGCACTATGTGCTCGCGAGCAGGTCGATGTTTGGCCACTGCGCAAGCGCATGCTGGAGCTGGCTCCTATGTGTGCATGCACGAGACCCAGCTAGTGACGGGTGCTCTGTTGCTATGGGTCTCGTACCAAAGGGGGCAGCTGTTGATTTTGATTGACAGCTTGCCCCATTTTGGAGGCGGGCAGCAGGGGTGCCTGGTCAAACGGAGGTGTTCCTGAAGGAACGCCTGCCATTTGGGGGCGGCCCCACTGACATCACGAGTGATGTCAGTTGGTGAGCTTCTGGCTCTAGTAGAGCCGAAAGCTCACTGGGGCTTGCGGGAATGAGACCCTACCACAAGGGTCTCATTGCAAGCCCCGATGGTCGTGATGGATGAGACCATCGTGACCATCACCTGGCCGCTCACAATAGTTGTGGGTGGTCACCCACAGCTAAGCCAGCAGCCAGTAGGCCGCACAAAGAAAAAAAAATGCACTGATTCAGAGCGAGCACTTTTTCAGAGCATCTGGCTCTGAATCAGGCCCAGTGTACAGAGCAGATGTGGTGCAGTTAATGTAGTTTTCAACTTGTCAGTCATCAATCATTGTCAGTGACTTGTCATTATTTGTTCAAGGGTGCAGTGTTGTCAGGCTGGAGCTACAGTACATAAAGTGGGGGGTGCTGCTCTGTCACTCACTGTTTTCCTGTCAATCAAGGAGCGGGGGCTGCAGTACATAAAGGGCTGCTGCTGCCTTGTCCAGTCCATCAAAGGGCTAGGGCTGCAGATCATAAAGGGGTGCTGTGTTGTCCTGGGGTCCTCTTCCCCAGTATAAAAAAATATTGTTCGCTGACACTGCCGGTCAGACCGCAGTGTAAGTTTGTTGATATGGAGGATGATCAAATGAGAGGAGACAGGAATCACATACCATTCTTGCAAATGTAATGATGATAATGCAAGGCTGTCAACGTCATCTATGAAGGCAGATGCCTAAGCCCTTACCTCAGGGTATTAAAAATCAACAAGCAATGTTTTACAGTGGTAAAGAAAAAAAAATAAAAGGTAAGTTAGATGCAGATAAATAAAAAATTGGCAATATGCCATTTACTACTGGCAAGGAAAGAATAAGGCATTGACCATTATTTATGACTGGTGGTTCTGCTCTTCTCCCTGTAGAATTGTCAAAAAAAAAAAATTGCTAATGCACATGAACCAACTGTGTGCTCATAAAAGTTAAAAGTCCGAGAGGAGAGTCCAAGTGTATCTGCGGTTGCCATGTGTGGGGTGTGATACTATTTGCCGACAAAGCTAATACCGTCATGAAACCAGGTGACAGTGGAATCCTGATTGTGTTAAAATACCAAACAACGTAACCAAGATACTCAACATAGACCTACAATCATTATACCGAAATATAAAATCCAGACAGTATCATTATACCAATATATTGTTATCCCGAACGTCAAGACTCAGACGGGTTATAAACTCGAAACAAATGAAATAACGACAATTCATTATGCTCACAAAGTTTAAATACCGAAACTGCAATAAACCCGACAGCCCAAAAGACTGAAAATCACAATGTAAATAAGTTAAAATACCTACATATATATAATATCAACATTAACATTCCCTGACAGAAAACCGACAATTTAAATACCAACAAATAAATTTACCAACAGAACATTTTAAGATGCTGACAATAATTTCAGGAACCAAAATATTGACAACTAAAATACCGACAAACCCAATCTTGACACACATATAACTATTATAATACCAATCCTTACAATACCAACAAGTAAATAACCTCCATTAACTGTCATAATATTTCAGGAATCAAAATATTGACAACTGAAATACCGACAAACCTAATCTCGACACATCCATAACTGTGACTATACCGATCCTCATAATACCCAACCCGAACCCGAACCCACCTGAATTTAGCAGATCCGAGTAGGATCCAAGCAGGCTCAGGATTTCCCGCCTGACTCAGATCTCAATTCTGAAGCAAAACCATAGAGTCGGAAATCTCGCTGTTCACAAGCTTAGGTCTCTATGATCAATGTAGTGTACGAGGACCACGTGGCAGATGCCATTTCACTCCGGCTGTGGAGAGTGACAGGGAGGGTGCTGGGTAGTCTAGGGCTGGGAGAGGTGCTGGTGCTTGTGCTCCTGCTATGTCCTGGGCAGGTGCACTGATTCATTCTGGGCTGGTGCTGTCTGCTGTGCTGTCTGCTGTGTCCTGGGCTGGTGCTGCTGATCCATTCTGGTCTGGTGCTTTGCTGTCTGGTGCAGATACGTCTGGGCTGGGCCGCTGTCCATCTGGGCCCAAGTTCTAAACTCAATAAAAAATATAGTGTAAAAAAAAAACAATTAAAATGTCTTTTTGTGTAATATTTTTCTGTGTGTGCATGTTAGGCTTAACTGCGCAAGATCCAGTCAGCAACGCAAGTTGCAACCTAGTGCTGCCCGACTGCAGTCTTCATCAATTAGTGCTCTGGGCCCAAGGTCTGGACCTGTAAAAAAAAATACTAAAAGTCTTTATTTGTGTAATCTTTTTCTGTGTGTGTGTGTGCGTGTTAGGCTTAGCTGCACAAGATCCAGCCAGCAACACAAGTTGCAACCTAGTGCTGCCCAACTCCAGTCGTCATCAATCGGTGCTCTGGGCCCAAGTTCTGGAGCTGAAAAAAATATATATTGTCTTTTTTTTTCTAATAATTGTCTGTGTTTCTGAGCGTTTTAGGGTAAGCTGTACAAGATTTAGCAAGTTAACAATGCAAGCTAGTGCTGCCCGAGTCCAGTCGTCATAAATCTGTTCTCTGGGCCCAAGTTCTGGAGCAGAAAAAAATAGAAAAATATTGTCTCTGTTTTCATCAATTTTTTTTGTGTGTGTGTCAGCCACAGCTGGCTGTCACTATCATTGGCGTAGATGCGCAGGGGTGCTATTCTCCTGTCTGTCGAGGGGCTGCTGCCCAAAATAATAAATAAACAATTTTTATTGTCTGCATGTCAGCCACACCTGGCTGTCGCTGTCATCACCATAGCTGTGCAGGTGTGCTGTGCTCCTGTCTGTCAAGAGGCTGCATGAATATTGCAATTAAAACATTTTTTAAGTTATTGGGATACAAAAAGTTGTTTTTTAATCTTATACATAGCAGAAATGTGTTCCTAACAGCTTATAAAGTTATATGATCTAAAAAACTCAAGCCTATATTTATTTACAAACCTATTAGAAGACATCCTAAATTCTAAAACTGTTCTATTCAAAAACATAAACAAAAACAAATATTAAAAGTCTAGTGTGTTACAGTATGTTATTATGATATTATAAATGAATGTAAAAGGCCTAAAATTGGGTGGACCACATATGGCTGATTGATCAACCATGGCAACTGGATTAGTGTCATAAGGAAGAGGAGGATGCAAACTGGGTGTCTTGTTATGAGTTGGCCATATGGGGTATGCTGCTGTTAACGGATCAGGCTGATTATCATCAGTGGACACATTAATATTAGTTGTTGTTATTTTGGGTTGCCATCTCCTGAAGGGTGTTTACCAACAGACAGCGACTACCTATCAGCTCAGGCATTTTCACTTCCTAAGGAACAGAGCTCTGTTCTCTGGAGGGAAGCCAAATAGGTGGGTGCCCCTGTTCCAATGTCTGGAGCTCTCATCTCTCCACATCATCTATTATAGATGAGAAAAAAAAGTAATCGGGGACATCTAGCTCCTCTTTCAGTACCCTGCTCACCCTTTTTGGACAGGAAGTACATAATGGATGGTTTGGAAGAAGAATACCTAGTAATGGGGATGGTCATTATCAAGACCTGGTCCCCCCAGTTGGGTGTAGTCTGGGAGGTATTGGTTGGCATGCAGGCAGCGGAATAACAAAGGCCTCCATGTTGTCTGTGCTTACTATTCCGTGTTTCAGTTTGCGATTCAGGTAGGAATAAAGTCAGCTACAGAACACAGTGACAGAATCACTGGATGTCTTAGTGCATTCAGGCCAAATATGATCCATGAATTCCCAGACAAATTCCAGACAGATGAATCCTTTGCTTGTAATAATCTTTGATAATTCCTGGCAAAGGTGCGTGTTATAACCATACACTTTGAAGGCTGCAAATTTGAACTGCATTATAGAAACATGTGAAAGAAAACTCCACACTGCAGAACATGGAGAAATCACTTCAAGTTCAGCACCTAGAGCATCTATTTTCATGTTCTCTGAGACCTCTCCTGACTGTAAAGGAAGATTCTCCATACTGTAGTCTTCCATTGTGACTTTTTAATGGTGATTTCAATGTTGTTGACTAGCTGAGATCCATCTCATCTGAGGGTTGGGTTTTCCCAATGTAAATGAGACAATTCACATCCAGAAGGTGACTCTTATGTTTAGCCATGGTGACAGTCTCTCTTTTGGCAAAATTTGCACAATCTTGGTCTTGGAGGCACCATGATGAATGAGAGAGATCCTCCAGGGTAATCATCTGATCTGGTGTTGTATCTATTTCTGTTAAACCTTGTGTGTGAGTTTAGTCATCTGCTGCTTGTGGTGGAGCTCTTTTTCTGCTTTCTAAATGATCTCCAGACACAACGTAAAACTTAAACCTTAAACTGAAATGTTGCATTCAATGCTCGGTTCCACTTGTTCACATATCTAAGAAGTGGACAGTGGGAACAATGGCAATTTGAATGCCACTAACTAACTATATGTCCCTATATAGGTTGGGAAATTCCTTTACAGAACAGAAGGTTTGCAAAGGCATATTTAAGGCAATTGTTTATCTATTTTTGGAAAGCACACTTCCTGTTCCTGGTCCCCTTCTGGGATGAAAAAAATCCACTCCCAGCATGCAGGCATGGTGCTCAAGAAATAATTCCCAAGAAAGACACAATGTAAGACTTAAACCTTAAATCTGAAATTTTGCATTTAATGCTCTATTCTGCTTGTTCTCATATGGTTAAGTGGACAGTGGGAACAACGGCAGTTTGAAGGCCACTAACTAAATCTGTTTTTTAATGTCACTGTAAAGGATGGAAAATGCCTTTACAAAAGGTTTGCAAAAGATTATTTAAGTCAATTGTTTTTTGGAAGCACTCTTCATGGTCCCCCTTCTGGACCACAGGACCACAGAAGCAGGCACAGGTTTTCAAGAAAGACACAACGTTAGGCCTTAAATCAAGGGTAGCCAACCTTGGTCCTCGAGAGCTCACATTTTCCTGACCTAGCTGGTGCACAGGTGTATTCATTACTCACCAAAACATTAAGAAAGATCCACAGGAGGAGTTAATTATTCTAGTTTTGATTCTGTGAGGAGACCTGGAAAACACTCACTGTTGGTAGCACTCTAGGACCAGGGTTGGCTACCCCTGCCCATAAATCATACATCTTATGCTTATCTCTATGTGCAAAAGCACTTTGAGGCCACTAACTAACTATATTTTTTATGTCCCTGTACAGGTTGGGAAATGCCTTTATAGAAGGTTTACAAAGCATTATGTAAGTCAAATTTTTTTTTTTTGGAAAGCACTCTTCCTGGTCCCATTCTGGGATGAGAATATCAACTCCCAGCATCAGCCATGCTCAAGGATTCTTCTGTGGCAAGGACTGATGTAAATGTACTGTATCACATTTTTTTTGTAAATGCCTCCTCCCCTCCCCTTCTACCTTATATATTTTCTGTGGAATCAAAAAACAAAATTAAATTTACTACCAATAAATCCTTCCTGTCCCTGCCCTACCTTCAACTACATACATATTCCAACTCCCTCAGGCCTCTCATGAATAATAAAAGTGTTTCCTGATGTGCCATGTTTGAAGTTGAACGGCCATGTGTTTGTGCCTCCCACAGCTACAGCTTGGCTTAGTCAGCCAGCTATCTTGCTGCAAATTTTGGGACTAAACTAGATGAACAAATCAATACTATGAGCTGTGAGGTGGTGAAAATTGACTGGAAGTTAGTGAAAATAAATGTTATTGAGGTTATTAATACTGTAGGAATAAAAAAAGGTCCATTTTATGTGATATTAGCTGTTTTTTTTATTTTTTAAGAAAAAATCCAGATCCAAAACCAAAAACACGAAAACAAAACATGGAGGTGAGGTTTTGGCAAAACTTATCCAGATCCAAAACCAGGAGAGATCCACATCCAAAACCAAAACACGGGGGTCGGCATACATCTCTACCGACAAGTAAACAACTTCCCTTCATTGTCACAATACTGACAAAAGCCAACCAAGAAGTGACATCAGTCATTGGAGTCACTAAGTCCCGTAATAACTGTTCAGATCCGCCATGTAAGAGACGGCAATGTAGACGGCTAGGCTAATGCACGAGTCCGCCTTCATAGCCCTTCTAAAAATAAAAATAGCCGTCCCTTATTAGACGGAAAGTTAGATGCCCAAACATATGATAATATCCGGCCGTCAATCCCTTGCAGGCTGTCCAATCTACAATGGTCATACAAGGGCAAGTTAGGTGGATAACATTCTCTATTTGGATTCTCGGTATATTAACAAAATTCAATTTTCATACCTAACTATATACGCTTTTTTTGTTTATTTTTTTTTCAATCAACGTTTTTAAACATGTTTGCTTCCTGTAATATACATACACATGCTGTATATATACGGGATATGTATCCTAAGCCTACAAGAGGGGTGCCTATCTTACCATCCCCCCATGCGGCTACTTCTTCTTTTACTTCTGTTAAGGATGCTGGTATTCTGGATTTTGGTGTCTAGCTAAAGATAGGTGTCTGAATTTAGACCCATAACTTAATTCCAGCTTTATGTTGTAGGCGTCAGGATATAGACCAGCAGAATCTTATCCACCAGGGTGTATTAGCTACATCACAGACCAGTGGAATCTTTTCCACTGGTGTATTAGTTACATCCCACTAGGAATATATCTATATAAATAGCTTTATTGTTTAATATGCATTAACCAATTGAAATATAACATATATTAAGTATAAACTTTTTTATTTTTTAAATGACCTTAAACCGAATGATGGCTTAGCAGTATCAGGTAGAGGGTTAGACAATAGGGTGAGTGTTTTTTTTATATTCATTTTATGCATGGCATGGATGTAGCTAATATACTGCCCCAAAGATCCTGTCCAGCACTCTACTGTTATTGCGATATTTAGCCTGAACCCAGATGGAGGGACTTGAATAAAATCCAATAGAATTTAAATTCTAGAGCATGTGATTATGAATAATTTTGTCAGTTACAGCCTACCTATAAATACCATGCCTTTCAGCACAAATAGTCCAAACTAGAAAATTTTGCTTTGGATTTGGTCAAAGGAATTGAACGACCTAAAAATGGAACAACAACAACAGCAACCCTCCTGCAAGCTTGTTCCTTCACAAAAGGGAGGTATGTTGTTCAACATACATGGACAATGTTTGCTAAAAACAAGATGAGAAGTGACATTTCTAATTGAAATTGTGTGGAGAAAAGAAGTGGCTAGTGTTTGTCATATGCCAGTACCATTGGTTTTGGAGAACCTGCAGTGCGTTCACATGGAGAGCACAAACATCGTCCTCGTGCCATTCAGACTGATGTATTAATCACCAGAGCGGCTCTGAAACAAAGGGCAAGATGTACAACAGAATCTCCTGTAGAAAGAATTCAGAACGTCACCATAGAAATGTCAACTACCAGTGCTATTGCCATGCCTAATCGAGATGCTTTGAGGCAAGTTATAAAAAGGGTCAGACGAGAGGATATACCTATAGAAGCCCAATCTTTGACAGATATAAATGTGCCCCAAAACTTAAGAGAAATTGATGGCGCTGTTTTGCTGGTAACAGAATATTATTGTTTTGTACAGTAGATAACTTAATTAAATTTCAAAAGGCACCATACTGGATTATGGATGGGACTTTAAAAACCTGCCCCACTCTTTTATGTCAATTATTGATGTGCCCAGCTATAGCGTGGCATCACAGCGCTATCTCTCACGCCACGCATTGCGCTCCACACACCACGCCATGAGTCGCACCACAAAGAAAGTTTAGTAGTGAAAAAAGTCATTACGTGTAATACAACATTTTGCCCACCAGATGTTACTTTTCCTAAACTACATAGCGCATGCGTATGATTTCATTACGTGTAATACAACATTTTGCCCACCACGTGTCACGTTTCCTAAACTACATAGCGCATGCGTGTGATTTCATTACGTGTAATACAACATTTTGCCCACCAGGTGTCACTTTTCCTAAACTACAGTAAATAGCGCATGCGTGTGATTTCCAATGTACCGTACGGTATGTTCTGTATCACCGGCCGATGATTGTTTGACAGAAGCGGTGATTCGGTACACTATACAGTATTACAGCGTTTTCCACATGGAATCAGGAATGTACGGTATAATAAAGCGGTAGAAGAATATGTAATCCAGTTTGAAATCATTAAGCTCTGTATTATCCACTGACTGTGCGGTTGAAATCATTCTGTGTTTGCGCAAATGCAAATACTGTCGGCACTGTCCCAGACTTAGACATTAGACTTTACAAACTACAGAACTCTAGTAATGGGTGAAGCGTGTGGCCTAGCGTTCTAATGCCTAGTCTCACTGCTTCTCCCCTCTTCTTGTTCTGTGGGTTCGAGACCTTGAAAATACAGTATGTTTTTTTATTAATTTTTAAAATCTTCACTTAAAATATTCAGTATTCAATACAGTACATGTGGAGCGCATGTCTGCCCAGTGCTTCGGGAGTCAAACAGCAAAACTAGGATTTTTATTATTGTACATACAGTACAGTACCTTAGAACGCAAACTTGCGTCAATGCCGGTGCTGACATGAACGTGGACATTATAGTGATTTATTATGACCATCAAGTGGCAATGGGCCCTGTTAAAGAGACTGGTTTCTGTATATCAAACTGACTGCGCGTTTAAATCGCAAAATTGCGTCAATGTCTGCGCGTGCCCAGTGGTCGGGTTTTAATCACAATGGAATGTGTGCCGCATGTCCAGAGAAGCCAAGCCATACATTAAGTAGCGCTATTTTATGGCGCATGCCCAGTTGTCTGTATTGCTAACAGTACTGTTGAATTTTCACACTAGTGCCATTCTGCACTGTCCGAGACTTACAGTACCACACAGTATACACAATAGTAAATTCATTACTACAGTACATAAGGTGCTACAGTAGTGGACTAACAGCAGTTTGTAGGGCAGATGCAGAGTGCAAACTTGCGTCAATGAAAATGCTGTCCTAGACTTGGAAACTTTAGTAATTTAATATGTTTAGTAACTGATAGTTGACTGTGTATAAGAGAGGGGTCTCTATAGTACAAACTGACTCCGCGTTTAAACCGCAAAATTGCATCAATGTCAGCACAGTTTGCGTTGTGGTAACTTATAGCCAGTTCTGTTGGGTTACGGTACAAATAGGATCTCTGGCGCATGCCCGGTGGCGGGGTTGCAATGCATTGCCAGTGGTGCTGCGCCATAGCCATACCCTTTTAGCACTATGGCTATGTACTGTACACCATTGCGTACAGTATGGAATATCATACTGTACAGTAGCGGGTCATGATTCACACACAGTGAAAGTGTGTTATTATTATTACACTGACTGTGTAATAATAATATTAAAAATAAAAAGTGTAACCTTGACTGTCTAATAATAATGAAAAAAAAGTTTAAGCTTCCTGGTTTCGAACCCTGGTTGTACAGATGTCTGCAATGTAGAAGTTCGATTTCTTACCTCTACGCTACAGACGCCTGAGTACTTCATCGTATGGTACTGTAGATGTCACATAAAGTACTGTAGAGGACTAGGAGAGACTTGTGTGCAAGGGCTTAGGTGATCCGCATTGCTTACACTTCTATCCTTATGTTCGAGACCTTGATAATTTAATTTATTTTTTTAATGTTCACTATAGTACTGTAGTTCAGTCTTGTAATCCAACCCTTACAAAAATCAATCTATTGTACTGTAGATGTGCCCAGCTACAGTACTGTAGTTTGTTGCTCCATACGGTATGCCATACAGTATACTGCATTGCTAGTTGCGCGCTACACTGTGGCGTATTGAGTCTCATAGCACTGCGCATGCCCAGTTGTCTGTATTATACGGTACTTACAACTGTAGTTGTAAGTACAATACGGTAGACATTGTAGTGATTCCCTGACTCTAGGAACTACAGTACAGTAGATGGAGTAGTCTAGGGGGCTAATGCCTAGCCCTACTGCATCTACCATTTTCTTGTCCCGCTGGTTCGAGACCTTTAAAGTACATACTGTATACGGTAATTTTATTTTGTTTTAAATCTTCACTAATACATTATCCAGAAATTCTGGTATTTCTATGCCACAGTACTTTGACAAAAAAGTCTAACCTTGGTAATAATAGAAAATAAAAAGTGTAACCTTTCAATCTTCGAACCTGCAAAAGGGTTGTACAGGCAGCGTAATGTATTGGTTTGATTATTTACCATTACACTACAGCTGCCTGCAATACCAAGGTTGCACCTGGCTTGAGTGTTTCCTACAATACTGTATGTCATCGTATCTCTGGCGCATGCCCAGATCTACTGTATACCCATGTAGCGCTTTTTTTTTTTAAAGTCTTCACTACTTTTGTTCAGTATTGTTATCCAACCCTTACTAAACTCAGTACATTTTATATATTAGGCGGTAAATGTACTAAAATGGTAGTGCTATTAAGAAGTGATGTTGCCCATTGCAACCAATCTGATTCCAGGTATTACTGTACAGTATCTTCTAGAAGGTTCTACTGTAGATAAATGCTAAGTACAGTAGAATCTGATTGGATGCTATTGGCAACATACAGTACACTAACTTCTTAAATAGAACTCCCATCTTAGTAAATTTACCCCTACAAGTTTCACTTTTCCCCCCCAATTTTTTCCACCCCCCAAAATGAAAGTTAATTTTTAGTGTGTTCTGACTTAAAAAAAAAAAAAGTTACGCAGTTTACAGTAACTTTTGGGGACATTGAAGGCTTCCCGCAACATTGCACCCCAATTCACCAAATTTTTCCGCCTGCTATTCATACAGTAGGCAAAACTTTTTAACATACAGTACTGTCTTACTGTACATTGCATTGACCTCCCACCTACGGTAGGCAGAAAAGCTTTCAAATTGAATACAGTGATAATTTTATGCCTGGCGAAATGACGTAATCTCTGAAACTTTTTTTAGCCAATCACGTGTTTTTGCTCCAATGGGTGAAAAAGTGCCAACCAATGTTCTCCCAACTGTCATCTCACAGGCTGTGTTTGAAAAATGACAGTTGGGAGCTGATTGACTGACACCTTATCACTTTTTTATCACTTCTCACTGTCTCCTAACACTGCTTAGTACAGTAAATAGACCCCTTGGAGTGAAAATACCAGACCGGCTAAAAAAAGTAAATAGACTACCCCTAAATTGAAACGTCCCTCAGTGTATACAGTACTGTATGTGTACTGTACTGTATTCTACTGTAAGTGCCGGGCAGCTGTGAAATCACTCTGATGGGCAACAGGGATATTGTACAGTATATGACTGTGGGCGGCAACCCCCATCGGCCGGCATGCCCCTGGTGAGTGCAATCCTGGCCAATAGGACCATACACCCCTGCATCTGTGTGTTATTGACTTTTTGTACAGTACCTATTTAATGACAGATGCACGTGTTGGGTCTCAGGTGCACTTAAAGACTGAATTACATACAGTACAAACACCAATTGTATAAATGAATTACAATTTTTATTTAACCTACAGTAACATGCTTTACAGAGGGGGGGACTTCTTTAGCTTTCCACCCCTGTAGTCCTCTACTGTCACACGCTTCTTTCTTCTGCCGCTGGCATGTCCTGGAGTTCCAAGCTGGACACGGACAAGACTACTGTACAGTACCTACAGTAGGAGGAAAGAGATGACGTGAGAACAGTCCTTCCTCAATGCCGACTGATACGCCCTACTGGACCGAGGACTACACAAAAAGTTTAGGCTTTTAAGTTAAAATCATCATTGGCACTTTTGGCCTCAGATGCAGAGTTTCACCTATACCAGGTGCAGACTCTACTGTGCATCAGAGTGTAAGGTCCACTGTACGCCCTGAAGAAAGGAGGATAGGCAGAGACAAACAGACAGTAAAAGACAGACACACAGGTTCTCACCGGAGATGCTCTTATTCTTCATCCTGCTTGATCCCACACACCCTGTACTGTAGGAGAGAGAATACGCCATGCAGGGCCCTTCCCTGCTCTAACAGTGTCACACTAATCCACTTCTCCACATTAATATATGCCCTAACTAACCAGACTAACAATTTTATTAATAACTAATTTGTATTATAATTAAGCCTGGTGGTGAAATACTGTAAGCTGTGCCCCTAGGCCCATAGCCCATAATATAACGATAAAAAAAAAATACATGAAACAAGACAGTATTTGGGTGCCCCAGATGGAGGTGAACACCAGCTGTCTGAATACAATAACAGAGCACTAACATTATCAAAAATGCTTTTCTCACCTTATCCTGATGTCGAAGGGACCGCCGCTCCAACCATACAGTAGATGTACAGTAGAAGCCTGTCTCTCAATGCACAGTGCACCCACTACTGTACAGTACTGTATGTCTGCAACTATGGATGTGGATGTTGAAGCAGCCACTACTACTGTACTATATATGAACTAAAGGAACCTGAAAACTTGAAACATCTGCATTACAAATGGCAACATCAAGCGCAGTAGCAGAAACTGGCAGCTGCAGCACAATCGGTGACGATGCCAATGTGTGCCTTGGAACAGGAGGCAATGTACAGTAAAAGTAGGTGTAAGGAAAAGAGGAAAAGTATGAAGTACACTACATAAGGTACAGTAAGGGAAAGTTATTGTAGATAAAGAGCTTATAAAATAAATTAGGAGAATACTGTATAATGTAGGGACAGAAAGCACAACCACAATACTGTACATACAGTATGGACACAGTGTACAGTACTTAGCAGTCTAGATCACAAACTGAAAAGAGGAAGTTAAACCCCTCCTCCACATTACTAATTATATACAGTACAGTATAAGCTACATAGCAGTTGCTTGACTGTTTCTTTCTATGACAACTGGTAAGACTCTATGGAGATGATCAATATAATTGTTACACTGGGCACGTGTCAATACTGTTCTCCAAAACTTCATTATCCCATCCAAAAGTTCCTGTTTTGTTGTTGGTTTCACATCAGACCTGATGAACCTCTTCAATTGGGCCCAGACCATTTCAATGGAATTCATGTCCGGTGACCTACAGGTAAGTAAAAAAAAAATATTCAGTCACAGTACTGTACTTAGTAAAAAGTGTACTAGAATAATTACTGCTCGGTACTGTACATACTTTTTGGTACAATAAACAGTTAATACAGTACTATAGGACAATACTTACTCTGGTGGTGTGCTGCTCGCCCTGTGGGGAAAAATACATGTCGTCATTAAGGTAGATGGCCTTAGGGAATTAGCTATTGATTAAAATACAAACCAATACAGTATACTGTAGTACATAAACTACTGTAGTCTGTGAAGCAGGCATTGGGGCCAAAATAAAACAGTATGGTACTGTACTGTATATAAAAAAATATACAGTCCAGTAAAGTACTGTATGACAAGTTGTGCAACGTTACACATAGGCTATGTGGGTGGCACTGTCGCCACCCCACGAGCTGTACAAGATGGCACATGCGCATGACACTAGAGCCCGAACCCAGCGGAGGACCCCGCTGAGGACTTTGCGAGACCTCGCCGGAGGGGTAAGTACGGTATTAATAAATACAGTACCAGTAGAATTTTCGTTTGTATCACAGTGATACCAAATGACAATTCCCCCTGGTATTTCCCTTCATTTGTAAATGGGGCACTGAGTGAGAAGTGATAAGATACCAGCCAATCAGCTCCCAAATTTCATTTTTCAAACACAGCCTGTGAGATGACAGTTGGGAGCTGATTGGAGACCCCTGAATCTGTCCATTATGTACAGTAATAATGTCAGACTTAAAGGGGGCAGGCCCAGCACAGACAAATAGTGTGTACAGTTCTGTAAGTTAACATAGATTTGGTCGACAGACATTAGAATGGTGGATCAATCAACTTGCCTTTTGTTATTAATTTATTAATCAAACAAGCCATGTCAACCAATAGTGTGTAACCCTTTAATCCATGTACAGTACTGTAGATTTAATCAGCCTGTCAATCAAATGTCTGCCAGTCATGTCAGTATGTGTTAACAACTGTCAGTCATCGTCAGATACTGTACTATCCAACACCCTACAGTGCAGTGTACAGTAATGTAGAGTATGTCAGAGTCATGCATTGTACTGTATTTGTTATTGTACAGTATACTGTAATTCATGTGATTATACAGCAATGCTGTACTTACTTCGAATTATTCGCCTCCGAATTCGCTCTAGGCGAGGCATGTCCCTCCGAAGCAGGTCACTCCACCTGCGCTGCAGTGAGCGAACTCTGCGCCGAACGCCATATAGGAGATAGATTTCATTGCTCGCAGCTCTGTAGGCGAGCTCTTTGTCTTGGTTAGTGGCGAACGCTTGGTCCCGCTACTTAACCAACACAAAGAGCTCGCAGGACGAGTAGCGTCTTGCCCTCATAGAAGCCATTTTGACTAGCAAGTGATGCACGTCGTACATCGCATGATGCATGACGCACGTCGACACTAATTCTCTTGTTATGGCAGGCGTCTGTGGTGCACTGTAATGTAGTCATAACCATAGTGGCAAAGTAGTGTGGGCTATTTTGCGCTTCAAACGCACAGTCAGCTTTGAACACAGAGCGCTCTATCACAGATGGAAAACACTATGACGTAGCCATAGTGTACAAGGCTGATACCGACAACGCATGTTGCGTTTTGCGTTTTTTGGGCGCACAGTTTGTGATGCAGAGCCCTGTCTCACATTCTAGACAGTAGATTCACTAGCAGATTCTGCAGTTATGAAATCAATATTCTGTGGTGCTAAATTGTACGGCACCGTCAGTTTTGAATATTCAGTACAGGCACATTCATAGTGGCACACTAGTTGTCCTAGCAGACGGGGGGATGTGTCCTTGGCAATGGTGACAATTCGTAGCATTTTCAGGACACTAGGGCAGAGCTGACTGCTTACAGTAAATGGATTAACAAGGCTTCCTTTATTATGGTAATGTGAGGCTCTTTGCTTGCTTTGGGGGAAGGGACCTGATGCACTGTGTATGACTCTCGGCCCACTGGGCATGTGCCAGAAATCCCATTGCAACCCTTCAACTGGGCATGCACCCACCAGAGATGGAAATGTAACAGAATAGAGTACAATACTGTACCGACTGCAGTAATACAGCCAACTGCGCATGCTCAGTGATAGCATAGCGCTACATGGTGTATGGCTTGGCACCACAGATCCCATTGTACCCCCCTCCATTTCTAATCCATCGCAGATGGCAGACAGCCACCATAGCACCAACCATGTAATACAGAGAGCTCTCTCTCATACAGATCCCACTACTACCGTACTTAGTGTGCAAGGTTGGAGCAGCATCACCAATGTCATAAGTTTGCGATGCAATGCTATTTTGCGCTTCAAACGCACAGTCAGCTTTGAACACAGAGCGCTCTATCACAGACGGAAACCACTCTAAGACACAGTCCAAGGGACGTAGCCATAGTGCACAAGGCTGAGACCACATATGCGTTGTCGCATGTTTGCGTTTTGCATTTTTTTGGGCGAACAGTTTGCCATGCAGAGCCCTGTCTCACATTCTAGACAGCATATGGCTGACAGCCACCATAGCCACAGTATGAAATCACTATTCAGTGAAATACAGAGCCCTCTCTGGGCACTACAGATCCCATTGTAAACCCTCCACTGGGCATGCGCATGAAATCCCATTGACGAAAGCGCCGACATTGACGAAAGTTTTGCACTATTGAAACACACAATCTGTTTGTAATGTCTTACTTTTAAGCAGCCTTTTAAACATCAACACTACAGTATTACTAAAGTACAGTAGTTTCACTATAGTGTCCAGAGCAGATAGTGACAAAAAAAAATGTACGGTACGGTATATTCTTTTCCAGGGATCGAACCCGGGACCATAATTCTACCAAAGTGATCACCTAACCACTAGCCCACACGACAGCTACAGTGAACCACAGAGAGTGGCCTCATCCTTGTGCACTCCTCCCGCTGATGTTTTTTAATTAAAAAAAAAATAAAAAATGTCATACTGTAATGCATCCCATATCAGTGAAAGCTGTGCGTGCATCTCATTAATCTATAGTATCGGTTATACCGTGACAACAACTCCGGCAACTTCTCTACTATTGAGTTACTGAACCGTACCGTATGTACAATACAGTATGTGCAGTGATTTGCATCCTGTTATAAGATGTTACGTACAGTACGGTACAGTACTATATACTGTATATGTATATTATGCGACATTAAAAATACAGTATGGGTTGTGCGTACATGAAAATGCTGTGAATGTGATATCCACCCAATTTACTGTAAGTTTAACAGTATGGCATTCTGTACAAGGCATTCAGTACAGTTGAGCACTCGCCACCCAGCGGTTAAGCACTATATTACATACAATTACAAAAGTGGAGCACTCGCCACCCAGTGGTTAAGCACTGTATTACATGCCGTAGCATATCCTTCGCTGAAGAATACCACGGTATTCCACAAGTCCATGGCACGACTCAGAGGCCTGCATGCCATGCCACAAGTCCATGGCGCGACTCACGCCACACCATGAGCAACAAAATAGCTGGGCAGATCTGTATATACTATTCATGCCATGGTTGGGACAGATGAGTCCTCCCAAAGATTACTACTTTTGGTATATAATTTACTTTCCAGCAAAGGGAGATCAAATAACCTTGCGTTAAATGGGACATCTGTCTTTGTTAATAATCAGGTATCTCTAGCAGCCAACCAGCACAAAACACATGAAGAATGCCAAACTCCACACATAAAAATTGAGAAGAAAATATGTGTAGTGCTTAGTGGTGCTCAAAAATACACAAGATGAATAAATCAAAAAGTAAGATTATTTATTACATATAAAATGACATCCACAAATATAGAACACCCAGGAGTAATGAATCTTATATTAATTAAATAGTAAACATATGAATGATAGAAAATGTAAGTTATAAAAATATATGAAAAAATACTAAAATAAAAAAAAATTAAAAAGAAAACACGAACAAATCCTTAAAAAGACAATGCTTGAACTGAATGAGCCAATTGGAGTGGCACAGTCTTACGTATTACTTAATACTCCATGGTGTTTTGAGAATACTTGAATGACACAATGATGCCTTATATTATAGAAAATTCCAATGTAGACAATGTAGCATAGTCTCTAATATCAATCCGAGAGCCTGTATCTCAAATTCAGCCTCAGACTTTAGATTCCAATTTAATGTATTGTATATAGCTGTAACAGCAATGTATAAAAAACATTCTCTGGACTCTTTTCCACTTGGTTTAAATATTGAGATATATTCACAAGTCAGAGCTCAGTAAAAATCCAGAGTCCACACTTAATCTTTATCCATAAATGCCAAAAAGTGTGTGTGCCAGCGGTAATCGGGAAATGATCTGGATACCTCACGCTGTCATCAATAACTTACTGGGGAGCTGCAGACTCGCATCCAGTGTGAGAGCAGATGAATGTACTGCTCTGAGATGCTCTGTGCCGGTAACCGGAGCCAATAGTGCCGCTGACACCGGATGTATACCAGTTGGTCCTCCCGCTAAATAACAGAGCCTCACTCAAAGGTGGCTGACAGCACAATAAGCAGGAAGGTGAGCGGGCTGAGCTGGATAAGCTCCCAAGGGGATGGGAGGCTACATGCTGGAAGGTCCCGGATGTGAACAGTCTATCCAGAGGGCAGTCAGGATAGTTAAGCAGTAATAGCACAGAGCAGCAGGATAGCACCTGTGCTTTCAATGCGTTTCTCTGTATGAGATAGCTTTTTTTAAGAAGCAGGTGCATGCCTGTCAGCGGCACTATTGGCTCTGGTTACTGGCACAGATCATCTCAGAGCAGTACATCCATCTGCTCTCACACTGGATGTGAGTCTGCAGCTCCCAGTAAGTTATTGATGACAGTGTGAGGTATCCGGATCATTTCCTGATCACCGTTGGCACACACACTTTTTGGCATTTATGGATAAAGATTAAGTGTGGACTCTGGATTTTTACTGAGCTCTGAGTTGTGTATATTGTGATATATTAGTATATCTCAATATTTAAACCAAGTGGACTAGAGTCCAGAGACTGTTTTTTATACATTACTGTTACAGCTATATACAATTCTTTAAATTGGAATCTAAAGTCAGAGCCTGAATTTGAGATACAGGCTCTCGGATTGATATTAGAGACTCTGCTACATTGTCTACATTGGAATTTTCTATTATATAAGGCAACATTGTGTCATTCAATTATTCTCAAAACACCTTGGAGTATTAAGTAATACCCAAGACTGTACCACTCCATTTAGCTCATTCAGTTCAAGCATTGTCTTTTTATGGATTTATTCATGTTTTCTTTTATTTTTCTTTATTTTTTATTTTAGTATGTTTTCATATATTTTTATAACTTACATTTTCTATTTCATTAATATAAGAACCATATATTCCCGGGAGTTCTATATTTGTGGATGTAATTTATATGTAATAAATTATTTTACTTTTTGACTTATTCATCTTTGAGCGCCACTAAGCACTACACATATTTTCTTCTCTACTTTCTAGCAAACCCTGGACTGCTGCAAGCAATTTTTTTTGGATTTGTAGGATTTTGCAGATGAAACTTAAATCCAACTGGCATCACAATATATCATGACTGACTTTGAATTGGGTGCCATTAATGCAGGTAAGAATGAGTTTGGGAGCAGTGTACACAAATGCTGTCTTTTCCACTTGTCCAAAAATATTTGGAAAAGCATACAGGGTGTCGGACTAGCAGAACAATATGGGTCAGACCCTGATTTTTCATTACAAATGAGACATTTACAAGCACTTGCTTTCTTGACAGAAAGTGAAATCCCAACTGCCTTCATTGAATTAAAACTTCAGATGCCTGCTAATGCTCAACCAGCACTTCAATACTTTAAGGAAATTATGTACTTGGCAAAACACGAACAGGAATGAGGAGCAACTCAGCCAGAATCCCTCCAATTTATCCCCCCTCAATTTGGTCGGTAGCAGTAAATAATGACCTAGGTATACCCAGAACGCAGAATAAATTAGAAGGTTGGCAGCGCCGCTGGAACACTATTCTAGGACACAAAACGTGGGAATTTATAATGTGATTACCCATCTAATCAAAGAACAGTGCAATGCAATCATTCAATGTGAAAGAGTTGTAGCCAATGTGTCCAACCCCCCCATTTAAAGAAAATGTCACTACAGAAAGAGCATTGCAGAATTGCATCCGCAATAGACATACAGTGGACACAATGACATTTCTAAGAGGCATTGCTCACAATTTGAAACCTTAAATAATTTTTTTAATGCTAAAGTATAGAATAAATCTTCCGCACTTTTCTGCATATGTTAAGTAAAAGTTTACCTGTGTTATGCTTGAGTTCTTAGATTGTTTATTTTCTTTCATAATGTGATTAGAACCTAATTTTTCCACTTTAAAATCTAAATATTATGGAAGTTGCACTTTACAGAATATTGCCTAAGGAATAAATAATAAATTAATGACTTTTGACTTTACTACTGCTTTGCCTTTTTTTAATAAAATGTACACTTAGTTTAAAATATATATTTATATTTTAATACTTATTTATTATGATTATATGTCAAATCTCAATCATACTCCAATTTTTTTTTGATTAAAAAAAGAAACGTTATATTTTATTACTGTAGCCACCATCTTTTTCTGGGATTAAATAAGTAATGCAAGATATAGGTAAATCAGTATGATTTTTTATAATTTGGTTGTGTTTAATTACAAAACCCCTGACTTATGATCCCTGTTTTATACCTACTGTACAGTACACACAAGTCTGTGTATGAGTGGAATGTAGATAATAAACCTGCAACCGAGATGTCGCCGGTCTATTTTACAACAACTAAATCCCCATGGGGACTTAAAATAGGCATCTAAATATATATTTCCAGCATGTTGTAGATGGCTAACGATAGCTGTGATCTTCCAGTCTCTAAACCACTAAACCATGCATATCCTCCATATTCTAGATGGATAACCCTAGCAGCTGTACATACAGGGTTAGTCACAATGATTGTGATCCTAACCCCTCCCCCTCTGGTTTCCTAAACCTTGCCCACCCCACTACTGCAGACGGCTGTGAAGCCACCGGTTCAAAGCCAGACAAGAGGAGATCCCGATGCTGGCTGTTCCGTACCCTAACCCTCCACCCCTCTAACTCTAACTATCCCTTAGGGGTGCCTAACCCTAAAACTCCAGGGGTGGTGTCTGACCCAAAGTCCCCCCCCCACTGGGGTTGACCAAACCTAACATCCCCCCTGCACCTTAAACCTAATTTGAGTGACCTAAGAGGAGGGTCACTCACCACCTGACCTCCAGCCACTCACTATCAGTGAGCTACCACTCCATTGGATCCAGGTGCAGTGCGGACACTGCACCCACCTCTGAATCCAACCTTGCCTCCTACAACTCTGCCACACCTGGATTCCAGCAACAGAACCAGCAGACAAAGGCAAGACAAAGACAAAGAAGGGTATGAACCCACGTCCACCACCCGGCCACAACATTCACCACATGACCAACCTACCGGTAGGTACACCTAAGTAGTAGAGACACTGCATCTCATTACCACCGAGCGGGACACCGTAGACACAAACTTCCTACCACAGACCTCACTCTCTCAGATGGCTCCTGAAAACTGTAGACCATAGGTCCAGCAGGGACAATGTGCTGGTCAAGAACCACATGGCAAGGAGCCCCCTGAAAGGGTCGACCTACCTTCCCACCGGAGGCCCAGCCCATCACACCTCTCCCACCAGATCCCAATTCTTCCACCCCACTCAACCACTTTCCACCCCTATGGACCATATCGAAGCAGCATTTTGCCTCTCAATAAATGATTTGGCCCCAGCATTCTGTGTCTGTCACTTCTCACAGCACTACACAACACACTGCACACCATCACCACTGCACACAGACAACAATTTTTTTTATATATTTTTTTAATTATAAAAGTAAAAAATTTATATTTTGGCACAACAATAAATCTTAATACACTTTTATCACCTGCAAAACACGTGTACTGCACAGATGCATGCCTGTTAACATGGGAGAGATATACATTTATAAATGGATGAATGTATATATTTGAAATGGAATGTAGTTATAATACTAAAGGTCAGGGTGCCATCAGTTTGAAAGAAGTCCTCAATCCTCAAACCAATCTAACAGTCCTAGTTTAAAGAGAATACATAATGAAGAATTTGATAAGTAATATTTTACTTAGACAAGTAGTGAAACCATGGATATCCTTAAAACATGACCTGTATAAATGCATTAAGTAATTAGTGTAGTAAACATCTTTATATGTTCAACATTTTAAAGTTTGAAAAAAATTAAAATAATATGTTTAGTTTGTTTCAAATATTTAAATTTTGATATTGCATTATTTTTTCATTGCTTTTAAGGGATATAAATATATTTATCTTTAACAGGATGTAATTTTGTATCAGGATTACATCATACCAATGCTCACCTTTATGGAGCCTGAATGTTGCCACCAGTATAACTGTGGCTACAGTTTGGTTATGTCAAATTATATTGTTTACTTTTGTGGGGTAGGGTGAAGTGAAGGGTTACTTATTGATGTAAGGTTAGTATAAGGGGATTTGATAATTAACTTTAGATGTGTGGGATGTCACTGAGTATTCCTGGTCTGTGATCCAGAGCACTAGCATTATGTTTTCCGTGATCTAGTACACAACCTGATTTACCTTGTTTAAGGCCTTTATGCTTTATAAATGTGTATGTTTATTTTTGAAATTGTTTGAATAGTAATTTATTTTTTTGTTCTTTTTGAAGTAAGTTTTTTAAATATAAATATTTTTTTTTTACATTTTTAATAGCTATTTCAAACATGTGCGAGGTGGTAAGGACACAAGAAGAAACTGATCGTGACCAGAGGAGGATCGGTCAAGAAGAAGGAAACCAAGACACCTTAACAATGGAGACTGTCAACATGTCACATGATGAAGATGAGTCAGAAGATAAAGGGTCAAGGCAGAGAGCCCCGAATTTCAGCGCAAGGCAAACGGAGACCCTCATAGACCAGGTAATTCTTCACACATCTCTGCTTTTTGGTTCGCAGGCAAAAAACATGCACCACAAATTCAAAGATTAAACATTGGAAAAAATTTTTGCAAGCCGTTTCTTCAGTTGGTAAAACAGAACACACACCCGGAAAATGCAAGAAGAGGCTTTGTGACTGTAAAATGACAACTAATACCGAAATCCAATATGGAAATGACCTTGAGAAAGAATGGGAAAATAAGATACAGACACACTTCAATATGGTCAGGGAGGAAGAAATTCCAGGCACTAGCTCACTATGTATGTATGTATGTATGTATGTCATTTATAATTATTATTTGGTTGTTTTTTTTCTTTTTTTACAAGTAGTGAGGTTTAAGACTTGAAATTGTCAAAACCAAATGTCCAATTTTTATTGTGGTTGTTGTATAGGAACGCCAAAGCAGAGCAGTAAAAAACCAGACCATCAAAGAAGGAAAAAATTACATGAAAGAAACATGTTACAACTCCATCAGAAATGGAAGGTAAAAAATATTGTTATTTACATTGCTTTAACAATTTTTTCACATAATACATACACGGCATTAACCATGTTGGACACAGATATGCATGTTTAACCAAAATGTACAATGTATTTACTTAGTAGAGACATTGAATAATTATTGATTATAATAAATTTTTCAGCTATAAAACTTAAAGGAGTGTTTTGTCCATTATGGTTGTTCTTGAAATACAGTCAGAATTACAATGCAAACGTTCCAACACATTTTGGTCCATAATATATGCCTCACAATCTCATTACTCTAACCCTCATTTCCTAGTGTTAGAGCCTAAAATATCACCTACTGTAGTAAGTAAAGTTAACCTAACACTCACCATACACTATACCTAACTCTGTCCCTTAGTGCCTAAATCCAACCATACCCCCAACTACATAAGTTAATTGGAGTGGGGAACATTTATTACATTAAGTCTTTAAAAGTTCATTCACGAGATCAAGAAAATTGCACTCTGGTTATATGTATAAATTGGACATAAATATATCAAAACTCCATGATATGATTCACTTTTCATCTTCGTTGTGGTTAGTTCATCCAAAATGAGACAGATGTTCTATTCCCATAAAAAGTATCTTTCATTGCTGAGACCATTTTGTGAATTAAAGACTTGTGGATATCATTTAACTGTAAAACGGGGAAGCTGTGCACTTGAACACTTTGGTCCATATGTACTAAGCTCTGGAAAGTGATTAACTGAACAGTGATAAATGACCAGCCAATAAGCTCCTAACTATCATTTTTTTAACAAAGCCTGAAACATGACAGTTAGCAGTTGAGTTGCTGGCCATTTATCACTTTCCAGCGTATAACTTTTCACAGCTTAGTACATGATAAATATACTGGACTTCAACTAAGGGACAGGAAAATAATGTTTTCTTATTTTCTGTAGATTGTAAAAGTGTATCAGAACTCGTGCTTTCACCCAGCAACATTTTTTTTAAATTAACTTTTATGATTAACTCTGGTGGATGTCCACAATATTTTTTGTGAAATCACAAAGCTGTCTCATCAATGAAAAAGGCTTATGGAAATAGAACATCTAGACTGTATGTGAGTTCAGCACACATTTGTTTAAATTAAACCTAAAATACTTGAGAACACCTATTGCATAGTGAGTGGAGTACACCACTTTTTTATTAATTGAATCTTCATTGTGGTATTCTGAAAGAACTGCTGATTACATAAAGGGAATCTGATTTAGTCCATATACTACACAGTCCACTAGTGATTTTTCTTGGGTTATCAATACTCATAACAGAATATGATTTTATGACATTGGTAAAACATTAATATGTTGTAATTGTAAAGCATAAAACACAGAAAGAACCGTTCCTTCTGACAAGGAAGAAACTGTAGGTGCAGGGCCGGATTAAGGTCTGTGGGTGCCCCTGGGCAACAAACATATGGGGCCCCTATTAAATGTGACAAACTGGGGGTATGCACAATGGGGACCCCAGTAGTGTCAGTGCCCACAGTGGTAGAGCCCCATATGCAGAGCCCACAGTAGTGGTGCCCTTTATGCAGTGCTCCCAGGAGTGGTGCCCCTTATGTAGGGCCCCTATGCAATACTCCCATTAGTAATGCCCCCTTAGTAATGCCCCCTGTAGTAATGCCCCCTGTGGTTGTGTCCCCAATAGTAATGGCCCCAGTAGTCATGTCCCCTGTGTTTGCCCAATAGTAATGTACCCTGTGTAAATGCCCTCAGTAGCAATACCCCTGCAGTTGTGCCCCCAGTAGCCATGCACCTTGTGGTAGTGGCCCCAGTAGTAGTGCCCCAGCAGTAATGCCCCGCCTTCAAGTAGTAAAGCCCCCCAAGAGTAGAGCCCCCAATAGTAATTCCCCCAGTAGTAATGCCCCCCTGAGTAATGCCCCCAGTAGTAATCCCGCCTGATAAATGCCCCTATTAGAAAAGCCAATAGCACTTAAAGAAAAAAAAAAGATAACACTTACCTTAAGCCCCACTCCCACTGCTGTCCACATCCATTGCGCCCGGCTGCTCCTCTGCACTATGGGAGAGATGTCATGACATCTCTCCCATAGTGCACTGTGTGAGCCAGAAGCCGGAGCTCACGAATGAGCTCCAGTCACCGGCTACAGATGACACTGCAGGGAGGGAGCCGGGTGCCCGCTGGTTACAATCTCAGTGGGCATCTGGCAAATAATGCCTCCCTGCCATGCCGGGGTTAGGTTGGCCGGAGGAGGCGGAACTGGTTCCGTCTCCTCCGGTTCACATTAACACCAATGGGCGTGGGGTCCCTTCAGGTGTGGGGGCCCAGGGACAAATGCTTTTGTCACCCCCCGCCTTAATCCGTCCCTGTGTAGGTGAAACGGCAGCCAGGACTATGACCACAATACAAGGTTTTGTTGACACAGGTATGTCTGTTTCAAAATAATCAAAGACTGTCTAAGTTTCATTCATTGTACTGTTTTACATCAACATAATCACTACATACTAATGTTATAATGTAATCTTTAGAAACTTTAATTTTTGAAATTGGTTATTTTTTCTATTAATCAATATAAAATATAAATGTTTTGTAAAAAATGGTTTCTATAAATATATATATATATATAAATTTTAATAGTGTTGTACAATTGCAGGAGGACAAAGTACAATAGAGAGTAACATAGTTACTCCATCTGTAGGACCATCCTCCCCAAACTCAAGAAAATGCACCTCAAACAGAGATTATTAGTAAGGACCAAAAATATTGTACATAAAAAAGATTTTGGAAGTTTTTTTTTAAAATATATTTACATTTAGTTACATAATTTTACATTTGTTATATTAATACTGCAATAATAGAGCATTGTGAATGGATGGAACAGAAAATAAGAGAAGATCGGGAATGGTTTGAAAAAAGGAGAAGAGAAGATCGGGAATGGATAGGAGAATGAAGGACAGAAGATCGGGAATGGATGGAATGACATTTTAACAGCCTGGTGCAGATCATGAACCAGATTTCAACTATATAGCTAAATCACTCATGCAGTTGGGAAATGGTAGGCCAGTACTTTGGTCAAATGACTGCAATGATTGATGTGCTTTTTAGTCATCTCCAACAGATGGACAGCCACTTTAACCATATGGTAGTGTGGTAGCATCAAGGCAACACAAACACAAGATTGATTGCTAACCAACTGCAGCTTTGAGGGAGGATATCTAAAGAAGATACTCTGAAGTAGATCAACCACTACAAACTGAACAGGTTGCAATGCCATCAACGTACAGTGGAGTCCAGCAAATACATGAAGAAAACAGAGAGCTTTGGATGAGGATGGAAATGGAATGGATGCAATTCTCAAGCCAAGAAGAATAGGACCAGGAAACAAGAACTGATGAACCATGATTTTTAAAGGTAAAATATATTTTTGATTGTAACCCTATAAATGTATTGATTTATTTTTTGCCGGGGGTTGAGTATGTGTTTTATTAGACTCCTTTTATTTATTTTTGGTAAAAGATTTATTTTGGGGTATTTTTTTTGGAGTTAGACTGGGCATAAGGGGTCTGTGTCCTACTTTGGTGCGCAGGACCCTGTGATGACAGCACGTGGATATCCGGCTAAGAGTACGACTTGGGGACCAGATCCTAGTTTTTTTTCTTTTGGGAAAAGATTGAAGTTTCATGTTTTCCTCCACCTTTCAGTGCCCAGGAAAAGTGGGATGGCATGAAGGGACCAGCCTTCCACTAAATAGGGAGGAATCAATGAGGCTGGCATAAAGCTATAAAGGGGGCAGATGGTAAGTGCAATATCAGAGCCAGCCCTAGGCATAGGCATTCTAAGCAAATTCCTAGGGCATCTGGAATTCCTGGGGGCATTCCACAGCTCTGCTCCACTGCTGCAGAGATTGATAGGAGCTGAGCTCTCTGATCAGGCCAGTGGAGGGGGGTGTTGAGGGTAATTCCTCCTCTCTGTACTCTTCATGATTCATGCAACTTACAAGGAAGTGCATTGTTCTTCAGCAACCCCCTAGTTGGCCCCCCAGCAATGTCTGGCTACAGCTTCCCGACTAAACAGTGAGTGGAGTGCAGTACTGGTATGGAAACTGCTTTTGCTTTTGTTTTTGTGATGTAGTGTATCCACTGCCCCCATTTACCCCTTCACTACCTGGGGAAATGGGCATGCATTTCAGTCACTGTACCAGCTGTTGCAACCAGCAACAACTTACATTATACAGGTACCAGTAACAACTTATATTGTCCTGTATGAGAATAGGAGGCTGTGTGCAGGATGTCAGAGGTCAGTTATGTATGTCGGTCTGGAAAGACCACACAGTGCAAGGTGGTTTAATAGAACTGTACTCTAAGGGGGTGCAGAGGGGGTTAAATGTATTGTAGCAGAACTGTCAGATCTTATTGACAGTGACAGCTTTATATATGGGTAGGGGGGAGAAAAGAAAATTCTGCAAGGAAGGGACACTCACCTAAACATACTCAATCGGCCTGATTCAGACCTGGTCACAAGCGCTGTGCCCTCGAAACCTGGTCGATGGTGGGCCATTGCACATGCGCACGATGGAGCCGGCTCCGTCATGCGCATGCGCAAGACCCAGATAGCGATGGGCACTGCGTCGCGCTGGGTATCGCAACAAAGTGGTTGAGCTGTCGATGTTGAGTGACAGCTCGCCCACTTTGGTGGGCGGTGCGGGGGAGTGGCTGCCCAAACGGAAGTGTTCCCATGTGAACGCCTCCATTTGGGGTGGTCCCACTGCCATCATGAGTGATGTCAGTGGGAGAGATTTCGGCTCTGTTAGAGCCAAAATCTCTCTGGGGCTTGCGGCAACGAGACCCTACCACAAGGGTCTCATCGCAAGCCCGATGGTCGCAATGGTCTTGACCATCACGACCATCTTCCTGGCCGCTTGCTAAAGCTGTAGGTGGTCACCTACAGCTGTGCGAGTGGCCAGGAGGCCGTTCTAAAAAAAAAAAGACTGTCCCTGATTCAGAGCGAGCGCTCTGTCAGAGCGTCCGGCTCTGAATCAGGTCCCATGTTCCAAAAGCTGCCTGAATTCCCAGTTTGTTGTACTTCTATGGCTGACATTACAGTAGTCCTATGCCAGGGTGCAGAGGAGGGCTCTCTGTCATGTGCTATAATAATAATGTGCACTATGTGTGCTGTATGGTACGGTAGGTGCAGAGCCTTTAGTGCCAGCTACAGGACAATGAGCCATGAGGTTTTGCAGATATGACTTTTCCTGGTCCAGTTGGACTGCTGGAAGAACTGATCTGGTCCCCATTCTCAGAGGCTTCTCCAGCACCAAGAATTTCCCTATTCTCAGTTAAAGGTACATATGTATGTACTGTGTCACGGTATGTGTATTATGGAGCATGTGTATGTACTGTGACATTAAACAAATAGAGACATCACACATTTGAAATGTTAATTTCAGCATTGTGAAGCAGGAGGCGGGGCCACAATGACGCGATTCAGCGGAAATCGCATCACCGCCCTCTCCTCCTGGCTTTGAGGGTTTTTATCATTACTGCAGGGCGGAGTGGGGTGGTGGGAGACTTGATATCTGCTAGGGGGCACCTGCCAAAATTTTGCCTAGGGCATCAAATTAGCTAGGGCCGGCTCTGTGCAATATATTCTCTGGGGCTTCTCCAACAATGTTTTGCTTTAAGATAAAGTAATACATGAATAAAAAAGGGATACTGTCATCATTCCAGCTTAAGGGATGCTCACTGTAATTACCATTACTAGAATACAAACAGTGGCCCTAATTCTACAAGTAAAACAAGTGCTACCTTGCGGTCAGATGATTCTTGCATTCTGCGTATACATCTTAGTCAGTGAGCATATGCAAACTAGTCACTAAAATAGGGAATGCGATTGCAATGTATACACAGTCCTACCTGGAAGTGATTGACACAAAGTGGCATTGGTGGGTGGTGAGGGACTATGGTCAAGCAAGTGCAGGTGTGTCACTGCATTTGAATGAAGTTGCAGGGGCATGCATTAATTATCCATTGCATACCTATACGCAGCCTGAGCAATTACTGTGTGAAGGGGCAGGATTTATGTTGTGCTGGGTCTGTATTGTGATGGCATTCATTACACAAACTTTGCAGCGTGTGTGTGCAGGATTGTTATACGTGATGAATCAACCCCAGTGTCAGGTTCCCAGCTACAGAATGCAAAACATGGGCATGAAGAAGGTAAGATTCAGAGGTTAAGGTAGTGTTAGGTCTTGGCAGAACTGGTGGGTTAGGGTTAAGGTGAGGGAGGGGGTTTTTATGTTTAGCCACCACCAAGAGGGACTTGGGGTTAGGCACCACAGCGGGGGAGTTAGGATTAGGATTAGGCACCACAGGGGGGAGGTTAGGCACCACTAAGGGAGGGTTCTTGTTAAGGGGTGTGGAGAAGGGGAGGGTTAGTGTACTTACCATGTCCAGTCAGGATCTTCAGAGTTCCTGATTGCAATGTTGGTATCTAGTAAGATACTTACCAGCCCTCAGAATTTCATGCACAATGCTATAGAAAATAGTTTGCTAAATATTTATTATGCTAATGAAGAACTGTTTCAATAATTTTGGACTGTGTGCTATTGTTTTAAATAACATATTGGAGTATAGTTGGATTTTAATCTTATTTTTATTCACATCTAACAAAGTAATTTGAACTAGTGAAATTGGATTGAAAAAAATACGTCAATAAATAATAAAACATTTATACAAATACAATAACAAAATGATACAAAGAAAAACATGTATTTGTTTTTCAATTGCAACCATAAGAAATAATGTATAATATGTTTTAGCTTGTGAATTTTAACATTTTATAGTTTGTTGATTTGCTTTGTGAATAATAAAAATATGACTTGCATTATTTTTTTCTTTAAATTTTATTTTTATCAAGATATGTAATACTGACTTGCCATTTAAAATTATACATGTATGTGTTTGTGTATACATACATAAATGAAGGTCCATTTATAGGGGCAGGCGAACCATGCAATCGCACGTGGTGCTCTGCCCTGAACCCTGCTGACAGAAACGCTGGCCTCTGAAGCCACCAGAGGCTAAAGAAGCATCCACTTCAGAGAACAGCAGTGTTCCCAATAATGCACTGCGAGGGTGAAATCATTACATTACCCGCACTGTGCAGACCCTGTGCACATGCTGGATCAAGTTAAATTAAGTCAGAGGCACAAGACAGTAGCAGCTGTAGCGGTGCTCGGAGTCTGGAGAAGACAAAGGAAAGTGGCCAGGTAAGTAATACTAAGTAGGCTGAGGATGCTGCATATGGGGCACTACTATGTGTGAAAAAAACTAACAGGAGGCAATGCATAAATGGCACTGCAAAAGGGGCACAAATACAGTGGGGCACTGAATAATGGCCACAAATACAGGGGGCACTGCATAAGGACCACAAATAAAGGGGGCACTACATAAGGGCCTGTACAGTACTGTATGTCTGCAACTATGGATGTGGATGTTGAAGCAGCCACTACTACTGTACTATATATGAACTAAAGGAACCTGAAAACTTGAAACATCTGCATTACAAATGGCAACATCAAGCGCAGTAGCAGAAACTGGCAGCTGCAGCACAATCGGTGACGATGCCAATGTGTGCCTTGGAACAGGAGGCAATGTACAGTAAAAGTAGGTGTAAGGAAAAGAGGAAAAGTATGAAGTACACTACATAAGGTACAGTAAGGGAAAGTTATTGTAGATAAAGAGCTTATAAAATAAATTAGGAGAATACTGTATAATGTAGGGACAGAAAGCACAACCACAATACTGTACATACAGTATGGACACAGTGTACAGTACTTAGCAGTCTAGATCACAAACTGAAAAGAGGAAGTTAAACCCCTCCTCCACATTACTAATTATATACAGTACAGTATAAGCTACATAGCAGTTGCTTGACTGTTTCTTTCTATGACAACTGGTAAGACTCTATGGAGATGATCAATATAATTGTTACACTGGGCACGTGTCAATACTGTTCTCCAAAACTTCATTATCCCATCCAAAAGTTCCTGTTTTGTTGTTGGTTTCACATCAGACCTGATGAACCTCTTCAATTGGGCCCAGACCATTTCAATGGAATTCATGTCCGGTGACCTACAGGTAAGTAAAAAAAAAATATTCAGTCACAGTACTGTACTTAGTAAAAAGTGTACTAGAATAATTACTGCTCGGTACTGTACATACTTTTTGGTACAATAAACAGTTAATACAGTACTATAGGACAATACTTACTCTGGTGGTGTGCTGCTCGCCCTGTGGGGAAAAATACATGTCGTCATTAAGGTAGATGGCCTTAGGGAATTAGCTATTGATTAAAATACAAACCAATACAGTATACTGTAGTACATAAACTACTGTAGTCTGTGAAGCAGGCATTGGGGCCAAAATAAAACAGTATGGTACTGTACTGTATATAAAAAAATATACAGTCCAGTAAAGTACTGTATGACAAGTTGTGCAACGTTACACATAGGCTATGTGGGTGGCACTGTCGCCACCCCACGAGCTGTACAAGATGGCACATGCGCATGACACTAGAGCCCGAACCCAGCGGAGGACCCCGCTGAGGACTTTGCGAGACCTCGCCGGAGGGGTAAGTACGGTATTAATAAATACAGTACCAGTAGAATTTTCGTTTGTATCACAGTGATACCAAATGACAATTCCCCCTGGTATTTCCCTTCATTTGTAAATGGGGCACTGAGTGAGAAGTGATAAGATACCAGCCAATCAGCTCCCAAATTTCATTTTTCAAACACAGCCTGTGAGATGACAGTTGGGAGCTGATTGGAGACCCCTGAATCTGTCCATTATGTACAGTAATAATGTCAGACTTAAAGGGGGCAGGCCCAGCACAGACAAATAGTGTGTACAGTTCTGTAAGTTAACATAGATTTGGTCGACAGACATTAGAATGGTGGATCAATCAACTTGCCTTTTGTTATTAATTTATTAATCAAACAAGCCATGTCAACCAATAGTGTGTAACCCTTTAATCCATGTACAGTACTGTAGATTTAATCAGCCTGTCAATCAAATGTCTGCCAGTCATGTCAGTATGTGTTAACAACTGTCAGTCATCGTCAGATACTGTACTATCCAACACCCTACAGTGCAGTGTACAGTAATGTAGAGTATGTCAGAGTCATGCATTGTACTGTATTTGTTATTGTACAGTATACTGTAATTCATGTGATTATACAGCAATGCTGTACTTACTTCGAATTATTCGCCTCCGAATTCGCTCTAGGCGAGGCATGTCCCTCCGAAGCAGGTCACTCCACCTGCGCTGCAGTGAGCGAACTCTGCGCCGAACGCCATATAGGAGATAGATTTCATTGCTCGCAGCTCTGTAGGCGAGCTCTTTGTCTTGGTTAGTGGCGAACGCTTGGTCCCGCTACTTAACCAACACAAAGAGCTCGCAGGACGAGTAGCGTCTTGCCCTCATAGAAGCCATTTTGACTAGCAAGTGATGCACGTCGTACATCGCATGATGCATGACGCACGTCGACACTAATTCTCTTGTTATGGCAGGCGTCTGTGGTGCACTGTAATGTAGTCATAACCATAGTGGCAAAGTAGTGTGGGCTATTTTGCGCTTCAAACGCACAGTCAGCTTTGAACACAGAGCGCTCTATCACAGATGGAAAACACTATGACGTAGCCATAGTGTACAAGGCTGATACCGACAACGCATGTTGCGTTTTGCGTTTTTTGGGCGCACAGTTTGTGATGCAGAGCCCTGTCTCACATTCTAGACAGTAGATTCACTAGCAGATTCTGCAGTTATGAAATCAATATTCTGTGGTGCTAAATTGTACGGCACCGTCAGTTTTGAATATTCAGTACAGGCACATTCATAGTGGCACACTAGTTGTCCTAGCAGACGGGGGGATGTGTCCTTGGCAATGGTGACAATTCGTAGCATTTTCAGGACACTAGGGCAGAGCTGACTGCTTACAGTAAATGGATTAACAAGGCTTCCTTTATTATGGTAATGTGAGGCTCTTTGCTTGCTTTGGGGGAAGGGACCTGATGCACTGTGTATGACTCTCGGCCCACTGGGCATGTGCCAGAAATCCCATTGCAACCCTTCAACTGGGCATGCACCCACCAGAGATGGAAATGTAACAGAATAGAGTACAATACTGTACCGACTGCAGTAATACAGCCAACTGCGCATGCTCAGTGATAGCATAGCGCTACATGGTGTATGGCTTGGCACCACAGATCCCATTGTACCCCCCTCCATTTCTAATCCATCGCAGATGGCAGACAGCCACCATAGCACCAACCATGTAATACAGAGAGCTCTCTCTCATACAGATCCCACTACTACCGTACTTAGTGTGCAAGGTTGGAGCAGCATCACCAATGTCATAAGTTTGCGATGCAATGCTATTTTGCGCTTCAAACGCACAGTCAGCTTTGAACACAGAGCGCTCTATCACAGACGGAAACCACTCTAAGACACAGTCCAAGGGACGTAGCCATAGTGCACAAGGCTGAGACCACATATGCGTTGTCGCATGTTTGCGTTTTGCATTTTTTTGGGCGAACAGTTTGCCATGCAGAGCCCTGTCTCACATTCTAGACAGCATATGGCTGACAGCCACCATAGCCACAGTATGAAATCACTATTCAGTGAAATACAGAGCCCTCTCTGGGCACTACAGATCCCATTGTAAACCCTCCACTGGGCATGCGCATGAAATCCCATTGACGAAAGCGCCGACATTGACGAAAGTTTTGCACTATTGAAACACACAATCTGTTTGTAATGTCTTACTTTTAAGCAGCCTTTTAAACATCAACACTACAGTATTACTAAAGTACAGTAGTTTCACTATAGTGTCCAGAGCAGATAGTGACAAAAAAAAATGTACGGTACGGTATATTCTTTTCCAGGGATCGAACCCGGGACCATAATTCTACCAAAGTGATCACCTAACCACTAGCCCACACGACAGCTACAGTGAACCACAGAGAGTGGCCTCATCCTTGTGCACTCCTCCCGCTGATGTTTTTTAATTAAAAAAAAAATAAAAAATGTCATACTGTAATGCATCCCATATCAGTGAAAGCTGTGCGTGCATCTCATTAATCTATAGTATCGGTTATACCGTGACAACAACTCCGGCAACTTCTCTACTATTGAGTTACTGAACCGTACCGTATGTACAATACAGTATGTGCAGTGATTTGCATCCTGTTATAAGATGTTACGTACAGTACGGTACAGTACTATATACTGTATATGTATATTATGCGACATTAAAAATACAGTATGGGTTGTGCGTACATGAAAATGCTGTGAATGTGATATCCACCCAATTTACTGTAAGTTTAACAGTATGGCATTCTGTACAAGGCATTCAGTACAGTTGAGCACTCGCCACCCAGCGGTTAAGCACTATATTACATACAATTACAAAAGTGGAGCACTCGCCACCCAGTGGTTAAGCACTGTATTACATGCCGTAGCATATCCTTCGCTGAAGAATACCACGGTATTCCACAAGTCCATGGCACGACTCAGAGGCCTGCATGCCATGCCACAAGTCCATGGCGCGACTCACGCCACACCATGAGCAACAAAATAGCTGGGCAGATCTGTATATACTATTCATGCCATGGTTGGGACAGATGAGTCCTCCCAAAGATTACTACTTTTGGTATATAATTTACTTTCCAGCAAAGGGAGATCAAATAACCTTGCGTTAAATGGGACATCTGTCTTTGTTAATAATCAGGTATCTCTAGCAGCCAACCAGCACAAAACACATGAAGAATGCCAAACTCCACACATAAAAATTGAGAAGAAAATATGTGTAGTGCTTAGTGGTGCTCAAAAATACACAAGATGAATAAATCAAAAAGTAAGATTATTTATTACATATAAAATGACATCCACAAATATAGAACACCCAGGAGTAATGAATCTTATATTAATTAAATAGTAAACATATGAATGATAGAAAATGTAAGTTATAAAAATATATGAAAAAATACTAAAATAAAAAAAAATTAAAAAGAAAACACGAACAAATCCTTAAAAAGACAATGCTTGAACTGAATGAGCCAATTGGAGTGGCACAGTCTTACGTATTACTTAATACTCCATGGTGTTTTGAGAATACTTGAATGACACAATGATGCCTTATATTATAGAAAATTCCAATGTAGACAATGTAGCATAGTCTCTAATATCAATCCGAGAGCCTGTATCTCAAATTCAGCCTCAGACTTTAGATTCCAATTTAATGTATTGTATATAGCTGTAACAGCAATGTATAAAAAACAGTCTCTGGACTCTTTTCCACTTGGTTTAAATATTGAGATATATTCACAAGTCAGAGCTCAGTAAAAATCCAGAGTCCACACTTAATCTTTATCCATAAATGCCAAAAAGTGTGTGTGCCAGCGGTAATCGGGAAATGATCTGGATACCTCACGCTGTCATCAATAACTTACTGGGGAGCTGCAGACTCGCATCCAGTGTGAGAGCAGATGAATGTACTGCTCTGAGATGCTCTGTGCCGGTAACCGGAGCCAATAGTGCCGCTGACACCGGATGTATACCAGTTGGTCCTCCCGCTAAATAACAGAGCCTCACTCAAAGGTGGCTGACAGCACAATAAGCAGGAAGGTGAGCGGGCTGAGCTGGATAAGCTCCCAAGGGGATGGGAGGCTACATGCTGGAAGGTCCCGGATGTGAACAGTCTATCCAGAGGGCAGTCAGGATAGTTAAGCAGTAATAGCACAGAGCAGCAGGATAGCACCTGTGCTTTCAATGCGTTTCTCTGTATGAGAGAGCTTTTTTTAAGAAGCAGGTGCATGCCTGTCAGCGGCACTATTGGCTCTGGTTACTGGCACAGATCATCTCAGAGCAGTACATCCATCTGCTCTCACACTGGATGTGAGTCTGCAGCTCCCAGTAAGTTATTGATGACAGTGTGAGGTATCCGGATCATTTCCTGATCACCGTTGGCACACACACTTTTTGGCATTTATGGATAAAGATTAAGTGTGGACTCTGGATTTTTACTGAGCTCTGAGTTGTGTATATTGTGATATATTAGTATATCTCAATATTTAAACCAAGTGGACTAGAGTCCAGAGACTGTTTTTTATACATTACTGTTACAGCTATATACAATTCTTTAAATTGGAATCTAAAGTCAGAGCCTGAATTTGAGATACAGGCTCTCGGATTGATATTAGAGACTCTGCTACATTGTCTACATTGGAATTTTCTATTATATAAGGCAACATTGTGTCATTCAATTATTCTCAAAACACCTTGGAGTATTAAGTAATACCTAAGACTGTACCACTCCATTTAGCTCATTCAGTTCAAGCATTGTCTTTTTATGGATTTATTCATGTTTTCTTTTATTTTTCTTTATTTTTTATTTTAGTATTTTTTCATATATTTTTATAACTTACATTTTCTATTTCATTAATATAAGAACCATATATTCCCGGGAGTTCTATATTTGTGGATGTAATTTATATGTAATAAATTATTTTACTTTTTGACTTATTCATCTTTGAGCGCCACTAAGCACTACACATATTTTCTTCTCTACTTTCTAGCAAACCCTGGACTGCTGCAAGCAATTTTTTTTGGATTTGTAGGATTTTGCAGATGAAACTTAAATCCAACTGGCATCACAATATATCATGACTGACTTTGAATTGGGTGCCATTAATGCAGGTAAGAATGAGTTTGGGAGCAGTGTACACAAATGCTGTCTTTTCCACTTGTCCAAAAATATTTGGAAAAGCATACAGGGTGTCGGACTAGCAGAACAATATGGGTCAGACCCTGATTTTTCATTACAAATGAGACATTTACAAGCACTTGCTTTCTTGACAGAAAGTGAAATCCCAACTGCCTTCATTGAATTAAAACTTCAGATGCCTGCTAATGCTCAACCAGCACTTCAATACTTTAAGGAAATTATGTACTTGGCAAAACACGAACAGGAATGAGGAGCAACTCAGCCAGAATCCCTCCAATTTATCCCCCCTCAATTTGGTCGGTAGCAGTAAATAATGACCTAGGTATACCCAGAACGCAGAATAAATTAGAAGGTTGGCAGCGCCGCTGGAACACTATTCTAGGACACAAAACGTGGGAATTTATAATGTGATTACCCATCTAATCAAAGAACAGTGCAATGCAATCATTCAATGTGAAAGAGTTGTAGCCAATGTGTCCAACCCCCCCATTTAAAGAAAATGTCACTACAGAAAGAGCATTGCAGAATTGCATCCGCAATAGACATACAGTGGACACAATGACATTTCTAAGAGGCATTGCTCACAATTTGAAACCTTAAATAATTTTTTTAATGCTAAAGTATAGAATAAATCTTCCGCACTTTTCTGCATATGTTAAGTAAAAGTTTACCTGTGTTATGCTTGAGTTCTTAGATTGTTTATTTTCTTTCATAATGTGATTAGAACCTAATTTTTCCACTTTAAAATCTAAATATTATGGAAGTTGCACTTTACAGAATATTGCCTAAGGAATAAATAATAAATTAATGACTTTTGACTTTACTACTGCTTTGCCTTTTTTTAATAAAATGTACACTTAGTTTAAAATATATATTTATATTTTAATACTTATTTATTATGATTATATGTCAAATCTCAATCATACTCCAATTTTTTTTTGATTAAAAAAAGAAACGTTATATTTTATTACTGTAGCCACCATCTTTTTCTGGGATTAAATAAGTAATGCAAGATATAGGTAAATCAGTATGATTTTTTATAATTTGGTTGTGTTTAATTACAAAACCCCTGACTTATGATCCCTGTTTTATACCTACTGTACAGTACACACAAGTCTGTGTATGAGTGGAATGTAGATAATAAACCTGCAACCGAGATGTCGCCGGTCTATTTTACAACAACTAAATCCCCATGGGGACTTAAAATAGGCATCTAAATATATATTTCCAGCATGTTGTAGATGGCTAACGATAGCTGTGATCTTCCAGTCTCTAAACCACTAAACCATGCATATCCTCCATATTCTAGATGGATAACCCTAGCAGCTGTACATACAGGGTTAGTCACAATGATTGTGATCCTAACCCCTCCCCCTCTGGTTTCCTAAACCTTGCCCACCCCACTACTGCAGACGGCTGTGAAGCCACCGGTTCAAAGCCAGACAAGAGGAGATCCCGATGCTGGCTGTTCCGTACCCTAACCCTCCACCCCTCTAACTCTAACTATCCCTTAGGGGTGCCTAACCCTAAAACTCCAGGGGTGGTGTCTGACCCAAAGTCCCCCCCCCACTGGGGTTGACCAAACCTAACATCCCCCCTGCACCTTAAACCTAATTTGAGTGACCTAAGAGGAGGGTCACTCACCACCTGACCTCCAGCCACTCACTATCAGTGAGCTACCACTCCATTGGATCCAGGTGCAGTGCGGACACTGCACCCACCTCTGAATCCAACCTTGCCTCCTACAACTCTGCCACACCTGGATTCCAGCAACAGAACCAGCAGACAAAGGCAAGACAAAGACAAAGAAGGGTATGAACCCACGTCCACCACCCGGCCACAACATTCACCACATGACCAACCTACCGGTAGGTACACCTAAGTAGTAGAGACACTGCATCTCATTACCACCGAGCGGGACACCGTAGACACAAACTTCCTACCACAGACCTCACTCTCTCAGATGGCTCCTGAAAACTGTAGACCATAGGTCCAGCAGGGACAATGTGCTGGTCAAGAACCACATGGCAAGGAGCCCCCTGAAAGGGTCGACCTACCTTCCCACCGGAGGCCCAGCCCATCACACCTCTCCCACCAGATCCCAATTCTTCCACCCCACTCAACCACTTTCCACCCCTATGGACCATATCAAAGCAGCATTTTGCCTCTCAATAAATGATTTGGCCCCAGCATTCTGTGTCTGTCACTTCTCACAGCACTACACAACACACTGCACACCATCACCACTGCACACAGACAACTATTTTTTTTATATATTTTTTTAATTATAAAAGTAAAAAATTTATATTTTGGCACAACAATAAATCTTAATACACTTTTATCACCTGCAAAACACGTGTACTGCACAGATGCATGCCTGTTAACATGGGAGAGATATACATTTATAAATGGATGAATGTATATATTTGAAATGGAATGTAGTTATAATACTAAAGGTCAGGGTGCCATCAGTTTGAAAGAAGTCCTCAATCCTCAAACCAATCTAACAGTCCTAGTTTAAAGAGAATACATAATGAAGAATTTGATAAGTAATATTTTACTTAGACAAGTAGTGAAACCATGGATATCCTTAAAACATGACCTGTATAAATGCATTAAGTAATTAGTGTAGTAAACATCTTTATATGTTCAACATTTTAAAGTTTGAAAAAAATTAAAATAATATGTTTAGTTTGTTTCAAATATTTAAATTTTGATATTGCATTATTTTTTCATTGCTTTTAAGGGATATAAATATATTTATCTTTAACAGGATGTAATTTTGTATCAGGATTACATCATACCAATGCTCACCTTTATGGAGCCTGAATGTTGCCACCAGTATAACTGTGGCTACAGTTTGGTTATGTCAAATTATATTGTTTACTTTTGTGGGGTAGGGTGAAGTGAAGGGTTACTTATTGATGTAAGGTTAGTATAAGGGGATTTGATAATTAACTTTAGATGTGTGGGATGTCACTGAGTATTCCTGGTCTGTGATCCAGAGCACTAGCATTATGTTTTCCGTGATCTAGTACACAACCTGATTTACCTTGTTTAAGGCCTTTATGCTTTATAAATGTGTATGTTTATTTTTGAAATTGTTTGAATAGTAATTTATTTTTTTGTTCTTTTTGAAGTAAGTTTTTTAAATATAAATATTTTTTTTTTACATTTTTAATAGCTATTTCAAACATGTGCGAGGTGGTAAGGACACAAGAAGAAACTGATCGTGACCAGAGGAGGATCGGTCAAGAAGAAGGAAACCAAGACACCTTAACAATGGAGACTGTCAACATGTCACATGATGAAGATGAGTCAGAAGATAAAGGGTCAAGGCAGAGAGCCCCGAATTTCAGCGCAAGGCAAACGGAGACCCTCATAGACCAGGTAATTCTTCACACATCTCTGCTTTTTGGTTCGCAGGCAAAAAACATGCACCACAAATTCAAAGATTAAACATTGGAAAAAATTTTTGCAAGCCGTTTCTTCAGTTGGTAAAACAGAACACACACCCGGAAAATGCAAGAAGAGGCTTTGTGACTGTAAAATGACAACTAATACCGAAATCCAATATGGAAATGACCTTGAGAAAGAATGGGAAAATAAGATACAGACACACTTCAATATGGTCAGGGAGGAAGAAATTCCAGGCACTAGCTCACTATGTATGTATGTATGTATGTATGTATGTCATTTATAATTATTATTTGGTTGTTTTTTTTCTTTTTTTACAAGTAGTGAGGTTTAAGACTTGAAATTGTCAAAACCAAATGTCCAATTTTTATTGTGGTTGTTGTATAGGAACGCCAAAGCAGAGCAGTAAAAAACCAGACCATCAAAGAAGGAAAAAATTACATGAAAGAAACATGTTACAACTCCATCAGAAATGGAAGGTAAAAAATATTGTTATTTACATTGCTTTAACAATTTTTTCACATAATACATACACGGCATTAACCATGTTGGACACAGATATGCATGTTTAACCAAAATGTACAATGTATTTACTTAGTAGAGACATTGAATAATTATTGATTATAATAAATTTTTCAGCTATAAAACTTAAAGGAGTGTTTTGTCCATTATGGTTGTTCTTGAAATACAGTCAGAATTACAATGCAAACGTTCCAACACATTTTGGTCCATAATATATGCCTCACAATCTCATTACTCTAACCCTCATTTCCTAGTGTTAGAGCCTAAAATATCACCTACTGTAGTAAGTAAAGTTAACCTAACACTCACCATACACTATACCTAACTCTGTCCCTTAGTGCCTAAATCCAACCATACCCCCAACTACATAAGTTAATTGGAGTGGGGAACATTTATTACATTAAGTCTTTAAAAGTTCATTCACGAGATCAAGAAAATTGCACTCTGGTTATATGTATAAATTGGACATAAATATATCAAAACTCCATGATATGATTCACTTTTCATCTTCGTTGTGGTTAGTTCATCCAAAATGAGACAGATGTTCTATTCCCATAAAAAGTATCTTTCATTGCTGAGACCATTTTGTGAATTAAAGACTTGTGGATATCATTTAACTGTAAAACGGGGAAGCTGTGCACTTGAACACTTTGGTCCATATGTACTAAGCTCTGGAAAGTGATTAACTGAACAGTGATAAATGACCAGCCAATAAGCTCCTAACTATCATTTTTTTAACAAAGCCTGAAACATGACAGTTAGCAGTTGAGTTGCTGGCCATTTATCACTTTCCAGCGTATAACTTTTCACAGCTTAGTACATGATAAATATACTGGACTTCAACTAAGGGACAGGAAAATAATGTTTTCTTATTTTCTGTAGATTGTAAAAGTGTATCAGAACTCGTGCTTTCACCCAGCAACATTTTTTTTAAATTAACTTTTATGATTAACTCTGGTGGATGTCCACAATATTTTTTGTGAAATCACAAAGCTGTCTCATCAATGAAAAAGGCTTATGGAAATAGAACATCTAGACTGTATGTGAGTTCAGCACACATTTGTTTAAATTAAACCTAAAATACTTGAGAACACCTATTGCATAGTGAGTGGAGTACACCACTTTTTTATTAATTGAATCTTCATTGTGGTATTCTGAAAGAACTGCTGATTACATAAAGGGAATCTGATTTAGTCCATATACTACACAGTCCACTAGTGATTTTTCTTGGGTTATCAATACTCATAACAGAATATGATTTTATGACATTGGTAAAACATTAATATGTTGTAATTGTAAAGCATAAAACACAGAAAGAACCGTTCCTTCTGACAAGGAAGAAACTGTAGGTGCAGGGACGGATTAAGGTCTGTGGGTGCCCCTGGGCAACAAACATATGGGGCCCCTATTAAATGTGACAAACTGGGGGTATGCACAATGGGGACCCCAGTAGTGTCAGTGCCCACAGTGGTAGAGCCCCATATGCAGAGCCCACAGTAGTGGTGCCCTTTATGCAGTGCTCCCAGGAGTGGTGCCCCTTATGTAGGGCCCCTATGCAATACTCCCATTAGTAATGCCCCCTTAGTAATGCCCCCTGTAGTAATGCCCCCTGTGGTTGTGTCCCCAATAGTAATGGCCCCAGTAGTCATGTCCCCTGTGTTTGCCCAATAGTAATGTACCCTGTGTAAATGCCCTCAGTAGCAATACCCCTGCAGTTGTGCCCCCAGTAGCCATGCACCTTGTGGTAGTGGCCCCAGTAGTAGTGCCCCAGCAGTAATGCCCCGCCTTCAAGTAGTAAAGCCCCCCAAGAGTAGAGCCCCCAATAGTAATTCCCCCAGTAGTAATGCCCCCCTGAGTAATGCCCCCAGTAGTAATCCCGCCTGATAAATGCCCCTATTAGAAAAGCCAATAGCACTTAAAGAAAAAAAAAAGATAACACTTACCTTAAGCCCCACTCCCACTGCTGTCCACATCCATTGCGCCCGGCTGCTCCTCTGCACTATGGGAGAGATGTCATGACATCTCTCCCATAGTGCACTGTGTGAGCCAGAAGCCGGAGCTCACGAATGAGCTCCAGTCACCGGCTACAGATGACACTGCAGGGAGGGAGCCGGGTGCCCGCTGGTTACAATCTCAGTGGGCATCTGGCAAATAATGCCTCCCTGCCATGCCGGGGTTAGGTTGGCCGGAGGAGGCGGAACTGGTTCCGTCTCCTCCGGTTCACATTAACACCAATGGGCGTGGGGTCCCTTCAGGTGTGGGGGCCCAGGGACAAATGCTTTTGTCACCCCCCGCCTTAATCCGTCCCTGTGTAGGTGAAACGGCAGCCAGGACTATGACCACAATACAAGGTTTTGTTGACACAGGTATGTCTGTTTCAAAATAATCAAAGACTGTCTAAGTTTCATTCATTGTACTGTTTTACATCAACATAATCACTACATACTAATGTTATAATGTAATCTTTAGAAACTTTAATTTTTGAAATTGGTTATTTTTTCTATTAATCAATATAAAATATAAATGTTTTGTAAAAAATGGTTTCTATAAATATATATATATATATAAATTTTAATAGTGTTGTACAATTGCAGGAGGACAAAGTACAATAGAGAGTAACATAGTTACTCCATCTGTAGGACCATCCTCCCCAAACTCAAGAAAATGCACCTCAAACAGAGATTATTAGTAAGGACCAAAAATATTGTACATAAAAAAGATTTTGGAAGTTTTTTTTTAAAATATATTTACATTTAGTTACATAATTTTACATTTGTTATATTAATACTGCAATAATAGAGCATTGTGAATGGATGGAACAGAAAATAAGAGAAGATCGGGAATGGTTTGAAAAAAGGAGAAGAGAAGATCGGGAATGGATAGGAGAATGAAGGACAGAAGATCGGGAATGGATGGAATGACATTTTAACAGCCTGGTGCAGATCATGAACCAGATTTCAACTATATAGCTAAATCACTCATGCAGTTGGGAAATGGTAGGCCAGTACTTTGGTCAAATGACTGCAATGATTGATGTGCTTTTTAGTCATCTCCAACAGATGGACAGCCACTTTAACCATATGGTAGTGTGGTAGCATCAAGGCAACACAAACACAAGATTGATTGCTAACCAACTGCAGCTTTGAGGGAGGATATCTAAAGAAGATACTCTGAAGTAGATCAACCACTACAAACTGAACAGGTTGCAATGCCATCAACGTACAGTGGAGTCCAGCAAATACATGAAGAAAACAGAGAGCTTTGGATGAGGATGGAAATGGAATGGATGCAATTCTCAAGCCAAGAAGAATAGGACCAGGAAACAAGAACTGATGAACCATGATTTTTAAAGGTAAAATATATTTTTGATTGTAACCCTATAAATGTATTGATTTATTTTTTGCCGGGGGTTGAGTATGTGTTTTATTAGACTCCTTTTATTTATTTTTGGTAAAAGATTTATTTTGGGGTATTTTTTTTGGAGTTAGACTGGGCATAAGGGGTCTGTGTCCTACTTTGGTGCGCAGGACCCTGTGATGACAGCACGTGGATATCCGGCTAAGAGTACGACTTGGGGACCAGATCCTAGTTTTTTTTCTTTTGGGAAAAGATTGAAGTTTCATGTTTTCCTCCACCTTTCAGTGCCCAGGAAAAGTGGGATGGCATGAAGGGACCAGCCTTCCACTAAATAGGGAGGAATCAATGAGGCTGGCATAAAGCTATAAAGGGGGCAGATGGTAAGTGCAATATCAGAGCCAGCCCTAGGCATAGGCATTCTAAGCAAATTCCTAGGGCATCTGGAATTCCTGGGGGCATTCCACAGCTCTGCTCCACTGCTGCAGAGATTGATAGGAGCTGAGCTCTCTGATCAGGCCAGTGGAGGGGGGTGTTGAGGGTAATTCCTCCTCTCTGTACTCTTCATGATTCATGCAACTTACAAGGAAGTGCATTGTTCTTCAGCAACCCCCTAGTTGGCCCCCCAGCAATGTCTGGCTACAGCTTCCCGACTAAACAGTGAGTGGAGTGCAGTACTGGTATGGAAACTGCTTTTGCTTTTGTTTTTGTGATGTAGTGTATCCACTGCCCCCATTTACCCCTTCACTACCTGGGGAAATGGGCATGCATTTCAGTCACTGTACCAGCTGTTGCAACCAGCAACAACTTACATTATACAGGTACCAGTAACAACTTATATTGTCCTGTATGAGAATAGGAGGCTGTGTGCAGGATGTCAGAGGTCAGTTATGTATGTCGGTCTGGAAAGACCACACAGTGCAAGGTGGTTTAATAGAACTGTACTCTAAGGGGGTGCAGAGGGGGTTAAATGTATTGTAGCAGAACTGTCAGATCTTATTGACAGTGACAGCTTTATATATGGGTAGGGGGGAGAAAAGAAAATTCTGCAAGGAAGGGACACTCACCTAAACATACTCAATCGGCCTGATTCAGACCTGGTCACAAGCGCTGTGCCCTCGAAACCTGGTCGATGGTGGGCCATTGCACATGCGCACGATGGAGCCGGCTCTGTCATGCGCATGCGCAAGACCCAGATAGCGATGGGCACTGCGTCGCGCTGGGTATCGCAACAAAGTGGTTGAGCTGTCGATGTTGAGTGACAGCTCGCCCACTTTGGTGGGCGGTGCGGGGGAGTGGCTGCCCAAACGGAAGTGTTCCCATGTGAACGCCTCCATTTGGGGTGGTCCCACTGCCATCATGAGTGATGTCAGTGGGAGAGATTTCGGCTCTGTTAGAGCCAAAATCTCTCTGGGGCTTGCGGCAACGAGACCCTACCACAAGGGTCTCATCGCAAGCCCGATGGTCGCAATGGTCTTGACCATCACGACCATCTTCCTGGCCGCTTGCTAAAGCTGTAGGTGGTCACCTACAGCTGTGCGAGTGGCCAGGAGGCCGTTCTAAAAAAAAAAAGACTGTCCCTGATTCAGAGCGAGCGCTCTGTCAGAGCGTCCGGCTCTGAATCAGGTCCCATGTTCCAAAAGCTGCCTGAATTCCCAGTTTGTTGTACTTCTATGGCTGACATTACAGTAGTCCTATGCCAGGGTGCAGAGGAGGGCTCTCTGTCATGTGCTATAATAATAATGTGCACTATGTGTGCTGTATGGTACGGTAGGTGCAGAGCCTTTAGTGCCAGCTACAGGACAATGAGCCATGAGGTTTTGCAGATATGACTTTTCCTGGTCCAGTTGGACTGCTGGAAGAACTGATCTGGTCCCCATTCTCAGAGGCTTCTCCAGCACCAAGAATTTCCCTATTCTCAGTTAAAGGTACATATGTATGTACTGTGTCACGGTATGTGTATTATGGAGCATGTGTATGTACTGTGACATTAAACAAATAGAGACATCACACATTTGAAATGTTAATTTCAGCATTGTGAAGCAGGAGGCGGGGCCACAATGACGCGATTCAGCGGAAATCGCATCACCGCCCTCTCCTCCTGGCTTTGAGGGTTTTTATCATTACTGCAGGGCGGAGTGGGGTGGTGGGAGACTTGATATCTGCTAGGGGGCACCTGCCAAAATTTTGCCTAGGGCATCAAATTAGCTAGGGCCGGCTCTGTGCAATATATTCTCTGGGGCTTCTCCAACAATGTTTTGCTTTAAGATAAAGTAATACATGAATAAAAAAGGGATACTGTCATCATTCCAGCTTAAGGGATGCTCACTGTAATTACCATTACTAGAATACAAACAGTGGCCCTAATTCTACAAGTAAAACAAGTGCTACCTTGCGGTCAGATGATTCTTGCATTCTGCGTATACATCTTAGTCAGTGAGCATATGCAAACTAGTCACTAAAATAGGGAATGCGATTGCAATGTATACACAGTCCTACCTGGAAGTGATTGACACAAAGTGGCATTGGTGGGTGGTGAGGGACTATGGTCAAGCAAGTGCAGGTGTGTCACTGCATTTGAATGAAGTTGCAGGGGCATGCATTAATTATCCATTGCATACCTATACGCAGCCTGAGCAATTACTGTGTGAAGGGGCAGGATTTATGTTGTGCTGGGTCTGTATTGTGATGGCATTCATTACACAAACTTTGCAGCGTGTGTGTGCAGGATTGTTATACGTGATGAATCAACCCCAGTGTCAGGTTCCCAGCTACAGAATGCAAAACATGGGCATGAAGAAGGTAAGATTCAGAGGTTAAGGTAGTGTTAGGTCTTGGCAGAACTGGTGGGTTAGGGTTAAGGTGAGGGAGGGGTTTTTTATGTTTAGCCACCACCAAGAGGGACTTGGGGTTAGGCACCACAGCGGGGGAGTTAGGATTAGGATTAGGCACCACAGGGGGGAGGTTAGGCACCACTAAGGGAGGGTTCTTGTTAAGGGGTGTGGAGAAGGGGAGGGTTAGTGTACTTACCATGTCCAGTCAGGATCTTCAGAGTTCCTGATTGCAATGTTGGTATCTAGTAAGATACTTACCAGCCCTCAGAATTTCATGCACAATGCTATAGAAAATAGTTTGCTAAATATTTATTATGCTAATGAAGAACTGTTTCAATAATTTTGGACTGTGTGCTATTGTTTTAAATAACATATTGGAGTATAGTTGGATTTTAATCTTATTTTTATTCACAGCTAACAAAGTAATTTGAACTAGTGAAATTGGATTGAAAAAAATACGTCAATAAATAATAAAACATTTATACAAATACAATAACAAAATGATACAAAGAAAAACATGTATTTGTTTTTCAATTGCAACCATAAGAAATAATGTATAATATGTTTTAGCTTGTGAATTTTAACATTTTATAGTTTGTTGATTTGCTTTGTGAATAATAAAAATATGACTTGCATTATTTTTTTCTTTAAATTTTATTTTTATCAAGATATGTAATACTGACTTGCCATTTAAAATTATACATGTATGTGTTTGTGTATACATACATAAATGAAGGTCCATTTATAGGGGCAGGCGAACCATGCAATCGCACGTGGTGCTCTGCCCTGAACCCTGCTGACAGAAACGCTGGCCTCTGAAGCCACCAGAGGCTAAAGAAGCATCCACTTCAGAGAACAGCAGTGTTCCCAATAATGCACTGCGAGGGTGAAATCATTACATTACCCGCACTGTGCAGACCCTGTGCACATGCTGGATCAAGTTAAATTAAGTCAGAGGCACAAGACAGTAGCAGCTGTAGCGGTGCTCGGAGTCTGGAGAAGACAAAGGAAAGTGGCCAGGTAAGTAATACTAAGTAGGCTGAGGATGCTGCATATGGGGCACTACTATGTGTGAAAAAAACTAACAGGAGGCAATGCATAAATGGCACTGCAAAAGGGGCACAAATACAGTGGGGCACTGAATAATGGCCACAAATACAGGGGGCACTGCATAAGGACCACAAATAAAGGGGGCACTACATAAGGGCCAGAAATACAGTGGGCACTGTTGCTTGATTGCCAGTGGGGGGGCAGCCTGCAAGGTAGGGGGCTGGAGTGACACATGGAGGAGCTGAAGTGTGTATTAAGTGAACCTTGCTTTTTCAATGTATTTTTTGTGGTTCTGGATTTCCAAACGTTTCAATTATCTGCCATTAAATTTTTATTTGGAAGAGTGTCGGCTTCCACATTTGCTATATTGGAGTCCACCAGGGATATTTAAGGAAGGCACTGGGACACGCTATCACTGGTGATTGGAGTGTGTGTGTGTATGGGTGAGTCCACAGCAGAAAAGGAGGCTAGAGGCAGCACTAAAGACAGACGTCTATATAGACAAACCCATCTAGATCTAGATGCCAGAACCCTGACAGACGGATTCCATAATGAATGTAAGCAAAACAGTGGTAGCTGTTAGCCGTGGGGTGAGGGTAGGCTTAGTTTTAGGTCCCCCCAGGAAGTTTAAGATTAAGCTAGGATAAGGGGGAGATTTGGTTTAGGCACCCCCCTTGTAGGATTAGGATACATTTCCCGTATATACTGTATGTGTATTACAGGAAGCAAGCTTGTTTAAAAGCTTTGATTGAAAAAGAAAATAAAACAAACAAAGTGTATATAGTTAGGTATGAAAATGGGATTTTGTTAATATACTGAGAAACCAAATAGAGAATGCTATCTGTCTTACTTGCCCTCTAATAAGGGACAGGTATGGCTGTTGTAGACGGGATGGCTGGCTAGGAGTTGACGGCCGGACATTATTATACATTTCGGTGTTTAACTTTCCATTTAATAAGGTATGGCTATTTTAAATTTTAGACAGGGTATGAAGGCGGACTGCACATTAGCCTGGGGTTAGCCGTCTACATTGCCGTCTCTTACATGGTGGATATGGACAGTTATTATGAGACTTAGCGACTCCTCTGACTGATGTCTCTTCTTGGTTGGCTTTTGAAGGTATTGTGACAGTGAAGGGAGGTTGTTTACTTGTCGGTATAATGAGGATTGGTAAAGTCACAGTTATGGTTGTGTTGAAATTAGGTTTGTCGGTTTTTCAGTTGTCAATATTTTGGTTCCTGAATTATTATGACAATGAATGGAGGTTATTTACTTGTCGGTATTGTAAGGATCAGTATTATAACAGTTATAGGTGTGTCGAGATTTTGGTTCCTAAAATTATTGTCTGCATTTTAAATGTTGAATTTATGATATGTTGGTGTTCTGTCAGTAAATTCATTTGTCAAGATTTGACTTGTCGGTTTTCTGTCAGGGAATGTATCATGTTAATGTTGGTATTTCAAGTGATATGGGTGGTGTACTGTTCGGTTTTAAGTAGTGTCAGGATTTTCGTCTTGGATTTATGGTAACTGTCTGGATTAAGTGGGTGTCGGCATAGCCTTTGTCAGTATTATGTTGTTGTTGCCATTTCTCATTTCAGCTGATTGAACATATCAAAAATTTCAGTAGTCAGTATACAATAGTGATCAGTATTTTGTTCATCAGGATAGCATTGATGGCCACTATCGCTCCAACATTCATCGGCATCTTGACTACAACCCCATGTATGAGCCTGACCTTTCTCATACTGTACTTGAAGAGAATCCTGCTTTCACCATTTGTCTGCCATCAGCAAATGTGGGGATGAGCAGCACAAGTCAACATGCTGATGTTGAAATTGAGGATGATTCTGTGGAATTGCACCAGGAGGATGAGGAGTATATTTCTGTAGTCGGCACTAACAAGGATGGTGAGGATGTTGATGATGAGGATGTTGATTCCAAGGATGTTTTTTGTGTAAATCGGGTAACAGTTGTTGTCCATGGTATGAAAGTCCTTTGTCATGCTGGGGCAAAAGATAAAAAAATCCACTTCTCATGTGTGGAATTATTTTCAAACAAATCCGGACAACAGTTGTCAAGCCATCTGTAATGTTTGCCAAGCAAGAGTAAGTAGAGGTAAGGACCTTAACCATTTAGGAACCTCCTCCCTGTTATGTCACTTGCACAGTATTCATCAAATTCCAAAGTATTTGCAAAATTCAGAAACTTTGGCTAAAAATGTAGCTATCAGTCCAGAGTCACCTAGCTGCTCCCTTCTCCAAGCGCCTGCAATCTCCACCACCAACACCTGCATCATCAACATCTTCAATTGTGATCAGAAGTAGTCCTCCTGCATCCAATTTTATAGGCATGTCTGACTCCTCTCCTATCTATGATTCCTCAGAAGGATCCTTGAGTGCTACGTCTGTTGCTGCTGCTTCTGGGGGTAGACCTTCATCCCAGAAAGGGAAAAAGGAGACTGCTACTAGTAGTAATTTAAAAAAAAATATTTACTATTTACTTCCTTTGATAGAGGAAGAAAGTATAACAGCTGTCACCCAGTTGCACAGCGGATCACTGATGCCATGATGGCTGTGCTAGTATTAGATGAAGAAATAATAGAAAAGGAGGATGATAGTGTGGAGGAAGTACAAAAGGAGGATGAGAGGGAAATTTCTGTCCTATCTGATGCTAATGAGGATGTTGATAATGAGTATTATGTTAGCGTAAATCAGCCACCAGTGGCAGGAGTTCTTGCTTGTGATAAAAAGAAAGTCAGAAAAGCCACATCTTGGGTGTGAAATTATTTTAATCTAAATTCTGACAACAGTTGTGAAGGCATCTATTCAATATGTAAAGCCAAAGTTAGCAGTGGAAGGGATGTTAACCAACTCGGCGCCTCCTCCCTGTTATGTCATTTGCAGCGAGTTCATGCAATTTGTTTAACAAAATTATAATAATTTGTAATTTAATAACAAGCAGTCCAGTATCAGCTACCAGCAGTTTGGACCAGCACATGTAATATCCACCACCAACACTCTCATCATCAACCTTCTCCTTAATAACTTAAGGTAGTTCTTCCAAAAAATGTTTTGTGGGGGCCCAAACAAACCAAGGACTTCAGCCACAAAAGTATCAGGCCTTGTCGCTAAAATGCTTAGTTTGTTAAACTATGCATGTCCTTTTTAATATCCCACATAAGAGTGTGTGGGAGGGCCCAAGGACAAATCCATCTTGCACCTCTTTTCTTTTCATTTTGCACAATTTGGGGCATTGCAGTCTGACATTATTATAGTTTATTAAACTGCCATCCTGTCTGCCACTGCTGTGTTTCAATGTTTCATAGATGTCCTATACTTTTTTAAACAGCTATGCATTTGTGCCACTGCTCTGTCGCTTACTTTAGCCAGCCAGCTCGCTGCAGCCTTTGGCCTATACTGGTGAAAAATAGTTAGATCAATATTGTGAGTTGTGAGGTAGATAAAAATACATGGACATGCCTGAAATGATTGTTCTTAAGGTTGATAATACTGTAGGAACAAAGCAGCCCTAAATTATGTGGGTTTTACCTGTTTATATAATTTTTTGGAAAAGAAAATACAGATCAAAAACCAAAACCAAAACACGCAAGGGTGGTTTTGTAAAACCAAATCCAGATAGATCCAAAAACCATGAGAGAGATACAGATTAAAAAATAAAACAAGGGGGTTGACGCACATCCGTAGTTTGAACACCCTCAAATTTTAACTGCTGCCTTTACATTATACAGTATGTATTTACAAACAGTGTAAAACCTGTACTCACAAAGATAACAAATAACTATCACAAGCAAAGAATACCACTGATGTGACAGGATCTTCATAATTTTCACATGAAGTGAATGTGGAATGTCCAGATATCTCAGATTTGGTAGAGCAAAAGCAGTAGGACCGAAGGCCCAGTTCAGGTGTCAGATCCAGGCCAGGGTTTGTGTGTGTAAGTTTGAGTCTGGAAAGGCAGCTGATTACAGACAGATTGCCAAGCTCAGGTTATAGGCCTGAGGATAACTAGTGTTATGGATCCTGGACCTGTGAGTCCACCAAAGAACTGTATTGCTGTTTGTAAGGTTCTGTGTACCATCCTGTAACATCTTGCCTATGAACAACTGTACTGTCTTGTATACCTGCAAGTGGAACGCAAATAATTGTCTGTTGGATTTTACCTGGTCTATGTGATTCTTGTCACATTTGGTGCCCGAACAGGGACCTTGCTGGATTCTACTATGCAGCAAGAGCATTGCCCGGATCCACCCACAGTGGCAGTGAGACTCATTGCAGGATGCTACCCACTGTGCAGAGGCCTGGTCAGTCTGAGTCGCATTACTAGCAGCTGGGTAGGTGAGTGTGGCAGGTAAACAATAAAATGTAGTTGATCACAGTTATAATCTGTCCATGTGTAAATGCAAATTGTGCACAATATAAAAATGCTTAATTCCTGTGTATGGGGCTGGGAGCCCAGGGAACATAGTGCAGTTTTAAGGGAAGCCAGCTGACATAGATTGCTGGAAATCTGGATTGCAAAAGATAATTTCTAAAGCCTCCTAATTTTGTCCACAAAGGGGTAAAACAGTGTAATATGGAGGAGCTTTTGAACATTTTTTCTGAATTAGCAGCATGGCAGCAAGCACAGGTGCAAGGACAGCAAACTTTGATTCAGGGTCAGCACACTCAAATTCAGTTATTACTTGCAAAGTTAACTAAAATGAAGAAAGGTGGGCATGACCGAAAGGTTTTACAGAAGCTTACCCCATCTGATGACTTTGAGGCTTTTCTGTGCACCTTTGAGCATACTGCTGCACGTTTAAGATGGCCTGAGAAGGTGGGGGCTGCAAGACTTGCTCCCTGTATTACAGAGAGCATATGTGATTTAAACATGACTGAGGCAAACTTCTATCCTAACTTGAAAAAGGCCATACTCTGCAAAGTTGGTGTGACTAGCCCTAGCAAAGCTCAGGAGTTTTAAGAATGGTGGCTGAACCTGTCTGAGCCTCCAATGGTCCAGGTGGCCAAATTAGCCAGGCTGAGCAAAGCATGGTTGCAGCCAGATAAAAACTCTGCTCAGAGTATAGTATAGATGGTGGCTTTGGACCATGCTGTGCATGTACTAGACCATGTGGTGTAACAGTGGGGCCCTACAGGCTGATCCTCAAACATTTGAGGAGTTAGCGGTGGTGATTGAATTGTATAGGACTCATGGGAAATTGAACAAAGCCAAGCAAGGGTTACAGCCAGTACCCAAGCCTAGAAATCAAGTCTAAGTTGTCAAAGCCAACAACCCACCTCCAGATGTGTGTTTCCCTGGTCATTTGTGCCGGGACTGCCCAAAGCAAGGCAAGCTGATGGACTGTAGTGCTGGAAAAACAACTTGACCAGTCGTCAATATGGCTGCTGGATGCACTTCACTAGTGCAAACCACCTTGTTTAGTTTGATGGTGCAAGTAGAAGACCAGGAGGTCTGGACCTTTGTGGATACTGGCAGAAAATTAACCATCATCTTTGCCAACCTGGTTCCTCCTGGGGCTGGTCAGTTGCTACCCCGGTAAAGATTATATGAGTACATGGGGATGTAGAAGAACACCCCCAAATGTAGTAGTCACCAGACTACCCTACCCATTGATTCTAGGTTGGAACTTTCCATTATTACAAGAGGTGGTTACATGGCATGATGACAGCAGAAAGTCCATGTCAGAGGTGTCCCAGGAGCCAAGCTCTGCTGTGTCCAAAAGTTTGGTGGCTGTAACCCCTCCTTGGCCAGTGAGCAGCAGGAGGGGAGTGAGACCGAAGCACAGTGGGTTCCCATTGGCAAGCAAGTGTCTTTACAGGACTTTGGCCAAGACCAAAAGAATGATGGGAACTTGATAAATGCATTTGAAAATATTGTATAGATAAATGGTAGAGTACTCATGGTTTTACCATAAGAAGGTGTACCATACTTTGCATTGAAATTATATTTGTTGTATTGCGTAACATATTTGCAGGGTAAGAAAGTATACCAATTGTTTGTTCCCCAGAAATACAAGCAGTTGGTGTTGAGGGTGGCCATTTGGGGTAGGATAAAACTCTTCAGCATATTGAGTTAAGATTCTTATGGCCTGGCATTCATGCAGCAGTAAAAACGTAGTCAGGAATGTCCAGGGATGGTTGGGACCCACCTGCTTAGGTTCACCTAGGTGAGAAAACATCTTTCTAAAATATGTACTAAGAACCTCAATTTAAAACCATGCTTATTGATAGTTTATTATATATTTTGCTATAGTCACTGTTCTTAGTGCTTAGAGTGTGCATCTGCTTTCTCCCTTCTAGTTCTGCTATAGAACTACAGGTCTCAGCAAGGTAGCAACTCTTATGGTGTTTAAATTAGGATGTGCAGCCAAACCTCCCCTTTTTTTAGGAATGTCCAGTGTGTCAGAAAACTGCACCCCAGGCAGGGTTTCAGTAACCCTTGTTTCCCCTACCTGTCATTTCTGTACCTTTTGAGAGTATTGGTATTGATCTGATAGGGCCGGTGGTAAAAATGTGCTTGTGGGCATCAATACATATTAATGGTAGTAGATTATGCAACAAGGTACCCAGAGGCTATCCTGCAATGTAACAAGAAATCTAGCACTATTGCTCGGGAGTTATTGATGCTACAGTATATACCCATCAGAAAATACCAAAAGAGGTTCTGACAAATCAAGGTACCCATTTTGTATCTAAATTGATGAAGGATTTGTGCTGGCTGGGAGCAACAGCCATACCAAGAAATATCATTCAGTTTGTGTCCCAATGTATGACCGGTTAAGGCAGATTGCGCCACTGCTGAACGAACATATGGAAAGAGCGCAACAGCATCAGAAATGCAATTATGATGTTACCACAGTCGACCGGTCTTTCAAACCAGGAGACAAGGTACTACTGCTTATGCCAATTACAGAAAGCAAATAGAGTGCTCAATAGCTAGACCCTAATGAGATCATAGAGGACGATGGGACCTGTAAACTACAGGGTAAGACAGGAGGGTAGAAAGAAGGAGGCACAAATTTATCATGTAAATCTATTGAAACCTAGGAAAGAAAGTGCCAGTCAGAAATAACGTGCTAGTCAAAAAAAACCCAGACTATCAGGTAACCATAGAGGGCACACTCAGTCTTAGTAGCACAAAATGAAATTGTATTCTCTGCTATTCCGGGAAAAACCAAAATCATTCAACATGATAATGTCACTCCTCCTCGGGTGATAATAAAGCAGAGACACTATCGCATACCTGAGGCAAAATAGGCAGTGGTTAAATGAGTGGTGGAGGAGATGCTGCACTAAGGAGTCATAGAGGAGTCAAACAAATAATGGAATAACCCCATTGACTTAGTGCCTAAGCCTTTGGGGGCTTTAAGATTCTGTACAGACTTTCACAAGTTAAATCAAATTTCGCAGTTTGACACCTACCCTATGCCCTGGGTTGACGAGATGGTGGAGAATCTAGCAAAAAGCCAGTATCTCACCACTCTTGAACTGGCAAAAGTGTATTGGCAGTTTCCTTTGACTGAAGCTGCTAAAGCAAAAACATCCTTCTCTACCCCAGATTGTTTGTTCCAGAACAATATGCTGCCTTTTGGTTTGCATGGAGCCCCAGCAACTTTCCAGAGGGCTATGAATAATTTACTTCTGCCCCAGAAAGAGTATGCAGCTGCATATTTATACAACATAGTTATCTTTAACCCCGACTGGGAGTCACACCTTCCAAGAGTAGAAACAGTGTTACGGTCTTCACAATCACATGGGTTTACTGCTAATCACAGGAAGTGTGCCATTGGAATGGTGGCGGCAAAATATTTGTGATATGTTATAGGTAGAGGCCAGTTAAAACCTCACCACAGTAAGGTGGAGGCGGTCCTCACATGGCCTAAACCCAAATGTAAGTCCTAGCTCAGAATGTTCCTTGGCCTAGTGAGTTACTACTGCAGATTCATTCGTGATTTTTCCACTAGGGCAGCACCATTAACTGAATGTCTAAAAAAACTTTTCCCAGACAAAAAAGTGTTGTCTAGACCAGCAGAAGCTGCATGGCAGGAATTTATGCACACCTTGTGTGTAGAACCTGTTTTGCAGGCTCCTGAGTTCAAGAAGCAATTAATATTGCAGACAGATGCCTCAGGTATGGGATTGGGGGAAGTCCATTCCCAAGTGGTAGAAGGGGAAGAGAAACCATCCTCTACCTCAGCTGGAAATTGCTGCTCAAGGAGTGCAAGTACTCAACTGTGGAGCAAGATTACTTGGCAATAAAAAGGGCAGTAGACTCATTAAAATATTATTTAGTTGGGGCAGGAATTTGTGTTGGTTACAGATCAGTGGATGCACTCAAACAAAAGAAGTGATTGCTCATGTAACCTGCTCTTTTTTGTCTTTGCAGCCAATTAAATTTGAGGTACAGCATCATACAGGGAAATAGCACCTCAATGTTGATGCCCTTTCCACTAAATTTGTTGGGCTCAATCCGCCAACCAACCCAATGGTGAAGATAGGGGAGGAGGAGGAAGAGGGTGAAGATGGTGATCTCTGGAAAAAGGTAGTGCATGAGAAAATGTGATCACAAAAATTCCGTGACAATGGGCTGCAAGATTAAATGCATTAATCAATTCATGAACTAAAACCCCACTGTTTATTATGTTTATTATTAGTTATTATGGTGAGTACAGAGCCCCTGTGATTTCTATTTAAACAATGTGGTCACATACCGTGTTGCACCCCAAATCTAGGAATGGTGAGTGCCGTGGATTAGTGCTTTTTGTTTATTTTGATTAATTTTTATAATGAACCATTTTTGTGAACACAATTTCTCATGCACCCCTTTTAACTAGTGAAATTAGCTTGTGTCAGCTGTTTTCCTAGGTGCTTTGCAACAGGTGTGCTTGGTAACTGTCTCACGTTTAAAAGCAAAATTGCTGTGAGCTTTAAACCTTGATAGCATACCCTGAGTTTAACACTAATGTGATGGCTATGTCCATGTTATAATTCTGAGCAATAGAGTAGGGACTTGTAGTAAAGTGGGGTCCCGTGATGATGGGCTGCAAGCTTAAATACATTGATCAATTCATGAACTAAATCCCCACTGTTTATTATGTTTATTATTAGTTATTATGGTGAGTGCAGAGCCCCTGTGATTTGTATTTAAACAATGTGGTCACATACCATGTTGCACCCCAAATCTAGGAATGGTGAGTGCCGTGGATTAGTGCTTTTTGTGTGTATATATATATATATATATATATATATATATATATATATATAAAGTCAGAAATCCACTGCACTCGCCACTCCTAGATTTGGGGTGCAGACCTGCACTCGCCTTTTCCAGGACTGGGGTGCAAGTGGCCTGTGACCACATTGCTTAGATAAATAAAAACAAAAAACCCAGCACTCACCATGTTTAAACACCCACAATGATGTATAAATAAGTAAATAAATAATAAGTAAATAAATAATGGAGATTTTGTTCATGGATTGACCAAAAAGACAGCTGACACAGCTGTCTTTTTGGTAGTGTGATAGAAGTTATGTCAGGTGACTGCCTTACCTTTAAAAGCCATTAGCTGGCAGGTGAGCTATAAACCAGGTAACATTTTTTCAGTCTAAACTATGTGATAGCAGCTACCAGGTTTCCATCAGTGTGACGGATGGTGTAGGACCTGCAGAAAGTGGGGTCCCGTGATGTGGGCTGCTGGCTTAAATGCATTGATCAATCCATAAACCAAATCCCCATTATTTATTTACGTAAGGTGCATACACACTGGGCGATTTTGTGACCAATTTAACAATAAAAATATTGTTATCGTTCAATCGTATAAAAAATCGGGTGTTTTTTTGCAAAAAACGAAAACCGATCATGATATTGCGCGCTCCCGTTTGTCGTTTATCTGTGTCGTTTATCGCCAGTACATGCAGGCCGATTTGAATTATATCATTGTGTATTTCATTCATATCGGTCAGTATTTTAGAAAACGATAAACGATATTGTCCCATTCAAATGGATTTCAATATCGGTTGACGACATCGTTTATCGTGGATCGTTTATAAAATCGGCCATAATATCGTTCATTAAAAATGAACGAAGTGAACGACATTGTCCACCAGTGAGGACAGTAAATTTCTAAACAATCGTTGATCGGTATCGGTGAATCGCTAGGTCGCCCAGTGTGTGTGCACCTTTATTTATACATCATTGTGGGTGTTTAAACATGATGAGTGCTGGGTTTTCTGTTTTTATTTATTTAAGCAATGTGGTCACAGGCCACTTGCACCCCAGTCCTGGAAAAGGCGAGTGCAGTTCTGCACCCCAAATCTAGGAGTGGCGAGTGCAGTGGATGTCTGACTTTGTTTATGCGGTTAATTTTTATTAACCTTTTGTGATCATAGCTTTCTCATGCACCACATGTGCAAACTCATTTATATTAACCTATGTCAGCTGTCTTTTTGGTAGTGTGATAGAAGCTGTGTCTGGTGACTGCCTTACCTTTAAAAGCCATTAGCTGGCAGGTGAGCTTTAAACCAGGTAACATTTTTTCAGTCTAAACTATGTGATAGCAGCTACCAGGTTTCCATCAGTGTGACGGATAGTGTAGGACCTGCAGAAAGTGGGGTCCCGTGATGTGGGTGGCGGGCTTAATTGCATTGATCAATCCATGAACCAAATCCCCATTATTTATTTACTTATTTATACATCATTGTGGGTGTTTAAACATGGTGAGTGCTGGGTTTTCTGTTTTTATTTATTTAAGCAATGTGGTCACAGGCCACTTGCACCCCAGTCCTGGAAAAGGCAAGTGCAGGTCTGCACCCCAAATCTAGGAGTGGCGAGTGCAGTGGATTTCTGACTTTGTTTATGCGGTTAATTTTTATTAACCTATTGTGATCATAGCTTTCTCATGCACCCCATGTGCAAACTCGTTTATATTAACCTGTGTCAGCTGTGGGGTGGAACAACTGCTGCCCCCAAACAATGTACATGTGGCAAAGCATCAACTTCAGATGGGCATGGTCAGTGATCAATCTGAACTTTCTTCCCACCAAGTAGTACCTGAGAGTCACTAACGCCCACTTTATGGCCAATGCTTCTTTCTCGACTGTAGTAAATGTACATTGAATTTCCAGCTTAAGAAGAAAATCGGGTGTTCTTCACTCTCTTTGCTTTGGGACAGGACCGCTCCAATGCCTCCATCTGATGCATCAGTTTGTACAACAAACTCTCTGTCAAAATCAGGGGTCATCAGAACTGGTTGGGTACATAACGCTATTTTTAACTCCTGGAAAGCCTTCTCTGCTTCAGGACCCCATTCCACCATGACTTTCTGTTTGCCTTTGGTAAGGTCAATCAGTGGGACTGCAATTGTGGCAAAATTGGGTATAAACCTCCTATAATACCCAGTGATCCCTAAGAAGGCTCTCACCTGCTTCTTATTCAGGGGTCCAGGTCAGTTTTGTATTGCCTCGATCTTAATGAGCTGTGGCTTCATCAAACCTCTGCCAATGGTGTTCCCAAGATACTTTACTTCTTACATCCCCAGAGAACACTTTTTGGGTTGGCTGTCAAACCTGCCTCATAGATGGAGTCCAACACTGCTTGTACTCTGGGCAAGTGAGACTGCCAATCAGGATTATGAATTACAACATCATCCAGATAAGCAGCAGCATACTGTCTATGGGGCCTTAGAATTATATCCATCATTCTTTGAAAGGTAGCAGGTGCCCCATGTAGCCCAAAGGGCAACATTTTGTATTGAAACAACCCCTCTGCTGCAGAAAAAGCTGTCTTTTCTTTGGCATTCTTAGTTAACAGCACTTGCCAATACCCTTTGGTTAAGTCAAGAGTAGTCAAATATCTGGCTGTCCCCAGCCTTTCAATTAGTTTGTCCACCCTAGGCATAGGGTAGGCATTGAACTTTGACACACTGTTCAATTTAAGGAAGTCATTGCAGAATCGCACACTCCTGTCGGGTTTTGGAATGAGCACAATGGGACGTGACCACTCACTTTGCGATTCTTCAATTACACCCAACTCTAACATTATTTTAATTTCCTTCGACACTGATTCTCTTTGGGATTCTGGTAACCTATAGGGCTTTAGGTTAACCCTTAACCCCTGGGTCAGTGATTATGTTATGTTTGATGACCGTGGTTTTCCCTGGTAGGTCAGAAAACAGCACCCTATTTCTGATCAGAAATTCCTTAACTTCCTGCTGTTGACTGGCTGACAGGGATTTTGCCACTGCCACTTCGGGTACCATGGGCCCTGGGTTTACTGGAGGGGCTCAGAAGGCTGACAGTGCTGCTCTATCCTTCCAGGGTTTTATAAGATTTACATGGTATATCTATTCTGGCTTTCTGTTCCCCAGCTGGTAAATTTTATAATTGACTTGCCCCACTTTTTCTAAGATTTCAAAGGGTCCTTGCCATTTAGAAAAAAGTTTACTTTCTACTGTGGGAACCAACACCAACACTCTGTCCCAAGGTGCAAAGTTGCGTAAGTGAGCATTGCGGTTGTATACCCTCTACTGTGCCTGTTGGGCCTGTTCCTAGTGCTCTCTTACTATCGGCACCAAAGCAGCAATTCTTTCTTGCATTTGAGAAACATGATCAATTACTGTTTTATACGGACTGGACTGCCCCTCCCATGTATCTTTGGCAATGTCAAGTAACCCCCTTGGATGTCTCCCGTACAAAAAATCAAAAAGGGGAAAACCCAGTTGAGGATTGGGGAACCTCTCTTATGGCCAACAGCAAATAAAGTAACAAGTAATCCAAATCTCTACCATCTTTGTCTACTACTTTCATTAGCATGTGTTTTAAAGTTTTATTAAACCTCCCCACTAATCCATCAGTCTGGGGATGGTACACAGAGATTCTTAATCAGTCAATTTTAAATAAGCGGCATAAATCCTACTTGATTTTTTACATAAATGGGGTACCTTGGTCAGTCAGGATCTCCTTAGGTATTCCCAACCTGCTAAAGACATGGAATAATTCTCTTGCAATGGTCTTGGTTGATGTACTGCATAATGGTATCGCTTCTGGGTACCGGGTAGCATAATCCATTATCACCAGAATATATTGATGGCCCCGGGCAGATTTCATTAATGGCCCAACAAAATCCATAGCTATTCTTTCAAATGGAACCTCGATAATGGGTAACGGAACCAGGGGACTTTTGAAATGTGGCCTTGGAGCATTATACTGACATTCAGGGCAGGATGCACAATAGTCACATACCTCTTTATGGACCCCAGGCCAAAAAAACCTCTGCACAATTTGCTCAGTAGTTTTATCTACCCCTAGGTCGCCTGCCATTATATGACCATGGGAAAGATCTAATATTGTTCTTCTGTATGCTTTGGGAACTATTAATTGTTCCACAATATCTTCCCCATTTTTAGTCACCTGATACAATAAATCCTTACATACTGCCATGTGACAAAGGATATGACAAAGGACTATCAAGGTCTATGGGTTTACCATTGATGACCTTGACATTCTCCCTGGCTTTTACCAGAGTAGGGTCATTCAACTGCTCCACGGCAAAGACCTCTCTCCTGATCTCAAGATCAGGCAAACGGTCCACGGGCTCAATAACACTCCCCACCTCAGTGGGAGGCACACCACTTGGCAATCCACCACCATCAGGCTCTGCATTCTCTATTTTGCCAATCATACTAGAAAAGGGGAACATATCTGACTCTGCTACTACATCAGCAACCCTCTCAAACAAGTCAGTGTGATTTATCTCTGTGCATAATCGGCTTTCCCTCAACTTCCAGAAGTGAGCAAAGTCCCTGCCCAATATTGCATCATACATTAAGCCCTTTACCAAACCCACAGAGACTATCACGGAACAACATGGTGTATCTATGTTCATTTCTGCAGTATCATAATACTGGGTATCCCCATGTATGCAGGTCACACCAACAGTTTTCCTCTTATGCTTCAAGGGGTTCACCAGTTCAGCTTTCATATGTGTATCCAGGCTACCAAAATCTAACAGAGCCTCTACTCGGTTGCCTTCTACAGCAAGTATACACATGTGCTTATCTGTCTCAACCTGCCGGTTATCAGTACAGGCTGGTTGTGCAAAGAACGACATCCTGCAGTCGGCATGAGCAGTATCAAATTGCTTCAGAGGTAAGTAAATAATTAGCCGCAATATGGCTGAAACCACCACATCGGAAACATTGAATTACATTAATATCTAGTATTTTATGGGGTAGGAACCTTCCTGGCCTGGCTGGCCCATCTCCAGGTTCCACACCCCCAGTCTTGAGTACATTCCACTGCCCAGCACCCTTCTCCTCTGGAACAGTCTTACCAGTGTCAATGGGAGTTCGCCGACATGCCGTTGGGGCTCGGTGGGGCACACTCATCAGCTCCTTGACTAGCTGATCTATGGACTTAGGATCTGCATGGCTTACCCACTTGCACAGAGACGCAGGTAGTGATCACAGGTACCGGTCCATCACGACTCTTTCCACAATCTGTGGCCCTGTCTGCATCTTGGGCTGCAGCCATTTTTTGGTTAGTTGGACGAGGTCAGGCATCTGTGGGCATGGAGGTTTTTCCATTTGGAACACCCAGCAGTGGACTCGTTGGGCCCAAACAAATGAGGTGACTCCCAAGTAGGTTTGGATCTCCCATTTTAACTTGCATAGTCTTTTGCATCATCCAGGCATAAATTATAGTAGGCCTCTTGTGGTTCTCCAGAAAGGAAGGGTGCCACAAGACTTGTCCACTACTCTTTAGGCCACTTCTCTCTTTCGGCGGTTCTTTCAAAGGCTGTACGGTATGCCTCCACATCATGCTCTGGGTCATCTTTTGCAGAAAGTGACTGGCCGGTATGGTGTGAGTGTTAGTTCGAAGAACAGGGTAAGCATCTCCAGACCAGACTACAAGCTGTTGTACCACCTATTTTATGGCCTGGCTGTTTTCTGCTATGGCCTGGCAAGTTTCCTTGATGGTGACTAGTTGTTGCCTCTGGGCAGCCTCCAAGGCCATTAGTTGCACCTGGGTGGATTCCTCCTGAGCCCTGGTAGCTTCTTGCTAAATTTTGTTAATTTCCTTTTAAGCCCTGGTAGCTTCCTGCTGAGTTGCCGTAGCTTGGAGCAAGGCTTTAACAATGTCCTCCATTTTGTCCTGGGGTGTAGGCTGGAAGCAGAATCTGGCTTCCCTAAGCATCTGTGGACACCACGTCTATGGACTTCAAAGGACACAACTTTATATCCACCCTGATGAATTGGAATCTGTCCCTTTAAAATTTAAATGAAAATGTTTCCTTGCTGCAAACTTCAGTGTGTGATTGCCCACATTCTCCACCAAATGTGACACAATCAGGATAGGTGTCCCTCTCCTGGGGTAGATGGACTCCATCTTTACACACACAGCAGCTGTAGAAACCGGATACAAGTCAGGGGTTCTCATACAAACTGGTCGGCACCAGTCTTTATTGTGCCAAATGAATATAGACAAAAACAAAACATAAACATAAATCCTATCCCAGCTTGGCACTAGCTACACAGCAGATTCCCTCTCTATAATAATGGTATGGTCTATTGCCCTCACCCTCAACAAAACACGTGCACAGTACTTACAAGTATTATCAACAAGTTTTTCTGAACAGGCTAGTCTGCCTGCTCTCCCAGGTGTGAGAAACTCAGCCACAAACAAACCATGCTTATATTAACCCGTCCAGCAGCAAGCCCTAATGAGCATGCTTCCAAGCTAAAGGTCCAAAACCCAGAGTGGCCTGTGGATGGAGCCCTCCCTCTCCTCACATCCACAACCCCAGGACCCAAACTGGCTTTTCCAAAAGCCAACACTCTGGTCTGCTTACAAAACATACTTCTCCTAGGGTTTTTTAGAACACATAGGCCAAAAACCTAGGACAAATGTACCTGCCATTGACCACTTTACCAGTGCTTCTATCACAATATATATATTTCATAGACAAAAAACCTTATGGCTTCACATGTCCCATTAAGGCTTCTCAAAAATTATCTGAAATTTCTGAAAACCTACTGAATTTGTGCCACTCAAACTAAAAAAACAATGAAATTCCAATCATTAAGGCTGAAGCTTTATTGGATGTGTTTCTTGTGCAATACAGATATGGTATACCGTCACACCCTGTGGTTAACTGCAGATTCAGCACTCTCACAGAGTGAGATTGTTATCACTCACAAAATGGTGGAGCTTCAAATTCACAAAAATGTGTGTTCTAACTGAAGAGTGTCAGAAAAACTGACAGTTGGAACTTTAGATTACTCCCAAAACCTAATTTTTTTATGTTTTGCCCTTTAAATTTGGTATGCAGCACCAAGAGGCAGTTCTACCAACCAGTGCCAAATTTCAGCTCCATACCTCCAATAGCTTTTGAGGTGTAGCCCCTTAAACATGATGCCCCCTCCCCCTCAGGATTTCTCTATGGGAGAATTCTAGATTTATAGATTCAGCCTTAATATAAGGGAAAGACTGTGGCCTTATAAAAAAAATATATAAGCTTTACAGTGCATTCAATAAAAGACATGCTGCTAACCACCTTTCCTCTTTATTGTTTTAAGCTCTACATCTGTTTTTGTGCATCTGCTAAACAAATAATATGCTATGTGATATAACAAAGATGTTAAAGTGAAAATGTATAAAACTATTTATGTATGACGTGGTGTCTATGTAGCACAATGCCTTTCTTGCCATATAGCACAAAAATGCTTGGTGTATAAGAACACATTTGTAGACTAAGGAGAGAGAGAAACATTAGATATTGTATGTGTGAGAGAGAAAGAGGAGTAAAGAAAAGAAAGTGTGGAAGGAAGGAGGAAAGAGGAGAAAGAATTAGGAGACAGAGATGAAAATAATTACTCCCTTGCATCATCACTAGGATAGGTGTTTTACTTTTTTTTTTTAAATGGGTAAAAAATATTGGAAATGTACAATTACATTTACTTAAGTATATATACAGCTTGTTTATTACCATCAGGTTCATAATGGCCTGCAGGGGAGCCAAGATATTCCCCGGGGGGTGCCACTGATACTAAGACCCTCCCTCTGTAGTGGCGGGGTGGGGCCTACAATGCTGATGCTGTCTGCAAAGGGAGCCCCTTAGGATAACAAGGAACCATGACAGGGAGCTACCCAGTGGATACTTAATGTGCTTTTTTTAACCCTTGGGAGTCCCAGCACTTGGAGACGGAGCCTTGGGAGAGGGGGTGGTGCTCCAGGGAGGGGAATAGTCTTCTTTCTCATAGGACTTGACTGATGTGTACTGACTGCCTCTGTGACTATTCCTGTTGGCTGCCCATAGCCCCAGAAAGGATGTCACATGTAAGTCAGGCTCAATAAGTGAAATCAGCATCAGAGATTTCATAGTTGAAATTAGCCTCTGCTTGACTCACAGATAGGATTGGAAACCTAGAGCTGTGCCCTCTTACAGTGCAGGTGAGCTCCATTATTGATGATATTGGGAACTAATAGTATTCTCTCTCTCTCTTCATCAGGGTGAAAGAAGTGCAAAAGAAAAAGGACCTCATTCAGAGTCAGTTATTGCAGCTGCTTGGTCGTAAGGGAAAAGGGTCTGGATATGCAAATGAGGTGCCCGCAAGTTGCGTCGTTAAGATGGATCATTAGCTGGACGAGCAAGGGGAGGATGCGGCCGTAAGTCTAAAAACATGCCCCCCTTCTCGTTCACAATACACATCATTTACGGGCATATAAGGGTTGATTGAGACCATCAGGAACCATCGGAGCTGGTCATAGAGCTTAAAGTTGACCATACCCTCTCTTAAGCACTACGATCAAGTCAGTGTAAAAACCTCCCATGTCACATGTGCCATGACACTACTTAGTTAATTATGCACTCCCATAAAATGCCGTTTGCATAGTCAGGCATGCCTGCATTCGGATCTCCACTCCCCCATTCACAAGCACCTTCCCCTATTACCATCCACAAACGTCTCATCCTGTCACTCAAACTAATGACCTGGCCCAGTTGAAGGAGAGAGAAATTTCCAATCACAACAGCTATTTTGTGCACGCGCATTGCGAAACTTACGCATGCGCTGTTTTGTGAACATCGCTGGGTACGACCGAGCGGCCACTTATGACCGACTCTGAATGAGGTCCAATGTGCTTACCTTATATAAGGGGATATAGGACCTCATTCAGAGGCGGTTGTTAGATGCCAGTCCTCGCTCTGAATGAGGGCTGCCGCTTGCATCTTGTAGTGCCACCTCTTGGTCGATCACTAAGCTGTCGGTTACCACCCACAGCTCTAGCAACCGACGGGGTGATGGTCGCGATGGTCAAGACCATCACGACCATCAGGGCTTGCGACGAGACCCTAATGTTTGGTCTCAGCACTTGCAAGCCCCAGGGAGCTTCCTGTTCTGATCAAGCAGGAAGCTCCACACTGACATCACGGCTGATGTCAGTGGGGCTGCCCCCAATGGCAAGCGTTCCTATGGGAATGCCTCAATTTGTCCGGCCACGCCCCCTGCCAACCTCCCAAATTGGGCATGCTGTCACTCAACATCAACAGCTTGCCTTCTTTGGTGCAAGACCCCTAGCGATGGAGCGCCCATCGCTAGCTGGGTCTCATGCATTCGTTCGTCAGAGCTGGCTCCGATGTGCGCATGCCCAGTGGGGGAACTTTGACCCGGTTGCGAGTGCTCAGGGCTTGCGACCATGTCTGAATTACCTCTATAATCCCAAGAGTGACTGGGTGATCATCTGTCTCTCGCCGCCAAAGCAGTTGTCGCGTAATGCGTGACATCATCAAAGAGGAGTGGGATGGCTCAGCAGTGCTGAAAAGGTAGCCATGGTAACAAGGATACAACATGAACTGTAGTACACTCTGGAGAATCCAGCAAGGTGGGAGAGAGAGGGAGAAATATTGGCCTGGAGGAAAACATATGCATAAGTGTTAAGTGTTACAAAACATGTTAAAAAATTATTGAAAGACCCAAGTGCACAATAAATTCATTAGACAATAGTAAATAAAGTAGGTGCAATGTGATAAGTGTCTAAAAAAGACATTGTTTTATGAATAGAAAATAAAATAAGTACATATAGAGCTCCAAAAATATGGAAATATGATCAATCAACTAAAATAATTGCAAGGATATTCAATAAAGTATTGTAAATAATATGTTGTAAAAGAAGTGTTATAAAATGAATGCTCTACAGGCGCTTTTGTCATTAAACCCTCTAGGGTGTATGGTATCCAAGGTATGAAGTCATCTGGACTACATGGGCATGTTATTAAGTAGATTACATATTTAGATGTACATGTGAGAAAATGGTTAATTTTGTATTCTTCACCTGAGCGGTGGTGACGGAAACTGGCTCCTGTCTCTAAATAACTGCATGTAACACAGGGGATACATGTGTAACAACCTGGTTTTTATAGAAGGTATTGATTTTTTTTGTAAGAGTGGAGTGACGTTGGTTTTAACTAACCTGTCTCTAAGGTTGCATCCTTTTTTGTAGCTGATGAGAGGTCTACTATTGCGAAAGATAGGGAGATCATTGTCTAATGTAATAATGGGCCATAAGAATCTAGCAGCTTTAGAGACAACTGGGCTGGCGAGTGTGAATTCAGTGACTTACAGGACCTAAATTTCAAATGGTTGTTTCTTTCTATTTATTAGAAGAGATTCCCTGTGAAGGTCTGGGTTTGTTGTGGACCCGGGGTGGTGACAGGAGCAGACACAGAAGCAGATTTAAATAAACATGTGGAGTTTTTAATAAGTGATTTAGCAGACATGGAAATTGCGAAAGAAAAAGTCCAGGTTTAGCACTAAAGTGCACTTGATAATTGTGGTGAAGCAAATGGGAGAATGTCCAGATAGTGAGAGGCAGGAAATGTCCAGTATGCAGGTTTGGTGAGCTGTAACGAAGTGCAGGCAGAGGTAATGAAGTCCAGCTGGGAGTTAGAGTGTGAGGAAAGGTGCAGGGAAACAGCAGGTTCAGGTACTCAGGCAGGGAAAAGGTAAATGGAGGGCACAGGGTGAGTCCAGCAGGTTTGAAGCAGGCAAGGAAACAGGCTAGTAGCACTTCCAGGCATACAGGTAAGGCACAGCTACTCTCACTTAGCCGCAGCTGAGAAACACGTTGCACTGGCAATTAATGAAGGCTCTGGACCTTCCTAAATACAAGGTGCTGTGCTGTGACTGGCTGGAAAGAGCACATGACCCACCAGGATTGGACAGCTTGAATCACATGACCTGAGGCAAGATGGCAGCACCCATGCCAAACAGAACGGAAACACCACCAGTGACAATGTGCCCGCACAGAACCATGCGCAGCCAATGCCCCTTGCCAAACACCAGCACCACTGCCAGAGACCCCTCGCCACATTGACCTCATAGGTAATACCCGGTGACACCATGCCAAGAAACCCTGGCCGTGACATTCCCTAGGTAATGCCATCACTTCTGCTTTTGAAAGGAGGTGAGAGTCATATTATAGTTGGATACATGTTTGAACAATGTCATCGATTTGTGACTCCACCTCATGGGTATCACTAGTGATGCATGTTACTCTCAACATTTGTGACTTAGCCAGACCTCTTTTTAAAGCTTGGAGGGTGGAAGCTGCTGGCTACCAAATGGGTGTTCCTGTCTGTTTCTTTAGTGTATACAGTGGTGGATATTTTGTTATTTATAGAGGTTAAAGTAACATCTAGGAAGTTGACCCTTAAATAACTATATTGAAAGTAAAATTTAATGGTTGAATCCTGAGCATTTATGTAATTAATAATGGCTTTGAGTTTTTCTGCACCTCCTATCCAGAGTAGGTTCAGGTTGTCTATATATCTAGTATCTAGGAGAATGTCTTGTTAAATAAGAGGGTAGAATAAAAGAAATTAAACTCTTGTGAAAACATATAGATGTTAGCAAAAGACGGAGAAACATTAGAAGCCATTGCACAACCACTTTTTTGCAAGTAGTATGATCCATTATGAAAGAAATAAGTACATTTTAGGGTTAATTCTATAAGCTTGATAAAAATATTAATCTACTTTATCAAAAGATTTTTCACGTAAGAATTGTTCCATAGTTGTTAACCCTTCCTGGTGGGGTATAACCATGTAAAGACTGTGTACATCTAAGGTGCAGAAAACGGTGTTATCCTGTATTGTACCAAAGTCTTGGATCATTGATAGTAAAGAAGTTGTGTCTTTTAAATAAGTGGGCTATGTAACTACATACGGTTGAATGAGACCATCTAAAAACTGTGCTACAGGTTAGTATAGGGAACCATTGGCCGAAATTATATATATATATATATATATATATATATAATTATATATATATATATATATATATATATATATATACAAAGAAATACAGGTGCTCAACTCCAAATTAACTGATTATATATAAATAAATAAATTTTTGCACTGAATAGAGGTTTTTTGCATAATCTTGGCCAAGGTTATGGGCCTAGCCATCACATCCGGGTAACCTCTGTCAGGTAGGTCCCTAACATACTAGGCTTCAAATCCTGAGCACAGGACACCCCCAAACTAGCCCAGCTAAGCCATCCCAAGGCACCGCTATAATAAGAAAGATGAAGTGAAAAATAAATAGTTAAGAGCAGCCGCAGCTGCATATAAAGAAAAAAAATAAAAAATAAAAAAGTGCAATACATATATAATAAACAGACAACGAAGCATTAAAATGTGTTAAAGGAAAAATGTGTTACACTGTGTTGCCCTGAGGCACATCAACCAAAGCAATCCAGGGAGAATTACGCCCAAATAATTAACCAAAGCTGCACTACACAGTCTAAATATTTGCAGGACTTACCTATATTGTGCCTCTGACTAGTGTGTGCATATTACAATGCCAGACTCCGTGCTCTAAACCAATGTAGTAGGGGTGCTACTCTGAGTGGTAGCACCTCCAAATATATATATATATATATATATATATGTTCAGGGTGTGCAGTCTGAGGTCCATTTTATATATATATATATATATATATATATACAGACAGAATCAGCGGCACTCCGGTTCAAACAGCACACAGGCGCAGGTTCTTAGTTCAACGTTTCGATTCATTTATTCACATCGTCATCAGGATACAAACAATTGCAAAAAAATACTTACTTATACACCACCACCGAACACCACATGCAGCCCCACAGCCTCCAGGTTCCGGTCACTGAAGACGCCTACAAATGACATCATCATGCACGGCCCATTGTCGTGGTAACAAATGACACTACAAATTAAAAACAAAGCAAGAGTGTGTGTGAATTACACGTACTAAGTGCAGTGTGGCATATTACATATCTAGTACGAGCAGCAAAGTCATATCAGCAGCATACACAGAGTTACTTTAATCAATATACTGAACAAGGATATCTCTTATAGGATGCCAAACACATTATACATAGAGGTCATAAATAAAAACCAATGTTGCGTATCTAAGACAAGTTTCCCTCAATGATACAGTACATAATCATCGGTAGACATTAATCACAAATCCATGTATATTATATAAAACAATGTAGACCAAGGCTATCATTCAAACCTTTAGGGTTTAATGTGCCTAGTCTATAGATCCACCGTGACTCGCACTGCAGTAACCTACGTGATCTGTTACCTCCCCTCACCATTGGTGGCACATGGTCAATAATCATATACCGGAGTGTAGATAAACCATGGCCTGCTACAGCGAAATTTTGTGCCACAGGTTGGTCACTAGACCCCGATGCAATGGCCACCCTGATCGCAGAGCGGTAAACAGCCATGCATTCGCGAAGTGTACGTTCAGTTTTTCCAACATAACTTAACCCGCATGGACATGTGATCAAGTAGATCACAAATTTGGTAGTACAAGATAATCAATATAAAATCTTATATCTTGTTCCTTTATGGGGGTGGGAAAAACGATCACCCGTGATTAAATACCTGCAGGTCAAGCAGTTAAGGCATTTAAAGCATCCATTTTTCTGTCTTAGAAAGTGCTTTTCTTTTCAATCTACACATTCACTGATGTCAGCCTTAACAACCCAATCACGTATGTTTTTGCCACGCGAATAACAAGACATACGTCCAATGTCAGCTAAATTGAACTCACTGTCCTCCTGAACAATATTCCAATGTTGTTTAGATATGGAACTGATATTACTGCTAGAGGTATTAAAATGGTTAGTCCAATGAATACACTTCTTCCTAGGCCTGATTGTTTTAGACCCAAGTAGTTGTTCTCTAGGAATTTTCAAAGCTCGACTCCTAGCTTTAATCAGTAGCTTCCTATCATATCCCCTGGCTCAAAAATCATCAATCATTTCATTGACTTTCTGTTGTGCAACCCACTCATCACTACAGATAAGTCTTGCTCAAAAATTGGGAATATGGCAGGCTATATTTGGAGTGTTTAGGATGAAAACTATTCACATGGAGAAACGTATTCCTGTCTGTAGGTTTACGGTAAAGTGATGTACACAATTTACCATGATGATTTTGTATCTCCACTTCCAAGAATGTTACCCGTTCAACATCAATACAAATACTCAATTTGATGGGACTACCTGATGCATTATGATTACTAACCACATTCTCAAGGTAGTTCCTAGTGCCTGTCCAAATTAAAAATATATCATCGATGTATCTAGTGTAGAAATGAATCCACCTAGATGCATCGATTGTAGAAAAAAATATATTCTTTTCAGCCATAAACCTATATGCGTTGGCATACGTGGGGGCCTTATTAGACCACATCACACAGCCGCTGCGCTGTAAAAATACCTTCCCATCAAACATAAAGTAATTGTGCATCAATACAATCCTTAGCTGCTCAATAACCAATTTAATGTACGGCCCCTTATACAATGGGTTGTCATTCAATAGATGGAATACAGCATCCAATCCCTCATCATTTGGTATAACAGAGTAAAGAATCGAGACATCGGCACTACACAGTAAGCTGTGTGGCGGGATGTCGCCAATGTCCACAAGTTTCTTCAAAAAAGAGGTAGTATCTAATAAATAATCAGGATGACCAACCACACAAGGATGACCAACCACATGTCGGCTGGAACAACGACCCCCTTGCCGAGATGATCGGTCGGCCAGGGGGGTTGTTCAGACCTTTATGCACCTTGGGCAAGGTATATAATAGAGGCATGATTGGAAACTTTGGTAACAAGGCATCACATAATTCCTGAGTAATTATTCCTTCAGACACTGCCCCTTCCAGGCAGTGTTGTAATACACCTCTAAAGCGAAAAGTCGGATCAACATCAAGGGGTACGTACACAGTATTATCAGATAACTGATGTAATATTTCCTTACGATAATCAACTACATCTTGTATAACAACGGACACGCCCTTATCGGCGCGCCGAATTACAATTCAGAATTGGAAGACAGTTGTTTTAATGCTTGAAATTTTTCCCTATTCAAATTTTGCTAGACATGTACCCTTTGGGATGTAATTTTACTAACATCCTTGTCCAACATGTTCATATACATTTTAATCGATTAATTAGTTGATACTGGATCAAACGAAGATTTGTTAGTGACTTTCCTTGTTCAGTATATTGATTAAAGTAACTCTGTGTATGCTGCTGATATGACTTTGCTGCTCGTACTAGATATGTAATATGCCACACTGCACTTAGTACGTGTAATTCACACACGCTCTTGCTTTGCTTTTAATTTGTAGTGTCATTTGTTTCCACGGCAACGGGACGTGCATGATGACATTATTTGTGGGCATCTTCAGTGACCGGAACCCGGAGGCTGTGTGGATGCACGTGGTCTTCGGTGGTGGTGTATAAGTAAGTGTTTTTTGCAATTGTTTGTATCCTGATGACGATGTGAATAAATGCATCGAAACGTTGAACTATCAACCTGCTCCTGTGTGCTCTTTGAACCGGAGTGCCGCTGATTCTGTCTGTATAGTTGCTGCTACTTTGTAGCATGCTTTCGGAAGGCAACCGGGACTTTAAACAATTCTAAGCAGGAGTGCAATCCTAACGCTGGTGATATTGAGGTTGGTCTGCTCGCAGGGAGGACCTCCTTTGGAAATAGGCACCCACAGGTTATTGATTATACATTCATCTTTTGTGACTGTGTGCTGTTGTTTGCGCTCATTGGGCTGAAGGTCACCCGGAGGGGGTGGAGAGCATGTGTGGAGTATTTAACCTGTCTATGCAGACTCAAGGGCAGATGTTTTCATATTCTGAGTCAGAAGCGGAATCAATTATTTTTAAAGAACCTTTTGACAATTCAGGTACTAAAACTAATGAACAGCTGTATCATGATTTATTGAAATTACATCAACGTGAACTTGATTATTACTATCATGGGGTCACATTAAGTGATTATTTCAAGGAGAAGCGGATACCACGAGGCTTCATGGTGAAAAATTGCCCGACGATTGGCAGATATAATATGAATTTCTGTAAACGTTGGATTGCCATTTTAAATAAATGCAGCTTTGATTTAATTTTACTTGTCATCAAAGAGGCTACACGGGAATTAAATACCACCAAGGATAAGATAGCTGCATTTGAGGTAGCCCATAAAGAGACTTTGGTGTCCGATGGTGAAGTTAACTGGATGGATAAACTGAATACACAAATCGCTATGTACAGTACCTTATACAGTTCAAGAAACTTAAATTATCCAAGGTCATTAGCGATTATGAGCAGAATAAAGTGTATCTGTGGAGTAATAATGGAACACAAAACAAAGATGGATACCCGACGTAGACGTTATAGACGTCACTTACCAGATTCTGATGCAGCTGGTACTACTAGTGACTCTGACAATGTTAATAATATCAATGATATACCTGCATGGGTCCTTTTAGGGGTATGTACCCGTCTTCAAGCCGGGGGTAGAGGAGACAATATACGTGGTGTGGTAGGCAGTGGATGCGGAGGAGAAAAGGAGACTGGGCAGACCTCCCTTACAGAGGAGGCGATAATATTTAATCTGTCTAAGTACCAATTTACGGACACTGAGATTAAGGTACTTTCTAGGGGTTTGTCTTTTGTTCCCAATGTGGGCCTTGATGGTATGAGTTGGGAGGTTGAAAAATATAAACTTAACAGACAGATCAAATTCCATGAATACTTTAGAGGGTCTAAATCTAAGATGGTGGAGTTCAAATCAAATGATATACCTCAGAATTTAAGGAAACACACTAAAAAATCTTCGTTTGATCCAGTATCAACTAATTCATCGATTAAAACATATATGAACATGTTGGACAAGGATGTTAGTAAAATTACATCCCAAAGGGTACATGTCCAGCAAAATTTGAATAGGGAAGAATTTCAAGCATTAAAACAACTGTCTTCCAATACTGAAATTGTAATTGGGTCAATTGTTATAAAAGATGTAGTTGATTATCGTAAGGAAATATTATGTCAGTTATCTGATAATACTGTGAACGTACCCCTTGATCTTGATCCAACTTTTCGCTTTAGAGGTGTATTACAACACGGCCTGGAAGGGGCAGTGTCTGAAGGAATAATTACTCAGGAATTATGTGATGCCTTGTTACCAAAGTTTCCAGTCATGCCTCTATTATATACCTTGCCCAAGGTGCATAAAGGTCTGGACAACCCCCCTGGCCGACCGATCATCTCGGCAAGGGGGGTGTTATTCCAGCCGACGTCTGTATAATTTGAATCCTTATTACAACCCTGTGTGGTTGGTCATCCTAATTATTTATTAGATACTACCTCTTTTTTGAAGAAACTTGTGGACATTGGTGACATCCCGCCACACATTTTACTGTGTAGTGCTGATGTCTTGAGTCTTTACACTGTTATACCAAATGATAAGGGATTGGATGCTGTATTCCATCTATTGAATGACAACCCATTGTATAAGGGGCCGTACATTAAATTGGTTATTGAGCTGCTAAGGATTGTATTGATGCACAATTACTTTATGTTTGATGGGAAGGTATATTTACAGGGCAGCGGCTGCACGATAGGGTCTAATATGGCCCCGCATATTCCAACGCATATATGTTTATGGCTGAAAAGAATATACTTTTTTCTACAATCGATATATCTAAGTGGATTCATTTCTACACTAGATACATCGATGATATATTTTTAATTTGGACAGGCACTAGGAACTACCTTGAGAATGTGGTTAGTAATCATAATGCATCAGGTAGTCCCATCAAATTGAGTATTTGTATTGATGTTGAACGGGTAACATTCTTGGATATAAAGATACAAAATCATCATGGTAAATTGTGTACATCACTTTACCGTAAACCTACAGACAGGAATACGTTTCTCCATGTGAATAGTTTTCATCCTAAACACTCCAAATATAGCCTGCCATATTCCCAATTTTTGAGAGCAAGATGTATCTGTAGTGATGATGGGGTTGCACAACAGAAAATCAATAAAATGATTGATGATTTTCGAGCCAGGGGATATGATAGGGAGCTACTGATTAAAGCTAGGAATTGAGCTTTGAAAATTCCTAGAGAACAACTACTTGGGTCTAAAACAATTAGGCCTAGGAAGGAGTGTATTCATTGGACTAACCATTTTAATACCTCTAGCAGTAATATCAGTTCCATATCTAAACAACATTGGAATATTGTTCAAGATGATAGTGAGTTGAATTTAGCTGACATTGGACTTATTCGCGTGGCAAAAACATACGTGATTGGGTCGTTAAGGCTGACATCAGTGAATGTGTAGATAGAAAAGAAAAGCACTTTCTAAGACAGAAAAATTGATGCTTTAAATGCCTTAACTGCTTGACCTGTAGGTATTTAATCATGAGTGATAGTTTTTCCCACCCGCATAAAGGAACAAGATATAAGATTTTATATTGATTATCTTGCACTACCAAATTTGTGATCTACTTGATCACATGTCCATGCGGGTTAAGTTATGTTGGGAAAACTGAACGTACACTTCGCGAATGCATGGCTGTTTACCACTCTGCAATCAGGATGGCCATTGCATCGGGGTCTAGTGACCAACCTGTGGCACAAAATTTTGCTGTAGCAGGCCATGGTTTATCTACACTCCGGTATATGATTATTGACCATGTGCCACCAATGGTGAGGGGAGGTAACAGATCACGTAGGTTACTGCAGTGCGAGTCACGGTGGATCTATAGACTAGGCACATTAAACCCTAAAGGTTTGAATGATGCCTTGTTCTACATTGTTTTATATAATATACATGGATTTGTGATTAATGTCTACCAATGATTATGTACTGTATCATTGAGGGAAACTTGTCTTAGATAAGCAACATTGGTTTTTATTTATGACCTCTATGTATAATGTGTTTGGCATCCTATAAGAGATATCCTTGTTCAGTATATTGATTAAAGTTACTCTGTGTATGCTGCTGATATGACTTTGCTGCTCGTACTAGATATGTAATATGCCATACTGCACTTAGTACGTGTAATTCACACACGCACTTGCTTTGTTTTTAATTTGTAGTGTCATTTGTTACCACGGCAATGGGCCGTGCATGATGATGTCATTTGTGGGCATCTTCAGTGACCGGAACCCGGAGGCTGTGGGGCTGCACGTGGTGTTCGGTGGTGGTGTATAAGTAAGTGTTTTTTTGCCATTGTTTGTATCCTGATGATGATGTGAATAAATGCATCGAAATGTTGAACTATGAACCTGCGCCTTTGTGCTGTTTGAACCGGAGTGCCGCTGATTCTGTCTGTATATTTGCTGCGACTTTGCAGCATGCTTTCAGAAGGCAACCGGGACTTTAAACAATTCTAACTGGGAGTGCCATCCTAATGCTGGTTTTATATATATATATATATATATATATATACACTGCTCAAAAAAGTAAAGTGAACACTTAAACAACACAATGTAACTCCAAGTCATTCACACTTCTGTGAAATCAAAGTGTCCACTTAGGAAGCAACATTGATTGACAATCAATTATTCATGCTGTTGTGCAAATGGAATAGACAAGAGGTGGAAATTATAGGCAATAAGCAAGACACCCCCAATAAAGGAGTGGTTCTGCAGGTGGTGACCACAGACCACTTCTCAGTTCCTATGCTTTTTGGCTGATGTTTTGGTCACTTTTGAATGCTGGCGGTGCTTTCACTCTAGTGGTAGCATGAGATGGAGTCTACAACCCACACAAGTGGCTCTGGTAGTGCAACTCATCCAGGATGGCACATCAGTGGGAGTTGTGGCAAGAAGGTTTGCTGTGTCTGTCAGCGTAGTGTCCAGAGCATGGAGGCACTACCAAGAGACAGACCAGTACATCAGGAGACATGGAGGAGGCCATAGGAGGGCAACAACCCAGCAGCAGGACCGCTACCTCCGCCTTTGTGCAAGGAGGAACAGGAGGAGCACTGCCAGAGCCCTGCAAAATGACCTCCAGCAGGCCACAAATGTGCATGTGTCTGCTCAAACAGTCAGAAACAGACTCCATGAGGGTGGTATGAGGGCCCGATGTCAACAGGTGGGGTTTGTGCTTACAGCCCAACACCGTGCAGGACGTTTGGCATTTGCCAGAGACACCAAGATAGGCAAATTCATCACTGGCACCCTGTGCTCTTCACAGATGAAAGCAGGTTCACACTGAGCACGTGACAGACATGACAGAGTCTGGAGACGTCAAGGAGAACGTTCTGCTGCCTGCAACATCCTCCAGCATGACCGGTTTGGCAGTGGGTCAGTAATGGTGTGGGGTGGCATTTCTTTGGGGGGCCGCACAGCCCTCCATGTGCTCGCTAGAGGTAGCCTGACTGCCATTAGGTACTGAGATGAGATCCTCAGACCCCTTGTGAGACCATATGCTGGTGCGGTTGGCCCTGGGTTCCCCCTAATGCAAGACAATGCTAGACCTCATGTGGCTCGAGTGTGTGAGCAGGTCCTGCAAGACGAAGGCATTGATGCTATGGACTGGCCCGCCCAATCCCCAGGCCTGAATCCAATTGAGCACATCTGGGACCTCATGTCTCGCTCCATCCACCAACGCCACGTTGCACCACAGACAGTCCAGGAGTTGGCAGATTCTTTAGTCCAGGTCTGGGAGGAGAACCCTTAGGAGTCCATCCGCCACCTCATCAGGAGCATGCCCAGGCGTTGTATGGAGGTCACACAGGCACGTGGAGACCACACACACTAGAGAGCCTCAGTTTGACTTGTTTTAAGGACATTACATAAAAGTTGGAGCAGCCTGTAGTGTGTTTTTCCACTTTCATTTTGAGTGTGGCTCCAAAACCAGACCTCCATGGATTAATAAATTTGATTTCCAATTATAATTTTAGTGTGATTTTGGTGTCAGCACATTCAACTATGTAAAGAACAAAGTATTTAATAAGAATATTTCAGTTATTCAGATCTAGGATGTGTTATTTTAGTGTTCCCATTATTTTTTTGAGTAGTGTATATATATATATATATATATATATACATACATATGTATATGTTAGACATTTCCTTATCATTTTCATGCGTATAAGGTGTGCTTATTGGTCACCAATTATTTGTTCTCAGTGTGAGGGGCTGCTCTTGCATTTGTTTTTTACATTGACCTCCTATAAGTTTAGGTTTGGCTGTTGCTTAGTGATACTATGAGTTACAGCATAGATATATACTACTTGTACATTTCACTTTTATGGAACATTTGCTATTCATATACATTATTAGTGGATATATGCAATAAACCACAAGACACTAATGTGACTAAATAGTTCTACATGTGATTGTACCTCACAGCAACTACTGTTTTAATAATTACGTTTTCTGAAGTGATAGTTTGTTGTAAAAAATGTTTAATAACATACATATATGGTGGTTGAGAGTATTTTACCCATTGTGCTAATTATTGCTACTTTATGGAAATATTGTCAAATATCTAGTATTGGCAATAAAATGTAATTATTCTGGTGGAGTGTACAACACCAACATTGGAATTTGACCACTGTTGACACCTATGTAGCCCCCTTTGTAATAGACCACAGAGGCCACATTTTATTGGTGCATTACTTGTATTGATTATTCTACTTCAGTGTGGTTTGTGACCCATCTCATAAGGACATATTTCTAATTGTATTTATATTACATTGTATGGAAAAGTTCCTTTATAAATCTCTGCCTCTATTGTTGCCTAGGCTTAATACTTGCAATATGGTCAAACCTAACAAATCCGTCTGCGAAAGCAGGCACCTCTCAATGTTCACCTCGAATGGCCTCATCCTCAGAGATGTCAGACTCTGGAAAGGGTGATTCCACGTCAGTTAGCCCTGATATGGTGACCATGCTTTTAAATGTAATAATGCCAAAAAATAATGAGAAATTGTTCTTATTTATTCCTCAGATTGATGAAAAATGTTATACATTTTTGCCTAAATTAGAAGAAACATTTGATCAACTTGTGCCCAAAACAGTTAAGAGACTTGACAAGATTCAATCCTCTATTGCTTATGCACTAGCCCATTTTAGCAGATCATACCAACAGATTAGATGATATGAGTTAGTAATATTGAGGACAATACGAAATCACTGCAAACATGCCAAGCCTCTTATACAGCCTCTTATAATTCACTAGATGACAAAGGGGATGATTTGGAAATTCAACCTAGGCATAATAATTGCATTTTGTTGGCATTCCTCAGCAAATCAATGGGCAGCCTTATTTGATTATTTGGGTAAAACTCTGGTGTCTTGCCTTCTCCTCCAAATAGACTTGGGAATCTCACAAATTGAATGGGCACATCGCTTTGGTCGGGATTAGGAGGGCACTAATAGCAGACCTTGCCCAGTGATAGTCAAGTTTTTGGACTATTAAGAAAAGCTCCTGACAGCCTATAAACCATCATAGGGAATTGATGGTAGATGTCCATCAGATTCTCAATTTTCATGATTTTTCAGTGGCAGTGGCTCAAAAGCAAAAGGAATTTTCCTCAATTTGTAAATATGTGGCTGATAATAATCAGTTTGCTTTTCTGTATCTAGCTGAATTGAAAGTTACTGACAATAAACAAATTCTTATTTTTGATAACCCTGATGAGCCCCACACTCATTTTTTTCAACATAGTTTATCTGGGAGGTCACCATCCAGAACACATACAGACACTTCTCCCAGGTCATGAGCCTCTATGGCTCTTTTAGTTAAAAAATAACTGCTCTCCTGGTTTTATTTGTATGATAGTTATAGTTTATTAATACATGTATACAAAGGGAAAAGGTACTGTTATGTTTGTTATTTTTATTTTATTATATTTTCTAAGGACTCTTACAATTCCTGGGCCACATGCCAGGACTCTACTAGGACTTTATTTGGATGGAAAAATATTTGGAAAAAAATGTATTGGAGCATACTTATATATTGTTTTTTTTGTACATTGCTGGTAGATTGGGTGAACCCGGATCCATGTTGTTTAGCAATACTATGGGTTCCTTCTGCTTGCTGGGACAGAGGGACCTTATATCTAAGGTATATTGCTCTGCCTATACACTCCAGTTAACTTGTATAGGATGATTACATCAATACCTATATCCCATCAACCCCTTACACAGACAGCATATTCTATCTAAGTCACATCTTGGAATGTGGGGAGTCTGAACACCCCGATCAAACATACAAGGATCTCCTCATTCCTTAAAATAGTTATAGATATAGTTTATCTACAGTAAACTTATTGGAAGGAACATGAGGATTCCACTTTGCATGATGGCTGGATCGGCAAATGTATTTCTGCCTCTTAACATTCCAAAAATTTGTGGCATAGCAATTATTTTTGCCTAGCATCTTCCTTATACTATTTTACATACTATTTCAGACTCAGAGGGTTGACATATTTTAATGGATGTTCAAATTTATGATGTCAAATTCACTTTGCTTAACATATATGTGCCTAACAGCAATTCTTAGAATATATTGCAACTTTTACATAGCAGAGTGAATTATAATGTTTTATCTGGTGGGGATTTTTAGACTGTTTTAAACCCTTCTAATGATAAGTTCCCAATACCACAAAACACCACGGTATTGGCAAACTACTCTCTGGTGGATCCTTGGAGATTGTTCAATCTCACCAATAATCCTACAGATTTCACTTGGTGGTTCATGGGTCCCCCTCTCGCATTCACTACATTTTACTCTCTACTACACTTCTTCGTTTAGATGCTACATATGCTTTTTAGATGATAAAGCAGTATCTGACCACACCCTGGTCTCGGTTTACTTATGCCCCTCCTTTTGGCACTTCCCCCATGCCTTTATTATTCTGAGCATTTTCAAAAGTTCTATAATTAAAATTGGCAGAATTTCTGGATGATAACCTTGAGCAGTGGGACAACCCTGTCTTGTTTTGGGAAACATCTAAGGTGGTAATGAGGGGACATATTGTGTCATTTATTGCAAAATGAAATAAGGAAATAAAGACTCAACATAATGTACTGCAACAATCTATGCAGACTTGCCTAAGGAATTAAATAGCATAACCCCCAATGATACAACCAATACTAAATACATACAAACCCGTAAATTAGTGGACGGCTTTCTTTTAGCTCAGGCCCAGTTGAAGATGGACTACACTAGACAGAAATATTTCGGCTGGGATAACAAAACAGGCACCTTATTAGCTAATATGACTAAATCGTTTAAATGTAGACACCATGTTACAGCCCCTCAGAATGGTCAATCCTCTAATTTTCTTAAAAAAACTTCAGCCATTTGTAAGGCATTTCAAAAGTATTATGATATCCTTTATAAATCTACCCCGCATGACCCTTTACTAACTGCTAAATTAGTGGTTGAGGTGACCCTTCCCTGTCTAACACCCTTACAGAGTGAAGCATTAGAAGCTGAAATAACTGAGGAGGAGATTGCTGGCACTGTAGCTAACATGGATTTAAGTAAATGGCCAGGACCAGATAGTTACTCCATGGAATACTACAAACTTCTAAAGCATGACATGGTGCCAGCACTTATCAGGGGTGCTCTTCACCCCCAGTGTGAAAAAAACATGTTTTTTTCCATGTGTGTGTGCATGCGCTAGCCACACTTATCAACAAATTAGCTGTGCCAAGTGTGCTGCCTATGTTACATAGAAACATAGAAACATAGAATTTGATGGCAGATAAGAACCACTTGGCCCATCTAGTCTGCCCCTTTTCATGTATCCTTTAGGCAACTTCAACCCTATTTACTCCTTACGACTCTCAAGGATATTCTGATGCCTATCCCAAGCGTGTTTAAATTGTAACACTGTTTAGCTCCAACCACCTCTGATGGGAGGCTATTCCTCCTATCCACTACCCTTTCTGTGAAGTAATTTTCCTCAAATTTCCTCTGAGCCTACCTCCCTCCAGTTTCAGTGCATGTCCTCGTGTTCTTGTATATCTCTTCCTTTGAAGAATGCTTCCCTCCTGTCCCTTGTTAAAACCCTTCATGCAGTTGAAAGTTTCTATCATGTCCCCCCTTTCCCTTCTCTGTTCCAAACTATACATATTAAGATATTTTAGTCTTTCTAGGTAAGTTCTGTGCTGTAGACCATGCACCATTTTAGTTGCCCTTCTTTGTACATTCTCTAATGTGTTTATATCCTCCTGGAGTAATGGCCTCCAGAACTGAACACAGTTGTTAATCAAGGGGCTGCTGCCTTGTTCAGGTGTGCTCTCCCCCCTCACAAGTGCAAAAAAAATATATTAATGTTTTTTTTTGTGTGTGCATGCGTGCGTTAGCCACACTTATTAGCAAAATAGATGCACAGAGGTGCTGCCTGTGTTGTTTATCAAGGGGCTATTGCCTCATTCAAGGTTGCTCCCCCTCAGTGTAATCTTTCTTTTTTATAGAAGTGTTTCTATTCTGTGTGTGTGTTAGCCACACTTATCAGCAACATAGCTGCATAGGGGTGCTGCCTGTATTGTTTATCAAGTGGCTGCTGCCTTTTTCAGTTGTGCTCTTCCCACCAGTGTAAAAATAATAATAATAGATTAATGAAAGTTTTTTTTTTTCTGTGTGTGTGCATTAGCCACACTTATCAGCAACACAGCTGTGCAGGGGTGCTGCCTCATTTAGGGGAGCTTTCCACCAGTGTAAAAAAAACCAACAAATTAATTAAAGTGTTTTTATTTTTGTGTGTGTGTGTGCGTTAGCCACACTTATAAGCAAACATAGCTGCTCAAGTGTGCTGCCTCATGCTCTCCCCCCAGTGTAAAACAACCCCCAACAAATAAATAAAAGTGATTTTTTTTCAGTGTGTGTGTGTTAACCACATTTATCAGCAATGTAGATGCACAGGGGTGCTCCCTGTGATGTTTATCAAGGGGATACTGCCTTGTTCAGGGGTGCTCTTCCCCAGTTTTAAAAATATATATTTTTTCTGTGGTTGTGTGCGGTACTCCACAGAATACTACAAACTTTTAAAGCATGATAAGGCACCAGCACTTATCAAGGATGCTCTTCACCTCGGTGTGAAAAAAAAAAAGTTTTTTTTCCTGTGTGCGCACGTTAGCCGCACTTATCAACAATGTAGCTGCGCCAAGCGTGCTGCCTGTGTTGTTAATCAAGGGGCTGCTGCCTTGTTCATGGGTGCTCATCCTCCTCCCAAGTTAAAAAAAAAATATATATTAAGTGTTTTTTTTCTGTGCGGGTGTGCATGTTAGCCAGCAATGTAGCTGCGCAGGGGTGCTACCTGTGTTTTTTATTAAGGGACTACTGCCTTGTTCTGGGGTGCTTTCCCCCAGTGTAAAAAAATATAAAAATAAATGTTTTTTTTTTCATGCATGGTTGCCAAACTTATCAGCAATGTAGCTGTGCAAGGGTGTTGCCTGTGTTGTTTATCAAGGGGCTGCTGTCTCATTCAAGGATGTTCTCCCCAAGTGTAAAAAAATAATAATAAATTAATGAAAGTGTTTTTTTGTGTGTATGTGCACATTAGCCACACTTATCAGAAACATAGCTGCACAAGGGTGCTACCTGTGCTGTTTATCAAGGGGCTGCTGCCTCGTTCAGGGGTGCTTTCCCATCAGTGTAAAAAATATAAAAATAAATATGTTTTTTTATGTGTGTGCATTTGCCAGAGTTATAAGCAATGTAACTGCACAGGGTTGCTACCTGTGTTGTTTATCAAGGGACTGCTACCTCAATTAGTGATGCTCTTCCCCCAGTGTAAAAAAAATAATACGTTAATTAAATAGTTTTTTTTCTGTGTGTGTGTGTGCGCGGTAGCCACACTTATTAGTAATGTAGCTGTGCAGGGGTGCTGCCTGTGTTGTTTATCAAGGGGCTGCTGCCTTGTTCAGTGGTACTCTCCCCCCAGTGTAAAAAAATAAATAATACAATTGTATTTCTTTCTGTGTGTGTGCATTAACCACACTTATCAGCAATATAGCTGTGCAGGGGTGGTGCCTGTGTTGTTTATCAAGGGGCTGCTGCCTTGTTCAGTGTTATTCTCCCCCCAGTGTAAAATAAAATAAAATATAAAAGTGTTTTTCTTTCTTTGTGTGTGTGTTAACCACACTTATTAGCAATGTAGCTGTGGAGGGGTGCTGCCTGGGTTGTTTATCAAGGGGCTGCTGCATCATTCAGGGGTGCTCTAGCTCAGTTTTAAAAATATATATTTTTTGTGTGGTTGTGCACGTTAGCCGCAACTTAGCTGCTCTATAATTGCTTGGTGACACTGCTGCAAGACTGCAGTGAGTATGGAGGACAGTCACATGACAGGAGAGCAGGATCAACATACCATTCTTATAGCTGCCGGCAGCAGTCATGATAATAATGCAAGGCCTTCAACATCACCTATGAAGACCGCTAGACCAGGGCTTAAGTCAGGCCATGTAAAATCAACTTTTACCCTGTTAATCTAATCTAAAGCTAAGTTAGCTTTAGAGAAACAAAAAAATGGCAATATTCCATTAACTACATGAAGTGACAAGGAAAGGGTAAGGCCTTCACCTTTAATTATGACTGGTGGCTCTATTTGTGATGATTTTAGCCCTTTATCTTGTAGGAGAGATACAAAAAAAATAGAATTGTTAAGATGAGTAAGACACCAGAACCAACTGTGTGCTCTGAAAAATCACAGATCCCAAAGGAGAGTCCAAGTGTGTCTGCGGTTGCCATGTGTGAGCCTGACCTTTCTAAAACTATACTTGAAGAGGATCCTCCTTCCACCATGTGTGTGCCCTCTGCAAATGTGGGGATGAACAGCACAAGTGAACATGCTAATGTAGAAATTGAGAATGCTTCTATGGGATTGCACCAAGAGGATGAAAAGGATATTTATGTTGATGAGGATGTTGATGCCAAGGATGTTTGTGTAAAAACTATAAATCAGGTGACAGTTGTTGCCCATGGTGGTAAAAACTCCCATTGTTTCCTAGGCAAAGGACCAAAAAATCCACTTCTCATGTGTTGAATTATTTCCACCTAAATCCAAACAACCTTTGCCAAGCCATTTGTAACCATAGTCAAATAACAGTGAGTAGTGGAAAGGACCTTTACCATCTTGGAATATCCTCCCTGTTATGTTAATTGCAGTACATTCATCAAATTGGAAAGTGTTTTTCAAATTTAGAAACTTTGGCTGAGAAAAACATAATAACAATCAGTCCAGTGTCACCAATTTGCTCCCTTCTCTCTGGACCCAAGTGCCTGCAATTTCCACCACCAACAACTGCATTATCATCAACATCTTCAGTCATGATTGGAAGAAGTTCTGGATCCAATTTCATAAGCATGACTGACTCCTCTCCAATCAGTATTTCCTTAGATGGATCCTTGAGTGCTATGCCTGTTGCTGCTGCTAGGGGTGGATGTTCATCCCAGAAAGGGCCCAAGAAGACTACTACTAGTAGTAATTAAGAAAAATGACTATTAAACAGTCCTTTGATGAATAAAGTAAGTATAACGGCTCTCACTTAGTTTCACAGTGGATCACTAACGCCATGATGGCTGTGCCAGTATTAGATGGTGAAATAATAGAAAAAGAGGAAGACAATATGGAGGAAGTGCAAAAGGAGGATAAGGGGGAAATTTGTGTCCCATCTGACGCTAATGAGGATGTTGATGATGAGGATGTTGTTTGTGTAAATCTGAAGACATCTGTTACATTCGTAAAGCCAAAGTTAGCAGCGGAAGGGACGTAAACCATCTAGGCACCTCTTCCCTGTTATGTAATTTTTAGCGAGTTCATGCAATTTGTTTAACAAAACTATAATAATTTGTAAATTCATTACAAGCAGTCCAGTATCAGCTACCAGCAGTTTGTACGAGCACATGCAATCTCCACCACCAACTCCCTCATCATCAACTTCCTCCTTAATAAAATAAGATAGTCCTTCCAAAAAATTGTTTTGTGGGAGCCCAAATAAACCAAGGAGTTCAGCCATGAATCAGTCCTAGTCACTAAAGTGCTTGGTTTGTTAAACTGTGCATGCCCTTTTTAATATCCCACATAAGAGTGGGTAGATGGGAGGGACAATTCCATCTTGCACCTCGTTTCTTTACATTTTGCACAATTTGGGGCATTGCCAATTGACATTATTATAGTTTATTAAACTATCATCCTGTCTGCCACTGCTGTGTGGCAATGCTTCATAGATGGTGCAAAAGAAAGAAAAAAAGTATTCCTATAATGGGGCACTCACAGAGCATAATTTAAATAATCAGTAAATATTTTTTATCAGAAAATATAGTTGTGACCTATTTCATAAACATCAATATCATAAAATATAACTTTTATTGGTCTCTCATAAAATATCAGTGAAATATTAATACATATAACAAATACAATTTAAAATTGTCTATCAACCACCTGTATAGTATAATAATAAAGGCATCAATGCTGTCCATTATTTCCTAGAAAAATGTGGAATGGATGATTTTGGTCACTTCTTATTAACCCTGCTTTGTATTGACAAATTTTTTTTTCGTCTTTAATGATAGATTCTACTTGCAAGTAAGGGGGACAGCTATGGGGGTGGCTTGCGCCCCCACGTATGCTAACATCTACTTAGGCTGGTGGGAGGAGACCATGGTTTTTAATGATGATAATGATGATTATTCAAACACATATTGTTGTGCTTACGGTATATTGACGATCTCTTGATTATGTGGGATGGTCCTAGAGATAAATTCATTAGATTTATTGATTTGTTAAATACCAACAACTTGAATTTGAGACTGACGTATGAAGTCAGCGAATTGGAGATCACATTTCTGGATTTGAAGATCAGTAGGATTGAAGATGGGAAAATTGTTACAGATCTGTTTAGGAAACACACTGCTACAAACAGTGTTTTGCACAGAACTAGTGCACACTTTCCTCTGGTTCTTAAAGGGATACCAAAGGGTGAATTTTTTCGCCTGAAGAGGAATTGTTCGGATCAGGCACAATTTGTCAAAAGGTCTGAAGAACTGACTGATAAAGAGAGGGTACAGTAAAAGGGCCATTAAAAAGGCCAGATATGAGGTCAGTTTGAGGGACCATAATTCTTTATTGTATCCCAATGTAGTCCAAGATACAGTACCAGATAGGATTAGACTTGTTGGAGACTTTTGTGCAGAATGGCGGGAAATTCAACATATAATTCAGAAATATTGGCCGATATTAGAACTAGATTCAGATCTGGCCAGAAAATTTGGTCCGAAAGTTTCAATGAGCTGGAGACGATCAACAAATCTAAAAGACAGATTGGTCCACAGCCATTGGAATACTAACAAGAGAAGGAAACCTGTGATTGAGGGATCATACAAATGTGGGAACTGTAAAGCCTGTATTCACATGGTACGCACTACGGAATTCAAGGACAATTTTAATAAAGTACATAAGATACATGATTTTATCAACTGTAAAACTTCAGGGGTTATATATTGTGTGATCTGCCCCTGTGACAAGAAGTATGTTGGTATGACTACTAGACCACTGAAACAATGGGTGCAGGAACATGTGGGTAGCATCAGGAATTCATTGACAGATCTGTCTAAATTTAAACAAATGACATCCGTTGTGAGGCATCATTATGAACAACATCAATGTGACCCTAAGAGTTTGAAGGTACATGGTATAGAGAGGGTGAGCCTAGGAATTAGGGGTGGCAATCTCACCCAAGAATTGTTAAAAAGAGAAAGTTATTGGACCTTCCTCTTAGGTGGTTTACAACCAATGGGACTAAACGAACACATTAACTTTGGTGTTTTCTTAAAATTAATTATTCATATTTTTGCGATATCTACATATGAATTGATCTTTGAAACATTATTGAAAATTCTTGGTTAATATTTATTAGGTAGTTTTGGTATATTTTTTATTTTATTTTATTTTAGTTTATTTTTATAGAATTACATATTATTCCCTTAATTCACATGTTAATAGGGTATAGGTTTTATTATTTTTATTATTATGCACATATATGATTGTATTGTTTATTCAGTCACTGAGGTGTACTGTATATCATATATATTTATAGGTAGTGGCTTAGTTTGGATCCCACTATTTGATATACATCACAAGGATATTTTTATTTATTAATATATTCTTTACTATCACGGGGATAAACCTTGGCATAGGTGAAGTAATTTATTATAATAAAATGAAATAGTTTATTTTTTTCACTTATTTTAGGTGATGAGGATTTTTGCACAAGATAATAGGAATATCGTAATAATAATATTTGAATAACTAGCACTGTAATATATATTTATGGTTACATAATTTATTTTCTGGAGACTTGAAATGTTGTACTCACTTAATTTTATTTTATTTTAATTGAAATATGTATTGATCAATGATATATTGGTTTATAGGTGTTATATTGTATTGTTTATAATTGTGGATTATTGGAATAAATAAAAAGTAAATTCACAAGATATTAGTCTATTAATAATGTTATGCTTACATCTTTAGCTTATATATTAGTGCTCAGTAAGAGATATATATATAATTAGATCTTCATGGTAATTCTATAGTAACCTTATATGTATCATTACTGGCATAGGACTTATGCTGTTTGGTTAGGATTTCAATTCACACTGTTCCCTATGAGAATGCATTACTTTGACTCTTGAGCCAATGACAGAGCTGACAGGCAGAGCAGATTGGCCCTGCACTCCATCATTCAAATAGAGATGTGTTGATTGGAGAATCAGCACTTTATAGGACCATGCAACCCAGAGGGCGGGTTGCTGCTTTGAAAAAGCTAGAAAGCGAAATGCGTGTCAGGAGACACACGATACATGCTATCCAGTGTGTGTTTTGTGTTTTAAATGTATTAACCACCATTGAGTAGTAGTCTCTATGAATGTGATGGGTGTCTGTTAGATGCTTGGACAGCGCAGCGGGTACAGCTGACCCACACTAGTTGCTGCCCAAAGAGAGACTTTGTATCAGATTATTATGGCACATGCCATGTAGTGAAGTAATACTGATACAGGACACCCGGGTTATTATCTATGGTTACCATCAGGGGATTGTGTTCTCTTATTGAAGGGTGATGAGACAGTGTAATTTAACTGTTAATGTATAATAAATTATTGCAGTTTACTAATCAGACCTGCTAATAGGTAACCATATATTATTGTGTGTGTGTGAGACAATGTATCTAAAACAGCAACTGTGTATATGAGATAACGTATCAAGAGCTACTATGATACCTGTTATATAGGGTAGAAGCACATAATCACAAGGGTGACCTTTCAGGCTTATGTATATAAAACATAATATAGTAGGAGCGCTATATATATAAATATATATATATATATATATATATATATTTATATATATATATATATATATATATATATATATACACATTAATCCTTGCACCATACACCATTCAAATATTTATCTGGGGCATTGAGTGATCTTGTGAGGTATTATAATACTGTTCATTAGCAACAGTATGTTGCATTATTAATTTAACTTTGTTCACTGTGATATAAATTTGGAATTATTATGACCTCCGAATAGCACCTTTGATACCTTGATACCTTTATGATTTAATTCCTTGGTGTCATTATTTTGTCTCTAGTATACAGATGCCCATCCAACGTACTTATTATATACTGCTTTATTAGATGAATATAAGATATTATACTATACAGGTGGTTGATAGACAATTTAAAGATGAAAACATTTTTTGTCAATACAAAGGTAAGTAGGGTTAACAAGAAGTGACCAAAATCATCCATTCCAGATTTTTCCAGAAAATAACGGACAGCATTGATGCCTTTATTATTATACTATACTGGTGGATGATAGACAATTTTAATTTTTATTTGTTATATGTATTAATATTTTGCTGATATTTTATGAGAGACCAATAAAAGTTATGTTTTATGATATTGATGTTTATGAGATAGGTCACAACTATATTTTCTGATAATAAATCTTTACTGATTACTTACATTACGCTCTGTGAGTGCCCCATTATAGGAATACTTTTTTTCTTTCTTTTGCACTATGTTAACCTTTATTCCTCGGTGCACCTCCCCATTGTGACAAATACACTGATACTAATAGTAATAGGGGAAAGGACGACGATTATTCAGGTTTGTGCGGATATTTATTTTTTCTTTAATGTTTCATAGATGTCCTATATTTTTTTTAACAGCTATGCATTTGTGCCACTGCTCTGTCGGTTACTTTAGCCAGTCAGCTCGCTGCAGCCTTTGGCCTATATTGGTGAAAAATAGTGAAATCAATATTGTGAGCTGTGAGGTGGTTAAAAATACTTGGAAATGCCTGAAAATTATTATTAATAAGGTTAATAATACTGTAGGAACAAAAACAGGCCCAATTTATGTGGTTTTAGCTGTTTATATACATTTTTGGAAAAAATACAGATCCAAAACCAAAACAAAACAACAAAACACTGAGGATAAATATCCAAAACCAGATCCAGATCCAAAACTCAAGTAGATACAGATCCAAAACCAATACCAAAACATTGGGTTCAGCGCACATCTCTTCTTTTTGGTAGCTTTAGAATGGATGCTCAGACATGCCTGCATTCCCACCACCACTCCCCCGTTTTCCGGGACCTTCCCCTGTCACCACCCACAAATGGCACATTCTGTCCCTCAAACTAGCGGGCTGTCTGTGTATTCCGAGTGATCGCTTCCCGATCGCAGTGACTGGCTCAAGCATGTGCATTTTGCTGCCTATGCATGCACACACAGGCGACAATCAGCCAGCAGCGTGTGAATGCAGCCTAGCGAGCGGGTCTAAATCAAGCTCTTAATTTGAACTCTGTTATGCCAGATGTAAGGGAGGATGCAGAGAAATGGAGACATCTTAATTCTATTATACCTAGGTCAAGCTAACTTGGTGAAGATGAAATTATTTCCAAGAATCATATACTCTCTTCAGTCTCTTCCCATATTTTAGTCTAGATGTGATGCCATGGAGATTGAAAGAATAATACATACTTTTATTTGGAATGGTTAGAGGGATAGAATTGAACTTGTAAAGCTCCAGCAGAGTAGAGTAAATGGAGGTATTGATTTAACTAATAGTGCTTACAGTCATGCAGCCCACCTTCGCTACTTGAGAGTTTGGCTAAATAATAAAAATATGTATGCCAACACTAATGTGGAGGTTGAATTCTTAAATTGCATTATCTTAACCTATTTCTTGCATTTACATGGGAATGAGATTGAAAAGCTGCCAGTTCAAGTCCCAACAGTGGATACCCAACAGAAGGAGATCTTGACTGGGGCAGGTCAGTATCTTAACCCTCCCCTGTCCCCCCCAACCATCCTTTAGTGGTGCCTATCCCTTACCTCCCACCAGGAGTGCCTAAACCTAACTCTGCATCCCTGTACCCTAAACCTAACTCTCCTGGGAGAGATGCCTAACTCTAACCCTCCCCCCTTGAGGTACCTAACCATAATATACTCCCCTAAACCTAACCTTAATTCCACTAGAGTGCCTAATGCTAACCCACAACCCCCATGGCTAATGCTAAGGGTGCCCCGGAATTACCTTCATACGTCCTTGCATCCTCTGCGTTCTGGCATCGTGATTAACATAGGCATTGGTATTTCAATGCTATGTGGTGTAACTAGGGCAAGGCGAGCAGGGTGCATGCCCTCGGCGCCATGGGACCGGCAGCATGGGGGGGCGCCGCCGGCCACGGTCCGGCCCGCTCTAGTTAGCCACCAGTGTAGTGCCAACCACAGTGAGTGCGGTCAGCGCTACACATTTACACAGGACTGGCGCTAGGCTTCCAGCACTGGTCCTGTGCTGCACACCTGAGCCCGTTCCCTCCCCCTGAGTGCTTGCCCAATAGCGCCAGGAGGCAGGCTCAGGCTGTGCATAACACATACATCGCCGCCAGTGCTGGCGGCAATGCATGTGTTAAACAGCAGCCATTGAGAGTAAGATAGACTCTCATTGACTGCTGCAGCACCCACTGCAAGTGCCGGGCTTCCGTCCGGCTCCAGCAGTGGGTAATGGGACAGATGGCATGACATCATGACGTCTCTCCCATTATGCTGAGCGCACCAGCCTGGGAGGACTGGCAGGCAGTGGCGGTGGCTGGAGAGGTGTCACAGTCCGGAGCAGCAGCGTGGATTCAGGTAAGTAAATTTTTAAATATTTTTTTTTTAAAACTGTCAGCACTACTGGGGGCACAACAGGGGAGGAGGGTGGCTACCACTGGGGGCACCTCTACTGGGGGCACAATGGAGGGGGGTGGCTACTACTGGCGGCACCATTATTGGGAGGACCTCTACTGGGGGGGTATTACTGGGTGCACCATTATTGGGAGGACCTCTACTGGGGGGGTATTACAGGGGGCACTTAATCGGGAGGGGGAACCTCAACTGGGGACCACTACTTGGGGGGGGAACTAATACTGGAGGCATTATAAAAGGGGCCTACTACTAGGGGCACTGCACTGGGGGGACCACAACTGGGGGCAATAACAAGGACATCTACAGGGACCACTGGATAGGGGGGCTCACTACTAGGGGCCTGCATCAGGGGGACCACTACTGGGGGCACTGCATGGGAGGGGGGAGACTACTGCTGGGGGCACTATATAAAGGGCTTACTGCTAGGGGCACTGCGGGGACCACTACAGGGGGAATTAGATAGGGGGGATCACTACTGGGTGCCTGCATAAGGGAGACCACTACTGGGAAAACTGCATGGGGGGACTACTGCTGGGGGCACTATATAAAGTGCACTGCATAGCGGGACTACTACTGGGGGCACTATATAAAGGGCACTGCATAAGGGGATACCACTACTGGGTGCACTGCATTGTGGGGACTGCTACTGGGGGCACTGCATAAGGGGGAACACTACATAGGACACTGCATTTGCGAGGACCACTACTGGGGGCACTGATTAAGGGGAACTTATTGGGGGCTGTATAAGGGGGACCACTACTGGGGATACTGTATAAGGGGCACTACTATGGGCCTGCATAAGAGGGACCACAACTGCATACTGGGGGTACTGTATAAGTGGTACTACTGGGGTTAAGGTGCATATCAATAGGAATTTTCAGCATGAAAATAAAGGGGTGTGTCATGTTGTCACTGAAGGCGCGCGCACATACCGGGATGTTGGTGGGGGGGTGGGGGGCTCCCTTTTCAAATTTGCCCTTGGCTCCAAATACCCTAGTTACGCCACTGGTTATAGCACTTGCCGGGATTCCACTGTCGAGAATGTCAGCCATGTAGTCAACTGGTCTCATAACTATATCCCCTTCCATGATAGCGAGATACCCATATCGGTTCACCAATAAATACAATTTATACATTTGTTAAAACAGTATCTATGATAAATGATCACTTAAATGTATCTAAAATTTTGTGGCCACAATCTTGAATCAAACAGGATAGGAAATAAATCCTTTATTATCCCCTAGTAATCTGTTACATCTAGGTATTTATCACAGCTGTGTTTTGAAGAATGAATATCATGACATCTAGTGGGATTTCAACTCTGTTTCACAAGGATATTAGCATTGTTACTTCTCCTCTAACAGTGTATGTAGAAGTAGATATTCCTGTGTTAGTTTGTTTTGACATGACACAGTATATATAGGGTTTAACCCTTAGGTGAATTAAGTCATATCTGGGATTGCTTTCATCCTTTTATATTTAAAATTAGTGCTCAACTATTTTATTCCTGAACATTTAGAATTTAAAGATACGAACAGAAAGGATTCTCTGCTTTGACTGGGGAAACATAAGTTGCTGAATCCTATAAATCTGTCTTATTTTTATAAACAAGTACATGCCTCTAAAGGAATCATTAAATAAAGTATATTTTATCCTCTAAGGGGAGTTGTGCTGTCATAGAACAGCAGGAATACTGTGTTGTAACAATACAAACTGACACAGGAATATCTACTTGTACATACACTGTTACAGTAGAAGTAACAATGCTAATATACTTGTGAAATAGAGTTGCAATCCCACTAGGTGTCATGATATTCATTCTTCAAAACACAGCTGTGATAAATACCTAGATGTAACAGATTACTAGGGGATAATAAAGGATTTATTTCCTTTCCTGTTTGATTCAGATTGTGGCCACAAAATTTTAGATAAATTTAAGTGATCGATTACCTTAAATACTGTTTTAACTAATTTCTAAATTGTATTTATTGATGTTTACTATCGATTAAAGTAAAATGGCTATCTACGTATGCTAAAGAGCTGATAAATCCTATTTTAGAAAAGGAATAATAAAAGATTATTTTTTATTTTAGAACTCTGTGTTAGCGCTTTTTATCATTTTTTCTATATTTACAGTTTATTGCCACAGGGACTGAGTAATCCCCTTGATACAAAAAGCAGCAAACACTCTAGTTCTATATAAATTTTAGTATTGGCACCAATAATACTTTGTTTATTTTTTTTTTTGCTATTTACTGTTACTTTTATTATACTACCCTAAGGCACGAGAGTGGCAAGGGGGGCATGGAAATAACTGTTAGCTATATTAGCCATAGTGAAAATATGTATTCTACAAATTTTTGGAAAACAAATTTTCATGTTTTTGATTACTCAAGTTAGGCACCCAATTGTGTTAATATACACTATGATGTCATTGTAATGTCTAGTTGATAGAATGGAGAGAAGAGAAAGATATATGAAAGGAACAGGTCCCGAGATAACAGAAACTCCTAATAGGGATGAAATTGGAAATATGCATAGATTGTTCAATAAGCTTGAAAATCTATGTACCACAGAAACAAGACACTGGTAGGATCAGGTCACTCTGCAAAAGTATCTTGATAGTGACCTCATTCCCCAGGGTCTGAGAATTCTAAAAAAAAAAATGTTTTGGGAGGACAAGGAATTTACTGAGGAGTGGAATCAGACTTTAGATTCATGTTCAAAAAGTCTGATGAAACTACTAATAAAATATAGAGCGCTAAAGGAAAGCAAATTACAGGAAGAAATAGAAGAAATACATAACCTATTAAAAACCTTTGACAAAGACCCAGAATTCAAAATAAGAGACTCAAAAGTTAATAAAAAAATTGAAGAGTTTGAACAAATGCTAATTAAAAAGAAAGAACATAAATGAAATAGAGGCAAAATAGACTATGAAAAAGGAGAGACACGTGATTTTAACAGAAAACAAAGAAATGTAATAAACACTTTGTTAAGGGAAAACAAATTTGTGAGATTTCAACAACAAAAACATGGACAATCCAGAAAAAGACCTTTTAGTGGAAATAGAAATATTTAAAAAAAAAATTAAAGACCATAACCCAAAAACTTGGGGATATACACATAAAAACAAATATGAGATACTAGATCACTCCACAGAATTTGAACACTATACACCAGAATGGAAAAATAGGGGTAGATATAGGACATCAGAAACTGACGAAGAACTGGATTCTCCCTATAACAAAATTTTTTTAGACAAATGACAGTTCCCCAAATATACTTACAAGGAAAGCCCAAGGGGATCAAGAGGAGGAAAGGGAAAATCCACAAAAAAATCTGTGTCAGATAATAAAAGATAAAAATAAGGTTATCTTCAACCTATCTACAAAAAGATTAACAGAAGACAAATTAAAACTTTTAGAAAAAGGATTACATTTTGCTCTGATTACAAAACCAAACTTGTTCACACTCTTCGTAGATCTAAAAAGGTATGTTAGAACTTTGAGTCAAAAAAGGTACTTTGCACTAAAAGACCTAAAAAAATCTAGAATAATAGGATCACCCAGACTAATGGTCAAAAAGGATGATGAAATGATAGAATTATTAGAATCCCTACAGGAAGAGTCAGATATACAAGAAGATGTCAAAATATATGACCCAAAAAGGAAAAACATCTTTAAAAGAAAGTCATACTTCTATCCATTTCAAGCTAAAGGACCATTTATTGAAGGTTTCTATAATAGTGCACTAGAAGATTTCCGTGAGATGTGTAAAAAAGCTGAAAAAAATATATTTAAAGATAATCTGAGTAATGGTGAAAGAAAAGCAATAAAAACCCTCTATTCAGAAAAAGAAATTATAATAATATCAACAGACAAGGGTGGTGGGATTGTGATACTTAACATGGTGGATTATCTGACAGAAACCAATAGACAGCTAAATAACAGAGACTTTTACGCCATGTTGGATCACAATCCCACCACCCTATATCAGCAAAAACTAAGAGTTAGTAGAAACAGCTCTCGAAGATGGCGCAATTACAAATAATTTAATACACATACGGTCACATTCACATTTTACTTTTTACCTAAAATTCACAAATCACTTATATCACCTTCTGGGCGACCTATAATTTTGTGCATTTGTTCAATTACTAATAATTTGTCAGCATTTGTGGATTGTTACTTACAGAGTCACGTGAGAAATTTGAAGTCCTATATCAAGGACACTAAACAGTTTTTGAATATCACTAAAAGTATTAATTGAAAGGAGAGCTACACATTATTAACATGCGATGTTGAGGCTCTATATTCCAATATTCCTCATACTTTAGGTGTACAAGCCATAAAGCACTATTTAGATAATGATGTGGATATGTCGGATTCCCTATGTGACTTTGTTATTAATTCTATTTATTTCATTTTGCAAAACAAATATTATTTATTTGACACCTGATTTTATTTACAAACACGGGGGACTGCGATGGGGACCAGGTTTGCTCCGAGCTTCGCAAACCTATACATGGGCCGTTTTGAAGAGGTACATGTGTGGGGGAGCGAGTTCGGGGCAAACCTGGTCCTATATGGCAGTTATATAGATGACATGTTTTTCATTGGGATGGGGATATTACACATCTGCACGCTTTCATCATGAGTTTAAATCTCAATAATTATGGTCTCACATTCACGTCAATTTTTAGCACTACAAATATTAACTTTTTGGACATTGCACTATCAATCAGAGAGGGGAAATTGGTAACAGAAACCTTCATTAAATCGGTAGATCAAAATTATTATCTTAATTTTAAAAGTTCACATGCCAAAACATGGAAAATAAATATCTCAAAGGGACAATTTATCAGAATAAAAAGAAATTGTACCACCAGAGAATCATATAATAGACAGACAGAGGTACTGTTTGAGTCCTTTTTAGAACAGGGTTACCCTAAGGAAATTCTTCAAAAAGCTATGAAAGAGGTAGACAAAATAGATAGAGAGGACCTTTTAGATATAAAATATAAAAATCGAGAAGATGCGCCCAAAAAACAGAATAGATCATCACTATTTACAAAATATAATAGCTGTGCACAAGAAATTAAAACTATAATAATGAAAAAATAATCTTTACTAAAACTGGATAGAATACTGAGAGACGCAGTAGAGTTGGAAGGAGAAGTCATTTTTAGAAGGGCAGACAATATCAAATCAAAATTGGTCTCTAGCCACTTCAAGCAAGAATCAGTAAAGATAGAAAATATAAATAGCTGGCTTCCTAAGAAACTGTTAGGATTTCATAGGTGTGGAAAGACCTCATGTAATACATGTTTACACACAAAAAGAAAATAAACTGAATTTTCATCACATTATAATGGCAAAAAATTCTATATAAAGGACTTTATAATCTGTAGAACAACCTTTATTAAATATAAATACAATGTGGCTGTGGAAACAGTATGTGAGACGGACCACAAGAAAGCTTCATACAAGATTTATGGAGCATTGGTGAAATATTAGTAAAGGGATAAAAACTCATCCTTTGTCTAGTCACTTATCATAATGTAAAAATTTATCCCAAAGAAAAAATTTCTGTAAAAGGCATAGAACACATTAAAGTAACATCAAGGGGAGGAGATAGGTTCAGTATGCTATGGCTAAGGGAAGCTTTCTGGATCTATAGACTTGGAACACTTTTTCCCAACAGTTTAAATTACACAATAGAACTTAACAACATTTAGTTAATCTAAAGGTGGCTTTATTCATCCAACTAGGGATACATGGTACCAGAGGTCCCTGTGGGCCAGACTAACTAGGAAAGACTGAATAGTTTAAATCCACCATCTTATAATGAATAGTCTAACTTGATGAAATTATAACATCTTGAGTTTAGAGAAAAGATTTATTACTCTCTCCTTATTCAAACATTGATCTACTTCAAATGATCTAGTCAGGATATCTGACAAAATAGAAAGTAGTTATTATAGTTATAAATATTGGGATCTAAGGCTGTCAATAAAATATTTATAGTTTTAATTTATTCCATTCATAAACTGATGTGGTTTACATTTGATGTATCAATTCAAATTCGGTAAGTGTTTTACTATAATTATAATTTTATATATTTTTTTTTTATGTCTATTTATATGTTCATCCTTAGAGAGAAAAAACTATAGGTAAATTATATATATATATATATATATATATATATATATATATATAAGTTTTTCTTAAGATGTATATAATCAAACAATATTGTCTTATTATCATCATTGATTTTTCTAGGTGTATATACTAATGGATGATTTATGTTACTTGAACCTCATCCGGCCCTCTTGATGAATATGAGTATGTATATGTAGTGTGTGTATATTTATATATATGTGTGTATCTTTGTGTCCAGGACAGTTCTGCTTCAAATCTTTCTTGCTTATATGATTCTAGGAATATATGAGAGTATCTCCGATGTCTATCAATTCTAAATGTTCAAGAATAAAATAGTTGAGCACTAATTAGAAATATTAAAGGATGAAAGCAATCCCAGATATGACTTCATTCACCTAAGGGTTAATCCCTATATATCGTTACCCAAATATAAAACCTGATTAGTAGATTGCCTACACATGTGCTGACTACATTGGCATAAATAAAATGTTGGTTAGAGAATACAACAAATATGCTAACTGAGGAAGCCGTTGATATTTTACAGAGGCAGAGAAATGCGTTTTTACTGACCTACTTACTGCCATTTAGAGACCAGTTGATTTGGTTTGTCTGCATTCAGGCTATTCACACCTGAGAAGCAGCTGCTGAGTACAGAGCGGATATGGAGTGGACGGCAAGGAGAAGGAGGAGAGAACTATTCAGTAGTGTGCCATGCTTACACCCTGCACCCACAACAGGCCATCCACCTTCCATTGGGAAGCTGCCCTCTGACACCCATCTCCTGCCACACATCGGCTGTGGGAATCTGCACCCCGGCACGTTGGCTTCTGACTGTAGATAGATCTGCCACACACAAGTCACGAGGTGGTGTTTTAAAAGGAGGAAGGGAAAAAGAGCTACAAATGGCACAATCAACCAACCTTGCTAAACGGGAGCACGTGGTAAATAATACTAATTTTGAATACATATTTTTTAATGGTCGTGATTTTTTTAAAGTATGTATAGTGTGCACTTAAATTGAATATGAACATTAAGAATCCACTGCTTTGACTGGGGAAACATAAGTTGCTGAATCCTATATAAACCTATATAAACAAGTACATGCTTCTAAAGGAATCTAAAGGAATCATTAAAGAAAGTATATTTTATCATCTAAGGGGAGTTGTGCTGTCATAAAACAGCAGGAATACTGTGTCATGTCAAAACAAAGTAACATTGGAATATCTACTTCTATGGTACATACACTGTTACAGTAGAAGTAACAATGCTAATATACTTGTGAAACAGAGTTGCAATCCCACTAGGTGTCATGATATTCATTCTTCAAAACACAGCTGTGATAAATACCTAGATGTAACAGATTACTAGGGGATAATAAAGGATTTCTTTCCTTTACTGTTTGATTCAGATTGTGGCCACAAAATTTTAGATACATTTAAGTGATCATTTACCATAAATACTGTTTTAACTAATGTATAAATTGTATTTATTGATGTTTACTATCGGTTAAAGAAAAATGGCTATCTACTTATGCTAAAGAGCTGATAAAACCTATTTAAGAAAAGGAATAATAAAAGATTATTTTTTTATCTTAGAACTGTGTGTTAGTGCTTTTTATCATTTTTCCTGTATTTACAGTTTATTGCCACAGGGACTGAGTAATCCCCTTGATACAAAAAGCAACAAACGCTATAGTTCTATGTAAATTGTAGTATTGGCGCCAATAATACTTTGTTTATTTTTTATTTTTGCTATTTACTGTTACTTTTATTATACTACCCTAAGGCACGAGAGTGGCAAGGGGGGCATGGAAATTACTGTTAGCTATATTAGCCATAGTGAAAATATGTATTCTACAAATTTTTGGAAAACAAATTTTCATGTTTTTAGAATGGAGTGGTTAGAGGCCTCATAACAAAAGTAGAAGTTTAAAAAAAAAAAAAAAATTCAAAACACGGGAAAGTTACATAGAAACCCTCTCCCACTCACTTAAGGAACAGATTTGGAAGTGTTTCAGAAATACCCTATGATGATAAACACGTGTATGTTATTAAGACCTGATCTCCCTCACTGCTCACTAGACTATGGCTGATTGTAATCATAGTGACAACTTTATTTTATATTTGTTACACAGGTATGGACAGGGGAAGACCAGACAACATGGATTCGGGTTACATCATAATTATTACTTGTATTTTTTATTTAACATTTATCTGAAATGTATAGAATCTACTAACTTTGATGTATATTGGTTATGTGTTCCAGAAATGTATCATGTTATATTTCCATTGCATGTACTATAATTGATATTTCTTATGCTTGTAATTGATATGCTTCAATAAAGGAGAACATTTGATTTAAAAAAAATGTATACAATAAAGAAAAAAAATAAAGTATAACAAAGGGGGAGAAATAAAAGAGAAGAGAACAAAAAAGCAACGAAGCCAGCACTCACGTTCCGTCGATTCACTGTGAAGGTAACATATGAAAAATACAGCATACAGTAGTCAGCAGCAGCAGCCTGCCTGATGACTTTTTCAACCAAATCCTAGTAATTTATCTCAGGACAATCACAGTATATCTACTAAACGTGAGTGCTGGCTTTTTATTGTTCCAAAACACTATATATATATATATATATATATATATATATAATATATATGTATATATATGTGTGTGTATATATATATGTAAAAAGGGAAAGGCGGCACCCACAGGTCTGACGAAATGAAAGAACCAAACCCAACAACCGTGTCTGCCCCGCCCAATGCCCCAGTCCCACACAACCCCAACCAAGAACACAATGAAAAAAACAAACACACACACCCCTACAGTGGAATGTCCAAGGTGACCGGCGCAGTGCAACGCTCCACGCCGCCGGGGGCCAGAGAGCGACACCACCACCGTGCGCCAGACACCCAGGCACCACACAGGACAAAGCAGCCTGATGCCCCTGGTGGACAGTAGGAAAAATTACCACCATACACCGCGGACACGCGCGAACAGACAGCGAGGCACCGACATGCAGTGCCAAACACGATGAAATGTCAACAACGCGCCACCACACATAATGCAACCTGCAAGGTGTGGGTCAATGCCCACAAATCAAAAAACTGAAGAAACAAGGCAACATAACACAAATCGCTCCCACAAAAAGAAAGAACACAAAAACTCCACACCACTACGCTCCCCAACAGTGAATGTGAACAAAGCAAAAATGCAAAACCACTATTCCAAGTGGAAAACAAACAAGAACAATAACACATATACAAAAGACAACAACAAATGAAGAAGACATAGACAAAAAAAACAAGCATGCAACCACACCGCCACATACAAACAGCAAGCGTACCATCGAAAGGATCCCAAAAAGAACACATTGGTGAACACATCCATCAAAACATGTGCACCAGTACAGGCACACGAGACAAAACGACAAAAAATGCACACGTGTGCCACAGAAATGCAAGGAAATGCATGTCTGCAGAACACATCCCAACAAAGAAATGCAGCAAAAGAACCACAAAAGAAGACCCAAAGCAACACAGTCCATGGTGAAGATTAATCCATGGTATACAAATATGACAACCGTGAGGCTATGAGAAAAAAAGCACATGGAACACAGGATGACCCAGCAGAGCTAAACCCAAAAAGGTGCTCAGGTAATCACAAATATGACAAAACATGAACATGTGCATAAATGCAAAGATAACTTGGACCACCAAGAGAACATACAGATGACTCAACAGTATGGGAAAAACATAAAAAAAAAAATCATGGTAGAAAAAATCAATTAGAAAAAATGTTTTTACAAAAAAATATTGTACACAAAATATGTTATTAAAAATCTCCACAAAATGTAAAAAGTTGAATATTCTTATAACTCCAGATGTGCACAAATGTCCAAACAAGGAAATGGACTAACCAGGAGATAAGCCAGAATTCAAAGGGAACATCTGTCACTCTCCTGTGTGCTACCTGGGTATATAGGAGACTTCTAAGTAGTACTTACAACACCGGATCTTCCCTGAAGGTCTCCCATTCAAGTACTGGTCAGGCCCAACACTTCTTGGCTTCCAAGTTCAGCTGAGATTGGGCAAGACCAGTGTGGTAAGGTTGTAACAAAATACAACATCTCCCCCAGGGCTACACAGTGATAAACAAGAGGATATTATGTTTTTTTATCCGTCCCTGTATGTGTCCTGGAATAATCTAACTGGTAAAAATATATATAATTGTATACATATGTGCACATTATGAAATAGGACTGAACGGTCTCATGAAGGCACGAATCTAGGAGATAATATGGAGCTCACAAAAAACAAGAAAAAGATAGAGGACCTCATTCAGAGTCGGTCGCTGCGGCCACACGGTCGTAAGGGAAAAGGGTCCGGATATGCAAATGATGCACTCACAATTTGCGTCCTTAAGATCGGATCTTTAGCTGGCCGACCAAGGGGAGGATACGGCCGTAAGACAAAAAATACGCCCCCTTCTCGTACGCATTACACGTCATCTCCGGGCATATAAGGATTAATTGAGACCATCGGGAACCATCGGAAATGGTCGTAGAGCTTAAGGTTGACCATACCCTCTCTTAAGCTCTACGATCAAGTCAGTGTAAAAACCTCCCATGTCACGTGTGCTATTACACTACTTTGTTAATTATGCACTCCCATAAAACGCCATTTGCATAGTCAGGCACGCCTGCGTTCGGATCTCCACTCACCCGTTTTCAAGCACCTTCCCCTGTTACCACCCACAAACGGTTCATTCTGTCACTCACACTAATGACCTGGCAGTGTTCAAGGAGAGAGAAATTTCTGATCGTAAGAGCTAGTTTGCGCACGCGCATTGCAAACTTTACCCATGCGCAGTTTAGCGAACATCGGTAGCGCACGACCGTGCGGCCACAACGTCCGACTCCGAATGAGTCCAGAGTCTCGGTTAGTCCAAAAGGAGTAACCGTATTCAATCTATGAATCCATTGAGTTTCTAATTGTAACAACCGCTTCTCACGGTCTCCTCCTTTCTTGTCCATAGGCACAAAGTCAATGATTTTATAGGATAAGGTTGCTAAAGAATGTCTGTTCTGCTTGAAATGACGAGCGACCAGCTGGTCCACTTCTTTTCCCGACAAAGCTTGTCGTATGGCTGTACGATGTTGAGTCATTCTTTCTTTGAATAGCCTAGTTGTTTTCCCAATATACACCAGACTACATGGACATTTGATCATACTGTATATACCAGGTATTTACTCGTGCAAGTCAAAATATGTCTGATGGGGAACCGTTTGCCAGAATGAGGATGTGTGATGTAACTCCCGGGATCCATATAACTGCACCACAGACTATATTGCTTCAAGTCCTCCCCTGTGACTCCCCTGCCACACCTCTCCACTAGGATGCACTCCACAGTCACTCACCCCCCCACACCCCTGCGGCACACATGTACACATTCCCTGCCGTTCTATCCCACACACCCACTCCGATGCACATGCTTCGGCAGATGTACTCACCAATACACTCCCCCTAGGATCCTTCCGATGGTACACTCGCCGTCCATACACAATGGCATGGCTACACACCTAGTTTCCTCCATCTACATCCTCTTCATTTTCCATCATCCTCTCTATATGCAACACTACTCCTATCTGTTTTCCACCTGGAACAACAGTTCCACACCTTCACCCCACTCACACCCACCACCAAGGAACACAGTGGTGTGGAGCAGTTGCTTTTTTGTTCCAAAAAGTGAGTGCATATATTTATTTTGTATGAACCAGGCACCACATCTTTGAAGAATTATTTCAGGAGTGCTGTCTTGTCTCAAGTGTATATGGTGCCACGGATGGCTGACTCCGTACTGTACTGGGCCAAATAACTAACGGGAGGATTTTTTTTATGTTTTTGTTTTTATGATTGGCTGTGAATTGTTATATATGTGTGCAGTAACCGGAGCTAAATTCTGGGTATACGTCTGTATACTTGGCCAATAAAAATTCTATTCTATTCTAAAAAAAAAAAGAGAAGAGAACAGGAATAGACAGGTAAGGAAGGAAAAGTAATTCAATTATGACAACAGAGGAGGATGAGTGGTGATGTGCATACAATAATCTTAGGTCTCCTTAACACTCAACCATCTATGCCCAGTAACCATAAAATCAGAGGAAGACAATTTCAAAGAAGTAGCATCTTCAAATCAGTAAAGCTCTGTCTCCTGTGCTTATCCCAACCCTAACTAAAATCTGTAATCTCTCTCTCTACTGGCAACTTTCCATCACTGTTCAAGCACGCAGTGATTACTCCCATTCTGAAAAAAACAAAATTCTGACCCTAATACTCTCTCAAATTACCGTCCGATCTCCCAGCTCCCATGCCCCTCCAAGCTACCTGAGAGACTTGTCTACACCCGCCTCACTCACTTTCTTAACTCACACAACTTATTGGACCCACTTCAGTCCATCTTTCGTTCCCAACACTCCACAGAGACAGTACTGACTAAGGTAGTTAATGATCTTGCCACTACCAAGGCTAAAGGTCATTACTCACTCCTAATTCTTCTAGATCTCTCTGCTGCTTTTGAAACTGTTGACCACTCTCTTCTCATACAAACACTGCAATCTCTAGGTCGTAAGGACACAGCTCTTTCTTGGTTTTCTTCCTACCTATCTGATCGCTCTTTTACTGTTCGTTTTTCTGACTCCTCTTCGCTACCTCTATCAGTTGGAGTACTGCAAGGCTCTGTCTTGGGCCTCTGTTATCATCAATCTATACCACCTCTCTTGGCAAACTAATCAGCTCTTTTGGATTTCAGTACCATCTGTATGCAGATGATACTCAAATCTACCTATCCTCACCAGATTTATCACCATCTGTATTGGTCCGTGTCACTGAATGTCTTTCTGCCATTTCATATTGGATGTCATCTCACCACCTGAAACTTAATATTTCTAAAACAGAATTAATTATATTTCCACTGGCCAATAACAGCTGCCAACCTGATCTCTCTATCACTGTTGATACCTTGACCATCCATCCCGCCCCACAAGCTCGCTGCCTTGGTGTCATCCTTGACTCTGAACTGTCCTTTGTTCCCCATATTCAATGTCTCAAAATCATGTTACATACATCTAAAAAACATATCCAAAATTCGACCATATCTCACACAAGACACTGCAAAAACTCTAATCCATGCACTTATTATTTCCCGCATTGACTATTGCAATAGCCTCCTTACTGGTCTTCCCAAAAACAGGCTATCACCATTACAATCCATTATGAATGCAGCTGCAAGGCTTATCTTCCTTGCAAAACGTTCATCATCTGCTGCTCCGCTCTGTCAGTCCCTCCATTGGTTGCCGGTTTTCTACCGGATTCAATACAAAATACTTTCACTTACACATAAGGCCATTAACCAAACCACACCAACATACATCTCTTCACTCATCTCAAAATATCTCCCAACCCAACTTGTCCGCTCAGCACAAGATCTGCATCACTCATCCCCACACATTACTTGCTCCCATTCACGGTTACAGGACTTTCTTCATGCTGCACCCTCTCTATGGAATAACCTACCTTGGACAATAAGACTTTCCTCTAGTCTCCAATCCTTCAAGCATTCCCTGAAAACCCACCTCTTCAGGCAAGCTTATCAGATTCCAGAACCTCCCACATAACCTTCATAGCTTCCATATCTAATTACATCCCCTTTTACAGTCCACACACAATCTCACACATCGTCTTTCTCTCACATCCTCTTGACATTTGGTCGACATTCCTGTGTGACTATATCATGCAGCCAACTAAGAAACTGTGCATTCTGGCTGGACCAAAATGCAATATATAGCATCTATCCTTGTGTATCAATGCCTATTTCCCTATAGATTGTAAGCTTGCGAGCAGGGCCTTCCTACCTATATATCTGTCTGTTATTACCCAGTTTTGTTCTATTTATGCTTACAATTGTAAAGCGCAACGGAATATGCTGCGCTAAATAAGAAACTGTTAATAAATAAATAAAAAATAAATAATCCTCAATGAGTATATAATGAACTAATCTCTGGAACCACCTAGAGACAGGATGGCAGGTTGTGGACCTTCAAAACCATGGCACAGTTGCTCTCTTAGCATTTGCCAGATGTCAAAGCAAGGACTTTTTATTCTATAATAGACATAACCATTAAATTGGGACAATGCAGCCTTCAGATCAGCTGCATGATAATTGGACATCTGAGAAACCGTAAGGTTACTGTGGATGTCTGGGAAAATCACACTGCTGGTGCAGTGAGTGAAGAATACAGCCACTGGCTTTGGCACACCCAGAAAATGGAGCCCGCACATCCCCTTTTTTGCTGCATTGTCACCACCCACAAATACAAGTGCCATGTAAATCACATCTCTTCGCTAATCCAGGGCCATTCCATTAGCTGTCTTCTGATGAAATAGACCTGGATTGGTTTAGAAATGAGAAATGAGGAGTTTTATTTTCTTGCAAAATTAGCTCATGTTCAGATTTTTCTTATTGCTTATCCAAAACACGTGATATCCGTGCAGCCAATGAGATGCCATTTTGAGATCCCAAAAAAACAAATTGCTCATCTCTATTAGAAACATGTCAAGCCACACCTCCAGTGATGTTTGTGGAAACAGCTCTAAGCATCTAGGAATGTAATCAGCATGATGATTCCTGCTCTGCACCTGGAGCATGTGGTCATTACCATCATGAACCCTATTGCTGATTGGCGGCTCCATCTCTCTGTCTGAACTAGCTGACCTTCAGAATGCATGCTAGGCAGCACCTACAGTCCCTGTATTGCACTGCAGGTGAGATCTTTTACACTGATGGAGCACAAACCACTGCAGCTGGGACCCAATCTGCCGACAAGACACGGGCTACTGCTGGCATTTCCGTCACCCCCAGTCACACTGTAGGTAAGAAATAGTTTATGAGAACTGTGCATGCTGCTGACACTAAGACACAGTTACCTGGAATGTTCTCAGTGTGAGGCTTCAAAGATTATATACAGGACTGATTTAAAGGAGCTAAACTGTGGAGTAAGGCTGGGTGAGGAAAATCATTGCTGATGGTGCTTATCACATGTTTTATTAACTATTTTAATACTGAATGCAATTTTTCTTCTACCAATTACTTTTGTCTCTGTGGATCTAAGCATATATCTGTAGTGCAGTGGCAGGCTTGTGTAGACGATATGTCTGTGAGTGACATCATTCACAAACATATTGCATCTGCCCTGCAGCACAGCCATATAGCGGATATATCATCATGTCTGGCTGTGTACAAGTGAACCGCCAACCAGCCATACACTTGCTGCAGGGACTGACATCTCAACTGGATGGGCAAATTTAAATTCCGCCAAGTTGTGATGTCAGCATAGATACATCGGCTGAGTGATTAGTAAATGTCTATGCACTTACCAATCATTCGATAGGTCAGTAGATCGGTGTGGTGTGTTCCCAGCTTAACACTAGCCAATCTGCAATTAACATTGGTGGATACATCGAACTAGTTGAGCTAAATTCATCCATTAGAGTCCAATAGAGACTAATATGTTCTTTATTTGGATAATGACTAACTTAGCTAATTAACCCAGACACAATTTTGCATACTAGCACAGAGGAATGTTCTATCTTTTAGGATATTGTTATATGGTTGTTCTGTTGGCTAGATATGGATTGTATCTAATGATGTAACCATAAGGTTACTTGAGGTGAAGCTTGTGGTTACATCATTGAATACAATGTCGCAGTTCCCACCATAGACTTCAAGGGCAATTTCTCAACATTGAAGTCTATGGAGGAGACAGGCTGATCACACACAGCCAATCATCAAGCAGCTTTGATAGAGATGCCCATTAATTTGCTGGTGGCTCCTGCAATGACTGGGCACATGTGTGCCCCAGTCATTTGCGCAGTGGAAAGGTATGTGTTTACCTTTTTACCTGTACGGCATGGTTTTGGGGATTGGCATTTTTTTTAATCCCCTGGATGCCTACATGGAACAAAGAGGACCTGAACATTCCATAGGAGAGGCGAGTATGGATATTTTTATAGGTATCCCAATGGATTCCTACAGGACAAGGGGACATGATGGCATCAAGGATACTAGGTGAGTATGTTTGATAGTGAGTGTGAGTGTTCATGTATGTTATAATAAACTTTTACTGATATGGAGTGTGTGTTGTGTTTTTTTTTAAGTATTTCTTTAGCTGCATAACTACAGGTACCAGCGGTCCCGTAATGCCCCACATGCTGGAACTTGTGGTTCTCCAAGTAACAGTACAAAGGGGAGGTTTGCTGAGATGTGTAGTACCACAGCTAAAAACAATTTTTGAACTTGTAACTTTCTCTCAACACATTTACACTATTATCCAGGTACCCAACGGCTAAGGGTACCGGGGATAGCCCCGGGCTATTAGCCTAGGCCTGGGGTGCCCTGTAAAGGGGGAACCCACTATTGGGGGTTGTTCACCTCCCCAGGGATCCCTGGCCTGGGCTGACTAGCGGTCAGGGGTAATGCTTTGGCAGGGGAACCGGTGAAAGGTTTTCCCTGGCTGTGGTTTAGCCCTCCCTGGTAGAAAGAGTCTGGTGCTGGCTATGTAAATTACAGGGGATCCCTACTAATTTTGTCCCCTGTTTTCCACAACCAGGACCGGCTCAGAATAGCCCTGTGCTGGTACTTAATATACATGGGCCCCCTATGCATTTAGGCCTCTGTATTTTTAGAACCAAGTCAGGCTTTATATAGCCCAGTGCTGGTTATGCTTATGGGGAGGGGGTGCACATCTTTTTTAAAAAAATACACAGACAGAAGCTTTCACGGATGTCACTGATCTGTGATGGCTTCTGCATAATGCTAGTGGCATTAAAGGTGTTAGTAGTTTACATAGAATAAATATTGTATAGATTTGCATAGGATAGTAGCCTTGAGCTGTAAAGTTTTCAGGCTATTACATTTGCAAGTCCCGGCACCAACTCACCCCTAAAAGAAAGCGAGAAGGTGCGAGTAGAAATTTAACTTTTATTCATGACCTACAGTATTACATTTGGCCCATAGTCTTTACAAATATCATCAAAACATCCATAACAGATGAAACACTAACAAAAACATATCCTGAGAACATATTTAAATCCAATCATAAGTGGAATAAAACAAAAAAAAATCCAGACACATATAATGACTAAAATACAGAACACACACACTCTAGTATAAGAGATTTATTTAGGTATCATATTGCAGCAAGGAGTTTTTCTTTTTAATCCATAAAACTTTGTATTCATCACACATGTATATTTATTTAATTATATTTTGTTCCTATCTCATTGCTGATTTATCATTTAACCATTTTTAAAGAAATGCTAGTAGAAGTTTTGTATTAAATACAGGAGGTCACAGATGAAAACCTTATTGGCATAAATACTTTGAGTACAGTATCTGAGTCGTTTTGTGCACTGACTAACATTTTTCTTTGTCTTGTTTGATACTGTACTGCAAGTGTGTATTATTCTTATAAATGTGCAGTAGCGCCCTCTATCCTTACTGCTTCGATATTGCACCCTATAGGAGGAAAACAAAGACCACAACATAACTGTAATAAATAAAATACTGCTAGGGATTATTCTCTACTCTGTGCCTGACTACTTCCTATAGCATGCTGTAATATATCTGCAGTCTCCATTATGGTTGGAGGTGTATGCAGATCAAATTGTTAGTATATAAGATAATTGGTTTATTCATAATTAAAATTGAGACTAAAATAATTACTACACTGCAAACAGTGGTGCTCAATTAGATTTGAACTGTTGAAATGATACTTAGTTATCTGACCTACTTTAGAGACCAGGGTCATGGGGCCTGGATACTGAAAGGGGAGAGTCCAAATATGGGTCACAACACCAGCAGTATATGGATACCTAGTGGACAACCATTACAGCTCATCTCTCTTGTGCAAGTTTTTGGTGTTAGGAGCTGTAGTGGGCAGCGTGGCATTCCGCTGATTGCTAGGAGATCAGAATGCCAGCATCAGTAGCCGCTTTGCATGCTGGTCATGGTCACTGTTAGGAGACTCGGATGTCTGTGTAGGTGAACAAAAATGCTGAACAGGAATGTTTGAAGCTGGTATCAATTAGCTGGGACACCCACTAGTTGTTCTCCTACTGTATGTGCAGCCTCACACCTGTAGCATATTTCACTTGCAGGTGGTTTGTCTTCATTGATGCCTTTGATTGGTCTGTGTGTGTAGTAAAATGCTGACAGGCTTTTACTTCCTTGTCAGTCATAGCTCCATGCCTTGGTGTTTATCCTGCTGATCTTGGTGAAGCTCTGTATTGCTGGAATTCTGATTCATATATGAATGTCCAGTCTGGTCTATGATCTCCTGTCCTCTGCATCGTCTGTTGTTAAGTTTTGCTTTATTTCATTTTGGAAAAGTGCTGTTTGTCTGAAACTGCTATTATCAAGCTACCTGTTTAATCTGTACAGCTGCAGATGACATTATTGGGAAAAGTGCTCTTTATCTGCAATTACCATTATCAAGCTATCTGCTGTAATACAGCTTCAGATCTCATTATCAAATCACGTGTTTAACCATACAGCTTCACATATTGTAACCAATTACTCCAGCATTAACCCTGTGATTACCTGTTAAATTAATGAGCCCCTACTTTCCTGAGTGAAGTCTTAGTGCCATCTCAGTACTGATGAGAGCACCTCTGTAGCGTGGTTCTAGGGGTTGCATGCAATTATTCGGGTGTATCATAACATTTGGGACATCCATACACCATAATTGGACAATAAGTTGCTGCAATTATGAGTATTTAATAATTGATTGCTGGCATTTAGCCCTAAGATATATTATTTGAGGTTTAGGATACATTTTTGTGACAATTATGGTTTTAGATTTATGAATGTTTTTACCTGTACATTTTATGCTGTATTTAATTACATAAATGTAAGCATTTTTTTACCCTATCCATCTATACCGCCAAACCATCCAAACCAGCATTGGTTCCTTTTATTTCTATTATATAAAGTATATATTAGGGCCGACTACCCCATTGTGGCTGCTATTGACAGCACGTTTGGGAATATTCCTCTTTTTACTGTATTTCTTATGCATTCAATTGGATCTTTAACTTAATTTATGACAATACATATTTTATTAATTTAAAGGAAATTTATTGATTAAAGAAATCATTCAGGAAATAAAGCAACAATCAAAACTCCTCAAAAACATGGAGATCCAATGAGACTGAGAATATCGGGTAATCATTAATATTGAGCTGCAAAGATACAGAATCAGTTTCTCCCTTGGAAGTATATGGGCTGTGGTTGGAGTCCTGTGCCTCTGTAAAATAATATTTAACAACATTACTACATTTAAGAACATGGAACTTTGCTCCTAGAATGAATGCATCAGTAAGTTACAACACAATATTTGTTTGACATAAAACAGATATTAATTGAAGCATCTTAACTTTCTCAATATGTTTGTACATAGTGAATTTACTAGCTGTGGCTGATAATACAGTAAAGGTGCGTATCCACTTAGTGATAAAACAAGCCGATTGTACGATAATGACATTAGTATCATTCAATCGCTTGTTAATCACCTGCAAATTATACATTTAAATGCCTAAAACGACCAGCGATGTGCGCACCCACTGGTCATTTAAGACATCTATCATCGCCCAAACATGTTGGACAACGTGACGACGTCATCAGGCTGCCCATGTTTGCGGATGATTGATGTGCCTACACTGAACTACTGATCTTTAGTGTATGCCCATCACAGACTTGGAAATGACTGCATGATTACAATGTCATAATAGTGCAGTTGTTTCCAAGTCTATTAGTGGATACGCACCTTAGGAAAGCAATATAAACATGTATTCACACTTTCAGGCTACAAGTCTAATGGGAGCTGTTAGAAGACTGCAAGATGCTTTCAGTTTGCTGTATATACTCTGAGCTTTCTCCTACTCCTCTATGCTGCATCACAGCTTTGCTATATTGTGTGACTGTGTCATTGTAGGACAGTTACACAGCTAATGATATTTCTGGCACATCTGCACATTATTTTTAGTCATAGCTGCTATAAAGAGTTATCAATTTTCTATTTCTATGAGCAAGTAACCCCTCCATTCTGTACAATAATTACTGAGCAATACAAGTAATCCAAAGGATGTCCACAATATTACTATAAATGGTGTTTAATTAGTTTTAGACACATGTTAAAAATATGAACTTGCACAAAACTGACATAATATATGTATGAACACAAATTTCTAATAAAAACATCTTATTCACCTAGTACACAATTTCTTAGAAGATACATGGAATATGCTTTATGCCATTGTGTATTCTTGTTGTTTATTTCTATATGACACTACAGTAAAGGTGCCGGCTGTCATTGTATCACAGGATAGAGGAGCACTTACTGTTGTTAGGTGTATGTGCACCAAGGATACAAGAGAGAAATTATGGACATAATCTGACTGGTTGTGAATAGCAACATCATTATTTTTCATTCTTAGAATCTTTAGTAAATCTACCACATGAAATCTTGAAAAAACACTTTTCAAGCGCTTATCCACCTTGTGTCAACTTTGAAGCATAATTAATTTTTCTCACTTTTTTTTTACAAATCTAAAGGGCATTTTTCTCCGCAGGCAAAGAACTTAATTGGCAGGAAAACGGGCATTTCAATTAGAAATAGGATTTATTACCACATTGACCGAAATACAAAATGTGTTACTATCAGTGATAGCATTGTTATTGATGATGATAAACCTGGGTCTGCATGGGGAAACATACTGTATGTAATTACACTATTTACACCTGCTGTTATCACCATGTCAGAATGTCCATAACAGAAAAAACATTTCTAAATGTTTTATTATTTGATAAAATAAATAGCTTTTTATTGTTTAAAGGTTTTAGATGTTTTAATAAATAATAATAATGATCTATTTTTAAACTTTTTTTTTTATAAATCTGGGCTTTCAGTTCCAACTTTGCACACACATAACCACAAATACTGGTCAGTAATTACTGTAGATTAAACCTTATCACTTTCAGCCAGTACTGCAGGGGCAACAGAATATTGCTTAGCTGCCCTGGTATTATGTTTTGGGTAAATTTCAGTAAAAAAATAAGATGAAACAGACAAACCATGATAGTGTTCTCAATGATAAATTGTTCCCATATGTTAGATCATCTCAGTACTCCAGCATTAATGGAACATATTCATCCATCCATCCCATTATATCTATTGTTATGTGGAAAAAAACTTACCATTTCAAAAGTCAAATTTCACCTCCAAGTACAAATAAAGGTCTACCACCTCTAGTAGTCTATGGAATAAACAAAGTAGTAATATAAGGAACTTAAAAAATTTACAATTGTATCACAAAGTGTTTTTCCATTTCATCAGGCAAAATAAAGAATGTGCATCCATGAGAATCTGGAACCTATTTTGTAGGATTTGTTTGTGATCAGTAACTAAAATCAAGTACAATTAGAAATATGCCAAATCTAAGTTTAAGGGGTATGCAACTTTTACAATAGTCCCTTGCAATCATGTTGTATGTGATCACTGGTCAGTAAAGGTTAGGATCAATAAATTATTAGCGCCTGTTCTGTACAACAGCTGGAAAAATCGCTTGTACACCTGCTGCAAAAAAAAAAGGTGTTGCCCATCTTACAAAACTAGCATAAAATCACACAATTCTGCGCTGGATTATAAACCAATTAAAAATCTTAATTTAATCATACATATCCCATAGAAAAAAAATATATAAAAACAAAATAGAAAAAACACGTATTTGTATAATCACAGTTTCAGTAGCATAAAAGTGACTTGAATTGTATCTTGATGAAAAAATGTATCATATCAAATTGCAGCATAAAATAATGTTACATCCACGTAGCACAAATGTAACAATTTCCATGCTACTGCAGGTTCATTATCAGATGAAAATCCAATGTACTGACTGTGGGCCTGATTCAGACCTTGTCGCAAGCTCTGTGCACTCTCAACCGGGTCGATGGTGAGCCAGTGCGTATGCGCATGATGAAGCCAGCTCCATCGTGTACATGCGAGAGACCCGGATAGCGAAGGGCAGTCTGATGCTCCTGGTCTCGCAACAAAGGGGGTGAGCTGTCGATGTTGAGTGACAGCTCGCCCCCTTTGGTGGGTGGGCCGGGGGAGTGGCTGTCCAAATGGAGGTGTTCCCATGTGAATGCCTCCATTTGGGGGTGGCCCCACTGACATCACGAGTGATGTCAGTGGGAGAGATTTCGGCTCTGTTAGAGCCGAAATCTCTCTGGGGCTTGCAGCAAAGAGACCCTACCACAAGGGTCTCGTCGCTAGCCCGATGGTCGCGATGGTCTTGACCATCGCGACTATCTACCCACAGCTATGCAAGCAGCCAGGAGGCCATTCTAAAAAAAAAAAAAGACCGGCCCTGATTCAGAGTGAGCGCTCTGTCAGAGCGTCCGGCTCTGAATCAGTGCCTTTGTTGGAATTAAAAAACCTCTTAATTGTCAGCTTGAAAGAGGTTTACTTGCATTTGCTGGGCATTACAACCACCTCCAGTATATAACTGCTAATTTAGCCCAAGGCTGATACCAATACAATTGAATTGAAAAACAGATTTAAAGTCAAGTACAAATGCACTACCCGTGCTCAAGATCATTCAGTACTTATTTATAAGGTAATATTTGCTGGGCAATAAATATATTGATTCCCTCCAAATGTTCACTGGCCAAATGTATACATTCCAATTACTTTGTTCAGTATAAGAAAAGATCCACACTTACAATTCCTTTGTCAAGGATCTTTATCATACAAGAAGAGGTGCAGGGTGTCTCTCTGCAAGCCCGGCTATTGTATTCTAGCAGGTGAGTACTGTTATAAAACAGAACTGTTATCACCGCTTGTCTCAGACCTTTCAAATTCAGTAAGCCAGGAGAGTCCTCAATATCCTGAGTCAATAACCCTTGGCAGGCCAATATCTTTATGCAGACTGGTATAGTTTGTCCCGTATAACTGCCACCACCGTTACTTCCAGACTTTAAAGTCTAGGCATGCTGGGGGAGTCCTTTGCTTACTGTGGCAATGGTCCTTAGCGGGCAATTATCTGTATACTGCTACTGCTTCTCCCTGGAGTGTCTGGGTCTCTGTTAACTGGAGGGATCTGTGTCTATCTGGAGCACCTAGGCATTTCAGTCACATCTGTGACCTTTTTCAAGTTGATTGTTCCTTCACTGAACCGATCATCCTTTATAGAACAATCTCAAATTTAATTGGCTCCTTTAAATTTAAGACAACAAACCCTGTTAATCCACTTAAAATGGACTGGTAATAACTTCTAAACCATATTTGTCACTTACAAATTCAACCTACATATATTAATACAAAGTTTGTTTGAATGTATCAACTATATATAATTTAATTGATGTCAATAATAGTTATAAGACAGAGTTCAATATGTCTCAATACATGACCTTATACAAAAAAAGAAACATAAAAAACATATTGTTCAGAGACACTGAGTTATACTTCTTGTAAGTAATCTGCATATGGGAAGAGGGCAGTAGGCTCTAGCACTTTTTGAGAGAGAGAAGTTATTGTGTAGTTAGTGCACAGATGGGCTAGGATTTATGTTTATGATTTTAATTTTTTTACTGCAAAATAAAAACTAGCTCTGGCTAGCTTACACGAAAACCCTGGACTGGTGTGCTGTTTCCCTGGCTGCTGTGTAAAAGGAGGTGTCCAACTACAACAGGAGAGGGACCTCCTTCTCCGATCCTATTACAAAATAAATTATTTATATATATATATATATACACACATATATATATATATATATATATATATATATACATATACAGTGAAGACTGCAGCACTCACAGGTCTTAAAATCAAGAATACTCATAACACAGTGTGTTCGTTCAATGTTTCAGTCAGCAAAGACTTTTATCAAGTGGTTCTTGATAAAGGTCTTTGCCAACTGAAACATTGAATGAACACACTGCTGTGTTATGAGTCTTCTTGATTTCAAGTCCTGTGAGTGCCGCTGTCTTCTCCCCTGTACATAAGGCTATTCTATACCTCAGATGGCACTAGGGCAAGAATATGTATTAAACTGTGGAGTGCCAGCTGAAATTTACACACACACACACATTATATATATATATATATATATATATATATTATATCAAATCAAAAAAGCCTGACACTCTGCATACCCCACTGGAGGTTCTTAACTTGCCCCAGGTGCCCTCAGCAATGGAGATCACTCCCTTGATACAGACGACAGCATAACAGCGGCACTCCGGAGACCTGCATAATAGTGTAAACAGGTGTCTTTTAATTGTTATGTTTCGGGGTTCTCCCCCTTCCTCAGGAACACACATAGTGACAAACATAGTAAAAACAGTGACTTAAATACCTTGTGGTGCCAATCGTAGTGTCACCCCCCGCAGTCCACCGGTGCTCTGACTATCTACTTCTGGTCGCGACAGTGATAAGAATAAACCACCGTTGTCTGTATGTATCACACAATGTGCAGAAATACAGTATATTAAAAAAAAATTGAAAACATAATAAAAGTGAATTATATGACAGCAAATATCGCCATCTTGTGGACAAAGATTAACAATGTATAAAAATCTGAGAAAATCTCAGAAACACAGCTAGAAATTAGTGCCACCAATGAATATGAAAGATGCATTATTAAAAATTATGAACAGTGACTAATGATGTGATAATAGTAACAATCAATACATATATTCATAGCATCCAATATTATTAAAACAATTAGTACAGTTATATAAAAAATTCATACAAATTTATAAATATTTCTTATATATCATTTGGTACGTGGAGCCATCACCGAAAATTATTATTAAATATAATATATGGAACTGCCATAACTATATGCTGTCATGTAATAACAGTAACCCATAAACATCTACCACTGATTAAACACCAATCAAAATAAATAAATAATAATACCAACAATCACTAAGTGTAAAGCATTTGAGCTAATACTAAATATTTTTTTTCCCAAAACTAAGAGAAGTAGATAATTGACTGTATATAATAATAACAAACAAGAAGCCAGAATGGGGCCAACTTCACAAGAAATTATGCAGGCCTAAGGATTCATTGAGGCCTCTAGGTGTTACAGTATCTAAGTGGTGAATCCACTTTGATTCTCTCTGTAGGAGCTTCTTGGATCTATTACCCCCTCTGATAGAAACAGGGATATGATCCACAATGCAATACCTTAATGTCGCCATGCCATGTTTGAGTTTGGCAAAGTGGTGTGCCACTGGTTTCTCACTTTGACCACTCACCAAGGCCACTCTAATGGCCGACCTATGCTGGGCAATTCTTTCTTTAAATTGATGCTCTGTCTTGCCCACATAGTGTAACCCACATGGGCAAGACAGAATATAAATGACAAACCTTACTTAAAAGACACCCGGCAGAAGCAACCAGGACTGAGGTATAGCAGGATTCAGACAAGACTTGAAAAGACAGGACAGGCAAGAAACAGACAAGGACAAGTCTGACAAGATTATGGACAATGAACTAGATAAATAAGAAACAGACAAGCCACAAATGACGTGTCAAGAATACATACTGGAATACTGATACAGTTCAAGATGTGGCTTAGCAGGTCATGATGCAGCTTTGAGAGCTGATATGAACTTGGCTATGGTGTGACTTTGTGACATAGGTGCAGCTGAGAGCTAATGTTTACTTGACAAAGATGCAGCTTTGGGGGGCTGATGTTAAATTGACAGAGCTGCAGCTTTGAGAGCTGATGTGTACATGGCAGAGATGCAGCTTTGAGAGCTGATGTGGACTTGGCAGAGATACAGCTTTGAGAGCTGATGTGTACTTGGCAGAGATACTGTTTAGTCGCCATGAGGTGACTGAGACAGCTGAGGTGAGGATTCTGAGCTGTGATGGTAATAACACAGTTCAAGGCTTAACAGGCCATAATGCAGGAACCAGATGGCAGACAGGGGCACTCAGATGTGGTAGGGACACAAACTGGAGAGGTAGAAAATACTGCAGGTAGTATAAGCTGAAACTAAACAGACATGGATTGACAGAACTGTGTTGTAGAAATGCTGCAGGGCTGAATACTGATAGGACCAGGATACAAGAACAGTTGAACTTGGTAGACTGGCAAGAACTCAGGTAACTGTGAACAGAGCAACTTACACTGGTAGTCAGAGAGTATAACCGGCACTGAGTACAGGACTGGCTGAAACTTATGAGATGCAGGATCTAATCAGAGCCATTCCCTGCAGAAAGCCTATCCTAATGATAAGCTAGGATTCAGCACACAGAGAGACAATTAGTGTGTAGCTGAAGTCTGCACACAAACAGACAGGCAATATTACAGCTTAGAGATGAAAATAGACTTGACAGGATTTCCAGCTGCCTGCCAGCTGGAACAAGGACAAGACATGATTCAGTGTCTCCAGTCACAACTATGATTGGTAGCTGCCATCAAGATGATCCGCTGTCATGGATTCTAACAGTACTACCCCTTTGAGCTTGAACTCCGGACACTCCAATGTAAATAAGGGGAACAATAATCTTGGTATAAACAGAGAAAGATCATTGTCTCCTACGATGTCTCTTCTTCTTCCCCATCTGTTTAGGCTTAGCAATGGGGATCAAAAAGGTGTTATTGTTGTCCACAGAAAGTTCATCCAAGTATCTACCATCTGCTACTGGGTCGTAGTCAGAACTAGTGTCATCATCTAAAGGCAGGATCATAGCCTTTTTATTAGGAATGTTTTACTTCATATTGAGAAGCTGATAGATTCCTTGTTTCTGGAATCACATTAGATTAATTCTCTGGATAAAATAACAGGCATCCAGAGTGGCAATATGTTGAAAAAATCTCCAGTGAAAATGAGGATATACTATGATCTTGAGGAGTTCAATACTTGCTGACTAGCTGATTCTTAAAGTCTTAGCAGATTTTGATTTAGATGATCTTTCTGAAACAAAAGCAGGACTTTCAGAAGGCTTAGCAATAACTATATCTGGACCCCCAAACCTCCTAAGGATAGCACTGATGAATCAAGATAATGGAGAATGGCATCATGGGATATAATATAAGGCTTAGCCCATTTCCAAACTTCTCCTTTAAATGCCAAGAGCAGGAACATGATTTTTTCAGACTGAAAATGATTTGGAGGAAGCTCCAGACATTGAAGCATTACATTTTTTAAATTACTCCAATTTCCCATAAAAGATGAGATAATCAGGATCTAGATCAGGCATGACATATTGAGGATTACCATTTGAGGTAGATACATCAGACATTCTTTTTGGGCATGGAACCTCAGACTTCCCTCCTGGGATCAGCAGCATTGGTGATATTCTCTGTAGACAGAAGTCGAGATCAACACATTGATTTTAATATTGGACAAAAAAAAAAACTGAACCTCTGCAGGTATAATAACTTTGTTTAAAGTTTTCCAAATTTGAGACTTGGTCCCTTGATAATTGGACCCCAATTATAAATTACTATCTCCTTTTGGGGAACCTCTGCACCTTTGTCAGGAATTACAGAGTCTATGGCATTACAAGACGAGACGAGTGGTTAACCTGAAGCCTAGGACTTTGAGGCTGGTCATTTCTTCTTGGCTTACAAAAAGAACAGTCTGCAATAAAATGTTCAGCATTCCCACAGTATAAAAGAAAAAAAAATTTCTCTACGCCTTTGCCGCTCGGCTTCAGAGAGCCTAGGTTGTAAGTAGCTCCGATATCTACCTTCCTTCTGCATAGAGGATGGCATTACAGAGGAGAAAGAAGTGGAGTCTGTCATTTATTTTGTTTCTGCTGGGAAGGATGGAATCTTTTTAAAGTCTGATAAATTCCACAAAAATATTTGTACTAACATATTCGTACTAAACAGTAATTTCTGTAACTGTTCAGTCTTTTGATATATCCTGAGTTCTTTCAGGAGCTTCATCTAATCAGATGACTAAGCTATTGTAGAACAGTTTACATTTGTGGTGCTGTCCAACTTTTTCTCCCTAGATTGATTCTTGCAATGACTAGTTGTATCAGATGAATTCTGGGAGGTTTGAATTATTTCCTGCTTCAGCACAACCACACGAGATGACAAACCCAGAAAGGCTGCAGCAACAGCAGTTGCATACTTTCAAGGTTCATGATTTTATAAGTTAGTCCCAAATCAGGGTTAAAACTTGAGACTTGACAAGGCAGGACCTTGACCGGATTAGACAGGAAAGAGTCCATAATGAGAACACTTCAGTAGCTAAGTTTTCTGCCTGGTTATAATGGTATGGTTTTCACATGGAGATGAGACTGCAGGACTGCTGACCAAGGACAAGATTGGGTAGAGAAGTAGCAGTCCATCTGCAACTGGGGCTGGCTGGATTGAGGCTGCAGAAAAATGGCACAACACAGAAATAACATAGTGTAGTAGCAGTGGCAGGTCCTCCTGGACCTCTCTGCAGCCTTTGACACCATGGATTATACTCTCCTACTTTGCAACCTTCAGACCTTCAGCATCTCTAACTCCGTCCATGTCTGGTTCACCTCTTACCTCACCAACTGCTCCTTTTCTATGTCTGCCTCTGGCTCCACCTCCACCCTTCCTTCCCCTTGGTGTCCTGCAGGGTTCTGTCCTTGGCCCCCTGCTCTTCTCCCTGTACACTTCTAAACTAGGAGAACTCATCAGCTCCTTTGGCCTCCAATACCATCTCTATGCCAATGACACACAACTATACCTCTCCTCTCCTGAACTCTCCCCTTCTGTCCTTTCTCAGGTATCCAGTTGCCTCTCCGCCATCTCTTCCTGGATGTCCGATTGCTCTCTGAAGCTCAGCATGGACAAAACTGAACTCATCATCTTTCACCCTAATAGAGACTCCATTCCAACCAATCTCGCTATCACTGTTGACAACACTATCTTCTTCTTTTCCCCCAACTTCACTACTTGAGTGTCACCCTTGAATCCAACCTTTCCTTCACACCACACATTCAATCTCAGACTCAATCCTGTCAGTTCCAGCTACACAATATCACTCGCATTAGGCCTTTCTTCTCCCAGAATGCTACCAAACTGATTATTCATTCACTAATAATTTCTCAGCTTGACTACTGCAACCTTCTCCTTACTGGCCTCCCATGTTGTCATCTTGCTCCCCTCCAGTCTGATTTCAATGCAGCAGCTAGACTTATTTTCCTCTCCTGCTGTTCCACTTCTGCTACTGCCCTCTGTGAAAACCTGCACTGGCTCCCATTCCCCTACAGAATCTTCTTCAAACTCCTCACTTTCATATAAAAGGCCCTCTCTAACTCTACTGCTCCCTACATCTCCAACCTCATCTCCTTACATACTCCCTCTCATTCACTCCGGTCTGCCAATAACTGTTACCTCTCCTCCACCCTGGTTACTTCATCTCATGCTCATATCCAAGATTTTGTTTGTGCAGCCCCCCTTGATTGGAATGTGCTCCCTCACTCGGTCAGGCTCTCTCCGACCTTGCAGAGCTTCAAACGTGCACTGAAAACCCACCTGTTCATCAAATCATACCCTTCTACCACATAACAGTGTTGCCATGTCTGTCCCTCCTGCCTCAGCAATCTCTACCTTGCCTACTTCCTGTACTCAGGTCCCCCTCTACACACTCATGATTCATGTCACCTGTCTGTCTCCCCTAGATTGTAAACTCCTAGGAGCAGGGTCCTCCTCCCCACTGTCTCACAGCCTTTTCTAGCACTTCTATGATAGCCTACACCTTCCCAGCTGTATTGTGTATGGGGAATTGTTACTTGTGAACAGTTTATAATTTGGTTATTGTATTGTATTGTTATGCAATGTTCTGTGTACCCTTTACTGTATGTACAGTGCTGCAGACCACTTGTGGCACCCTATAAATGTAATAATAATAATTATGGTCTGAGGAATGTCTAGGAACTGTATTGCAGCTTGGACACAATACAAGGTATGACTAGACACAGGGTATAAGCTGCAGGGCAGGAGCAACCAGGACTGAGGTATAGCAGGATTCAGACACAACTAGAAAATACAGGACTGGAAAAAAACAGACAAAGACAAGACTGGCAGGATTATGGACAAAGTACTAGAGAAACAAGAAACAAACAGGGCACAAATGATATGGAAAGACTAGAGACAGGAATACTGATACAGCTCAAGATGTGGCTTAGCAGACCATGATGCAGCTTTGAGAGCTGATATGAACTTGGCTGTGGTGTGACCTTGTGATCTAGTTGCAGCTTTGATAGCTGATGTGTACTTGAAAAAGATACAGCTATGGGAGCTGATGTGAACTTGGCAGATATATAGATTTCAGAGCTGATGCAAACTTGGCAGAGATGCAGTTAAGTCACTGTTAGGTGACTGAGACAGCTGCGGTGAGGCTACTGAGCCATGATGGTAATAACACAGATCAAGGCTTAACAGGCCATAATGCAGGAACCAGATGGCAGACAGTTGCACTCAGATGCAGTAAGAACACAGGCTTGAGGCAGCAAGGTGGAGGACACTGCAGGCAGCACAACTGGAAAATAAACAGAAACAGCTTGATGCAGCCTTGCAGGCCGAGGTGCAGGAACCAGATGGCAGATAGGTGCACTCAGACACGGCAGGGACACAGACTGGAGGCAGTGAGGTAGAGAACACTGCAGGTAAGATAAGCTGGAACTAAACAGACATGGATTGACAGAACTGTGGTGTAGAAATGCAGCAGGGCTGAATACTGACAGGATCAGGATACAAGAACAGTTGAACTTAGTAGACTGGTAATAACTCAGGTAACCGTGAATAGAGCAACATACACTGTTGGTCCAAGAGTATAACTAGCACCAAGTGCAGTACCTGTTGTACCTTATGAGATGCAGGATCCAATTAGAGCCCTTCTCTACTAAGAGCCTATCTTAAGGCTAGTGTGCAGCTGGGTTCATCACACAGACAATTAATTAGTGGGCAGCTGAAGTGCACACACAGACAGATAGGCAATATTGCAGCTTAGAGCTGAAAACAGACTAGACAGGATTTCCAGCTGCCTGCAACAGCTGGAACAAGGACAAGACATGATGTAGTGTTCCAGTTGCAACTATGATTGGGATCTGCCACCAAGATGATCATGGATCCTATCACATACATATTGTTATGAATGTACCCAGTACTACTAGTTTAATGGGCACATAAAGTAAGCAGGAATTCACAGAGTAATTTTCCTGGAGAAATGGCAGCAGGTAAAGTAGGGGTTAACATCAGTGGCAAACAGATGCATGTGTGTACTAGAGTCTGCTGCTGGGAAACTAGCTGGAGGATCTGAAGACTTGCAATTAACTGGCACAGGTTGATATGCAAAGAAACAAACCAGATACAGATCTCAATAGTAGCAGGCCTGATTTTCAGGCTGCAGTCTGGGAATAATGTTGTACTTGCTATGCTGGATATGGAATTGGTTGTGGCAAGCCAGCTATTCAGGATGCAGATGAGATTATGTTGAACCCGCAGTGCTGGATATGGACTTGGTTGTGGCAGGCCAGCTACTCAGGATGCAGGTGGGAATAATGTTGAACCTGCAGTTCTGTATATAAACTTGGTTGTGGCAGGCCAGCTACACAGGATGCATGTGGGAATAATGTTGAACCTGCAATGCTGGATATGAACTGGGTTGTAGCTGGTCAGCTTCACAGGATGCAGGCTGAAGTTGTAACAGAACCAGTACTTGATATGGTTGAACTGGCAGGAGGGTGCAGGTTGGAGTTTGTAGCAGAACCAGTACTTGATATGGTTGAAATGGCAGGAGGGTGCAGGTTGGAGTTTGAAGCAGAACCAATGCTTAAATATGGTTGAACTGGAAGGATGAATCCACAGGACACAGAAGGTAAGCTGGAGGATATTGGCAACACATGGACACGGGAATAGGGCAGAAACCAGCAAGATTAACATGGACAGGACACTGAGGACCGAGTCAGAGACCAAAAGGTATATAATGGCAGGATTACTGGAAACAGGACTAGGGCACACAGGCAATAGTTCAGGAACAAGGAAGTGCACAGCGTACAGCAACCGCTTGACCATCCACTAGGTGCAGAAACTGACCAGAATCCCTAATGAAAGGGAGATGGACAAATTGCAGGAGACATCAGGCTGAGGCCAGGTAATGAGACATTCCAACAGGTGAGTGGCTGCACATAGCAGCCAGAGTCCAGGTAGCTAGGATACAGAAAGGATAGATCCACATCGGCACATGTAATGGTGCATACACATGGTACAACTTTTATGAGCGATTTGAATGATATCGTTCATATCATTAACTTTTTGGCAGTCACCAACCTGACAACTACTAATGATGCATGTTGCCGCATGAACAATAACAATATATATGGTCTTTCATGCATGCAGGCCAACTTGGACAATTTTGTAAAGATTTGCCTGTAAAAAGATAGCTTCACTGAAATATCTAACATAGATATCTATCAGTGTGTACAACCAAAATCATTTTACCTGCACTACATAAAGATGAAGGGAAATCTATAAACAATATCTATAGTTGTTCAAGTTGTTCTGTGTTTATGCAGCATAACACATGTACTGTCATTAAAACATTTGGTGCACCACATTAGATAATTCAATAAATAAATTGCAACCTTATTTATACAAGAATAGTAATAGTCATGAATAAACATCTTGGTGCACAAACCAACAGAGTATGTATATATATACATATATATATAGTGTTTATATATCTTTTCTTTTCTTTTCTTGATAAGGTCATCCTCTATTTTCAGAAGAGAGAGAAAAAAAGAACCTAATTATAAGACATGAAAAGCGAGAGAGAAATCCTAGGCAATAGCAAAGCACATTACAACAAGCTCTGCAGACATAATGATACAATACATGAATCTCCCACTATCACCAATGTTGGAAAGAGGAACAATTTTAGATGGTGTAAATAGTTGGGGGTGCAGGGGAAAAGGATTAATCAAGACAGTTTGAAGGCTAATCACAGGTAACTAATATATGCCGCTTGTAAGACATGTTTAACCATTTGTCACTTATGGAGTTGCAGCTATAAAATTATCCCAAAATGATCAGATTTATGTGTAGCCAACACCATGGGAACAATGTTTTTTTTTTTTTTGCTGTGAGCTCCTTAGCCCGACACAAAGCAGTGTGATCACTCACCCCACAGGCATAGGAGACTGCTGGTGCAGCTGTGAGCAGTCTCCTACTGCAGCCCAGGACACGCTGTGTGCTGGGCTCCTATGAGAGAGGGAGGGCAGCGCTGGGCCCCTCTAGCATGCTTGGGCCTGGATAAATAGTACCCGCTGCCCCCTCTCGGTGCCCCTGACTGTACAGCTGGGCTTAGGCTTACATATGAGGATGCAACACTTGTTTTTTTCCTAGTGCAATACGTGGCATAACTATAACTAATAGTGACAAAGTGGGTCTCTCCCACATTCTGAGGGAAGGTTTAATCTCCTTTTAACTGTAAATGCAATTGTTAATAAAAGAAACAATGTAAAGTAGAGATTAGCGGGTTCGGATCTTAGAGATCTGAACCCACCCAAATTTTTAGATCTGGGGCGAGAACCAAACGTGTGCTCGGTTCGTCCACTTGCCCCGGATCTCAAGCAGTAGCAAAACCATAGAGTCGAAAATCTCGTGGCTCGCAAGCTTTTGTCTCTATGCTCTATGTTAAATATAAGGGACTACGCGACAGATGCCATTTCACTCTGGCTGTGAAGACTGAACAGGGAGGGTGGGTAGTGTAGGGCTGGGAGAGGTGCTGGTGCTGTGCTGTCTGCTGTGTCCATCTGGGCTGTTGCTGATCCATCTGGGCTGGTGCTGTGCTGTCTGATGCATCCATCTGGGCTGGTGCTGATCCATCTGGGCTGGAAATGTGCTGTATGCTGTGTCCATCTGGGCCCAAGTTCTGTACCCCCCCTAAAAAAATAAAAAATATATTGTCTTTTTATTTTTTTCTGTGTGTGTGTGTTAGTCTTAGCTGCACAAGATACAGCAACGTAACCTAGTGCTGCCTGACTCCTGTCATTATCTATCGGTGCTCTGGGCCCAAGTTGTGGAACCCCCCAATAATAAAATAAATAGTGTATTTTTATTTTGCTCTAATTTTGTTCTGTGTGTGCATGTTAGGCTTTGCCGCAAAATTTATAGCCAGCAATGCAAGTAGCAAACTTGTGCTGCCCAACTCCTTTCATTATCAATTAGTTCTCTGGGCCCAAGTTGTAGACCCGTAAAAAATAAAATCAAAGTCTCTTTTTTTATCAATTTTTTTTCTGTGTGCGCATAACTGCACGTGTATGAATTTTGTAACCGCACCTAGGCTACACTATTGGTGCTTGTGACACTGCTTCTAGACTGCAGGAAATATGGAGCGCTGTCACATGACAGGAGAGCAAGACCAAGAACCACAAGAAGTAGCTGCCTCCAGCAGTCGTCATGATAATGTAAGTCCATCAACTTCCTTGTCCTCTATGAAGGCCTATTCCCCAAGGCTTAAGTCACGCCATGGATATGGTAAAGCTACTTTTACTGTAGTAAAGAAGAAAAAAAATTGAAAAGGTAAGTTGCCTTTAAATAAACAAAAATTGGCAATATGCCATTCATTACACAAAGTGGCAAGGAAAGGATAAGGCCTTGGCCTTTACTTATGATGACTGCTGGTTCTGATAGCCCTTCTGCTTGTAGTAGTAGTGGTGGTGGTACCATTAAAAAATTGTTAAGAAGAGTAAGACAGCTCCGGAAAAACCAACTGTGTGCCCTGAGAAATCAAATTCACAAATCCCAGAGGATAGTGCAAGTGTGTCTGCGGTTGCTATATGTGTGAGCCAGAACTAAATACTAGTGTACTGGAGGATCCTCTAAGTTCCAACATTTGTGTGACCTCTGTAATTGTGGGGAAGGGCAATTAACATCTTGCAGATGTAGTCAGTGAGGATGCTTCTGTGGAATTGCATATGGAGGAGGAGAATATTTTGGTATTTGAAGGCACTAAGGATGATGAGGATGTTGATGATGAAGTTGTTGGTGATTAAGATGTTGATGCTGAGGATGACCTTTGTGTAAGTAAGGCAACAGCTGTTGCCCATGGATTGAAAAAGCCAAAGCCCATTGTTGTCATGCTGGGGCAAAAGACATAAAAATCTACTTCTCACATGTCGAATTACTTCCACCCCAATCCGGACAACAGTTGTCAAGCCATATATAACCATTGAAATGCAAGAGTGAGTAGATGGAGGGACCTAAACCACCTAGGAACCTCCACCTTGTTATGTCACTTGGAGCGCATTCATCAAATATCAAAGTGTATGTCACCAAGTTCCAAAACTCAAAATGTAACAAATCCAGTGTCACCTACCTGCTCCCTCTCTGTGGGATCCAAGCACCTTTGAACACCAACACTGCATCATCAACATCCTCATTCGTCATCGGGAGTAGTCCTGCTGCATCCAATGTTGTTATTTGAAGCATACTCCTCTCCTATCCATGATTCCTCAGAAAAAGATTCTTGATGACTATGCCTGTTGCTGCTGCTGTTACTATTAGTGGATATTCATCGCAGAAGGGGACCATGAGGAAACTACTTGTAGTTTATCCTCCAAAAAACAGTTAATTGTCAAACAATCATTTGCAAGGGCAAACAAGTATGACAGCGCTCACCGACTTGCACAGCTGATTACTGATGTTGTAATAGCTATGCTGGTATTAGATTTGCATCCAATATCTGCCATTACAGCAGTGTGTTTTCAACAGTTAAATGAGGTCTTGTGTCCTTGCTACCAGATTCCTTCTAGATTCCACTTCACTAGAACAGCAATTCCAGGTCTGTACAAGGACATTAAAAATCCTTATTAATGTCCTCAGAAATGCTGTTGTACCCACTGTACACTTGACCACTGTTATGTGGACTAGTGGGACAGGACAAACTAAGGATTACATGACTGTGACAGCCCACTGGGTAGTTGTATTGCCTACAACAGCAACAGCAGCAGCAACATCTCCCAAAAGACAGCTGATACAGAGTCAGGCTAGTCTTTGTATAACTGGTTTCACTAAGAGGCATACCGCTGAGAATCTCTGAGAATTATTGCTAAATGGCTTACCCCACTTGAACTCTCAACGTGATTTGTGATTTTGGACAATGACAAGAATATGTGGGTGAATTCCAACACGTCCCATGTTTTGCTCACACAATTAATTTGGTGGTGCAAAATGTTTAAAAAAAATTACAGCGGCATGCAGGAGATGCTCTCGGTGGCCTGGAAAATATCCAGACACTTTAGACATTCAGCAAATGCTTGTCAAAGATTGCATGCGCAGCAGGTACTGTTAAATTTGGCCTGCCATCAGCTGAAGCAAGAGGTAGTAAATTGGTTGAATTATAGCCTCTATATGCTTCAGCAGATGGAGGAACAGCAAATGGCCATCCAGGGTTACACAACGGCCTATGACATAGGCCATGGAGGGGGAATACACCTTACTCAAGCGCAGTGGAGAATAATTGCGTGTGCAAGGTTCTCAAACCCTTTTAACTTGCCACATGTGAAGTTAGTTCAGACAGTGCCAGCTTGAGTCAGGTCATTCCCCTCATCAGACTTTTGCAAAAACAGCTGGATAAACTGAAGGATGAACGTAAATGGATTGATTGCACTAGGTATGTCGGACTGGTGGACCAAGCCCTTGATTCACTTCACCAGGATCATATATTTTGGTGACCATCCTGGATCCTAGGTTTAAGCCCTACCTTTGTGAGTTTTTTTTCCAACAGACCGAAATCTAAAACTATGCAAAGATCTCTTGGTAAAAAAATTGTCAGCTGCACGTGAAATGCCATCATCTCCTCCTTCAGTTTCTGCAGCTGCCAAGAAAAACTACATTTTCCTTACAGAATGCCTGCTGGTCATGCAGATCGTTCACCAAAAAATGACATCTGGTCGGGCCTGGTGAACTGCTTACTAGTGACGTGTCTTCTACCGTGACTTTGTGTGATAAGGTCTCCATTCACAGAATGGTGGAGGACTAGTTCAGAGATAACATCCTAATAGGCATGTCATACAGTCCTTTTCAGTACTGGTATTAAAAAGAGGCACTTTGGAGTCTCATACACAAACTGGCTTTGCATTACTTAAGTTGTTCACCCTCTAGTTTGTACTCCGAAAGAGTTTTCAGTGCAGCTGCCAACCTTGTCAGAGATCAGTGCAGAAAGTTACTTCCTCAAAATTTGGAAAAGATGATGTTCTTTAAAATGAATTACAAATTTCACGAGGAAGACCTCTACCAACAATTACATAACAAAATTACAGAAGGACTGCAACAGATCCCTGCAGCAGCAGCCCAACAGTGCTGGAAATCCTGATTGTCCCTAGGTAAGTATTAAATAACCTAAACTACCCCCCTAAACCTCCTCCCCAAGTGCCTAAACCTAACCCCCCCTTCCCTGCTGCCTATACCTAAGTCCCCTGAGGGGGTTCCTAACCCTAACCTCCCCCCAGGTGTGCCTAACCCTAACCCACCCTCCCCCCTAGCCTGATCCTAACCTCCTGGGGGGTGCCTAACCCTAAGACCCTCCCCGGGGGCCCTAAACCTAACCCTCCCCCCCATGGCTGTCCACTTGTGGCACATGGCATTCCATCGATCAGGATGTTGGTCTTCCGGCCTCGGTGAAATGAGCGGCGTCTACATCTAGACGCCGGGCATTTCACCCTCACCGGGATATGACAGTCGGGAGGCCGGGTGTCAGTAGAATGTCAGCCGGCTTCCCAATTGCATCCCATGGGGATGGGGATGATGACAACTTGCAATATAAAGGCAGTTTGTGTATGGTATCATCTTCATTTTCATGTCCAATGCACATTGGCAGCTTGTTTTATGGGGGTCCAAACAAACCAATAATTTCTACCACAATTAGCAATCCTTATCACTGAAATGATTGGTTTGTTAAACTATGAATGTCCTATTTTGTATACAACATAAGGGTGGGTGGGAGGGCCTAAGGACTATTCCATCTTGCACCTTTTTCATTTTCATTATGTGCTGGTTGGGGCATTGCTGCCTGACATTTTAAATTAATGTTATGGTTGGTTTACGAACCAATGATTTGTTTTAGAATTAATTATCAATTTTAAAGCCAGGGGCTGCACCATTGAATTTCAATTTATTAATTATTCAGCCAGGGGTTGCACCCAATGAATTGTTTTTTACTTTTTAAATTAAATTATTATTAATTGTTCTGCCCAGTGCTGCACCAATGATTTGTTTTTTAATTAATTTATTATCAATTTTACAGCCAGGGGCTGCACCAACTATCAACTATCAATTCTTCAATACTCAAGGGTATCCCAACCATCATCTTTGCACAGTCCTCAACTCTAATAATAATTATATCAATCAGTTTTGAGCCAGCAAGCTGGATTGAACCTTTTGTCCCTTTAACTAGATGAAAAAAATCAATATTGTGAGCTGTGAGGTGGTCAAAATTGACTGGAAATGAGTGGAAATAAATGTTATTGAGGTTATTGATACTGTAGGAACAAAAAAAGGCCCATTTAATGTGATTTTAGCTGTTATTTTTATTTTTTAAGAAAAATTCCAGAACCAAAACACAAAAACAAAACACAGAGGTGAGGTTTTGGAAAAACCAATCCAGATCCAAAACCAGGGGAGATCCAGATTTAAAACCAAAACCAAAACACGGGGGTCGACGCACATCTCTAATGTAAAGTTATTCAGGGAAATAGGATGTTGACGCTTTCAGTTTGTACAGTTTCTCATTGGTCTCTCTAAAAAGGAACCATCAGTAGTCTGCCATCACTGCAGGGTCACAGTGTTATTGCTAACAATGTTCCATTGTTAGATTGCCTTGGTGATAACATTCCCCCTGTTCATCAATTACACTACCCTGGTTTTCATGGAAAAAGTCTAGATGGGAATGTAAAAAGTGATTTTTAACTGACATTCTACATCCGATATTCTTTTAGTTGACCAATAGTTAATTCACGATGGACACATAGTTGGCCTCTTTTCTGTTCCCTTAGATTCCATGCACAGCAGCCTTGAAGGAGGACCAAGCAGTAGACTCAATTTCCATAATTTTAGCATTACTTATTTAATCTGTAAGCAGTTTCCTTATCTGAAGGCAACAAACATGCATTATTTTAGCTTTGCAGACTTTTTCTTTAGATAAATAAAAAGCCTGGCCTTCATTTAGTGCATCTGCTGTCCCATAAACACAGAAACAACAGTACTTTGTGAATCCACCTTGCAAACCTAAGAGCAGAGCAACTACCTTTAAGTTGTAAAAGTAGTATCACAAAAGATGAAGGTAGCGCTAACAATAATAAATATACATTATTCATTAAAATTGATCATTGGATTCCATCCACATTTATTATATAGAAGATAAAAAATTAAATAAATTAATCAAATATGAAAATATTCTGTTACTAAAACATGGAATATGACACTGTACTGATGTTAATGGTTTCATGATCAATACTAGAATATTAGTGAGTGTTTACTATTTATTGATTCCTCAAAGAGTAGTTTGAAAGCAGTGTTACTCCATAATAGGAATAAACTCTAGCTTATACAGGGGACATGAAAGAAAGTTATGAAAGTATGGCTGAGTTGTTGGAGGGAATCAAATATAAGGATCATGGAGGGAATCTGATTTATAACTTAAAGGTAAACCTGAAAGGTATAAATAAGCGCTGGAAAGGGAAGCTTCTCTAGCAGCTACCAATATTCAGGGCAGTCACTCCCTAACACAAAAGTAGTATCACAAAAGATGAAGGTAGCGCTAACAATAATAAATATACATTATTAATTAAAATTGATCATTGGATTCCATCCACATTTATTATATAGAAGATAAATAAAATTAATCAATATGAAAATATTCTGTTACTAAAACATGAAATATGACATATTAAAAAACAACAATGGGTAAATATGCATGTAGGATCTCATGCACAACCTCAAGTCCTAATAGGTCTAATTTTCCGTATAGCCACTATAGGGGAACAGTAGTAGTCTCGCTCTAGTATAGGTGCCTGTCTTGGAAATAATTCCTGGTATCCGCTAGAGGAATGTCCCTTCCAATTATATGGATCCATATAGGTAATTGGGTCCTCACAGTATGTGGTGTCCACAGATAGCAAATGCTTGGCTGTAACCAATGACTGGCAGTTCTTTGAGTTGCTTGTTCCCAGATGTTGGATTAGGGCAAATGGTATAAATCCAAGTTGATAGGACCAATTGAGGTAAATAATACAGGGTGATGATCCTGGTAAATTCTGACGCGTTTTGCTGCATCCAAACGCAGCTTTGTCACAGGTATCCATTGTGTATCCAAAATGGTGCTTTTATACCCCTCCAAACAAGAGTGATTATTTAGCACCTGTATTCAATTTTGCAGTGCCAAATACAAATAATTAGCTTAGCTAAAAAAAATAAAGACATTACTATACATAAAATATTTAATATATTTAGGAGGCAGACCTATTTTAAAATGTTTAAGTAAGTAAAAATAATGTACTATTATTCCGGACCATTTTATTCATGACTTCCGGTTTCCCGGCATTAGGTCACATGTTGTAAACAAAAACCCGGCTACAGAGAGTATCTTCTAATCAAAAGCCGATCACTGCTTTTTAGATAAGTATCCCCTAAGTGGGGATAGTGAAGAGGGCAATTAACAGCTCAGATGCCTATATATTACCTTATTCCCCCTCGATGTCTCCATCTGCGACAGTCTGTAACCTGATCACGTGTCTCTATCACGTGATCGGAGAGCAGCTCCACGCATGACATATAGTCACGTGCCATCACGTGATTCACAATCTAGCTTATCTGTTTAATGATGGGCATATGATTTACTTCGATCATGTGATATTATCACATGACCTGAATTGAACTGCTTCTCTCGATCATGTGACCAACAATTTAACCTATCTCAAGTGGAGCCAGTATACTAGGAATTATGGGATTTGTAGTAAGAACATAATTTGCTTTCATTAGTCTCATGGTATAAAAATGACATTAATACAAGGGTACATAAATCAATATATATGTACATGTACCCTGAGAGTATTTAGGTATATAAATAATAAAAGTTAACCTGCACATATATAATCCAGATGACGGAAGTAGGGACACTATTAAAGACCTGGATATATAAATAGTAGGCAGGAGGTCAAAATACCATCATATTAACAAATAAAGGACATAGATAGTATACCTAAATATTATCATACTCCATGGACTAAGGTCAAAACCTTTAATATTAGTTCAAATTTCTTATCCAGCAGGGGAATATATATTCTTCTATTCATAGAGTATCTACTGAATAAGTAATCTTCACAAATTCTATGGAGGAATACAAATAAAAAAAAGGGGGGAAGAGGGGGCAAATCAACAAATAACAAACATCTCATCACTAATAATTGGATATAGACCATCCCAATCAGGAGGAAATAAGAAATATTAATTTAAATAACAGAATTCAATTATATTGCCTCATTGAGGCCCTCTGGATATAAACAATTCATTCTGAACATCCAGAACACCTCCTGCTTACATAATGTTTTATAACAATCCCCACCCCGTCTGGTAGTCTGGATATATTCCAGACCCACCAATTTCAGACATTTCGGATCTCCATTATGGTGATCCGAAAAGTGCTTAGATACACTGTGAGACTCCACTCTTTTTAAGATATTTCAACGATGTTCAAAAAATCTGGATTTGAGCATCCTTGTGGTTCTCCCAATGTATCTAAGATCACAGTCACAACTCAGCATGTAAATAACATAAGTGCTATTACAATTCATAAAGCTTTTTATTTCATGGATGTCTCCCCTTTTTGTCTTTACAGAAATCATTCCATTAGAAACATATTTACATGTTATACATCAATTCCCTCCACACCTATAAAACCCTTTCGGTTTAGGTTGGAGCCATGTAATGTTGTGACATTTATTGGTTGATCCATGGATGATTTTAAATAGCTAGGTGCCAATAAAGTTTTCAATGATCTGTTTTTACGAAAAATAAATACAGGTTTAGGGGGGATAAGGTCACATAAAAGGCGATTTTGTTTCAAGACATTATAATTTTTTTGCACTATATTTTTGACCTGTAAATACTGATTATTGAACGTAGATATAAAAGTGACCTCCTTATTGAAGTCCCTCTCTTCTTTTCCAATTTTCTTATTTGAAGCTACAAGATCATCTCTATCTATTGTCCTAACTTCACTTAAGGCTTTATCAACAACCACTTTCGGGTAACCCTATTGATGTAAAGACTTAATCATATTTTCTGCCTGATTATCAAAAGATTCCGTTGTCGAACAGTTTCTTTTAAGATGGAGTAGCTGGCCTTTAGGGATGTTTCTTTTCCAGGGAGGGTAGTGCGCACTAATAAAATGCAAATATGCATCTCTACCTACTTCTTTTGAGAAATTGGATGTAACTATCTTATTGTTTTGGATCTCTAGAGTCAGATGCAGAAAACAAATTGGTATTCAAAAAAGAAACAAATTGTTGTGCAGAAGTGTTATCCCCATTCCAAATGAAAAAAAGGTCATCAATGTATCAGCCTTAGAGGACCAGGTGTGAACCACAGCCACCCCCCCACCTGAGGTGGTCCTCGACCTCCCCCATGTAGAGGTTGGCATAGCTTTTCACAAACCTGGTCCCCATGGCCGTACCCATAATTTGTAGATAAAAACTGTCTAGAAACAAAAAATAATTGTGCTGTAAAATAAAAGCAATAGAATCAAGAAGAAAAGTCCTGTGTCTCACTGAAAGATCAACTTCTTTATTGAGTCTTTTAGAAATGGATTTTATTCCCAAATTATGTGGGATATTGGAGATATTCTGTATTAATTGCAAACAGTGGGTGGTATCTTTTATGTGTGATCTTAACATTGAGACATGGGGCTGTAAATAAGAGTCAACATAAAACGATAAACTAGATGAAAGAGAATCAATGCCAGAAATAATAGGTCGTCCTGGGGTTGAAGTGAGGGACTTGTGGATTTTCGATAAATGATAATAAATAGGTGTGGTGGGATGTGCACAAAACAAAAACTGGAATTCCTCTCTGGAGATGACTCCATCCTCCATAGCCCCATCCAATAGAGTATGTAATTCTACTAGAAACTTCTTAAAAGAAACTGTTCGACAGCGGAATCTTTTGATAAACAGGCGGAAAATATGATTAAGTCTTTTCATCAACGGGGTTACCCGAAAGTGTTTGTTGATAAAGCCTTAAATGAAGTTAGGACAATAGATAGATTAGAGATGATCTTCTAGCTTCAAATAAGAAAATTGGAAAAGAATAGAGGGACTTCAATAAGGAGGTCACTTTTATATCTGCGTTAAACAATCAGTATTTACAGGTCAAAAATATAGTGCAAAAAAATTATAATATCTTGAAATAAGATCGCCTTTTATGTGACCTTATCCCCCCTAAACCTGTATTTATTTTTTGTAAACACATATCATTGAAAACTTTATTGGCACCTAGCTATTTAAAATCATCCTTGGATCAACCAATAAATAAATGTCACAACATTACGTGGCTCCAACCTAAACCGAAAGGGTTTTATAGGTGTGGAAGGAATAGATCTATAACATGTAAATATATTTCTAATGGAATGACTTCTGTAAAGACGAAAAGAGGAGATATCCATGAAATAAAAAGCTTTATGAATTGTAATAGCACTTATGTTATTTACATGCTGAGTTGTGACTGTGATCTTAGATACATTGGGAGAACCACAAGGATGCTCGAATCCAGATTTCTTGAAAATCGTAGAAATATCTTCAAAAGAGTGGAGTCTCACAGTGTATCTAAGCACTTTTCGGATCACCATAATGGAGATCCGAAATGTCTGAAACTGGTGGGTCTGGAATATATCCAGACTACCAGACGGGGTGGTGATCATTATAATAAATTATGAAAGCAGGAGGTGTTCTGGATGTTCAGAATGAATTGTTTATATCCAGAGGGCCTCAATGAGGCAATATAATTGAATTCTGGTATTTAAATTCATATTTCGTATTTCCTCCTGGTTGGGATGGTCTATATCCAATTATTAGTGATGAGATGTTTTTTATTTGTTGATTTGCCCCCTCTTCCTCCCCCTTTTTTATTTTTATTCCTCCATAGAATTTGTGAAGATGAATTATTCAGTATATACTCTATGAATAGAAGAATATATATTCCCCTGCTGGATAAGAAATTTGAACTAATATTAAAGGTTTTGACCTTAGTCCATGGAGTATGATAATATTTAGGTATACTATCTATGTCCTTTATTTGTTAATATGATGGTATTTTGACCTCCTGCCTACTATTTATATATTCAGGTCTTTAATAGTGTCCCTACTTCTGTCTTCTGGATTTATATATGTGCAGGTTAACTTTTATTATTTATATACCTAAATACTCTCAGGGTACATGTACATATATATTGATTTATTTACCCTTGTATTAATGTCGTTTTTATACCATGAGACAAATGAAAGCAAATTATGTTCTTACTACAAATCCCATAATTCCTAGTATACTGACTCCACCTGAGATAGGTTAAATTGTTGGTCACACGATCAAGAGTAGCATTTCAATTCAGGTCATGTGATGATATCACATGATCAAAGTAAATCATATGCCATCATTAAACAGATTAGCTACACTGTGAAGCATGTGACGGCACGTGACTATACATCACGCGTGAAGCTGCTCTCCGATCACGTGATAGAGACACGTGATCAGGTTACAGACTGTCGCAGATGGAGACATTGATGGGGATTAAGGTAATATATAGGCATCTGAGCTGTTAATTGCTCTCTTCACTATCCCCGCTTAGGGGATACTTATCTAAAAAGCCGTGATTGGCTTTTGATTAGAAAATACTCTCTGTAGCCAGGTTTTTGTTTACATCACGTGACTAATGCCGGGAAACCGGAAGTCATGAATAAAATGGTCTGGATTAATAGTACATTATTTTTTCTTACTTAAGCATTTTAATATAGGTCTGCCTCCTAAATATAGTAAATATTTTATGTATAGTAATGTTTATATGTCTTTATTTTTTTTTAAATAAGCTAGTTGCTTGTATTTGGCACTGCAAAATTGATTACAGGTGCTAATTAATCACTCTTGTTTGGAGTGGTATAAAAGCACCATTTTGGATACACAATGGATACCTTTGAAAAAGCTTTGCTTGGATGCAGCAAAACGCATCAACCTTTACCAGGATCTTCACCCTGTATTATGTACATCAATTGGTCCTAACTACTTGGATTTATACCATTTGCCCTAATCCAACATCTGGGAACGAGCAACTCAAAGAACTGCCAGTCATTGGTTACAGCCAAGCATTTGCTATCCGTGGATACCACATACTGTGAGGACCCAATTACCTATACGGATCCATATAATTTGAAGGGACATTCCTCTAGCAGATACCAGGAATTATTTACAACACAGGCACCTATACTAGAGCGAGACTGCTGCTGTTCCCCTATAGTGGCTATATGGAAAATTAGACCTATATGGACTTGAAGTTGTGCGTGAGATCCTACATGCATATTTACCCATTGATGTTTTTTAATATGTCATATTTCATGTTTTAGTAACAGAATATTTTCATATTGATTAATTTTATTTATCTTCTATATAATAAATGTTGATGGAATCCAATGATCAATTTTAATTAATAATGTATATTTATTATTGTTAGCGCTACCTTCATCTTTTGTGATACTACTTTTGTGTTAGGGAGTGACTGCCCTGAATATTGGTAGCTGCTAGAGAAGCATCCCTTTCCAGCGCTTATTTATACCTTTCAGGTTTACCTTTAAGTTATAAATCAGATCCCCCCCATGATCCTTATATTTGATTCCCTCCAACAACTCATACTTTCATAACTTTCTTTCATGTCCACTGTATAAGCTAGAGGCACTAAAGGGAGTTTATTCCTATTATGGAGTAACACTGCTTTCAAACTACTCTTTGAGGAATCAATAAACAGTCAACACTCACTAGTATTCTAGTATTGATCATGAAACCGTTAACATCAGTACAGTGATTTTTTTTTTATTTTAAAAACAAATGTAGTAAAAAAAAATTCTTTTTTCTAAAACTTGAAACTGTTGTACCCTGAGTAAGTAGGTTGCATCTTAGAACCCAAAGTTTTGGAATATTGTTCTGACAGTTTTAAATCATGAACCAAATAATTTCATTTTTCCTGTTCTAGGATGGGAGGTGATTTTGGAGTTTTGGAGAGATACTATTATTTTATTTCTGTATCTTCTTACTCACTACAGGAACAGGCAGCATGTCTCCATGAGGCACAGTTTTTAGCACTAAATACACTTTATTTTATAGTGTGCTTAGTTCTACTGTAATGTCCAGCACACACCATACCATTGGGACAGCAAACAGCATTATAAGGTGATTTTCTCTCAACCATTCTGTGAGATTAGTTGCACAGGTTATGAAAGACATATGGGATGCCCCGACTAAAATGCAGTATTCCCCATTATAGTGAAACTTATAATCACCATGCTGATTATACTTTCCCAAAATCACAAGCATTGTTTTGAAGTTGTCTTTAACCACTTGCCTGGTGTGGTTGCATCAGATGCGACCAGTCAGAATGAAATGCCCAGTGGGAGGCTGCTGAAAGTTAATCTTCCAGCAGCAGCCAATCTCAGAGGGACTTTCCGATACCTCTACACCAGCGGCTCCACCTCCCATGTGTCCCAATTACTACTGGCCATAGTGAACGGGAAGCTCATTTGTAGTACCCAGCAGATAAAGATCAGCCACCACTCCTGGTAGCTGCAGCTTCACTCATTGTGTCTGATCACTATGCAGTGATTGGGCTGCCCCCTCAATGCACACATGATAGCTGATCCTCTGTGCTGGGAGTAATAAGTGCTCTTGCCAGCCCCCTCAGTGCACACCCTGTGGATGCATAGAGTAGCAGCCACCGGGATCAATAAGTGCTGCCTGCCAGCCCCTCTCTGAACACCAGGCAGCTACATTGAGATTGAGGAACAGCCAATGGGAACAGTCACATTAACCATTGTCCCCCCCCTCTGAGCACCTGGTGGCTGCAGAGAGGAGTAGCCACCAGGAGCATTCAGTGCTGCCACTAGCCCCCTCTGTGCACAGAAAAATCTGTTTGTATTTTCTGTTGATTGCAGCCTGATGGCCTCAGTCTGCGCATGTGCAGAGCTCACCAGTCAACAGCTAAACCATTAATTTTTTTATAATGATAATTTAAAACCATTGGCAATTGAGAGTACAGCCATCGATGGCCATTACTACAATATTCCATGAAAATTGCCATTTTTATTATATACTGTTTTAAAAAAATAATAAAAACATGTTAGATAAGTTTAAATTAGATGTTCTTGATCAAAATCAGTTTTAAAAAAACTTTAACAGTTTCTGGAAAATAAATAAGCCAGTTAAGTGATGAAACCCATATTCATAAAAGCTGGGCCATTTTTCAGGAGAATAGGTTCAGGAACTGTGGATGGAGCTATATAAAAACAAATGTTATTATATATATATATATATATATATATATATATATATTATATATTATATATAATTTAGAATTGAAGGTACTCAAATTGGAATTCAAAATAAAACTAATCTTATGGAAAATACGTATATTTCAGCCTAGGACATTACATCATATTTAATGAGAGGATCATAAACTGAGTGCCTACTTGTTCCTCCTGAAAATAGCATCACATTAATAAATTTTGCAGCAGTCTTAAAAGCTCTAGCATTTCTAAATTGTATTCTAAAAAACTGGTCTACATGACACATCCAAATATTGATTTGAAGAAACAATTATCAACCTTCTCCTTTTTGACACTCACAGGCATATTCAATTGGGTGTGAGATTTTGCCTGCAACAAAATGCGGCCCTTGCACCCAATTTTGAAATACCATGATTATGTGCCCTCCTGATACATGCAGAATTCAATTTAATAAAACTGGTTGCAATTTTTTTTGCGGCCAAAATCACGAGGCAGTATAATTTAAAAAAATAAATAAATCAGCCTGCTTAGTCCGTACCTACAGTTTGCTGCAGACAATTCAGGCTGGGGGCAGTTTGCACCAAGGACACCCCTACCATACAGCAGCACCGCACATAAAGATGCCAGGAGCACACACTTACTAGAGTCTTTGGTGCTCAAGAAGTTGGAGGAAGTGACTAGAGCATGTTTGGGAAGCAGAGGAGGAGGACAGCACTACAAAGAAAAGTAATTATGGACTAATTACGTAATTGGAAACTTCCAATTGTTTACTTATCATTGGGTGGAGGGGGGCAGGGGTGCCCAAGGGCTTCAAAAGCAAGTCCATACAATTTTTTCTAAAAACAATGATTATATGAAAAATGAGACCTGTCCTAAAGCTTTGAGGAAAAAAAAAATGAGCCCCCTCAAAACAACTCAACCAATTTAATACCAAAAATCTTACACCTGTGGGAAAAGCCCCATAGGTGAAAGATTTGTGGTAAACCTGCAGCTTAATATGCCTCAAGATGTCTTAAAAACTGTCATTTGACATGTTGAATATTGATCTAGAAAAGTGGGAACAAAAAATGTTGTATTTTTTAACTAAGCACATTTTAGAGAACTAGACCTACACCTTCCTTATGACAGTACCATCAGGCTGCATCTCTGTTTGTTTATATAAAAATGCAATGCAATTAAAACTCTATATTGTAGTGTTATTATAGCATCAAAATAATTTGTACATCATATTTACCATAATGAGTGTTAACTAGGTCATTAATGATTTCATACGTTGAGATCTGAAAAATTAAATTGTTAAAATTATAAAGAAAAAAATAGAAAATGTTAAATGGGATTTATATGTTTGTTTATTAACTACCACATATCCACCATAATTCTAAACATTGGGCCTGATACAGAGAAGAGGAGGAGTTGTTATCTGTTTTGTGTGTGTCCAGTGCCACTTTGGTGTGTACCCCGCTATACTATGAGACCCAAGGTCTCCCCAAATTTGAAAAAGTACAAAAATTGCATCATTTTGTGAGGAAAGTATAAATTACATTTTAAAACATCACATTTATTTTGAATGATTTATGTCCAACTGTGTGGCCAGATGGGCTGCTGGTGACCTTGCTGTCATAACTATGGGCCTACTTTTATGTGGAGGCCTGGAACTGTAGTCCCATCTGCCCAATAGTTAATCTGGTCATGTGTAGATAGGTGCAATTCAAGGTACATACTTTCTGATTATAAGTCCCATATCTTTTCATCTTATGTAATATAATAGAATTCTCAATTATCCACCAACAGTGCTTGTTTTCCATGTCTCCTCACAGGACCACACGAGAAATAATTAGCTCCATCTGTGGATCTTTTAAAATGTGTCAGTGAGTAATGAATACATCTGTGCACCTGCTGGGTGACCAGGAAAAAGTGACCTGTGTGGTATCCTGAGGACCGAGTTTGAGAACCTCTGACTTAGTGGATATATACAGAAATGTACTGTATCATGAATTTCACTTATTCAATAAAGGTGTTGTGACCCTGTGCTATATGTCAATAACTAAAGCAGCTCAGTTGGGTAATAATGATTCTAAAACAATGATAATGAGCACTATATAGAATAAATGGAAATTAATTTGTTGCATCTGTAAAAAAATATGGTTAGATTGAGTATTTATAGCTCCTTTTGGAAAAAGTAGTGGTGGGTCCCATTACATTGTGAATTTGCCACAATAAACAGAATTCCAACTTTCCCTGTCTTACCCTGAGCTTGATTTTCTGATCTCTACAAGAAGTGAGGGTCAGGTCGGGGAGTGCATTGTCAGTGCTTGGCCTCAGCTCTCGCTCCACTGTGTGTTGCCAGCATCGGGGCCAAGTGTGGCCGCAGATGATGACATCACTGGAGTCCGTGCAGGCAGAGTGAATGGCACAAAGCCAGAGTTCCCAATGTTGGAGGGATGACCACCTCTTGCCTCCAACACGTTTCATGTGTATCACGCACTTTATCAAGGATAGCAAAGATTACACCAGTCTGTCTTTAAATACTTAAAAAACTTTATTGAGTTCAATTAAAAACTGGAACTTCCTGTCGGAAATGGGTCAAAAGAAGCGGTATCCATGTGCTAGACTTACACCTATATAACTGGTGTTATTTCTAATAAAAAAAAGGTAATTTATTCCAATTTTTCTTTCTTTTTTCTTTATAGAAAACTTATAAATAAACATATATGTATACAGGTGCCACTTAAGAATTTATGAAAAATAGAAATTCATTAAAATATCTATAATATATATATAACTGGTGTTATTTCTAATAAAAAAAAGGTAATTTATTCCAATTTTTCTTTCTTTTTTCTTTATAGAAAACTTATAAATAAACATATATGTATACAGGTGCCACTTAAGAATTTATGAAAAATAGAAATTCATTAAAATATCTATAATATATAAAATGCTTATAACATATATAATAGAATAATACATATAAAACTATTATATATCTATAAAAATGCGGTTAATTCAATGTCTATATTAAGTACACAGGGCAGTAGGGTTTTTAATTCATTGATCCACTTTGTCTCTGCCCTTCTTAGGGCATTGACTATGTTCCCATCTCTCCAATTTTGCTGGAATTTTTGGATTATCATAAATTGCAGGCCTTCTGGATTTTTCTCATTTGCTTCTAGAAAATGGTTAGACAGATTATATTAGCAGACCTTTTTTAATATTATAAATATGTTCTGCCAATCTTATCCTAAATTTCCTTTTTGCTTGGCTGACATATTGTAGTCCACAAGGACATTCTAGGAAGTAAATAAACTCTTCGCTGTAAATGTAAATTCTCTAGATTTATATATTTGTCCTGTTATCTTGGATTTAAATTCTTGTAGGGGTTTAGTGGTTGATTTTTTTCCTTTTATACACCCTGCACATCTGAGGCAGTAATGATGTCCTTTTCTTGTTATTAGGGATCTATTGTCTAAAGGTATGATTCTTCTCACCATTTGTTGTTTTAGGTTTTTCACCCTTATGTAAATGATGCGAGGATTTTTGGAAATGAAGGGATTTATATCATCATCGAATTTGAGAATATTCCAGTGTTTTCTCATGATATTTTCTATGGTTTTGGTGTCACTTTTAAATTGGGTTATGCATAATAAATCTTTTCTCCCATTATTCATGTTTTGATTATATGCAATCAACTCTTTCCTCTCCAGTTGTTGTATACTTTTTCAGCTTGGGCTTTAAAATCTTCTACTTTGTATCCTTTGTTAACAAAATGTTCTTTTCATTTCTTCACTTTGTGTTAGACAAACATCTTCTTCTGTGCAGTTACTCCTAATTCATCTGTATGGTCCAGCCAGAATATTCTTGATTCACTGTCTATGATGATTACTTGTGACTGGTAGAGCATTGTTTATATTTACTTCCTTTATATGTGTTGTTGACTGTATCTTATTGTTCTTGATGTAAATATCTAAGTCAAGGAAAGAAACATTTTTTCTGCTTATTTCAGTAATGAATTCCAGATTAACTCTATTTTCATTTATGTAGTAGATAAATCTCTCTAGTTCTTCTTCCGGACCATCCCATACAAAGAAAATGTCATCAATATATCTTCTCCAACAAATGATGTTTTCTTTATATTCATTATTTTCCCAGATGTTATCATTTTCCCATTTTGATACAAATAAATTTGCATAACTGGGGGCGAATGATGTCCCCATCATAGTTCCACACTTCTGATAGTAGAACCTGCCCTCATACTAAAAGTAGTTATGTGTCAATATATGTACAAATTTTCTATAATGAAATTGATTTGTTGGTTCTCTATATCTGTCATTGTTGATAGGATATATCTTGTGCTTTTACATCCTAGTTCATGAGTTGTACAATTATATAATGATTTAACATCACTTGTTCCTAGGATGTATGTATCTTTCCACACTAGGTTCTCTAGAACCTGTAGAACGCTTATAGTTCCATATCTTTTAGATAAATCATTTGTTTTGAAATAAGTTCCTGCAGAAAGAAATCAATATATTTTGACAGATTAGTTGTAATAGAATTGTAGAAACCCTACAGCCCTGTGGACTTAATATAGACATTGAATTAATTGCATTTTTATATATATATAATAGTTTTAAATGTATTATTCTGTTATATATTTTATAAGCATTTTATATATTATAGATATTTTAATGAATTTCTGTATTTCATAAATTCATAAGTAGCACCTATACATATATGTTTATTTATTAGTTTTAAAGAAAGAATGAAAGACATTTTAATAAATTATTTTTTTTTAATTCGAAATAACACCAGTTATATAAATTGAAGTCGAGCACATGGATACTGCTTCTTTTGACCCATTTCCGGCAGGAAGTTCCGGCATTTAATGAACTTAAAAGTTTTTTAAGTATTTAAATACAGTCTGGTGTAACCTATGCCATCCTTGATAAAGTGTGTGATACGCATGAAATGCGTTGGAGGCAAGAGGTGGTCATCCCTCCAACATTGGAAACTCCCGCTTTGTGCCACTCACTCTGCCAGCATGGATTCCGGTGACATCTTCATGCATGGCCACACTTGGCCCCGATGCCGGCAACACACAGTGGAGTGAGAGCTGAGGCCAAGCTCTGACAATGCGCTCCCCATCTTGACCCTCACTTACATCTTGTAGAGATAGGATATTCAAGCTCAGGATAAGACAGAGAGAGTTAGAATTATGTTTATTGTGGCAAAGTGACAATGTAATGGGACCCACCAATACTTTTGTAGAAGGTGGGTCGCTGTGTTATACAAATGTTCTTTCAACTTGATGACCCTTGTCATTGAAGAGTCCTCATGGGAATTGAATTCCATTAAAAAAAGAATCCAACTATATGAAGAATTACATCTAGATTCCCTTACTTAGGACCCAACAGAAAAATGGCTGGAAAAATTACAACACCAAGTTGCCATATATAAGAAGGAATTGGTCAGCTTTAAATGCAACAAATTTGATATAGTTAATGTGGATTAAGTAGAACAAAAGGTGTATACATGGCTTACAGGCATGTCTTCCTCTGCATTAAGATTCAAGCAGGTTCAAAGTAGACGTACCTGGAGACGAAAGCCCAAGGTTTTTGAATCTAGTACTGAGTCAGGTTCCTCTGCAGGAGAGATTGTCAGTGATGTTGATAATCAGTCTCATAAAAGCAAGAAACCCCCTTTAGGGGTGAGGACCTGTGCAGGTCATGGGAGAGGAGGTACCCCATAGAAGAGGCTGCCAGTGCTGACAGGGGAATACAGAGGGCAGAGGAGGAGAATATAATTTTCAATCTGTCCAAACGAACCTTATCTCCATCTGAGACCACAATTCTAATGAAAGGTTTTTCATTTATACCTACTATTAAATTCTCAGAGTTACAATGGAAGATTGATTTATCTTGGCTTAATAGACAACTGAAATTGGCTGATTTCTTTAAGAATCATTATTTTTGTAATCAGGTTGAAACTGGAGTGTCACATAAATTTAAGAAAAATCTGATTTTGAACCTAGTTTTACGAATAATTTGATTATGAGCTTTGTGAAAACTCTAGATGCACAAGTGATTGAACATAATAAAGATACACAAAAAATTCACTCTAATTTAATGAGTGAAGAATGGAATGCACTTAAACAACTGAGAAGTAATAATGAAATTATGATACTCCCTGCTGATAAAGGTGGAGGGGTTGTCTGTCACGGCCAGGGTTTCTCGGCATGGTGGTCACTGGGTATTACCTGTGAGGTCACTGTGGCAAGGGGTCTCTGGCAGCAGTGCTTGTGTTTGGCGAGGGGCATAGGCTGTGCATGGTTTTGTGCTTGCATATTGTCACTAAGGCCTGGTTAGGCCTGGTGGAGTTTCTGTTCCGTTTGGCATGGGCACCAACATCTTGCCAAAGGTCATGTGATTCAAGCTTTCTAATCATGGTGGGTCATGTGCTCTTTCCAGCTAGTCACAGTGTGGCACCTGGTATTTCGGAAGGTCCAGAGCCGTCATTCATTGCCAGTGCAACGTGTTCCTCTGCTGTGGCTGAGAGAGAGTACATGTCTGCCTGGAAGTGCTACTAGCCTGTTATCTTGCCTGCTCCAAACCTGCTGGACTCACCTGCACCCTCCATCTATCTTTCTCCTACCTGAGTTCCTGAACCTGCTGTTTCCCTGCACCTTCCTCACACTCTAACTCCCAGCTGGACTTCATTACCTCTGCCTGCACTTCGTTACAGCTCACCAAACCTGCATACTGGACATTTCCTGCCTGTCACTATCTGGAAATTCTCCCATTGCTTAACCACCGTTATCAATTGCACTTTAGTGCTAAACCTGGACTTTTTCTTTTTGCCATTCCCATGTCTGCTAAATCACTTATTAAAAACTCCACCTTTTTATTTAAATTTGCTTCTGTGTCTGCTCCTGTCATCACCCCAGGTCCACAACAAACACAGACCTTCACATTGTCATTTTAAACCTAGAGGACTATAAGCAGGAAGTATATTCCCAGCTTGGTGATGTCAAAATGTATAATAAATTGCCCTCTAATCCAGCAGCTAATTTTAAAAGATAATTGTATACCTTATTGGACGATGCGGCTGCAAGATCTATTAATACACCGGAAATATTAACATATCTGAAGATGTATTTTCCATATTTGCAGGACACCACTGCACTACTGGAATCCGAGCGGTTCAGCAGCTGTTGGATTCTAATGATACATATCAGGGCCCTGATCTTGATTTTTTTTTCAACTGTTGTATTTGGTCCTTTATAGAAATTTCTTTGTTTATTGGAGATTTCTATCTACAGCGTATGGGGTGTGCAATGGACTCGAACGTCGCACCCTTGTACGCTAACACTTTTATGTTTTTTGTGGTAAAGCAGTTTTTTTTCATGCAAAATGATGAGTAATGTACTATTCTATATGTGACATGACATCCTCCTTTTTTGGATGGGTACACAGACAGATTTTGAAAATCATCTGAAGTATATTAATAGCTGTGACTGCCCTATAAAATTTTTTGGATGTGCACATCTACAAAGAGAATGAATGGATTCAGACATTAAGTTGTGTTCTGATATATGAAATGTGCTGTGCCTGTGTTTTCTATAAGTGTATGTTTTTAATTTTTGTGTTTGGTGCTTTTCTCTCTGTATAGACCCTCCTGTGGTGAGAGCATGCACCAGTAACATCAAGTGGCATGCAGGATCAGGGACCATGGAACGCATGCTGTGTGGTTGCCATGGGGATGAATCCTGCGACGCCCTGAAGTGAGGTGGATGCGCATGATGGGCAGTGAGCGGCTTGACAGAGGGGAGGATCAGCCACACATGGGGTATATAGCATGGCTAAGTTATATGTTTATTTGTTATGTTGATGTCTATGATGATGAGGTCCTGATGACGGGGCTGTGGCATTGAAATGTCGACCTGCGACAATATATGTTTTTTATCTGAAAACTCTCTGAGTGGTAGTTCTTGTTGGATTTGGTGTGTATTTGCCATCTGTGTATCGGAGGTCACTTTTTCATTATTTTGGAGTGCCAGCAGACATTGAATCTGTGTATGTGTGTGTGTGTGTGTATATGTGTGTGTGTGTGTGTATATATATATATATATATATATATATATAGATATATATATATATATATTAGGGGTGAGCGGGTTCGGATTTCTGAAATCCGAACCCCCCCGAGCCCCCCCGATCCGAGTCCGATCCGAGTCAGGCTCGACTTTTCCCGCCTGACTCGGATCTGAAATCGAGGCAAAACGTCATCATCCCGCCTTCCGAGTCTCGCGGGTTTTGGATCCTATATAAGGTACCCGCATCGTCACCATTTTCTCACTCGGCTGTGGACAGTGAAGAGGGAGGGTGGGAGTTAGGGCTGTGTAGTGTAGTGTAGTGCTGCTGTTGTCCACTACTTCAAAGTCCATAGGGGCTGGCTGGACTGTGTTGTGCAGTCAGTTCTCCATAGGGGCTGTGTCCACTCCAAAGTCCTGTGCAGTGTCCCAGTCCTAAAGGGGTGCTGTAGTGTTGTCCAGGGGGTGCTCTGTCCATCAGGGGTGCTCCCCCAAGTGCTAAAAAAATAATATATTTTCTGTGTTTGTGAATTGTGTGCGCAGTAGCCGCATGTGCATCAACAAAGTAGTGCCAAGCGTGCGCCTGTGTCATAAGTAAAGGGCCGGCTGGCTTGACCGTTAAGGGTGCTGTAACCCCCGAAAGTACACTCCAGTCCAAACCAAAAAAAAAATTATTTTCTGTGTTTGTGAATTGTGTGCGCAGTAGCCGCACCTGCATCAACAAAGTAGTGCCAAGCGTGCACCTGTGTCATAAGTAAAGGGCCGGCTGGCTTGACCGTTAAGGGTGCTGTAATCCCCAAAAGTACACTCCAGTCCAAACCAAAAAAAAAATTATTTTCTGTGTTTGTGAATTGTGTGCGCTGTAGCCGCACGTGCATCAACAAAGTAGTGCCAAGCGTGTGCCTGTGTCATAAGTAAAGGGCCGGCTGGCTTGACCGTTAAGGGTGCTGTAACCCCCGAAAGTACAATCCAGTCCAAACCAAAAAAAAAAATATTTTCTGTGTTTGTGAATTGTGTGCGCAGTAGCCGCATGTGCATCAACAAAGTAGTGCCAAGCGTGCGCCTGTGTCATAAGTAAAGGGCTGGCTGGCTTGACCATTAAGGGTGCTGTAACCCCCGAAAGTACACTCCAGTCCAAACCAAAAAAAAAATTATTTTCTGTGTTTGTGAATTGTGTGCGCAGTAGCCGCACATGCATCAACAAAGTAGAGCCAAGCGTGCACCTGTGTCATAAGTAAAGGGCCAGCAGGCTTGACCGTTAAAGGGTGCTGTAACCCCCAAAGTACACTCCAGTCCAAACCAAAAAAAAAATTATTTTCTGTGTTTGTGAATTGTGTGCGCAGTAGCCGCACGTGCATCAACAAAGTAGTGCCAAGCGTGCACCTGTGTCATAAGTAAAGGGCCAGCTGGCTTGATCGTTAAGGGTGCTGTAACCCCCGAAAGTACACTCCAGTCCAAACCAAAAAAAAAATTATTTTCTGTGTTTGTGAATTGTGTGCGCAGTAGCCGCACGTGCATCAACAAAGTAGTGCCAAGCGTGTGCCTGTGTCATAAGTAAAGGGCCGGCTGGCTTGACCGTTAAAGGGTGCTGTAACCCCCAAAGTACACTCCAGTCCAAACCAAAAAAAAAATTTTTTTCTGTGTTTAGCCGCACGTATATATCAAATCGATATAACATAAATGGAGGACCAAACTTTCTCCGATAAAAATAAAATAGAGAAAGATCAAGAACCACTTCCTCCTAGTGCTGAAGCTGCTGCCACTAGTCATGACATAGACGATAACATGCCATCAACGTCGTCTGCCAAGGCCGATGCCCAATGTCATAGTAGAGGGCACATACAATCCCAAATGGCAAAGTTCAGGAAAATGATCTTGAAAAAAACATTTAAATCAGCTGAAGAGAAACGTAAACTTGCCAATATGCCATTTACGACACGGAGTGGCAAGGAATGGCTAAGGTCGATCCCTAGTATGTTCATGACTAGTGGTTCAGCTTCACATGATGATGGAAGCCCTCCTCCCACTAAAAAAATCAAAAGAGTTAAGCTGGCAAAAGCACAGCGAAGAACTGTGTGTTCTAAGTAGATATCTCAAATCCCCAAGGAGAGTCCAAGTGTGGTGGTGGTTGCGATGCCTGACCTTCCCAGCACTGGACGGGAAGAGGTGGCTCTTTCCACCATTTGCACGCCCCCTGCAAGTGCTGAAAGGAGCACACACAGTCCACTTGCTGATATGCAAATTGAAGATGTCACTGTTGAAGTACAACAGGATGAGGATACTGGTGTAGCTGGCGCTGAGGAGGAAGTTAGCGAGGAGGATTCTGATGGTGATGTGGTTTGTTTAAATCAGGCTCCGGGGGAGACAGTTGTTGTCCGTGGGATGAAAAAGTCCATCACGGTCATGCCTGGGCAGAAGACCAAACATTCCACCTCTTTGGTCTGGCAATATTTCTATCCAAATCCGGACAACAACTGTCTTGCCATATGTACCATATGTAAAGGTAAAATAAGTAGGGGTAGGGACATCAACCACCTAGGAACATCCTCCCTTATACGGCACCTGCAGCGCGTTCATAAAAAGTTACTGTCAAGTTCAGAAACTTTGGCTAAGACCGTAAGCAGTCCAGGGACACCTAAATCCCGTTGTCTTGTTGTATCCAAGCGCCTGCAAACCACACCGTCAACTCCCTCCTCGTCAATTTCCTCCTTAGTCAGGATCGGAATTAGTCCTGCAGGCCATGTCACTGGCATGACTGACTCTCCTATCCAGGATTCCTCCGGAGGATCCTGCATTGCTACGCCTACTGCTGCCGCTTCTGCTGTTGCTGCTGCTGGGAGTCATTCATCATCCCAGAGAGGAAGTAGGAACACCACTACTTTTACTAAACAATTGACCCTCCAACAGTCCTTAGCGAGGAGGATGAAGTACGACAGCAGTCATCCTGAAGCAAAACGTATAACTGATGCCTTGACTGCTATGTTGGTGTTAGACGTGCATCCGGTATCCGCCATTAGTGCAGTGGGATTTAGACAATTGATGGAGGTAGTGTGTCCCCGGTTCCAAATCCCGTCTAGATTCCACTTCACTAGGCAGGCGATACCGAGACTGTACAGAAACGTCAGAAAAAGTGTCCTCAGTGTCCTGAAAAATGCCGTTGTACCCAATGTCCACTTAACCACGGACATGTGGACAAGTGGAACAGGGCAGACTAAGGACTATATGACTGTGACAGCCCACTGGGTAGATGTAGCACCTTACGCAGCAACAGCAGCAGCGTCACCAGTAGCAGCATCTCAGAAACGCCAGCTCGTTACAAGGCAGGCTACGCTGTGTATCACCGGTTTCAGTAAGAGGCACACCGCCGACAACCTCTTAGAGAAACTGAGGGAAATCATCGCCCAGTGGCTTACCCCACTTAGACTCTCCTGGGGATTTGTGATATCTGACAATGCCACCAATATTGTGCTGGCATTACATCTGGGCAAATTCCAGCATGTCCCATGTTTTGCTCACACAATAAACTTGGTGGTGCAGAATTTTCTGAAAAGCGACAGGGGCATGCAGGAGACGCTTTGGGTGGCCCGAAAAATTTCTGGCCACTTTCGCCATTCAGCGACTGCGTGCTGAAGACTGGAGCACCAGCAAACACTCTTGAACCTGCCCCGCCATCACCTGAAGCAAGAGGTTGTGATGCGGTGGAACTCAACCCTCTATATGCTTCAGAGAATGGAGGAGCAGCAAAAGGCCATACAAGCCTATACATCCACCTATGACATAGGCAAAGGAGGGGGTATGCACCTGACTCAAGCGCAGTGGAGAATGATTTCCGTGTTTCGCAAGGTTCTCCAGCCCTTCGAACTTGCCACACGTGAAGTCAGTTCAGACACTGCCAGCTTGAGTCAGGTCATTCCCCTCATCAGGCTTTTGCAGAAGCAGCTGGAGAAAGTGAAGAAGGAGCTAAGACGGAGCGATTCCGCTCGGCATGTGGGACTTGTGGATGAAGCCCTTCATTCGCTTTGCCAGGATTTCAGGGTGGTCAATCTGTTGAAATCAGACCACTACATTTTGGCCACCGTGCTCGATCCTAGGTTTAAAGCCTATGTGGTGTCGCTCTTTCCGGCCGACACAAGCCTGCAGAGTTGCAAAGACCTGCTGGTGAACACACTGTCAGCTGAAGCGGAACGTGAAACGTCAACGGCTCCTTCTTCATTTTCTCCCGCATCTGGGGCTGCCAGGAAAAAACTTAGGTATCCTAAGCAACCCGCTGGCAGTGTTGCAGGGCAGGCAGGACCAAGTTTGGACATCTGGTCCGGACTGAAGGACCTGGCAACAATTTCTGACATGTCTACTGTCACTGCATATGATACTGTCACCATTGACAGAATGGTGGAGGATTAGATCGGTGACAGCATCCAAGTAGGCATGTCAGACAGTCCATACCTGTACTGGCAGGAAAAAGAGGCAATTTGGAGGCCCCTGTACAAACTGGCTCTATTTTACCTGAGTTGCCCCCCCTCCAGTGTGTACTCCGAAAGAGTGTTTAGTGCAGCCGGGAACCTTGTCAGCGAAAGGCGTAGGAGGTTGCTTCCACAGAATGTGGAGAAGATGATGTTCATCAAAATGAATTATCAGCTCTTCCAGGGAGACCAGCCTCCAGAACGTACAGAGGGACCTGTGGTGGTGGATTCAAGTGGGGACGAGTTAATACTTTGTGAGGATGAGGATGTACACACTGAAGAGGGTGAGGAATCGGTGGATGAGGAGGATGAGGATGACATTTTGCCTCCGTAGAGCCAGTTTGTGCAGGGACACATTAATTGCCAGCTTGTTTTGTGGGGGCCCAGACGAACCAATCATTTCAGCCACAGTTGTGTGGCAGACCCTGGCGCTGAAATGATTGATTTGTTAAAGTGTGCATGTCCTGTTTATACAACATAAGGGTGGGTGGGAGGGCCCAAGGACAATTCCATCTTGCACCTCTTTTTTTTCTTTGCATTATGTACAGTTTAGGGCCTAGTTTTTCTAACTGCCATCCTGTCTGCCACTGCAGTGTCACTCCTAGATGGGTCACGTGTTTGTGCGCCCACTCGTGTCGCTTAGCATAGTCATCCAGCTACCTCGGTGCAACCTTTTGGACATAAAAACACTATTGTGAGGTGTGAGGTGTTCAGAATAGACTGGAAATGAGTGGAAATTAAGGTTATTGAGGTTAATAATAGCATAGGAGCAGAAAAACCTACAAATTCTGTGATTTTAGCTGTTTTTATGCTTTTTTTAAAAAAAATACAGATCCAAAACACAAAACCAAGAACCCAAAACATGGAAGGGTGGTTTTGGCAAAACCAATCCAGATCCAAAACACGAAGAAAGATCCAGATCCAAAACCAAAACACAAAACACGAAAAGTGGCCGGTGCACACCCCTAATATATATTACACACCGATGAATAGCGACACTCCGGAGTCTTAGCTCAGTTTAGTGAAACAACATTGTGGTTATTAGCATTAATGTTTCAGTGTGCGGCAACCCCTTCCTTAGGATACACAATCAATAGTGACATTACCAAATACATACAATTACATACCTTCCATCCAATGGTGTACCCGAACGCCTCTAGAGGCCGATGTAGCTCATCATCTGTATTAACCACTTCTGGTTGTGGGAACTCCAGGGACCCAGAAGTGATGTCTTCTGGCCCCAGTTGGTTGCTATAGGAGCACTGTAAACAAAGCAGTGCATAATTTTAAAAAAATGCATGTAAAAATGGAGACACAGTGCATGAATATAATGCAAACATTAAATGTGTAGTACCTTAGTTATAACTATAAATATAGAAAACTGTAAAACATTGTATATCAAAACTCTGTGAGTCCGTGTAAATGTGAAAAGACAATATCACCATCTAGTGGTCAATGTGAAGAAAGGCACTTATAAAAAAAACACATATACCTATTTAAAAGTATAGTGATGATCATATGTGCCAAAAATATATGTATAAAGTGTATTAGTGTAATGAATTTAATAATATTCAGTGATATTAAAAATCTTTACGAAAAGGCAATCCATATCATCAGTTACATAAAAATTAGTATGATGTATATATTTGGTCATATTCGCTTAACCATCATGTAGATGACTTAATCATATTGAGCTGATATACACCTCTCTTTAGAGCACCAGCTCCTATAAAAATTTATATAATCAGATAGCTACAACCAACACAAGATAGACCAATAGAGGAAACCAACATTATTGGTATTAAATAAACCTCTGCAGACTACATACAGAATTGTGCAACATATGCATTACCCAAATCATTATAAAAAACTTTGTTAAAATATTAAAAAAAGGCATTATAGAAAACAGCTAAGACCTAGAGAATCATTCAAGCCTCTGGGGTGCAAGGTGTCCAGATGATGTATCCATCTGGACTACAATTGTAGAAGTTGTTTGGAATAATTGCCCCCTCTTAAAGATATTAGGACATGGGGCCTGATTCAGACCCACTCGCGAGTGCTGAGCACTCGCAAGCTTGTCGATGGTGCCCTAGTGCGCATACGCACAATGGTGGGAGCTCCGTCATGCACATGCGCGAGACCCGCATGGCGACGGCCAGCCGTCGCTATGGGTCTCGCACCAAAGGGGACGTGCTGTCGATGGTGAGTGACAGCACACCCCCTCTGGTGGACGTGCCGGGGGCGCTGCTGCCCTGACGGAGGTGTTCCCATGGAAACACCTACCATCTGGGTCCGGCACCACTGACATCACTAGTGATGTCAGTGGTAGTGCTTTTGGCTCTGATAGAGCCAAAAGCACTCCTGGGCTTGCGTCAGCGAGACCCTACCTCAGGGTCTCATCACAAGCCCGATGGTCGCAATGGTCTTGACCATCGCGACCATCTTTTTGGCCACTCGCATAAGCTGTGGGTGGTCAACCACAGCTTTGCGAGCGGCCAGGAGGCCGCTCCAATTTTAGGTAGGAGGGCCCTGATTCAGAGCGAGTGCTCTGGTCAGAGCGTCCAGCTCTGAATCAGGCCCATGGTCCACTATCTGGTATCTAAGAGTGGCCATACTATATTTATGTTGGACAAAGTGGTGAACCACTGGCTGTTCACTATTTCTGCTATTTAATGCGGCCCTGATGGCCAACCTATGTTGGGCCATTCGTTCCTTGAACTGATGTTCAGTCTTGCCCACATAATGCAATCTGCATGGGCAAGAAGAATGTACACCACAAACTTTGAACTACAGGATAAACTCCATTTGATTGTACTGTACATTTCTTCCCTGTATAGGGGTGCATGATAGTATCCCCTGTGATCATGTAGTTACAGGTTGTACAGTCTAAACATTTATAACATTCTTGTTTCCATTGTAAAAAAGTAGGCCGATTGCTGGATGGGGATATTAATCCTGTTATGTCTGTCCTAACTACCCAGTCGTGCATAATGCAACTGTGAGTATAGCTGGACATAATTCTTGATTTTTTAAGCAAAGGTAGTTCTAAGTCTGTGGAAACCATAGGCCATAACTGCTTAGCCTTTCTGTTAGTGTATGTGCTGGTAGTGTTATACTGGTTGACTAACATAACCACCCCTTCTCTATTTTTTTGTTTAGAGGGTTGGAGTATATCCTCCCTATTACATACCAATGCTTTTATTTTGGCTTGCTATAATTCATGCAATGGATATCCTCTTTAGATAAATTTGTCCACCATTCCATTTAATTGTCTTTCTGTCTCATATTTTTTGTTATTTACTCTGCATACTTGGAAAAATTGTGAGTAGGGCAGAACGATGGTTGATTTTGGATGAAAACTATCATGCTTTAAAAGTTTGTTTCTCTCTGTAGGTTTTGTATGTAGAGATGTTATAATGTCATTATCCATAATCTCTATGCCGGTATCCAAAAAATAAATTTTAGTTGGTTGGATAGGACAAGATATTATGAGCTTCAATTAAAGTGTCAAATGCTTCCTCAGGCCCCCTCCAAAATATGAGGAGGTTGTCTATATATTGGTAATATAAATGTGTATATAGTTTGAAATTTGTATGTTGTCAAAAAATATACTTATTTCATCCTCCCACATATAGGAGTTGGCAAATAATGTGGCTACAGCCCAGCCCATTGCACAACCCGTTGTTTGTTGGTAAAATTGACCATTGAAAATAAAAATGTTATGCTCCAAAGTGAACTTTAAAAGTTCTAGGTAGAATTCTACATACGGACCAACAAAATTGCAATTACCGACAATCAATCTCTTAACAGCTTGTATACCTGCCTTGTGTGGTATACACGTATAAAAGCTTTATATGACTAATGTAATAAGGACAGTATCATCTGGTACCATTTTCATATTGTTTATATTCTCTAAGCAAGGTGCTGGAATTCTTGAGGTGAGAGAAGGTGTTTTGTATACGAGGCTGTAAATACACATCCAAGAATACTATGATGTTTTCACACAGAGACCCCCTGGCAGAGATGATAGGCTGACCAGGGGGGCTCTCTGCATTTTTCTGTATCTTGGGTATAGCATAAAAAGCAGGTACTCTAGGAAAATTATTAACCAATTTCTTATACATTTTGTTAGCAAGTCTACATGCATTGATAGCATCATAGGTTTATTATCTAATTTCACCTTAAAGGCACCTGTGGGGTCTCCCCCTAAAAGTCGGTATGTAGATTCGTCAGCCAGGAGGTGGTAACATTCAGATTTGTGGTCCCCAATGTCACATATAACAATTGAACCCCCCTTATCCTCTTCACAAATAATAATGTCACTTATTTTGCTTAGTGCCACAAGCGCTGTTTTCTCCTTTCTTGTTAAATTGTGATGTATCGGGCCTTTTTGTTCTTCTATTGTGGTCTTCAACATCCTAAAAAAGGTCTTGATTGAAGCATTGTTTGATGTCGGGTCAAATTTAGCTTTATTCCCCATTTTTTGGAGTTGTATAGGTAAGGGAGCTTGATTCCTTTCCACAGGGTTTTTTCCAAAGTGTTCTTTTAACCTTAGAGTTCTTTGTAACCTAAAGTTATCAACTTTCCATTGGAAATGATGTGGTGTGTGTGTAGGCATGAACGTTAACCCCTTACTAAGAACTGCGATTTCAGCCAAGGTCAATTCCTTAGTTGTTAGTTTGAGAATTATATATTCGGTTGCCCCTTGGGGGTCTGGCCTTCCACCTCATTTGGCCCCCCTCCTTGTAAATTTTCTACCTGGCCAGTTGTTCCTGCCCGAGTGCTGACCTTTAAAGGGATCTCCCTGGTGTATACAGGTTGGGCACTTCCAGGGGTATCTTCCGATACACTTGCTGGAGGTACTGGATTGCATTAGCTGATCTTTATGTTTTCTAAAGAATGAGGTTTCCATACGGCCTTTATTTGTTGACCCAGCAGTGTTCAACTAGGTGTTCAACCAGCTGCATACTCTGTGGCGTTCATAGTCCTTTTGGACCTTCTTTAGTTTTTCCACATTTCAATGTTTGCATTATATTTGTCTATTTCCTTGTTTCCGTTTTTACATGTATTTTCTTTACTTACGCACTGCTTTGTTTACAGTCCTCCTATAGCAACCGACTGGGGCCGGATGACGTCACTTCCGGGTACCGGGGGTTGCAGGAACCGGAAGCAGTTAATCTGGATGCTGGGCAATGTTGCTGTCGGAGGCTGCTTGAGGGCACTGGAGGGGTAAGGTATTTAAATGCATGTATTTGGTATTGTCACTATTGATTGTGTTTCCTCATGAAGGGGTTGCCGCACCCCGAAACATTGATGCTGATAAACACAATATTTCACTAAACAGAGCAAAGACTCCAGAGTTCTGCTATTCATTGGTACCTATATATTGGGGACGCATACTCCCAGAGGAGGGCACCCAGAGCAATGTAAAGGTCCCTAGGACCAAAGTTGTATTCGATGTTTGATAAATTTAGACAGAGAGGATAAAAAATTGTAGATTTGGAATGTGCCAGGTGCAAAGCACTGGCTATCCCCCCGGATGCATTGTTGTCTAGCAGTATTAGTAAAAATGAGAAATAGCCAATAGACATCTGGGTGAAAAAAAATTAACCATATGAGCACGATTATTAATCGTGAGGATAAGTCTCTGTGGCCCATCATTACTTCTGATAAGGAGCTAAAATTGTTACATAATACTTCTCATGTCTTGTTATAGAAGGGGTAAGAATCTCAAAGATTATGTAGTATGCAATGATATTTCACAACTTGGTAAAATTAGGAAAACAGCATTTCTGGGGAGCCCTAAATTAGGGTGTTTTAAATGCACCTATTGTACCACTTGTGGTTTTTTACAGATAGGGTCTGCATTCTTTCATCCATATACAGGTGTTAAATACAATATATGATATCATTTAACTTGTACTACTAACTTCATTGTTATGCCATCTCTTGCCCATGTTCTAAACTATACATTGGCAAAACTGAGTGTACATTAAGGATACGCATGGCACAACATCGGTCAGCAGTACGGTCAGCACTTGTTAGTGGGACCAGTGAGCAACCAGTGGCTAGGCATTTTGCCGAAGCCAAGAATAGTATAGCGGCCCTTAGGTACAGAATCATTGACCATGTACCCCCACTGATCAGAGGGGGTGATCGGGCTAAAAAGCTCCTTCAATGCAAGACAATTTGGATTATTAGATTGAACACTTTGTCCCCACGTTGTCTCAATGAGACGCTGGGGTTACAGTGTTTTGTCTATAGAACATTGGTGCATTTATTATTCTCTGTGACGATTCTCTATTGTAACCACAGGGGTTTGCAGATTTGGGATTTGTCATGGTTCTGTTTTTTGGTACTTCATATGCAATGTGCCTGCCGTGGTTTATGTGACCGGGGCTGATCTTACATGTGGGTTCAATAATCATTGATGTGAGCTATTATTTATGATGCTTTTGTTACAGTTTAACACTGCATTAGTGTACAACAATATGTTTTTAATTACTTAATGTTTGTTTATTTATATTAGGATCTCACTAGGTGAGCACTACTTACTGTTTGTTTATCAGTCTCATATTGTTTGACCTCTTCTTTTACACTGTACATCACTGTTTTAAGCTATAACTGTATAGTGTCACCTATGAGTGATTCCACATCTATCAATTCACAGTGTTCATGTTATTTATCATTACACTATGGGCCATATTCAATATGGTAGCGAAAAGTCCATGCTGGACTTTTCACTCTACATCAGAGGTTAGAGTGGGGATAAAGTATTGGACACGTGCCCACTTATCCCAGTATTCAATTTAAAAGGAATGAAAACGGGACCCAGTGAAACTTGGATCTGCAAAAAAAATGTGAATTTTCATGAAATGTGCCTGGGACCTCCCTACAGATGTCCATACATGGGGGATCACTATGGTTACCCCCATTTTTGCCTGCTGAAGGAAGTCGGGGTTTGTAATAGGCACAGAAGGTGCATATTTGTGGCTATTAAGAAGTGGTGAGGAATACTTATTTCCCCCCCCAAAAAAAATCTATAAAATTTGGGGTACATGAAAATGGGGGTAAGCATATTTTTAAGTCCCTAAAGTGCATTTTGAAAATTCTTCAAAAATGCAACTGCCGCTACCTCCCTCATTCTTATAAACACCTGCTGCATACTTGGAAACCCCCTCTGAATTAATTTTGTTATTTAAAAATGTGTTCCCCATATTTTTTTTTTGTATCAAGCTTAGGTGAATGAAAAAGTGGAGAATTGCCCAAAACAACCAATCAGCAGTTAAATATCTAGCAACAGTCTTTGAAATGACAGTTAAAAGCTGATCGGTGGCTTTGGGAAACCACTCTCCAAGGCTTAAAACATTTTCCCCTGGCTATTGGAATTAACAAAGTAGGAGCAATTGTAACTGTCTGTCACCTGGCTAAAGCTTAAGCAACAGAAGTTTGTAACAGTTTTACTTTTTTTAGACACAAATTAAATTCTGACAAAGGCATATTATTTGGCCCACTGGGAGAATGCAGTGATAGGGATCCACACTTAGAGGTGATGCCAGCCTCCAGAAGGGGAGTGGCCAGCCTAAACAGAGGTTTGTCTAACAAATAGAATGGGTATGGTCAGGGCCCTTTAAAAAATAAAATAAATATATATATATACATTATATGCTGTATAATGTAACATACAGTGCATCCGGAAAGTTTTTACAGTGCTTCACTTTTTCCACAATTTGTTATGTTGCAGCCTAATTCCAAAATGGAATAAATTCATTTTTTGTCCTCAAAATTCTACACACACTTCCCCATAATAACAATGTGTAAAGTTTGACATTTTTGCAAATTCAATAAAAAAAAACTAAGAAATCACATGTAAATAAGAATTCACAACCTTTGCTCAATACTTTGTTGATGCACATTTGCCAGCAATTACAGCCTCAAGTCTTTTTGAATATGATGCCACAAGCTTGGCATACCTATCTTTGGGCAGTTTCGCCCATTCCTCTTTGCAGCACCTGTCAAGCTCCATCAGGTTGGATGAGAATCGTTGGTGCACAGCCATTTTCAGATCTCTCCAGAGATATTCAATCGGATTCAAGTCTGGGCTCTGGCTGGGTCACTCAAGGACATTCAAAGAGTTGTCATGAAGCCAATACTTTGAAATCTTGACTGTGTGCTTAGGGTCGTTGTCCTGTTGAAAGATGAACAGTCACCCCAGTATGATGTCAAGAGCGCTCTGGAGCAGGTTTTTATCCAGAATGTCTCTGTACATTGCTACATTCATCTTTTCCTCTATCATGACTAGTCACCCAGTTCCTGCCTCTGAAAAACATCCCCACAGTATGATGCTGCCACCACCATGCTTCACTGTACGGATGGCATTGGCCTGTTGATGAGTGGTGCCTAGTTTCCTCCAAACATAACGGCTGGATGCCAAAGAGTTCAATCTTTGTCTCATCAGACCAGAGAATTTGCTTCTCATGATCTGAGAGTCCTTTAGGCAGGCTGTCATGTACTTTTTACTAAGGAGTGGATTTTGTCTGGCCACTGTACCATACAGGCCTGATTGGTGCATTGCTTCAGAGATGGCTGTCCTTCTGGAAAGTTATCCTCTCTTCATAGAGGAATGCTGTAGCTCTGACAGAGTGACCATCAGGTTCTTGGTCACCTCCCTGACTAGGGTCCTTCTCCCACAATTGCTCAGTTTAGATGGGCAGCCAACTCTAGGAACAGTCCTTGTGGTTCCGAATTTCTAACATTTATGGATGATGAAGGACACTGTGCTCATTTGGGACCTTCAAAGCAGCAGATATTTTTCTAAACCCTTCCCCAGATTTGTGCCATGAGACAATCCTGTCTTAGTGGTCTACAGAAAATTCCTTGGACTTCATGCTTGGTTTGTGCTCTGATATGCACTGTCAAGTGTTTGACCTTATACTGTATAGACAGGTTTATGCCTTTCAAAAACATGTCCAAACAACTAAACTTACCACAGGTGGACTCCAATTAAGCTGTAGGATGATCAGTGGAAACAAGATGCACCTGAAATAATTTTTGAGCATCATGGCAAAGGCTGTGTATACTTATGTACAAGTGATGTCTTAGTTTGTTTTTTTTTAATTAAATTTGCATAAATCTCAAAAAAAAATTTACACGTCGTTATTATGTGGTATCGTGTGTAGAAATTTGAGGACAAAAATGAATTTATTCCATTTTAGAACAAGGCTGTAACAAAACAAACAGTTTCCTTCAACTCCCCGGAGTTCCCTGGCATTCCCTGCCGTATAATTTCATGCTAACTTCACACATGATTTACACACGATCCGTCGTACGATCACGAGTCACTATACCTCGGATTGTAATGTGATTGATCGTGTACCACACAGAAACATGCAATCATACGCCTGAACTTAAATAGAGGGCTGTGCTTCACTTGGGGGCTGCTGGGATTGACTGGGGGGTATAAATAGCTCTCCTCCACTCGCTGTTTGCACTGGACTTGGCAGGAAATTGTCAATCAAATGACGCTGCTTGTACGTTTTGATGCACGATGCATTGCATGCTGATATAAACGGCACGCTGAGCATACGAACATGACAGATAAGATGGACTGCACATCTGATCACACAATATGTTTTTATAACTGTGGGAGCACGCATCGTATCGTATCCTACCTAAAAAAACCACACGATTTCCACACTGTTCATTGTATGGTGCGTCGAAAATCCGGTAATCGCCCCGAAATCGCGTAGGTGTATGGCCAGCTTTAGACATCGAAACACGATTATGATAAAACTGCATTAAATGCGGCATTCAGCCCTTGAGCATTGGAAAGAGGATTAACCTTTAATATATTGAACATGACAGAGAGATACCAATGGAAACATTCTGTAATATAGCAATCACAATGACAAATATTTTGTTACAGTGTAAATATAGACTTGCCTGTTCACAAAACATTTTCAGAGCCCCATCAACAATCTGTAACTTTTCCTAGAACATAAGCAAAATGTAAAATATCAAATATAAAGCAAAATTCCTTGCAAAGTCTAAAGGTGCATACACACACAACGATTTTTTGAATGATTATCGTTAACGATATCATTTATCATTCAATCGTTGAAAAAACATTCACTTTCTGAGTTAAAATGATGAATGATTATCGTTCATGCGCGTTCACGTTTGTAGTTTGTAGTTCAGTCAGACTAACCATCCGAACGATTTCCATCAAGGGAATATGCAAAAATTGTTTATAGTTCAAAAAAAATCATTCAGTACACTCTTAAAGCTGGCCATCCACCCTACAATTTTCTATCAGATATCTGTCCAATCTGGCTAGTTGGAATGAAAACCTGGTAATATATGGGAGCAAATGACAATTGTCCATTTGCTCACAAACACTGGAAAATACCCAAAAATGGTTGTTCAGACAAATTGGTTGAAACACACAAATGCAACCAATATGAATTTTTTTTTTTCCTTCTTTCAGTGTTTAAAACCATATAATCGACTGTCATTTGCTCCCATACATTACCAGGTTTTCATTCCAACCAGCCAGATTGGACAGATATCTGACAGAAAATTGTATAGTGGATGCCCAGGTTAAAAAATCTGACAGAAAATTGTTCATAAAATTGTTGGTAACAAAATCATTGTGTGTGTATGCAGCTTAAGGGCCAAATGTAATAGGGTGTGCGGGGTTCTGTAACTGTAGAGATTTGGACAAGTTAGCCATGAATGTAAAGTGGCAATAACCAGGTTATGTGTGTGCATACAGTATTTGTCCTATCTGAAGAAAACATGTGTGTTTTTTTTTGTGTAGTTACACAAGCTGGATCAGAACTTAATGTGATATGTAGTGATGTCTACAGCTATTCTCTGGTATATGGAAAGCTGAATAAAGGGTTTTACTGAGAGATAATACGGAATTGAGAGCAAATTTGGAAATCTTGATTGCACAGCTGAATGGAGCTGTCAGTGATCAGTATTCTCCCACAGGAAGGTATTTGGAAATTTAATAACTTGCACTTGTTTTTAAGCAACTTTTGTACAAGCTCTAAACAGATGTTTTTTTATGTGTCACAATAATATTAGGAATGATACAGGTCTTATATAACATCATCAAGAGTGACATTTTGCAGCAATAGCTTTAATTTCCAGTATGTAACATTGTCTAACTGTTTTTGCTATATTAAAAACTTTTTCTGTACGTTATATTTACTATTTTTTAATTGTTGCTTTTATTATTTTTACCACTTCCTTCATGACTGAAGAATGAACGTGAGTGGCAATAACTTTCTAAAATGAGATTTAAACTTTGTAGATAAACTGTGACAAGTCCTGTTTAAGAATCCTTAGAAGGCAACATTTATTATATATTTTAAAACCTAAAGCTGCATACACACACAATGATTGAGTTAATGAACAATTTTAATAACGATTTTCTACCTTGAAAAAATGAACTAAAATCGTTTACTAAAGTTGTTCATTTACTATGTTCATTTAAATGTAATGAACGATTTTTATGAACTACAAACGATTTTTGAATATTAACTTAATGAAAATCGTTGAGTTGACAAGTCTGACTGAACTACAAACTACAAACGTGAACGCGCATGAACAATAATCATTCATCGTTTGACTCAGAAAGTGAATGATTTTTACAAACGATTATCATTAAACGATATCGTTTAACGATAATCATTCAAAAAATCGTTGTGTGTGTATGCACCTTTAACATTTATAGTTGATACCCTTATCCAAATAAGAAAATGTATGGTGGCTCACTCAGGCATCCACATGTATAATTATAATAGCAACACATTGTACTGTTTAAAACATTTTAAAGATGAACTCTTTAAAGCAAAATATCAAGATAAAATAGATCATTTATGAAACTCCAAAAGTACAGATCTGCCATATAGTACATACATGTTACACACATGTTACACACATGATTTGTTCTGCATGCATACATCTAGTTTTTGCTTTTGAAAAATGGCTCTGCCTTGATGCTTTGTACTATTATTTGTAGGATTGAAACTCAGATGTGAATGCATGTGCCAGAGAAAGTAATATAATCCCATTAAAGTAATTTCAACAATCGCTTTTAGACCATAGAATAATTAATAGCAATATTTTTGAAATAATGTAGCATGATCAAGAACAACCATGCAGCATGTCAGCTCAACCATTCACTATTGCTCCACAGTACAACAAACCCACTGTGTCACTGTATTACACCATTAATAAAGAAATACTGTATGATTCATCTATATAAGCTGGGAAAAATCATGTATTCTTTTAGCTATCTACTAACTAGGAATAACCCCTCCAAACATATTCCATAGACAAAAAAACCTTATGGTTACACATGTCCCATTAAGGCTGCTTAGACATGATCTGAAAAATACACAAAACCTATTGAAGTTCTGCCACTCAATCTCAAAAAAGCAATGAAATTATGATCATTAAGGTTGATGCCTTAAAGGACATGTTCCTTGCATATGTGTATTCCAATGAGCACACAATTCTGTGAATTGGCAGCTCCACCATTTTGTGAGTGACAGCAATCTCACTCTGTGAGAGTGCTGAATCTGCAGTTTACCACATGGTGTCATGGCATACCATATCTGTATTACGCAAGGAACACATCCATTAAGGCATTAGCCTTAATTATCATAATTTCATTGCTTTTCGGAGTTTGAGTGGCAGAAATTCAATAGGTTTAAGTGAATTTTTAAGATCATGTCTAAGCAACCTCAATTGCACATGTGAAACCGTAAGGTTTTTTTGTCTGTGGCATTTCATAGCTTTAAAATGTATTAACCATCATGGTTTTGATTAGCAAACCAGGCCACCTGCAGGGCAGAAGGACCACAACTAAGTACACTAACACAGGTGGAGGAGCAGACAGCACACAGGAGGTGTTTTAAGGGTGCTGAGGGAGACACGGCTATGGGGACAGGCTTCAGGTGTGTGTGTGGAAGTGTCTCGCAGTGGGGGTATGCAGCAGTGGCAAGAAACAGGGCCATGCACAGAAGCATCAGCAGGCGATAGAGGGACTCACTGGTGCTGGGCATGCACCTAAGAAAATCAAATCACTAAGACACAGATGCATGGACGTATCAGCGATATCCATACATGCATTGTTTTAAAAAAATGAATGTAAAATATAAAAAAAAGATGTGCCCACACAGCACAGCCAGCATCAAGCTTTAGAGCCCCAGTGCTAGTTGTGCTAAACACAGGGGACAAATGACGCAGGGGTTCCCTATATAAAGCACAACCAGCACAAGGCTAATCAGAACCGGTCCTGGTTACCAAAATACAGGGGACAAATGACGTAGGGGTCCCCTAAAAAAACCGAATTCTCCCATAGAGGAATCCAATGGGAGGGGGCATGGTGTTTAAGGGGCTACACCGCAAAAGTTGTTGGAGGTACGGAGCTGAAATTTGACATTGGCTGGTAGAATTGTCGCTCAGTGCTGCTTGCCAAATTTCAGGGCAAAAACATAACAAATGAGGACTTAGGAGTAATCTAAATTTCCAACTGTCAGTTTTTATGACATTCTCAATTAGGACCACTTTTCTGCTGTTCTCTATGGTGGATTTTTGGGAAGGCATAACTCAGGGGTGGGGGCGAATTTAGACTTTGGGATTGTTTTATTAGGTAACTATTGTTCAACATTAGGTGCTTTTGGGGTTTAGGTTATTGAGAAAGTTACAGTTTTTAAACTATTACCTCACAAATCTGCCACTATAGAGATAGGTAGTTTCAACTTGATGCATAGCCTCAGTAAGAGTGTCTATAAGGTACTTACTGTGGCTTCAGTTGGGTGCACCAATATGGCAGGTCAGTGCGGTTGGTATCGGCAGTTGGGCTCAGGGGAAGCAAGCAGCAGTAAGTTACGGCAGGAACCCAGGGGGGCAGCAGGCTTTAGCTGTGGCTGGGGCCCGAGGGCATTAGTGGTGGTGGTGGTGCAGGCGGAAGGACCCAGGGGAGGTAGCAGCAGACAGATGGAGGCTCGGGTCTGAAAGATCCATGATACCTGCATCTGTGTATAAATAAACACAGAAACATGGATGGGATCAGTATGACCCATCTATGCTTCTGTGATTAAAAAGTAACACTGTGTAAAAAAAATGGCATAGCCCTACCCCTCAAATGACAACCAGCTCCGGGCTTTGGAGCCCCAGTACTGGTTGTGCTAAATACAGGGGACAAACAATGCAGGGGTTCCCTATATAAAGCACAACCAGCACCAGGCTAATCAGAGCCAGTCCTGGTTACCAAAATATAGGGGACAAACAATGTAGAGGTCCCCTAAATCAACCTGGAATTCACCCATAGAGGAATTCAGAGGGAGGGGGCATGGTGTTTAAGGGGCTACACCGCAAAAGCTGTTGGAAGTATGGAGCTGAAATTTGGCAGCAGCAGGTAGAATTGTCGCTCGGTACTGCTTGCCAAATTTCAATGCAAAAGAATAAAAAATGAGGACTTAGGAGTAATCTAAATTTCCAACTGTCAGTTTTTTCTGACATTCTCAATTAGGACCACTTTTCTGCTGTTCTCTATGATGGATTTTTGGGAAGGCATAGCTCAGGGTAGGGGGCGAATTTAGACTTTGGATTTGTTTTATTAGGCAACTATTGTTCAACGGTAAGTGCTTTTGGGGTTTATGTAATTGAGAAAGTTAGTTTTAAAACTATTACCTCACAAATCCGCCACGATAGAGATAGGAAGTTTCAACTTGATGCGCAGCCTCAATAAGAGTGTCTATCAGGTACTTACTGTGGCTTTGCTTGGGTGCACCAAGATGGCAGGTCAGTGTGGTCGGTATCGATGGATGGGCTTGGGGGAAGCAAGCAGCCATAAGTTACGGCAGGAACCCAGGGGGGCTGTAGGCTTTAGCTGTGGCTGTGACCCAGGGGCCTTAGTGGCAGAGGTGGTGCAGGCACAAGGATCTGGGGGAGGTAGCAGTAGACAGATGCAGGCTTGGACATACAAAGAAATGGGATAGACACATCTCCCCAGCACAATCGCATGAAATATAATTATAACATTCCAAACCACACTAGAAAGGTAAGTGCTAATAAAATAAAATCCTTTTATGATAGCCATCAATGAACAAGGAAGGGGTTATTGATTCAATCATTTTCAGTAGTCAATCAATATATACCCCCCAAAAAGAAAAAAGGGTATATATAGTGTAACACGGTTTTTAACAGAATTAAACATAATACAAACAACAAAGAATTGCATGGACTTCTGAATCCCCTAATAGCTGAATAGGTAACAATTACCAAATCTCAGAAAGAACTGATACCAAACAGTTCCTTAGGAGCAGTAAATGGTTAATTCACCAACAGGTATCCAGGATCCACAGCCGGCCGGGATTCCTTTTCAATGGATCTGTCACCATATTCAATCAGCGGGGTCCTCCATCCATAAACACCAACGCCTTTCTACCCTTTTACTAGGGTCTTTTTCAAGGTGTAGCAGCAAGCAGAATGATTAGACTGCTTAAAATCATCCTATATATACACAAACTAACCTATCATACCGACACTAGCACAGCTGATTCCTATACACAAATCGACTACAAGTCCCATGAACCCCTGCTGTGCTAGACCTTTCAGTGTAGAACCAATCCTTGCCTCCTACGTCAAAATGGAAACCTCCACAATCACTCCATTTATCTGGATTGGCTCCGTCACTCATTCGTTCCATTGTTATGGGAACCATCTCCTTGATGCCCTGGACGCTAACACTTTGTATAATGCGGAACGTCACTTCCGGGTAGTTGCCGAAGTAACCAGGGGCTTTTTTTACAATCAAGCCCTGTGTCTCCACGTAGTTAGTTCTTAAATAACAGATATAGGGCCTCATTCAGACCCACTCGCGAGCGGCTGTCCGCTCGCAAGTGGGTCGATGGTATGCACTGCGCATGCGCACAACGGAGGGAGCTCAGTCGTGCGCATGCGCGAGATGCGACGAGCGAAGGACTTTCCTTCGCTCGTAGTGTCTGATCAAAGGGGGCGTGCTGTTGATGTTGATTGACAGCATGCCCCCTTTGGTGGGCGTGCCGGGGACGAGTTATGTCAGTGGGAGTGATTTTGGCTCTGATAGAGCCAAAATCACTCCTGGCCTTGCGGTTGAGAAACTCAACCGCAGGCTTCTGCTCACAGGGGCGATGGTCGCGATGGTCAAGACCATCGCGACCATCACCCTGCACGCTCGTATATGCTGTGGGTGGTGACCCACAGCTATACGAGCATCCAGGAGGACGCTCCATATTTATGGAGGTGGGCCCTGATTCAAAGCGAGCGCTCTGGTCAGAGCGTCCGGCTCTGAATCAGGGCCATAGTCCAGTAATTCATCATAATGGAGTTCTGTGCACTTCAGTATCAATTTTTAGGTCCTGTTTTTATTGTGCGTAATTGATATTGTTCCCTTCTTTTAATTGTAGTGATCTAAGTCTATTTTCTATGCCCTACATCATATAATGAAAAAGGGATGCCTCAAATATACACAAAACTCCATTTCCACTTACCTTTCTAGTGTGGTTTGGAATGTTATAATTATATATCATGTGATTGTGCTGGTGAGCTGTGTCTATCCCATTTCTTTGTATATTCTGTTTGGTGAAGGTTAGGAAGAACTACTTTAGACACTGATTATCCTAGCTGCTTCCATCACTTTCAGCGCACTCTAGTTCTTCAAAATTTATATATATAGATGAAGGCTTGGATCTGAAAGATCCATGATACCCGGATCTGTGTATAAATAAACTCAGAACATGGATGGGGTCAGTGAGACCCATGTATGCTTCTGTGATTAAAGAGAAACACTGTGTAAAAAAATGGCATAGTCCTACCCCCCAAATGACAACCAGCTCTGGGCTTTGTAGCCCCATTTCTGGTTGTGCTCAATACAGGGGACTAACAACATAGGGATCCCCAATATGAAAACAACCAGTACCATGCTTTTCAGAACCAGTCTTGGATTCCAAAATAAGGGGAACAAATTACATAGGGGCCCCCAGTGTAAAGTGCAACCAGCACTGGGCTCTGAGCAAGTATTGGCTCTTTAAATACAGGGGGAAAAATGCATAGGGCCCCCTTGTATTTCCCAGAACCAGCACCGGACCCTTTCTAGCAAGGGGGTGATGTCACAGCTAGCGGAACCCCCCAGCCAAAGAATCACCCCTGACTGCTAGTTAGCCCAGGTTGGTGATCCCTGGAGAGTTGGGAACCCTCCCAAAAAAGGGTTCCACCCTCTCCGGGGCAGCCCAGGTCAAGGTTGATAACCCGGGGCTATCCCCAGTACCCCTGGGCAGTGGGTGCTGGGTTTATTGTGTTGTGTGTGCATATTACAATATAAATATTGTCTTTTGCAGTAGTGCCACTGGTCGTAGCAGGTATCCCCACATACTGTCACTTGGAGAACCGCAAGTACCAGCAGGCGGGGCATTAAAAGCCTTCTGGTACCTATAGTACCCCTGCAAAAGAAATATTACAATAAAACAGACACTGTTTTTTTAAAAAAAATATTTAGTAGGATCTTCACCTGGGGGATGGCAGCCTTTAAGCTCTTTTACATGGCAGCTGCTTCCCCCAGGACTTCTATGGCATCTTCACCTGGAGGGCGACGGCCCTTACGCTCTTTTACCTGGCCATCGCCCATCCAGACTTAGCATCTTCTGTCTTTGACAGTTTTCTGCTGCCTCCCCACCACCGACTGACTTCATGGTACCTCGTGCTGTCTCTATTTATGCCAGCTGAAGGGGCAGGGCAATGACATAGCGAGCCGTGATTGGCTCACGACGGCCATCTTTAAATTTAAAAAATGGCGCTGAGGCTGAGAGGCTCGCCTCTCTCAGCCAATGAGCACTCCACACCAGGGTTTCTGATGGTCTTTTCAGTTGTACTACATGTATTATTCATTTGTTCATTTAATTGTTTTTTTGCTTTTTTTGTTTTCTTCTCTTCTTTCTATTGAAATGTGAAACGCACAACAAAAGATTACATGATTAAAAATAAAACCTGAACATTTCATTTTCTCAAATTAGATGAAAGTTAGGGATTTCATTCAAAGTTGTCCCCTACCATATTCTAATTTATTTATCCCTTACAATTTTGCCAATGACTTAATGACCACAATGTGCAGGTTATTTAAGTGGATAATCTACTATCTTGTGAGGTGTCTCTGGGTATTGTAGCAGGGCCTCATGTAGAGTTAGGAGTAAATTCAGTTAGAAGAGCACTGTTGCACCATGGCAAAACCATGCTGCTCTGAAGGGGGCAAATGTAAAATGAGCCATCTGATGTGAAGTTGAGTCAAGAAAGCATAATTATACCCCTTTTACACAAGAGCTAAAACCCGGGTAATTGCAGGGTTAACCCGGGTAGCTCCTTGGTGTAAAAAAGGAGAGGGTTGGATCGCTGAGTCGAGTGACCCGGCAATCCAACCCAGGTATCTAGCAGGGTTTAACATGGGAGTAAAATGTGAAGCCCTGCAGTGTGAATGGCGTGCTCCGGGTCACGATGATCTGGAACGCACCGCATGCCAGCCGATTAGTCCGGCTTTAGTGGCGCTCGGAGATGATGTCATCTCCAAGCATACACTTCAATGCTGGAAAATTCAGGTCTATGCAGACCCTGCTCCGGTGTGAACTGCGCCGACTCATAAATCTCCTCGGTTGGCGCCAGGGAAATTCTGGGTCTGATCTGGATTGTTCCAACTCCGGGTAAGACCTGGAATTTCAGTGTAAAAGCAGTATTACTAGACTCTAGATTGCAGGGTAAAAATAAATCTGCCCAGTATAAGGGCTTGATTCGATTGATTGCAATTTAAATAGCGCCAGGAGAAAGCTCCCTGGACTATTCAATTCTGTGTGCTGTTAGGTCAGGGAATGCCCATTCTTCCATCCCTCATGCCTTAAACAGGGTGTTTAGGCACGAGAAAGGGCATTCTCCAACTAAACTTCCCGGCGTGATGCCGTTTCCGCCACACTAAGGGCAGAAAACAGCATTGCACCTGTACTTTTGTTGGATTTCTGCTCACATCCCTGGAGGTCTCTCCCAGCGCAATTTAATTTGTGATCAATTGAATTGAGCCCTTAGTGTGCTATATGATAACACAGGCAGCATTGATCCTGCAACCAAAAAAAAATAATTACCATTTCTTCCAACATATTTTATTCAAGATCAGAATTATAGCATTTTGTTGTATTTGTTGTAAACTCAAAATGAAGCACTCATTATCATGATGCAACACATTCTACTGCATCTGTAAAACAAATATGTTCTGAGTGTATATTCCTCTTCAAAATTTAGTCCTATAGCAAAATGAAAGGATCATGTTTACTTCACATAGGGGGTGATTTAGCAGAGGATGTAATAGCTATCACATCTGCTAACACAGAGATAGCTGTAATATGGTAATGCAGCAGGAGACATCATGCCTTCTGCTTACATTACTGATCAGAGCTGTGTCCAAGGATGCATCATCGGATAATTTGGCTGGCTGAGTGACCCAGCCAATAGAGATCCTGACTTCTTCCCAACCCCCATTAGCAACCACATGCCTACATTTTGGGAAACAGAGGCTGTCGCCTCCTCTTCCCCACCCAGAAGATGCAGCAGCCTATTAATCACTGACAGTCTGCTGCCGCTGTGAGTGCAATCACACAGGACCGGTATTGCCATGTACAGTATGGGTCAGGCACCTGCGCAGATTCCAAACCATCAGGAATCTGCTTTCAGCAATGCACTTATGTCTACTGCTCATTCAGGGCCGTAGTCCTAAATACTATCAATACTTTTCTGGACAGAACAAATATTTCAGAATTTGTATATTATAATATTTTTGAATTCCATTGATTTCTATAATATATAGGAGATGGGAAGTAAGTTGATGTAGCAGCATAATCACGGATGCGGGGGGAGTTGGATATGCTGGCGGCACATGCGCGGACATCCTCTTACTGTATTTTTCTACAAAATATCACTGAGAAGTATGTGGTGGGCATTCACAGGGACAGAGCTTTACTAACATATATCATGATATCACTGTGCATGTGTATTTGATATATACAAACTTACGATTGCAGTTTCTGAACCCAACAAAATCTTAAGGTCACGACAAGCAAAATTTTCCTGTGAAATTATAAGAATTAACAAGATGTGAATAATGTACTTTCATAATAAATATCATTACATATTTGTATTACTCTAAATTTCTTTCTGAAAATGTCTCAATTGTATTAAGATTTTCCAGCAAAATATGCTGCATCCCAGAACCATGCTTCACTTTTATTTTCTTATAAGACATACACATGCTTAGAGGCAGACTGAATAAAACTTTTAGTTGCTTAGGTTTTCTCCCTTACATGTGAGTAGTTCTGCTTCTATATATATTCACATGATAAACATGTAATTATTTCCACGTATAAATGAAGAGGCTTTTTTGTCAGCCAGGTTTTATTTCTAACTCTCACTCTCTCAAATTCTGTGTCCTCTATTATGTTATTACCTAGCAGATTCACAGATAACACAAGGCAAGCACCATGCAGCACATCTATACATGCGTAATGTCACCTACTCATAGGTCTAATCACACATAGCTACACATCTGTACTGAGTATTATAATGGTCCTTCTGCACTTCTGTTGTGTGATATTTGCTGTTTTAAAGGTGGAACTTACTCTGTCTTGTACATGACACCACTGGGTTTGCTCTACTGTCTCATGTGGCCTTAGCCTTCATTGTAAACTTTTCAGTTTTGATTCTAATATGTGGATAATTTCACACTGATTTATGTTTAATTTGCAGTAGGTCTATTTCAATTTAAATATATTGTTATTTCCTTTAATGAGATATATTTGTTGTACAGCTCAATGGGGAAGATTGATTTTCCCTGTTTGTCACAGGAAATAATGTGGCATCACAATGATTACAGCAATAATTAATTTCCTATGTGTCAGGAAGCTACAATCGGGAAGCCGGCTGCCTTAATACCGACAGACGGCTTCCCTACTATCATATCCTGGCAAGGGTGAAATGCCGGGCATCTAGATCTAGACACCTGACATTTCCCTGATGCCGGGAGACCGGCGCCCGGCATCCCGATCGAAGGGATGCCGGGTGCTGCAAGTGGACAGCCACGGGGGGGAGGGTTAGGTTTAGGGCACCCGAGGGGGACTTTGGGTTAGGCACCCCCCTGGGAGGGTTAGGGTTAGGGTTAGGCACCCCCCGAGGGACTTAGGTTTAGGCGGCGGGGAAGGGGGGGTTAGGGTTAGGCACTTAGAGTGGGGGTTAGGCACTTGGGGGTGAGGTTAGGGTTAGGCACCCATAAGGAGGGTTAGGGGGTTAGGTTAGGTTAGGTTAGACAATACTTACCTTAGCAACAAAATTGTCTGTGTGACCCCAAACTTTTGAACGGTAGTGTACAGTGTCGGACTGGAAGAAGAAGGGCCCACCGGAGGAACGCAGTTTTAGGGGCCCATGCTTAAGGGGAGTTGTCTTCCACCAGTGGGGGTGAGGCCAGCAACCACAGATTAATGTCTCACCATTAGACAAATCTTGGTGCAGTTTCTATTGAAGGGAACCAAGACCCCATATTGATCAGTGGTCCTGCTTCACCACATGACTGACCATCTACTAGTAGTGACAATCTATAATTTGAGGTCTGAAACCTGACATCTAGAGGAAGGGGGTGTGCCCATATGCAGTGGGGTCCACCGGGGATTTCCCCTGTACCCCTGTGGGCCAGTCCAACCCTTGTAGTGTAAATATATATTCTGCCATCATGCTGCAATAATAACAGTTTGGAATTTATGTGTTGAAAAACAAAATTAAATATTCAACTGATATTAAAGGCAAAACTAATTAGTGTATTCTGTGCAATGTACCAAAATAATAAACTGTGATCTAGGAAACAAAAAACTTTAAAATGAGCGCTTGAAAATGTAAGTGTGTAGATTGTGTATTAGCGCAATACCTGTAAAAATAGAAGATTAACAATTTGAATGTTTAAGCCTTTTGCACATGTGGACAGTCCATAAATAAGCAATTATTGGGTTCCTAGATATGCTAGTTGAATGAAGAGTTAGGTTTAGCTGCTGGTTGGCCTAACTGACTCACCCTGTCACTGCATACCGTTCGCTAGCATAGTGATCGCTGTTTTTGGCTGGTCCCCTTGTGTTGCTTGAGAGATCCGTCTGTATTTGCACTCCATGTTTGGGCGCTCGCTGCGCTTGCTGTGTTGTCGCTCGCTGGTGGTTTTTTAGTGCACTGACAACACGCTACGTTTCCTGCACTATAATGGTGCAGTTGTGCCCAGATAGACGAAACAGAACTATTCATTCAACTGGCATATCTAGGAACCAAATAACTGCTTTTTTATGGACAGTCCACATGTTCAGAAGAGGATTAAACATTCAAATTGTTTCAATATTCTATTTTTACAGGTATTGCGCTAATACAAAATTTACACACTTACATTTTCAAATACTCATTTTAAAGTATTTTGTTTCAGATATGTTAATTGAGTGAGCTGCTCAACATTATACTTCATTCAGTAGCGCATAACTTATTATTTTTCTTATGATTTAGGAAAAGTATTGGATGCTTTATAAGAAACAACAACACTATTAGGAACATTTGCATATGGGAAAATGCATCTCCTACTGATAAATATCAGAATATTAGAAGACATCAAAGAATATTGTGCCTCAAACAAAGAACCAGGATGCAGATCAAGTGCTTGTATAAAAGGAACAGAACCCCAAGCTGACTTGTACTGTACCCGTATGGATGCATATTCTTTGTGATCTACCCTAAATGCTATATTTAATAATCAGTGACATATCAGAAAGGGAATATTACATTAAAAACCTGGTGTGTGTTACATGCAACATAACATGTAATAATATTGCCACGTAAATTCCACGGACAAAACCATAACAAAAGACCGGCAGCTTTGAAATAACACCATTTAAACTATAGCTTCATTTTTAACTGACCCTCTGTAATACCACTTTCAGACATATGACCCAGGAATTCCCTGCTCAGACCCGGGTGTTTCACCTCAGCAAAAACCCGGGTTTTTGCTTGAGAACCCTTTCACACTATACCTGAGACCCGGGAAAATCCAGGGTTGGATAAGTTCACACTAAACCTGGATCTGCCCTGGAATTTAGTGTGGATTTAAAGGGGATACATATTTTTTTTGTTCACAGAAATGATATAATATAAAAATTTGCATTTTTAGAGTAAATACCACAAAGTTTGTTAATTTCCAATGTTTTTATATTGAAAACCAATAAATGTTTACATTACAATATAAGAAAATTATGACTATAGCCTTTAGAAAGTTGTGGCCTATATAAAGACAACATTTTCACATAAAGAAGTTAAGCAAAAATAATACAAACTTAAATGTGTTTGCTCCCCAGTCATGTGGTCTGGGTGACTGCAGTTGATGTCATCAGCAGGTGCATGGAACAGCTAATGAGAAGGTTTTCTAAAATTCAGGTCTAAAAACCTGGGTTGGATGCATTCACACTAGAGGCTACCTGGGTTGCACCTGGGAAAAACTCTGGTAAAAAGCAGGGTCATGGACCCGGGACCTTGACCCGGGTCATTTCTGTTCACACTAATACCTCTTTTACACCAAAAACCCAGGTCCGACCTGGGTTTTTGGACATGGTTCCAACCCTGGTCAGACCCAGGTCAAACCCATTTACACTGCACCTTTGATCTGGGTTACTCCCAGGTCAGCCCTGTTCACACTGAACTCAGGTCTGCCCTGCTAAACCTGTGAGGTCATAAAAAGTGGGAGGTGAATGCTCGACAACCTCCAATTTGCTCATTTTAGGCATGATCCAGGTCAGATAACCCGGGTTACACCGTTTACACTGCATCATTACCTGGGTCCATCCTGGGGCCAACCCTGGTAGCTACCTGGGTTGAATTGCTGGGTCACTTGACCCAGGTTATTTTTCAGGGACCCTTTTACACTGAGCTGCGACCTGGGTAGACCCAGCAAAAACCCAGGTTTTTGCTCTGGTGTAAAAGGGGTAATAGCAAAAACCGGGGTGATGCACGTTCACGACCAAAAACCCAGGTTTTTGCTGTGTGTCTTAAAGGGGTAAGTAAACTGATGACTTAACTAAATATCCCTTGCAGACTGTGTAGCAAACTACATGACTAATTGTAAGTACTGAACTGACAAAATGACTAACAGCAAACAGACAAAACATATTTTACTGTTTTTTTGTCTAACAATGAACTGTCTAAATATAGTTTACTGACAATCGATAATCATGTAATTTACTGACTGATTATGTTTTACTGGTTAACTGACCAATTGCTCTGTTTACTAATTCAGTCCTAATTACAGCAAGGCTGATTTTTTTTTATTGCAGTAAAATAAAATGTATGCACTTTAAAAAGAAATATTAATCTCAGGGGGAACTGAACAAATGCTCAGCTATCATGGTGCTACTATCCCAGAGTGGTTTGAAGGTCAGTACATTGCTTATATGCATATGAGTTGCTAATTTAACATCATCAACACACTCAGCATAATGCCCATGAGTCTAGAGAATATATTAATAATCTCTATCCCTTTCTCTCTTGGTGCTAAATTCATACAGTGCTTGTTAATCACAAGTTTTTTCTTAACCTTCACTTATTCTGTGTAAATGGAGTATAATGTATTTGTAGTTATTTTATTTGTTAAGGTGTTTGATATTTCCCAAAACTCTCCAGCTGGGAATGTTGGCAGGAATGTGCTACATGTTTGTGTTGGATTTTGTTTTTATCTATATGCACATGCAAAACATATAAAGATTATTTACTGTACCTGGTAGTCTAGAAGTTTTCTCAATAAACCGTCAGTTTGCTATTGAAAAATACAATTAGAAATAAAACCTTAATGCAATATTTAAATTACTAAATACAAGTCGATAAAGTACAGTATGCTAAGTAGCATAAAAACTGACAATATGATAAATTACTGTAAAAGCAAGAGTGCAGAATATGCTAAGAACAATAAAAAATAGAAATAGAGAGAATGTTCTTATGCATTTAGGTGGGGTTGGGTATGAAATCCCGATGGCTTAATAGCCACCAGGTGAAATACCGACAATCAAAGCCAGATAGAAGCAGAATCCCAATGGCGCAGGTAAGTCACCTAACCCTACTCTTCTCCCCGGCTAACCCTCCTTTGGCAGTGCCTAACCCCAAGTCCCCGAGGGGGGTGCCTAAATCTTACCCCCTCTCCCTGCAACTTAAACCTAACCCTCCCGGGGGTGGTGCCTAACCCTAACTCCCCCTTCCCCAGACTAACCCTAACACTCCCTGGGGGGTGGCTAACCTTAAATCCCTCCTGTAGCTAATAACTAAGTGTTCCCACTTACCTACATCCGGGAAGCTATCCTATCTGGATTCTGTCGTCGGGCTAAAGTTAGGCATCTGGATTTAGATGCCTGTTTTGAGTCCCATGTCGGGATTTAGACAGCGGGATTCCGAAGGACTGTTTCTCATCCGTTGGTATATTGACTGTATCCCATTTAGGTGCAATAGTTGCAGTTTTTATGTAGGATGTCTTATAAGTTTGATGAAAGCTAATTTTATTAATAAACTATATATCATTTTAATAATGGTAAATACTCTAAATGCAATAAATGCTGTTATGGAGTGGTTTTTATGTATTTTCTACTACCAGGATATTTATAGTGATTCAGTATGATTTACAGCTGTCCACATGGCCGGTGGTTCTAATCCTGACAGCGGCATCCCGGAAAAGGAGGAAATCCCAATCGTCCTCAAGTATGTATAAATTAACCTAATTCCCCCCTAACCCTCCCTTAGAGGTGCCTAACCCTAACCTCTCCCCTAAGTGCCTAAACCTAACCCCCCTTCCCCACTGCCTAAACCTAAGTCCCCCGGGGGTTTCCTCACCCTAACCTCCCCACGGGGGTGCCTAATCTTAATCACCCCTTCCCCTAGCCTAAACCTAACCTCCCGGGGGGGTGCCTAACCCTAAGTGTCCCCACAGGAACCCTAAACCTAACCCTCCTCCCCTGCGGCTGTCCGCACCCATTGCCTGGCTTTCTTTCGATTGGTAAGCCGGGTATTGGGCTCCCGGCATAGGGAAAATGACAGGCATCAGGATTTCGACAACTGTCATTTAACCCTTGCCGGGATTATACAGTCGGGAAGCCGGCACTCGGGATTCCGTCCATCAGCTTTTACATTTAATAGACTTCCTAACACTATTATCACTTATCTTGGTGAAATATTTGCTATTGCTCAACCTTACTTGAGTCTTAAGGTGGGTACATACCAGATAGATGCATCTGTAGATGATGGTCATTCATACACATTGAATGGCCATCATCTATCCAGTATCCATGGGTTCTTCTGGCCAGGGGGTGCATCAGTGAGACAACATTCTTCTTTACGTTTGGAAGATAACACCATTGTTTGTTTTACCAATACCCAATAGCCATTCTTGCTTCCTGTATCTTACCTGACACCCTTCTCAATAGGAGTGAATATAAAATAAATGCTTGAAGCAAACTGTTTTGAAAATGTGGTTTCTGGATGGGTGAACAGGGAGGTGGGGTTTATGGAGAGTGGACAGAGATAAAAGGAGAAGTATGAGAGTGGATCCAAAACTCTGTGTGATGTAGTAAGAGATGTCTATATGTACTAAAGGGCTTAGTAGAAACTTACAGCACAATGCTTCTTTTTGTGTTTGCAGATATTGAATAATCAACAGGACAACTTCACTAAAAGCTGAAATATTAAGAATACTGAAAAATGGATAAAGCTGAAATTAGAGCCATCATTAAATATCTGCAACTGAAGAAGATGAGGCCAACTGACATTCACACTCTTGCTCAAGGAACACATTTGTGGAAAGACTTTTGCATCTGATGATGTCATGACTGCTGTACAGGACTGGTGTGAGGACTATTCACCCGAGTTTTCCTAAACGGAATCAAGAAGTTGGAGCAGGGCTGTAGCTAGGGTAGTGCGGCCGGTGCCATCGCACAGGGCACCACAGGTCAAGGGGCGCTGTTTGGGCCTGTCAAATTTCTGTTTATTATCATTCTCACTTGTAGCTTCCTCATATTCCTTCCCCAGCATCTCCTGGCCTTCCTTATCTCTTCCCTGGCCTTTCCCCATGAGGCCATGGCCCTTTTTGGGTGCATTATGTCCCTTTGAAAAATGAGGTGGGTGCCAATGCTCTTTCTGGCATAGGGCACCAAAAAGTCTAGTTACGGCTCTGAGTTGGAGCATCGATGGGAGAAGTGTATTGAAGTAAATGGAGACTATGTTGAAAAATAAATGCCATTTGAATTTAAATTTCTCTGTTATTCACTGTCAGGATACAGACTTTCACATGCACCCTCATATTAGGGGCAAAGAGGGACATTCAGGTTTGGGGACAGGGCCTTACTGTGTTCTCGCCCAGAACACAATACATTTTTATACAGTTCTATTTATAATCAGAATTAATGTAAAGCTGAACCAAATAGCTATTATACGAGAGAGAGAGAGACCATAAGAACATGGAGAGAAGGAAATTATGTCTAGTGGATTGAGTAATTACAAGAAAAGAAAGAGGTGAGGAGAGGGAATAAACTGTGAAGCAGATGATATATGTTATATAAGTCCAATAATACTTACTCCTAATTTCTTTATAAAGCAGTCCGGATCATTATAATGTGGTCTACTTTCTTCATAGTTGTCTTGAGCAACTAATGTATTATAATGAAACAGAAAATATCATTGACAGCTTGGGTACAGAATGCCACTCTCAGGATTCTGGTGCACAGAATTCTGACACTGGCATCCCGACTGAGTTACATGGCCGACTTCTACAGGTAAGTAGGATAACCCTACCCCTACTCTTACCCCTAAACCTAATCCTTCCCCCCACAGCCTAACCCTAGCCCTCCCAACTACACCCTATACCTAACCCTCCCCCACAGCCTGACTCTAACCCCTAGCCCTTCCATTAACCCAATTACTTACCAATGGTATAGGGTGGTCAGGATGCTGGTGCCAGCATTCTGACTGGTTTTGGGATTCCAGCACTGACATTCTGAGTGCTATCATCCCGACCACCAGGATTATAACTACATCCCTTAGATGTTAGAATAGAAATACTATAAAATTGCAACAGATGTTGCTTTATCCTATTATATACATACATTTTGGCTGACAGAGGGTTACACCAACCAGCATAAACAGTGTGATGAGCTTCATGTTGCAGATACCACAGTTCAGCACACAGTATATTAGGCAGCCAGTAAGAGGCTCCTGCTTTTATACTAGTAAAAGTCACTGACATCAAAAAAATTAACATGGCATCATAGGCTGGAATGTGTCCAAACCAATGGTGTATGTAATGTTCAAAGATCCTGTATTAAACTGTAATGGCAGTAATCAGACAGTACTTGTGTGCCCGCAATTCTCTATTCAGGGATAAATATAAACATTAATAATGCACTTATTTGTTTTTTTAGGCAGCACTCACAGGACCTGCAATATACAAGCAAAATGATAATCACAGCAGATGCTCAGTCCAATGTTTCAGATTTATTATCTTTCCATAACTTTGATTTTGAGAGCACCTGGGCAACATACCCTTGTGTGATTTGGATGAGTGTGGTCATGCTCTGATATAATGTACGTTGTAATATTTAACCACCCAATGTGTAACCGCACACCCAAAAGTGATATATTTATATCTTATAAAATAGAACTAATTTGTAACATCAGGGACAATGTGGAGTTGATGTAGGGTGAAACAGATATAGAATAGGAGGAAATAATTGTTCAGAATATGTTGTTTTACAATTTAATTATGTGTAATAAATAATCATTTTATTGGATAACAGTGTAAGTGAAAAAACAGTTGAAACTTTTTGTCAGAAATGTGAATTTCTGTCAGTGAAGAGCTGTTTTTCTCTGAGCGGAGATGCTATTAAAGTGACACAGTTGGAAGTACTTCAGGCAGACAGTTATCTGGGGGGGTGTGGTCATTGGGAAATAATGCACAGTCATGTGATTTAATATATCCAATGATGTCAATGGGTTTTGTGTCATTTTACCACACCGTTGTATGTATGTATGTATGTATGTATGTGTATATATATATATATATATATATATATATATATATATATATATAGTGATATGATCAGGGTATGAGTCCCTCTCCTGGGGTAGATGGACATCTCCTTATACACAGCAGCCAGGAAACAGCACTAGTCATGGGTTTTCACGCAAGCTGGTCGGCACCAGTTTTTATTATGTGACACAAATAATAAAACAAACAAAGCATAAAAATTAACCCTAGCCCATCTGGGCACTAACTAGACAGGTAATTCCCTCTCTGTTTGTGGCAGGGCCTACTGCCTCACCACAAACATAGTACATACCAAAGTCATAGTGTCTCAGAATAAAACCTTGGTGTCTGTTCTCCCCAGGGTGTTTGAGACACTGCATCAAAACTCCTTCACTGTTATATTGAGCACCTTCCAGGTGTATTACTTAATTAGCCTGCTCACAGTCTGGAAGGCCTAAAGCCTGAAAAAGCCCTGTGGATGGAGCCCTCCCTTCTCTCTCACATCCACACCCCCAGGAGCCATTCTACGGCTTTTACCTAAAGCCAACACTCATATCTGTTTGTAAAACAGACTCTTCCTGGGGGTTAAGATACATATTATAAGAATCTGGGATACATATACACACCATCCCTAACATATCCAGTGCTTATTTCACATAATATATATATATATATATATATATATATATATGTATATATATATATATATATATATATATATTAGGGGTGAGCGGGTTCGGATTTCTGAAATCCGAGCCCCCCCGATCCGAGGCCGATCCGTGTCAGGCTCGACTTTTCCCGCCTGACTCGGATCTGAAATCGAGGCAAAACGTCATCATCCCGCCTTCCGGGTCTCACGGGTTTTGGATCCTATATAAGGTACCCGCATCGGCGCCATTTTCTCACTCGGCTGTGGACAGTGAAGAGGGAGGGTGGGAGTTAGGGCTGGCTGGGCTGTGTAGTGTAGTGTAGTGCAGTGTAGTGTAGTGTTGTGCTGTGCTGTGCTGCTGTTGTCCATAGGGGCTGTGTCCATTGCTTCAAAGTCCATAGGGGCTGGCTGGACTGTGTTGTGCAGTCAGTTGTCCATAGGGGCTGTGTCCACTCCAAAGTCCTGTGCAGTGTCCCAGTCCTAAAGGGGTGCTGTAGTGTTGTCCAGGGGGTGCTCTGTCCATCAGGGGTGCTCCCCCCAAGTGCAAAAAAAAATATTTTTTTTCTGTGTTTGTGAATTGTGTGCACTGTGGCTGCACGTGCATCAGCAAAGGAGCAGCGCCAAGCGTGCGCCTGTGTCCCATATGTAAAAGGCCGGATGGCTTGTCCATTAAAGAGTGCTGTAACCCCCAAAGGGCACTCCAAACAAAATAAAAAAATATATTTATTTATGTTTGTGAATTGTGTGTGCAGTAGCCGCACGTGCATCAACAAAGTAGTGGCAAGCATGCGCCTGTGTCCCATTAAATAAAGGGCCAGCTGGATTGACCACTAAAGGGTGCTGTAACCCCCAAAGGGCACTCCAAACAAAATAAAAAAAAAAAATTCTGTGTTTGTGAATTGTGTGCACTGTGGCTGCACGTGCATCAACAAAGGAGCAGCGCCAAGCGTGCGCCTGTGTCCCATAAGTAAAAGGCCAGCTGGCTTGTACATTAAAGGGTGCTGTAAACCCCAAAGGGCACTCCAAACAAAATAAAGAAATATATTTTTTTGTGTTTGTGAATTGTGTGCGCAGTAGCCGCACGTGCATCAACAAAGTAGTGCCAAGCATGCGCCTGTGTCCCATAAATAAAGGGCCGGCTGGATTGACCAATAAATGGTGCTGTAACCCCCAAAGCGCACTCCAAACAAAATTAAATAATTTTTTTTTGTGTTTGTGAATTGTGTGCGCAGTAGCCACACGTGCATCAACAAAGCAGTGCCAAGCGTGCGCCTGTGTCCCATAAATAAAGGGCCGGCTGGATTGACCGCTAAAGGGTGCTGTAACCCCCAAAGGGCACTCCAAACAAAATAAAATAAAAAATTCTGTGTTTGTGAATTGTGTGCACTGTGGCTGCACTTGCATCAACAAAGGAGCAGCGCCAAGCGTGCGCCTGTGTCCCATAAGTAATGGGCCGGCTTGCTCATTTCTTAAAGGGTGATGTAACCCACAAAGTGCACTACTCTCCGGCAAAAATAAAAAAATATTTTCTGTGTTTGTGTGCGCCTTAGCCGCACGTATATATCAATATAACATAAATAGAGGACCAAACATTCTCCGATAAAAATAAAATAGGGAAAGATCAAGAACCACTTCCTCTTAGTGCTGTTGCTGCTGCTGGGAGTTGTTCATCATCCCAGAGAAGAAGTAGGAACACCACTACTTGTACTAAGCAATTTACCCTCCAACAGTCCCTAGCAAGGAGGATGAAGTACGACAGCAGTCATCCTGAAGCAAAACGTATAACTGAGGCCTTGACTGCTATGTTGGTGTTAGACGTGTGTCCGGTATCCGCCATTAGTTCAGTGGGATTTACACAATTGATGGAGGTAGTGTGTCACCGGTTCCAAATCCCATCTAGATTCCACCTGCATCCTCAAAGCAGCAGCGACAAGCGTGCGTCTGTCTGTTAAAGGGTGGTGTAACCCTCAAAGTGTGCTCCACAAACAATAAAAAAATTCTTCTTTTTTTTCTGTCTTTGTGAAATGTGTGGGCTGTAGCCGCACTTGCATCCTCAAAGCAGCAGCGACAAGCGTGCGTCTGTCTGTTAAACGGTGGTGTAACCTTCAAAGTGCTCCAAAAAATAAAAACCTATTTTTTTGTGTTTGTGACTTGTGTGCGATGTAGCCGCACGTGCATCAACACAGTAGCAGCGCCAAGCGTGCGCCTGTGTCATAAGTCAAGGGCCGGTTTGGACATCTGGTCCGGACTGAAGGACGTGCCAACAATTTCTGACAAGTCTACTGTCACTGCATATGATACTGTCCTCAAAGCAGCAGCGACAAGCATATGTCTGTCTGTTAAAGGCTGGTGTAACCCTCAAAGTGCGCACCACAAACAATAAAAAAATTCTTCTTTTTTTTCTGTCTTTGTGAAATGTCTGGGCTGTAGCAGCACCTGCATCCTTAAAGCAGCAGCGACAAGCGTGCGTCTGTCTGTTAAAGCGTGGTGTAACCCTCAAAGTGCGCTCCACAAACAATAAAATAATTCTTCTTTTTTTTCTGTCTTTGTTAAATGTGTGGGCTGTAGTCGCACCTGCATCCTCAAAGCAGCAGTGACAAAAGTGCGTCTGTCTGTTAAAGGGTGGTGTAGCCCCCGATGTGCGCTCCACAAAAAATAAAAAAATCTTTTTTGTCTGTCTTTGTGAATTGTGTGGGCTGTAGCCGCACCTGCATCCTCAAAGCAGCAGCGACAAGTGTGCATCTGTCTGTTAAAGGATTACATCAGTGACAGCATCCAAGTAGGCTTGTCAGACAGTCCGTACCTGTACTGGCAGGAAAAAGAGGCTATTTGGAGGCCCCTGTACAAACTGGCTCTATTTTACCTGAGTTGCCCCCCCTCCAGTGAGTACTCTGAAAGAGTGTTTAGTGCAGCTTGGAACCTTGTCAGCAAAAGGCGTAGGAGGTTGCTTCCACAAAATGTGGAGAAGATGATGTTCATAAAATTAATTATCAACTCTTCCAGGGAGACCAGCCTCCAGAACGTACAGAGGGACCTGTGGTTGTGGATTCCAGTGGGGACGAATTAATACTCTGTGAGGATGAGGATGTACACAACACTGAAGAGGGTGAGGAATCGGTGGATGAGGAGGATGAGGATGACATCTTGCCTCCGTAGAGACAGTTTGTGCAGGGACAGATTAATTGCCAGCTTGTTTTGTGAGGGCCCAAACGATCTAATCATTTCAGCCACAGTTGTGTGGCAGACCCTGGCGCTGAAATGATTGGTTTGTTAAAGTGTGCATGTCCTTTATTATACAACATAAGGGTGGGTGGGAGGGCCCAAGGACAATTCCATCTTGCACCTCTTTTTCTTCTTTGCATTATGAACAGTTTGGGGCCTAGTTTTTCAAACTGCCATCCTGTCTGCCACTGCAGTGTCATTCTAAGATGGGTCACGTGTTTGTGCCGCCCACTTTTAGGGGTGTGCACCGGCCACTTTTCGTGTTTTGTGTTTTGGTTTTGGATCTGGATCTTTCTTCGTGTTTTGGATCTGGATTGGTTTTGCCAAAACCACCCTTCCGTGTTTTGGGTTCTGGGTTTTGTGTTTTGGATCTGTATTTTTTTGAAAAAAAGCATAAAAACAGCTAAAATCACAGAATTTGTAGGTTTTTCTGCTCCTATGCTATTATTAACCTCAATAACCTTAATTTCCACTCATTTCCAGTCTATTCTGAATACCTCACACCTCAAAATAGTGTTTTTATGTCCAAAAGGTTGCACCGAGGTAGCTGGATGACTATGCTAAGCGACACGAGTGGGCGGCACAAACACGTGACCCATCTAGGCATGAAACTGCAGTGGCAGACAGGATGGCATTGAAAAACTAGGCCCCAAACTGTACATAATGCAAAGAAAAAAAAGAGGTGCAAGATGGAATTGTCCTTGGGCCCTTTCACCCACCCTTATGTTGTATAAACAGGACATGCACACATTAACAAACCAATCATTTCAGCGCCAGGGTCTGCCACACAACTGTGGCTGAAATGATTGGTTCGTTTGGGCCCCCACAAAACAAGCTGGCAATTTATCTGTCCCTGCACAAACTGGCTCTACAGAGGCAAGATGTCATCCTCATCCTCCTCATCCACCGATTCCTCACCCTCTTCAGTGTGTACATCCTCATCCTCACAGAGTATTAATTCGTCCCTGCTGGAACCACAGGTCCCTCTGTACGTTCTGGAGGCTGGTCTCCCTGGAAGAGTTGATAATTCATTTTATGAACATCATCTTCTCCACATTTTGTGGAAGCAACCTCCTACGCCTTTCACTGACAAGGTTCCCGGCTGCACTAAACACTCTTTCGGAGTACACACTGGAGGGGGGGCAACTCAGGTAAAATAGAGCCAGTTTGTACAGGGACCTCCAAATTGCTTCTTTTTCCTGCCAGTACAGGTACGGACTGTCTGACATGCCTACTTGGATGATGTCACCGATGTAATCCTTTAACAGACAGACGCACGCTTGTCGCTGCTGCTTTGAGGATTCAAGTGCGGCTACAGCCCACACAATTCACAAAGACAGAAAAAAAAGAAGAATTTTTTTATTGTTTGTGGAGCACACTTTGAGGGTTACACCACCCTTTAACAGACAGACGCACGCTTGTCGCTGCTTCTTTGAGGATGCAAGTGCGGCTACAGCCCACACAATTCACAAAGACAGAAAAAAGAAGAAGAATATTTTTATTGTTTGTGTAGCACACTTTGAGGGTGTCACCACCCTTTAACAGACAGACGCACGCTTGGCGCTGCTGCTTTAAGGATGCAGGTGCGGCTACAGCCCACACATTTCACAAAGACCGAAAAAAAAAGAACAATATTTAATTGTTTGTGTAGCACACTTTGAGGGTGTCACCACCCTTTAACAGACAGACGCATGCTTGTCGCTGCTGCTTTAAGGATGCAGGTGCTGCTACAGCCCACACAATTCGACAGAAAAAAGAAGAATTTTTTTATTGTTTGTGTAGCACACTTTGAGGGTTTCACCACCCTTTAACAGACAGATGCACGCTTGTCGCTGCTGCTTTGAGGATGCAAGTACGGCTACAGCCCACACAATTCACAAAGACAGAAAAAAGAAGAATATTTTTATTGTTTGTGTAGCACACTTTGAGGGTGTCACCACCCTTTAACAGACAGACGCACGCTTGTCGCTGCTGCTTTGAGGATGCAAGTGCGGCTACAGCCCACACAATTCACAAAGACAGAAAAAAGAAGAATATTTTTATTGTTTATGTAGCACACTTTGAGGGTGTCACCACCCTTTAACAGACAGAAGCACGCTTGTCGCTGCTGCTTTGAGGATGCAGGTGCGGCTACAGTCCACACATTTCACAAAGACAGAAATAAAAAGAAGAATATTTTTATTGTTTGTGTAGCACACTTTGAGGGTGTCACCACCCTTTAACAGACAGACGCACGCTTGTCGCTGCTGCTTTAAGGATGCAGGTGCGGCTACAGCCCACACATTTCACAAAGACCGAAAAAAAAAGAACAATATTTTAATTGTTTGTGTAGCACACTTTGAGGGTGTCACCACCCTTAAACAGACAGACGCACGCTTGTCGCTGCTGCTTTGAGGATGCAGGTGGAATCTAGACGGGATTTGGAACCGAGGACACACTACCTCCATCAATTGTCTAAATCCCACTGCACTAATGTTGGATACCGGACGCACGTCTAACACCAACATAGCAGTCAAGGCCTCAGTTATATGTTTTGCTTCAGGATGACTGCTGTCGTACTTCATCCTCATCGCTAGGGACTGTTGGAGGGTCAATTGTTTAGTAAAAGTAGTGATGTTCCTACTTCCTCTCTGGGATGATGAACAACTCCCAGCAGCAGCAACAGCACTAGGAGGAAGTGGTTCTTGATCTTTCCCTATTTTATTTTTATCGGAGAAAGTTTGGTCCTCCATTTATGTTATATTGATATATATACGTGCGGCTAAAGCGCACACAAACACAGAAAATATTTTTTTATTTTTGCTGGAGAGTAGTGCACTTTGTGGGTTACACCACCCTTTAAGAAATGAGCCAGCCGGCTCTTTACTTATGGGACACAGGCGCACGATTGGCGCTGCTCCTTTGTTGATGCACGTGCAGCCACAGTGCACACAAGTCACAAACACAGAAAATATATATTTTTTTGGTTTGGAGTGTACTTTGGGGGTTACAGAACCCTTTAACGGTCAAGCCAGCCGGCCCTTTAATTATGACACAGGCGCACGCTTGGCACTACTTTGTTGATGCACGTGCGGCTACTGCGCACACAATTCACAAACACAGAAAATAATTTTTTTTTTGGTTTGGACTGGACTGTACTTTCGGGGGTTACAGCACCCTTTAACGGTCAAGCCAGCCGGCCCTTTACTTATGACACAGGCGCACACTTGGCACTACTTTGTTTATGCATGTGCGGCTACTGCGCACACAATTCACAAACACAGAAAATAATTTTTTTTTTGGTTTGGACTGGAGTGTATTTTGGGGGTAACAGCACCCTGTAACGGTCAAGCCAGCCGGCCCTTTACTTATGACACAGGCGCACGCTTGGCACTACTTTGTTGATGCACGTGCGGCTACTGCGCACACAATTCACAAACACAGAAAATATATATTTTTTTGGTTTGGACTGGAGTGTACTTTCGGGGGTTACAGCACCCTTTAACGGTCAAGCCAGCCGGCCTTTTACTTATGACACAGGCGCACGCTTGGCACTACTTTGTTGATGCACGTGCGGCTACTGCGCACACAATTCACAAACACAGAAAGTATTTTTTTTTTTGGTTTGGACTGGAGTATACTTTGGGGGTTACAGCACCCTTTAACGGTCAAGCCAGCCGGCCCTTTACTTATGACACAGGTGCACGCTTGGCACTACATTAAGGATGCACATGCGGCTACTGCGCACACAATTCACAAACACAGAAAATATTTTTTTTTTTGGTTTGGACTGGAATGTACTTTCGGGGGTTACAGTACCCTTAACGGTCAAGCCAGCCGGCCCTTTACTTATGACACAGGCGCACGCTTGGCACTACTTTGTTGATGCACGTGCGGCTACTGCGCACACAATTCACAAACACAGAAAATAATTTTTTTTTTGGTTTGGACTGGAGTGTACTTTGGGGGTTACAGCACCCTTTAACGGTCAAGCCAGCCAGACCTTTACTTATGACACAGGCGCACGCTTGGCACTACTTTGTTGATGCACATGCGGCTACTGCGCACACAATTTACAAACACAGAAAATAATTTTTTTTTAGGTTTGGACTGGAGTGTACTTTCGGGGGTTACAGCACCCTTAACAGTCAAGCCAGCCGGCCCTTTACTTATGACACAGGCGCACGCTTGGCACTACTTTGTTGATGCATGTGCGGCTACTGCGCACACAATTCACAAACACAGAAAATAATTTTTTTTTTGATTTGGACTGGAGTGTACTTTCGGGGGTTACAGCACCCTTAACGGTCAAGCCAGCCGGCCCTTTACTTATGACACAGGCGCACGCTTGGCACTACTTTTTTGATGCACGTGCGGCTACTGCGCACACCATTCACAAACACAGAAAATAATTTTTTTTTTGGTTTGGACTGGAGTGTACTTTCGGGGGTTACAGCACCCTTAACGGTCAAGCCAGCCGGCCCTTTACTTATGACACAGGCGCACGCTTGGCACTACTTTGTTGATGCACGTGCGGCTACTGCGCACACAATTCACAAACACAGAAAATATATTATTTTTTTAGCACTTGGGGGGAGCACCCCTGATGGACAGAGCACCCCCTGGACAACATTACAGCACCCCTTTAGGACTGGGACACTGCACAGGACTTTGGAGTGGACACAGCCCCTATGGAGAACTGACTGCACAACACAGTCCAGCCAGCCCCTATGGACTTTGAAGTAGTGGACACAGCCCCTATTAACAACAGCAGCACAGCACAACACAGCCAGCCCCTATGGACTTTGAAGTAGTGGACAACAGCAGCACTACACTACACTACACTACACAGCCCTAACTCCCACTCTCCCTCTTCACTGTCCACAGCCGAGTGAGAAAATGGCGCCGACGTGGGTACCTTATATAGGATCCAAAACCCGCGAGACTCGGAAGTCGGGATGATGACGTTTTGCCTCGATTTCAGATCCGAGTCAGGCTGGAAAAGTCGAGCATGACTCGGATCGGACTCGGATCAGGGGGGCTCGGGGGGGTTCGGATTTCAGAAATCCGAACCCGCTCACCCCTAATATATATATATACACACTTTGAGACAAGACAGTACTCCTGAAAAAATAATTCTTTAAAGATGTGGTGCCTGGTTCATGCAAAGTGAATATATACACTCATTTTTTGCAGGGAAAAAAAGCAACAAAGAGCCAGCACTCACATTTAGTAGATTTATTGTGAAGGTCACATATGAAAAATACAGTATCCAATAGTCAGCAGCAGCAGCCGCCAGCCCAATGACCGTTTCAACCAAATCCATTATGGTTTTCCTCAGGGGCTAGAGTCACATGTCTGACAGTGATAGGTTTTGTGACACTTGGGCTGTACAATATTTTTTTTATACTGGGGTAGAGCACCCCTGGACAAAGCAGGAGCCCCAAGATGAACAACACAGCACCCCTTTATGGACAACAAAGCACCCCTGCAGAGTGCAGACAGACCCAGGGCCATCTCTTCCATTGGGCTTGTTGGCCAGTTGCCCAAGGGCCCAAAGCTTATAGGGGCCCACCAACCTGCCCCCCTACAGTCTCGGGTACTCACCTCAGTCCCAGTATCACTTCATCCGCCGGCTTCAGACCAGTCAGACAGAGTCTCTCTGCATGTGTGGGAGGTCTGATGGGCATGCAGAAGGGTTTAATTTTATTGGCAATTAAAAAATTTTTCCCGTGAATGGGTGGGTAGGAGCCCCAGTGCATTGATTTGCCCAGGGCCAACACTGCTGTTAAGACAACCCTGGACAGACCACCTGCAGAGTCACGTATACATGTATGATAAATTGCGGTCTAAACGACAGTGTCACTGAATAATAGCATGGCTAGCACACACACACAAAAATTTAAACATTTTTTTTTATTTTGTAATTTTTGTGGAATGTTGATTATTAAATTTTAACTTTTACTTTTTTTAGACTGGTGAAGAGCACTCCTGGATGACACAGTACCTCTTTATAAACTGCAGCCCTAGGGCCTTTATTGAAAGGACAACAGTGACACTGCAGCCACCCCCACTTTATGTACTGCAGCCCCAGCCCATGCATGCCTACCCTCCCAGAAATCACGGGAGGCTCACAATTTTTCGGGTAACCTCCTAAACCATCGGAAGGTTAGGCATTTCTACCGCACTCTGCCCACTTGCTGAAGTGGGCAGAATGAGGAGAGTTTCCGTGATGATCGCAGGTCTCCATGCAGTGGGCAGGGATTAATTATGTAATTCTTTAGGCCCCGCCCTCACCACCACCCTCCTGCTTCTTTTACCCTGATTTCCCTCAGGAAGAGAAATAAAAAGGTAGGCAAGCCCGACAACTACAACACTGCACCCTTGAACAACAGAATAGAACAGAGCCCCTTGATTGACAGGACAATGGTGACACAACAGTACCCCCTACTTTATGTACTGCAAACCCAACCCGACAACACTGCACCCTTGACCAACAGAGAAGAACAGATGCACATCTCTTCTGTATACTCTCCACAGCCAGATTGAAAATGGTGCCAATCACCTGGACCACTTTAGTATCCAAAATCCACAAGATATCGACAGTGGGATGAAAACTTTTGCCTAGTTTTGGATTCCAAGTTAGGCTGCAATACTTGAGATGGACTCGGATCCTACATGTTTGAGTGGTTTCTGTTCTAGGAGAACCAGACCCACTCATCCCTATTTAGGATTTATGTGATCCCCTATAGGTATGCCACCGCAGCAATTATCGACTGTAAACGTGAGTGGACAATTTTGGACTAATAAATATGAATATATATGATAATACAATTTCCAACAGTCCAGCACTCCAAACAACACTGGTAAGCTATGGGCGGTACCTTCACAAGAGAGTCACATAAAATAACAAAGGTGCGGCACTCTTCCTGGAAAAAACACGCTCCAAACTTTAGATAATAGACATCAAAGTTTCAGTGCATTTTATTGCACTATATTCAGGATATAGTGCAACAGACATACATATCTTACCTTTATACACTTTCTCCCCTAAGTGAGACTGAGCCTGAACCGGGACCTCACACCCATCCAGCATCCATTATTGATGACATCATTGCAACATCATGTGACACTCAATAAACTATCACCATTGAAACAGAAATACACAGCACTATAAGGGAAGCAAATATGATCATTATGAGGTCTTAATAAACATAATAAGCAGCTAGCAAGATCCAAGTTCAGGCACATATAAAATATAAAAAAATCGCCATTATTATACAAAGACCTAGCACAAAGAAAGAAAGAATCCAATAGTTAAGAAATAATCCACTAGTTAGGAAAGAATTCAATAGTTAAAAAAAGGTATAAAACTATTAAATAATTAGAGACTAAAAACAATATACTTCATTAGCTCAATAGTCAATGTGTCATATCCCTAGTGATGAAAGCATGGAAATGAAATATTTTCATTCAGACCCTGGGGCGCAATTGTATTTTATGTGACTATCTTGTGAAGGCACCGCCCCTAGCTTACCATTGTTGTTTGGAGTACCGGACTGTTGGAAATTGTATATTCTTCAGCTATTTTCTTTGGGCTGATTTGTCAAGGCACCCAGCATTATTATTACTACTCTTCATACCTAGATGACCATCTATTGATGTTTTCAACCCATTTTTTGCACATTAAGGTGATTGAATTTTGCAATATACATGGACTATCTACTTGCAATGAGAAAAGGTAGATTTTTTAAAATATATTTTTTTATCTACTTAATACTTCACTTTGACACCTTGTATTTATTGCACATTAGCACTTTCTGCATCCTTGGAGGGTATGGCTGAGAGTATGATTCGGGAGGATGAGATACCTTTTAACCCACTATTGTTCCCAATAGGGGATATTATTATCTATTGGGAATTGGAGGCTGAGAATATACTAGAAAAAGAATGTCTATATGAACAAGCTGAATTGCTACCTCCTGATTATATTTTCAGAGACTTATTGAAACTTAAACAGCGTGAAATTGAATTCCAATATCATGGTATCTGTTTCAGTTATTATAGGTCTAAATTAATTCCTCATGGTTTTAAGATGAAAAACTGTCCAACTATAGGCAGATATGATCCTCAATTCTGCAAGAAATGGATCAGGTTATTAAATAATTGTTCTTTTGATTTAATGTTATTAGATATCGAACAAACAATAAAAGAGTTTATTACAATTAAAAACAAGATAACATCTTTTGAGTTGAAACATCTACCTAATTTGCAAATTGACACAGAGACAGACTAGGTGTCCAAATTGAACAACCAGATTTCTAGTTATAAGCGTGAACTATTGAAATTTAAGAAAAATAAACTCAATAAAGTGGAGACCGTTAAATGCCCAACGTTGGGTATACCAATGGTTATCAGGGTGTGCTCCTAATATGTTGAACAAACTATTTTTCAGACATCGCTATGTTGAAGCTGGTTTAGTGGCTGAGACAGAATCAGTGTAAAATTAGAGTGGAGCGACGCCATCTTGCGAATGGAAACCAGACTCCATCTTAAAAATAAGAATCTGCATGACGCCATTTTAAGTTACAACTCACGAGCTAAATACAGATGGCAATGTTTTTTTGTTATCCCTTTAGAAGCCATGACAGGCCTATTCTGGGGACAACCTTGCAAACCAAAACAAACACAGTATCAGTTAGCAACTAGAAAAACAGCTTCCAGAGAAAAGTAATTAGAAAAAGACAATACACCAGGAACTGTTGGTGTTTTTGCATGTAAAGGGAGAGACCCCACATGTGGACAGGTGTAGCTGTGGCATTTGTGATATGGCCCAGACACTTGAATTTGACTGAATGAACAATGGTAAGAAATCTGCTCTTTTTAACTCACTGTCAGTCAGGCTGACACCAGCACGGTTGGGGGTCTCCAGCCTGTTTGAGAGTGAAGCTCACTTCCCATAACACATTTGCATATTTGCATTGCAGTTTAAAAAATGTTAGTAAGAAATTATATATATATATATATATATATATATATAATTTCTATCAGAAATAGAATCACATGCATAAATATCACACATTACACACAGTTGCACTGTTAACTTGATGCACATTAGCGAATGCACAATATCCTGCATGCAAACGCTGTTTATTAGCTGCATGCATGCACATCTGCCCCAAATCAGATAAGCCTAACTAGCGTCTTTTCCCAAACCCCTAATACTTACATAATGCACACTCACATAAAAGATTCCATATAAAGTATAAGATCCAAGTATTATTCATTTATTGCAAATGCTGTGAAATAAAGGCTATTTTGGTATCTAAGGTTTAATACATGATATGTAAGCCATGTTTGGTGTTATTCTGATCTGCACTTTCTCAACAGCTTTCATCGGTGTGAAGATCGCAACATGCATTCTCAACTTAAGGACCGTAGAGATATAAAGCACCAAAATGTATTTTGTGAACCAACAGCCTAGATTTGCATGCAGGGGGAATAGAGGAGACAATAGGCTGTCAGAGGCTGACCTGTGTCCACTTGAATCAACCTGTTAAATGTCCTGTAACAAATGCACCGTGATGGGGCATCAATGGAATCTGCAACAAACCTCTCTATTGTGTTGTCTGTTTCTGTAAGGGTATAAATGTGTGTAATGTGACCCCAGTCTGGAGTCTTCTTGCTGATTGCTGATTGACTGAGGTTTCTTGCTGATGCCGGTATCTGGTCCAGAGCGCGTGCGTATGTATAACTGTATCTTGGGTCTGTATAATTCTTTGCGCTAAATTGTACTTAGATCACAGCGTGTAACTGACTTTACTTTACTTGAATAATACTTTGTGCTTTGGAAACACATGTTCAAGGTCTAAAGTCTTTATTTTACTATATGACTGTGTATGCAAATAGCGTCAATTTTATAGGTTTATAGACAGGTTTTTAGAAGGTATAGGTAGGAGCGTATAGAGGTTCAAATTCAGAATCCTTAGCTATAATAAATCTCCTAATGAGACTGATTCCTTGATAGAGGGTTTCAGTTCTTCAAGTAATGTTGAACCATCTACTAGTAGAAAGATCATTTTAGGGGCATGTACTCAATCAAAAATATCAGGGAAGGGCCAAATATACCAGAAAAGGGGGACAATCTAAAAGGAAGGGGTCGTGGAAAAATCCACCCCTCCCAAAGATGATATAATATTCAATCTTTCATCTGTTGTACTTACTAAGTCTGAAACAAGCTTGCTTAATAAAGGACTCTCCTTCATTCCACTATTGAAGAAAGCCAATTGAATAAACAGCTGAAATTGAAGGATTATTTTATAATAAACCACTGGCTAGGACTACGGCATCCAGTCTAGTTCCACCACAATTAAAAAAGTTCTTTAAATACTCCAACTTTGAACCAACCTCTAGCAATGCTAGTATCATGGGATTTATATGGCTCCTAGAAGATGAGACCAATGTTATGACTAAGGCACCCCTTTCAATACACCCGATTTTAACACTGGATGAACGGAGGGCAATTAAGTTGTTATCTGACAATACAAATTTAATTACACACTCTGCCGACAATGGGGGTGCAATTGTCTATGAAGACATCAATGAATATAGGGTGAAAGCCTTATGTCAACTGAGTGATACCAGTACATATTGCACCATACAAGGTGACCCGACTTTGACATTTAAGAAAGAACTTATTAATATCTTGACTCCAGCACTCGATAAGGGTACTATTGATAAGGAATTATTTGATGCATTAATTCCTGAATTTCCATTGACTCCTTTATCCTGTACACTTCCAAAACTGAATAGTGGATTAAATGCCCTCCACCTGGTTGCCCTATCATCTCGGCTCTTGGCTCTATGTCTCAACCCTCCTCAATATTTCTGGATGCTATCTTGCAGACGGTAGTCCAAAAACATAAGCACTTTTTGCTGGATACTACGATGTTCCTCAATAAAATGAGTGATTTAGGACCAATCTTGAATGAAGGCTGGATGGTGTGCCAGATGTAACCAGCTCATCATGATCCCACATTGGGAAGGACTGTATTGTGTTAGATTTGTTCTGTTGGATAGTGGTTTATATGGTGGTGATTATGTGGAATTGTGTTTATTATTGTTGGAATTTGTCCTTACCAAGAACAACTTCTTTTTAGATGGCTGCTATTATGTACAGTTAACTGGATGTGCCATGGGCTGAGCAGTGGCCCCAGCATATGCCAATATTTATATGTTCAGCATTGAGCAAGAGATTTTCATTAAGGATTTGAGTATTTCTTCTAAACTTCCTTTCTACACTAGATTTATGGATGATCTGTTTCTTCTATGGGATGATTCTGAAAGTGTGCTGAGAGAGATTATTGAAACACATAATACTACAGAATCAAAATTATGAAATCCAACAATAAACTTTTACTACAGTATTTACAAAAGCCATGGATAGCAACAACCTTTTGCATATGCAGAGCTGCCACCACAGAAATTTTAAACTAGGGCTCTCTTGCTCACAAATGGTGAGGGTCTTGAGAATGAATAGTGTTAAATAAATGGCCATCATGCAGATGAATTAACTAATATTGAAATTTAGGCCCTCATTCAGAGCCGTACGCTCTGAGCAGAGCGCACGCTCTGAATGAGGGCCGCCCTCCATAATTATGGAGCGTCCTCCTGGACGCTCGTATAGCTGTGGGTCACCACCCACAGCCTATACGAGCGTGCAGTTTGATGGCCGCGATGGTCTTGACCATCGCGACCATCAAAACTGCGTACAAAAGCCTGCGGTTGAGTTTTTCAACCGCAAGGCTCGGAGTGATTTTGGCTCTATCAGAGCCAAAATCACTCCCACTGACATCACTAGTGATGTCAGTGGGCCGGCTTCTGACAGTAGGCGTTCCCTTGGGAACGCCCCCGTCAGGGAGGCACGCCCCTGGCACGCCCACCAAAGGGGGCGTGCTGACAATCAACATCGACAGCACGCCCCCTTTGATCAGACACAACGAGCGAAGGAAAGTCCTTCGCTCGTCACGTCTGGTGCATGCGCACGACGGAGCTACCGCCGTCGTGCGCATGCGCAGTGCACAACATCGACCCACTTGAGAGCAGACAGCCGCTCGCGAGTGGGTCTGAATCAGGGCCTTAGTATGAGGGAATATCCCAATAAAGTTCTTCAATATGCCAGATAATGTGTATTACAGCTTATTCGTAATAATCTTCTCAAGAAAAGTAACAAACATTGTACTAAACAAGTGCTACCTTGGGTTAAAAGATACAATGTACTATCACCCAACATTAACAGGATGGCTAAGAAACATTGGCATATGATTAAATCAGATAGACAATGGTAGCTTTGTCTAATACTGAATTAATGGCGAGCTATTCCCAAGGATGCAATCTGTGAAACCTATTGGTCAAAGCAGATATCTCTTATAAATCGTCTGAATCAGGCCCAAGCATTTTTTATCTTATAAAAAGAAGGGATGTTTCAAAAGTCAATATAACCTGCAGATATTTATTAATGGGTGACACTTTTTACCACCCTTTATCTGGGAAGAAATAATTAATTCAACATTCTTTGAATTGCAATAGTACTTTCATTGTATATGGGCTTTTATACATTGGGAAAACCCAACATAAATTCAAGGAGAGAAAATGGCTATGCACCGCTATAATATTAGAACAACCTTAATTAATAGTAATAGTGAATTCCCCGTGGCCTGTGATTTTGTTAAAAAAGGTCATACACTAGCGAGACTGTGCTATAGGATGATTTTACTTTGTCAAATCTCTGCCAAGGGGCGGTGATAAGGGTCGTTTACTTCTCCAGTGTGAAGGCCACTGGATCCACCGCTTGGGTACAATTGTGCCCCGGGTCTATATGAAAATACTTAATTTTCATGCTTTCATCACTAAGGGTATGACACATTAATTATTGAGCTAATGAAGTACTGTATATTGTATTTTAGTCTCTAATTATTTAATAGACTATTAGATTTTTGCCAACTATTACTTTATTTCTTTCCTTGTGTAAAGTCTGACTAATAATGGCAATTTGTTGATATTTTATACAGTATGTGCTTGAACTTGGATCCTGCTAGCTGCTATAATTATAATTTGTAAGACCTCATAATGATCATACTTGCTTCTGTTATAGTGCTGTGTATTTCTGTTTCTATGGTGATGGTTTATGAGTGACACATGACGTCATAGACCATGGACGCTGGACTGGTGTGAGGTCCCGGTTCAGGGTCAGTCTCACTTAGGGGTGAAAGTGTATGAAGGTAAGATATGTATGTCTGTTGCATTACATCCTGAAGATAGTGCAATAAATTGAACTGAAACGTTGATGTCTATTATCTAAAGTTAGGAGCGTGTTTTTTTTCAGGACGAGTGCCGCACCTTTGTTATTTATGTGACTCTCTTGTGAAGGTACCGCCCATAGCATACCATATATATATATATATATATATATATATATACAGTGCCTTGCAAAAGTATTCACCCACTTAGTATTTTACCTTTTTTGTTACATTACAACCTGTAATGTATTTTTTTTCTCTGAATTTTATGTGAAGGATCTGCACAAAATAGTCTAATTTGGTGAAGTGAAATGAGAAAAATATATATAAAAGAATCTTTATAAATAAAATTCATAAAATTGGCATGTGCTTATGTAATCACCCCCTTTGATATGAAGCCCCTCAAAAGTTCTGGTGCAACCAATTACATTTAGAAGTCACATAAAATAGTGAAATGAAGTCCACCTGTGTGAAATCTAAGTGTCACAAGATCTGTCAGTATAAACACACCTTTTCTGAAAGGCCGCAGAGGCTGCAACACCACTGAGTCAAAGGCATCACACCATGAAGACCAAGGAGCTCTCCAAACAAGTCAGGGACAAAGTTGTTGAGAAGCACTATTCTGGGTTGGGTTATAAAAAAAATATCCAAATCTATGATGATCCCCCGGAGCACCATCAAATCCATTATCATAAAATGGAAAGAACATGGTACCACAACAAGCCTGCCAAAAGAGGACTGCCAACCAAAACTCACAGACTGGGCAAGGAGTGCATTAATCAGAGAGGCAGCACAGAGACCAAAGGTAACCCTGAAGGAGCTGCAGAGTTCCACAGCAGGGACTGGTGTATCTGTGCATGTGACCACAATAAGCAGTACACTCCATAGAGCTGGGCTTTATGGAAGAGTGCCCAGAAACAAGCCACTACTTAGTGATACAAAATAAGAAGACACAATTTGAGTTCACCAAAAGGCATGTGGGTGGCTCCTCAAATGTATGGAGGAAGGTGCTCTGGTCAGATGAGGTGACAATTTAACTTTTTGACCACCAAGGAAAATGCTATGTCTGGTGCAAACCCAACACGTCCCATCACACCAAGAACACCATCCCCACAGTGAAACATGGTGGTGGCAGCATCATGCTGTGGCAATGTTTTTCAGCAGCAGGTACTGGGAAGCTGATTCGAGTTGAGGTTAAGATGGATGGTGCTAAATACAGGGATATTCTTGTGCAAAACCTGTTTCAGTCTGCCTGTGATTTGAGACTGGGATGGAGGTTTACCTTCCAACAGGACAATGACCTGAAGCATACTGCTAAAGCAACAATCGAGTGGTTTAAGGGGAATCATTTAAATGTGTTGGAATGGCCTAATCGAAGCCCAGATCTCAATCCAATTGAGAATCTGAGGTCAGAATTTATGATTGCTATTCACAAGCGGAAATCACCGCGAAGGAGCTGGAGCAGTTTTGCCTTAACGAATGGGCAAAAATCCCAGGAGCAAGATGTGGCAAGCTCTTAGAGTCTTATCCAAAGCGAATTGCTGCTGTAATTGCCGCAAAAGATGGCTTGACAAATTACTGACTTTAGGGGGGTGAATAGTTATGCATGCTGAAGTTTTCTGTCATGTTGTCCTAAATGTTGTTTGATTCACAATATAAAAAAACACAACTTCACAGTCATGTTCTGCGAATGAAATGATGCACACGTCAAACAATCCATTTTAATTCCAGGTTGTAAGGCAACAAAACATGAATGATGCAAAGGGGGGTGAATACTTTTACATAGAATAATGTCATATAAACAATCCATTCTACAATAAATCAAGGCAATAAACTCCACATTAAGACAAGTACTGTATATAAAAAACAGTATCACCGAAACATAGACAAAATGGAAAAGATAATAAAAAATGGAAATTATACAAAAAAAATTAAAGGAAACTTGTTTGATGCAATAACAATATACACCAGAGTGTCTCAATCCAGAAACATGCCCAAATGCATGGCTTTGTTAAGACCTCGAGGATAAAACGTGTCCAACTTATGTGTCCACATAGCTTCTCATTAGAGAAAAAGCTTTGGCTGAACACCTCCTCTCTAAAAGGTACCCATGCATCTGCGATGGATTGCCTTGATTCTGTGATGCTGCAACCTGGCATTGCAGGATCGCAGAAATCCAACATGTTAAATATTCCATATGTGACGATCGCGATCAAAAAATGATTGTTATCGTCAACTCGGGGACATTTACAATGTAAAATTTTTAGCAATCCTGCGACGGATCGCTGAACATTGATGGTGGCCAGTTGCCATTTCCGACCGGAGGATTGCAATTTCCGATCACATCACTACAATCAGTCGCAGATGTATGTGCACCTTTAGGTAGATATCACCCAATCAATGATCATGCATTTTAATGAAGACAAGGCATGATGTGCTTCATTAAAATGCCTTGCCACAAGTTTAAATTATATTTTTTATTATCTTTTCCAATTTGTCTATCGGTGATACTGTTTTTTTATATTCTATAACTGGTCTTCCTGTGGAGTTTGTTGTCTTGATTTATTTTAGAATGGATTGTTTACAGAGGTGCCTAGCTAGTTTGTTGCTCATGGCATGGCGTGCAGGCCTCTGAGTCGCACCATGGACTTGTGGCATACCATGGTATTCTTCAACTAAGGATATGCTACAGCATGTAATACAGCACTTAACTGCTGGGTGGTGAGTGCTCCACTGTTGTAATTTGTACTGAATACCATACTGTTAAATTGGTTGGATATCACATTAACGCACTGTACAGTATTTGCATGTTCACACAACCAATATTTTTAATGTCACATACATACAGTACAGTAAGCTCTTAGAACAGGACACAAATCAGTACACATATTGTACTTAACTGTACAGTAGTGACGTTGCTCAAGTTGTTATCACGATATAACCGATAATGTAGATTAATGAGATGCATGCACAGCTTTCACTGAGATGGGATGAATTATTCTCTAATGGTGGGGTACTGTGTACAATATCTGGAAAAGAAGACAATTTTTTTATTATTAAAAACAGCAGCCGGTTGGTGGAGTGCACAAAGATGAGCCTGCTATGTGCAGTTCTTAATATACAGCTGGCTTGTGGGCTAGTGGTCAGGTGATCACTTTGTAACAATGCTGGTCCCGGGTTTGAGCCCTTGAAAAGATCAGTTTTATATTGGCACTGTAGGCTCTGGACTCTATAGTGAAAATACTGTAATAGTGTTGTTGTTTAAAAGTCTGCTTAAAAGTAAGTCATTACAAACTGATTGTGCATTTAAAAAGTGCAAACTTGCGTCAATGTCTGCACTGTGGTGGCTGTCAGCTCCAAGGGGTTGTAATGGAATTTCTTGTGCATGCCCAGTGGAGGGGTTACAATGAGATCTGTGGCGCATGCCCAGTGGAGCCAAGCCATACGCCATGTAGCGCTATGCCATGGTGTATGGAAGATACCCAACTGCGCATGTTCAGTTATCTGTATTACTACAGTACAGTATGCTGTTGAATCTTCACACTTGCACCAATCGGCACTGTCCCAGACTTGTACACAATAGTAATTTCATGACTACAGTAGTGGGGTCTGTTTGAGAGGGAAATCTCTGTATTACAAACTGACTGTGCATTTGAACTGCAAACTTGCGTCAATGTCAGCACAGTTGGCGCTGTGGTGGCTGTCAGCTAGCTCCAAGGGGTTAGAAATGACATCTCTGGTGCATGCCCAGTAGGAGGGTTGCAATGGGATTTCTTGCACATGCCCAGTGAGCCTCTTATTTATATAATAAAGGACGTTTTGTTAATCCATTTACTGTAAGCAGTCAGCTAAAAGGTCTGCCCTTACAGTACCTGTACGTTGCTGCATTTTGTACAATACAAACAATACAATGTCTAGTGCACTGTCATTTCATTTAAAATACAGCTGGGTGGCATAGAGTAGCATACAGTAGAAATGGCAGGTACTGTACAGTAGTTGGAAGTTGAGGAGAGTCTTCTGTACTGGAGTAAACTTACTTAATAATATTGAACTTCAATTGCTCTATATTTATTTAATGCTGTTTGTGCATCAATATATGTATGTGTTGGTATACTGTAAATGACAGAATTCTCACACCACCAAAGTGATTTCTGTGACAAATTGTAGCCTTCCAGGCTTCTATCCCGTGATGCCCACACTGCTTTGCCACTACAGTGCACCACAGATGCCTGCCTAAATGAGTGACGCACTTGTACAAGTGCGTCACTCATTTAGACAGGCATCTGTAATAAATTAGCATCGTGCGTCGTGTGTCTTGCATCACTGGCTGTTGAAAATGGCAACTACAAGGGCACAGAGGTTTTCTCCTGGTGAAGTTCTCTTTCTCTTGGTGAAGTGGCGGGACCAAAGTTTCGCCACTAACCAGGAGAAAGACCTTGCATACAGGAGGGCGAGTCGTGCCATTTTCAGAAAACACAGTCGATGCCACAATATCCAGTCCCTACAACGCAGGTGGTCCGAGGAGGAGGCTCAGGCCATGGCTCAATAGAATAAATTGGCGTCTCAGACGCAGTAAGTACAGTATTGCTGTATAATCACACGAATTACAGTATACAGTACAATAACAAATACAATGCACGACTCTGACATACTGTACAGTACACTGCACTGTAGGGTTTTGGATACTATCTGACGATGACTGACAGTTGTTACCACACACTCACATGACTGGCAGAGATTTGATTGACAGGGTCATTAGATCTACATGGACTAAAGGGTGACACACTATTGGTCGACGTGGCTTGTTTGTATAATACACCTACAGTAACAAAAGGCAAGTTGATACACCATACTAATGCATGTCGACCAAATCTATGTTGACCTACTGTATACACTGTTTATCTGTGCTGGCCCTGCCCCCTTTAAGGCTGACATTATTACATCAGGGAAAGATTCAGGGGTCTACAGTATTACTAAGCAGTGTTAGGAGACAGAGTGGAAAGTGATAAAAAAGTGATAAGGTGCCAGCCAATCAGTTCCCAACTGTCATCTCACAGGCTGTGTTTGAAAACTGACAGTTGGGAGCTGATTTGCTGGTACTTTATCACTTTTCACTCTGTCTCTAACACTGCTTAGTACAGTAAATGGACCCCCTAAATAATTTTAAACGCCAGGGTGTGCCTATACAGTAGCATCCAAAGTATGCAAAGGCCAGAAATTATGTCAGCGGGGTACCGATCTTGGCACCCTGCAAGGCAAAAATACAGCTCGAGGGGGGGTGACAGTGGCTCCCACAGAGCCTCTGTGTGAGGTTGCACCACTTGGTCATACTGTACTGTATATTTTTTTATATACAGTACCATACTGTTTTATGTTGGGCCCAATGCCAGCTTCACAGACTATAGTAGTTTTTGTACTACAGTATACTGTATTGGTTTGTGTTGTTATTCCGGTAAAGACTTGTTACAGTATAAAGTACAGCAATTCAATTGTTTCTGTACACTTAAAACTTCAAACATCATTGTCTTAGTAACATCTATCTTTACAGGTACAGTATGTACAGTACTGTAGCGTTAGGTATTTGGGTATTGTCTAAATAATTCCCCTGTGGTTGGGCCTCTTTCTAATCCTTGATGCCTTCTAGGCCAAATTACCCTGTTCCTGTTGTACAGTATGTACACTACTGTAATGTACTGTAGGGTAATTTCTCCCATGTGCCTGAGAATAACCTGAGTCTCTATTTTCCTTCTTGTACAGTACTGTCCCAAGCTATGTTTCCTTGCTATACTGTACAGTACTGTATGTCCTACTGTATTTGACCACATGTCTAACGCTTACTGTACCTGACTGTGGCTGTCTTTCCTTACCATACCATCCACTGTACAGTACCTTTGCTGCTGTGGATGCTGTTCCTGTAGGGCCTGTGTACTCACAGTCATTAATTTCTCACTTTGCATTTCCTTTCTCTTGGTTAGATTTTTATCATGGTCAATAGCTAATTCCCTAAGGTCATCTACAGTACTGTACTGTAATCCCTCTCCAATTTGGAGCAGAGGCTGAACTCTTGTTTTCAAATTCTCCTGAAGGTTATCCATAAGAACTGAAACAGCCACTGCCCTGTGATTCAAATTGTCTTTTACATTATGTCAGATACTGTACTGTACAGTACAGTACTCGCCCATTTCCAACAAAGCTCTATGGAAATATTCTAAAGCCATTATCTTTTTGCTTTATGGATAAAATATTATGGCAATCAACAACTACAGGATGCAACGATATCCCCAGTGGCTTGTACTGTACATGCAGCATTAGGGATATTGTTAACCCTCCCACCCCCTCGTCTTTTCTCGCTGCTGGCATCAGCAAGTGTACATAGAGTACACTTGACGATGCCGGAACCGTGGCAAACAATATCAACTCATATACACCTAATCTAGTGCCCATGGGCCATACTGTACAGCTAGTGTACTGTATACCGAATTTATTGACATTTTTCCACATTGTTTGTTTGCAGCCAAAATTATGACATGTTTTTTTTCTCCACAGGTCGAGAAGCCCCCCCTGCCCCTGTAGCTTCACCACTGCCAACAGCCAGGCTGCAGAATCTGAGTAAGTACTTTACACTACATTGTTCTCTTTCTCTCTCTTTTTCTCTGTGTCTCTATTTTTATGTCTCTCTCTTGTTATCTCTCTCTTTTTCACTCTCTCTTCTCTCTCCCTCTCGCTCTCTCTTTCCCTCTCTCTCTCTCTATCTTTCTATTTTTCGCTCCATCTTTCTCTCTCTCTTTTTCTCTCTCTTTTTCTCTCTCTGTTTTTCTCTCTTCTCTCTCTCTCTTTTTCTCTCTCTCTTTGTATCTCTCTCTCTCTTTCTCTCTCTTTTATGTACTTGAGTAACAGTACAGTAAGTAACAATTTATTTTTCAACAGAATCACCAACTCAAGGGCCCGAGCCCCTAACTTGCCCCAGTGGCCTCTCCATGCTACATAAGTACAGTACTGTACACCACATTGTTTTCTACAGTACTGTATCACTCTACTTTTTTTCCTTTGTCAGTCTCTCTCCTTTTTTCTGTCTCTTTCTCTCTCTCTTTTTCTCTTTCTCCCTCTCTCTTTTTCACTCTCCCTCTCTTTCTCTCTCTCTCTTTTTCTCTCTCTTTTCTGTACTTGTGTAACAGTAAGTAACAATTTTTTTTTCAACAGCAGCAAACTTAGGTTCCCAGCCTCTCCCTGGCCCCAGTGGCCTCCCCATGCCATGCAAGTACAGTACTATATACGACATTGTTTTCTACATTACTGTATTTTTCTCCTTTTTTTCCTTGTCAGTCTCTCCCTCTCTCTTTTTCTCTCTCCTTCTCTTTCTTTCTCTCTCTCTCTCTCTCTCTCTCTCTCTATTTCTCTCTTTTTCTTTCTTTTTCTCTCTTTCTCTCTCTATCTCTCTCTCTTTCTCTCTCTTTTCTGTACTTGAGTAACAGTACAGTAAGTAACAATTTGTTTTTCAACAGCATCACCAACTCAACGGCCCAAGCCCCTATCTGGCCCCAGTGGCCTCCCCATGCCACATAAGTACAGTACTGTACACCACATTGTTTTCTACAGTACTGTATCACTCTCCTTTTTTTCCTTTGTCAGTCTCTCTCTTTTTTTCTGTCTCTCTCTCTCTCTCTCTTTTTCTCTTTCTCCTTCTCTTTCTTTTTCTTTCTCCCTCTCTTTCTCTCTCTCTCTTTCTCTCTCTTTTCTGTACTTGTGTAACAGTAATTAACATTTTTTTTCAACAGCAACAACCTTAGGTTCCCAGCCTCTCCCTGGCCCCAGTGGCCTCCCCATGCCATGCAAGTAAAGTACTGTACACGACATTGTTTTCTACATTACTGTATTTTTCTCCTTTTTTTCCTTGTCAGTCTCTCCCTCTCTCTCTTTTTCTCTCTCCCTCTCTTTCTCTCTCTCTATCTTTTTCTCTCTTTTTATTTCTTTTTCTCTCTGTCTTTCTCTCTCTATCTTTCTCTTTCCCTCTCTCACTTTTTCTCTCTCTATTTTACTCTCTCTTTTTCTCCTCTCTCTCTCTTTCTCCTTTATCTCTCTCTTTTTTCAATACTTTCATCCCCATGCCTTATAAGTACAGTACTGTACACCACATTATTTTCTACAGTACTGTATCTCTCCATTTTTCCCTTGTCAGTCTCTCTTTTTTCTCTCTTTTTGTCATTTCTCACTCTTTTTTCTCTCTCTTTCACTCTCTATCTCTTTTTCTCTCTTTCTTTGTATCTCCCTCTTTCTCTCTCACTTTTTTTATCTCTTTCTTTCTCTCTCTCTTTCCCTAGTTCTCTCCCTCTCTCGTTTTCTCTTTCTCTTTCTTTTTATCTCTCTTTTCTGTACTTGTGTAACAGTAAGTAACAATTTTTTTCAACAGCATCACCAACCGAAGGGCCCCAACCCCTCCCTGGCCCCAGTGGCCTCCCCATGCCACGTAAGTACATTACTGTACACCACATTATTTTCTACAGTACTGTATTTCTCTATTTATTTTTCCCTTATCAGTCTCTCTCTCTCCCTCACTTTTTCTCTCTCTCTCTTTCTCTCTTATTATCTCTTCTCTTTCTCTCTCTCTATCTCTTTTTTTTCTCTTTCTCTCTCTCTCCTTCTCTCTTTTTCTCTCTCTGTTTCTCTCTCTCTTCTCTGTACTTGTGTAACAGTAAGTAACATTTTATTTTCAACAGCATCACCAACCGAAGGGCCCCAGCCCCTCCCTGGCCCCAGTGGCCTCCCCATGCCATGTAAGTACAGTACTGTAGACCACATTGTTTTCTACAGTACTGTATCTCTCTACTTTTTTCCCTTGTCAGTCTCTCTCTCGACCTCTCTCTTTCTCTCTCTCTCCCTCTCTCTCTCTCTTTTTCTCTTTCTCTCTTTATCTCACTATTCTTTTCTGTTTCTCTCTCTCTCAACGCATCTCCAACCTCTTTTCATTACACAATAATCATTTCTGTCCTTGTGTTTTTTTGTAGAAGACATTGAAGGGCCTCAGCCCTCCCCAGGCCAAAATCCTGAGGAGGCAGAGGAGGACCCAGACTCCCCTCCCCAGCCAAGTCAGTACTGTATACAGTAGTATAGGACATTTTGTATTAATACTGTAATACAGTATAGTATATAGTAATGTTACAGTACAGTATGTTTACCATCTACTTTACCAATGAGTACTGCACTGTACATTACTGTGTTTTTCTTTTCTTTATTCAGAACACCTCCATATAGTCATTGTGGACTGGGACAGCGAGGAGAGCAGCGAGTTGACCTTAAACTTTCATTTTTGGGTTAGGGTTAGTCACCCTCAGGAGGGTTCGGTTTAGTGTGCAGAGAGGGGGGTTAGATTTAGGCACTAACAGAATTAGTTTAAAGGCACTAGGGTGGAGATTATAATACTGTAGGTTACAGGGGGAGAGGGTAAGGTATAGTATATTTACCTTCCAATGTCAGGATTTGAACTGGTGGCTGAACAGCCACCGGCATTTAAATGCCATTCCCATTTCTCACCCATTTTGATAAATTGTTCAAACTGTATCGTCTAGTGTATGCAGTCAATCAGAAACAATGTGCTTGCTTGCTTGCTCACTCACCCCCGCCAGTGACCCAGCCCAAGCTGGGCATATTTTTAACCCTCCCACCCCCTCGTCTTTCCTCGCTGCTGGCATCACCAAGTGTGCATACACTAGAGTACCCTTGACAACACCGGCACCATGATGAAGAATATCGGCTCATACACACCTACTCTTGTGCCCATAGGCCATATTGTACAGTAAGTGCATACTGTCAGTAAAGTGTAATAATACTGTAGTACTGTCAGGCTGAATTTATTAACATTTTGAAACATAGTTTTCAGACAAAATGACATGTTATTTTTCCCCACAGTTGGAGAAACCGTTGTGCCCCAGGCCCCCCAGCTCCAGCTCCACCACCATCAGCAGTGCCCAGGGGCTCATTTGAGATTCATAAGTACTGTATACTACATTGTCTTCTACTTTACTGTTTCTCTCTACTTTTTTTTCTTTTCACAGTGTCTCTCTCTCCTTTGTGTACTCCAAAAGCCCATCTCCAACCTCTTCTCCTTACACGCTATTTCTTTCTTTACTTTAATATTTTCATTCTCAGTACTGTACAGTACACTACAGTATGTTTCAATGACCTGTCTTAAGGGGCTTACATGCTAGACCATTTGGATGACCGCTAACAATATACTGTAGTTTAATGATACATTATACAGTATTGTTCACATGGTCTAGTGTGTATGTAGTCAATCATCAATGATGTGTTCGCTCGCTCCCTCCAGTGACCCAGCCCAATATTGGCATATTGTTAACCCTCCCACCCCCTTGCCTTTTCTCGCTGCTGGCATCAGCAAGTGTGCATAAAGTACACTTGACGATGCCAGAACCATGGCAAACAGTATCGACACATACACACCTCATCTAGTGCCCATGGACCATACTGTACAGCAAGTGTACTGTATACTGAATTTATTGACATTTTTCCACATTGTTTGTAGATAAAAATGATGACATTTTTTTTTTCTCCACTGGTCGAGAAGCCCCCCTGCCCTTGTAGCTCCACCACCTCCAACAGCCAGGCTGCAGAGTCTGAGTAAGTACTGTACACTACATTGTTCTCTCTCACTTTATCTCTGTCTCTCTCTCTCTTTTTCTGTCTCTCTCTTCTTATCTCTCTTTTTCTCTCTCTCTTTCTCTCTCCCTCTCTCTCTTTCCCTCTCTCTATCTTTCTATTTTTCTCTCTATCTTTCTCTCTTTTTTTCTCTCTCTTTCTCTCTCTCTTTTTCTCTCTTCTCTCTCTCTCTTTGTATCTCTCTCTCTCTCTTTCTCTCTCTTTTCTGTACTTGAGTAACATAACAGTATGTAACAATTTATTTTTCAACAGAATCACCAACTCAAGGGCCCGAGCCCCTATCTGGCCCCTGTGGCCTCTCCATGCTACATAAGTACAGTACTGTACACCACATTGTTTTCTACAGTACTGTATCGCTCTCCTTTTTTTCCTTTGTCAGTCTCTCTCTTTTTTTCTGTCTCTTTCTCTCTCTCTTTTTCTATTTCTCCCTCTCTCTTTCTTTTTCTCTCTCCCTCTCTTTCTCTCTCTCTTTTCTGTACTTGTGTAACAGTAAGTAACAATTTTTTTTTCAACAGCAACAACCTTAGGTTCCCAGCCTCTCCCTGGCCCCAGTGGCCTCCCCATGCCATGCAAGTACAGTACTATATACGACATTATTTTCTACATTACAGTATTTTTCTACTTTTTTTCCTTGTCAGTCTCTCCCTCTCTCTCTTTTTCTCTCTCCCTCTCTTTCTTTCTCTCTCTCTCTCTTTCTCTCTTTTTCTTTCTTTTTCTCTCTCTCTTTCTCTCTCTCTATCTCTCTATTTTCTCTCTCTCTCTCCCTATCTCTCTTTTTCTGTACTATCCTCCCCATGCCTCATAAGTACAGTACTGTACACCACATTATTTTCTACAGTACTGTATCTCTCCTTTTTTCCCTTGTTAGTCTCTTTTTTTTCTCTCTCTTTATATTTTTCTCTATTTTTTTCTCTCTTTCTCTCTCTCTTTTTCTTTCTTTGTATCTCCCTCTATCTCTCTCACTTTTTTTCTCTCTCTCTTTCTCTCTCTTTCCCTAGCTCTCTCCCTCTCGCTTTCTCTCTCTCTCTCTCTCTCTCTCTCTCTCTTTCTTTCTCTCTCTATTTTTCTCTTTTTCTCTTTCTTTTTATCTCTCTTTTCTGTACTTGTGTAACAGTAAGTAACAATTTTTTTTCAACAGCATCACCAACCGAAGGGACCCAGCCCCTCCCTGGCCCCAGTGGCCTCCCCATGCCATGTAAGTACATTACTGTACACCACATTGTTTTCTACAGTACTGTATTTCTCTAAAAATGTTTCCCTTATCAGTCTCTCTCTCTCTCCCTCACATTTTTTCTCTTTCTCTTTCTCTCTTTTTTATCTCTTCTCTTTCTCTCTCTTTCAATCTCTTTTTTCTCTCTTTCTCTCTCTCTCTCTCTCTCTCTCACCCCCTCTCTCTTTTTCTCTTTCTTTTTTCTCTCTATTTTTCTCTCTCTGTTTCTCTCTCTCTTTCTCTCTCTTCTCTGTACTTGTGTAACAGTAAGTAACATTTTTTTTCAACAGCATCACCAACCAAAGGGCCCCAGCCCCTCCCTGGCCCCAGTGGCCTCCCCATGCCATGTAAGTTCAGTACTGTACACTACATTGTTTTCTACAATACTGTATCTCTCTACTTTTTTCCCTTGTCAGTCTCTTTCTCGACTTCTCTCTTTCTCTCTCTCTCTCCCTCTCTCGCTCTCTTTTTCGCTTTCTCTCTCTCTTTACCTCAATATAGTTTTCTGTTTCTCTCTCTCTAAACACATCTCCAACCTCTTCTCCTTACACAATAATCATTTCTATCCTTGTGTTTTTTTGTAGAAGACATTGAAGGGCCTCAGCCCTCCCCAGGCCAATGTCCTGAGGAGGCAGAGGAGGAACCAGACTCCCCTCCCTAGCCAAGTCAGTACTGTATACAGTAGTATAGGACATATTGTATTAATACTGTAATACAGTATAGTATATAGTAATATTACAGTACAGTATGTTTAACATCTACTTTACCAATGAGTACTGCACTGTACATTACTGTGTTATTCTTTTCTTTATTCAGAACACCTCCATATAGTCGTTGTGGACTTGGATAGCTAGGAGAGCAGCGAGTCGAGCAAACCTTGAAATTTCATTTTAGGGTTAGGGTTAGTCACCCTCGGTTAAGGGTGCGGAGAGGGGGGTTAGGTTTAGGTACTAACGGAATTAGGATAAAGGCACTAGGGTGGAGGTTATAATACTGTAGGTTACAGGGGGAGAGGGTAAGGTATAGTTTATTTACCTTCCAATGTCAGGATCTTTTCCTTTGGGCTGACACTGTCATGAATTGAATCAGTGGCTGAACAGCCACCGGCATTTAAATGCCATTCCCATTTCTCACCCATTTTGATAAATTGTTCATACTGTATCGTCTAGTGTATGCAGTCAATCAGAAACAATGTGCTTGCTTGCTTGCTCACTCACCCCCGCCAGTGACCCAGCCCAAGCTGGGCATATTTTTAACCCTCCCACCCCCTCATCTTTCCTCGCTGCTGGCATCACCAAGTGTGCATACACTAGAGTACCCTTGACAACACCGGCACCATGATGAAGAATATCGGCTCATACACACCTACTCTTGTGCCCATAGGCCATATTGTACAGTAAGTGCATACTGTCAGTAAAGTGTAATAATACTGTAGTACTGTCAGGCTGAATTTATTAACATTTTGAAACATAGTTTTCAGACAAAATGACATGTTATTTTTCCCCACAGTTGGAGAAACTGTTGTGCCCCAGGCCCCCCAGCTCCAGCTCCACCACCATCAGCAGTGCCCAGGGGCTCATTTGAGATTCATAAGTACTGTATACTACATTGTCTTCTACTTTACTGTTTCTCTCTACTTTTTTTTCTTTTCACAGTGTCTCTCTCTCCTTTGTGTACTCCAAAAGCCCATCTCCAACCTCTTCTCCTTACACGCTATTTCTTTCTTTACTTTAATATTTTCATTCTCAGTACTGTACAGTACACTACAGTATGTTTCAATGACCTGTCTTAAGGGGCTTACATGCTAGACCATTTGGATGACCGCTAACAATATACTGTAGTTTAATGATACATTATACAGTATTGTTCACATGGTCTAGTGTTTATGTAGTCAATCATCAATGATGTGTTCGCTCGCTCCCTCCAGTGACCCAGCCCAATATTGGCATATTGTTAACCCTCCCACCCCCTTGCCTTTTCTCGCTGCTGGCATCAGCAAGTGTGCATAAAGTACACTTGACGATGCCAGAACCATGGCAAACAGTATCGACACTTACACACCTCATCTAGTGCCCATGGGCCATACTGTACAGCAAGTGTACTGTATATTGAATTTATTGACATTTTTCCACATTGTTTGTAGATAAAAATGATGACATTTTTTTTTTCTCCACTGGTCGAGAAGCCCCCCTGCCCTTGTAGCTCCACCACCTCCAACAGCCAGGCTGCAGAGTCTGAGTAAGTACTGTACACTACATTGTTCTCTCTCACTTTATCTCTGTCTCTCTCTCTCTTTTTCTGTCTCTCTCTTCTTATCTCTCTTTTTCTCTCTCTCTTTCTCTCTCCCTCTCTCTCTTTCCCTCTCTCTATCTTTCTATTTTTCTCTCTATCTTTCTCTCTTTTTTTCTCTCTCTTTCTCTCTCTCTTTTTCTCTCTTCTCTCTCTCTCTTTGTATCTCTCTCTCTCTCTCTCTCTTTCTCTCTCTTTTCTGTACTTGAGTAACATAACAGTATGTAACAATTTATTTTTCAACAGAATCACCAACTCAAGGGCCCGAGCCCCTATCTGGCCCCTGTGGCCTCTCCATGCTACATAAGTACAGTACTGTACACCACATTGTTTTCTACAGTACTGTATCGCTCTCCTTTTTTTCCTTTGTCAGTCTCTCTCTTTTTTTCTGTCTCTTTCTCTCTCTCTTTTTCTATTTCTCCCTCTCTCTTTCTTTTTCTCTCTCCCTCTCTTTCTCTCTCTCTTTTCTGTACTTGTGTAACAGTAAGTAACAATTTTTTTTTCAACAGCAACAACCTTAGGTTCCCAGCCTCTCCCTGGCCCCAGTGGCCTCCCCATGCCATGCAAGTACAGTACTATATACGACATTATTTTCTACATTACAGTATTTTTCTACTTTTTTTCCTTGTCAGTCTCTCCCTCTCTCTCTTTTTCTCTCTCCCTCTCTTTCTTTCTCTCTCTCTCTCTTTCTCTCTTTTTCTTTCTTTTTCTCTCTCTCTTTCTCTCTCTCTATCTCTCTATTTTCTCTCTCTCTCTCCCTATCTCTCTTTTTCTGTACTTTCCTCCCCATGCCTCATAAGTACAGTACTGTACACCACATTATTTTCTACAGTACTGTATCTCTCCTTTTTTCCATTGTTAGTCTCTTTTTTTTCTCTCTCTTTATATTTTTCTCTATTTTTTTCTCTCTTTCTCTCTCTCTTTTTCTTTCTTTGTATCTCCCTCTATCTCTCTCACTTTTTTTCTCTCTCTCTTTCTCTCTCTTTCCCTAGCTCTCTCCCTCTTGCTTTCTCTTTCTCTCTCTCTCTCTCTTTCTTTCTCTCTCTCTATATTTCTCTTTTTCTCTTTCTTTTTATCTCTCTTTTCTGTACTTGTGTAACAGTAAGTAACAATTTTTTTTCAACAGCATCACCAACCGAAGGGACCCAGCCCCTCCCTGGCCCCAGTGGCCTCCCCATGCCATGTAAGTACATTACTGTACACCACATTGTTTTCTACAGTACTGTATTTCTCTAATTTTTTTTCCCTTATCAGTCTCTCTCTCTCTCCCTCACATTTTTTCTCTTTCTCTTTCTCTCTTTTTTATCTCTTCTCTTTCTCTCTCTTTCAATCTCTTTTTTCTCTCTTTCTCTCTCTCTCTCTCTCGCTCTCTCTCTCACCCCCTCTCTCTTTTTCTCTTTCTTTTTTCTCTCTATTTTTCTCTCTCTGTTTCTCTCTCTCTTTCTCTCTCTTCTCTGTACTTGTGTAACAGTAAGTAACATTTTTTTTCAACAGCATCACCAACCAAAGGGCCCCAGCCCCTCCCTGGCCCCAGTGGCCTCCCCATGCCATGTAAGTTCAGTACTGTACACTACATTGTTTTCTACAATACTGTATCTCTCTACTTTTTTCCCTTGTCAGTCTCTTTCTCGACTTCTCTCTTTCTCTCTCTCTCTCCCTCTCTCGCTCTCTTTTTCGCTTTCTCTCTCTCTTTACCTCAATATAGTTTTCTGTTTCTCTCTCTCTAAACACATCTCCAACCTCTTCTCCTTACACAATAATCATTTCTATCCTTGTGTTTTTTTGTAGAAGACATTGAAGGGCCTCAGCCCTCCCCAGGCCAATGTCCTGAGGAGGCAGAGGAGGAACCAGACTCCCCTCCCTAGCCAAGTCAGTACTGTATACAGTAGTATAGGACATATTGTATTAATACTGTAATACAGTATAGTATATAGTAATATTACAGTACAGTATGTTTAACATCTACTTTACCAATGAGTACTGCACTGTACATTACTGTGTTATTCTTTTCTTTATTCAGAACACCTCCATATAGTCGTTGTGGACTTGGATAGCTAGGAGAGCAGCGAGTCGAGCAAACCTTGAAATTTCATTTTAGGGTTAGGGTTAGTCACCCTCGGTTAAGGGTGCGGAGAGGGGGGTTAGGTTTAGGTACTAACGGAATTAGGATAAAGGCACTAGGGTGGAGGTTATAATACTGTAGGTTACAGGGGGAGAGGGTAAGGTATAGTTTATTTACCTTCCAATGTCAGGATCTTTTCCTTTGGGCTGACACTGTCATGAATTGAATCAGTGGCTGAACAGCCACCGGCATTTAAATGCCATTCCCATTTCTCACCCATTTTGATAAATTGTTCATACTGTATCGTCTAGTGTATGCAGTCAATCAGAAACAATATGCTTGCTTGCTTGCTTACTTGCCCCCTCCAGTGACCCAGCCCAATCTGGGCATATTTTTAACCCTCCCACTCCCTCGTCTTTCCTCACTGCTGGCATCAGCAAGTGTGCATACAGTAGAGTACCCTTGATGACACTGGCACCGTGATGAAGAGTATCAGCTCATACACACCTACTCTTGTGCCCATGGGCCATATTGTACAGTAAGTGCATACTGTCAGTAAAGTGTAATAATACTGTAGTACTGTCAGGCTGAATTTATTAACATTTTGAAACATAGTTTTCTGAAAAAATGACATGTTTTGTCCCCACAGTTGGAGAAACCATTGGGCCCCAGGCCCCCCCAGCCCCTGCAGCTCCAGCTCTACCACCACCAGCAGTGCCCAGGGGCTCATTTTAGCTTTATAAGTACTGTATACTATATTGTCTTTTCTTTTCACAGTGTCTCTATCTCCTTTGTTTACTTCAAAAGCCCATCTCCAACCTCTTCTGCTTACATGCTATTTCTTTCTTTACTTTTATATTTTTATTCTCAGTACTGTGCAGTACACTACAGTATATTTCACTGACCTGTCTTAAGGGGCTTACATGCTAGACCATTTGGATGACCGCTAACAATATACTGTAGTTTAATGATACATAATACAGTATTGTTCAAATGGTCTAGTGTGCATGTAGTCAATCACCAATGATGTGCTCGCTTGCTTGCTCCCTCCAGTGACCCAGCCCAATATGGGAATATTGTTAACCCTTCCACCCCCTCATCTTTCCTCACTGCTGGCATCAGCAAGTGTGCATAGAGTACACTTGACGATGCCAGCACCATGGGGAACAATATTGGCTCATACACACCTTCTCTAGTGCCCATGGGCCATTTTGTACAGTAAGTGCACACTGTCAGTAAAGTGTCCTTTACTCCTTTACCTGTCCCCGTAGATGCATATTTATGTATAGACTTTCTAGCACACCGTATACTGCTGATCATTTCCTAGCCTCACGCTGCCCATTTTAGTCTCCCGTGAGTGACCGTCTTGTCCTCACATCCAACTTGTGCTTGCTCAGTGGCCATCTTAGTTTCAGTCACAATGTTGCTGTGTTTAATGTCCCGCTGCCACAGTATGCCCTGTCCTTTGCCCATCCCCGTAGATGCTTATTTGCATATAGATTTTCTATCACATACAGCATATACTGCTGATCGATACCTAGCCTCCCACTGCCACATTTAGTCTAATCTTGTCCTTGCGGCCATCTTGTGTTTGCTCAGCGGCCATCTTAGTTTCAGTTGCAATAATGCTGTGTTTAATGTCCTGCTACCACATTATTTCCCGTCCTGTGCCCGTCCCTGTAGATGCTTATTGCATATAGATTTTCTATAACACACATCGTATACCGCTGATCAATTCCTAGCCTCCTGCTGCCCCTTTTAGTCTCCCGTGAGTGACTGTTTTGTCCTTACGGCCATCTTTTTTTTGTTGCAATACTGATGTGTCTAATGTGCTGTATTATGTCTCCTTCATAGATGCATCTTTGCATATTAAGGGGTATATATATCAAAGCTTGATGTGAGATAAAATTGGGAAATATATATAACCAATCAGCTCAAAACTATAATTTCTTAAGCACAGCCTGCAAAATGTAAGTTATAAGCTGGTTATACTGTATATATCTCTCTATTTTATTGCACATCAAGCTTTGATACATACTGTACTGTATGCCCCTTAGCTTCCATCGAGCAGGCCACATTTCACATTATGTGCTGCGAATAAATGTAATGTGTAATACTTTTTAGCCTTTACTGTACAGTACTGCATGTTGAGCCCTGGTCATGACTGTAGAGTATGCCAGATATACAGTGTGTATATATATATATATATATATATATATATATATTCAGAACTGATATGTGCTATTCTTATAACATAAATCTAAACTTAGTGTTTACTGTACCATTAGAACCATTAGTGTAACAGTTAAATGTGCAAAGATGTGCAATAGTGCAATGATAGGTACAGTATAATACTGTATTTGCATACAATTATATATGTAAATACAATCTAAGGTGCGTAATATTAAATAATATATCAGTTTTTATTTGTTTTTTATGTACTGCCCTACAGTATGTGTCAGGGTCAGGTCTATATTCTGAATTAAATTCTTATTTTTATATTCATATATTATGGCATTTTTCCACTGATATACACAGTACTGTAATATTCCGCACCTTAAATTGTATTTACTGTACGTATATAATTGTATGTACATATTATACCTACTGTATCATTGCATTATTGCACTTCTTTGTACATTTAACTTTTACATTAATGGTTCTAATGGTACTGTACACACTAAGGACCTAATTCAGAGTCAGTCATAAGCGGCCGCATGGTTGTACGCCTAATGATTGAGAAACTGAAAAAGGGAGCAATCGCACGGCCAGTCGGTCGCAACCAAAGTGTCGCCCATACGTGAACAATGCACCTCCTCTAGCTAGTGAGTGATAGCAGCTACCGATCAAGTCAATCATTGTCAGTCATTGTCAGTCACTGATTGTTAATTTTCTTCTGATTGTTGCGGCCGCTTGTGTTGCGTTGATGCCCACATGTCATGTTTCCATGCTTTATCGATCAGCTTGTTACTAGATTGTTGACAATTATTTAATTACTGTTCTAAAGTGTTGCTGCTTTTTTTTCCTCCCTTTTATTGTTTCAAAGTCACTTAGTTCATGCTGATGTTTTACTGGTATTGCATTTGTTAGTCAAAAATAATTTAAACCTGGATGTTGGAATACTAATGTTTTATTGTTGTTAAATGCATGTTTAAATTAACATTATGAATGTTAGTTTGTGAAATGTGCCCTATTTATTTTGCATTTACACATAAAGGGCTAGAGCCAATCAGAAATGCTATTATTAATTTTGAGTTTTGGGCACATGAATAATGCTTTGTCCAGTCGAAGTTAGTATATGTAAATTTGTTTTAAATTTTAGCCAATAATTTTTCATGTTACCCATTTATATTTGTTTTTTACTGTAAAACCTGCCATTGTCATCATGAGAGCCGTGGCATTTACTCGGCAAGAGCTATTAGTTCTTGTCGAGGTTATGAACAGGTGCCTGGGCAATCTGGCCTCCCCATATCAAATGTGATTAAAAGGCAGGCCTATGCGGTGGTCCAACAGCACCAGCGGTCTTTGGACTTCATGCGCAACATTGCGCAGTTAGTGCGTCGCTGGTTGGACCTCCAGCGGCGTTCGCCCCTACTTTTGTTGAATCTGCGGGCGCAAATATGCTGGTGTAAGTATGCATTTGCGGTTTGTTGTTTTTTTATTTTAGCCATGAATAATATTTTTCTATTAAAAAAGTAAACAAGCTGTAATGTATGTAGTACCTATTGTTCAGTTTGTGGAAACTTCTTTCATTAAATGTCAGTTTGTACTATTTACATAGAATGCACTGTTTTTTTATAATTGTTTGATAAATATGTGTTGTTTGAAATTTTATTGTTTCAAACTAATTTAGAAATTTAATTTTTCACTTCTTAGGACATCAGCGTAGATGGTGAATGCACCCCTTCCTTTTCCAACCCATCTGTCCCTCCGTGGCCCAAAACTCCCTAAGTAACCCTCCCTCCCCTGGCCACTCATCCCAAATATCCCCTCCCGACCTGGATACATTATCCCAAATAATCCCACAAGAAGTGGATTTTGGGACCCCTCCCCTGATGGAGGAGCAGGCATCTCCTTCCTTGGAATGGATTTATGGTATATTTTTTTTCTAGTCACATTTTTAAAATATATTTGTCTTAATAGATAAAGGATGTTTGTGTGTAGTTCTACATGGTTTTGTTTCGAAAAAAAAAATATTTGTTAAGTCTGTTTTTTTAATTTATATTTTTTTAATTTTTGGATGTAGTAATGTTTCAAATTAGGCAGCTTGTTTTAAATTTTAGAACTCTTTTCTTGGTATGCTTGCACTGTGCACAACTGTGTTAATATTTTTTATTTTTTTTATTTTGGGCTTGTTACCTGTGGAGGTAATTTTTTCCTGTTTTGTTTTGTGGTGTCTAATCTTGGTAACATTTCTAGTTCAAAAATGTCCACACAGTTGGCTTTAAGGCTATTTAACTATTATCCCTTTGTTGTGTTTTTTTTATAAAAATTTTAGACAAAAAATTTAAGCAACACCAAGATCATATGTTCAACAATATTCCCTGTGGTATCCTCTTAAATGTAGTCTGTACTTTATGTCATACAATGTTTATGGGCCCTAAAATGTCTTTTAAAAATTTTTTTTTTAAAGAAGTAAGTGACATACCTTGTGTTTTTATGCAATGTTTGTTTGTTCACACAAGCACACTTTTTTCTTTTTTTGCTACATTTTTGATAATGATTAGAAAAAAAAAACATGCCACAGTACAACACAGGATTTGGGTTACTTATAGTGTTTGAAACATTAGCAAGTATTACCAGATTACTAAGTATTATTTTTTAAACAACATAGATTGGTGTTGCAACATGTTTCACTACACAAAATGCACACCTTTCCTTCATGGATGTACGCAACATGGATGCACGCACAACCGATCCAATGAAACACTCACATCTCATTAAACCACACAATTAATGTTAGGTGTGCATTTTGAGTAGTGAAACATGGATGTACGCAACATGGATGCACGCACAACCAATCCAATGAGGGTCTCACATGTAAAAAAATGACTACAAAACACACTAGTACTCATGCTTTCTCAAACTTTATCATGGAGCCAGAGGAGCATGGAAGCCAGAGTCCAGCATTACAAAGTAAGTTTGTTTTCCTATAATGACCAATTCCAAATTAAAAAAAACAAAAAAACATGCAACAGATTTTTAATATTAAAAAAACATGTTGTAGGGGGACAACAGCAAGAAAGAGGACTGAGGAGGAGCCAGGCCCAAGCTGGAAAAGGACATGAAAGCCTCCCTTTTCGAGGGCGGAGTTGGAGGCATTGGTGACTATGTGCATGGACAATATTTTCCATTCACCCAGAAATATGGGGGCTGGACAAAAGGACAGGATCTGGGAGGAGATAGCCAGGGCTGTTAATTGTGTTGGGACGATGCACAGATCCAATGATGTAGTGCGCAAAAGGTACTGATTTGCTAGTATGAATGTTGGTTTATAATTAAAGTGTAAAATGTAGCAGGAAATACAAAACTAAATAAACTCTAAACATTGACAGATGGATGGACTTCAAATATCGGCTGAAGAGGAAGCTAGGAAATAGGGCGGACCATGCCAGGGGGACAGGTGGTGGTCCCATTCCTGAGGAGCTCACCTTAACAGTTTTGGGGGAGCAGGCTCAGGGGTGTGTGGAGGAAGAGGAGTTAGCTGGCATGTCCACTATGGACACTGACATGGCCGACTTTAATACTCAACATGGCAGAGAAGTTAATTATTTTTAATTAAAATAAAACGCCAAAAGCAAAATCTTTTTTGTTTAAAATATCTCAGAAAAAAATTGCTTAATAATTATCTTTCTTTACAGAACGTGAGGAGGAAGTGCCTGCTCCTGAGGTGATGGCAGGGCCCAGTTCATATGGAGGCTCTACAGGGGATGAGCAAATTTCTCCATCTGGGGACCCTGTGGAGCCCACTCCAGGGTCACCACCTGCCCCAGCATTGTCTCTCCTCACCGAGTTGGTTGACAAAACTCAGAACAATAATTCTGTTCTCCTGAGGATGGAGACCACTCTGGTGAGGATAGATGGCAGATTGCTGAGAGTGGCGGAGGCCCTGGAGACATGTGCTGCGACCCAGATTCAGCTGGCCACTGGCCAGGAGCAGGCAAACAGAATTTCCATGATGGAGCGAGCCTCCCTTCCTACAAGGACCACCACCTCTGGCAGCCCAACAGCCACCCCCCAAAGTATGGCGAGCCCTATGCCTAGACCAGATCCAATACCATCCGGCTCTGGTCAGGCCAGTCAGCGTGTTACACGCCAGTCGACTGTTCCAAAAAAGCCTCTTCAGCTGAGCCATCCCAAATGCAGAAAATAGCCCTGGCTATCTGAACCTTCCGCTGTTGATGTCCAGTCCTCATATTTCTAGTCACCAATGCCTCCATCTCATTAAAGTTTTTTTTTTTTTTAATCTCTTTATTTTCTGCATGCTGCCAAATGCATAAAAATGTATTACATATATTCTTGCAAAATAATTTAAAAAAATTTTGAAAAAACAACTGAAATTGTGTCTGATTTAATAATGAAAAATGTACATGGTTAATAAAGGTATTGAAAAAGCATAGGATATGAAAATACTGGTCCAGGCTAAATAATGCAAATTACCCCAAAAATTAGCAATAAACCGCATAGACTAAGCCATCTCCATGAAATTTATTTATTCTTATTATTCGCTAATGCAAATGCAACTGAATCAAATACAAGCCAATTAGCAGTTTTATTAGCTACAACAAACGATTATTAGCTGCTTGCATTGTGTGGCTCAAAATAGAAACATCAATTCGATAGTATTGATTGTACTCTGGGGCTTGCGAGAGCACGTACCCAACCTCAAGCTGTACAATCAGCCAGGCATTGAACCTGCTCGCCGAGTGACGTTTTACTATATCTGGCCTTCTATGTCGGTCGTAGCAGGTAATTTATGTTTGCCCCTAAAACGCTGTGCGAACGCTGTGGCACACCTGTGTTTTCAGACCACCACCCCCAGAAAGACCCACAAATGGCCTTTCATGTCAATCAACTATCGGAAGCCACTTCCTGCTCGTAAACTGTACGATCGACAGCATTTTGGATCGCAAGACCTCGTATGCACATGCACACAACTAATCGTGCGCATGCATGATTTGGAAACATCAGATGCGTACGACCGAGTGGCCGCTTATGACCGACTCTGAATGAGATCCTATGTTTTGATTTATGTTATAAAAAATAGCACATTTGGCGCTCTACTGTACAGTATATCAGAACCGATATTCACACATTTTCTAACTGACAAATCACCATTGTCATTTTATTACTGATGAGCTGACACCTACTGTACAGTACAGTACAGTATATCATTAGGGAGTGCTTTTTAGACACCTGTATTATTTATCCTATTTATTATCTTGTGCCTCTATACAATCTCACAATATTGGTTAAGTGTATTGTGATAAAGGGCTTTAACAACACTTGGCGCTGCAATCTCCTATATTTACTACATATACAGTATACTGTATATATACTGTGTATACTGTATATAACACACACACCCACAGCAGTGTTAGGAGACAGTGAAAAGAGATAGGGTACAGTACGAACCAATCAGCTCCCAACTGTAATTTTTCAAATGCAACGTTGAAAAATTACAGTTGGGAACTGATTGGTTGGTACAGTACTGTACCTTACAGTATCTCTTTTTACTGTCTACTAACACTGCTTAATACTGTATACAGTATGTACTGTATTTGACTATATATTTACTATTGAAAAAAACACTCAAAACAACCTTTAAACTAAAACTGAAAGTACAGTACTGTTCTGTATCTTATAAAATGTTTATTTTGCCCTGTCAAACTGTACTGTAGTTAATGAGTAGTACAGGAACTGAGATCTTGAAGAAAAATAGCCCTGCTCTTTTCATACAGAAAATACTGTTGTAAAAAACCCTGTCTTTATCCGGCATTTGAAGCACAGGTTTATTTGATGGTCCCGCTTTGTACCCCTTTTGGCACAGACAAACAAATTACTGGGCATACAGTACAGTAGCACTTTTACTCAGATGATACGAGCATTTATTCTGTGTGAAAGGGTCAACCTGCAGTACTTCAAAATTACCAGGTCTCTGACCCAGGTTAAATGTATGGTCAAAGTGACCATTTCACACAGTAAAAATCTCTGTTCATCAGCAAATTACTGCACCAAGTACAGTAAAGTGCTTTACTGTAACTGCTACAGTAATTTGCTTTTCTGTGTGATAGGGTTATTACTGGAGTTGTATAGAGTACAGTAGCAGCACATTATTGAATGTACAGTACAGTATGAGTACTGTAATTGTTTACAGTGTTGTATTGTGAAACATTTATATTTCCACTATTTTGCTTAATATTGTATTTAGAGTCTTTATACTGTAATTGTGTATTTCAGAGTGCACCGAAGAATGAAAATGGTGAAGAACAAATGTTTTTACAGCGGTGAGTCATCTTGCCCACTTCCACTGACCAAAAGGCTGAGTGCACTAGTCCCACAAAGATCTACAGCCAAACCTTCCAAGAAGAAAGCAGGGAAGGAAATTGTACCTGTACTTGTCAAGGTCAGGAAAAATGCAAAGCCCAAGTGCAGCATTTGAATCTGGACATAGGAGAACATGGATCAGGGAAAGCGGAGCAACCAATGAACGTCGAGAAACAGGAGAAAACACCAGTGATTGATGGACCCGAAGAACTGGATACCTTGTAGCCTCTGGTTAGTATACCTGTGGAAGATGTATCCCACTCACCAACTCATCGAAAACTGTGCTTCCAAGAAGATAATGCATGCACATGTAGCTGTGCTAAGATGGTGAGAGACGTTGTGGGAAAGTTGGTCATCTTGAGGTGAAAATTGACAACTTCAAAGAAGAGCTGAAGGACACCATTCCAGAAGCAATGAAAGAAGCAATCCGGCAAAGTAAAGAAGAATGGCAAAAGGCCACTGCCCAGAATACCAGGAACAGACATGACCAGACAGTACAGTATGAAATGGTTACACCAGATGAAATTGAGCCTGAGGATAACAATGACAATTTTAGCTTGGAGACTGACCCATCATTCCACTTGCTAGACATGGCCACTACAGTGGCATCAAAGCACTTGGACATGACACCTGTGCCATCATACAGCCTGCCTCAGTGGGAGAGTAAATCAGTGGCATCATATCACCTGCCTGAATGGTCAGTTGAAGAATCAATGATCAACAATGCAAGCTTGTCTGTACTTTCACAAGGAACGCCTGTCATGTCAAGCACCCCAGCACCACAGACTGTATTTGGAACACCCTTACCAGATATAACACTGGCTGTAATCACTGTTGACAAGGACAATGAAATTTACAGAGCTGCCAATTGTGAGATGCATTGATAACCACAAGCAATACATCAAGACCATGTGCCCTATGACCTCTATTGCAATTGGACCAAGCGGGTGAACTTTGATGGCAGTCAGAAGAAAGTGCCTATCCCCAACAATTTAAAAGAAGATATCCTCTCAAGATGTCAGACAAGATTCAGGATTGGAAAAGAAGAACTGAACCAGATAAAGTACACATTGAATGGAGTGCTGCGCATGACAAGAAAACAAGCATGGAGGACCGCCACACAGCCACAAAGTACAGATCTTCAATCAAGAAACACGACTTGAAGGGAACTTGTGAGAAGAGAGGAAGACCCGGTGCCGCCGCTGGCGAGGACATGGCAGCGGCAGTAGAAAGAAGTGGAGGACAGGAGAGGACTACAGGGGTGGAAAGCAAAAGAGCTAAATAAGTTCCTCCCCAAAGCCTCTTCCACCATAACAGATAGGCCCTCTGTGAGGCCAATGGAACATTAACTCCAACCTAGACCAACAGGTCAGAAGAGAGGAAACCCGGGACATGCCAGCGGCAGAAGAAAGAAGCAGAGGAGTGGATATGACTAAAGGGGTGGAAAGCAAAAGAGCTAAGGAAGTTCCCCCCAAAGCCTCTTCCACCATAACAGATAGGTCCTCTCTGAGGCCAACGGAACATTAACTCCAACCTACAATAGACCAACAGGTCTGAAGAGAGAAAGACCATGCAAAAGAAAGAAGCAGTGGACAGGAGAGGACTACGGGGGTGGAAATCAAAAGAGCTAAAGAAGTTCCCCCCCAAAGCCTCTTCCACCATAACATGTAGGCCCTTTGTGAGGCCAGCTGTACATTAATACTGTAGTTTGATAGGCTGCTGAGTTACAGTAGGGCTAATATTAATGTAGATTAGTGTGACACACTGTTAGAGCAGGAAAGGGCTTTGCATGGCATATTCCCTCTCCTACATGGACCTGTGTGTGGGATCAAGTGGGATGAAGAACAAGAATATCTCCGGTGAGTACCTGTGTGTCTGTCTTTTACTGTATGTTTGTCTCTGCCTATCCTCCTTTCTTCAGGGCGTATAGTGGACCTTGCACTCCGGTGTGAGGTAGAGTCTGCACCTGGTATAGGTGAAACTCTGGATCTGAGGCCAAAAGTGCCAGTGATGATTTTAAATTTAAAGCCTAATCTTTTTGTGTAGTCCTCTGTCCCATAGGGCGTATCCAGGGGCAGATTGGGACGGAAAACCAGCCCGGGAAAATTTTGGAAGCAGCCCTAATGGGGGCGGAGTCTGTTGAGATGGCGGGGTCTGTGGAGGGGACGGGTTACTTCCTCCTTATAGGGCCTGATTCTGAGTTGGACACAGTCGCCACCACTACAAACCCCTTGCCTTGCATACAGCCATGCTTCTGAATGTGCAATGACTGAGATGCTGCAATATCACTTGGTGCACCTTTCGACGCCAACATCAAAACTTGCACCAGCCCTATGCTAGGTCAGATCACCCAACTGAGTATAGCCTCCAATGTGAACAGGCACAGCCAATGCTCCTTTATAGATACAGTTTGTAGGACACATTTACTCTAATAGGGTTGTAGGTCCCTTTGTGGTCTGCAGGACATCTGCACCAAAACAAAAATGCAAACTTGGCTGAATTTAAAATGCACATCTATTTTTTTCTGTACCCCTATCTTCAGGAAAAAAAAAATTAACCAGGAATGGAGGAGTGTGGCCCGGACATAGCTATGGGTCAGGAGGCAGACAGAATGCTGGCCAGCCACTCTGATTGTGACCGGTGAGCATCCTCTGCCTTCCTCCTGTCTGCGGGCAGTGATGCTTGTGTCTGTAGGTGCCAATGACAGCAGGAGAGTGTGTTGAGTGGTTAGAGAAAGTCCCTGGTAGCTCAGCCCTTCTACCCATAGAGTCGCCACTACCAGCAGCTGTCCCTGCTGCATTCACCCGGTCAGTCTGTCAGCAGAGCTGTAGCTACATATGTTACCACCCTGGGCGAGAGAGAGCACAGGCTCTTTATAAAAAAATAGCTACAGTATATGAGTTTTGACTTTACCATTCTTCTTTTCATGATGTCTGAAGAATGAATCAGTGGTCTTGTCCTCTGAGCTGAGACAGAGCAGGTGGTAAATGTCTTCTTCCGCCAAGGTGAACTTCAATCTGGGGTGCATAGAAGGATGAATACTTTCTGTGTGGGAAAAAACTCTTATATGTGCTAATGCTAGGATGTCACCCACACAAGGACAATATTACACACCAGGGGATGTTATTCAACAGAATCAATTTATAAAGAGGCATTTGGAGGGTTCAGATGGTGAAAAAGTGGCACGTGAGTAGGTCTGAGAGGCATTTAAGTATGGTAAAAAATGTAAATATAAAATAAAAAATAGAGGAATATGCCATGTTGTCTAAAGGTGGGTACACACTGACGATGTGTACCCGGACGATATGTCGGACCAACAGCCTGACATATCGTACTGCGGGTACACGTTAGAGCTCTGTAATGAACAATGGAATGTTCCCTCGTTCCCTCCTTCATTAACATGTATGGATGTTGTCAGGATTAATATGCAGCACATCAGACCTGATGACGCGATACCACGGGAGCGGGCATAATGTGCATACACACTGCACAATATGTCATTACGATTTTGCAAAATCATGACAACATCGTCTCAGTGTGTACCCAGATTAAATGACAATTACAATGTACAAAAGGAGATTGTGCTGAACAAACAGGCAATGTAGTGACCATATGAACAAATGGATGAACTGTCTTCAACATTAAACTCATAATAATAAATCGACACATAGTAAGGAAATCAACCAAGCGTGTGCATCTTTAAATACAGAAATAAACACGATCGGCACTACAGATTTCATGAAAAAGATATACTGTTTTAAAGAAGATATAATATAAAAGCTGACATCAAGCTTTTTATAATATATTCTTTATATTAAAACCGGAGAATGTTGATCATGTTATTTCTTTTATTACAGTTGCACACCCTAGTTTATTACACATATATATGTAATAAATGCCCCCATTCCTTCCCATATATATATTTAATGATTTTATGCCCCACTCCACCCCGTATATATTATATAGATAGTCATTTTATGCCCCACATACTCTTTCCGTATACATATTTTATAGTTTATACCCATCATCTTCGGCTTCCACTCTTTATATAGTTTATACACATCATCTCCCCTACTCCTTATTTTATACCCATCACCTCCCAGGCCTTATATAATTTATACCCATCACCTCCCAGGCCTTATATAATTTATGCCCATCACCTCCAAGCCCTTATATAATTTATACCCATCACCTCCCAGGCCTTATATAATTTATGCCCATCACCTCCCAGCCCTTATATAATTTATACCCATCACCTCCCAGCCATTATATTATACCCATCACCTCCCAGGCCTTATATAATTTATACCCATCACCTCCCAGGCCTTATATAATTTATGCCCATCACCTCCCAGGCCTTATATAATTTATACCCATCACCTCCCAGGCCTTATATAATTTATACCCATCAACTCCCAGGCCTTATATAATTTATGCCCATCACCTCCCAGCCCTTATATAATTTATGCCCATCACCTCCCAGGCCTTATATAATTTATACCCATCATCTGCCAGCCCTTATATAATTTATACCCATCACCTCCCCCACTCCTTATATATTTTACACCCATCAGAGATCACCTCCCCCACTTACATATCTTTTATACCCATCATCTCCCATATAATTTCTGTTCAACAGTCCCCCCTTAATATATTTTAAGCAGCGTTTTAACTTACATTTCAGCAGACAGACTGTGGCTTGGTGTGTTTCCTCCAGCATAGGATGTTCCAGGGCAGGCGCTCCACTCTGCATCATTGAACTGAGTGGGACAGCCAGGACCGTGCACGCTGCCCTGCCTCTCAGAGAGGGATCCTGCAACTGTCACCACAGCTGCGAAGAGGAGGAGGACCCCAGCTGACAAGGAAGGAGTCGGTGGGACCCGGAGGGGACAACAACATGCTGCAGGAGCTCCCGGTCCCAGAGCGCTCAGCGCGCAGCAAACAGCAAAGGTCCATGGGAGGTGCTGCTGCTGCTGGGCATGCGCAGCAGCCCTCCCACGGCCATTATACTTCTAGTATAGAACCGCTGCCAGATTAGAGCTCAGCGGAGCTCTGATCGCGGTAGCCTCCATCCAGCCCAGAAGGCATTGTAAGCCGGCCCGCAGATGGGAGCATGGGACCGGCCCAGCGGGAAATAGCCCACCGTCCCGGTGACCCAATCCACCGCTGGGCGTATCGGTCGGCATTGAGGAAGGACTGTTCTCACGTCATCTCCTTTCTCCTAGGTACTGTACAGTGGTCATGTCCATGTCCAGCTGGGAATTCCAGGACCATCTAAGCAACATATGGGCTGAAGGTGAAACAGTGCAATGCAAGCTGCAGAAGTACATCTGCAGGGCAGCGCTCTTAGAAATGCATGCTAATGTTATAGTGCAATACAGTTGTTGAGCAAAAGACTTAAGGCACACATCCACTAGCTGATTGGGAAACAAGAGCACGATTATGACATTGTAATCTTGCTATCATTTCTCCGTCTGTGATGAGCCTACACTGAATGAGCAGACATTCAGTGCAGGCTCATCAATCATTAGGTAACATGCTGAACCCGACGATATCGTCAGGTTGTTCAGCATGTTTGCCCCATGATACTGTAGATGTTGGAAACGACCAGCGGCCGTGCGCATCGCTGGTCATTTCCGATAAAAAAGTGCACGATTTGTATCGTTTAATCGTTCATAAATTGTTTGCAGAAATGTCTAAAACGACCAGCGATGCATGTGGCCGCTGGTCATTTAGACATATACAGATACTGCACTTTACCTGTATCATCGTGCAAACAAGCTGGTCAACCTGACGAAAATGTCAGGTTGAGCAATGTTAGCAAATGATTGATGAGTCTGCACTGAATGACTGCTTGTTCAGTGCAGGCTCATCACAGACTGACAAACGACTGCATGATTGGAATGTCGTAGTCGGGCACTTTTCAGCACATCTAGTGGATGGGCAGCATACAGTAACTGTAAGAAAACTGCAGTATTATATATAAAATGCAGTACTGTAGTACTGTAGATTCATACTGTATACTGTTAAACTATAGTACTGTGTAACAGAATATATTTTTAATTTACTGTTCACTACTGTGTTTGACCATACAGTACAGTACTTACAGGTACAGTACAATCATTTTTGTTTACTTTTTCTAGTTGGCATCATGCAGTGACCATTGGCAAATCAATTTTGTTTTAATCTTTTCTAAAAGCATGTACAGTATTAAAAAGGTGTGATTAACTGCATACAGTACAGTTTATTACAGTACAGTATGTTAGGTTAAGTAAAAATTGTCATTAATTTATCAAATTGGTGTTTGTGTGTAATTCAGTCTTAAAGTACGTCTGAGACCCAACATGTGCACCTGTCATTAAAAGGTACAAAAAGTCAATAACACACAGATGCAGGAGCGTATCTTCCTATTGGCCAGGATTGCCCTCACCAGGGGTGCCGGCCAATGGGGTTGCCGCCCACAGTCATATACAGCATCCCTGTTGCCCGTCCCAGTGATTTCACGGCTGCCTGACACTAACAATAGTATACAGTACAGTACACATACTGTACACACTGAGGGCCATATTCAATTTAGGGGTCTATTTACTAAGCAGTGTTAGGAGACAGAGTGAGAAGTGGTAAGAAAGTGATAAGGTGCCAGCTAATCAGCTACCACCTGTAATTTTTCAAACACAGCATGTGAGATGACACTTGGGAGCTGATTGGTTCCCACCTTATCACTTTCATATCACTTTCACTCTGAGCCTGATTGAGACCCGCTCGCGAGCGCTCGCAAGCGGGTCGATGTTGCCCAAGTACACATGCATATGATGGAGGCGGCTCCATCGTTCGCATGCGCGAGACCCGAATAACGATGGACAAGCCGTCATTATGGGTCTCACACCAAAGGGGGCATGCTGTTGATGGTGATTGACAGCATGCCCCTTTGGTGGGCATGCCGGGGGCGTGGCTGCCCAGACAGAGGCGTTCCCATGGGAATGCCTACAATCTGGGGCCGGCCCCACTGACATCACTAGTGATGTCAGTGGGAGAGCTTTTGGCTCTGATAGAGCCAAAAGCACTTCAGGGCTTGCCGCAGCGAGACCCTACCACAAGGGTCTCGTCGCAAGCCCAATGGTCGCGATGGTCTTGACCATCGCAACCATCATTTTGGCCACTCGCTATAGCTGTGGGTGGTTACCCACAGCTATGCGAGCGGCCAGGAGGCTGCTCCAAAAAGTAGGAGGGACGGCCCTGATTCAGAGCGAGCGCTCTGTCAGAGCGTCCGGCTCTGAATCAGGGCCTCTGTCTCCTAACACTGTTTAGTACAGTAAATAGACCCCTTTGAGTGAAAAGACGAGTTTGGATAAAAAAGGTTTGCCAATTATGTAATTTCGCTAGGTGGAAAATTATCACCGTATTCAATTTGAAAGACTTTCTGCCTAGGCGGGAAGTCAATGCAATGTACAGTAATGTGCAAAAAAGTTTTGCCTATTGTATGAATAGCAGGCGGAAAAAAGTGGTGAATTGGGGTGCAACGTTGAGGGAAGCCCCATGCAGCCTTCAGACTGTCCCCGAAAGGTACTGTAAACTGCATCAATCTTTTTAAGAAAAAACACTAACTGTAAGAACACCCCAAAAATTAACTTTCATTTTGGGGGCGGAAGAAAAAAAATTGGGGGGATAAAGTTAAACATCTAGTATATGAAATGTGCTGAGTTTATTAAGAGTTGGATAACAATACTGAACTACAGTAGTGAATAATTAAATAAAAATAAAATGAAGGTCTAGAACAGGTGGGACAGGCAGGTAGAGAGATGGAAGACCTAACCGCTCGTCCACAAGCCTGTCATAGCAAGACATTCCACTTTAGCTGCATTTGACTCATGACCCGCTTGGCATGTGCAGTGGTGTGATCTTCAATACAACATGGCATAGTGCTACATGGCTTACTGTATGGCTTGGCTCCACTGGGCATGCACCAGAAAACCCATTGCAACTAATAAAACAATATTGGCCATCTTGACATTAAGGATACTGCCTTTGAACCTCTATATACCCCTGCCTTTTCCTTCTAGTATCCTTCCTATAAACCTCTAAGGATGACGTTAATTTGCATACACAGCCATCCAGTAAATAAAGACTCCAGACTTAGAACATGTGGTTCCAAAGCACAAAGTATTATTCAAGTAAAAGTACAGCAGTTACACGCTATGAAACTCATATAATCTAAGCACAAAGAGATTATACAGACCCAAGTACAATTATACATATGCAGTGCTCTCTGGTCCAGATGTTAGGCATCAGCAAGAAACCCCTCGTCAATCAGCATTCAGCACAAAGACTAGGAACCCAGGGTCAGAGCATATTTATACCCCCCAGAAATAAACAACACAATAGAGAAGTTTGTTGCTAATACCATTGGTCCTAATGGAGAGGGCATATGTTACAAGGCATTTAACAGGTTGATTCAAATAGACACAACCCAGCCTCTAACAACTGGGGGTCTCTGGTTTCCTGCCCATTACAACATCTTAACAGTTGTTCATATAATGTACATTGAAGTATCTGTGGTCCATAAGTTGAGAATGCATGATGTGATCTCCACCCCAATGGTACTGGAATACTGTTGAGAGAGTACGCATCAGTACAATTCCAAACATGGCTTACTTATCACATATAAATCCTTAGTTACCAAATAATCTTTATTTCACAGCATTTATGCTACATGAACAAACTTAAATCTTATACTTTAAAGCTTATTAAACCTTTTATGTGAATATGTAATGTGTAAGTATATGTAAGAATATGTAATGTGTAAGTAGGTGTGATGTAAAGACACTAGTTAACTTGGGGCAGATGCGTGCGCATGAAGCTAATAAACAGCATTTTCATACAGGATCTTATGCATTCGCTAATATGCGATTAGTTAATAGCGCAATTGTGCATATTAATGTGTGTATGAGAAATTGTGCACTTAAATCTCACTTAAACTAAGTAAACACCTAGCAGTGTGGAATGCTGAGAATTATAGTTCCACACGCCCCCCTCTCTCAGCAGCTCCCACACTTCCCAGGCTCAAAAGTACAGTCCTTTGTTCTCCCAAGTTCTTGTGTAAATGCAAATTATCACAGATACAAGACCCAAACCTCAGATAACATTCTTGGCTTTGAAGGTATTTTATTGCAGGAAGCCTGCTAATGTAAGGTGCTACAAATGACCCTCTTACTGTATTCGAGCAGGGCTACCTGGAGTGAGAGTAGACATTATGTCCAGGAAGCTTGTCTACACAAGCCAGTTGTCACGTGGCCATTTGCTCTGTTTAGCTAATGCAATCCAATTTTTTGACATACTGTACAGCCATTTCTGAAATATATCCTTTAGGAGAATTATAATAATATACACTTTATCCAGAGCACCCAAACTACGTAAAGTCAAGAAATGGGCTTTTGGTGAATCGCCGTAACTTATGGCAATGGTCACAGATGCAATCGCATGATGCTAATAGTAATATTGCCACATGTACTAAAGTGTGAGATTATCCAAAATGGCGCTTAGGTGGCCATTCGCAAAATGGCGTCTTGTGATCACAATTCCAAGATGGCGTCTTGCGGCCAGTCGCAAGATGGTGTCGCTGCGATTCAATTTTAAACTGATCTTGTCTCAGCCAATAATCCAGCTTTGACAACATCTACTGTACAATGATGTACGACACACTCAAGACAGGTGCAACCTCAGTATTGCAGGTGGCTGTATTGCAGTGGTTAGAAATCAAAGCAATACATTTCAGGCGCCTGTACAACCCTTTTCCGGGTTCGAAACCTTTAGTTACACTTTTTATTATTATTATTATTATTACACAGTCATTGTGTAATATGGAGATCCTGCTTTCACTGTATTTGCATCATGACCCTCTACTGTATGATCTTCCATAAGCCATGGCATAGTGCTACATGTGTATGGCTATGTTGCTGGTCATGAGAAATTACTATAGTGTCCAAGGTTGGGACAGCGCTGACTTTGACGCAATTTTGCACTCTAAAAACACAATCAGTTTGTAATATAGAGACCCCTGTTTTAAACAGCCTAATACACTACTAATTTCTAAAGTCATGAAATTACTATACAGTACTGTAGTCTGGGATACAGTGTGTGAATCCCAACACACTGGGCATGCACAGTAGAAATAGACGCAAAATGCTATACTGTAGCGTGGCTAGCTTTGTGCTGTACAGTACGTGGGTACTGTATTGGTGCACCATAAACCCCTTTCTTGAGCATGCAGTGTCATAAAGTAATGTAGCATAGAAATTCCAAAATTTGTGGATAAAGTATTAGTGAAGATTTATAAAAAAAATTATATATATTTTAAATCTGTCGAACCCACGGGACAAGAAAATGGTAGAAGCAGTGAGGCTAGGCATTAGCCCCCTAGACCACTGTCTCTACTGTAGTTCATAGAGTCATAGAATCACTACAATGTCTAAGTCTGGGACAGTGCCAACAGTATTGTACAGTACATAACTTACAGTACATTACCGATAGTGTGCACAGTCAGTACAGTATGTACAGTAATACAGACAACTGGGTATGCGCAGTGCTATGAGACTCAAAAAACCAACAGCGTAGCACGTGAGTAGCAATGCGCTACTGTATATGGCATACTGTATGGAGCAACAATCTACAGTACTGTTGCTGGGCACATCTACATACAGTATACATTATAATGTATTGAGTTTAGTAAGGGTTGGATAACAATACTGAACTAAATTTCTATAGTGAACAGAAGGAGAGGAGTGTAAGCAAGGCAGATCACCTTACCCCTTGCCCACAAGCATCTCCTAGTAAGAATTGCATCTGTCGAGTACAGTACAGTATGTGACATCTATGATGAAGTATTCAGGCGTCTGTAGTGTATTGGTAAGAAATCAAACTACAACATTGCAGACGTCTGTACAACCCGTTTCTGGGGTTCAAAACCTGGAAGGTTACACTTTATATTTATTATTATTATTATTACACAGTCAAGATTACACTTTTTATGTTATTATTATTATTATTATTATTACACAGTCAGTGTGTAATATGGAGACCCGACTTTCACTGCGTGCGAATCATGACCCACTACTGTATGATCTTCCATACTGTATGCCAAGGTATAGCGCTGCATTGTACATGGGTATGACTATAGCGTGGTGCCACTGGAAATGTATAGCAACCCCTCCACTGGACATGTGCCAGAGATCCCATTTGTAACACCTCAGAGCTGGCTAACAGCCACCGCAGTGGCACCTGTGCTGACATTGTTGCAATTTTGTGGTTTAAATGCACAGTCAGTTTGTAATGCAGAGACCTCTCTCTCAAACAGAGCCCACTACCAGTTGCTGAACTCATAAAATCTCTAAAGTGTCCAAGTCTGGGACAGCATCAACACATATGCAAGTTTGCACTCTAAATGCACAGTCAGTTTGTAATACAGAGAATTCCCTCTCAAACAGAGCCCACTACTGTAGCAGTTTCTGAAGTCATGAAATTACTATTGTGTACAATTCTGTGACAGTGCAGAGTGGTGCAAGTGTGAAGATTCAACAGCATACTGTACTGTAATAATACAGACAACTGGGCATTCGCAGTTGGGCGTCTTCCATATACCATGGCATAGCATCATATGGCGCATGGCTTGACTCCTCTGGGCATGTGCCACAGATTCCATTGTCATTGTAACCCCTCCACTGGGCATGTGCCACAGATTCCATTTTTAACACTTCGGAGCTGGCTGACAGCCACCACAGCACCAACTGTGCTGACATTGATGCAAGTTTGCGGTTCAAACACACAGTCAGTTTGTAATGTAGAGACCTCTTTCTCAAACAGAACCCATTACCAGTTACTGAACTCTTAAAATCACTATAGTGTCCAAGTCTAGAACAGCATCGAAACTGATGCTATTTTGTGCTTTAAATGCACAGTCAGTTTGTAATTCATAGAACTCTCTCTCAAACAGAGCCCACTACCAGTTACTGTTCATGAGAAATTACTGTAGTGTCCAAGGCTGGTACAGCATTGAAAATAACGCAATTTTGCGTTTTAAATGCACAGTTAGTTTATAATACAAACAGAGCCCACTACCAGTTGCTGGTCATGAAAAATCACTACAGTGTCCAAGTTTGGGACAGCCCCGACATTGATGCAAGTTTGGGCTCTAAGGTACAGTATGTAGCAAAATCCCACTTTCGCTGTGTTTGACTCCCGAAGCACTGGGAATGCACTCCACATGTACTGTATTGAATACTGAATGTTGTAAGTGAAGATTTTAAAAATAATAACAATAATAAAAAAAAAAATTTCAATGTCTCGAACCCACGGGAAAAGAAGAAGGGTGAAGTGGTAAGATTAGGCATTAGACCGCTAGGCCACTTGCTTCACCCATTACTACAGTTCTGTAGTTTGTAAAATAATGAAATCACTACAATGTCTAAGTCTGGGACAGTGCCGACAGTACTTGCATTGGCGCAAGTGTGCAATTTCAACCGCACAGTCAGTGTGTAATACAGAGTTTACTGATTTCAAACTTTATTAGACATTCTTCTACCGCTTTATTATACATTCCTGATTCCATGTGGAAAACACTGAAATACTGAATAGTGTACTGAATCACTGCTTCTGTCAGCCAATCATTGGGCAGTGATACAGAACATGCATTGGAAATCATACGCATATGCTATGTAGTTTAGGAAAAGTGATACCTGGTGGGCGAAAAGTTGTATTACACATGATGACTTTTTTCCAGCATTACGCTACACTACATTACTAAACTTTCTGTGTGGCGTGACTCATGGCGTGGTGTGTGGCACGCCTTGCGTGGCATGATACATAAGTCTATGGAGCAACAAACTAGCTGGGCACTTCTGTATATGACAATATTATTATGTTGCCTTTATTCCTAGGTATAGGATTCCTCCCTTATACTATTAAGTTCAAGTTGGCTACATATACATTTTTACTAAATGTATATTGGATGTTTCAATGAAGAAACTGTGATCACCCTTAAGCCAACCTTCTATCTGTTGCTAATGACAATTGTGGTTGTTTGGTTACATTTCTTGTATGGGCGTGTATGTCATCATTCTCACGGGCCATGACAATGTGGTTGCCATGACAATGTTATTCATTATATGTTATGTATTTATTAGATCATGTATATATTATATGTTATGTATTTATTAGATAATGTATACATTATATGTTAATGTTTTAGCATCTATCCTCAATTTTAGTGATTAACATGTAAGGAATGATGGACCTTATTTAGACTAATTGTGATACCCAAGTTTTGTACAGACGCGCACTCTGGCTATGACAGCACATGCACCATTGACTTAGGTAGCCAATGAGCAGGAAGTGCTATAGTGGTTGTTTTGACAACCGCACTAACATGCGTTCCATATGACAGGAAGTGGAGGGAGATGACATGCACACCAGCAGGGTATGAAGCATGATCATGTTAATGGAGGTCAATTATGTTGGCTTTGATGATAATGTTTATATGTTATTAATATCACTCATTAGTGGCATGATGTCTTGATATCTTTGAGGGATGTGATTAGCTGCATTACACTGTAACGATACTGCCTTAGAGCCTCTATACACTCCTGCCTATACCTTCTAATATCCTGTCTATACCTTTTAATATCCTGCCTATACCTTCTAAGGATGACGCTAATTTGCGTATGCATTCATACAGAAAATAAAGACTTAAGACCTGGAATCTGTGGTTCCAAAGCACAAGTATTATTCAAGCAAAAGTACAGTCAGTTACACGCTATTGATCCAGACACAATTCAGGCCAAAGGAATTATACAGACCCAAGTATAGTATACATAAACAGCGCTTCCGGACTAGATATTAGGCATCAGCAAGAAACCCCTTTGTCAATCAGCATTCAGCATGAAGACTAAGGGCCTGATTCAGAGCCGTATGCTATTTGCGGACGGTCGTTCTGAAAAAGGGGCTGGCTATTTAAATGAAGTGCTCGCTCTTTGCGGTCTGTTGATGCCTCTAAGTCTGAACAAGCGAACAAAACCTGCGGCCGCTATTTTGATAAAAATGCCCCCTGGCTGCTCGCATCATACGTCATCTCCGGTATTTATTAGACTAATCTAGTACATCGAACGGTGTATGAACTGCTCGCTATTCTTGTGGTAGCATTTTCCTACCGCAATCATGCGAGCAGTTCTGGCTAAAAGACAACCAAGTGACGTGCTCAATGACGCTGCTTTGTTAATTATGCACTCCCATTAAACGCCCGTTTTGACCGTTTGGCACGCCTGCGTTCGGATCTCCACTCCCCCGTGTCAAGCACCTTCCCCTGTTACCACCCACAAACGCCTCATCCTGTCACTCAAATTAACAGGCATTCGCTTTTTTGCGAGCACATGAATTTCAACAGCACTGATTGGTTTGCGCGAATGCGTATTACGAGCCGTATGCATGCGCAGTTGTGCGAACATCGCTCAGAACGAACGAGCGGCTCTGAATCAGGCCCTAAGACCCAGTGTTGAAGCACACATATTTATACCCCCCAGGAATAGACAAAACAATAGATGTTTGCTGCTGATGCCATTGGTTCCCAAGGGGGATGCATCTGTTACAGAGTGTTTAACAGGCTGATTCAAATAGACCCAATCCAGCCTCCAACAACTGGGTGTCTCTGGTTTCCCACCTCATGCAACATCCTAACAGTTGTTTATATCATATACATTTTGTTGCTTGAAGTCTCTGCGGTCCATAAGTTGAGAATGCATGATGCGATCTCCACACAGATGATACCGGAATACTGTGGAAAGAGTACGCATCAGTACAAAACCAAACACGGCTTACTTATCATGTATAAAACTTTAGTTACCAAATAATCTTTATTTCACAGCATTTATACTTAATGAACAAACTTAAATCTTATACCTTAAAGCTTATGGAACCTTGTATGTGGATATGTAATGTGCGAGTATGCGGGGTTTGATATAAGGATGCTAGTTAACTTGGAGCAGATGTGTGCGCATAAAGCTAATAGACAGCGTTTTCATATAGGATCTTATGTATTCACTAATATGCGATTAGTTAACAGCGCAATTGTGCGTATTAATGTGTGTATGAGAAATGGTGAAAGATGCAATCGCATGATGCTAATAGTAATATTGCCATATGTACTTAATTGTGAGTTTATTAAAAATGGTGCTTGGGCGGCCATTCACAAAATGGAATCTTGCAATCTCATTTCCAACATGGCGTCTTGCGTCCAGTCGCAAGATGGCATCGGTGCATTTCAATTTTGAACTGATCTTATCTCAGCCAATAATCCAGCTTCGACAACTGCTTCCAATGGTTATATTGTTCTTAATGAGTGAGGGAGGAGTCTCCTGATTAGGCACATGGGTATATACAGGTGCTATGTATAACTTGATATTGTACCTTGACAAAGGTCCACGCACAGGACCGAAACGTCTGAATTTTTAATGCTGTAACTTTTTTTTATTAGGATTAAATAAAGAAATACTTTTAGAAGACTGGTGAGTGCACCCCCTTCCTTTCTATTTTATATATATATATATATATATATATATATCAAACAAACGCAATCAAGAAATCAGAACACCACCATAATAAGGAAAAAAGTCTTTAGTAGAAGAATAGCATTATAACAGCATCATCTTCCAGTAGAAATAAACATCCATATGTTACATATAAAGTTCAGGCATCTATACTTAACAGCTGCCTGTGACCACGTGCATCATGTAAAGAGTGCCCCAGGCCTGGGGCAGAGAATGATACAATCATTACAAAGAACTGTATAAAAGGTGTTGACACTAACAGCTATCTGCATTCCAAAAGTTGTCACCATAATAAATGGAAACGGAACATTCCCTACTCTCAGTTCAATAGGATTAAAAGAAACTGCAGCAATGTAGAGACATGCAATTAACAAATGGAACTATATGCTGAGAGATTCAGAGAAAAAGGTTACCCAGAAGAACTGCTGAATGAAGCAGTTATTAAAACTAAATAATTGGATCGTAAACTACTTTTTGAATATAAGCCAAAAGCCAAACAGGTAAAAGAGATTGTACCGTTTATAACGAATTTCAATGGACAAGAAAAAACCATTAAGAAGTCCTTGGAAAAATATTGCCACATCCTCCAGATGGATCCCGTTCTAAAAGACATATTACAAACCAAACCCCAAATTGTTTACAGAAAATCAAAGAATCTGAAAGATCTGTTGGCTCCAAGCATGTTAAAAACAACTGATACAAACAAAAATATGATCACAAAGTGTGTAGCCAGCTTTAAATGCGGACATTGTAATATCTGTAAATTCCATCATCCACAAAGAAAAACCTTTGAGGATTCCAAAAATACTAAGTAATATAAGATCAAAGGAGTTCATGAATTGTAACTCTACGTCAGTGATTTATCTTTTAGAATGCACATGTGGGTGCAAATATGTGGGAAAAACAAAAATAACTTTGAAAACAAGAATACAAGAACAAATATAAAGAATAAAGTAGAAGAACACATTGTTTCGAAAAAAATTTCTATTAAACACAATTCAAATCCAGAAGATCTCATGTATAAAGCTATTGAACATGTCACATTGGGCCAAGAAGGAGGAGATTTGAGCAATTTATAATCTATGAGAGAAATGTATTGGATCTTTGAATTGAACACTTTATCTCCTTCAGGTTTCAACGAAAGTTATGAAATAGTTAATTCATATAAAGCCCTGGACAAAAAGAAGAAAAATCAGTGCATGTATTAATACCTACTGTTATACCACTGTGTAGAAGCCCAGCTATATTTTGTTAACTCCACATAGTTGGGCCCGACTAGCACTTGGAAGGGGGATCTCCTAGGAATATCGTGTACAGTGGTTACAAGTACACCCTGACGGGAAGAAACTTTCAGGACATCACCTTGGGGGGGTTACAATCCCACACCAGATCAATTAACAGGACCATCTGGACGTATATCAATCATGGATTTGAATATATTCAGCACAAGGAAAACTCTATTAGATTGTCATATGGGACAAAGAGGATGGCGGTAAAAAGGAGACATCATAAATATACTGTCATTCCACTCTGGTTATGCTCAAACTCGACCAACCTTGGAAGCTAAGCAGAGTTGGGCCTGATCAGTACCTGGATGGGAGACCTCCAGAGAATACTGAGACAGTATATGACAAATGTTTTAGAAAAAGAAGATTGTCCAACAATAAGAATAAAAACATTTAAATTATTTTACTCATTTAGAAGATATTTCACTATAGTACCAGATATGATTCTAACACTAAAATGACTTAAGGCTAAAATATATAAATGGCTCCTACCTATTAATTAGATTACCCTGTGTAAACTTATATTTCAAACATTCAGGTCTTTCAAAATAAACTAACATACTGAAACATTTATAAAGGATCATTATACTACTATGTTTATTATCCCCAGATCAGGTGTGATGCACATGCGCAATTGAGCGCTCAAGGAAAATCCCATACTCCATGGCCACAATATCCAAAGTGAGGGTGGAAGTAACAACATTTGAAATATGGGCGGAAGTAATGAATTACGATCTGGAGGACTCGCGGCCATGACTATAGGAATGCACCGCAGAGATGATGTCCAGGTAATACAACTTCCGGGAATTGGCAACACACGTACCTGACAGAGGCGGACGTGACATCACCAGTCCGAGCAGAAGGGCACACGGATTAGCCCTGTGTGGGCGGAAGTTCCCGAAAAGTCTGTTTTCTAACTAGATATATGACTTTTTTTATTCATCTGGAGACTAGTGATTAGAACTTCTCAGATGGACCTTTCTGAACACCCTACATTTTACCTCTTTTAAGTCCTGCCCACAGGTTGAAAGGGGTGGGCACCGGATATTGATGCAAACTGCTCCTCATTAATTTCCTTGCATGGGGGTAAAAAGATGCAGACCCCACAACATAACACTACTCCCTTGAAGAAGTATTGAACTGATGAAATGCGTTAGAGCCTGTTGTTTCTATGGCTGCTACTTGAACTTTTAAATCGCTACCTCAGATAAGCTACCTTGCCTATATTTATTTTATTCCCTTTTGTTTATTTATATCTGTATGTGTATTAATTACATTGCTTTTTAAGGGAAAAAAGTGATGTTTTTATTCCAAACTGTTATATTAAATTTTGTGTTTTAAAAATTTTCACTGGGTTCACTTTACTACAGATTAATCTTTATATGAGATATATATCGGGTTGAAAGTGAATGGAATATGTTTTATTATATATACATTTTAACCAGCATACATATTTTAATCAGCTTATTTGCACTTTATTAAAGTTTTGGTGTATATACATTAAATAGGTCATTGCACAATTTTGCACTGTTTTGCACATATAGCACTTGCACTTTGCAACATATATATATATATATATATATATATATTCTTTTACACGTGTTTCTTTAGTCACTTATTTATTTAGTCGCTCCATAGTCATTATCCATGTACTACTAAGCTTGCTGAAGGTGCATTTAAAACATGACATTAGTGAGTTAGGGCAGCACAGATGGTGTAATGGTTAGCGTTACTACCTCACAGCAATGAAGTCATGGGTTCAATTCCCACCCTGGACCTAAATGTGTGGAGTTTGTATATTCTCCCTGTGCTTGCATCAGTTTCCTCCAGATACTCCGGTTTCCTCCCTCACTCCAAAAATATACTGGTAGGATAATTGGTTAGCAAAAAAATAAAAATTTTAATTAACCCATTCGTGTACATGTGGTAGGGAATATAGATTGTAAACTACACTGGGGCAGGGACTGATGTGAATGGCCCAATATTCTCTCTGTAAAGCGCTGTGGAATATGTGTGCGCTATATAAATAACTGGTAATAATAATAAAACTATGCTTGCACCCATTTTTGTGGGTGTGAAACTAATTGAATATGGGTCTTATTTAAGCTGTCAAGTATCTGTGAATGTCTCACAAGCATAGGGCCAAATTCAGCAGGGGACGCTATTGCACTGCTGAACACAGATTCATGATTATCGGGAATCTGTGCAGGTGCATGATCCGTTCTGTGCATGTGCAAAATGGGTCAGCGATCCTGCACGCAAACTGGCAGCAGCGAGCAGCATTGCAATTCCAGACCCACCGACAAGACCCATTCCATTAGATACAAAATGCTCTGCTCCTGGACTTCTCTCTTAATTTATGATTACAGACACCTGTATTATCAATTACCTAGTTCAACACAGGAGATTGCAATGATACATTAGGTGAGAAGTCCATGAGCAGAGTGTTTTGTACCTAATGGAAAGGGTCAGGAGGGAGGGTAGGCAACTCCATCTGAAGCTGAATCAGGCCCACAGTGACTTAAGGTGCATGCACACGTAAAGATTTTCTGTCCACCCATCCAACTAGTTTATTGGTTGGAATGAAAATCTGGTAAGGTATGAAAGCAAATGACAATCAGCAAATTGCTCCCAAATGCTGGAAAAATACTGTTGTTTGAACAAATTGTTTAGATCAAACTTTAACAAACTTGTCTGACGACCATTTTCATCTGTTTTCTGGCATTTAGCATCAAATTGCTGATCACTATTTACTCCCATACATTACCAGATCTTCATTCCAAACTATCAACTAGTTGGATGGTTGGAAAGAAAATCTTTATGTGTGTAGCCAGCTTAGGCCCATATTCAAATTGAGATGAGCCGCGATACTTTTTCATGGCCTGGACTTTCCGCCTACTTCGCCTGTTCTGCAGGCGGAAAACTATTGTTGCCATTCCTGCTTTACCCCATATTCAATATAGATGTACATGAAAACGGGACCCGGTGAAACTGAAACAGGCGGAAAGTACTGTCATTTTTGGGGAAATCAGCCTGACAACCCCCAAAAGATGGGGGTTACCTATGGTACCCCCCGATTTGGCTTGCTGAAGGTATTTGGTGATTTTTAAACCAGCTCAATAGCTGTTAAATAGTGTTTTTATATACATGATGCAGAATTGAATTTAGGACCTTTTTTCCCAGAAAATAACTTATCCCAGCAAATTTGGGGTACTTGAAAATGGGGGTCAGCATATTTAAAACTTGCTAAAGTGAACTTGAAAAATCATGAAAAATCCACCTGCTGCAAGCACCTGCAATCCACAAAACACTTGGGGCATACTTGGGGACCCCCCCCAGAGTGAAGTTCGCTAGTTTTTAAGTTTGTACCCCAACATTTTTTTTTTGCCCAATTTCAAAGTCATTTTTTGGTGTATAAAGCATTTTTTTTTTTTTTAAATTGACACAGATTACCCTTGGGGGACTGTCTGAAGGCTGCACGGGGGTTCCCACATCGTTGCACCCCAAAACCCCAATTCTGCACTTTTTTCCGCCTCCCATTCATAGAGAAAACTAAGCAGCAGCCACAGCAGTCTCCCTTGTCTGTGGGGGAGGGAGCTATCACACACACTGGTCACACCCCCCCCCCCCCCCGTCTTAGCGCCTGCAAAACTTTTTTTTTGAGGGGGCGTGGCCATGCCTCCCGCAATTAGGCCACACCCCCTCTGTCCCTGTGCCTACCATGGCTCTCTACGGCCCTGGCTAAAGGTATTTGAGGTCTTTAAATTGTCTCAATAGCTGCTTTTTTGCACCTTTGAGAAAGTGGTGAAGAACAACATTTAGCACCTTTTTTTTGGAAAAATTAGTAGTCCCATCAAATTTGAGGTACATGAAAATGGGTGCTAGCATATTTTAAAGTTGCTAATGTGAAGATTTAAAAAAATAAATAAATAGTGAAAAAAACACCTACCGCAAGTATCTGCAGACAAAAAACACCCGGGGCATACTTGGGGACCCGCCCTGAGTCTATTTTGCTAATTTTAAAGTTTGTCCAACAACTTTTTTTTTTCAACCCCAAAACAAAATTACTATTTTGGGGTGTCTGGTGGTATTTTTTTTTTTTTTATACAGTTCGCACTTGGGGAACTGTCCAAGGGGTATTGGGGGTTCCCGCAGCTTTGCACCCCAAAACCCCAATTCTGCACTAGATTGACATTTATTCATAGATGAAAACTTTACACAGATTTTTGCCATTGACTTTTCTCACCTGCGAAAACTCAACGGAATTGAATATGGGGATAAGTGCAGAATGGCAAAATGACATCATCGGCTTTTCGCCGGCTGATTGAATATGACCCTATGTATCCATTTGAAAAAATTACTTTTACCATATGCCACAAACAGTGTTTCTCCAGCTGGTTAGCTCTTAATTAGATTGTAACAAGAAATAGCAGAAAAAAATCCAGTGTTGCAGTTTATTTTTCAAGTTTGTAGCAAATAATAACAGACAAAGAATCCTGTCTTGTATTTAGAGGTTACTATGCATCTATATATAAAAGGGATGACCACATTTATCTATCAGTGCTTATCTCCCAGTAATTCAGTCTTTTAACTGGAATGTATATAGAAATAGACAAATGATAAAGTTCCACTCTATTATAATAATTTGCTGTTAATTGGTATCCCTGCCACTTACTGCCCCTTTAGTACTTCGTCCTCAGCATTTGGATCATAAATGAGTGCTTTTAGGATCCATTGATCCAGTCTTCAGTGTGTCTGTAAGTAATTGCAAATCCTTATCCTAACAGCTGCTGGCAGCATCCCCAATGTGCAGCTATATCCAGTGGGTCTCCTTACAGGTACAAACAGACTCCCATGATATACAGCAGGACAGTGTCCAGCTTCATAGCACTTGTAATTTGAAGCTGGTATCCTTTACACATTTCCCCACCTATCACATCAGTGGCTTCCTTATAAGTGTCAGACTGGGACATCAAGGGCCCACCAGGGGAATTCAGTGGTAGGGACCTATGCTTTAGAGATGTGGCCAGCAACCAAAGATGCTTGGCTAACCAATAGGTAAATCTTTTTGAAGTTTCTATAGAACCAAGAACCCATGTTGATCAGTGGTACTTTTCCATCAGGTAACTGACCATCTAATAAAGTAGCAATGTATTATTTGAGGTCGGGAACCTGACACCTAGAGGTAGGTGGGCCCTCAGGCAGTGGGGCCCACTGGGGATATCCCTTGTACCCCTATGGTCCAGTCCAAACCTATATACACATTGCATGCATGTTTATACCGTGCATGTTTCTCCTGTGTATTTGGACATGCCTCTGAGTTACTATTCCATGAGGGGAATTAACAAGGCCCCACAGAGATACCATTACCCTTTATAACCACTGCTTAACACAGGGAACATTCTGCTGTCAGCCTACAGGGTGAGCCATGAGTGTGCAAGGGACAACCAGTGCACTACCTTGCCCAGCATACCTTATATCCTCCAGGCTGCATCTGGCATTCCATCTACAGCATGTACCTGTGTTAAGCCTGTGTCCAAGGCAATTTGCTTCTATCTGGGTAATAACCAATTCCCTGATTAAATTGTCTTCTGTGTGAACTAACCTCCATTCACACACCACTATGCACCCTGCACAACTGCATACTCTGCAGGGGCGTATTTTTTATGGGTCTAGTGGAGGGCCGCACCACACTGCATGCCTAGCACCCATATTATATACTTACCTCTCCGGAATCCCACTTCAGCGCCGGTATCAGCACTGTAAAAACCTGGAAAGTGGCCATTTTCCTGACATTTTGCACAGTACAGTTAAAATTGCTGCCGCAGCCACTTTCCCAGTGACCTGCACATGCGCTTTAGACTCTGGGCTCACTCTAGTGCCCAGAGTCTATTAGTGCAACACAGGACACGCTGTGCTCATTGTGCAGCTGGCCGCCAGACTGAGAGGAGGGGGCCTGTGATGGAGACTGCACATGGGCCCCCTCCTCTCTTGAAACGCCCCTGATACTAAGTAGGTGATCTGCCAACTTAGTTGAATTCCTAGTATAGTGAATGAACATAAAATATTGCATAGGGCAAATTCAATTAAAGGCAAAAAGTCCGTTATCAGTGATAATTTATCGCCGATGATGTCATTTGTCAGTTTCCGTTATCCCCATATTCAATTTCAAAGACTTTTCACATGTGCAAAAAGTCTTTGTAAACATCGGGGATAAGTTTTCACCACTGCTTAGGTGGTGATAAAAAGTGCAGAATTTGGGTTTTGGGGTGCAGTATTAAAAAAAAACATACCCTGCAGCCTTTGGAATGTCCCCTTAAAGTAATCCATGTCAAAAAAATGAAAAAAAAAATTAGTGGACACCGCCCAAAAAAAGTGGTTACATTTTGGGGGACAAACTTAAAAACTAGCAAAATTGACTCAGGGGGGGGGGGGTCCCCAAGTATGCGGCAGGTGTTTTCTAGTATGTGGGTGGTTGCTGCAGGTGGATTTTTGAAGAATTTTTAAAAATCACTTTAGGGCCTTCAAAATATGCTTGAACCCATTTTCATGTATCCCAAATTTGATGGGACTAGTTATTTCCCCCCCCCCAAAAAAAAAAAAAGCTAAGTGCTATTCTTCACAATTTATGCACTTGCAATGGCTGTTTTAAAACCCCAATTAACTTCAGCAGGCCAAATCAGGGGTACCCACTGTGATCCCCCATTTCAGATCATCTTCTAAGGGCTGACAGGTCGATTTCCCAAAAAGTGATAGGGCTTGATACTTAACTTTCCATCGGGTCCCGTTTTTGCCGATTCCTAATTGAATACGGTGATAAGCGGTAACATACCGGCTACTTTATCCCAGGAAAAAACGTCTGACCTTGGACTTTTTGCCTCAAATTGAATATGGCCCATAATGTGTGTGGCTGATAATTACAGGATGGTGAATATAGTGTGTGTTTATATGTACTAGTGATAGGCAGAACAGTAACTGTATAGAGATGAGCAGGTGATGAGTTATGGTTTGCACCATATTAGGAAGAAAAACATTTTGAAAAAAATCTTTGTTGCAATATACTTCAAGTATAATATATATTATGAATTGAAACAAATGTTAATTAATGATAGAAAATGTTTACATTTTACAAGAAGTGTAGTTGCTACTATAATTTTTTTTTAGAAGGATCTACAGTATCTATCTTTATCATCATAGCATTATATTGATCAGCAAATGCGAAACATGGATTATCAATAAAACACATATGCAAGTCATCCAATCATAAAAAGTAATAACATCTTACCTAAAATCATTATTTAACCTAAGTAGAGCAGTTGGAATTTTTTTTTAAAATTGACTGGTATGAAACAATATCAAATACTGTTTTTTTTCAGGGGCAACATATTAAATAATCAATAATTTGGATGTGTTTAATCAGTTATACCCCTTTGATACACCTTTTACACTAGCTCCATTAACCTGGGTTTTTGCACGTGAACACACAGCAACCCTTGTTATTGTGCAGTGTGACAGGGCCGGGTTGAAATAAGCAGGGTCTAGCAAACTGGCATTTCAACCCTGGTCATGAGAAGGGTTCAACACATGTTCAACCCAGCTCATGGTGTAGTGTGAATGGGTAACTTTCTTTACATAGAAAGAGTCAGTGCTTGGAGATGAGATCATCTCCAAGCAGTGGTGTAAGTTCATCCTAGACGCCTGCAGGCAAGTTAGAATTCGGTGCCCCCCCCGTCACAGCTGCTGACAATGTAAGGTAGCAATTCGCATGCAGACAGGCTACAGATGGACAAAGGCAGCAGCTGATGGTTTGACATGTAGCTCTCCACTAGTGTATGGTGGCTTCTCAGATGCCGGGAAGGGGTGCCATGTATTGGGCGGTTGTGACGGTACACTCATGGTACATAGTTACAGCTCTAAGTGGGGTGAATATGTTGTGGACAATGCAGGGGTGCCCCTTCAGAGCTGGAGCCAAGTGGCAGGTGCCTCCATTGTCTCCCATAGTTCTGCCCCTGTCTCCAAGCACTGACTCATCATGTAATGCCGATTACATCATCAACCCAGCATTAGTGGTGGGTCAGGCCACCTGTCTGTAAGTGGTCTCTGCCGGGCTGCAGCCGATATAGGCAAGTGGGAAAAATCCCGGATGCAGCCCAGCAGATGTAAAAGAAGTATCACACTTTTATAACCCGGGTTATTGCACATGAACGTGCAGCACCCGGGTTACTGTGCAGTGTGAAAGGGCCGGGTTGAAATAAGCTAGGTTGAGCATGGTTGAAAACGGGTTCAACCCGGCTCGTGATGCAGTGTGAATAGGTAACCTGCGTCAATGAGACCTGGGAACCACACAAAGATTTGAGTTTAACTGCTGTGTAGTCCCAAACCACACAACACTTCTGTAAGTCAATAAACTTTCTATAATGCACCCTTAAAATTTCACTAAAATATCCATACACATTCCTGATGCATGCATTTCCATAAAAAGTATAGACGCTGCTGAGCCCTTTTTTTTTTAACCACCAACTAAAGCTGGGTACACTTGTCCAATCCCTTGCAGATCAATCCCATGACCAAACAGTTGGTCTGACATTGGAAACATGTGTACGCTCCTCCAATCAACCCTTTCACCTGATCATGGTCATCTGGTTGGGCCAACTGGTTTTCAAACATGCTTATAAAGCAGATGTCCCGACTGCCAACCAATATTGCAGTGTGCAGGCGGCCAAGTCTGGAGCTGGAAACTGATCTCTGGTTACCAGCTCAGCAGCTATCATGTTAGCATCAGCGACACTGCCTGGCTTAAAAGCTGCTGTAGCCGAGTGTGGCACTGGGTCGGATCCTGTATATATCTATTTTTTTTACAGATGAACTACAGGAGCCAATGGGCTCTTAATGTCTGGGCATGCTGACACTTGTTGTTCCACAAGAGCCATCAAGCAGTTGCAGGCTTGCTGGGACCTGTAGTCTTCCTGTAAAGAAAAATATTAAATCTATTTTTAAACACTAATAACCCAGCCCCCACCATCACCAGGGCATAGCCCTGCACTTTCAGCCCAAGGCTGGTTGCTGCTTATGAGGAACATTTTTAATTTTCCAGGGAATTCCAGCCCTTGACTGAATAGTTTGTGGGTGATATTATTGTTATGGCAATGGGACCCCATGCTGTGCCCCCAGCTATGGTATTATTCCCCTGGCTGGTTCAGCCTGGTGCTGATTATTGAAAAATAGGGGAAGCTCACATTTTTTACACTATTTTCCAATACTAGATCAGGGTCAGAGTGCAGAGCTGGTTACTGATTTGAGGGGGGACCATATGCTTTTTTTTCTTTAAAATTAACCTTTGAATTAAACCTGCACAGACCAGACAAGTGTGAGTGACAGCCACTTTCAGCAGACTGTTTCAACAGCTGTAGATTGGACAAAAGTGTATGCATAGGTTGAATGTAGAATCTGCTGTCAGATGTGCAGAAGGATTGTACAGTATAAAAGTCTCATCTGGAGGGGTATATTTATTAAAGTACATTTTTTAGTTGATTTTTATGTCGCTTTTAATCAACTGAAATTTACTGAAAATCGACAGTATAAAACACTACCAAAAACGTTCAATGTTAGTTGAATTTGGCAGGTGTAATTGCATTTGAATTTGATATTTCCTTTCAATACCGAGTGCAAATTGAACCAAAAAAATGAAATGAAACAAATAGAAAAAATAATTCACAGGTCTCTGTTATCTGTGCATGCTTCTTAGGTTCAAAAGCAGCTAAATAGTTGAAACTTACGTTGGCCCAGAACATGCTAACGGGAGCTTGGGAAGGTGTATAGTGACTTGCTGCTGTACTCCTGGTCATGTAGGACAGAAGAAATGACGTGACTGCAGCTCCACTTCCAGCTATTCTCCTCATCCGTACTATCCTTAGCTAATGCAAACTTACATTCCCCGCACTCGTCAGTGCTAAAGGATACTCACATATGTCCATAGACGTGCTACTTGTGGCTGGTCACTGTAAGATGCAATTAGGGCGGCTGATCCATCACTGATGTGTCCTGTTTGTGCACAAAATATAATGCAGTAGCCAGAACCGTAGCTAGCACTCTGAGCGCCTTGTGCCAGCCCCGCCCCTTTTTGCATGTGACGTCATAACATCACGCACAAAGGGACGGGGCCACCATTAATTGAAGCTCAAGCAGTACCCGGAGCATCTTCAAGATGCGTCGGGCAGCTGTAATTATGGCAAGGTGCCTGCCTGTAGCGTCCGCGGGGCGTTACAGGCAGCACTGCTGCAGTGATGCAGGCTACAGGGCAATGTTACAGGCACCATGCAGTCAGAAGCAGGGGCCATGGGATGTCAACGGTGCTGCCCACAGAGGTCTGCGCTCTGTGTGGCCGCACTGGCCGCACACCCCTAGCTACGGCCCTGGCAGTGGCCAGCAGAGTTCTTTTGCACCTGCTCCAAGGCAGATGCATAATTTGGCCACCTTAGCCTTGATGTGGAGTGCGAAGGCTGGCAAAGTAATATATCAGCTGCTCCAAATGCAAACACACAGTACAGCCACCTCAGCCTTAACTTGTTTCTCTTTATAGCAAAGTTTATTTAGAAGGATAAAGGGTGTTGTTTGTCGTTCCCTTATTAATGGCAAAAATCAATTTAATTGGTGGAGTTTTAATTAAGATAATTTATCCACCTGGGACTAATGAAGTCACAAACCAAAGAACATATTCATTAGACATCTAGTTAATCCTGTTAATCCAGACCACTATCAATTTATTGAAAACCATGAGTTCATAAAGCCATATAATAAACCAAAATTCATATATTCTTTCAGTCTTTTTCAGGAACTATACTTATCTATTTTCCACTGTAAGGTTAAAGTAGTGGAAAAAAGCATTTTTAAAAAAGAGGGAAAATTTTACTAAGAGAAAGAAAACTTTTTTTTTTTTTAAAGAACATTTATTTCTTAAAGTGGTAGACCACCCATTACTTAATGAGAGTACCATTAATAAACCACTAAGAGAATACATGGATACATCACATGTTAAATCTAGGACCTACTGTACATAAAGGTATTCCCAGAACAGAATGAAGAATTAGAAAAAAAACAAAAAGGGAAGAAAAAGCAAATTATATATGCACAGAATGGACACCTCTCAAATAATAAGAGACCATTCTATGCATCTCTCCCAATATAAATTATGATCACCAGAGGAATTTTAGATCCACCATTTCATTTAATCCATCAGGGTAGAGAGAGCCCATATTATGAATCCAATAAGCTTCCCTGATGCATAATCTCCTATACCTATCGCCACCCCTGGAGGAGTTAAGATGGGCATCCACTATACAATTTCTGTCAGATATCTGTCCAATCTGGCTGGTTGGAATGAAAACCTGGTAATGTATGGGAGCAAATGACAGTCGATCATATGGTTTTAAACACTGAAAAAAGGACAAAGAAATTAGTTTAAATTGGTTACATTTGTGTGTTTTAACCAATTTGTCTGAATGACCATTTTTGGCTATTTTCCAGTGTTTGTGAGCAAATGGATGATTGTCATTTGTTCCACACATTACCAGGTTTTCTGCCTGAGGAAGCAGACACAGGGTCTGTGAAATGCATTGCTGCTATTGGTGCCTTCTTCTCATTTTTTATATTACGGTTTTGCACTATTTATGGTTATTATATAATTATATTATATTTTATTTTTTTATTGATTTTCTTTTTTTGTATGGCTATATATGAAATTATTTTAATGGAAGTTAAATAAAATTATTTTTAAGAGATATATATTTTTTCATTACCTACTTACATCAGGATTTAAAATGAATGTCTAAGGCGCTTATGCAATTGGAATAAGGTGAGCAGGATATTATTTACTATTATTCTGAATTAATGACAACCGATTTGCACTATGGAGGCATGTTTTATTTTCTTCACATGTCAGGATTTGAGACCCATCCAGATTGATTCATAGTTGCTATTGCAACCATCGTAGGACCACGGTGTTGATTTGTGTCCATTGTACTGATCTCACCTATAAAGGGTGAGTATATGTCTATATACTTTCTTTTTTGTTTTTTCTAACAGATTTACACTATATTTTTTTCCATTCTCCTTTTTTTCCCCAAAACAACACTGATCCTTGGGAGCACCAGAATACTTTTATACAAAAACTTTCATTCCAACCAGCCAGATTGGACAGATATCTGACAGAAAATTGAATAGTGAATGCCCTGCTTAAGACACCTGTTCAATTCCACAAATTTTCAACCCTTCTGGATCTCCATTATGGTGATCTCTACAATGCCGTGAAACACTATGACCATTATGTAGGTTTGCTGGAGTCATTTTTCCATTGATACAGTTGCATCGAGTCAGCTGCTCTAATAACAACATTAAATTGGATTTTCATCCGTGTGAGTTGATTTTGCACATGTATTTCTGAAATTTTTTTTGATTTAATCCTTTTTTAAATTTATATTTTACATTTTATGCAATTATTAATGGATATTAAATTTATTTGTACAAAACCCATAAGTTGGATTTAGCTGTTTAGCACTTCAGTACTGGCTCTCCAATTAAATTAAATTAGATGATGTGTTTGTAGCTATTTTCAGCTAAAAAATGAAATTGGCTGTTTCTCTTGGGAGCAACTTCAACCATAAGTGGTGTACTACATTATTTATCACTCGGTAGCAGGATGGGAGAAGTAGTAATGGGATGCAGGGTATAGGGTGAGAGTGGTAGTAGTGGGAAACTGTGGGTTGGATGGGAGTAGTAGTGCAGATCAGGGGCAGTATAGCAGTAGTAGTGCAGATCAGGGGCAGTATAGAAGTAGTAGTCATGCAGATCAGGGACAGTATAGGAGTAGTAGCAGTTCAGATCAGGGGCAGTATAGGAATAGTAGTAGTAGTAGTAGTAGTACAGATCATGGGCAGTATAGGAGTAGTAGTAGTGCAGATTTGGGTCATTATAGGAGTAGTAGTAGTAGTACAGATCAGGGACAGTAAAGGAGTAGTAGTAGTAGTAGTAGTACAGATCAGGGGCAGTGTAGGAGTAGTAGTGTAGATCAGGGGCAGTATAGGAGTAGTAGTGTAGATCATGGGCAGTATAGGAGTAGTAGCAGTGTAGACCAGGGGCATTATAGGAGTAGTAGTAGAAGTAGTAGTAGTATTACTGATCAGGGGCAGTATAGGAGTAGTAGTAGTGCAGATCAGGGGCAGTATAGTAGTAGTAGTAGTGCAGATCAGGGACAGTATAGGTGTAGCAGTAGTAGTACAGATCAGAGGCAGTATAGGAGTAGTAGAAGTGCAGATCAGGGGCAGTATAGTAGTAGTAGTGCAGATCAGGGACAGTATAGGAGTAGCATTAGTATTACAGATCAGAGGCAGTATAGGAGTAGTAGAAGTGCAGATCAGGTTCAGTATTGGAGTAGTAGTAGTGTAGATCAGGGGCAGTATAAGTGTAGTAGTAGTGCAGATCAGGGACAATGTAGTAGTAGTAGTAGTAGTAGTAGTAGTAGTAGTAGTAGCAGTGCAGATAAGGGTCAGTATATGAGTAGTAGAAGTGCAGATCAGGTTCAGTATTGTAGTAGTATTAGTGTAGATCAGGGGCATTATAATAGTAGTAGTAGTGCAGATCAGGGACAGTATAGGAGTAGTAGTAGTAGTAGTAGTAGTAGTAGTAGTAGTAGTACAGATCAGGGGCAGTATAGGAATAGTAGTGCAGATCAGAGGCAGTATAGGAGTAGTAGAAGTGCAGATCAGGTTCAGTATTGGAGTAGTAGTAGTGTAGATCAGGGGCAGTATAAGTGTAGTAGTAATGCAGATCAGGGACAATGTAGTAGTAGTAGTAGTAGTAGTAGTAGTAGTAGCAGTGCAGATAAGGGTCAGTATATGAGTAGTAGAAGTGCAGATCAGGTTCAGTATTGGAGTAGTATTAGTGTAGATCAGGGGCATTATAAAAGAGTACTTGTAGTGCAGATCAGGGACAGCATAGGAGTAGTCGTAGTAGTATAGTAGTAGTAGTAGTAGTAGTAGTAGTACAGATCAGGGGCAGTATAGGAATAGTAGTGCAGATCAGGGGCAGTATAGGAGTAGTAGAAGTGCATATCAGGGGCAGGATGGGAGTAAAAGTAATTTGTGGTAGGCTTGATGTAGTAGTAGTGTGGAGCAGGGGGCATTATGATAGTAGTAGTGTGGAGCATGGGGCAGGATGGGAGTAATAGTGAAAAGCAGGGGCTGGATGGGAGTAGTAGTGTGGAGCAGGGGGCAGAGTGGGAGTAGCAGTGGAAATAAGTGGGCAGGATGGGAGTGAAGGGGACTCTTTGGGAAGAAGTAAGCTGAACATAACTCACCTCCACTCCGGGTGTCACCTTCTCTCTGCATGGACCCTCATCACCATACCTTTCTCACACTAAAAGAAGCCAGTTTGCACATGCAGAGTCATTGAAATGCTCCTACCACCCACGTCCCGCTTCTCCAGCTCTGCCTCCCACTCTGTTCCAGGACTCTTAGCAATACAGTTGCAGCCTGCACATGCCCCTTTCATCCCTGCATGGTCACATTCACCCTGCCTCCCGCAGCCCCAGGGGATGACCTCGACAAAGACAGGGAGGGGGCGGCTGACAGCTGGTGGTAGTGGAGACTGATGGAGAGGACATTGCACAGTGATGGTGAAGCTGCAAGCTTCTGGTTTCCTGGAAGCATGGCAGATTGCATGCAAGGCCGACCCAGCCAGCAGTGTTGGGCTGGCCAGCCCTGCAGATGGGTTCATGGGACCAGCCCAGCAGGAACACTCCCACTCTCCCAGCAGCCCAATCTACCACTGATTGTTAATTATTTTGGTAGTGCAGAGCCCCTGAGATGTCTATTTAAACACTGTGGTCACATACCATGTTGCACCCCAAATTTAGAAATGGTGAGTGCCATGGATTACTGATTTTTGTTTATTTGACTACAGTTTCGAATTAATAATTTTGCAATCACATTTTCTCATGCACCTCTTTGAACTTGTCCAATCTAGCTTGTGTTAATTGTTTTCCTAGGTGCTTTACAACAGGTGTGCTTGGTGACTATCTCACCATTTAAAGTAAAGTTGCTGTGATTTTTAAACCTTGATAGCACACCCTGGGGCAGATGTATTAAAGCGGCACTTAACGTGCCGCTATAATGCTTCCTGCTTCGCCACTTTCCCGAGGTGAAGCAGGAAGCACTACCGATGAGATGTATGACCATTTCATCGGCCGGAGAAGGGGAGCGTTAACTTCCCCTTCTGGCGCTACCTGGTAGAGACCACAGCACATCAGCCTAGTGCTGATGCTCTGTGTCAGTCCCAGCCAGCTCCACTGAGCATGTGCAAGATCTCGCAAGTATCTCGAGATCCCCGTGTGCAGCCTAGAGCCTGCTGCCACTGCAGCAGGGACATCACTGTCCCTGATGTGGGGATAGGGCAGTGCCAGGCTGTAGCCGTCGATAGTAACAGCTACAGTGGGCCGAACAGTCAGGCGATCTGACCATTCATACATGGCCCATGCTATTGGCGCTGCTATCTTGTATATAGCAGCGCCGATAATGACAGGTGTGCATAGCGCCCCTGTCATTTACAGCCAAGCCCCAATCACACATTGGGTAGAAGCGGTATCAGCACACATAACGTATGCTGATACAGCTTCTGAGCTTCATACATCTCCCCCTGAGTTTAATACTAATGTGATAGCTATTTAAATGTTAGAATTCTGAGCAATAGATTAGGGACTTGCAGTAAAGTGGGGACCCTTGTCGGGGGTTGCAAGCATAAATGCATTGATCAATTCATGAACCAAAACCCCACCTTTTATTATTACTATTATTATTTTTATTTTGTTATTATTATTATTATTATTATTATTATTATTATTATTATTATTACTATTATTATTATGAGTGCAGAGCCCCTGTGATATATATATATATATATATATATATATATATATACTCATACACAGTATATAAATGTGATCTCTCCTTTGTGCCAAAACATGAACAAATTAAACCAACTATATATGAAATATTGATATTGTTCTTCTTCTGTACAAATCTATTTATGTGTTTTGAATATGTATAATATTAATAAATAAACATATTCTGAGGTAATATGTGTACATAGTTTGACAACTGTTATATATGACATATATATATATATATATATATATATATATATATATATAGTTGTATATTGAGGTAAAACATGCCTAATTTATTCATTTAGAAATAGCCTTTGGTAAAGTATATGTATGTACAATTTATGAGAAGACAAAAAGTAAATATGTTTCATGTATTTATATGACAGTGTGGCACTTCTTTCTTTAGTGGGGATGTGCCACAATGTGTAGGATGCACATGCTCAGGAGAAAAGGGGTGGAGTGATATGGCTGGGAGTGGTTGCGTTCCTGTCAGGAAAAGAAGGGCAGGGTACAGTGAGTGGTATAAAAGGTGCTGCCAGTAAACTTACAGGGAGTCTGAAGATCCCTCCCTCCAGAGCCTGCCCTCCTGTGTCCCAGGTATCCAACAAGTGGCGATGGGCTGCTGGGCACAGGGGGGCAGAGTCAGAGAGGGATCCCAGCCGGTGCTAGGGAAGCAGGTTGACAGCGGCGTCCTAGTGAGCAGCTCAAAATGCGGCACTTTGGTGGAGTGACCAGTAGTCTTGGTCTCAGGAGACAGATCAAAGGCTGAGGTCATGGGGATGGAGCAGCAGCAGTGGTTCCGATGGTGGGGCTGCACAGCGGGATTGGTGGTGAGCAGAGGCTGTGAAGGGCCAGAGTCACAGCACAATCCAGCAGCTGAGTGGCTGCTTTCCAGAAGGTGGGCACGTTTGCTCTTAAAGTTGATGTGAGGCAGAGGCAGAATGGCAGCAGTAGTGGCCAGCAGACGTGTGGAACCAGACATGAGAGGAAGGAGGTGGACTACTGTCGGACAAGGCTGTGGTTATTCTGTTAGTGTATTGAATCCTCATCATATGCACTTTAATCAGCAGCTGATGTAGTGTTAGCAGCAAAGCCCCGGCAGAGATATCCACAGTTCCATAAAAATGGTGATATGATTACTAATGTTGGTCAGTGAGTAGACTCCAAGCTCTGCACATACATAGCTACATTAATAGCAAAGGAGTGCAAGTGGGAAAAATAACACTAGTATTAATGGCTGACATTGTTTTACTACCAGCCATTGAGCTTGATATAAACTACTAACCTTTGCAAATAGCTGGGGGAGGGGGAAATGCATACAGTGCATCCAAAAAGTGTTCACAACACTTCACTTTTTCCACAATTTGTTATGTTACAGCCGTATTAAAAAAATGGAATAAATTCATATTTGTCCTCAAAATTCTACACACAATACCCCATAATGACAATGTGTAAAACGTTTTTTGAGATTTTTGCTAATTTATTAATAAAAAAACAATAAGAAATCACATGTACATAAGTATTCACGGCTTTTGCCATTTCTCAAAATTGAGCTCAGGTGCATCCTGTTTCCACTGATCATCCTTGAGATGTTCCTACAGCTTAATTGGAGTCCACCTATGGTAAATTCAGTTGATTGGACATGATTTTGAAAGGTATATACCTGCCTATATAAGGCCCCACACTTGACAGTACATGTCAGGGCACAAACCAAGCATGAAGTCCAAAGAATTATCTGTAGACCTCTGAGACAGGATTTTCTCAAGGCACAAATCTGGGGAAGGGTACAGAAAAAGTCTGCTGCTTTGAAGGTCCCAATGAGCACAGTGGCCTCCATCATCCATAAATGGAAGAAGTTCAGAACCACCAGGATTCTTTCTAGAGTTAGCCGTCTGTCTAAACTGAGCGAACGGGGGAGAAGGGCCCTAGTCAGGGAGATAACCAAGAACACGATGGTCACTCTATCAGAGCTACAGCATTCCTCTGTGGAGAGAGAAGAATGTTCCAGAATTACAACCATCACTGCAGCAATCCATCAATCAGGCCTGTATGGTAGAGTGGCCAGACAGAAGCCAATCCTTAGTAAAAAGCACATGGCAGCCCACCTGGAGTATGCCAAAATGCACGTGAAGGACTCACAGACCATGAGAGACAAAGAATTAACTCTTTGGCATAAATACCAGGCATTATGTTTGGAGGAAACCAGCCATCGCTCATCACCAGGCAAATACCATCCCTACAGTGAAGCATGGTTGTGGCAGAATCATGCTGTGGGGATGTTTTTTAGCGGCAGGAAGAGGGAGATTAGTCAGGATAGAGGCTAGCTAACAACTTCAGGAAATATTTAAAAACTCATGAGCTGGATTATAACTAAATGCTATTCTCTAAATGCTATTTGCAACACATGTCCCAACTTTATTCATCTTTCAGTGTATATAGACAGCAGCATAAAGGAAAAGTTACTGTCAAAGGATATTCTAACAAAATAACTTTTATATACTAAAAGTTAGGAACAACATATTATTGGCAAGTGTCAATGGAACTACATACCAACAATGGTGTAAAGTACTTACCCCATATTAAACAAATTGAGGACCTGCAATTTATCAACTACTTTATGACCACAAGTGTTACAGTAAAATATGACTTGTATTACTAATATATATATATGTATATATATATATATATATATATATATATATATATAAAAGTGAACTTGGTGTATAGCGACAAATAGTGCTTATAAGGTAGAAAATAAGTAAAATCATACAATAGTGGGTATCACTCTAGAAGTTTGCATTCATCTAATGGAATATAAACAAAGATAACATTAATAAAAAAGAGAGGGAATGGGAGCTGGATATAAGGTAGTATAATGAAAGTGTCACTGCAATCTGTGCAACCATAAATTATATATTCCATTAGATGAATGCACACTTCTAGATTGATACCCATTATTGTATGATTTTATTTATTTTCTACCTTATAAGCACCATTTGTTGCTCCCGAGCATAACAGCAGACCACCACTGTAGCTTTCTTCTCCTTGAGATAGCTGACACCTTTAGCCAGATCGGAAAGTTCGATTAGATATTGTATATCATGTGTATTACTGTATAAAATAATATCCAGGTGGCGCTTATTTATCTTCTACTTCTCTCATATATACATCTAAGTTGTTAATTTATATACAGAGATTGAGTGTTACTATGTTCAGTTACATTTTAACACTCATATTATAATTTTGTTATGTAATTACATAATGTCTATACAAGATGTTATTATTTGTGAGTGTCAGATGTGAGCTTAAGTAAAATTATAAGCATACAGTGATATAATTTAAGCGTAAATTTATTCTCATTTGGGTTTTCCCAAGTAGGCCTTGTCTACTACCAATACTTGGGTGGAGGTGTACTGCTGAGATGTGTAACTCAGGTGCAGGTTTAGTGCAGTAGCTAATATATCTGAAATTGTGAGTGGGGAGGCCTGGGAATGGCATGTAAATGGAGTTCCTCCAGAGAGGAGTTTTGTGTTATATGGGGATCTTACAGAGCCTATAGATAGAAACAAGTGGTGAAGAGGTTGTGGAAACTACAAATGAAGATGTCCAATCCTGTACCAGCAGACAATCCCTCTGTGGTTATGGGTGAGGACTGATGATTTTAATCCTCAGGGAAATTGGGAATGTGAAAGAGGATATAAGGGAACCGGATTAGCATAGTATAGGGATTAGCAGTGTAGTTGACCAGTATTATATTGAGAGACGGAGATAGCTGGGCTCTCATAGAGAAAAGGAGGTACACCACTTAATATGAGTTAAGGGTGTCCCTTTAGAGGGTAAAGGGGGGGGAATTGGTATGGAATCCTGGCTGCCGCATGGCCGGCAGTTCGATTCCCGGCAGCGGCAGCCCAACAGATCAGCAGAGCCTGGCAGTGGAAGCCCAACAGCGATGGAAATCCTGATCATCCCTAAGGTAAGTACAAACTAACCTAACCTAACACCCCTAACCATAACCCTCTTTAGGGGTGCCTAACCCTAACCTCCCCCCCAAGTGCCTAACCCTAATCTCCCCTCTAATTGCCTAACCCTAAATCCCCTCCGGGGGTGCCTAACCCTAACCCTTCCACCCCCTAGCCTAACCCTAACCCTCCCGGGGGGGGCCTAACCCCAAAATCCCCCTTGGTGCTCTAAACCTAACTCTACCACCCCGCGTGGCTGTCCGCTTGCAGCACACGGCATCCCTTCGATCGGGATGCTGGGTGCCTATCTCCCGGCATGAGGGAAATGACAGGCATTTAGATATTGATGCCCGGCATTTCACCCTCGCCGGGATATGACAGTCGGGAGGCTGGTTGCCGGTATTAAGGCAGCCGGTTTCACGATTGTATACCAAAGGGGGGTTACAAATGTTTATTGTTTTTACATTTTCTGTAATCTAATGGCTCGTACACACGGCACGATAACATGTCAGATTTCAATGATAAAGATCCTATCATTATTGTTAAAATCTGACAGTTTCTGGGCCCTGCTAATGACCATACGATGGACGATGCGAGTCCACATATGGTCATTGATGATGAACTACCGTCATCTGTGCAAGCAGGTATACCTGGTCGATATCAACCAGCTTAGCCTGTTTCCTATGGTTGATCACGGGTCATTATAGTAGTGGGGGGTATGCTGCATGTGCTGGATGTTCGATCCAGCACATGCAGAACGATCAAATAATGATCATATGATTGCAATCTGATAGTTGCTGTCACACCTTGTGTATGCAGCATTACACACAGAGATTCACATTATAAGAAACATAAAACTTGTTAACAAATGAGGCCCTATCACCAAAACAAATTATAAATTTCACTGTATATGATAAATTCTGCTTCAACCAATCAGCTCCCAACTGTTAAATGTCAAATGACAGTTGGGAGCTGAATGGCTGGAGCACCATTTATCATACACAGTGAAATTATCACTCATTTTGGTGAAAAAACTCATTAATAAATGGGGGCTGTAATGGGTTGTTAATATAATTTGTGTGTCCCCGTGGCTGTTATGATAAGTGAGTTCGCATCTGGTGCTTATAGCCATTAGCCATTTTGAGGAAGTTCACTATATGATCCGTGGGGCAGAGATGCAGATATGGTAACCTACTTGGACCAATCAACCATGTTCTTCCCGCATTCTCAATGTGCATACAAAATGCGGGCAACCACTTTCACACGTAGGGAGCTGCTGATCCTGACCAAAGTCATGGATCATAGGATAGGATAGCATTGGCAGTTCCCTACATCACCAATCAGCTGAAGTGGATGCACATAAGGAGGCCAGGTGCTGCATCCGCATTGCAGTGGGCACCCGCCACACTGTTGTGCAACTGGAGAGGCGCTGGAGTGATCTTCAGAGGAGGCAGCCAGAGCTCGTAGCACAGTCGCATGCTTCCATCAGCAGGAGAAGATCTTTAGTGTTTGCTGACATATGCACACAGTATACCTGCTATTATAGTCATATATATATATATATATATATATACATATATATAGCCATCACTCCAGCACTCACGGGTTCCACAGGTATCTGAGCCGGGTGCCCTCCACAGTCAGCCTCAAGAAGCAGGGCAAACTGGATACATAGAACGCAAGGCGGCACTCCGTAATAAATATGTCCACAACCTGGACATATTTATTATGGAGTGCCGCCTTGCATTCTATATATATATATATATATATATATATAAGGGGTGTGCCTCGGCCACCTTAATTTCCACTCATTTCCAGTCTATTCTGAACACCTCACACCTCACAATAGTGTTTTTATGTCCAAAAGGCTATTCTAAGCGACATGAGTGGGCGGCACAAACACGAGGCCCATCTAGGAGTGGCACTGCAGTGGCAGACAGGATGGCAATTTGAAAAACTAGGCCCCAAACAGTATATAATGCAAAGAAAAAAAAGAGGTGCAAGATGGAATTGTCCTTGGGCCCTCCCACCCACCCTTATGTTGTATAAACAGGACATGCACACTTTAACAAACCAATCATTTCAGCGCCAGGGTCTGCCACATGACTGTGGCTGAAATGATTGGTTTGTTCCACAAAACAAGCTGACAATTAATTTGTCCCAGCACAAACTGGCTCTACAGAGGCAAGATGTCATCCTCATCCTCCTCATCCACCGATTCCTCACCCTCTTCAGTGTTGTGTACATCCTCATCCTCACAGACTATTAACTCGTCCCTGCTGGAATCCACCACCACAGGTCCCTCTGTACATTCTGGAGGCTGGTCTCCCTGGAAGAGTTGGTAATTCATTTTTGTGAACATCATCTCCTCCACATTTTGTGGAAGCAACCTCCTACGCCTTTCGCTGACAAGGTTCCCGGCTGCACTAAACACTCTTTCGGAGTACACCCTGGAGGGGGGGCAACTCAGGTAAAATAGAGCCAGTTTGTACAGGGGCCTCCAAATAGCCTCTTTTTCCTGCCAGTACAGGTACGGACTGTCTGAAATGCCTACTTGGATGCTGTTACCGATGTAATCCTCCACCATTCTGTCAATGGTGACAGTATCATATGCAGTGACAGTAGACATGTCAGAAATTGTTGCCAGGTCCTTCAGTCTGGACCAGATGTCCAAATTTGGTCCTGCCTGCCCTGCATCACCACCAGCGGGTTGCTTAGGATACCTAAGTTTTTTCCTGGCAGCCCCAGTTGTGGGAGAAAATGAAGAAGGAGCTGTTGACGTGTCACATTTCGCTTCAGCTGACAGTGTTTTCACCAGCAGGTCTTTGCACCTCTGCAGGCTTGTGTCGGCCGGAAAGAGAGACACCACTAGGTTTTAAACCTAGTATTGAGCACGGTGGCCAAAATGTAGTGGTCTGATTTCAACAGATTGACCACCCTGGAATCCTGGCAAAGCAAATGAAGGGCTTCATCCACAAGTCCCACATGCCGAGCGGAATCGCTCAATCTTAGCTCCTCCTTCACTTTCTCTAGCTGCTTCTGCAAAAGCCTGATGAGGGGAATGACCTGACTCAAGCTGACAGTGTCTGAACTGACTTCACGTGTGGCAAGTTCGAAGGGCTGGAGAACCTTGCACAACACAGAAATCATTCTCCACTGTGCTTGAGTCAGGTGCAAACCCCCTCCTTTGCCTATGTCATAGGTGGATGTATAGGCTTGAATGGCCTTTTGCTGCTCCTCCATCCTCTGAAGCATATAGATGGTTGAGTTCAACCGCATCACTACCTCTTGCTTCAGGTGATGGCGGGGCAGGTTCAAGAGTGTTTGCTGGCACTCCAGTCTTCGGCACACATTCGCTGAATGGCGAAAGTGGGCAGAAATTTTTCGGGAAACCCAAAGTGTCTCCTGCACGCCCCTTTCGTTTTTCAGAAAATTCTGCACCACCAAGTTTATTGTGTGAGCAAAACATGGAACGTGCTGGAATTTGCCCAAATCTAATGCCCGCACAATATTGGTGGCGTTGTCAGATATCACAAATCCCCAGGAGAGTGTAAGTGGGGTAAGCCACTGGGTAATGATATCCCTCAGTTTCTCTAAGAGGTTGTCGGCGGTGTGCCTCTTACTGAAACCGGTGATACACAGCGTAGCCTGCCTTGGAACAAGCTGGCGTTTCTGAGATGCTGCTACTGGTGATGCTGCTGTTGTTGCTGCGTAAGGTGATACATCTACCCAGTGGGCTGTCACAGTCATATAGTCCTTAGTCTGCCCTGTTCCACTTGTCCACATGTCCGTGGTTAAGTGGACATTGAGTACAACCACATTTTTCAGGACACTGAGGACACTTTTTCTGACGTTTCTGTACAGTCTCGGTATCGCCTGCCTAGTGAAGTGGAATCTAGATGGATTTGGAACCAGGGACACACTACCTACATCAATTGTCTAAATCCACTGCACTAATGGCAGATACCGGACGCATGTCTAACACCAACATAGCAGTCAAGGCCTCAGTTATACGTTTTGCTTCAGGATGACTGCTGTCGTACTTCATCCTCCTCGCTAAGGACTGTTGGAGGGTCAATTGTTTAGTAAAAGTAGTGGTGTTCCTACTTCCTCTCTGGGATGATGAACGACTTACAGCAGCAGCAACAGCAGCAGCAGCAGCAGGAGGCGTAGCAATGCAGGATCCTCCGGAGGAATCCTGGATAGCAGAGTCAGTCATGCCAGTGACATGGCCTGCAGGACTACTTCCGATCCTGACTAAGGAGGAAATTGATGAGGAGGGAGTTGATGGTGTGGTTTGCAGGCGCTTGGATACAACAGGACAACGGGATTTAGGTGTCCCTGGACTGCTTACGGTCTTAGCCAAAGTTTCTGAACTTGACAGTAACTTTTTATGAACACGCTGCAGGTGCCATATAAAGGAGGATATTCTTAGGTGGTTAACATCCCTACCCCTACTTATTTCACCTTTACATATGGTACATATGGCAAGACAGTTGTTGTCCAGATTTGGACAGAAATATTGCCAGACCAAAGAGGTGGAATGTTTGGTCTTCTGCCCAGGCATGACTGTGATGGGCTTTTTCATCCCACGGACAACAACTGTCACCCCCGGAGCCTGATTTAAACAAACCACATCACCATCAGAATCCACCTCGCCAACTTCCTCCTCAGCGCCAGCTATACCAGTATCCTCATCCTGTTGTACTTCAACAGTGACATCTTCAATTTGCATATCAACAAGTGGACTGTGGGAAATCCTTTCAGTACTTGCAGGGGGCGTGCAAATGGTGGAAAGAGCCACTTCTTCTCGTCCAGTGCTGGGAAGGTCAGGCATCGCAACCGCCACCACACTTGGACTCTCCTTGGGGATTTGAGATATCTTCTTAGAATGCACAGTTCTTCGCTGTGCTTTTGCCAGCTTAACTCATTTGATTTTTTTAGCAGGAGGAGGACTTCCATCATCATGAGAAGCTGAACCACTAGTCATGAACATAGGGGAAGACCTTAGCCGTTCCTTGCCACTCCGTGTCGTAAATGGCATATTGGCAAGTTTACGTTTCTCCTCAGATGATTTAAATGTTTTTTTCAAGGTCATTTTCCTGAGCATTGTCATTTGGGATTGTATGTGCTCTCTACTATGACATTGGGCATCGGCCTTGGCAGACGACGTTGATGGCATGATATCATCTATGTCATGACTAGTGGCAGCAGCTTCAGCACTAGGAGGAAGTGGTTCTTGATATTTCCCTATTTTATTTTTATTGGAGAAAGTTCGGTCCTCCTTTTATGTTATATTGATATATACGTGCGGCTAAGGCGCACACAAACACAGAAAATAATTTTTAATTTTTGTTGGAGATTAGTGCACTTTGTGGGTTACACCACCCTTTAAGAAATGAGCCAGCCGACTCTTTACTTATGTGACACAGGCGTACACTTGGCGCTGCTCCTTTGTTGATGCACGTGCAGCTACAGCCCAACACAATTCACAAAGACAGAAAAAAAGAAGATTTTTTTATTCTTTGTGGAGCACACTTTGGGGGTTACTCCAACTTTTAACAGACAGACGCACGCTTGGCGCTGCTGCTTTGAGGATGCACGTAGAGTGCAGACAATTCACAAACACAGAAGAAAATGTTTTATTTTTGTTGGAGTGCTCTTTGGGGGTTACACCACCCTTTAACAGACAGATTCACGCTTGGCGCTGCTCCTTTGTTGATGCATGTGCAGCCACAGTGCACACAATTCACAAAAACAGAAAATATTTTTTTATTTTGTTTGGAGTGCCCTTTGGGGGTTACAGCACACTTTAACAGACAAGCCAGCCAGCCCTTTACTTATGGGACACAGGCGCATGCTTGGCGCTGCTCCTTTGTTGATGCATGTGCGGCTACTGCGCACACAATTCACAAACACAGAAAAAATATTTATTTTTTTTGCACTTGGGGGGAGCACCCCTGATGGACAGAGCACCCCCTGGACAACACTACCGCACCCCTTTAGGACTGGGACACTGCACTGGACTTTGGAGTGTACACAGCCCCTATGGACAACTGATTGCACAACACATCCAACCAGCCCCTATTGACTTTGGAGGAGTGGACACAGCATCTAAGGACAACAGCAGCACAGTACAACAGAGCCAGCCTCTGTGGACTTTGGAGGAGTTGACACAGCCCTTATGGGCAACAGCAGCACAGCACAACACAGCCAGCCCCTATGGACTTTGGAGCAGAGGACACAGCCCCTATGGACAACAGCAGCACAGCACAACACTACACTACACTGCCCAGCCAGCCCTAACTCCCAGCCTCCCTCTTCACTGTTCACAGCCGAGTGAGAAAATGGTGCCGACACAGGTACCTTATATAGAATCCAAAACCCGCGAGACCCGGGAAGGCGGGATGATGATGTTTTGCCTCGATTTCAGATCCGAGTCAGGCGGGAAAGGTCGAGCCTGACTCGGATCGTGGGGGCTCGGGGGGGTGGGGGTTCGGATATATATATATGTGTGTGTGTATGTGTGTGTATATATATATATAAATATATATATATATATATATATAAAGAAAGGGTAGTACATGGCACTGAGTCTATTGGGTCAGTACAGTTTCAGTAAATGTTCATCAACTGATGCACTCCCCAAACACATAGGGTGGCAGCTCCTTCTCCCAAATACTGTTGTTCAAAAAGCATACATTTTCTGAAAAACAATAAGTGGAGAGAGACCGCCTCATAGTGCAATAAGATAACGTTTTTCCGTAGCTGTCACCAATAGTAATCACCCTCTGTGCAGATGGGGGTGTACCTTTTATAGTGGAATACACCACTGTAGAATCAGCATCTACAACAATCAATGTCCTCATGTTCCCAAATTCTGGAGACCACTCAATGTCTCATTCCCTTTAGACCATGGTGTGTATGCATTATAAGAAAGAGAGAAAAACCATAGTGTAATACTATACAAATTGGTTTATTACACTCAAAAGAATATCAAAATGCCTGTACATAAAATATAAAATTCAAGCTTATCTGTAGATGGTAGAAGATTCACCTATCATACCACACACCACCTCAATATGATATTGTCATATTTAAAGCATATTATTAATGGCATATTATATTAATATTATCATATTACAGTGTTTGCAGGATGCAGGCAAGATCCTGCTCGACATGCCAGCTAGTCTCCACTTGCTGTGGTTACCCCAAGGACTAAAAAAAAACAGTCCTCCACCCCACCTGCCAGTCTTCATCCCCCGAGCCCACCAGAAACTTAAGTATCAACCCCACGTGCTCCTGCTCTGTGGAGCCCACAGCCTTATCTGGTGGGTCTCAAGGATAGGAATCTTCTTTCCATTCTCCCCCCTCGCAAATCCAACTTTCCCCTCCTTTACATTCTCCCAGTCCCATTTTCTCACCATGCCCAGCCCAAGCTTTATTTCCAAGATGTTTTATACACCTTTTCCTGGAGCATGAGAGGAAGAAATGTCCCATGAAGGTATGTAGAGCAATTACTTTTTAAAGGTGTATGTTACAGTTTAATACTATTACAGTATATTAAATGTGCCCTTATATTTATATCCACAGCATCTCCATGTTCTAGCGATCTGGAGCCCTTGGCCAAGGACATGGCCAGAGTGGCTGATGCCCTGTTTATGGCACACTAGGGACAGGAAAATATAGACGGCCCAAGGCAAAAAAATAATGATTTAATTGTTAAATAAAATCTATTAACAAAATAACACTTTGATTTGAAAAGTTCTAAGTAAATAATGGCATAGATTAAATGTTTTTATGGTTGTAAAGTGTGATAAGTTTAAAAGGTATATGTGTTAATACACACACAGACATACATTACATTATTACATTGTAAGGTAGATAAGGACCTTTCTAAATCTATATTCAGAGGAAGCTGTTTAGATCTAAAAAATGTTTACTGACATTATTAACATAACTTTATGTAATTTTTAAATTGTATACATACATAATTTTTATCTTTCAGACTGAAGAATTCTGGCCAATGGGCAAGCTGAACTAGCTGATGAAACGCATTGAGGTGACCATGTTCCACCCTCTGCTATGTGGTGACCTGAACCAGATAAGCTTCATGAATTGTTCTTAGATGTATTGTTTAGATATTATTTATTATATGTGTTCTTTTACCATAGACTTCATCAGTACCTTTGCTTCCTTGTTTTTCCCCAAAAAACTTATCTGAGTGACATTGTCGACATCAGGACTAAAGTGTATTAGTCCTTTGGTATGAGCACATGCACTTTATATGTTGGGGTTATGGAATAATTTTTTGGTACATGCTTGATTTATTTTGCACAGGCACAGTGCACTTTATGATTTGCAGTGAAAAAGCACAAGTATGCCTTTTTTTGCATTTTTAAGCACTTTTTTACACTTTGTTGGAATATTGTGGCACTAACACTTGTTTTGAGTGGTTTATATGCACAAACAAAACAATGTTTTAAACACATTTTACTAATACTCTTGTTTAAATATTCCTTTTTATGTACCACAGTGAACATCCAGAGTTTCTGAAAAGGAAGGTCTGTGAAATAAGCACATTTTCTGTAAAGGGAATTTGTTTGTATACATTAGATGGGGTTGTTTTCTCACCATTGTTGAATAATATTTTGTGGACTTTTGAACAATGGTCTATTTTTGGAGATTCTTTGGCTGCCAATCACAATACGAGGAGTGTAATCTTTTTCTGGGTTTGGAATAAAGAGGAACTCTTCAAAGTACATTTTAAGCAATTGGACATTCTTGAAATAGCGCTGTGTAATACTACTATTGTTTTAAATATATATTTTTAGGGTAAGAAAAAAAGATCTTCATTTTGAAAAACCATTGTTCACAATAGTTACATATACACAATCTCCATATACAATATACATAATATATTAACATAGTAAAACATAAAGGTCATGCAATTAGTTGAGCATATCTATAGCAATAACTCTGGTACTGAATCAACAGGGGACAATGCTACAGTTTCATAAACAATGACAAAACAAGTGTAGAATGTATAATATGAAAAATGTTAGAGCAATCTGAAAACTAGTATGAAGTTCATCAGAAGATTGTCTGTCTGATATTGTCAGTTTGCAAAACCTTCATCAACATATGTGTACTACACATGTTCAAAATGATGTTGATTCTGCAGGTCCTTCATCACATATGTGTACTACACATGTTCAAATTTACGATGATAGGCTCCGTTGTCCTCATTCCTGACCTTATCCTAGCCAATGTAAAGTAGATGGTTAAGGCCTAGGTTTCCTGTGTAATTACTCACAGTTTGAAAATAATTCACTCTGAGTGATTCAGCAGTAGTGTTGGCACATTTAGTAACCATACACAATACCTCCTCATGGTTTATATAAAAAAATATTGCTGGCAAGCTTAATTTTGCAACTAACACCACTTTATGGAGCCTGAGTAAAATAAAATTTCAGATTTGATGGCTACTTTCACACCCAAGGTTATAATTTTATAATATTCAGGAAAACACACCAGTGTCATCAAATCAACAATTAAATGTATGGCAAAGTGAAACATTTTTGAAGCAGATACATATTATTTATAACAAATCATATGAAAGGTCCCAAAGTCAAACAACTTTACTTACCTGAAATAGCAGTTATCTTCTGTCAAGAAGTACAGTAGTTATGTACCATATGGCCATTCCCATCCCCTAACATTACCTCCTTATTCCCAGGCAAGTGATCCTGTCCATTCTAACGCACCATGTATTATTCCAATGTTGTGAAACACACCACACAGGACAATGATCTTAGCAACCAATTCCAGTGCATACATGAGTGTGCCACCAGAGCAATCTAAACACCTGTGTGGAGTTAAAATCAGATTCTGCACCTGAGAAAGAAGCCATGGCTAACAAGGGAAGGTATTATGGACCTGATTCAGAGCTGGACGCTCTGACAGATCGCTCGCTCTGAATCAGGGCCGTTCCTCCTCCTTTTTGGAGCGGCCTCTTGGCCGCTCGCATAGTTGTGGGTTACTACCCACAGCTATAGCAAGCGGCCAAAATGATGGTCGTGATGGTCTTGACTATCGCGACCATTGGGCTTGCGATGAGACCCTGCGATAGGGTCTTGCTGCTGCAAGCCCTCCATCAGAGCCAAAAGCACTCCCACTGACATCACCAGTGATGCCAGTGGGGCCGTCTGGGCAGCCACACCCCCGTCACGCCCACCAAAGGGGGCGTGCTGCCATTCACCATCGACAGCATGCCCCCTTTGGTGCGAGACCCATAACGATGGCTTGGCTGTTGTTATTCGGGTCTTGCGCATGCGCACAATGGAGCCGGCTTCGTTGTGCGCATTCGCACTTGGGCAACATCGACCCACTTGTGAGCGCTCAGCTCTCGCGAGCAGGTCTGAATCAGGCCCTATGTCCTGTGAACAAAACAGAACACATTTGTTAGTAAGGAATGTGTGGTCATATTTTTCCCAAACACATTTTCAAATATGTAGGAAAGAAATATAGTTACCCAGCAACCACACATCACCACGTTGCATCAGAGAAAGTTTCTGCCATATCCCTGTTTGCCAAATCACATTGGAATCATGCAAGCTTCCTGGATAGCATGAATTCAGGGAAACACGACATACTATCATCACATTTTATTTTTCAAATAATTTGTATTGTTTTTGAAATAATGGTTTACAAACAAGCTGTTAATCAAACACTTGAACTAGTACAGATGATCCATGATGACAGAAAAAAGAATAAATCATCATTGTCATATGCTTTTCAGTAATAAACAATTGGATATAAATATATATTGTGGATTTGTGATGAAATTCCTTATATCAGTGAGATACTGAAGAGATGAACAATATATCATAGACAAAGTACACTATGTATCATCTCTAATAGAGAACACAAGGTGGAGTTAGGGGAGAGAGAGAGATAAAGGTAATCACAGTAACAAAGAGGGGGAATATACCAAAGATTGCAGCATCAAATCAGCATTATCTAATAGACCAAGCAGATTGAAAATAGGGTAGGCGAAAAAGCTTTTCTTATATCATGAAGTGGCAAAATAAGAAATACAGTATGGGAAAGTTGGAGTGAAATAACTTTCAAAGGGGAAGGGAGGTACTGTAGCATATTAAGAGTCAGAGGACAATTGGTGAGTCAAGTACCATTCTGTAGATTCTAACAGCTTTGAGAATCGATTTTGTGTATTTTCATCTAGAGAAGTGTTTTTTAGCCACTGTGCCATGGCACACTAGTGTGACATGAGTGGTTGTCAAGTGTGCCACGGCCGTCAGCTCAGCACATTTGTACTTAAGTGTGTTTTATTCCTGAGGAGGCCAATGTAGTGTGTTTTATTCCTGTGGAGGCCAATGTAGTGTGTTTTATTCCTGTGGAGGCCAATATGTGTGTATATTTTATGTGGGAGCCAATGTTTATGTTTTTTTCATTGGTCAAGCATGCCGCATCGCTGGATGGTTTGACTTGGCAATTTTAAAATATTGTGTAGTTTGCCTTGAGTTGAAAAGGTTGAAAACCACTGATCTAGGGTATCTATGTATTGCTCCCATTTTTATAATAGGTTTCCACAATTTTGTTTACAGTGGGTAGTGTGGCTCACCTGTAGAAGTAGATCAATTGTACATCTACTGATCATGAAGTCCGATGAGTAAGTATGAACTTATTTGCAACTGTAATTAGTATGGCAATAATGGCTATTGATACCCCTTAATCACTATACCCAATTGTCGCTATTTAGTGATTAAGTCGCTCAAGAAATCATTGGTTTCCAATCCAATTGTGTGGTTCCAAAGCACAAAAACTTATATTGTACAATAAAAGAAAGTTACAGGATTTGATCTAACACAATTAGCACAAAAGGCAATTAAATACAAAGGTTCAAGCCGATACATACGCATGCGCACTGGTCCCAGTATACAGTCGTCAATCCAGAAGGCTGTGGTCATCTATGGAGAGGCTGTACACTAGAATCAGCATGCAGGTTATTTACATTACAGAGTTTAGCTCTAACAAAAAACTAGTTGACAGAGTTCCATTGGTTCTTGCTCCTGGATATTCTGGTACAATGCAGGTCATAAGTCAGTTCATACAGTGTCACTAGGTGTATGTCTCAGTTCCTCAGAAGTTGCTTTGTGTGCTTTTCCCACTGAAGAACTGGTTTAAACTAGCTAAATACACTACATACAAAGGTTTACATTCTAATCACTAATTCCCTACAATTCATAACTTGCGAATGCATGGTGCGATCCCCTTGCTGATAGAACCAGAGATCTGGAATAAACAGCGATTTAGAATGGTACCAAACATGACATGTCTACTATGTTCTAGACCTTAGTTCTTAGTTACGTACACATTGCATCATAATTAGTTGTTAAAAAGACCTTTAATATCTCTCTTTATTAAATTATTGCAAATAGGAACCATTATATACATATGCATTTGTTTATGTGCGTCTGTGCATTGGTGTAGGAAATGTTTTTATGTATGTGAGGATGCATGCGGGCATCTATGTGTATGCATGTGGATACACATACAAATGTCTATGTGTAAGCATATAAGTCTGTGTGCTTGTTATGTGAATCATTGTATGTGTGTGGTGGGTTTACAGTTTTGTGCATTGGATTGCACCAACGCAAAGTAGCATCCAATTCACTCTTTATCAAACAACAGATGACTAGATCATCAGACAATAATTGCAAATGTCATCTGCTATAATTTGACTTTGACAGTCCACCCTTTGATAGCAAACATAAGCTATCACATTTTATTCTTATCCTTTCCAGTCATGCATAATAATTTATTATTCAATGTTCTAAATTGTATGACATGAGATGCTAATTGAATTTTTAATAATGCATTTCAAAGAGTGTAAAACAACCCTTATATGCACTCAGCAGATCTATAGGGGATCATTGGTAGTGTGTTAGATCTCATCCAACCTATAAGGAAAGTTTGGGGGAATTGAGACTACATTATATATGATGTTTTAAGGAACATTTACAATAATTATTATTACCCATGACTTAGCCTATTCACATATTATTATCTGTAGGCACATTCAATGAAAGGATTGTAATGCAGTTCTTTATCAACCTTTGTATCCATATCACCACCATACACCACCATCAAGATTTCATTTCTACTGTTCACCTTAGTGGTACATTTTCCAAACTTCAACACAGTAGGAACACATCTGACACATAAGCCAATTACTAAGATGATAGCCAATATGAGGATCAGGGGCTTACCTACACTAGCAATATTTGCCTTACAAATACTAACTATGTATAGTTTTTCATAAGTTTATTTGTACATTGCCAAATTTTCAAGGGTACACTGTATTTGTATATTATAAACAAACCAACTGTTTGCACTAACAAATAAAAATGAAGATATGTGTTGAGCACGGACTAAATTTAATTTATTTGACAATGAGGTATAGCGTCCTTCATAACATTTAAGCTGGTATTTTGACCTTAACAGCACATATGGGCTAGTATTGGAAGTAGGATAAAGAACCAGCCTATCTTCAAATGCTAACTAATAAGGACTAGGTTGAGTTTTATTAAAGTAATGTGTTTAATTATGTACAACCAATTTACTTTGCAGTTTAGAGCAGTGATTGTTTAAACTGATGTTGCCAATAGCAACCAATCTGACATAAAAACAAGGCACCTATCACCATTGTATCTTTAAAACCAACCAAACAGATTGTTGGATATGGACAACATCAATATCCAAACAGACTTCTGTAAACTGACAAGGTAGTATCCAAAAACATTAGTATGTGTGAAATACAGGTTATTTTGAGCGCTATATAAGGGGATAAAGGATAGGAATTGTCAAGAGTATGGAAAATAGGAGGGTAAAGGAAAATTGGTAAAGGAGAAGTAAAATCAAAAACAAAAAATGTGAAAATAAACACAGAATAAATATAAAATTAAAAGAATGAGAAAATAAAAAAATGAAAAACTGAAAAATAAAATAAACAAACTGATAAACAAAATAAGTCTGAAAGTGTAAAGGATTGTATAGGAGTGTAAAGGATTGCAACATATAATAGCAAATCATTTTAATTGTGTTGCCAATGTATATAGCCTTTTATGAAAGGGTATGGAGCGGACCTCGGGAGAGATGTGGACAGTCCATTTGCTGTACATCCGCAATTGCGGTGGTCCCTAATCTTACCCTACTCTTGGAATTTCTTCTATAGTGGCAGCCTCTGGATGGTCTGTGGAGGCGCGTGGTGCCGCGCTTCCCGATGACATCAGACACCAGGCGCTTGCCGATAAGAAGTCACTGGTTTGTCACTAGCTCCAGCTAGTATCTCCGCTTCTAGTCCAGCTCCTTAATCCAATGTGTTTTACACTGTATGAGGTGCTTTGTCAAGGATTTTTTGCTAAGGGCAATGAAGTCCTTTAAATTGTGTAAAATTTTATTAGTAAACAGGAAGTGTATTTCCAGAAGTTGTTAGGAAAAGGGCGGTAAGCACATGCTCCTGAATTAAGAACATTCTTTTTTCTAATACTGTGTTGCAATAAAAATAATCAATAAAAATAAAAGTGATGAATTAAATATGATAAAACAAGTAGAATAAGAATAAAAATTAGAATTAAGTATTAAAAATAAATAAACATAAAAATAGAAATTGTAAGTAATATAAATAAATATAAATAGAAAAGAGGAAAAGGGGGGGAGGGGAAGAGGGGAAGGGGAAGGTGATATTCGTGTTCATGTTCATAAAAATGCTTTCAATTCAATATCTATATTGAGTCCTAGAGGTTCAAGGATTCGTAGTTCATAAATCCACTTAGTTTTTTTCATTTTTAATGTGGATAATATGTCCTCTCCTCTCCAGTGAGGAGTCACTTTCTGAATACCCATAAAACTCAAGCCTTTCAGATTTTGGTCATGTTTATCCAAGAAATGGGCTGAGGCACTGTGGACCTCATTCAGAGTCGGTCGTTGCTTCCGCACGGCCATACGATCAACGAACGGAAAATCCTATTGTACAGCAGGGCGATCATAAACAAAGTGACGCCCATTCATTAGCACTGCACCTCCTCTAGCTACCGACTGATCTGAACGAACGATCAAGTCAATTGTAATCAGGCGCTGTATGCTAATTATGTTCTGATGTTTGCGGCCGTATGTGCTGTTTTGATGGTCACATGTCATGTTTACATGGACTATCGATCAGCTTGTTATTAGCTTTTTGGCAATTATCTAATTAAGTGTTTAACTCTTGCTGTTTTTTCAAACGAGTTTTTTCTCATGTGTCAATAAACTTTATTGTTCATTTCGTGGTTGTTTTCTCCGTTCTTATTTTTTCACACAATGTTAAAAACAAAGTAAGGTTTATTAACTGGGAATGTCCGTTTGCTAATTGTGTTAACTTTATAAATGCATGTGCATTTTGTGTTATGATTATTTGCACTCTTATGTTTGCAATTGCACACTGCGTGTTGTAGCCAATCAAATGTGACCTTATTTTTTGGGACACATGATTAAAGGATTGGCCAATAGTGGTGTTTTTGAGGAAAGTGTAAATATTTTACCCAATCATTTTTTTGTACCCAATGTATATTTCATGTTTTCTGTAAAAACGCCCATTGCCATCATGAGAGCAGCAGGAGAGAGTTGGTTGTCCAGGTAGACATCATGGACAGGCGTATCACCCAGGCTGTGCTGCCCATTTCTAATCGCACAAAACGGGCTGCCAATGTGGAGGTGAGGCGAGCCCTCTGATCAGCACGGTATTGGTGAAACATTGCCCAATTAGAGCGTTGCTGGTCAGACCTGGGCCGCCGGTTGCCTGCACTCCTCATGAATTTGCGGGCGCAAATACGCAGTTGTAAGTATGCATTTGGTGAAAAGTATTAATTAGTGGACTGTTAAAAATGTATGTTCCTTTGCCAATTATTTTATTCAATGTTAAAAAAAACATCCTGTTTGTTGTCCCTATTGTACAGAATGTGTACTTGTATTGTGTAATCAAAATTCTAAAATTATTTTATTGTATTCTATGTTTACATTTTAGAATCCCAGTGGAGACAGAGAAGGGGACGCCGAGTGCAAAGACAAGCTAATGTCAACCAGCAGCCCTCACCTGCATCTCCTCAACCCACCCCTCCCCCCCACCACCATACTCCCCCAGTAACCCTCCCTCCCTCTTCCAATCCTCCCCAAGTCTTCCTCCCTCCCCTGCCCACTCATCCCAAATGTCCCAAATCTCCCCTCCCTGTGATCTTTTCTGCTCCATTTCCCCTTCAACCATTCCCCCCACTCCTGAATATTCTCCCTCACACGAAGCTTCTCCGGCACCACCTGTTGCTGTGTCGGAACACTCTCAGGGTATGTTTTTTTTATTTATTTTTTGGGGGCGTTGTTGTTATCAATGTATTTGTTCAAATTTCTGACCTTTAATTGTTGTTTTTAAAATTTGCTGTATGGGGTTCAACATCATTGCGCAGTAATGCTGTTTTTCAGACTTACAATCTTATGTTTATTGGCTGGCTCTTTTTTTGTTTTGGGGACCTCAAAAATATAGGTTTATTGGTTTTTCAAAAATGTTTTGGAGTTTGAGTTTGAAGAAATAATGATTAAATTTGGATCAGTATTTTACAATGTAAAAAAACCTGTCACCAAACTTGGCAAGGTGCTAGGAACCAGACTACCCTTGTTGATGTTGTGTACACTGTGTTTAAATAGTACTAATGTACTTAGGCAAAGTGATGTTTTACATAGCAAAAAAAAACATTCTATTTTTGGTTTATCAGCAACATTCTAGAAATGAATATGAGCATTGTGTTTTAAGGATATGGCCATCATGACTTAAGAATACACCTCCCATTATTTGTAACATCATCATAGTGGATTTTGACTTGTGCCACATAGTTAGGGTTTAAAATTATTTGAACAATAGAAAAGTAGAAACCTATTAATATTGTTGTGTGTCTGATACTTTCAAACACACCGTAACATCTGTGTGTTTAAAAACGTTTTGGTACATTGAATAATGTGTAATGTTCAAATGTTTCTAATTGTAATGAAGTATTTAATCCTCTTTTTTTCACAGATCTAACCCACATCCTGAGGGAAATTCGGGAGGAGCTGCGAGAGACCTCGGGCTACTTAATGCAGGCGTACTGCTGCATCTAAAGATTAGTGGGGCGTTTGGAGGATGTGTAGTTTTTTTTATTTTGTTTTTTTACATTTTTCTGATATTTTTTTTTTTTAAAATAAACTTGTGTTATTTCCAACATTTGTCCTCTTTTTTTGCCACACATTAAAGGGTGTAATTCTGCATGTCCAAAAATTTAGGAACAAAGGTGGGTAAGAACTTATACTCTGGCAAGGCCTCCTCTGGCTGCATGGGTACTCGACTCCTTATTGTAATGTTGTGTAAAATCCCACACAGGACCTCAATGTGAGAAACCATATCCGGCAATTAGATGAGTGCACCACCAGAGTAAAGGAGACACCGGAACCGGACCTTTAAAAGGCCGATACAGCACTCCACCACCTGCCTGGTGTCAGTAAACATGGCATTATATTGAGTTTGGGGCCCTGGTGTGGAAGTCAAATAAGGAGTCAGCAGCCTGGGCATGCAAGGATATCCACTGTCACCTGATGGAAATGAGACACCAAAAGATATACATTTACCATGAGAACCTGTTTACACTATTACTAGAAAGACCTACTGGATTTTTACTTACCAAGAATCCATGTGTCACCAGCTTGCAGTGTGCTTAATTTGGGCCAAATCCCTGAATGCTGGATCACATACGCATCATGGCTGCAGCCTGGGAACTTGCCATTCAGGGAGAGGATCTGGAGGGAGGCATCACATAGCACCATTACATTTAGGGAATGGTAATGTTTGTGGTTCCTATATATTTGTTCCCTGCATTCAGGGGGCTGAAGTTCTATGTGAGTGCCATCCACTACCCCTAAGACATGTGGAAAGCCTGCAATGTCAAAAAACTTCTGCTTTACCACATCAAGGGCTTCCATATCCAAAGGCATACTAATAAAATGTGCTAGATTATTGAAAAATGCATCAAGCACACGCCTCAGGATCTGTGAAAATGAGGGCTGGGAGAGGCCACCCTCCAGCCCCACAGTGGTTTGGAAGGACCCTGAGGTGCAGAAATGTAACACCGCCAACAACTGTGTAAGTGGTGAGATTGCTGTAGGAATGTTAATCTGACTTTCTAGATCATTCTTTATTATTGAAAGAGTGTCTAGGATAATATTTGGAGGCAGGCGATAAGTGGTTACAACCACATCATTAGGCATTCCAAAAAGGGTGACACGTGTTCTATATATCTTGGCCCTTGCACACCTCCTATGCCTATGCCCAGGAGGAGGCTGAGGAACGTTGGTGGGGGTCAACATGGCCACTATTAGCTGTCCAACATCGCTCTGTAAAGTTAAATTTATATTTTTAATTGGTTCTCCAGAGTGTATTGTGATATTTTGTGCTAAAATACTTAGCTTTATAGTAATGGGGCATATTCTTACAGGGTCGGGCAGTGCCATCTTCAGAAATCACTACATGTGTATTTGTTGTATGATTTTAAAATGAGAGGGAAAAAAAAACAAATTTTTTGAGGTCAAACCAATATTACTACTTTTAGTGTTAAAACCATGCTTAATTTTTAAACTCACAAATATGAATTGTTGTTAAATGTACAAAATTACAAATTAAAAATAGAACAATAAACAATATTCCCAAAAAATTAGGTTATAAAAATTATAAAAAAAACAATAAAATGTGTAGGTTTGAAAAAATAGACACTTACCTGATTCAAGTCCAAAATGGAGTGTTAAACACCTTTAAGAAATATTTTAAAAAATTATTAAAAAAAAATAAAAAATGAATGATTTTTAGGATTGTTGACCCCCCCCAAAAAAATGCAGTAGGCTGGCACATTTACTTGATTCTTCGAACAACATTGGATTTAGGAAGAAGACAAAAGCTCAGCCAACCAAACCAAAAAAGTCACCGGATCAAGCACAAAAACTAGCGAGGTTTTTCAAAGTCCAAAGCACTCAAATTTGGCAGAACAAAAACACCAAAAACAAAACACACAAAAAAAAGGAACACAAAAACAAACACCACAAAAAAGGAACTCAAAAAACAAACACCACAAAAAAAGGAACACAAAAAACAAACACCAAAAAGAAAGGAACACCAATTAAACCAACCCAAAAAGAAAGGAACACAAAAAAAACCAACACTAAAAAAACAAACAAAAAACAAACAAAAAACAAAAAACACACAAGCACCTCTCAATTAACTTCAAACAAACACTTCTCAAACTAAACACACAAGCACCTCTCAATCAACTTCAAACAAACACCTCTCAAACTACACACACAAGCACCTCTCAAACTACACACACAAGCACCGCTCAATCAACTTCAAACTATTTAACTATTACCAAATACCTCCTGCACCACCAAACATGCCAACTACAACCCACAAGTAAGGGAATATTTGGCTTTGCCTTAAATAATGAAACCAAACCCCAATTATTGAAAAATGCAGGAAAGGTGTGCATTTCTAGTTAGGGAAATAAGGATGCATGGGTAACCAATCCCGGGATGCGCTCACATCTAGCACAACCCATGCAGTGATTACAGAATGCAGGAAAGGTGTGCATTTGTAGTTAGGGAAATAAGTATGCACGGGTAACCAATCCAGGGATGCGCTCACATCTAGCACAACCCACACAGTGATTACGGAATGCAGGAAAGGTGTGCATTTGTAGTTAGGGAAATAAGGATGCACAGGTAACCAATCCAGGGATGCGCTCACATCTAGCACAACCCACGCAGTGATTACGGAATGCAGGAAAGGTGTGCATTTGTAGTTAGGGAAATAAGGATGCACGGGTAACCAATCCAGGGATGCGATCACATCTATAAAAAAGTCTGCACAAGCAGTATTCTTCATGCTCTCTCACAGGTTATCAGAATGTCAAGCGAGGAGCATGGTGAGCAGGGGCCAACTGAGCCATGTAAGTTCCAATCACATTTTTTACCCAACACAAGAATTGGTCATATTTCCCTAAAAAATAAAAAATAAATTGTACTATTTGAAAAATTGTTGTAGGTGCTGGGAATCAAAGTCCAGCAGTAGAGGAGGAGGAGGCGGGCCCAAGCAGGCCAAGGCATCCTGCATTTTCACGGATCGAGCTTGAGACATTGGTGACCATGACAATGGAGAAACTAGTCAATGCACCCAGAAATATGGGGGCTTGAGCCAAAGACAGGATTTGGGAGGAGATATCCAGGACTGTTAATGGTGTGGGGACAACCTACAGAACACAGAAAATCTTAAAAAAACAGTAAGAAAATGAGATTGTGAGTGTACTGAAGGCCAAAGCTTGATCTTATTTAAAAAAACTAACACTTCAAATATCCAAAATAACATTGACAGCTGGACGGATTTCAAATACCAACTGAAGAGGAAGCTACGAAGTAGGGTGGACCATGCTGCGGGGACAGGTGGTGGTCCCATCCCTGAGGAGCTGGCCTTGACAAGGTTGTTGATGTTGGCTCAGGGATGTGTGACGGAAGAGGAGATAGTCAGCGTGTCCACTATGGACACTGACATGGCCGACTTCAATGCTTCACATGTGCAAGAAGGTAATTTAATTTTGTGAGACAAAAAGTATAAAGCTGAAACGTCTCTGTTTTTTTTGGGGGGGAAAAACAAATAAAATTTTTTATTTTATATTCCAGACTCAGAGGAGGTAGTGCCTGCTCCTGAGGTAAGGTCTGGGTCCAGCACAGATGGAGACTCTGCAGCGGAGGATCCAAGTACTCCATCTGGGACCCTGAGGAGGCTACTCCAGGGCAACCATTAGACCGAGCAGTGCCTCTCCTCACCAGGTTGGTCACCCAAACTCAGGATAACACATGTGTTCTTCTGAGGATGGAGACCACTCTGGTGAGGGTGGCAGTGGCCCTGGAGACCATTGCTGGAGCCCTAGAACGTTTGGCCAATACCCAGGAGCAGGCCAACCCACCTGCCATGATGGAGTGAGACTCCCTTCCTCCCAGAACCACCACCTCTGGCAGCCCAACAGCCACCCCCACAAGTATGGAGAGCCCTATGCCTAAGCCAGAGGAAATCCCATCTACCTCTGGCCAGGCCAGTCGGTGTGTTACATGCCAGTCGGCTGTCCGTAGCTTACCTCTTCCTCCGAGCTGGCCCAAACAACGCAAGTAGCCCTGGATATCTCCGCCCTCACCTGTTGTCCAGTCCCCATATTTCTTGTCACCAATGTCTCAAGCTCTTTTTTTTGGACCAAAAATGTTTTTTCTTTTATTATTTTTTCATTATTTTAATTATATACAAATGTTGCCTAAACAATTATTCTTTATTTGGGATGAAAGGCAAATTTCACAAAAATAAAAAAAATTCATACCAAAAATGTCTATCTTTAACTATATCAATGTATACAAGGTAAACAGTGTGGTATCTGAAAAGGCTGCTATGCAAAACACAATGCTACTGTAGATGTTTTAAAAACTGTTTTATCCAAAAACTGTTTAAAAAGCAAAAAGAAACATTTGTGTTACGAATTCCCTAATGCACACGCAAGTGAAATGAGTTACAAGGTAATTAGCAGTGTTAATAGCTACAATGCAGGAATCTTAGCTGCTTGGTTTGTGTGGTTTCAAATCAAAACATCACAGGGAACATCAGATTAATGATTGTACTGTTGTGGCTTACGGACGCTTCTTGCCTACCTTAGCCTGGACGATCAGCCTGTTCATAGAGTGACGTCTTCGTGCATCCGCAATTCTTGGTGGTACGAAGCAGGCAATTTATGCACTCCCCTAACATGCCTGGAAATGCTGAAGAACGCCTCTGTTTCCAGACCACCACCCCCGTATACTCCCACAAACGGTCTTTCCTGTCAATCAACTTTGGCAATCCACTTCCATGTCGGAAGCCCTACGACCAACAGTATTTGTGATCGGTAGAGCTCGTACGTACATGCACACTGCTAACCATGCGCAGGCGCAGAAAGAAAAACATCGTATGCGTACGACTGTGCAGCCGCAACTACCGACTCTGAATGAGGTCCAATGTGTTTTCAGACCTCTTAATATTGTACACATGTTCGGCTACTCATGTTCATATTTTTCTTTTTGTTTGGCCCACGTATTGTATTCCACATGGGCATTGTAATAGATAAACGGCACCTTCCGTATTGCAGGACAAGTGGTCCTTAATTTCATTATTTGTCTTTGTTGAGATTGAAATGTTTTTACTGGTCTTTTCATATTTTGATTTTTACAGCCTGTACAATTGTGGCAATGATGAAAGCCTTTCATTTGTTCTCTTTTGGGTAGTGGTAGTAAAGGTAGGAAGCTTTTTGTTAGGTGTTGTTTCAGATTTCTTGCTTTTTTGTAAATAATCTTTGGTTTTGGTGGAATCTGTTTCTTTAAATCCTCATCAAGAAGTAAGACGTGTCAGTGTCTATTGAGAATATTTTCAATTTCTTTATAGTTTGTTATATTGAGTAATGAAGGTTGCATGTTGGTCTAGTCTTGTTTCTTCTTTTGTCTTGTATTGTATTAATTCAGTTCTTTTCTTATTTGCAGTTTTTTCTATTTGTTTTTGAAGAAACAGTTCTGTATATCCCTTTTGAAGAAATTTCTGTTTCATTTCTGCACTCTGTGTGTGGAATATATCATCCTCTGTACAATTCCTTAATTATTGCTTTTTAATTTAGAAAAAAAAACAAGTAAATGTATTTGTTTAAATTAGAAATGGGCAATTGACTGTCTTTTAAATCCTAGCAATAATAAAATATAAAAATGTCTTAACATACCAGACCCAATGGATCTAAATGGTTATAAAGTTAGGACTATCATGTAGAAACCTTAAAAAAAAAAAACTTATTGCCCTTTTCCCCCAGAAAATGACAACATCTTCTGATGCTGAAAACTCCAGTTTGTATATGTGGTGCCCATGGCCCATAGGAATAGCTTTGTTTATTTACATTTCAGTGCATGGCTATGTCTGGAAGCTTCCACTATGCACATGCACCGTGCCAGCTTCCTACATCATAGTCTTCACATTTGCAAGTTGTCTTCTCCTAAATGTTAGGGATATAACTGTGAGGGATAGCAGTTACCACAGGCGCTATGAATTGCCAGTAGGACACAGGCATGATTTTCAGAATACAATTTCTTAGATAAACACACACTTGTACTGGCCCAGAAAGAAATATAAACCCAATTTAGGATACCTAGCACCCCAAATACCATTTTTAAATAAAAATGTGATTTGTGGACATCCAAATACAAGAATCCTTAAATAATTTGTGCTAACTACTAATAAAAGTCAGGCCACAAAAGAAGCTGCAAATTAAACGAAAAATTAATGTGTATGACTTAAATGGCAGGAGAGAAAACTTAGGGAAGTATGACTTCCTCAGGAAAAACCCACAGTATGTACACTATTTAAACTTTTTACACCAAAAATAAAAAAACAGTGGTAACAAACATGTGCCAAACCAAATGTTGAGTAAATACACATCCTTACATACATAACTATGTACTGCACAATCAAAGGAAGGACCTGCTGGGCTAGGAAGTAACACAGCAGGTGGAGGCCCACATATTAGACATACCTGCACAGGAGTAAGTTGTGTATTTTTCCTTTAAAAAATTGGAGTAATTTAGTTAACCAAATGAAGAAGCACATAGCAATCAAACAGAATAAACTTTACAATTAACTGACACCTTCTTGAAGATAAATTAAATTAGAGAATCACAATGGTTGCTATGGGCAACACCCTATTTAAATGACACTTGATTTCAACAAAAGGGGGACAAGTCAACAACACAAACAGTACTGTTGTTATAAAGGATACTAACATCTAAAATGATGTCTGATGACCTGCAGCCTCATCTGCCTCCCACTATCTGTTGTCAAATTGTCACCAGATACAACAGAGTCCCCTGCCTGCTCACTGTAAAGCAAAATCAGCTGGGATTGGCTGCTGCGAACACAAATTATGCAATAGACAGCAGCTGACCACAATATCTGAAACTTTAGCAACAGAATATAACAAAAGACCACCAGATTTATCCACACACCGGAAACGAGATTTAAGCAGGCCAAATGTACGCGCCATCACAGATCTAATGGACTTACAGTATGTGCTCAATTATAATTATGCTCATCAGGAGAAACTGGAAGTGCCAATGGAGTCAGAAGCCAAATAAGACACCCATATCCAGCATAACCTGTAAATAAATTAAAAAAAATATTTAATAAACTTTTCTAATCATGCATAACAAAACTAAAGTGGCAATGTCTAAGGTACTTACCCAGCAACCATCTCTTCAGCATTTGTCTGGCATCAAAATGATCATGAAGGGATGATTGACTGAGGATGAAGGCATCATGACATGAGCCAAGGTAGCCGACTACAACACTCATGATTTTCATTTTTGCATCACACACCACCTGTACGTTTGTAGAATGGACATGGTGCCTATTAAGGTATACATGTGCCCTGGCGTTAGGTGGTCTCAGCTAAATGTGTGTGCAGTCAATAGCACCCAATTCATTTGTCATGCCTGCAATGATGCAGGAATCCATAAGTGGCTGAAATGATGCCAGTACCTGGGTGAGATATCTGGAGAATGTGGTCTGGGATATACCGAGATCTCTACCAATAACAGACTGAAAATTCCCAGTAGCCAGAAAGTGCAACACAGCCAGAAGCTTATGCAGGCCTGAGAAAGAGTGGGAATGTGCTGTGTCAGGGTCTAGGTCCAGTTTGACATGGTCATACAGATGGAAGATGTTGTTACGGTACAGCCGGAACTTCTGTATGACCTTGCCATCAGCCAATGCATTCAGGTTCAAACGCCCCCTAAAAAAGTGCCCTGTGCAGGCTTTGGGGAACCAGCATTACCTCCTAAGCTTGCTCAGTTTCTTGCTCCTGGTTGCTTTCAGCCTGCTGGTAGACCCCCATAAATCCCAGCCACATCATATTCACAACAGTGCTGCAGAACTCTGCCATTTTAACTCCAGACAAATGTATGCTGCAGCTTTATCCACTTTTATAGGCATCATCATTGTGTTGCCAATAAGTGAAACTACAAACACCTGTGAACACTTGCAAACTCTGCCCAAACCCTCATCATATCAGGAGGTCATCTATTTGAAAAGTGTATTTATTTGCGATTTTGTTAATTTCTTGTGGAAGTTTACAAACTCAATTCTTGGTAAATTTGCGAGTTGTATGCTTTTCTACGGGAACTATTTGAGAGTTTTGGCGATGGTGTATTTGGGCGAGTTTCGAAAACTCATGCGAGTTTTGATGTCAGTTTTGTTAAAACACACACCTGTTTGGTGTTAGTAAATTTGCAAGTTTTAAATAAAGGCTAAACTCGCATGAGTTTGCAAACACAACCAAACTCGCCCAAACTCGATTCTTAGTGAATTTACACCTGAGTCTTATCCCACTTCTAGCATCCATACACAATGTAATACTGATTGTTATGTCCTTATACAAAGACTTACCATACTATCCTTTTAAACCAGGACAGGTTCTTTGGCTGGCTGATTTCAAGCCTACATCTCACCTGATTATAATCAGCCACAGAACCTGTGTGTTTCATGGGTTTTCTGGTTTAAAGGGTTAGTATGGTAAACCTACTTATACATCTAAATTGATCCAAGCTTGCATTATCCCAATGTTAAAATATGGCTTCTCCATCTGACTTTGGTTTTCTACACCTGAAGCAGTGTATAACAATGCAGCCGCTTGCTTTCACATGCCTGTGACACTCCCATAACACACCCACTGAATGGACCATTTTAGAATGTATTTCTTGTAATCCCCTGTCACTACCCAGGAATGCCCACAGCTTCTCCACTGTCTGTCATGATCACAATAGCAAATGTGTTTATACACTCTTGGCCTGATTCAGAGCCGTATGCTCTGACCAGAGAGCTCGCTCTGAATCAGGGCCCTCCTACCTAAAAATGGAGTGGCCTCCTGGCCGCTCGCATAGCTGTGGGTGACAACCCACAGCTTATGCGAGCGGCCAAAAAGATGGTCGCGATGGTCAAGACCATCGCGACCATCAGGCTTGTGATGAGACCCTGCGGTAGAGTCTCGCTGCCGCAAGCCCAGGAGTGCTTTTGGCTCTATCAGAGCAAAAAGCACTCCCACTGACATCACTAGTGATGTCAGTGGGGCCGGACCCAGACGGAAGGCGTTCCCATGGGAACGCCTCCGTCAGGGCAGCAACGCCCCCAGCACACCCACCAAAGGGGGCGTGCTGTCAATCACCATCGACAGCACGCCACCTTTGGTGCAAGACCCATAGCGACAGCTTGGCTGTTGCTATGCGGGTCTCGCACATGCAAATGACGGAGATCCCTCCATCATGCGCATGCGCATTAGGGCACCATCGACCTGCTTGCGAGCATACTGCACTCGCGAGCGGGTCTGAATGAGCCCCTCTGTGTGATGCATGCACCATAGAGCTTTTAGAAGTTTTAGTGCATTTGTAAATGCAAAAATGTGTTCAACTTTGTGAACATTGGCTTTGTGTGTGTCTTAAACAGATCCAGAAGCAGGGTATTAGTGATTCCATAGGAATATTATACAAGGAACCCGGAGCGAATAGCAGACATGCATTACTGTAATTTATACTGAACATGCAATAACATGTTATTGGACCTAACGGTGTGGTTTTGGACAATCTGGGGCCTTTTGAGAAATGCAATTTTGAACTGAAGATGAAACATGCAGACATCAATCTATAATTATCGTAACTTACATTTATAATAGAGTAGGGGTAGCCATCAGTGGATTAACCAGCGAGGATCACCGTTGATGATGCCAGCAATATTTAACATCTATGTCAAATTAATAAAAACTCATTGGGGAATCATTGATGGTTTTCACTTATCTATGGACATGCCTGATGTAGGAAACAGCAGGCGGCAGTACAATAAGGGAACAGAGTAGGGTTAACAGGTCATTGGGAGCAGGGCTAAGCTCCATGCCTCCTGTTCTAAGTAGAAAAAAATAATAGCAGCCCCACATCCATCAATGGCAGTGGAAAACCAATAATGGCTGTTATCCACTGATGGTCAAATATCATCCCAATAATAAAATATATGTAAAATTAAAAACAGACAAGACAATGTTGCCTGGTGCTCTGAGGACCACAGACTGCAATTTTTCTGCACAGAAAAAAGTCCAGCACCTGACAATTGTGTTATTTTACTAACAGCAAAACAGATGAGCAATTTAATGATGTGCACATCACTTAGTTTTTCCAGTACCAGGTTGAGAAATTAATAATAAATGTGCTAGGTCAAAATTACAGTTTATATTAAAAAGTAAACAATTAAGAACAGTAAGATCGGATTCATCTGCCAGTCAACACACTTTGTACATTTGGAGAAAGTCCATATATTATGTAATGAATGAAAAGGAGTGGAACAATAAATAAGAGCAGTATACAACATCTTCCTAGAACTTAAGCTCATATTGCTCAATGTTGGAATGTTGGCAGTAATGAGAACCTGAGAAACCTAAGTCACTTGTGAGCAGTAGTATATTGTAATAGATACAGATTGGTTAATCTCCAGGGTCCCAAGGCAATAGTGGGACCACAGTTTCAGCCTTTTAATCTTCAGGAACTACAGCAGAAATCTGCTTTTTTTGTTGTTTACTTGCATTAGTTGTATTATCTGACATGAGGTGGAAGATACGGAGCAGAGGGCATAGAAACTCACCTGCATAGGACCTGACATTCTTGTCCTTTATGGTGGCTGGCTGCTCACCCTGGTCCTGCTGCTGGTTATTTACCCCTTGCCCTGACCGGTATAGCAGGTATAGCCCCATGACATTATATATATATATATATATATATATATGTATCCATCCACTGTTTGATGTTCACCAGGTACTCAAGCAAAGATGAGGCCAGCACTCTTTCTCCAAATCAACATTTTTACTTTCCAAGTGATCATTTACAATGGCACATTAAATAGCAGCATGTCAGTTATTATAGCACATCATACATTACATATCTCATATGTGTAAGCATAACTGGGGTCCCATATTATTCCCAGTGCATGATCCCAACAGTTGTTTTGGTTTGGATGGACAGCACAGCCCTCAGATGGACACAGCACAGCAATAGCAGAGCACCACCGCAGTAAAGCAAATGGTACTGATCACTGTGGGGAGGTACTAATATGCAATCCAAAACCCATGAGAATTTTAAGCGGGATTGGTGACAGTTTGCCTCGTTTTTGGATCTGTCTGGTATTGAAGGAAGACATGAAAAATATACTGTGGTTCCACTTGCAATGTCACAATACTTGTATGGTATTACTGACCAACACTGTCACAATGCTTGAATTAATAATTTTAGACTGCAGTATTACAGAGTGGCAGCATCACTCACAATACTTTACAAATTACACACTGCATTATGATGAATCTAGAGCATCACTCGCAATATGGACAGCAGCATTACAGAGCTTTGGATACACTGGGGGGTACAGCATACAGCATCACAAACATTTAAACTTTTTAACTTATTTTTATATTTTAAACATTTAGTTACTTTTATTTTACAGCCTGAGGATGAACAGCACACTGCATGGACAGCATGCCCCTTAATGGATAGTACAGCGGTAGGCATGGAATAACATTTTACTTACTATGGTGTGTGTGTCTTATGGTTTTTTAACTATTTTTTACAGCAATGGTATCAGTGGTAGCTGCCTGCTGGCACTTGTAGCTCCACAAGTGCCATAGGGCATGCACACTAACACCTGTAGTTCCACTGTAAAAATAATAGTTTAATTCTATTTTCCACATTATTATCCCTGCACTTAATGGCCAGAGGTGCCCGGAAAGAGAGGGACCTTTTATTTGGGGGACTATACCTCCCCTGAGATCCAGCTTGGAGTGATAATAATTTGGCAGGAGCGACCCTGTGAAATGGTCCCCTGGCTGTGGCATTTCACCCCGGCCAAATTTAAGCCTAGTTCTGGTTAGATAAATAGGGGGAGCCCTACACAATTTTCCCCTCCTATTTTCCACACCAGGACTAGCTCAGCAGCCCAGTGCTGGTTCCTAAAATACGGAGGAACCCTACACATTTTTCCCCCAGGTTTTTAGGAACCAGGAATGGCTGAGATGCCCGGTGCTAGTTAGACTTTTTGCGGGGGGCTCTACATTTTTATTTTAAATTAACACTTTAGGTAGTTTACATGCAGAAACATATACAAATCACACTGATCTGTGTATGTTTCTGCCAAGCTCGCTGCTCATGAAGTAGTCTATTTGAAACTTTTATTTAGGTTCGAGTTTGCCACAATTACACCCCTGATTGTAATCACTATTCTTGGTAAATTCCCGAGTTGTATTTTTTTCCCTGAAAGTATTTTCAAGTTTGTTCGATGGTGTATTTTCAGCAGAAATAGAGAAATCTCTCCCGAGTTTGTCATTAATAAATTTGTCAGTTGAAAAAAATACCTAAACACACCCAAGATTGCAATATCGACCAAACAAGAATCTTAGTAAATTTACACCTTAAAGTATTTTAGGAGGCTGTACAGAGGAGGGTCTACAGTGGGTAGGACCTGCAGCACCACCTCTGGTGGAGGCCCCATACCTGGGTGGCATTGGAGCTTGTGAGGTATGGTGCTGCCACTAGTTTCTGGCTCTGCTAAATAGTTCATTATTTCTCTACCTAATAATATTATGTTAACATTCATAAACTTAATTATATTTCATTGAGTTTGGTACATTCTTAAAAAGCACCTTTGAAACAAAATGTTTGCATTGGTTTGCGCTTCAAGCACACAGTGGTTGGATTCCATTAATCAGACATTTTGTAAGATTAGCATTAATATTAGAATTAATGTTTCCAACAGTGTCAGTTAGTTGCATTATGCTGACATTAATGGTTATGAGACTGCTGTTCCATTATGCGAATGGCAAATCAATTGTAACAATTGTCTCATTTGTGTGTCTTTTCGTTCCACATGACAGCCATCAAATAAATAAATAATTGTATTCTTTGTACTAGTTGGTGTGCTTTGTTTTGCTCACCTGCATTTATAAGCCCTGTGGCTACAGGCCAAGCAGGAAAACAGAGGCGCCATTTAAAAATTAAAAATTGGTATAGTTTATTCTGTTTGGTGTACTTTGTTTCACTCACGTGCATATATAAGTCATGCAGTGATCTGCGGATTGAAAAAATGGATAATGTACTGTTTAGATAAGAGCAATAAAATACTATCACTGCAGCTGCTTCCACCAGTATTGAAGACAATACTAGTCCTTCAACATCATCTACTAAAGCTGATGCTCAAGAACATAGAGGGTCTAAGTCAGGGAATCTAAAATAAGAAAAAAAAGTACAGTGCTAAAGAAAAAAACACATCTAATAAATGGAAAGTGTGGTGCATAAAAACATAAAATTATCAACATGCCATTCACCACTCGCAGTGGTAAGGAAAAACTGAGGACTTGTCCTTTATTTATGAGTGGTGGTGCTATGAGTGTCAGTGAGGCATCTTCCTCTGCCTCTCATGATGATGCAAATCCTTATCTCTCCGTGTGTAAAAAGGTGTAAAAAGAAATGAAAACCACTAAGGCAGTAGAAAAAAATGTGTTGAGAAAAAAACATGTCACAAATCCCTGAGGAGAGTCTAAAGGTGCATACCTACATAGCGATTTTTTGAATGATTTGTTGATAATGATGTCATTATCATTAAATCATTCAAAAAATCATTCAGTTTATGAGTTATAACGATTAACGATAATCACAAATGCGCACTCCCGTTTGTAGTTATCGTTCATCGTCTATTTCAGACTGTCCAACATGAAGATTTTCATTAAGGGAAGGAACATTATTCCTTCATCTTTCAAAAAATCATTCATTACACTTCAAAAAATCATTAACTTTTCAAGGGAAAATCTGACAGAAAATCTAACAAAAAATCTGAAAGAAAATTGTTGGTTACAAAATCGTTACTTGTGTATGCACCTTAAGTGTGTCCACAAGTGCAATGTGTGAGCCTGATCTTTCTGATACTGTAGTACTGGCAAATAAGCTGCCTTCCACCATTTGTGCTCCCTCTGCAAATGTGAGGATGACCAACACAAATATAGCTGATGACATAGATATTGAGGATGCCACCGAGGAAGTGCAAGAGGATGAGGGGGATATTTGTATAGCTGATGCCGGCACTAATGAGGATGTTGTGGATGAGGATGTTGTTTGTATACTGTAAGTCAGGCACCAGCAGTGGAAGCAGCTCCTGGCTATGATAAGAGGAAGGCCATTGTCATGCCTGAGCATAGGACTGACAAATGCACCTTTTATGTGTGGAATTATTTTTACCCAAATCCTGACAATTGTCAAGCCAGCTACAGCATTTGTAAAACCACAGTAAGCAGAGGTAGGGACATTAACCATCTTGGAACCTCCTTCCTGTTACATCATTTGCAGTGAACTTAATTTTCTTTACACCTTCATACTCGATATCCACAGTAATGATCAGAGTTAGTCCTGCATCCAATTTCTTAAGGTTAGGTGACTCCTCCCTCATCCTGGATTCCTTAGAAGAATCCTTCTGCATAGGCTCTGCTGCTGCTGGGGATGGATTTTCATTCCAGACGGGGACAAAAAAACTACTGACTGTGAAAATCCTTTGCAAGGGGAAACAAGCATGACAGCTCTAACTCAGTCACACAGAGGATCACTGATGCCATCATTGCTCTGCTAGTATAAGGTCTGCATCCAATATACACCATTAATGCAGTGGGTTTCACACAGTCCTGTGTTCCTAATACCAAATTCCATCTTGGCTCTATTTTACCCGAAAATTCATTCCTCAGCAGTACTAGGATGTTATTTATTTGCCTACAAAATGCCAATGTACCTACTGTCCACCTCACCACAGAAACTGTATGTGGACAAGTAATAGTGAGAAACTAAAGATTACATGACTATAACAGCCCACTGGATGTGTAAGTTGTCATTAGCAGCAGCAGGTTTTAACAAACAATGGCAACTCATTCAGAGAAAGGCTACTCTGTGTTCAGACTTCACTAAGAGGCATTCCACTGACAACCTCTTAGAAAACCTAAAATGCTGTCTGTGGCCCAAAAAGTTTAGGGACATTTTCACCATTCAGCCACAGCATGCAGGAGATTGCAGCACCTGCAACAACAGTGGAATTTGCCCTGCCACTAACTGAAGTTATATGGTAGTAACCAGATGGAATTCCACCCTTTTCATGATTCAGAAGATTGCTGAACAGCAAAAAGCCATCCTCAGCTATACAACAAGCCATGACATTGGGAGAGGAGGGGAGTAGTCCCAAAACTGGCCCTAGCCATTTTGGTGCCCTAGGCAAGATTTTGGGGGTGCCCCCAGCAAATAATTCCAGGCTCTCCCCTCACAGCACACTGGGACAAGTTTTAGGGGAAGTCTCTTGTACCCCATCTCACAATGCATTTATAGGGCACATTCTCCCCTCGCAGCACTCCTTTACCATCACAGCACAGGACCCTTCACAATACCCCTCACCCAGCACCCGTCTCCTAGTAAAACACCCCTCACTCAACATTGTTCCTCCCTCTCAGCACAGCACCCCTCATACCACAGTTTACACCACTGTACCCATAACCCCTCTGCCAGAACAGCACTCTTCTTCCAGCACAGCATCCAGCACAGCACCCCTCACCTAGCACAGCACAGATCACATCACCCCTCACCCAGCACTGCAACCCTCACCCAGCACAGATCACAGCACAACATCCATAACCCAAAACCCCTTTACATCACAGTACCCCTCTCTACTCACCCAGCACAGCACCCATCTCCCAGCATAGCACCCCTCACAGCAAAGATTATAAAACAGTACCCATCACCCCTTATCCAGTACAGCACCCCTGACTTAGCACACATCAATGAACAGCATCCATCTCCCCTCACTTAACACCCCTCTCCCAGCACAGCACCCCTCACCCAGCACCCATCTCCCAGCACAGCACCTGCCACAAAGCACATTACAAATTACAGAAAGGCACCCATCTGCCCTCACCCAGTACTCCTCACACATACTGTATTACAGTACACCATCCATCACCCCTCAACCAACACCCCTCTCCAAGCACAGCACCCATCACACAGCAAAGTACAAATTATGGCACAGCACCTATCACCCCTCACTCAGCACATCAACCCTAACAGCCCAGATTATTGCCTAGCATCCATCACCCCTCAAACTGCACAGAATACAGTACCCATCACTCACATTACAGGCTGACCCCCACTCCTCCTGCTGCAAATAAGTTTGCAGGGCACCCATGTAGGCTGTTGCAGCACTACTCATTAGAATGGCAGCCAATGGTTTCAGCTTGTTGTTGCTCCCTACCTCCTTCCATCCTGGTGACCATCATAATAACTAGTCCACATGCTGGGCCCCTTCCTACCAATGTGGATGATGGAGTCCACCCATGTCCATAGCAGTGTCATATGCTCCTGGTACCCTACTCCTAAGTGAGTTCAGATATTAGTAGCTTGAGTCAAGTGATTCCTCTAATTAGGCTTTTGGAAAATGAGCTCGAAAAATTTAAGCAAGAGATTCTGCTAAGTATGTCAGTCTTGTAGATCAAGTTCTTTGTTTGCTTCACCAGGATCCAAGGGTTGCCAATGTTTTCAAATCGGCTTACTACATTTTGGCAATTGTGCTTGATAACAGGTTTAAGTCATATGTTGTGTCTTTCTTTCCAATTGACCCAGATCTTAAGAGAAGCAAAGAGCTACTGATGAGCAATGTGGAAGCTCAAGTGGTACATGGCACAATGACATCTCTTTCAGTTTCTCAGACAACTGCCATGAAACAAATAAGCTTTCCCAAAAGACCCAGTGGTGATGCAGAGGAGTCAATATGTGACATCTGGTTGAGTCTAAATTTTTTTTAGAAAATTAGTTACCCTGCTACCACAACTCCATTTGATAGTGTCACCATCCAAAGAATGGTGGAGGAATATTTTAATTACACCAGAAACATAGGCATATCAGAGAGTCCCATTTACTACTGGAAAGACAAAAATTAATTTGGTTGCCCTTGTGCCGACTGGCTTTGCATTACCTAAGCTGTCCACCCTCAAGTGTATACTCAGAAAGAGTTTTCTGCAAAGCCAGGAACCCTATAAGTGATTGGCATAGAAGGCTACATCCTCAAAATGTGGTAATTGAACTGACACAGCCGCTGAGATCTTCTACTGTACATGCGGTTGATGATGTAGAAAAGAGGGATTTATATCAAATCTAAAACCTGTGCAATCCAATGCCAGGATGATGAAGTTTTGCCTCGATTTTTAATCCAAGCCTGGCCAGAAAACCCAGGCTGGGGCTTGGATTCTGGCTGATCCCCTCCTCCTTCATAAATTTGCTCTGGAATCCAAAACATAAATAAAATTTACTACAAATCAACCCTTCCTTTCCATCCCTTACCCTAAATACATATTCTACTTCCCTTGGGTCACTGATCTAGATCTTCATTAATGAAACATTACCGCCACTCTGTTTCCTAGATGCACCATGTTGGAAGGTGAACTGAAATGTTCTACATGCATTTTATAAATGCCAAAAACATCCATAAATTTGTATGTCCATAGACAGCATCTCCCGATGCCCCTTTAATTTTTGTTTTTTTAAATCAGAAACACCGAAAGCTCCACAGAGGCAAGTACTGATATGAATAAGTAAAATATTTTTTGTAAATGCCTCCCCTTCTAACTCATAAATTTGCCTTAGAATCCAAAATTTAAATATAATTTACTACGACTTAACCATTCTTTTACCTGTGTACAACTCCATACATACTCCACCTCTCCCAGGCCTTTTGATTAACAAAAACATTTGTTTCCTGATGTGCCTTGATGGAAGTTGATTAATAATAAAATAAATTTTTTAAAAAGTGTGGAAAATAATGTTATTAAGGTTATTAATACTCTTGGAACAAAAAAAGATTCAAATTATGTGATTTTATCTTTTGTAAATTTTTGGAAAAGCTCCAAAACCAAAACCAGTCATTAGATTTTGGAAAAATCATAACCAAAACTTGATTATGAAATAGAACCAAAGCCAGCAAAAATTGTCCGGTGGACATCTTTACTTTATATAGCCATAAAGTTATCCTTTACAACATGGAAACACAACTTTTCAAATTCACTAGCTAAAAGAAATGCACATGGATTTTGCACACTTTTTTCCAAAGAATAGTTCTATATTGTAATTTGATGAGTTTTCAAGAGATGTAAAAATAATGGTACAAAAAATATTATGGTTGTGTGGATACCTAAGTAACATTTCTATGTTTGCAAATAACACAGGCCATTGTTTGTACAGTACTATGCAGATTTGGAGAAAAGGTGTTTAAAATTAGTATAAAATCACATTATGTCATTTTACTAAATAGTTATCTAACAATACAAAGGTTATCATGACGACATTACTCACCCCCAGTCTGCCAAATGAGTGACTTTTTGCCTCCAATTGTTCTGGAGGCATACCAGGGAAACAAAACTTCAAACAGTAGTTTTCCATAACTTCTCTAACAAGGACCACATACTCCTCAAAAGAGAATGGCATATTGTGGCCACTCTTAAGCTGCATACACACACAACGATTGAGTTAATGAACGATTTTAGTTAACTATTTTCTACCTTGAAAAAATGAACTAAAATCGTTTACTAAAGTTGTTCATTTACTATGTTCATTTAAATGTAATGAACGATTTTTATGAACTACAAATGATTTTTGCATATTAACTTAATGAAAATCGTTGAGTTGACAAGTCTGACTCAACTACAAACTACAAACTACAAATGTGAACGCGCATGAACAATAATCGTTCATCGTTTGACTCAGAAAGTGAATGATTTTTTCAAATGATTATCGTTAAACTATATCGTTTAGTGATAATTGTTCACAAAATCGTTGCGTGTGTATGCACCTTTAGTCTTAGCCCTCTTCTGTCATCCATGCACAATGTAATACTGATTGTTATGTCCTTATGTGGCTGTCTGACTTAAACCCTACATATCACCTGGTTTTAATCAGCAACAGAACCTGTGTAATTCATGAGTGTTCTGGTTTAAAGGGTTAGTATGTAAATCCTACTTATACACCTAACTTGATCCAAGCTTGATACAAACTTGCATTATACCTATGTTAGGTTACGGCTATTCCTTCTGACTTTGGTTTTCTACACCTGCAGCTGTGTGTTTGTAAATACAGCCACTTCCTTTCACATGCCTGTGACACTACCGTAACACACCCACTGAATGGACCATTTTACCAGGTGATTCTTGTTATCCCCTGTAACTACCCAGGAATTCTCACAATTTCTCCACAACATTGTCTGCCTTGATCACATTAGCAACTGTGTAAAAATTTGTTAAACTATGTGAACATTGGCTTTTTGTGTGCATCTCTGAATCAGGCCCAGAGGAAAGGTATTAGTGATGCCATATGAACATTATACAAGGAACCAGAAAGGAATAGCAAACATGCATTACTGCAATTGACACTGAATATGCAATAACAAGTGTTATTAGACCTAATGGTTTGGTTTTGGACAATCCTGAGATATGTAATTTTGAACTGCAGATGAAACATGCAGACTTCCATCTAGAATTATCATATATTACATTTATAATAGAGTAGGGGTATCCATCAGTGGGTTAACCATCAAGGATCATCATTCATGATGCCAGCAATATTTATCATCTATGTCAAGTAAAAAAAAAACTAATTTGAGAATCATAGATGGTTTTCACTTATCTATGGACATGCCTGCTGTGGGAAACAGCAGGTTGCATTACAATGAGGGAACAGAACAGGGTTTAACAGGTCATTGGGAGCAGGGCTAAGCTCCATGCCTCCTGTTCTAAGTAGAAAAAAATAATAGCAGCCCCACATTCATCATTGGCAGATAACCATTGCATCTCTAATGGCAAAACCATCAACCATCAGTGGAAAACCAATAATGGCTGTTGTCCACTGATGGTCAATTGTCATCCCTATAATAAAAGATACAGTATGTAAAATTAAAAACAAACAATACAATGTTGCCTGGTGCTCTAAGGGTCTCAGACTGCAATTTTTCTGCACAGAAAAAAGTCCAGCACCTGACAACTGTGTTATTTTGCTAACAGCAAAACAGATAAACAATTTAATGATGGGTAAACCACTTAGTTTTTCCAGTACCAGGGAGAGAAATTAATATTAAATGTTCATTGTCAAAATTACAGTTCATATTTAAAAGTAAACACATAAGAACAGTAAGCTGAGATTCATCTGCCAGTCCATAAACTTTATACATTTGAGAAAGTACATGAAATATGTGATGAATGCAAAGTAGTGGAACAATAAATAAAAACAGTATACAATATATTCCTAGAACTTAAGCTCATATTGCTCATTCCTTGCAGCAATGAGAGTCTTAGAAACCTCAGTCACTTGTGAGCAGTAGCACATTGTACTGTAATAGAGGCAGAATGGGCAATCTCCTGGGTCCCTAGGCAATAGGGGGACCACAGTTCCAGCTTAATTATCTCCCGGGCCTACCGCAGAAATCTGCATCTTTGGATGTTTACTTGCATTAGTTTTATTATCTGCCATTAGGTGGAGGATCCAGAACAGAGGGCATAGACACTGACCTGCAGAGAATCTGGCATTGTTGTCCTTCATGGTGGCTGGCTGCTCACCAGGGTCCTGCTGCTGGTTATTTATCCCTTGCCGTGACAGGCATAGCTCCATATCTTTATATATATAAATATATATATATATATATATATATACAGTGTTTATATATATATATATATATACTGTATATATATATATATATATATATATATATATAGTGACAGATGTAGTACGGCACTCCTGCAGTAGTGGAAACATCCGGCCCGGTGCCTAACCTTCAATCACGTATGTAACAACAATAATGATGGATGGCACTCAGGGACTGATAAACTCAGGAAATAAATCTCATAGAGACTGCAGTACTTGTGTCAACATTTCAGTGTGTCCACCCTTTTATCAAGACCAATGTATAATGTACAAAACATACGTTTAATAGTGTTCACCTCGTGCATGTTGTCCAGCTGCCGCAAATCCAGATGGAGACCCGATGACGTCATGTGGGGCGCCGTGTTGCTGGCATCTCAGCGTCTCCAGGGGGCGTGGTCAGCTTGTGTTTACCTTCACCATGGTGACTGTAGTTAAAAACAATGATAAAATGAGATACTGACAGAGAGATGCCATAAATAGTGGATAAATTAGATTTGGTATTCCTGCGCACTGGATTATATCTGACGGGGTATGCGGCACTTGGATATGAAGGTGCCAATCCCTCTGGGGTTAAATACAATAAACAATAATAATCTAATGCACTCCCCCTGGTGCTGTACTGGTGTTGTCTACTGTATTTTTTAAGGAGTATATGACTGATGATTCTCGAGTAATATGTACAACACAGTGCGCGTAATACCATGTGATGTAGTGATGTGTCATACACACTAGAGATAATGAAAGTACACAGCATTTAATGTTATAAAAACCACAACAAAATACAATAGGTTATACTGTTGCTAGTCAAAGTCACAATGGAGGTAACTAAAATATGGGTACAGTAATATGGAAGGTGAATCCCAATGCACGTAGTAATTAAAACTGGTAACGTGGTTATGCTGATATAGTATAGGAAGTCAACAGGTGGCGTCCCAAACTGAGTTGATCCTTTTCAGTCACTCCTTCAACAAGTGAAGCATTGGGTATGTAGAGGATGATCGCACTGTGTGGGGTAACACAAGTGCGGGGGTACCTGTATGTTGGAGTCTCTGTTTCAGGCTGTCTGGAGTTCACTGGGTTTCTCTCCAGGGACGCAACAAGTGGCACACCTGGTCCTGGTGGTCCGCTTAGCATCAACCCACACTCAATCTCCTGCATGATACTGAAATTTCCCTGAATTCCAAATCATGTGACCGCTACCTGCCCCTAGAGCATACGCTACCCGGAAGAACATAGGAGCTGGACGATCAGCGCTGCAATGCAGAGGAGACTGTTCCACTCAGGACAAGAGAAGTAGAGGACTCCAGGTTGACGCTAAGCGGACCACCAGGACCAGGTGTGCCACCTGTTGCGTCCTTGGAGAGAAACCTGGTGAACTCCAGACAGCCTGAAACAGAAACTCCAACATACAAGTACCCCCGCACTTGTGTTAGCCCACACAGTGCGATCATCCTCTACATACCCATCACTTCACTTGTTGAAGAAGTAACTGAAAAGGATCAACTCAGGTTGGGACGCCACCTGTTGACTTCCTCTACTATATTAGCATAACCACGTTACCAGTTTTACTTATTACATGCATTGAGATTCACCTTCCATATTACTGTACCCATATTTTAGTTACCTCCATTGTGACTTTGACTAGCAACAGTATAACCTATTGTATTTTGTTGTGGTCTTTACTACATTAAATACTGTGTACTTTCACTATCTCTAGTGTGTATGACACATCACTACATCACATGGTATTACGCCCACTGTGTTGTACATATTACTCGAGAATCATCAGTCATATACTCCTTAAAAAATACAGTAGACAACACCAGTACATCACCAGGGGGAGCGCATTAGATTATTATTGTTTAGCGTATAAATTAGAACAAATGCAAATAGATAGAGAACCTTTCTAAATGATGCCAATCTATGTAAATCGGCAACATAATGTTATGATGACAACAATGGAAGCAGACTGTAAAAGTCCCAATCTAAACACCACAAAAAAAGTTTTTTTACATACAACTATCTAGTTAAATAAACCTGAATCGGAAACTCTCTAGAGCCAAAATCTATAGGGAACCCTGTCTAGGAATATATTCTAACAAAATACATAATAAACTGTAATGGGTCAACAAGGGGGCAGACCAGGACTGCTAATAAGAAACTAGTGAATGAGAGAATCTCATTGAGCCCCTGTGGATTAACTGTCTGTAAACAGTGTATCCACAAGGCTTCCCTTTGTAATAGTGTACGATTGCGATCTCCTCCTCTGGGATTGGGAGGAATCCCATCTACCATTTTGTAATGAATGGTAGATAGATTGTATTTAAATTTATGAAAATGCCTGGCTACGGGGTGTTCTGATACCTTGCACTCCAATGCAGCTCGGATATTTGACGTATGTAAGACCATTTTCTCCATTAGCTGTCTCGAGGTCTTACCGATGTAAAGTAACCCACATGGGCACCGAATATAATACACTACAAACCTACTACTGCAGGTTAGAGGATATTTAATTTTATAAATCTTGCCTGAGTGTGGGTGGGCAAAGGTATTACCTATTTCTAAGTAGCTGCATGTGACGCAGCCTAAGCACCAATAGTTGCTTGGTTGCATGTCAAAAAATTATCTGCTCTTTGAGTTTTAAATGTAGAAATATCATTATGGACAATGATGTCCTTGATGTTTTTGCCTCGACGAAATGAAGGTAAGATCTTGTAATCCCTTAGACCAGGTAGTAAATAATCTGATGTTATAATGGGCCATATGTCTTTGCCTTTGCGCACAATTTGATCATCTGATGGGAGTATATTATTGAGTCCATGGGATCCTTTAAGGAATTTCTTTATTTTTTATTTTAGATGTTAAGACCTCAGCTCTGGTCATTGATTATGCTTTCTGTTTAGCTTTTTTTTAGGCCTGTTGGATGATAGCCTCGTGTTAAGAATTTGTCCATCATTTTATTAATCTGTATTTCTGCATCTTCCTGATCACTGCATATCTGTAATGCTCTTAAAAATTGTGAAAATGGTAATCCATTTTTGGAAGCTTCTGGATGATAGCTGGTACCATGCAATAGAGTATTGCGATCCGTGGGTTTGGAAAAAAGTGTTGTTCTGATGTCCTTCTGATCATTAAGGCACACTTCCACGTCCAAAAAGTTGATCATAAACTGGCTACATTGCCATGTAAATTTAATATTAGGATCTAATGCATTGATAGATTGCATGATAGAACAAAATTTGTCTTCCTTGTCAGTCCAAATCAGGAAAATGTTGTCTATATAACGACAGTACCATTTAATGGAATTAGATATCTCTGTATTCATAAAGAACAGGTCTTTTTCTACTTCAGCCATGAAAACATTGGCAAAGCTGGGGGCCACGCAGGACCCCATGGCACAGCCTGATTTTGTCTGTACAGCTCAGAATTGAATAGAAAATAATTTCTGGTCAATGTGATCTCTAATAATGTAAAAAACAAGGTTATATCTGGACCTTTATATTCTTTGTTGTTAGTGAGGATTCTGCGTACTGCTACTAGCCCCCTAACATGTGGGATACTAGTATATAGATTCACCACATCTGTGGTGCACAAGATGGCATTTTCAGGCAATGATGACAAAGATTGGAGTTTGATTAGAAAGATTGTAGTGTTCTTTAGAAAGGTAGGCAATGTTTGCATTATTGGTTGAAGATAAAAATCCAGAAATTCAGCCACAGTATAATATACGGAATTCCTGGCAGCTATGATGGGCCATCCTGGTGGATTGAGCGTGTCTTTGTGTAATTTAGGTATCAAATATAATACTGGAATCATGGGATATTCCATAATCAGAGACTCCTTAGTTTTGCGGGAAATAATTTGTTGTTCTTCTGCTTGTTCTAATATTGTGGATAATTCTGACATAAAACATGCTGTAGGGTCTTGAGATAATTTCTCATAAACTGTATTGTCAGATAGTTTTTTGTTAGCTTCTAATTTGTATTTGGATATGTCCAGGATCACAATACCCCCAACTTTATCAGCGGGGAATATAACGATGTCTTGATATGAACCCAAATCTCTAACAGCTTTTCTCTTACCTTTCGTTAAATTATTTTTAGATGGCCTGTAAGAATTGGTCAGCTCAATGATGGTGTTTTCTACATTAGCCGTGAATGATTTAATAGCTTGATTCTGAGACAAAGGTTCAAATGATGACTTTATATGACATGGACCTATGTCATATGTGGCATCTTCAGTGGTTTGAAAATGTTCTTTAAGACGGAGTCTTCGACTGAATTTATGCAAATCTACTTGAGATTTAAATAAATTTGGTTTATTGGATGGGATGAAGGATAGCCCCTTATTGAGTACTGAGTATTCATCTTCAGTAAGAACTCTAGAGGAGAGGTTGAATACTATTTCTTCCCTTTGTAGGGTCTTCTTCCCCTTCCTTGCCCACTCGCCTCCCCTATGGGTATTGCCTCTATGGGGTCTTTTTTTGCGCGAGTCGTAACCACTTAATGGGGTCTGGAGCTGTTAGAGATTTGGGTTCATATCAAGACATCGTCATATGCCCCGCTGATAAAGGTGGGGTATTGTGATCATCAGCATTTTCAAATACAAATCAGAAGCTTACAAACAAGTATCTGACAATACAGTTTAGGAGGAGCATGTTTTATGTCAGAATTATCCACAATATTAGTACCCCCACAATCCAATAAAATAAGCAATGGGCAGCACTCGGAGACTGTTCAAAGGCAAACAACATACCCCATAATGGGGGGCTTTATTTATGAGTCAATGTTTCAGGGATTAAGTCCCCTTCCTCAGGACAAGTGATGTGAACAGAATAGCAAAGCAAACAGTGTTAAATAACAAATATAATTATGGTAACTTACATTTATAATAGAGTTGGGGTAGCCATCAGTGGATTAACCATCGAGGATCACTGTTGATGATGCCAGCAATATTTAACATCTATGTCAAATTAATAAAAGCTCATTGGGGAATCATTGATGGTTTTCACTTATCTATGGACATGCCTGATGTAGGAAACAGCAGGCGGCAGTACAATAAGGGAACAGAGTAGGGTTAACAGGTCATTGGGAGCAGGGCTAAGCTCCATGCCTCCTGTTCTAAGTAGAAAAAAATAATAGCAGCCCCACATCCATCAATGGCAGAGAACCATTGGATCTCCAATGGTAAAACCATCAACCATCAGTGGAAAACCAATAATGGCTGTTATCCACTGATGGTCAAATGTCATCCCAATAATAAAAAATATGTAAAATTAAAAACAGACAAGACAATGTTGCCTGGTGCTCTGAGGACCACAGACTGCAATTTTTCTGCACAGAAAAAAGTCCAGCCCCTGACAATTGTGTTATTTTACTAACAGCAAAACAGATGAGCAATTTAATGATGTGCACACCACTTAGTTTTTCCAGTACCAAGGTGAGAAATTAATAATAAATGTGCTAGGTCAAAATTACAGTTTATATTAAAAAGTAAACAATTAAGAACAGTAAGATCGGATTCATCTGCCAGTCCACACACTTTGTACATTTGGAGATATTTAACATCTATGTCAAATTAATAAAAACTCATTGGTGAATCATTGATGGTTTCACTTATCTATGGACATGCCTGATGTAGGAAACAGCATGCGGCAGTACAATAAGGGAACAGAGCAGGGTTAACAGGTCAATGGGAGCAGGACTAAGGCCCTCATTCAGAGCTGTTCGTTAGCAGCAGTACGCTCGTTGCATTCCGATGTTGTGAAACCACGCATGCGCCGGTCTAACACTGCGCATGTGCGTATGGCTGATTGCGATCTTTTTTTGACTCGTTCGTCAATTAGCGAACAGGAAGTGACATGTGAAATGTGATTGACAGAACAGGCCGTTTTTGGGTGTTGACGGGGGTAGAGATGGGAAAACGTAGGCGTGGCGAGGCATTTTTCGGGCGTACATAAATTAGCTCAGTCATACGTCACTGGCTGATCCTCTTTCCATTCAAACTGCTCGCACAGCTTGTGGTGTGGATTACTCGACCACAATTTTGATGCTCTTGTCCTCCGTTCCATGCCTCTTCGATGTTTATTCGATTTATCATTGCTTGCCAGAAAAACAATCAACTTAGAATTGAAAACAAGCTTGTAATGTGTTTTGCAAAGAGTTTTTTTTGGTAGCACAAAACCGTACTAAGGGGAAATTCTCAGCTGCTAATTTCTGGATTAGACAATCAATTAGCGTACATTTTTTTTATTTGCTTTACAATATATTTTTGGTTTTGTGATATTGCAACAATACTGTCATCATGTTTTTGTGTTTTTTAGCATTTTGATTTGGCCTGGAGAATTAGCATCCATTTTGTTTTGGCAAAGTGTTCCTTAAAAAAAAAAATGTTTTTTAACCCTTTGGAAACCTTTTTTTATTTTTTTGGGCTTGTGGGCCAGGATTACCTCTAAACCATTTTTTGAATAATGTCACAATACAATTGAGAACATTTTAAAATGTTTTTATTTTTTAAACATATTTGTTATTTTTGATGTGCATTTGCCATTTAAATTTATGGCTCAAGTTTTGCCAATATAAACGTTAAAAAAAAAAAAAAACAATAGTGCCATTTTGTCCAAAATAAAAAACACACATTAAAAACAATTCACAAGAAAGGAGAGTGAAGTTTTGGCCCTTAGGGAAAGCACAGAAGGAGTGTGGGAAAAGAAGCCAGTGCTGTCATCGCTTTTCTCCCCGTTTGGCCGGGGTAGGGTGGGAGCCAAACCGGGTCCAGGATGTCCTTTTGCTGGCCTGTCCAGAGGCAGATGTTGGGGCCTCTGGACTAGGCACCGGGCTAGGCACATTTGGAGAGATAACTGTTGTTGTGCCAGAGGTGGAGGATCCTGATGTTCCGGCAGGAAGGGAGGTCGGCTCCACCATGTGCTGGCGAACGAGATGCTCCAGGGCATTGGCAATTCGGATGTTGGCCCTGGTATTTTCAGCCAGGGTCTGACCAATGGTCACGTTGGCCGCAGCATTTTGCTCCAGGGCCTCAGCCACCCATAGCAGACTGCCATCCATCCTCTGCAGAATCTCCGTATGGTAATCCGATTTAAAATTGAGTTCTGTGAGGAGTGCCACTGCCTGCGAGGGGGATTGCGCTGCACTGGCTTCTGCAGGGTCCCCAGCCGGATCTACTGGTTCCTCCCCTGCAGAGCCAGCAGAAATTCTGCGGCCAAGGCTCCCCTCTGGAGCAGACTCATCCGCCTGTGTCTCTGTGAGAAAAAAGAGAAAAGAGTGACATTAGAATCTACATATTGTCCAAAAAACATTTCAGAGTTGGTTACATAACAACATTTACCTGGGACAACATGAGGAGCCGCAAAGTCTGGCATGTCCGTATCCATGTTGGACACGCCAAACACCTCCACAACCTGCACACACCCCTGTGCCAGCTCTTCTAAGTCATTCAGCTCCAATGACAAAGGGGTGGGACCCCCACCTATCCCACTTGCATGCCTAGCCTTGTCAGCCAGTTTTTGCTTCAGGCAATATTTGAAGTCTTGCCATCTGTGGGTTAAAAAGTTGGCATTATTCCTGCAGTATTTGGCCCTGTATCCACTTTTTAGTAAAATGTAGTTTTTACGTATCGGCGTTTGACATCCTGGGCTAGACGGTCCAACTCACCCACCCTATTGACAGCACTGGCTATCTCCTCCTACATTCTCCACTTCTGGCTTGCACCCATATTCCTGTCTGCCTGTGGCAGGGTGTCAACACACATCTGAACCAAAACCTCCATCTCCTTTCTTGTGAATTGTGGCTGCCTTTTCTTTTTGCTTGCTTTTGTAGGCATACTGGGCCCAGCAGCCTCTTCCATGGCATCCTCAACACCTTTTTACAAAAACATTTTTAAATTTAGATGTCAAACTTTCACTAAATTCTGGTTCTAAATAATGAATTCAAAAGAGATAAATACTTACCGGGCGCCTCTTGGCCATTGTTTTGCTGGTCTGTAGCCATTTTGCGATGAACAACTTGAACTACACCAGACCGTTTGTGATTTTCCGTGACATATTTATACATGCGTCCTTATTATTCGACCGCATCATTGATTGTGCGCTCCTATGATCCGTCCTTAATTTGAGTGGGAAAATATAGACTATTTATGGCATTTTGCGACTCGAGTCGAGGTGGCGGGTGATGATTGTTGGAGGTTTCGTGTGTAGGAGTGGATTGTTGGAGGGATTAGTGTTTTGTGGTGGATTTTTGGAGTTGTTTGGAGGTGGTTTTTTCTAAAATTTTCCGTTCGCATTTTTTTTTGCGGTTATTTTATTGTTGGTTTATTTTTGGAGTAAGTATTTTTCGTAAATCTTTGTTAAAATAAGGGATCTACAAAACAGATGTTCTTATTTTTGATTTTATTTTTCTGGTTTTTTTACAGTTTTTTTGGCTGGGCCCCATCGAAGTTTTTGGACTGTGACTTATTTATCGATTTGTGGTAAGTTTATATTTTAACATGATTTACAAATGTTCATGTGTTGTTCTTCGCATATGTTTGGCCCAGTAATGTTTGTTTTAAAATGTAAGAATTATGTATTAACACTAAATATAGTGTAATGTTTTTTAATAAATATATATCTTTTGTATTGGCCGAAAAAATGCGAACTATTTAGCGCACTATTTCCTTATTCCCCCTGTAAAAATGCAAACTATTTAGCGCACTAATTTTTCCTTATTCCCCCTGTAAAAATGCAAACTATTTAGCGCACTAATGTTTCCTTATTCCCCCTGTAAAAATGCGAACTATTTAGCGCACTAATGTTTCCTTATTCCCCCTGTAAAAATGCGAACTATTTAGCGCACTAATGTTTCCTTATTCCCCCTGTAAAAATGCAAACTATTTAGCGCACTAATGTTTCCTTATTCCCCCTGTAAAAATGCGAACTATTTAGCACACTAATGTTTCCTTATTCCCCCTGTAAAAATGCAAACTATTTAGCGCACTAATGTTTCCTTATTCCCCCTGTAAAAATGCAAACTATTTAGCGTATTAATGTTTCCTTATTCCCCCCTGTAAAAATGCAAACTATTTAGCGTACTAATGTTTCCTTATTCCCCCTGTAAAAATGCAAACTATTTAGCGGACTAATGTTTCCTTATTCCTCTGTAAAAATGCTAACTATTTAGCGCACTAATGTTTTTTTGCAAATTATTTTTGCAATTCTTGTTTGTCCTCTCAATGTATGGTGCAAATGTTTCAAAATGTGTGCTCCCCCCCTATATTTTTACGCATTTTCATAATTTGGCAGATTCCAATCTGTCCACCCAAACTTCTAAACCAATTTTCTAATGTTGAAATGTAGGTTGTTGCACTCATGACAATACCCCGGCATGTAAGCATCTTTGGATTTTACCGGAAAGATAAGTATTTCTTTTTTTTTCCAATTTCAACATACATTAACTACATGACTTACCATTTCAGGTTGATGTTGGTCGTATTATTTTGGCCATGCTTCCGGAAGCCGACCAACCTCAATCTCGTCCCAGGCATAGGCATCGTAGACATGCAAGGCCCCAGATATCTAGAACACGTGTCACCCTTTTTGGAATGCCCGATGATGAGGTTTTAAGATGATTCGGTCTTCATCCAAAAATCATCATAGACACTCTCTCAATAATAGAGAGTGATCTTGAGCTGCAAATTGACAGTCGTACAGCAATACCACCACTTACGCAGATAATGGCGGTGTTACATTTCTGTGCCTCAGGATCCTTGCAAACCACGGTGGGAATAGTTGCTGGGATCTCCCAATCCTCCTTTTCAAGGTTCCTGAGGGCAGTGATGGAGAACCTTTTCAAGCACCTCCATCATTTTATTAAAATGCCTTTGGATATGTCTTCCATTAGTGTGGCGAAGGCCAACTTTTACCAAATAGCTGGCTTCCCACACATCATAGGGGTTGTGGATGGTACTCACATAACACTTCAGCCTCCAGCACGGCTGGAGGTAATTTTTAGGAACCGTAAACACTATCACTCACTGAATGTAATGGTGGTATGTGATAACTCCCTCCAGATCCTGTCCCTAAATGCAAAATTACCTGGGAGTGCACATGACTCATTCGTCATCCGGTAATCAGGGATTTGGCATAATTTAAACAACCTACAAGCTGGTGATACGTGGCTTCTGGGTAAGTGGAGAACTTTAGTTGAAACCAATGCAAAGCTTGATACACAGTGATCCTGATTGTTGTTTTTTTTTTTTCACAGGAGACAGTGGCTACCCTTGCACGCCCTGGCTGCTCACTCCTTATTTGGCTCCCACACCAGCCCACAAAGTGAGTTTATTTCCACACTTACAGCCACCAGGCAAGTGGTGGAGTGCTATGTTGGCCTTTTAAAAGGCCGATTCAGATACCTCCACCGCTCTGGTGGCGAGCTCATGTATTTGCCAGATATGGTTTCTAAAATTGTGGTCCTGTGTGGGATCTTTCACAACATCGCCATAAGGAGTGGTGTCCCAATGCAGCCAGAGGATGCCTTGCCTGAGGATGGCCCCCCCGAGGTTAGTCGGAGGTCAGTGTGTGGGGGGGCCATACGCGATGATGTGGTGGCCTGATTTTTCAGGTAATTATTGTCAAACAGTAAATTAATTGACACAATGTTGACATGTTCCATTGTACTGTTCCTTTTTGAAATTAAAATTTTATTTTTAACTTTTCTTGTCTTCCTTTACACACCTCGACAAAACGATGCCTACTACCTGCTCCACTAAATTGTGTACATGTGGCCACATTGGATCTTACTTTGGAATCAATTATTTCATCGCCTGATTTGTGGATTTATGTTGTCCTGCTAATTATTTAATCAGTTCTTGATTTTTTCAATTTTTGTTTGCTTTTGGTGTTGGGTTTTTTGGGGAATGTCTTTTCACTGTGTGAATTGCTTGACACAATTCACTTTCTGTATGTGTTTGGTGTGTATTAAATTTTTGTTTGACATTAAAAAGACTGTTTATCACTAAATTCTAGTCACGTGTAACCTGGCACAAAAAAGGCCAACTTTCGTAATGCCTAATCCTGTAATGTGTGAAATGTTTACGTGTTTGAACATGCTTTTTGGCGTAACAAAAACCTCAAAGGTATTATGTTGAATCAGTAGTTTTCAAAAACTAGGCGTACGTTTTTTTTTTAAACAAATACATTACCCACCCAAAGAAAAGAAAAAAAATGTTTTATTTGGTAATAATCTATTGGTATGTTGAGGTGTTTAATGTGGCAGCTTACATACTACCTAGCGCTTTGGACAATATAATTTACCTTACTTTAAAGAACATGATCAAATAGTGGACTTATGGAAGGTTAAACAATGTAATTGGTTCAGACAATGAATGAGACTCGTTAAAATACAACGCAATTTTAATTTTCAAACAATACATTTCCAATACAAAACAAGGAAAACCAAATATTAACGCCGAAGGGCCGCCGCCATGTGGACAAGGAGCACAAACATGGCAACCATGTGGCCACGCAAGGCGGCCAACCCTTCCAGGATACAATGCATCCGCCTCTGGTCCTCTGTTGGAAAAAACAAAGAGAAAAAAAATAAAAAAATACATTAGAAGTTTAAAAAAACAATTCCGCCCCAAAAAAAGGTGTAAACAAAGATCCAGTTGTGATGAAAAAAACAAAGTAATGGAAAAAGCAAAGATGGCAGAAATACTAAATTACAAATGAACACACAAAAAGGCAACCACAAACAATAAGAAGTACCCTTGTTAGGGTAAACAATAACTACCCAAGTATGAGTGTTTGGACATGTGTGATATGTATCATGGCTAAAAAAACAATACATTGTCTATCAAAATAAAAAGGTCAACACGACAATTTTACAAATTTATAACAGGGAAACCTACCTGTCATTGGGATTTGGGGGTTTTCAGGCCCTACATCCTCCTCTTCCTCGGAGGTGGGACATTGAAGTAGGCTCCATGGAGGGGAGATCTGGGAGCAGCTTGATGGCGATGAAAAGCGCCGGGGGGGGAGGAGAGGGTGAAGAAAAGAGAAGGGGGGGAGTGGAGACGTGATTTTGTGGGGGGCTAGAAATCCCAGAGGGAGGTGCCTCAGGATTTGGCCAGTCAGGGGTGGAGGGGGAATTGGCTGAAAGTTGCGGAGTGTCTGCTGTGCTGGGCGTTGGACTGAGGGGCCGAGCCCGGCGTCTGTGCCTGCAGCGATGGCGGATTCTGGTTTCAGCCCCTAAATGAGTTGCGGAAAATGTTTTTTAGATTTTTTTGGGTGGGGGGGTTGGGCCACAAATTAACAACTCCACAAATGTTAAAACATGTTAAATTTTGTAAACATGCACACGCTGGCCTTTCTCTAAAATAACAACAGGGCTAGACTGAAAACATGCACACGCAGGTCTTTCTCTAAAATAACAACAGGGCTAGACTGAAAACATGCACATGCAGGCCTTTCTCTAAAATAACAACAGGGCTAGACTGAAAACATGCACATGCAGGCCTTTCTTTAAAATAACAACAGGGCTAGACTGAAAACATGCAAACGCAGATAGGGCCACAAAAAAAGTAAGGAAAAAAAAGAAAAACTTACTTTCAGCTATACGCTGTCTAAAACAGGCCAGCAAGTGTGGCGTGCGGCGGTGCAGATCCGACACCTGCGCTCGAGCTGGCCGATCTGTTGGCGTGAGCCGAAGGAGCGCAGATGGCGGCGAACCTCCGCATAGGCGGATCGCTTCTGGCGGCTACTGATGGGGGGAGGCTGGCTGGTGATCCGCTGGTCCATCACCTCCGTTAGGACCCAAAGCTCCCGCCTGGTAAACGCAGAGGCTCTCATGATGGCAATGGTGTATTTTCAAAAAAACAGTTTTAATAAAGGCCAGAGAAAAAATTTGATTGGCTAATGTAGTTGGTAAATTAACCGGAACCATTCTATTGGTTAGTGTATGAGTCATGTGTCCTACAGCCTAAAAAATCTAATGTGAGTTATGATAGGCTTGATGCAGTGACATGCGTAAGCTAATTTAAATAAAGAAATGAAAAAAGTAAAATATGCCTAACACAAAACACGGAAAACAATAGGATAATTGGATCAAACAGGTATTTTGGATAAAGTAAACCATTGTTTAAACCGTACGTATTCTGCGGGAAAAAAGACACACGGACAAGATTAAAGTTTATTGAAAATGCAAAAAAAACTAATTGCAAACATGTGAAGAGCAATTAAGCTAATTGATATATTGATTGGCATGATATGATTGAAGTAGGTATGCAGAATGAACGAGCAGGTAATCGAAATCTGACAGGCCCACTTCCGGTTTGTACTTGTGTGAGCATTCCCTGCAAGCAAATTTGGAGATGTACGGTCGCAATTTGGCTCGCTCGTTAGCTAGAGGAGGGGTTGGGAGACTTTTGGGGCGGAAGTTTAACTACGAGCGAACTTATGAGCGAGCGCTTGAATTTACATTTTTCCGCACGTATGCCGTACGTGCGAACGGATACTTGCATCCGGGTCTGAATCAGGGCCTAAGCTCCATGCCTCCTGTGCTAAGTAGAAAAAAAATAATAGCAGCCCCACATCCATCAATGGTAGAGAACCATTGGATGTCTAATGGCAAAACCATCAACCATCGGTGGAAATCCAATAATGGCTGTTATCCACTGATGGTCAAATGTCATCCCTATAATAAAAGACATGTAAAATTAAAAACACAAGACAATGTAGCCTGGTGCTCTGAGGGCCTCAGACTGCAATTTTTCTGCACAGAAAAAAGTCCAGCACCTGACAATTGTGTTATTTTACTAACATAAAAACAGATGAGCAATTTAATGATGTGCAAACCACTTAGTTTTTCCAGTACCAGGGTGAGAAATTAATAATAAATGTGCTAGGTCAAAATTACAGTTTATATTAAAAAGTAAACAATTAAGAACAGTAAGATTGGATTCATCTGCCAGTCCATACACTTTGTACATTTGGAGAAAGTACATAAATTATGTGATGAATGAAAAGGAGTGGAACAATAAATAAGAACAGTATACAATATCTTCCTAGTATGTAAGCTCATATTGCTCAATGTTGGAATATTGGCAGTAACGAGAACCTAAGAAACCCAGTGAGCTGTAGTATATTGTAATAGAGACAGAATGGTTAATCTCCAGGGTCCCAAGGTAATAGGGGGACCACAGTTTCAGCCTATTTATCTTCAGGACCTACAGCAGAAATCTGCTTCTTTTGATGTTTACTTGCATTAGTTGTATTATCTGACATGAGGTGGAAGATACGGAGCAGAGGGCATAGAAACTCACCTGCAGAGGACCTGACATTCTTGTCCTTTATGGTGGCTGGCTGCTCACCATTGTCCCGCTGCTGATTATTTATCCCTTGCCCTGACCGGTATAGCTCCATGACAGCATATCACTATATATATATATATATATATATATATATATATATATATATATATACTGAAAAAAATAAAATAAATATATATATATATATATATATATATATATTAGGGGTGTGCATCGGCCTCTTTTCGTGTTTTGTGTTTTGGTTTTGGATGTGGATCTTTCTTTGTTTTGGATCGGGACTGGTTTTGCCAAAACCACCCTTCCGTGTTTTGGGTTCAGGGTTTTGTGTTTTGGATCTGTATTTTTTTTTTTTTCAAAAGCATAGAAACAGCTGAAATCACAGAATTTGTGTTTTTTTCTGCTCCTATGCTAATATTAACCTCAATAATCTAAATTTCCTCTCATTTCCAGTCTATTCTGAACACCTCACACCTCGCAATAGTGTTTTTATGTCCAAAAGGTTGCACAAAGGTACCTGGATGACTATGCTAAGCGATACAAGTGGGAAGCACAAACACGTGGCCCATCTAGGAGTGATAAATAAAAGGCACACAGTACCGTGCTTATGGATTGACAGCTGCTCATTTAATTCTGGTATAAAGTATTGATGTTTATGAGCGCTATAAGGGAATTAAATAAATTAGTGGCACCTGTAAAGAAAAATAATTTGTTAAAACACAGTGTTTATAGCTCCTTTTTTGAGGATTTTAAAGATGAGGTCCGGTTTTACACCCATCTAGGAGTGACACTGCAGTGGCAGACAGGATGGCAGTTTGAAAAACTAGGCCCCAAACAGTACACAATGCAAAGAAAAAGAAGAGGTGCAAGATGGAATTGTCCTTGGGCCCTCCCACCCACCCTTATGTTGTATAAACAGGACATGCATACTTTAACAAACCAATCATTTCAGCGCCAGGGTCTGCCACACGACTGTGGCTGAAATAATTGGTTCGTTTGGGCCCCCACAAAACAAGATGGCAATTAATCTGTCCCTTCACAAACTGGCTCTACGGAGGCAAGATGTCATCCTCATCCTCCTCATCCACCGATTCCTCACCCTCTTCAGTGTTGCATACACCCTCATCTTCACAGAGTAGTAATTCATCCCCACTGGAATCCACCACCACAGATCCCTCTGTACATTCTGGAGGCTGGTCTCTCTGGAAGAGTTGATAATTAATTTTTATGAACATCATCTTCTCCACATTTTGTGGAAGCAACCTCCTACACCTTTCGCTGACAAGGTTCCCGGCTGCATTAAACACTCTTTCGGAGTACACACTGGAGGGGGGGCAACTCAGGTAAAATAGAGCCAGTTTGTACAGAGGCCTCCAAATTGCCTCTTTTTCCTGCGAGTACAGGTATGGACTGTCTGACATACCTACTTGGATGCTGTCACCGATGTAATCCTCCACCATTCTGTCAATGGTTACAGTATCATATGCAGTTGCAGTAGACATGTCAGAAATTGTTGGCACGTCCTTCAGTCTGGACCAGATGTCCAAACCGGCCCTTGACTTATGACACAGGTGCACAATTGGCGCTGCTGCTATTTTGATGCACATGCGGCTACTGCACATACATTTCACACACAAACACAGAAAAAAAAGAATTGTTTATTTTTTGTGGAGTGCATTTTGGGGGTTACAGCACCCTTTAACAGACATATGGGACACATGGGCACGCTTGGTGCTGCTCCTTTGTTGATGCACGTACAGTGCACACAATTCACAAACACAGAAGAAAATGTTTTATTTTTGTTGGAGTGCACTTTGGGGGTTTCACCACCCTTTAACAGACAGATGCACGCTTGTCGCTGCTGCTTTGAGGATGCAGGTGCAGCTACAGCCCACAGAATTCACAAAGACTGAAAAAAAAAGAAGAATTTTTAATTTTTTGTGGAGCGCACTTTGAGGGTTAGACCACCTTTTAACAGACAGATGCACGCTTGTCGCTGCTGCTTTGAGGATGCAGGTGTGGCTGCAGCCCACACAATTCACAAAGACAGAAAAAAAAGAAGAATTTTTAATTTTTTTTGGAGTGCACCTTGGGGGTTACAGCACCCGTTAACGGACAAGCCATCCGGCCCTTTACTTATGACACAGGCGCATGCTTGGCGCTGCTCCTTTGCTGATGCACGTGCAGCCACAGTGCACACAATTCACAAACACAGAAAATAATTCCTCCACCAATCTGTCAGTGGTGACAGTATCATATGCAGTGACAGTAGACATGTCAGAAATTGACATTGTTGGCATGTCCTTCAGTCTGGACTAGATGTCTAAACCGGCCCTTGACTTATGACACAGGTACACGCTTGGCGCTGCTGCTGTGTTGATGCACGTGCGGCTACTGCGCATACATTTCGCACACAAACACAGAAAAAAAAGAATTGTTTATTTTTTGTGAAGGGCACATTGGAGGTTACACCACCCTTTAACAGACTTATGGGACACAGGCGCACATTTGGCACTGCTCCTTTGTTGATGCACGTGCAGCCACAATTCACAAGAACAGAAAATATTTTTTTATTTTGTTTGGAGTGCACTTTAGGGTTTACACCACCCTTTAACAGACAAGCCAGCTGGCCCTTTTCTTATGACACAGGCGCACACTTGGCGCAACTTTGTTGATGCATGTGCTGCCACAGTGCACACAATTCACAAACAGAAAATATTTTTTTATTTTGTTTGGAGTGCACTTTGGGGGTTACAGCACCCTTTAACGGACAAACCAGCTGGCCCATTACTTATGGGACACAGGTGCACTGTTGGTGCTAACTTTGTTGATGCATGTGCTGCCACAGTGCACACAATTCACAAACACAAAAAATATTTTTTTATTTTTTTGGAGTGCAATTTGGAGGTTACACCACCCTTTAACAGATGAGCCAACTGGCCCTTTACTTATGACAAAGGCGCACGCTTGGTGCTACTTTGTTGATGCACATGCGGCCACAGTGCACACAATTCACAAACACAGAAAATATTTTTTTATTTTGTTTGGAGTGCACTTTGGGGGTTACAGCACTCTTTAACGGACAAGCCAGCCGGCCCTTTACTTATGGGACACAGGTGCACGCTTGGCACTGCTCCTTTGTTGAATCACGTGCAGCCACAGTGCACACAATTCACAAACACAAAAAATAATATTTAATTTTGTTTGGAGTGCCCTTTGAGGGTTACAGCAACCTTTTACAGTCAAGGCAGCTGACCCTTTACTTATGATACAGGCGCACGCTTGGTGTTACTTTGTTGATGCACGTGCGGCTACTGCCCACACAATACACAAACACAGAAAAAAAATAATAGTTTTTTTTTGGAGTGCACATTGGGGGAGCACCCCTGATGCACAGATCACCCCCTGGACAACACTATAGCACCCCTCTAGGACTACAGCCTTTATGGGACACTGCACAACACAGCCCAGCCTGCCCCAATAGGCTTTGGAGTGGACACACTCCCTATGGACAACTGACTGCACAACACAGCCCAGCCAGCCCATATGACAGCAGCACAACACAGCCCATCCAGCTTCTATGGACAACAGCAGCACAACACAGCCCAGTCAGCCCCAATGGACTGAGTGGTCACAGCCCCTATGGACAACAGCAGCACAACACAGCCCAGCCAGCCCTAGCTCCCTGCCTCCCTCTTCACTGTCCACAGCCAGAGTGAGAAATGGCACTGATGTAGTGACCTTTTATAGAATCCAAAACCTGCGTGGTCCGGAAGGCAAGATGATGATGTTTTGCCTCGATTTCAGTTCCGAGTCAGGCGGGAAAAGCCGAGCCTGACTCGAATACGACTTGGATCGGGGGGGTCTCGGGGGGGTTCGGATTTCAGAAATCTGAACCCGCACATCTCTAATATATATATATATATATATATATATATATATATATATATATATATATTTCCATCCACTGTTTGATGCTCACCAGGTACTCAAGCAAAGATGAGGCCAGCACTCTTTCTCCAAATCACCATTTTTACTTTCCAAGTGATCATTTACATAGGCACATTAAATAGCAGCATGTCAGTTATTGTAGCATATCATACATTACATATCTCATATGTGTAAGCATAACTGGGGTCCCATATTATTCCCAGTGCATGTTCCCAACAGTTGTTTTGGATTGTACAATCCAAAACAGCTGTTGATATCATGCACTGGGAATGGAGGCAACTGGACGGAGACAACCTAGACACTGGATGGACACATCACAGCCCCCCTGGATGGACAGCACAGCCCTCAGATTGACACAGTACAGCCATAGCACAGCACCACAGCAGTAAAGCAAATGGTACTGATCACTGTGGGGAGGGACTAATATGCAATCCAAAACCCATGAGAATTTTAAGTGGGATTGGTGACAGTTTGCCTCGTTTTGGGATCTGAGTCAGGTATTGAAGGAAGACATGAATAATATACTGTGGTTCCACTTACAGTGTCACAATATTTTTATGAATGAAACACTGTGCTCTCTCTTACAGTGTCACAACATTTTCATGAATAATACACTGCTCTATCCCTTACAGTGTAACAGTATTTTATATGACTAATACACTGCGTTTCCACTTACAGCATCACAATATTTTTTATGAATACATTGCTCTACCACATACAGTGTCACAATATTTTTATGAATATTACACTGCTCTACCACTTACAATGTCACAATACTTGTATGGTATTACTGACCAACACTGTCACAATGCTTGAATTAATAATATTAGACTGCAGTATTACAGAGTGGCAGCATCACTCACAATACTTTACAAATTACACACTGCATTATACTGAATCTAGAGTGTCACTCGCAATATGGGCAGCAGCATTACAGTGCTTTGGATACACTGGGGGTGTATAGCATACAGCATCACAAACATTTTTAAAATTTTTAACTTATTTTTATATTTTAAACTTTTAGTTACTTTTATTTTACAGCCAGAGGATGAACAGCACACTGCATGGATAGCACAACCCTAGACAGCATGCCCCTTAATGGATAGTACAGCGGTAGGCATGGAATAACATTTTACTTACTATGGTGTGTGTCTTGTGGTTTTTTAACTATTTCTTACAGCGATGGTATCAGTAGTGGCTGCCTGCTGGCACTTGTAGCTCCACAAGTGCCATAGGGCATGCACACTAACACCTGTAGTTCCACTGTAAAAATAATAGTTTAATTCTATTTTCCACATTATTATCCCTGCACTTAATGGCCAGAGGTGCCCAGAAAAGGGAGGGACCTTTTATTGGGGGGATTATACCTCCCCTGAGATCCAGCTTGGAGTGATAATAATTTGGCAGGAGCGACCCTGTGAAACGGTCCCCTGGCTGTGGCATTACTCCCCAGCCAAATGTAAGCCTAGTTCCGGTTTGATAAATAGGGGGAGCCCTACACAATTTTCCGCTCCAATTTTCCACACCAGGACTAGCTCAGCTGCCCAGTGCTGGTTTCTAAAATACGGAGGAACCCTACCCATTTTTCCCCCAGATTTTTAGGAACCAGGAATGGCTGAGATGCCCGGTGCTAGTTAGACTTTTTTCGGGGGGCTCTACATCATTTAAAAAAAAAAAAATAACTCATTAGGTAGTTTACATGCAGAAACATACACAAATCACACTGATCTGTGTATGTTTCTGCCAAGCTTGCTGCTCAGGAGGTAGTCTATTTGAAACTTTTATTTAGGTTCTAGTTTGCTACAATTACACCTGTGATTGTAATCACTATTCTTGGTAAATTCCAGAGTTGTACCTTTTTCACTAAAAATATTTTCGAGTTTGGTCGATGGTGTATTCAATATAGTTTGCATTCTCACCCAAGTTTTTCAGCGCAAATAGAGAAATCTCACCCGGGTTTGTCATTAGTAAATTTGTCAGTTGAAAAAAATGCTTAAACACACCCGACATTGCAATCTCGACCAAACATGCATCTTAGTAAATTTACACCTTAAAGTATTTTAGGAGGCTGTGCAGAGGAGGGTGTACAATGGGTAGCACAATAAATAATTGTATTCTTTGTACTGGTTGGTGTGCTTTGTTTTGCTCACCTGTATTTATAAGCCCTGTGGCTCCAGTCCAAGCAGGAATACAGATGAGCCATAAAAAAAATAAAATTTGTATTATTTATACGGTTTGGTGCACTTTGTTTCACTCACGTGCATATATAAGTCATGCAGTGATCTGCGGATTGAAAAAATGAATAATGTGCTGTTTAGATAAGAGCAATCAAATACTGTCACTGCAGCTGCTGCCACCAGTAATGAAGACAATACTATTCCTTCAACATCATCTACTAAAGCTGATGCTCAAGAACATAGAGAGTCTAAGTCAGGGTATCTAAAGTAAGAAAAGAAATACAGTTCTAAAGAAAAAAACACTTCTAACAAATGGAAAGTGTGGTGTATAAAAACAAGAAATTATCAATATGCCATTCATCACTCGCAGTGGTAAGGAAAAACTGAGGACGTGTCCTTCATTTATGAATGGTGGCTCTATGAGTGTCAGTGAGGCATCTTCCTCTGCCTCTCATGATGATGCAAAACCTTATCTCGCAGAGTGTAAAAAGGTGTAAAAAGAAATGAAAACCACTAAGGCAGTAGAAAAAAATGTGTTGAGAAACAAACATGTCACAAATCCCTGAGGAGAGTCTAAAGGTGCATACCTACATAACAATTTTTTTAACGATTTGTTGATAACAATGTCATTATCATTAAATCGTTCAAAAAATCGTTCAGTCTATGAGTTATAATGATAATCACAAATGCGCACTCCCGTTTGTAGTTTGTAGTTATCGTTCATCGTCCATTTCAGACTGTCCAACATGACGATTTTCATTAAGGGAAGGAACATTATTCCTTCATCTTTCAAAAAATCGTTCATTACACTTCAAAAAATTGTTCACTTTCAAGGGAAAATCTGACAGAAAATCTAACAAAAAATCTGAAAGAAAATTGTTGGTTGCAAAATCGTTACTTGTTTATGCACCTTAAGTGAGTCCACAAGTGCAATGTTTGAGACTGATCTTTCTGATACTGTTGTACTCGCAGATAAGCTGCCTTCCACCATTTTTGCTCCCTCTGCAAATGTGAGTTTGACCAACACAAATATAGCTGATGACATAGAAATTGAGGATGCCACCGAGGAAGTGCAAGAGGATGAGGGGGATATTTGTATAGCTGATGCTGGCACTAATGAGGATGTTGTGGATGAGGATGTTGTTTGTATACTGTAAGTCAGGCACCACCAGTGGAAGCAGCTCCTGGCTATGATATGAGGAAGGCCATTGTCATGCCTGTTCATAGGACTGACAAATGCACCTTTTATGTGTGGAATTATTTTTACCCAAATCCTGACAATTGTCAAGCCAGCTATAGCATTTTTAAAACCACCTTCATACTCAATATCCACAGTAATGATATGAGTTAGTTCTGCATCCAATTTCTTAAGGCTAGGTGACTCCTCCCTTATCCAGGATTCCTTAGAAGAATCCTTCTGCATACCAAGATGCTCGCTTCATTTACAACACTTAATGCCCCTTTCTCTCTCCTAAATACTTATATATTTTATCCAGCACCACCAGGCATGCCCACTTTTTCCATTATTCCTCCCTCTCATCTTTCCCCCTATGCCCCCCTTTCAAACATTGTCCTAGAAGAACAAGGCATTTTCTTCATTTAGGTCTTGCTGCTAACCACTAGAACCCCCATCCAAGTGAGCACCTGTGACAACATTATACTGTTTTACTGTCTATAGTGGTTTCAATCATGAGGAGTGACTGTTTACACTGCCTGAAAGTGTTTGGCCAGCCTCTCATGGATTACCATGCACTGATCCAGTATTGTATTCTGTACTGTATTTTTTATCCATGTAGCATTCACCACCAAGCAGTTACACTGTGTACTGCATGGCGTGTAGTCTTTCATGGTATACAGTATGCCTCACCACAACATAACACGCAGTATCTGCCATAACGCATACTGACATGCCGTAGTAGGGATGCCAAAATGCTGCACTATGAGCAAACATGTAGCAGGACACATCTGTATATTATAAACTGTATCCCTGTTACTCAGTGCCCCACCAAAAATATGCAGAAGGAGGTAGACACTGTCCACCTTTTTCTGAGAGCTAGGAGAGAATTTGGCTGGTCTGATGAAATAATTTATTTTGTGTATAGATCACTGTAGGAGAGTTATTCAGTTGGAGGAATGTTGGTTTGGTGTATGACAAGCTTTAGCCTTGCCTATCACCAATTTCTTTAGGTCTTTTGATGTACTAATCCATCCTACTTTGTTGTTCTCAAACCTCCAATGGTTATACTGTATATGATAAGATTGGATGGAGTCAACATAATAAATGTATTAAATAAAAAATAAGTAACTACAACGTATCCATCAGGAAAATATCAGTACAAACTAATGTATCAGTAATAAACTGGCTCTTAGAAAAAATATTTGTAAGAATATAATTTATAAATAAAAGGATAAAACCAGATTCTAGGGCATATATTAACTATAGTGAGAGTTTTTTGAAGTGGAGATGATGCCCATAACAACCAAATCAGATTCTACTTAACATTCAATTAGCACCTTCTAGAAGATAATAGCTAGAATCTGATTGGTTGCTATGGCAAAATCTCTACTTCTAAAAACTCTCACTTTAGTAAATACACCCCTAATTGTTTTAAGTCTGGTTATTAATTGAGCAAAATTAATCAAATATCTTTTTTATTTTAAATGTATGTAATACATTTCTAACAAAAATGTAACATGACTTTATTTTAATAGATAATATGATCCCTAGAGCACCTTAGGAAAATTAATCTTTCTCTTTTTTCTTCTTTGTTTTGTATTCATCAGTATGTAAGCAATAGGACTGGGGGAGAGAGTGAAGAAAAAAATTAGGCCAATGTTATCATCTAGGCATTGGACATGGAAAAGAGATAAGAGCATGCTGATGTCCATGGTGAGAAAGCTGGATAGGAGGATACAGACTATAAAAGATGGTGAACTTAGATTTAGAAAGCGTGAGCCATTAGTATAATTGGAACATTCATGAGGAGAAGGGAGACATAGTTTTACATAAAAAATGAGTGTTTGTTCTAGGGGTAGGAGGAACAACCTTAAGCACAGGCACAAGAACTAGTATAAATTGTAAGTATGTCCAGAAGTCTCTAAGAAATTGAAAAGCATATATGTACCAGACAATAATGAGATGAAGGTGCTCCCGTGAGAGTAAAAATCAGGTAATTAAAGATAAAATGGACAAATTACTCTCTTTGTTGAGGCTCTCAACCAACCTTAATTGTTCAAAACTTAACTTTTAGAGGTATGCTTTAAAACATCCATCGACTGACACAAATATATAAACAAACAAAAGAATAAGTAATTTAAATTTTGACTGAAACAATAATATACTGTAAAGTCAAAATTATGAACAGGTAATCCAGTGGAAGAGGCCAAAGCAATATAATTTAGGTTCAGTTAATCAAACATGTGATGTAATTATGGGATAGCACAAAATCAATCTAATAATTAAGCCATAAATTATGACATAAAAGTAATTCAGATACCAACAGCGAAAACAATTTAGAATTTTTCTAAATAATTTGACTGGGAGCATTCCCAGAATAATTAATGATTGGTGCATAATATAATAAATGTGCAATAGGCATACGATATGCAAACACACCAGCCAGGGTTCTTAATAGCAATGTGTACCGACCCTGTGTTTTGGATTTGGATCTGGATTAATTTTCATGTTTTGGTTTTGGTTCTAGTCATGCAAAAACCACCATTAAGTGTTTTGGTTTTGGATCTGTATTTTTTTTTAAAAATGATAAAAAATATATTTTAACACACTTCATCGCTCCTATATTTTCCCTCATACAGGTTTTCTCATGGGAATCTTAGTTGATTCTGCTTGCCCCAAATGAGGATTTTGGTTGGGGGTTTGGCATTTTGCTACTATTTATTTAGTGAATTCTGTCCCACTAACAACCACATGGGCCATATTTTGCTTTATACCTGTTGATACCTGGGTTCCAAGAGATGTTAAAAGATTGCTATGGCAATTTCTTTTGCTGCTTGAAAAAACATTTTGCATTTATGGATACAGAGCTCCCGGCCAACTCTTGAAATATTTAAAGAAAATGTTTTCTTCTATTTTTTGTATGAATTGTTCCTTCAGAAAGAAACATGTACTAAACGATTCTTTGCAATGTGGGAGAGTTATATTGAGGTTCTCCCTCCCTCCACTAAGGAGGCAATCCATCACTGCTTTTATAGCATTTTGTGGTATGAGACTTATATCCTTCTGCAGGACCCACCAATATATTTTTAATTTATCAAGGTTGTTTGGCCCAGTTCCTTAGCTCCTCCACATTGTCTTCATTTTTGTTTTGTAAACAAACATATGATGTTATTTTTTACTATAAAATATCTTGTTCATATTTTTGTATTACTTTTGAACCTATTTACTATGTATCTTTTGATGCTTCGATAATTTCCAGGCATTTCCAGTCAATTTTAACCACCTCACAGTTCACAATATTGTTTTCACTACTTTTCACCAATATAGGCCAAAGGCTGCAGCGAGCTGGCTGGCTAAAGTAAGCAACAGAGCAGTGGCACAAATGCACAACAGTTTAAAAAAATGTAGGACATTCATGAAGCATTACCACACAGCAGTGGCAGACAGAATGGCAGTAATACAAGCTATAAAAATGTCAGCCAGCAATGCCCCATATAGTGCAAAATGCAAAGAAAAGAGGTGCAAGATGGAATTGTCCTTGGGCCCTCCCACACACTCCTATGTTGGATATCAGAAAGGATATGCACAGTTTAACAAACCAAGGACTTCAGCCACAAAATTGTTAGTCCTTCAGTGACAAGGACTGACAGTTTTCTGACTGAAGTCCTGGCTTGTTTGGGCTCCCACAAACAATTTTTTGGAAGGACTACCTACAATTATTAAGGAACAGGTTGCTGGTGAGGGTGTTGGTGGTGGAGGTTACTTATGCTGGTCCAAACTGCTGGTAGCTGACACTGGACTGCTTGCTAATATTTTACAAAGTATCATAATTTTGGTAAATAAATATTATGAACTTGCTGCACATGACATATCAAGTAGGAGGTGCCTAGATGGTTAATGTCCCTACCTCTACTAACTATGGCTTCACATATGGTACCGATGCCTTCACAACTGTTGTCAGCATTTGGGTTAAAAAAATTCCACAACCAAGAGGTGGGTTTTCTGGTATTATGCCCAGGCATGACAATGGCTTTATTTTTATCATGAGCAAGAACTGCTGCCACTGATTTACACAAAAAATATCCTCATCAACATTCTCATTAGCATAAGATAGGACACAAATACCCCCTCATCCTCCTTTTGCACTTCCATCACACAATCATCTTCAATTTCTATTATTTCACCATCTAATACTAGAACAGGCATCATTACATCAGTGATCCGATGTGCAACTGGGTGACAGATGTCATACTTGCTTTCTCTATCAAAGGATTGTTTTACAGTCAATTGTTTTTTTAAACTATAGCACTACTACTAGTAGTCTTCTTGGTCTCTTTCTGGGATGAAGATCCACCCCCAGCAGCAGAGGGCCTAGAGCTAAAGGATTCTTCTACGGAATCCAGGATAAGGGAGGACTCAGCCTTATCAAATTGGATGCATTATTTGAGCTCACACAAGATCTCATTTGTTTTCTTGCTTTCTTTTCAGATGTTGTGATATATATTTGCAATCTTTATTAGCACCTGCTTAGTAGTTATTTGTCAAATTGGAAGCAGGACTACTTCAGATCATGATTGAGGATATTGTTGATGAAGGTGTTGGTAGTGGAGATTGCAAGTTCTTGGATCTAGCAGAAAAAAGGGAGTTAGCTGATGCTGGACTGCTTGTTGCTACTTTTTAAGCCAAAGTTTCTTGTTTTCCCAAACACTTTTCATGCATGTGCTGCAAATGACACAATTTGGATAGAATTAATACCACACATAAGAGGTGTATTTTTTCATCTTATGCCCAGGCATGACAATGTTTTTTTTATCATTGGCAACAACTGTTTCCACTGGTGTTGACTAAAGCAGGGTACACACTGACATATATTGGTTGATCAATTGATTGGCCAATAGATCTGCTGCCCATTGGCCAGTGTGTACACACGATATGTCTGTGAACTGCGTCGTTCACAGACATATCGCACTGGCTGTGCAGCAAAACCGATTGACAGATATGTATGCAGATATATCTGTCCATCGGCAAGTGTGTACGAGCAGTCTTCAGACTGCCCAAACACACATATTGGCAGCCATGGGGACAGGGAGGGACGAGCCCCTGACTCGCCCACCAGCTGCCAGGTCCTGCCCCCCCAGCCCTGAGGACCAAGGAGCACAAGCAGATGATGGTCATTCAGTGTGTATGAACGATCATCATCTGCAGATATAAATGCAGAGCACTCAATCTGCAGATATATCTGTCAGGTGTGTACCAACATTACACAAACAACCTCATTAACAAAATCCACATCAACATACTTATTAGCACCAGTGTCAGATACAAAAATATCTCAATGTACTTCCACATTAACATTTTCTATTTCTACATGCATGTTGACATTTGCTGCTTATCCCCACATTTGCAGAGGGTGCACAGATGGTGAAAGGCGGCTCCTCTTCGAGTATAGTATTGAAAAGTTCAGGCTCACACATTGCATCCACAGACACACTTAGGGGTATGTTTACTAGAGTGGGAGTTTTTAGTAGAGGATGTTGTTGCCCATAACAATCAAACAGATTCTATATATTTTTTTCTAGATGTTGCTACTTAAATGTCAAGTATAATCTGATTGGTTGCCATGGTCTCAGCACAGCAGAGCCATGGATGGACACAGATCCTGGATGGAACAGAACAGCCCCTGGATGGAACAATACAGCCCATGGATGGACTCAGCAGTCAGCACATTCATGGATGGACACAGCCCCAGGATGTAACAGTACAGCCCCAGGAGGCAAAACTACAGCCCCTGGATGAAACAGTACAGACAGGGCCGGACTAAAGGCAGGGTGACAGGGGAGGTCATCCCAGGGCCCCTACACATAGGGGGCCCCACACACTGTCATGGCCACATGCCTCAGGTCAGGTCCAGCTAAGTTTGGTCATGATCTACTAGAAGCTCGCAGAGCTCCTGCATGTAGATTGTGACCAACTAATTGGGAATGCTGGCCTCTGATCGCTTCATAGGCCAGATTTCCCAGTGATTGATTGTGCGGGTGACGTCATGATATCACCTGCGATGAGAGGAGCTTGTGAGCCTTTACTGGATCTAGTTAGATCCAGCAGGCAGTGGCAGCAGCAACAGTAATGGAGGACCCGGGAGCCCTGACAGCATGGAGTGAAGACAGGTAAGTTTTTCACAGGGGTGTGGGCGGGGAAGGGGAGTTAGTACTGGGTGTACTATTTTAGGGTGCATGACTACAGGGGGCATTGAAGAAGAGGCTCAACTACAGGGGGTATTGCAGGGGGCACAACTACTGGGGCATCGGAGAAGGTGCACAACTACAGGGAACATTAAAGAAGAGGCACAACTATTGGGGGCATTGCAGGGGGCACAATTACTGGGCGAATCAGACAAGGGACACTACTACAGGGAGCATTGAATAAGAGGCACAACTACAAGGAGCATTGGAAAAGAGGCACAAATACTGGGGGCATTGCAGGGGGTACAACTATTGGGGGCATTAGAGAAGAGGCACAACTACAGGGGGCACTGAAGAAGAGGCACAACCCCTGGGGGCATTGGAGAATGGGTACAACTACTGGGTGCATTTGAAAAGGTGCACAACTTCAGGGGACATTGCAGATTGGGTACAACTACTGGGGGCATTGCAGAAGGGGTACAACTACTATATGTGTGTATATATATATATAAAACCTTTATTGATAGTGTCCCCCACATGTTTGTTGCCCATGGGCCCCCAAAGAGCTTAATCTGGTCCTGAGTACAGACCCTGGATTGAACAGTACTACCCCTGGATAGACACAGCCTAGCCACTGAATGGATACAGCCGAGCCCCCAATGGACACAGCAGAGCTGGATGGAATAGTACAACAACAAACCAGCAAATATTTATATATTTACCAAATTTTTTTATACTCTTTATTCACACTTTTTAAATGACACTGACACTGCTCAGCTTCATAATGCGTATTCAATGTTGTTGAATGCAATGGGCAAAGGCCTGTGGACTCAATGCAACACGAGTGTGTGATAGGACAGGGAGTGAATGGACACAGCATATCTGGGTGGACACAACACCAGTGCTGGATGGCCCCAAGATGGAACAGTAAATCCCCTGGATGGAACAACATAGCCCCTGGAAAGATTGAGCGCAGTCCGTGATGGACACAGACCCTGGAAAGACACAGCCCCTGGCTGGAACAGTACAGCCCCTTGATGGAACAATACAGCCACTGCATGTAACAATACAGCCCCTGGATGGAACAATACTGCCACAGGATGAAACAATACTACCCCTGGTTGTACTCAGCAGTCAACACAAACCTGGGTGAACACAGCCCCTCAATGGAACAGCACAACCCCAGGATGGAACAATAAAGCCACTGTTTGGACTCAGCACAGCCCTGTATTGGAAACAGCCAAGCAGTATAGCCCTTGGATGGAATAATACAGTCCCGGGATGGACTGAGCAGAGCCATGGACACAGACCCTGGATAAATTAGTACAGCCCCTGGATGTACTTAGCAGTCAGCACAGCCACTGGATGGAACAGTACAATCAGTGGTTGGAACAGTACAGCCTCTGAATGGAACAGTACAGCCCCTGGATGGAATAGTACAGCCCCTGGATGGAATAGTACAGCCCCCGGATGGAACAGTACAGTCCCGGGATGAAACAGAGCAGCTCTGGGATGGAACAGTACAGTTCTTGGATGGACTCAGCACAGCCCTGGATGGAAACAGCTTAACCTTTGGATGGACACAGCACTGCTTGATGGAACAGTACAACACCAAACCAGCAATTTAAACTAGTGTGTTTTTACAACCAACTGGCAATGCTCAAACACAGTGCTGCTTTTCGAAGTTGTTGAAAACAGTGGGCTATGGCCTGTGGACTGCAGAACCAGTATGTGACAGAAGGCAGGAAGTGGATGTCCACAGCCCACCTGGATGTCCACAACACAGTGTTTTCTGTGCTACTGGGTCATGTACCTCTCCGAAGGTGCCAGCATCCTTTGTCCATTCTGGATGCACAGACTTGTTTTCTCTGCCTCCTAGGCCATAATCTACATAAGAGTCTAGCCTGAATTACTGCTGTGACATGTTCTGATCACCTGATCACAGTCCATCCAATCCTATGCTAGACTGAGCTTCCCTGAACCACCTGATACTACTCAGCCTATTTTAGTTAAACCAGGGGTATAAGCTCCATCCATGGGCATAACTACCATAGGTGCAAGGAGTGCAGCTGCTATGTTGCCCATCTTCCTTGTCAAAGTTACATGTGTTATATACAATTTTCACCATTGGGTGGTACATAGGGGCCCTTACAAACTTTTGCTATGGGGCCTACAAAAACCTAGTTATTATTATTACCAGTTATTTATTTAGTGGACAAATATTCTGCAGAGCTTTTACAGAGAATATTTGGCCAATCACGTCAGTCCCTGACCCAGTTTAGCTTACACTCTATATTCCCTACTACATGCACAAACACATATATACACACTAGGGTTAATTTTGTTGGGAACCAATTAACCAATCAGTATATTTTTGGATTGTGTGAGGAAACTGGAGCATCCGGAGGAAATACACGCAAGCACAGTGAGAATATACAAACTCCACACAGTTAGGGCCACAGTGGGTATCAAACCTCAGTGCTGTGAGGCAGCAATGCTAACCATTACACCATCTGTGCTGCCAAGTTATGCACCTTGTTCTATCCACTGGCTCTAGCAAATTGTCAGTACAACATCTAAGCTTAGTTCCCACAGAGCCTATGCTACTCTATGCTCCTGAAATAGTCTCCTAAGCAGTGCAGTTCTGCTATCCTGCTGTGTTGCTGCTGTTAACCAAGTCCTTACTGGGTGAAGCTAATCCTGAACTCTGTTACTAATTTCCTAATTAGTGCCTTTCCTAGCAACTGCAAAATTTGTTCCAGAATTCAGAAAGCTTATATCTTGGCTTCACCTCCAGAGTCCAGAACCAGTTATCTATTAGTTTGCAATATTTCAGCATTGATAGAAACTGTGACTTTGCCTGCAGTGTACAGTAGCGCATGCAGGGGGGGGGGTTCTGAGTACCCAGAAACTCACCCTGACAGACTGGAGTTATTTGGCCACAACCACTTCTAAATCACCTGCAAATCACAGCAGAATTGCTGCTAGGGGGCAGGCTTAAGAACATGGTGCCAGCCTGCTAGATCCTGTCCCTATCAAGGTAAGTTGCATAAATATTTGTAACCTTAACACCAAATTAGTCACTTCTGTATATACCAAAATTACCGATCTCAATACTCTTTTACATTAGCACAAGAAATAAATGTCTGCGCTTATAACCACTATAAAAAGTACTTCTTAAAAGTTGGGGTGTGCACAGGCCACTTTTTGTGTTTTGGTTTTGGATCTGGATCTTTCTTCGTGTTTTGGATCTGGATTGGTTTTGCCAAAACCACTCTTCCGTGTTTTGGGTTCTGGGTTCTGTGTTTTGGATCTGGATTTTTTTTTTTAAAAAGCATAAAAACAGCTAAAATCACAGAATTTGTGGGTTTTTCTGCTCCTATGCTATTATTAACCTCAATAACCTTAATTTCCACTAATTTCCAGACTATTCTGAACACTTCATACCTCACAATAGTGTTTTTATGTCCAAAAGGTTGCACCAAGGTAGCTGGATGAATATGCTAAGAGATACGAGTGGGCGGCACAAACACGTGGCCCATCTAGGAGTGACACTGCAGTGGCAGACTGGATGGCAGTTTGAAAAACTAGGCCCCAAATAGTACATAATGCAAAGAAAAAAAAGAGGTGAAAGATGGAATTGTCCTTGGGCAATGTCCAAACTTGGTCCTGCCTGCCCTGCATCACCGCCATCGGGTTGCTTAGCATACCTAAGTTTTTTCCTGGCAGCCCCAGTTGCGGGAGAAAATGAAGAAGGAGCTGTTGACATGTCACGTTCCACTTCAGCTGACAGTGTTTTCACCAGCAGGTCTTTGCACCTCTGCAGGCTTGTGTCGGCCGGAAAGAGAGACACCACATAGGCTTTAAACCTAGGATCGAGCACGGTGGCCAAAATGTAGTGGTCTGATTTCAACAGATTGACCACCCTGGAATCCTGACAAAGCGAATGAAGGGCTTCATCCACAAGTCCCACATGCCGAGCGGAATCACTCCGTCTTAGCTCCTCTTTCACTTTCTCCAGCTGCTTCTGCAAAAGCCTGATGAGAGGAATGACCTGACTAAAGCAGGCATTGTCTGAACTGACTTCACATGTGGCAAGTTCAAAGGGCTGGAGAACCTTGCACAACACGGAAATCATTCTCCACTGCGCTTGAGTAAGGTGCATACCCCATCCTTTGCTTATGTCATAGGTGGATGTAAAGGCTTGAATGGCCTTTTGCTGCTCCTCCATCCTCTGAAGCATATAGAGGGTTGAGTTCCACCGTGTCACAACCTCTTGCTACAGGTGATGGCGGGGCAGGTTCAAGAGTGTTTGCTGGTGCTCCAGTCTTTGGCACGCAGTCACTGCATGGCGAAAGTGGCCAGAAATTTTTCCGGCTACCCAAAGCGTCTCCTGCACGCCCCTGTCACTTTTCAGAAAATTCTGCACCACCAAGTTTATTGTGTGAGCAAAACATGGGACATGCTGGAATTTGCCCAGATGTAATGCCCGCACAATATTGGTGGGGTTGTCAGATATCACAAATCCCCAGGAGAGTCAAAGTGGGGTAAGCCACTGGGCGATGATTTCCCTCAGTTTCTCTAAGAGGTTGTCGGCGGTGTGCCTTTTTCTGAAACTGGTGATACACAGTGTAGCCTGCCTTGGAACGAGTTGGCATTTCAGAGATGCTGCTAATGGTGACACTGCTGTTGTTGCTGCGTAAGGTGATACATCTACCCAGTGGGCTGTCACAGTCATATAGTCCTTAGTCTGCCCTGTTCCACTTGTCCACATGTCCATGGTTAAGTGGACATTGGGTACAACCGCATTTTTCAGGACACTGAGGACACTTTTTCTGACGTTTCTGTACAGTCTCGGTATCGCTTCCCTAGTGAAGTGGAATCTAGATGGGATTTGGAACCGGGGACACACTACCTCCATCAATTGTCTAAATCCCACTGCACTAATGGCGGATACCGGATGCATGTCTAACACCAACATAGCAGTCAAGGCCTCAGTTATACGTTTTGCTTCAGTATGACTACTGTTGTACTTCATCTTCCTCGCTAAGGACTGTTGGAGTGTCAATTGTTTAGTAAAAGTAGTTGTGTTCCCACTTCCTCTCTGGGATGATGAACAACTCCCAGCAGCAACAGCAGCAGTGGCAGCAGTAGGCCTAGCAATTCAGGATCCTCCGGAGGAATCCCGTATAGGAGAGTCAGTCATGCCAGTGACATGGCCTGCAGGACTACTTCCGATCCTGACTAAGGAGGAAATTGACGAGGAGGGAGTTGTCGGTGTGGTTTGCAGGCACTTGGATACAACAGGACAAAAGGAATTAGGTGTCCCTGGACTGCTTACGGTCTTAGCCAAAGTTTCTGAACTTGACAGTAACTTATTATGAATGCGCTGCAGGTGCCATGTAAGGGAGGATGTTTCTAGGTCTTTAACGTCCCTACCCCTACTTATTTCACCTTTACATATGGTACATATGGCAAGACAGTTGTTGTCTGGATTTGGATAGAAATATTGCCAGACCAAAGAGGTGGAATGTTTGGTCTTCTGCCAAGGCTTGACCGTGATGGGCTTTTTCATCCCACGGACAACAACTGTCTCCCCCAGAGCCTGATTTAAACAAACCACATCACCATCAGAATCCTCCTCGCCAACTTTATCCTCAGCGCCAGCTACACCAGTATCCTCATCCTGTTGTACTTCAGCAGTGACAACTTCAATTTGCATATCTGCAAGTGGACTGTGGGTGCTCCTTTCAACACTTGCAGAGGGTGTGCAAATGGTGGAAAGAGCCACCTCTTCCCGGCCAGTGCTGGGAAGGTCAGGCATCGCAACCGCCACCACACTTGGACTCTCCTTGGGGATTTGTGATAACTTCTTAGAATGCACAGTTCTTCGCTGTGCTTTTGCCAGCTTAACTCGTTTGATTTTTTTAGCGGGAGGAGGGCTTTCATCATCATGTGAAGCTGAACCACTAGTCATGAACATAGGGAAACACCTTAGCTGTTCCTTGCCACTCCGTGTCGTAAATGGCATATTGGCAAGTTTACGTTTCTCCTCAGATGATTTAAATGTTTTTTTAAGGTCATTTTCTTGAACTTTGTCATTTGGGATTGTATGTGCCCTCTATTATGACATTGGGCATCAGCCTTGGCAGACGACATTGATGGCATGTTATCATCTATGTTGTGACTAGAGGCAGCAGCTTCAGCACTAGGAGGAAGTGGTTCTTGATCTTTCCCTATTTTATTTTTATCGGAGAAAGTTTGGTCCTCCATTTATGTTATATTGATATATACATGCGGCTATGGCGCACACAAACACAGAAATAATTTTTTATTTTTGTTGGAGACTAGTGCACTTTGTGGGTTACACCACCCTTTAAGAAATGAGCCAGCTGGCTCTTTACTTATGGGACACAGGCGCATGCTTGGCGCTGCTCCTTTGTTGATGCACGAGCAGCTTCAGTGCACACAATTCACAAAGACGAAAAAAAGAAGCATTTTTAATATTTTGTGGAGCGCACTGTGAGGGTTACACCACCCTTTAACAGACAGATGCACGCTTGGCGCTGCTGCTTTGAGGATGCAAGTACAGTGGAAACAATTCACAAACACAGAAGAAAATGTTTTATTTTTGTGGGAGTGCACATTGGGGGTTACACCACCCTTTAACAGATGAGCCAGCCAGCCCTTTACTTATGACACAGGCGCACGCTTGGCGCTACTTTGGTGATGCACGTGCTGCTACTGCGCACACAATTCACAAAGACAGAAAAAGAATATATATTATTTTTAGTGCACTTTCGGGGTACAGCACCCTTTAACGGACAAGCCAGCTGGCCCTTTACTTATGACACAGGCGCATGCTTGGCGCTACTTTGTTGATGCATGTGCGGCTACTGCGCACACAATTCACAAACACAGAAAAAATATTTATTTTTTTTGCACTTGGGGGGAGCACCCCTGATGGACAGAGCACCCCCTGGACAACACTATAGCACCCTTTTAGGACTGGGACACTGCACAGGACTTTGGAGTTGACACAGCCCCTATGGACAACTGACTGCACAACATAGTCCAGCAATCCCCTATGGACTTTGGAGGAGTGGACACAGCCCCTATGGACAACAGCAGCACAGCACAATACAGCCAGCCCCTATGGACTTTGGAGGAGTGGACACAGGGCTTGATTCAGACCCGGACGCAAGTGTCCTTTTGCTTGTGCGCCGTACGAGCGGAAATATTTAAATTCAAGCGTTCGCTCATAAGTTCGCTCGTTGCTAATTTTCCGCCCTATAGTCTCCCAACCCCTCCTCTAGCTAGAGACCATTCAAAATAGCGACCGTCCGTCTCCTCTTTGGTTGCGTTGGATGCTCGCACAAGTCAATTCCGGAAGTGGCCCTGTCAGTTTTCGATTACCTGCTATTTCATTCTTCAAACATACTTTAATCGTTTCATGGCAATCAATATATTATTAACCTTAATTGCTCTTCACATGTTTTCAATCCTTTTTTTTTTTCATTGTCAATAAACTTTATTCTTGTCAGTGTGTGTCATTTGTACCGCAGAATACGTACGGTTTCACCAATGGTTTTCTTTTTCCAAATTAAATGTTTTAAGGAATGATACTATTGTTTTCTGCTGTTTTTGATAGGCATATTTTAGTACTTTAATTTGTTTATTTAAATTAGCTTATGCATGTCACTGCATCAAGCCTATCATAACTCACATTATATTTCTGAGGCTGTAGGTCACATGACTCATACAATAACCAATAGAATGGTTCCTGTTAATTTACAAAGTACATTAGCTAATCAAATTTTTTTTAGGGCCTTTATTAAAACTGTTTTGTGTAAAAAAAATATTGCCATCATGAGAGCCTCCGCGGTTAGTAGGCGGGAGCTCATGGTCCTCTCCAAGGTCATGGACCAGAGGATCACTAGCCAGCCTCCCCCCATCACAAACCTCTGCAAGCGTATGGCGTACGCGGAGGTGCGCTTCCGCCTGTGCTCCTTCGGCTATCGCCGAAATATCGGCCAATTGGAGCGCAGGTGGTTGGATCTGCGATGCCGCATGCCACGCCTACTGGCATGTTTGCGGCGGCAGATTAATCAAAGTAAGTGTTTCTGTTTTTTTTTTTTTGCGGCCCTACCTGCGTGTGCATGTTTCCAGTATAGCCCTGTTTGTTTATTGCGAACCTACCTGCATGTGCACGTTTCCAGTATAGCCCTGTTTGTTTATTGCGGCCCTATCTGCATGTGCATGTTTCCAGTATAGCCCTGTTTGTTGATTTTGGACATACCTGCATGAGCATGTTTCCAGTATAGCCCTGTTTGTTGATTTAGGACATACCAGCATGTGCATGTTTCCAGTATAGCCCTGCTAGTTGATTTAGGACATACCTGCGTGTGCATGTTTCTAGTATAGCCCTGTTTGTTGATTTAGGACATACCAGCGTGTGCATGTTTCCAGTATAGCCCTGTTTGTTGATTTTGGACATACCAACATGTGCATGTTTCCAGTATAGCCCTGTTTGTTGATATAGGACATACCAGCCTGTGCATGTTTCCAGTATAGCCCTGTTTGTTGATTTTGGACATACCTGCATGTGCATGTTTTCCGTTTTTATAATTTTATAACATTTTTGGCGTTGTAAATTTGTACCCAAACCCCAAAAAAACAAAAATAAGCTAAACATTTTTCATCCATCATTTAGGGGCTGAGCGCAGACTCCAACATCGAGTCAGAATCCGACATCGCCCTCTTCCCCTATCCCCCACTCCCAGCCAAACCTCCTCTCCCCAACCTTCCCCAAATTCCCCCTCCACCCCAGACCGGCCAGTCCATGAGGCCCCTCCTTCTCCGATTTTGCCCATCCCTCCAAATTCTCCCTCCCCTCCACCCCCCCTCTCTTTTCATCCCCCTCCACACCAAGCCAGATATCCCCTCCTCCATCAGACCAGCACTGGCCCACCTCAGATGAGGAGGATGTTGGGGCTCCACAAGCAGGCATCCAGATGACCGGTATGTTTCCTTTTTAAAATATGGTTGTTTTTGCATTTTTGAGTTTTTGGGTGATGTTGTCCTTTTTCCTGTGCATTTCCAAATTGTTAAGTATTTGTAATGTTTTGGATATATATTTTTGCTAACAATGTCAAGGATGTTTTCGCCTGACACATATCACACATGTCCAATTACTCTTACTTGTGTCTTTCTGGTTTACGGTACCAACAAATGTATTTTTTTGGCGTACGTCACCCTTTTTTTGGTTGGCTTTTTATGTGTAATTTTTATAGTTTGTATTTATACCATCTTTGCGTTTGCCGTTACTTTTATTTTGGACAAAATTTTTTTTTTTTTTTTAAGTAGAGTCTGATTGGTAACTTGTTTGCTAACATATAATTTAAGGTGTCATTTTATTAATACACACATTTTTTTTCCCCACAGAGGACAGGAGGCGGCTGCAAGCAATGCAGGCGGGCTTGCAGACATTGCGGGGCCATGTAATCGGCATGCTTGTGGTCCTTGATCACATGTTGGCAATCCTGCACCATTAATTAATTTATTTTTTTTACCCCCCTAAAAATTTTGTTAACAATAAAATATAGTTTGATTTTCAAAAGTCTCATTCCTTGTCTGTAAATATTAGATTGTTTAACCTTCCATAAGTCGACTATTGGAGCATGTTTTTTAAAGTAAGGTAAATTAGATTGTAGAAAGCGCAAGTAAGTATGTAAGCTGGCACATTAAACACCTAACAATACCAATAGGTTTGTAGAATTACCAGCATTTTTTTAAATTATTTTTGGTGGGTAATGTAAATATTAATTCAAACCTGCTTAGGCCTAGTTTAGAAAACATACTGTTTCACCATAATAACTTTGGTGTTTGTTTTTAGCCACAAAGCATGTTAAAATACTTAACAATTTAAAACATTACAGGATTAGCCATTAAGAAATTTTGCCTTTTTTGGGCCAGGTTACACGTGTTTGTAATTTACAAAGGAAAAGTTTTTTTAACGTCAACCAAAAATGTAATATACACAAATAATAAACAGAAAGTGAATTGTGACAATCAATTCACACAGTGAAAACACACTCCAAAAAACAACCAACACCCAAAAAAAAATAAAAAACAACAATCAAGAACTGTTGGAAGAAGTAGCAGGCCAACATGAATCCACAAATGAGGCGAATAAATAATTGTTCCAGAAGTTATATCCAATGTGGCCACATGAAGACAATTTTGGGGATCAGGTAGTAGGTATCGTTTTTTCGGGTAATTTAAGGGAGGACAAGAAAAAAAAAATGTAAAATTGGCCATTACAATCTTACATGTCTACATTGTGTCAATTAACTAAATGTTTTACAATAATTACCTAAAATATCTGGCCACCACATCATCGCGTATGGCCCCCCCACATACTGACCTCCGACCAACCTCGGGGGGGCCATCCTCTGGCAAGGCATCCTCTGGCTGCATTGGGACACCACTCCTTATGGCAATGTTGTGAAATATACAAAACAACACAAAAGGAAGATCGCACCAAGGAGAATTGTATCAATGATACATTCATGCAAAATAACCCATATAAATGTTAATAGAAGCTCAATTGCATGTTCTATAATACTATGGGGTGCTATTCCTAGACCCGAGATGCAAATTAATCAAGAAACCAAGAGGAAGGGGTCCTTACATAGGAAATCATCTATAATTGCATGAGAGTAATAATTATAAAACTTAACCTTTAATAATACATATTAATAAACATAAAATTAAAAAAAATCCAGCGAAATAAAATGGGTATAGATAAGTGAAGAAAATATGCAAGTAGGAAATAAGTATTAAAATAAATGCTGTGATTGTCACTATGTCCCATTCATTGGCTGCAAAATGTAAAGAAGATATAGTAGTGCGAGTGTAACAGGTTCTGTATTAGAGAATGTATCAGTCTATCAGGGAATTGTAGCAAGATATAAGGAGAAACAATGTCTCATACTTAGACTTCACACCCCACTGACACAATATGTCTGTTACTATAGAACTATATAATTGATACACTCATTCAGCTGAATGTGATAATAGGATTCACAGTGCTAAATATATTTAATAGTAGATGCAATTAAGCAGTCAAATAACTGTATTGATTCTAATATAAACGTTCTCATACAAAATAAATTGATAGATGAGGGAACTCAATTTATCACATAAATTGATGGATCGTTCAACATGAAATAAACAATAGTTCCAATAACAGTTCTAATGTAATATATTGGATAAACACAAAATTGTTACCTATATTCACAAACTATATCTTGATTAATAATGAACTGCGGAGGCTGCTGTAATAATAATCCTGTAGGTAATGTATTTAATATATAGTCATAATACATCAGCAGTGTGCACGTGTTTCAAGGATTCTACTGCTATGATTAATATGATACCAGTGTTCTGATATCAATTACCTAATACATAGAAAACAGCAGGAATTGTAGCTGTATTAAATAGCAGCATGTTTCATCATTAACACTGTCCCCTTACTATAGTTTCTAGCCCCACTCGTGGTCAGTATTACATGCGCTAATATTCGCTCTCGTTCTTAGACCAGTATGTAGTGGCAGATAGCAGGGATCCCACACACGCACTACAGGACAGTATGTGATAGCGTAATCACCATATGATTTGAGCATCAAGACATTAATCAGCGCCACTCATGGTAAGTATATCACGCGCTGGTATGCGCTGTCATTCACTGACCAATAACAGACATAAGCAGCAAGTACAATCACACGGGCATAGTAATGACAATCACAGCGAGACGCCTGACGCGCATTTCGCTGTGGCTTTATCAAAGAGGCAAGCTGACCACTGCCTTTCCCGGTTCTTTTATGTTCCAGACATCCAATCCCCATCATTATTGTTTTTCAAAAACGGCAATCCAAATCTGTGATTGGTGGTCATACATCCCATTGTTACTAAATTATTCTATATCTATTTGGTCCATAATAGGATGAAAATAAATATAAATAAATATAAAAAAAGGCATCTTAAATATGAATGAATAAATTTTAACAAAATGCACTATTTATCTTAAGGTCAATAATAAATATACCACTTTATATAATCTCATGTAGATAAATATTAATTATAAAATAACTTAAAGTACATATAAACATATACAATTATACATGCATATATACAAATACATATACCTACATATCTGCACATATACACCTAAAACATATACATAAAAATATATATTAATAAATATATATTAACTGTGAATAAATAAATACATATGAATATAATAAATAGAGTGTTGATATTGTTATTATAATAAAATATCAGTGATATAATAGTGCATATTTGGTGTAATTAAAAATTAGTGTCAATATTATGTGTCACAATCTCCTAAATAAAAATAATAATAATAATAATAATTGGTGCAAAATAATTAAGGTAAATTAATAAATATAACATAACATAATGTGAAATAGTGCCATAATATCCTAGGATGAAATAAAATAATCTCACATAATTAGTGCAGATTAGTAAATACTTCTAGAATGTACAAATATGTTCAACACGAAACATTAATAAAAAAGTGTAAATTAGTATAAAAATTATATATGTACTCATAAAGAAATATATGAAAAATCATTCCAGTGTTTCATAAGAGATTATATTATCTAAATAGTGATCACCTCTACAGATAGTTATTGATTAATCTACAGAAACATTGAGAAATTAATATTTTCATTAAGTCCTAATGGTGTGACACTATTCATCAAAAAAATCTGCCTGGCTTCTTTTTTGAGGAGTTCCTGAGTCATATCACCTCCTCTTAAACCAAGATTTATTTTTTCCATACCGAATGCAATTAACCCATTACTCCTGCCATGATGGTAATGCAAGAAGTGTCTGGCTACACTAGTTAAGGTTTTCATCCTGTTGCTATCCCTGTATGCATTATTGATATTTGATACATGTTCCAGTATCCTCTTTTTCAGTTGTCTCTTTGTCATACCAACATATATTTTACCACAGGGGCAAGTCAGACAGTATTTGACTCCCAATGTGGAGCAGTTGATGAAATCTTTTATCTCACATCTCTTCCCATATCTGTTTACATAGTAGTATTTTTTTACCATGAACTCACAGGCTTTACAATGTCCACATTTATGGGAACCAGTGTTTCGTTCTCTTGGTTTTCTCTTGATCTCAAAGTGACTACGTGTTAAACAATCCTTAAGATTCTGTGACCTCCTCCAACTGATATTAATTCTAGTGCCAAGAGCTGCTGCCAGATCCTCATCTGTTTTGAGTACATGCAGATGTTTTTGAAGAGCATTTTGTAAGCTCTTCCATTGTCTACAAAAAGTGCCCACAAATCTTATTGGTTGTTTCTGTTCCTTTTTTCTGCCAATATTCTGATATAGAAGTGTATCTCTATTTCTCAAATGGGTCTCATGATATGCTTTTTTAATGATCTGATTACTATAACCACGAGATTTTAATCTTCCTTCTAATTCCTTAGCTCTTTTCTGAAAATTTTCTTCTGTAGAACAATTCCTTTTCATCCTAAGAAATTCCCCTTTAGGAACGCTCTTTTTAGTAGCTGGGAAATGAGAACTTTGATAATGTAGGATACTGTTAGTTGCAGCCTTTTTCCTGAAAACATCTGTAACTAAATGTCCTTCATCACTAATTTGAATAGTGAGATCCAAAAATTGTACCTGTACAGGGTTTATTTCTGCGGTTAATCTCAGATTCAAGGTGTTACTGTTCAGTGTGTTGATAAATTCTATTAGACTATTCTCTTCTCCTTCCCAAATGATGAAAATATCATATATGAATCTGAACCACATAATTAATTTGTCTGTATATAGAGAATTATCTTCCGAAAAGACCACCTCCTGCTCCCACCAGCCTAAATACAAATTAGCATATGTCGGGGCACATGTACTGCCCATTGCAGTTCCCCGCACCTGCAAATAATGTCTTTCATTGAATACGAAATAATTTTTTGTCAGAATGAAATTCAATAGTTTTACAATGAAAGCATTAAATTCATCATCTCTTCTCTCCATATTCAAGAAATATCTCACTGCTTGTAGTCCTGAATCATGATTAATGCTTGTATATAGGCTTTCCACATCACAAGTGGCAAGTATTGTATTCTTGTTAAGGGAGATACCATCTAACTTACCCAATAAATCCATTGTGTCACGTAAATAAGATGGAAGTTGTGTCACATATCTTCTCAAATGCTTGTCTACAAAGTTACTGGCTTTCTCCCCAAGGCTTCCAATGCCTGACACTATTGGGCGTCCTGGGGGATTCTGTTAATTTTTATGTATTTTGGGTAATAAATAAAATGTTGCGGTTTTAGGGTTATCCACCCATAAAAAATCAAAATCTGTTTTAGTGATCACTCCTTCTTTAAATGCATTGGTAATCATATTCTGGTATAATTTCAAATAATTTTGAGTTGGGTTGAAAATCAGTTCTTTATAGCACTCAACATCAGTTAATTGCCTCTTAGCTTCCCTCAAATACATCTCTTTAAGCCAGATAACAACATTTCCGCCTTTATCTGACGATTTAATATCAATATCATCCCAATCTTTAATTTCATCAAAAGCTCTTTTCTCATCCCTATTCAGATTAAATTCTCTATGTTTTTCAGACATAATTAAATCTAATTCCTTAGATACCAATTTCACATAAACCTCTACTTTTGGACAGATTTTCATATCTGGTGTAAATGTTGATTGTTTTTTGAGAATAGGTCTATTGTGACAAATGTCAGTATGACTCCCAGTACTTTCCTCAGCTAAATCTTCCAACATCATAAGTGCATTATCATCTTCTGTATCCAAAATAATAGAGGAACGTTCCAGTGAGGTTTCAAGGTGACAATCTGTTCTTTTTTTGAAAAATTTGTGTAGGAGTAATTTACGTGCGAAGAGGTTTACATCTTTCTCCCATTCAAAACTATCTAGGTTTTTCATCGGTGAAAAGGATAATCCTTTGCTTAACAAAGAAATGTGTTCTTCACTCAGAGTTCTATTTGACAAATTCACAATCCTAAGTGTATCTAACTGTTCATCTATCTTCTGTAATTCCTCCTCTGTCTCTGAGGCATTTCTTCCCACTTGGACTTGTTGTTTCTTTTTCTTAGATCTCTGACCCCCTCTACGTGTTTTTTTGTATTTATACCTATAGGTTCCTCCACAATTTCTGTGTCTCTCCCTAAAAAACTCTTCCCTCCGAAGGAAGTATTATGTACCTCATTATCTGAGGATTCAACTTCTGAGGTTGAATAATTAGCTGTTGGTTCTTGTCTTTTTCTACCCCTTTCTTTATTCCATCTAAAAATTTAATTCTGTGAGTAATAATTTTTATCTCTCGGAAATTTCCTTCTCTTCTGTTCTATGATAAGTTTCTCATTCTGATCTATTTCACTTTTAAATTTTTCAAATGTCTTTTGGAATTTTTCCAGGTTCTCAAAAGTTTTCAACTTCTCTCCTAACTTTTCTATTTCTTTAGTATATTCATCAAACATTATATTGTCGTGCTTGATTAGCACTTGCATCAATTCCTGAGAGCATTTCAATAGGGCTCCTTCCCACTCTTTCTTAAGATCTTCCATTGCCAGATCATATGCTGGAAAGACCTGAGGTCTCAACCCTCTCGGATTAAGATTATGTTTGATGTAACTCTCAAATGTTGTTTTGTTCCAGAAAGTTTTAGTCTGTTTTAACCAAAAAAAATTTAATTGGAAAAGATCATCAAGCCAGTAATCATTAGAGCCTAATGATGTATTGTCCATGAATATTTGATCTTTATTATCAATCATCTGGCTCTGTCTATTGCCTATTTCTCTAGAGATACTAAAAGTTGGATTACTCATGTTGAAATTAAGTTGTGATTTTTTATATATAAAAAGGGAATTTTTTAGAGGCAATGAAGGGATTTTAGTCAATTTGTTATGTTATAATTGAAAAAGAAGGGAGGTAGGCTTGTGATCGGTATTCGAATATTAATGTTAATATTTTATTCAATAAATCTTTTTTATTGTATTCCATGTGCTGATCTCGAAAACTGCATAGACACAGTAAAAGAATATACACAATAACACAAAAGGAAGATCGCACAAAGGAGAATTGTATCAATGATACATTCATGCAAAATAACCCATATAAATGTTAATAGAAGCTCAATTGCATGTTCTATAATACTATGGGGTGCTATTCCTAGACCCGAGATGCAAATTAATCAAGAAACCAAGAGGAAGGGGTCCTTACATAGGAATGCATCTATAATTGCATGAGTGTAATAATTATAAAACTTAACCTTTAATAATACATATTAATAAACATAAAATTAAAACAAATCCAGCAAAATAAAATGGGTATAGATAAGTGTAGAAAATATGCAAGTAGGAAATAAGTATTAAAATAAATGCTGTGATTGTCACTATGTCCCATTCATTGGCTGCAAAATGTAAAGAAGATATAGTAGTGCGAGTGTAACAGGTTCTGTATTAGAGAATGTATCAGTCTATCAGGGAATTGTAGCAAGATATAAGGAGAAACAATGTCTCATACTTAGACTTCACACCCCACTGACACAATATGTCTGTTACTATAGAACTATATAATTGATACACTCATTCAGCTGAATGTGATAATATGATTCACAGTGCTAAATATATTTAATAGTAGATGCAATTAAGCAGTCAAATAACTGTATTGATTCTAATATAAATGTTCTCATACAAAATAAATTGATAGATGAGGGAACTCAATTTATCATCTAAATTGATGGATCGTTCAAAATGAAATAAACAATAGTTCCAATAACAGTTCTAATGTAATATATTGGATAAACACAAAATTGTTACCTATATTCACAAACTATATCTTGATTAATAATAAACTGCGGAGGCTGCTGTAATAATAATCCTGCTGGTAATGTATTTAATATATAGTCATAATACATCAGCAGTGTGCATGTGTTTCAAGGATTCTACTGCTATGATTAATATGATACCAGTGTTCTGATATCAATTACCTAATACATAGAAAACAGCAGGAATTGTAGCTGTATTAAATAGCAGCATGTTTCATCATTAACACTGTCCCCTTACTATAGTTTCTAGCCCCACTCGTGGTCAGTATTACATGCGCTAATATGCGCTCTCGTTCTTTGACCAGTATGTAGTGGCAGATAGCAGGGATTCCACACACGCACTACAGGACAGTATGTGATAGCGTAATCACCATATGATAGAGCATCAAGACATTAATCAGCGCCACTCATGGTAAGTATATCATGTGCTGGTATGCGCTGTCATTCACTGACCAATAACAGACATAAGCAGCAAGTACAATCACACGGGCATAGTAATGATAATCACAGCGAGATGCCTGACGCGCGATTCGCTGAGGATTTATCAAAGAGGCAAGCCGACCGCTGCCTTTCCCGGTTCTTTTATGTTCCAGACATCCAATCCCCATCATTATTGTTTTTCAAAAACGGCAATCCAAATCTGTGATTGGTGGTCATACATCCCATTGTTACTAAATTATTCTATATCTATTTGGTCCATAATAGGATGAAAATAAATATAAATAAATATAAATAAAAGGCATCTTAAATATGAATGAATACATTTTAACAAAATGCACTATTTATCTTAAGGTCAATAATAAATACACCACTTTATATAATCTCATGTAGATAAATATTAATTATAAAATAACTTAAAGTACATATAAACATTATGCATGCATATATACAATTATGCATGCATATATACAAATACATATACCTACATATCTGCACATATACACCTAAAACATATACATAAAAATATATATTAATAAATATATATTAACTGTGAATAAATAAATACATATGAATATAATACATAGAGTGTTGATATTGTTATTATAATAAAATATCAGTGATATAATAGTGCATATTTGGTGTAATTAAAAATTAGTGTCACAATCTCCTAAATAAAAATAATAATAATAATAATTGGTGCAAAATAATTAAGGTAGAAGCCAGGCAGATTTTTTTGATGAATAGTGTCACACCATTAGGACTTAATGAAAATATTAATTTCTCAATGTTTCTGTAGATTAATCAATAACTATCTGTAGAGGTGATCACTATTTAGATAATATAATCTCTTATGAAACACTGGAATGATTTTTCATATATTTCTTTATGAGTACATATATAATTTTTATACTAACTTACACTTTTTTATTAATGTTTCATGTGGAACATATTTGTACATTCTAGAAGTATTTACTAATCTGCACTAATTATGTGAGATTATTTTATTTCATCCTAGGATATTATGGCACTATTTCACATTATGTTATGTTATATTTATTAATTTACCTTAATTATTTTGCACCAATTATTATTATTATTATTATTTTTATTTAGGAGATTGTGACACATAATATTGACACTAATTTTTAATTACACCAAATATGCACTATTATATAACTGATATTTTATTATAATAACAATATCAACACTCTATGTATTATATTCATATGTATTTATTTATTCACAGTTAATATATATTTATTAATATATGTTTTTATGTATATGTTTTAGGTGTATATGTGCAGATATGTAGGTATATGTATTTGTATATATGCATGCATAATTGTATATGTTTATATGTACTTTAAGTTATTTTATAATTAATATTTATCTACATGAGATTATATAAAGAGGTATATTTATTATTGACCATAAGATAAATAGTGCATTTTGTTAAAATGTATTCATTCATATTTAAGATGCCTTTTATTTATATTTATTTATATTTATTTTCATCCTATTATGGACCAAATAGATATAGAATAATTTAGTAACAATGGGATGTATGACCACCAATCACAGATTTGGATTGCCATTTATGAAAAACAATAATGATGGGGATTGGATGTCTGGAACATAAAAGAACCGGGAAAGGCAGCGGTCGGCTTGCCTCTTTGATAAAGCCACAGCGAAAAGTGCGTCAGGCGTCTTGCTGTGATTGTCATTACTATGTCCGTGTGATTGTACTTGCTGCTTATGTCTGTTATTGGTCAGTGAATGACAGCTCATACCAGCGCGTGATATACTTACCATGAGTGGCGCTGATTAATGTCTTGATGCTCTATCATATGGTGATTACGCTATCACATACTGTCCTGTAGTGCGTGTGTGGGATCCCTGCTATCTGCCACTACATACTGGTCAAAGAACGAGAGCGCATATTAGCGCATGTAATACTGACCACGAGTGGGGCTAGAAACTATAGTAAGGGGACAGTGTTAATGATGAAACATGCTGCTATTTAATACAGCTACAATTCCTGCTGTTTTCTATGTTTTAGGTAATTGATATCAGAACACTGGTATCATATTAATCATAGCAGTAGAATCCTTGAAACACGTGCACACTGCTGATGTATTATGACTATATATTAAATACATTACCTACAGGATTATTATTACAGCAGCCTCCGCAGTTCATTATTAATCAAGATATAGTTTGTGAATATAGGTAACAATTTTGTGTTTATCCAATATATTACATTAGAATTGTTATTGGAACTATTGTTTATTTCATATTGAATGATCCATCAATTTAGATGATAAATTGAGTTCCCTCATCTATCAATTTATTTTGTATGAGAACGTTTATATTAGAATCAATACAGTTATTTGACTGCTTAATTGCATCTACTATTAAATATATTTAGCACTGTGAATCCTATTATCACATTCAGCTGAATGAGTGTATCAATTATATAGTTCTATAGTAACAGACATATTGTGTCAGTGGGGTGTGAAGTCTAAGTATGAGACATTGTTTCTCCTTATATCTTGCTACAATTCCCTGATAGACTGATACATTCTCTAATACAGAACCTGTTACACTCGCATTACTATATCTTCTTTACGTTTTGCAGCCAATGAATGGGACATAGTGACAATCACAGCATTTATTTTAATACTTATTTCCTACTTGCATATTTTCTTCACTTATCTATACCCATTTTATTTTGCTGGATTTGTTTTAATTTTATGTTTATTAATATGTATTATTAAAGGTTAAGTTTTATAATTATTACACTCATGCAATTATAGATGCATTCCTATGTAAGGACCCCTTCCTCTTGGTTTCTTGATGTTGTGAAATATCCCACACAGGACCACAATTTTCGAAACTGTAGTCGGCAAATACATGAGCTCACCACCAGAGCGGTGGAGGCATCTGAATCGGCCTTTTAAAAGGCCAATACAGCACTCCACCACCTGCCTGGTGGCTGTAAGTGCAGAATTATACTCACTCTGTGGCCCTGGTGTTGGAGTCAAATAAGGAGTGAGCAGCCAGGGTGTGCAAGGGTAACCACTGTCTCCTGTGAAAAGACAAATACAAAAATCAGGACCATTGTGTAACAAGCTTTGCATTGGTTTCAACAGAAGGTGTCAACTTACCCAGAAGCAATGCATCACCAGCTTGTAGGTTGTCTAAATTAGGCCAAATCCCTGATTGCCGGATGACAAAGGAATCATGTGCACTCCTGGGGATTTGGCATTCAGCGACAGGATCTGGAGGGAGGCATCACATACCACCATTACATTCAGTGATCTAAAGTGTTTGTGGTCCCTAAAAATAGCCTCCAGCCTTGCTGGAGGCTGAAGTGGTATGTGAGTGCCATCCACAACCCCTATGATGTGTGGGAAGCCAGCTATTTGGTAAAAATTGACCTTCACCACACTAATGGAACCCATATCCAATGGCATTTTAATAAAATGATGGAGGTGTTTAAAATTGGCCTCCATCGCTGCCCTCAGGATCCTTGAAAATGAGGATTGGGAGATCCTGTCAACTATTCCCACCGTGGTTTGCAAGGATCCTGAGGCACAGAAATGTAACACCGACATTAATTGCGTAAGTGGTGGTATTGCTGTAGGACTGTCAATTTGCCGTTCAAGATCACTCTCTATTAATGAGAGAGTGTCTAGTATGATTTGTGGAGGAAGACGGTATCATCTTAATACCTCATCATCTGGCATTTTAAAAAGGGTGACACGTGTTCTAAATATCTGGGGCCTTGCACGCCTACGAGGCCTACGCCTGGGACGAAGTTGAGGTTGGTTGGGTTCTGGAAACATGGCCAAGATAATACGACCAACATCAACCTGAAATGGTAAGCCAGGTAGTTATTGTTTGAGACAAATGTGTAAAGAAAAATATACTTATCTTTTTAAAGAAATCCAAAGATGCTTACAGGCCGGGTTCTTGTCATGAGTAGACCAACCTACATTTCAAAAGTAGAAAATATATTTACTATTTTTTTGCTAAACTTGGATTGTAAACACATTTTTGAAGTTAAAAAAAAGAGAAGGGAGCACACATTAGTTTCGAAAAATGCACGCTACATTTAGTGGTAAAACATGATTTTGATTTTACACTGAAAAAATAAAAAGACATTAGTGCGCTAAATAGTTCACATTTTTTACTGTTTAATAAGCAGACATTAGTGCGCTAAATAGTTTGCATTTTTTACTGTTTAATAAGCAGACATTAGTGCGCTAAATAGTTTGCATTTTTTACTGTTTAATAAGCAGACATTAGTGCGCTAAAAAGTACGCATTTTTTACTGTTTAATTGTCACTTCATAAAACAAAAAACACTTACCAAAAACAGACAAATAACCCAAAGTCCAAAAACGTCAATGGGGCAATGCCAAAATAACTGTAAAAATAAAATAAATAAACATAAATACTAACATTTTTAAACAATTTACTATAATTTTATACAATGGTTTTTAAAAAGACTTACTCAAAAACGCAACAAAAAAGAAAAAAAAAAAAAAAAAGCGAACCGAAATTAAATAAGTAAGAAAACAAACAAAACGATCAGAATCCAAAAAAACCGCCTCAAACTCCCAAACACGCCAACAATCAACACCTCAAAACTAAACCTCCAACATTCATAACCCACCACCTCGACTCGAGTCGCACCAAGCCATAAATAGTCTTTATTTTCCCACTCAAATTAAGGACAGACAATAGGAGTGCACTATCAATGATGCGGACGAATAATGCTGACGCATGTATAAATACGTCACTGAAAATCCCAATCGGTCTGCTGTAGTGAAACTTGACAGACAAAAATGGCTACAGAGCAGCAAAGCACTGGCCAAGAGGCGCCAGATAAATATTTGTAATTTTGGAACTAAATGATTATGTTTACCAATAATTTGGGTAACGTTTGACATAAAAATTTTTACAAACTTTTTAAAAAAAGGAGTGGAGGATGCCATGTCAGTGGCTGCTGGGCCTAGTAGGCCTACGAAACAAACAAACAAAAAAAAAGGCAGCCACAATTCACAAGAAAGGAGATGGAGGTTTTGGTCCAAATGTGCCATGACAACCTGCCACAGGCAGAAAGGAATATGGGTGCAAGCCAGAAGTGGAAAATGTGGGATGATATAGCCAGTGCTGTCAATAGGGTGGGTGAGTTTGACCGTACAACCCGGGAGGTCAAACGCCGGTACGTAAAAACTACATTTTGCAGAGGATGGACGCAAGTCTGCTACGGTTGGCGGAGGCCATGGAGCAAAATGCTGCGGCCAACGTGACCATTGCTAAAGCTCTGGCCGAAAATATTGGGGCCAACATCCGTATTGCTAATGCCCTGGAGCAGCTCGTTCACCAGCACATGTTGGAGCCGGCCTCCCTTCCTGCCGGAACATCAGGACCCTCCACCTCTGGCACAACAACAGCCATCCCTCCAAATGTGCCTAGCCCTATGCCTAGTCCAGAGGCCACAACATCTACCTCTGGACAGGCCAGCCGAAGGATCTCCTGGACACGGTCAGGCTCCCTCCCTACCCCGGCCAAACGTGGCAAAAGGCGATGATAGCACTAGCTAATTTTTCCACATTCCTTCTGTGTTTGCCCCATATTCCTTAAGGGCCAAAACTTCCCTCTCCTTTTTTGTGAATTGTTTTTAAATTGTGTTTGATTGTGTTTGGCAAATGCCACTATTTGTGTTTGTGTGTTTTGTAATTCATATTTTTTTTGTTTACGTTATCCAGATTTTAATTTGTGAAAATACACTGAAAAATACAAATCTTTTCCCTAAAGAAAAAAAAGGAAAATCTGCTCAATTGTATTGTGATTTTCTTCCAAAACTGGTTAAAAGGTAATACCGCAAACAAATTCCAAAACAATACAATGGAAATCTAAACATTATTTTTGATTCCAAAACCAAAGGGTTATAATCCATTTAGGAGTTTTAATTAACTCTTAGCAAAAAACAAATGGACAAGATTTTTGTTGGCCCCTTAAAAATGAGGAAAAATAACAAACATGCTGGCAATATTGTTGCACTAAAAAAAGAACTAAACAAAAATGGCAAAACACATAATTTTACAACAAATTGGTAAGCTAATTGATTGTCTCATACAGAAATTAGCAGCTGAGTAGTTCACCTGCGTACGGTTTTGTGCTACTAAAAAAAGGCTATTTGTTAAACACCTTACAAGCTTGTTTGCAATTCAAAGTTGATTGTTTTTGTGGCCGCAATTGATAAATCGGAAAACCATTGATGTGGCTCGGGAAGGATGAAGAGACCATCGTCATTGCAGTAGAGAATACCAGACCATAAGCTGAGCGAGCAGTTTGAATGGAAAGTGGATCAGACAGTGACGTATGACTTTTTCCGTTCACATTAGCCGTTCGCATCAGATAATTTATGTACGCCCAAAAAACGCCTCGGCACGCCTGCGTTTTCCCATCTCCACCCCCGTCACCGCCCCAAAACGGACAATTCTGTCAATCACATTTGACATGTCACTTCCTGTTCGCTATTCGAAGAACGACTGGAAAAATGATCGCAATCAGCCGTACGCACATGCGCACTGTTACACTGCATGCGTGGTTGTACAACATCTGTTCACTACGAGCGTACGGCCGCTTACGAGCAGCTCTGAATGAGGGCCACAGTCCCTATGGACAACAGCAGCACAGCACAACACAGCTAACCCCTATGGACTTTGGAGGAGTGGACACAGCCCCTATGGACTTCAGGAGAAGTCCTGCTACAGAGATAGCTGACGAAATGAGATGAGGCATTCCTGGTGTTCATGGTCCGAATTCTATATCTAGATGACCCCAAGCCAGATAATATGATTTTCCTGTTTTTAGATGTAGTGAATTGTGGACGTCAAGGACAAACATTTTTGAGTCCAATGGTACGAGCATTTGCAATTTAGTTTGTGGTTTGAAGTGAATTGTTTTATTGAGAAATATCTACTGCACATGCACTGTGCACTTTATTACTTTTTGCTATGAAGTTTTTTTGCACAAGCATGTTGCACTTTATATTTTATTATGATATTGCACTACTGCACTTTATATGCACAAATATTTATAAATGATTAGGTGAAGGTGTTTCATCATTGCACAAAATTAATTTATTGTCTATTAATATATTTCCTTTTTTTTCATTTTCTTTGAGTGTGAATTTACACATGTAAATATTTTCCTTTGGATTCCTTTTTGGAAAAGAATGGAATTCATGTGTGAGCCATGATTCGAATGTGATTTGGAACTTAAACACTAGATGGCGCTTCTGTCTAACAACATTTGATATATATATATATATATATATATATATATATATATATATATATAACCACAAGGATGGATGCATGTATTACAAATATAGAAACTACAGCCCCGTCTCACTCACAGTCACTAGGCTCTTCCCTCAGTGACACACACTCCACACAAAGCCCAGGAATCAACAATCCCTGCCTTTCTGTGTCTTTCAGTCCCCACCCACCTCCTGGAGCCTGGTTAAGAGTGAGTCTCTTGTGAGATGATGACATCATCATCTTGCGAGGCTCTGTCTCACTCTTCAACAACAGGCTCAGGAACCATTAGCTCCACAGCGGTGCAGCGGCTGAGAGTTAGTAGTGACACAGAGTCGGGTGAGCAAGACACTCCCCCACACACACTTCCCCCACCCGATCAGCCACCCGCCACCGTGAAGGTTTAATAAAGAGTTTTTTTTAATTTTAGAAAAAAGTTAAAAAAAATAGAATCAAACAGCTACTGGTGTGTGCTGCGGCCTGGGCCCCCTGGCATGGCCAGGCCTGGGTAATCAGTGCCTGCTCCCCCACCTCTTGGCACCCCTGGGTGACTGACATTGCTACTCAGTTCCATCTGCCGGAGATTACCCCCTGAAGGTGGGGAAAGGTTACCAATACACTATTATATATGGTGTGTATATACATATCTTTTTACTGAATTTAATGATGTACTCATATATCTTCATAAACAGGACAATTTTTTATTTTATAGGAGTCATTCTTCAGATACACGTCTTTTATTAGTTGGGACTTTCTTTTTGGACACTCGTTTTAATCATTACTCAGTGTACTGATTCTCATACTTTTTCAGTTTACTCAATATTGTATTTAATATCCTAGGAACTGCAGTTCTATTCTTTTATTGATATTCTTATTACTATGTTACCAATAAATTGTCAAAACAGCTTTTAAGGAGTACTTTTTATAATGTTTATAATTCAGAAATTTATTCATTGTCCATTTGCTTTTCTTAAGGGGTTAAGACAGTATCCTTTTATGTCAGCTTCTAATAATCCACTTATAATCCCTGGTTAATGGGTGCACCAATATATTACTTTTTCTCTTTAACATTAGGCCAGTTGTCACCCGAATAGCCTTAAGTCTTGGTTACCATACTCTCAGATGCTTTTGGTCATGAGAATCAATAGCTACCCCTTTATGTCAGCTTTACAATTAGATTACATGGTTGACAAGTTTAGTAACCAGGGTTACAACCAGCAAGATCTCATTATGACTAGAAATAGGGTCCTTGCTTTGGATCATCAAGCACTTCTCAATAAGAAAAAATGCTCTTTGGCACAACAGCCGTTATAACCTTGGGTCACTAGATTAAATAGGGCCTCTACTTCTATCAATCACACTGCCAAAAAATTATGGCCTCTTATTCAATCAGATACTGACTTAGGTTTATAGAAAACTAAATTGATGCCATGCTACTCTAGAGGTAAGAGCCCTAGAGACTTTCTAGTTAAATCAGATGTTAACCTGCTGGGTACCACTACCCATAAACACTTTCTGAGTTCTAAAACATGGGTTTGCTCTGAATCCGTGACATCATAGCATTCATGACCTAGACAAGCCACACCCAGATGTGTTTCATTCTATTGGACTTCCTCAGTGGGGAAGTCCAATTGGACGAAACGCATCTGGGCATGGCTTGACTAGGACGTGATTGCTGTGACATCATGGGTTCAGAGAGGAATGTGGAATAACATCAAAGATGAAAATGTGCTGATGCGACTGGGTTTCACCTACTTCCTCATGCTTGATATTTGATATTGAAATGTATCACACATTGCCTATGTAAGTGTTTTTAATCCTTTTAGTAAAGTTCATTACTTTTATATACTTCACTGTTGTGTGCCTCCTTTCATCTTTGTTCATACAGTTGAATACCCTATGGGAGAAGGGCTTATCAGGAGTGCTGCACCACAAATATATATGGACACTTTCTGGACTGTTTAAAAAACACAGATTGCTCAAATCTGGTTAGCCTGTCTGATATACCTTATTCTGAGTCTCCTTATATACCTGGCTGATCCCACCCTATAATGTCTCTGTGCTGTTTATATCAAGCACAGATACTAGAGGAATAGTAGCATCAGGCTGCTTAGTCTTCACTATGGGAGGTGCCTTTTTGTTGGTGATTCCTCCAATACTTAGTAGCTAGATGCAATTCTACTAGGATGAAGGCAGGATCCCCAGTGTATAAAAGACTCATATTGTGACCACGTGTTGATATATTATGAATCCAAAGACAGTATTAGAACAAATATTAGAGATACAATTATGATAATAATACAAAACGTAAAAAAAAAATCCCTAAAAATCCTTAAAATTTTTATTTCCTTATAAAAATTATTAAAATAACTCTACAAAATATTCTCAAAAAAGCTTCTCGAAAAAAACTTGTGCAAAATACTTAATAACTGCATAAAACATTGGGGTGGAGAATTAAAAGGAGTACTTGAACATCTATAAAAAGATAAACATTATAAAAATTGTGCAGTTTCATAACTTTCATTATGTCCATGTGGATGTAACATGTTCAATTCATATATCCAATACATCTCTCTCTGTGAGAGTAATTTTAACAAGTCTCCACCTCTAGGACCCAAGGTGACATTTTTCAATAGCTTTATAGGTAAAAGTATCTGTAGAGGCATTATGATGATTGAGAAAGTGTTTTGATAATGAATGACTTACCACCTTGTTTTTAATTTATGAAGATGTTCCTGTATCCATAATTTTAATACTCTTTTGGCCTTGCCAACATAACTTATGCCACACCCACACTCTATTACACAGATGACTGATGTTGTATTGCAGGTTGTGAAATATTTCAGTTGATATTCTCTGGTAACATTAAAATGCCAAAAAGATTGTCTGTTGGGGTGGACATATTTACATACATTACAGTGGCCACATTTGAAAGACCCAATGCATTTTAATGAAGAATGTGTAGTCTGTAAATTTTCTGTTTGTTTTAATTGGCTTGGTGCCAATATTTCTTTGAGGTCCCTTGATCTCCTGAAGACTATGTCTGGTTTGTTTGCTAAAATGTCCTTCAGAATTGGGTCCATTGTAAGTATGTTCCAATGTATTTTTAACACTTGTCTAATGTGGGATTCCTCGCTATTACATTGGGTAATGAAGGGCACAAATTCCTTCTCTTTCTTATTCTGATGTTTCTCTCCTTTTTGGATTAGTAGTGCTTCCCTACTATAATTGGCTCCTTTCTGTAGTTCCTTATTTAGGATATCTTCTGGATAGCCTCTTTCTCTAAATCTATCAGTGTACACTTCTGCCTGCTTTCTATATGTATTGTACTCTGAGTAGTTCCTCCTAATCCTATGTAGTTGGGAGTATGGGATATTGTTTTTCCAGGCCTTTGTATGACTGCTTCTTTAGTGGAGATAACTGTTGGTATCCACTGTTTTGATAAAATTACTGGTTATCACTTTATCATTTTTGTATGAAAGCACTAAGTCAAGAAATTCCACATATTTGTGATTAAAATTGTAAGTAAATTTTAAATTATAATCATTGTTGGGTAAATAGGCTACACAATCTTTAAATGCACTCTGTTCTCCATCCCAGATGATAATGATATCATCTAAATACCTTTTATACAGTTGAATGTTTTTTAAAAATGGGTTGTTATTATTAATACAGTTGTCTTCCCACATGCCCATAAAAATACTAGCATAACTGGGTGTGAATACTGTACCCATTGTAGTGCCACAAGTAAAATTTGCCCAAAAATGCTTGTAATTTCTCTCCAGTGATTTTTTACAAGCTTCTAATCCTCTTTGGTGTACAGTAGTAGTATATAATAATGAAACATCCACTGTTACCCACTTATATGTTTCTGTCCATTCCAATTGTTCCATAATATTAAGTACACTGATAGTATCCTTCAGGTATGAGGTAAGTATCTGAACTTGGGGATTCAGAAAAACATCCACACATTAAGATAAATTTGCTGTTAAGGAGTCTATATCAGCTATGATTGGTCTGCCTGGGGGTTTCTCCATGCTTTTGTGTATTTTGGGCAGATGATAAAAAATTGGTATAATCAGATTATTATTCAGCATATACTGGTATTCCTCATTGCAGATTAAATTGGAATGAAGAGCTTGTACCAATATTGGTCTGAGTTCATTGAGAAAATTCTCTGTGGGATCCTTAGCTTGTGGCTTATAAGAATTCACATCATTGAGAAGCATCAGTGCCTCTTCTTCATAATCCTCCCTATTTTGGATCACTAGCCATCCTCCCTTATGTGCTGCTTTAATTACCAGGTCTTTGTTATTTTTTAGTTCTTTGAGGGCGTGTTTCTCTGCATTGGTCACATTTTATTTTTTGATGTCTGTATTTTCTCTGTCCAATAGGTATTTTTGACCAATTCATAGAAAATATTCAAGTAATGACCTTTGGACTCCAAAGGATAATATTTGGAGGAGTTTTTAGGTTAGATTTGGAGGAATTATAATTGATGACAGCTGCATTTTCATTCTTAGCAAAATTACATTTTAATGTCAATCTCTGTATAAACTTATTCAAATCCATGTACATTTGAAATTTGTTTAATTTTTGTGTTGGAGCATATGTCAGTCCTTTACTTAGTGTTAACACTTCAAGTTTTGTTAGAGTATGTGAAGACAGGTTGAATATGCCTTGATCTCTGGGTTCTTTGTCTACTGATAATGTTTTCTTTTGTTGGTGTTTCTTCCTCCTACCTCCTCTCTTTCCTCTTTGTCTGGTAATCTTCTTTTTAGCAGAGATGCGTGTGGGAAGTTTTCCCGTGCTAAATATTTCTGATGTGTTGTCAGTGGAGGTTTTTTTAGAGCGGTTAATAAAAAAAGCTCTTCGTTATTTGAAATGTTCCTGCTAAGTGCAGATAATCTATTCGTAGTAGCCACTGGATCTCTTCTTGGTAAGTAGACCTGTTTCTCTGTTTTAGGCCTATTTTAGGTACCACTACCCATAAACACTTTCTGAGTTATAAAAAATGGGTTTGCTCTGAACCTGTGATGTTACAGCAATCATGACCTAGTCAAACCACACCCAGATGTGTTTCATCCTATCGGACTTCCTCAGTGGGGAAGTCCAATTGGACGAAACACATCTGGGCATGGCTTGACTAGGATGTGATTTCTGTGATGTCATGGGTTTAAAGAGGAATGCAGAATAACATCAAAGATGAAGGTGTGCTGATGTGATTGGGTTTCACCCACCTCCTCATGCTTGGTTTGTGATATTGCAATGTATCACACATTGCCTATGTGAGTATTTTTAATCCTTTTAGTAAAGTTCAATACTTTTATATACCTCACTACTGTGTGCCTCCTTTCATCTTTGTGTATATGGTTGAATACCCTATGGGAGAAGGGCTTATCAGGATTGCTGCACCATGAATATATGACACTTTCTGGACTGTTTAAAAAACACAGATTGCTCAAATGTGGTTAGCCTGTCTGATATATATATATATATATATATATATATACAGTCAGGTCCATAAATATTGGGACATTGACAGAATTTTCATATTTTGTCGTCTATTCACCACCAAAATGGCATTGAATTGAAACAAACAAGATGTGCTTTAACTGCAGACTTTCAGATTTAATTTGAGGGTAATTACATCCAAATCAGATGAACGGTGTAGGAATTACAATGATTTCTATATGTGCCTCCCACTTTTTAAGGGGCCTAAAGTAATGGGACAAACTAAACAATCCAAAATCTAACTTTCACTTTTTAATACTTTGTTGCAAATCCTTTGCAGGCAATTACAGCCTGAAGTCTGGAACGTATAGACATCACCAGATGCTGGGTTTCATCCCCGGTGATGCTCTGCCAGGCCTCTACTGCAATTGTCTTCAGTTCCTGCTTGTTTTTGGGGCATTTTCCCTTCAGTTTTGTCTTCATCAAGTGAAATGCATGCTCAATCGGATTCAGGTCAGGGGATTGACTTGGCCATTGCATAACATTCCACTTTTTAGCCTTAAAAAACTCTTTGGTTGCTTTTGCAGTATGCTTCGGGTCATTGTCCATCTGCACTGTGAAGCGCTGTCCAATGAGTTGTGAAGCATTGGACTGAATATGAGCATGTAACATTGCCCGAAACACTTCAGAATTCATTCTGCTGCTTTTGTCTGCAGTCACATCATCAATAAATACAAGGGAACCAGTTAGATTGGCAGCCATACATGCCCACGCCATGACACTACCACCACCATGCTTCACTGATGAGGTGCTATGTTTTGGATCATGAGCAGTTCCTTTCCTTCTCTTCTCTTCCCATCACTCTGGTACAAGTTGATCTTTGTCTCATCTGTCAATAGGATGTTGTTCCAGAACTGTAATGGCTTTTTTAGATGTTGTTTGGCAAACTCTAATCTGGTCTTCCTGTTTTTGTGGCTCACCAATGGTTTGCATCTTGTGGTGAACCCTCTATATTCACTCTTGTGAAGTCTTCTCTTGATTGTTGACTTTGACACATATACATCTACCTCCTGGAGAGTGTTCTTGATTTGTCCAACTGTTGTGAAGGGGTTTTTCTTCACCAGGGAAATAATTCTTTTGTCATCCACCACAGTTGTTTTCCGTGGTCTTCCGGGTCTTTTGGTGTTGCTGAACTCTCCGGTGCATTCTTTCTTTTGGCTTGCTTCACTGATAGTGACAGGTCTTTGGATCTCATATAGAGAGTTGACAGCAACTGATTCGAAATGCAAATATTACACCTAGAATCAACTCCAGATCTTTTACCTGCTTAATTGATAATGAAATAACGATGGAATAGCCCACACCTGTCCATGAAATAGCTTTTGAGTTGATAGTCCCATTACTTTTGGCCCCGTAAAAAGTGGGAGGCACATATTGAAACTGTTGTAATTCCTACAGCGTTCACCCGATTTGTAATGACCCTCAAATTAAATCTGAAAGTCTGCAGTTAAAGCACATCTTGTTTGTTTCATTTCAAAACCATTGTGGTGGTGAATAGAGGCCAAAATCTGAAAATTCTGTCAATGTCCCAATATTTATGGACCTGACTGTATATATATATATATATATATATATATATATATATACAGTACCAGCCAAAAGTTTGGACACACCTTCTCATTCAATGTTTTTTGTTTATTTAAATAATTTTCAACATAGATTAATACTGAAGACATCAAAACTATAAAGAAAACATATGGAATTATGTTGTAAACAAAAAAGTGTTAAACAAATCAAAATATGTTTTATATTTTAGATTCCTCAAAGTAGCCCCCTTTTGCTTGGATGACAGCTTTGCACACTCTTGGCATAAGAACTAACGTGATAGGGATTCACAAAATAATGATAATCAGCAAGGTCTCAAATAAAGTCTCAAACAGCACATAGGTTCACATATGCATTTATAAGAATAGGAGAGAATCCCCAAATATATATATGCGGTCTTTAACATATAAGAACTAACGTGATAGGGATCCCCGAGTCCAGAATGAGGCCAACACCTCAGGATGACACTGAGGACCTTTGACAGGGTAGAACCCTGTGATAATGGAAATCCAAAGCAGAGCGGGCCCTGCAGAATAATATATTTCCAGGACAGGACCGAGCCCTGTAGTGCAGTGAGAGATGAAGCAAACTTCAGCCTTGTGGGGTAGTGAAGTTGGAGAAGGGTTAAGCCCTCTAAGGTGATGAGATTCCAGGACAGGGTTGAGCCCTGCGGCATGGCTAGAGTTTGGAGCGGGGTTGAGCCCTGTGATGCAGAGAAGATTGTAGCAGGGTTGCGCCCTGTGATGTGGACAAGATTTTAGCGGGGTTGAGCCCCATGATGCAGAGGAGATTGTAGTGGGGCTGAGCCCCGTGATTCGGAGAAGATTGTAGTGGGGTTGAGCCCCATGATGTGGAGTATATTGTAAAAGAGTTGGGCCCTGTGGTGTGGCTAGGGTTCAGAACGGGGTTGAGCCCCATAATGCAGAGAAGATTGTAGCAGGGTTGGGCCCTGTGGTGTGGCTAGGGGTTCAGAGCAGGGTTGAGCCCCGTAATGCAGATATGACACTGTAACGGTGCAGTTGACAACTGTAACAAGGATGAGTTCAATATCCACAAGAACAGAAAGACAACAGGCAGAGTAAATAGTGCAGCAAAATGGTGAAACTGCAGTGATGGAGCAATAAGCAATAGGAATGCTGGGCCCTGTAGTGAAGTGGGTGACTGACATCAGAAGTTCATCTGGAATATAACAAAGTCCACAGCTATCCACTGGCACAGTGGGGATCTGGCAGGAGTCCAAAAAAATACCTGAAAGCAATGTTGCACAGACATTGAGACACAGTTAGTAACTGGCTTTATACTAGAGGTCTGTGATCCATAGGAAGTTTCAAAACATGTGACCCAAATGGAATCAGGTTTGAAATAATGAGCAATCTTGGAATCCCACAACCTGACGACACCTGTGAAACAGATGATCACTTTAACACTTTATCCCCTGAATGAGAAGCATGCCAGCAAGCAGGATAGCTCCTCCAACAACCACAATGGAACTTTGGCAAAAGTAGTCTATCTTTATGTACTGAAAAAGTCGCAGTCCTGACAGTGTTATGGTGTGGGGGTGCTTTGCTGGTGACACTGTTGGTGATATATTAAAAATTGAAGGCACACTTAACCAGCATGGCTACCAGAGCATTCTGCAGCACCATGACATCCCATCTGGTTTGCACTTACTGGGACCATTATTTGTTTTTCAACAAGACAACAACCCCAAACACACCTCCAGGCTATGTAAGGGCCACTTGACCAAGAAGGAAAGTGATGGAGTGCTGCCGCAGATGACCTGGCCTCCACAATCACCCAACCTAAACCCAATTGAGCTGGTTAGGGATGAGGTGGACTGCAGAGTGAAGGAAAAACAGCCAACAAGTGCTCAGCACCTCTGGGAACTCCTTCAAGACTGTTGGAAAAGCATTCCAGGAGACTACCTCATGAAGCTGATTGAGAGAATGCCAAGTGTGTGCAAAGCTGTCATCCAAGCAAAAGGGGGCTACTTTGAGGAATCTAAAATATAAAATATATTTTGATTTGTTCACTTTTTTGTTTACAACATAATTCCATATGTATTCTTTCATAGTTTTAATGTCTTCAGTATTAATCTACTATGTTGAAAATAATTTAAATAAACATAAACCATTGAATGAGAAGGTGTGTCCAAACATTTGACTGGTACTGTATATATATGGAAAAAAAAACATGAAAGTCCTGTGTCTGCCTTTGCTGTGGTGAGTCCAATTACGATCTATGTGGTTCACTCTGCTACAAGGAATCCTTGATCCACAGCAGTGTAATTATCCTATGGTCTGATTCAGCATTTATTCACTTATGCTTCATCTCTGGCCCACTACTAATCAACTGTGTGTTGCCTAGCTCAGTCCCTACTGACTGAAGCTCAACTGTGCTCTGGTTACATTACTGTAATTTTTTATCAAGCTGGTGTAGTTCTGTTGTATTTTCAGCAAAAGCTTTTTATGTCATTCTACTCCTTTGTAATCAGCATCTCAAGTTGCACAGGTAATTCCAGTCTTCTAGTGTTTTCTGGATCTGTGCTACACCTGTGCAAAGCATCCACCTGTCTGCTGAGGTATATTAGCTGCTCCTGCTTCTCTGGTTTAGTGCCAGATTACTGCACAGCTACCTGCCAATCTGGTGTTTGGTCTGAATCAAGTCCTGTCATTATTAGAGTGCTCCCAGACTACAGACAAAATTGAGTCCAAGCCTTGTAAATACTTCTGCCAAGATCTACCACTCAAGTGTCTTGGACTACAGAACCAAGTAAGTGTTTTTATTATTATCAAGTAACAACCCAGTTCAGCCTGGTTCTCTTCTCTGCTACATACATCATATCACCAACAACACCAATGTCATTGGTAGTCTAGTGGGTATGATCTGGTATCTCACAGCTGAGACTCAGGTTCGATTCCCTATCAGGGAAGCATTTTTTCACATGTCAAGAGGTCTCCTCAGGCCTGATAGCTTTGTGTACACAACTCTCACTACTCAAACAGAAATCTACCTGACCCTGCTTCCACAAAAAAACACAAGCATGACACACAGCCCCCCTGGATGGACACGACACATCTAACCTGGATGGACACAACACAGCCCCTCTTGATGGACAAAACACAGTCTCCCTGGAAGGAACAGTATTGGCTCTGGGTGGAGCACAGCCCTGGATGGACACTTACTAGCCCCTGTATGGATACAACATAGCCCTTGGATAGAACAGTACAGCCCCTGGATGGAGCAAAGCTGTGGATGGACACAGCCTAGCCCCTGGATGGACACAGCAACCTGGATGGAACAGTACAGCCCCTGGATGGAACATAACCATGGATGGACATAGCCTAGCAACTGGATGGACACAGCCTAGACCCTTGATGGGCACAACACAACCCCCCTGTATGGAGTGCACAACCCTTGGGTGGACACAGCACAGCCAAAGCAGAGTACCACAGCAGTACAGCAAATGCTGCTGATCATCGTGGGGAGGGACTTATATACAATCCAAAACCCATGAGAATCCAAAGTAGGATTGGTGACATTTTTCCTTGTTTTTAGATCCGAGTCATGTAGGAAGACACTAGCCTATCTCAGATCCTATTTGGATTCAAGATGTTCCGGTAGGTCTGGTTCTTAGAGAACCAGACCTGCTCATCTTTAGTCCTCAATAATATTTTGAATTGAAAGCGACAGTCTCTCATGCCTCTTATATTTGTATGCAGCATGAACATTGTGGATACAAGACCCTACTCATATGCAAGTAAGACCACTTTGAATACTGAAGGAATAATAACATTAGAAATATAATCTTCCAGTGTTGTATGGAAAGGATGGCTGCTGTACATATTTTTTTAATGATAGTAAATGATGTGTGAGCAGATCCTAAACCTAGTAGATATAAGAAAGATAATCACATCTGCTTTTGGAAACACCCCCAGGTCTGGTCTGATGCTTGCAGTGCAGACCAGAACTCTAAGGCATATATTTACTAAAGTGCAGGTTTTTAAAAGTGGAGTTGTTGCCCACCTCTAATTCCTAAACTCACATGTTCTAAGCCATGGTGATCCTTTGTGTGTGTTCAAGAATTGTCTTACCACAGATGTATATTTCTTCAATTTTTATATGTTAGAGGGTTTCTGATGTTGCCAACCTGTTTAAGGGTGCTTTGCTTCAAGATACATGATGTCATACCCACATACAGTATCTTAATCTGATTGTGCATTTGAGACAATAAATCATGCCCATGGTGTTGCAATTGAATAAATACTTTATCTCGATTGTGACTCCAAATCTATCCACTACCATGTTTTCTTTGTAGTGAATATGCATGCCTTGCAGTTCCCTTATGGGTAGGTATCTTTGAGTTTAGGTTCCTTCTTTGGATTTTTTTCAAAGATATCCTGGAGATTGTTAGCTCTCTGCCAACTGAAAAAACATTTTAGGTCAGCATCTAGTAGGAGGATATGCCAATGTCTGTTTATTATCCTCTGCAGTTCCTGCTATTCTCTGCAAAAATCTCCTACAAGCATATCTTTGTATCCTTGTTGTTGTCCTTCTTGTTCGTGATGAGATTTTATGATTATAAATCAGGGCCATAACTAGGGTGGTGTGACCTGTGCCGTGGAACAGGGCATCGCAGGGCAGTGGTGCTGTTTGGACCTTTTTTTATCCCCAGCATCTCCTGGCCTCCCCTATCTCTTCCCTGACTCTTCCCCATGAGGCAATGGCCCTTTTTCAGGTACTGTACTCTATATTTTGTCCCTATTCTAAAAATGGGAAGGGGGGCGCCAATGCTATCTCTGGCACAGGGCACCAAAAAGTCTAGTTGCAGCCCTGTTACTAATGTACTATTGATATGAGATACATGGTATTTGGCTGGCTTGCTGGACCTCTTACTATAACCCCTATTTAAGCAGGCGATTGGTTAAATTGTCACAGCTCTTTTCAAAGGTCTCATCATTGGAATAGTTATGGCACAGCCTCAGAAAATCTTCTTTATGTATGTTCTTGATGGTGGCTGGAAAGTGGGAGCTGTTATGGTGGATGACACTGTTAGTCACTGAGTCCCGAACATAAATCCTAAGATCCAGAAAATTGAAGGACTTGTGGCTGAAAGTGTAGGTCTATATATGATGGATTCAATAAATAATGTAAATGTTAATTATCTAATTTTATTTATCAAGTTTTCAAGAATACTGTTTTCACAATTTGATGAGGATAAAAAACAAGTTGCAACATAGTGACTATATACAACAATCATTAATCTATTGTTATAATGAGCTCAATTGTTACTTCTCTATAGTAAGATATGTGATAAACTGTTTCCCTTTTTTTGATGGTGACAGCCAGATATCAACTACTCCATTACACTGACAGTAAGGAGTAAGCTGTCCACTCTCTACAGAATCTGGTCAACTATATATAATTTTTATTGCAATATTATGGTATAGTATTTTAGATTTTTATTCTTATTTTTATTTTCAATGTCTCGAATTGTTTTTTAACCTCATCAAATTGTGAAAACAGTATTCTTGAAAACTTGATAAATTAATCAAACACATAAGAAAAATAAGTAAAGATTCATCTGCCATTCCATAAACTTTATACATTTGGATAAAGTACATAAACATTGTGATAAAAGAAGAATAAATAAGAACAGCATACAATATATTTCTGGAACTTAAGCTCAAATTGCTCTACGTTGGCAGTAATGAGAGGCTGTTTATGACTTGTTCATAGCATGAGAAACCCAAGTCACTTGTGAGCAATAGCAGATGTAATAGTGGTAGAATGGACAATGGCCCTCATTCAGAGCCGTATGCTCTGAGCAGAGCGCACGCTCTGAATGAGGGCTGTCCTCCATAATTATGGAGCATCCTCCTGGACGCTCGTATAGCTGTGGATCACCACCCACAGCCTATACGAGCATGCAGGTTAATGGCCGCGATGGTCTTGACCATAGCGACCATCGCCACTGCGAGCCGGCGCCTGCGGTTGTGTTTTTCAACTGCAAGGCCCGTAGTGATTTTGGCTCTATCAGAGCCAAAATCACTCCCACTGACATCAGTAGTGATGTCAGTGGGCCGGCTTCTGACGGTAGGAGTTCCCTTGGGAATGCCCCCATCTGGGAGGCACACACCCGGCACGCCCACCAAAGGGGGCGTGCTGTCAATCAACATCGACAGCACGCCCCCTTTGATCAGACACAATGAGCGAAGGAAAGTCCTTCGCTCGTCGCGTCTGGCACATGCGCACGACGGAGCTCCCTCCGTCGTGCGCATGCTCAGTGCAGACCATCGACCCACTTGCGAGCGGCAGCCGCTCGCGAGTGGGTCTGAATCAGGCCCAATATCCCTGGCCTAAGGCAATAAGGGTACCACAGATTCAGCTTAATTATTTTCTAGTGCCCACCACAACAATCTGCTACTTTGGTTGTTTACTTGCACTTTGACTATAGTGGCACAAACACAGAGGAGATGCCGGCAGCGGTGTGGTGTCCACAGCAGGGATGGTGGAGGGTCGTGACTGACAGCAGACCATGTACCATCCACCTGCCTTAGCCACCGCTCTATCCCCACTACTAAAGGACAGGCTCCCCCACATTCAGCGCTACCTCAAGGTTCCACAAATGAGTGGAGAACCAGTGCACTACAAGTACTTGCCTACCACTGGTTGTTTATGAAGCTGGTCGCTGTACTGGACATGCTGGGAGCACAATCTCTCAGTAAGAGGAAACTGAGTCAGGTAAATCTAACCTACATTATACAGTGTACTAGAACTTGGTGAGCATTCAAGCGTATTTATCTCAAAGAACTGAATTCAAGCAGAGACTGTATTTACTGATTTAATACTGATTGAACATGGTCATACAATATTCAGATTCATATTCATGAGCAGTGTGCTGGATTCATTGCAATCTGTTTTTATATATCCAATACTTTTATTGATGTTTCTTATTATATTGTTTTTGCTTTAATAAATGTATATGTGTGATTCAGAGAAGCCTATTTCATTGAGCTCAATTAACATACACAACACCAGCACGGTGGTCCAGTGCAATGGCGTAACATCATCCCAGGTGCCCGGAGGCAAGATAAATGTTGGTGCCCCCAAATTAAAGTTTACCACCAGTGACCAGCCCGAGCTGCCCAAGCCCCCCTATGCAATTCCTTTTATACAATGCCCCAGTAGTGGTGCCCCTATACAGTGCCCTCAGTAGAAGTCCCCCTACACATTGCCTGCCTATGTAGTGCCCCCCAGTAATGACCCCATGTACAGTACCTCCAGTAGTGGTCCCCCTATGCAGTACCCACAGTAGTAAGGCTCCTGTAGTGCTCACAATAGGAAGGCCCCTGTATATGATGCCCCCAGAATTACTGCTGCTGTAGTGCCCCCATATGATGCCTGCAGTAATAAAGCCTCTGTAATGCCCCCTGTAGTGCCCCCATATGATGTGCTAGTAGTATGCCCCTTGTAGTAATTCCCCTGTAGAGCCCCCAGTATTAAGCCCCCTCTAGTAAGCCCCCTGTAATGCCCCCAGTAGTTACCCCAGTATTAAGCTCCCTGTAGTGCCCCCAGTATTAAGCTCCCTGTAGTGGCCCCAGTAGTAAGCCCCCTGCTGTAGTGCCCCCAGTAGTGCCCCCAGTAGTAAGCCCTCTGTAGTGCCCCCAGTAGTAAGCCCCCTGTAGTGCAACCAGTAGTAAGCCCCCTGTAGTGCTCCCAGTACTATGCCTTCTGTAATGCCCCCAGTATTGTACCCCGTGGTAATGCCTCCAGTTTTGTGCCCCCAGTAATGCCCCCAGAATTGTGCCCCTTGTAATGCCCCCAGTATTGTGCCCCCCGTGCGTATGCACACATACAAAAAAAATTACCTTGCACCCCACTCCAGTGCTGCTGCCTTCCATCTCCGGCGCCGCTCCTCGGAACTATGGGAGTGATGTCATGACATCAATCCCTTAGAGCACTGCGAGACCCGGAGCTCAGGAGTGAGCTCCAACTGCCACTGGCTCCAGGGGTGGTGAGAAGGAACAGGCACCTGCTGGTAACACACTCAGTGGACACCCGGCAAATGGAGGGTGCTGAGGGTGCGATCGCTCCCCCTGCATCCTCCGAAGTGACGCCACTGGAGGTGGAGCACTGATCAGTGGCACTACTTCTCTATGCAGCTCCTCAGCAGTGGCCAGTCTGGATGAAAATGGAGCCAGATGCCCCCTTCAGGGCTGGTGCCCGGTGGCAAATGACTCCATCATCTCTGGGAGTTCCGCCTCTGGTCCAGTGGTTGATGCAGCCACAGCCAAGATCCAACTGTGATTGTGACTGTCGACATATATGACCATGTGATGCATCAAAAAGTGACAGTGTCAGTCACTCACTTGGTCCCCCAGCTGTCCGACACACTGACTCCACTGCTCATACAGAGTAGGTTTGGAATTGCTTGGCCCCCGGAGGCATGCACTAGGAGGCAGAGCAGCCTGGAGGATGCCACAACCTGGCACAACAAGCAGAACAGAGGGGGGGCATTCCAGTGGATCGGTTGAATGGGGCTTCACCTAATAGGGGCACAGGGTGGCCATGCAGAGCAGAGATTACAACATGAAGGGCAGTACCACAGACTGGCAGTGTGTCCCTGCCTCTCTGGTCTGTCCACTCACTGGCTCAATCAACAGTTCAGCTGCCGCGGAGCTATAATACAGGTCTCATGGGATGCTGCATCATCATCTCACGATACTAGCTTCCAGGACTCTCAAATCCCTCTGTCTCCTTCCCTCTGCTCACTGACCTGAACTCCACCTTTCCCCTGCAGTGAGAATCCCTCCTCCCCCTGCAATGTAGCAAAATAATCCCAGACCAACACCCACCAGCAGCCGGACACACCCACCCACCAGCAGCCGGACACACCCACCCACCAGCAGCCGGACACACCCACCCCCTGTAGTGCAGCTTGAACCTCCCCCCTCCTTCCTCCTGCAGACAGAAACCCACTCTCCTGAAGTGCAGCCCGAATCCCCCTCCAGACAGATACCTTACCCTGAAATGCAGTCTGAATACACCCCTTCCACCTGCAGACAGGAACTCACCTTCCCCTGCAGTGCATCCCAAATGCCTATTCCCCATGGAGACATAAACTTAGCTTTTCCTGCAGCCAGAAGGCCCCCTCCCACCTGTAGTTCAAATTCCCTCTTACCCCTGCAGCCCAAGGAACCAGCTACACCCCAGTCTCCAGTTATGAGCAAATGGGTAAGTCAAACTAGCAAATTAAGGCCCTCATTCAGAGCTGTTCGTTGGCAACAATACGCTCATTGTGTTCCGACGGTTGTGAAACCGCGCATGCGCCGGTGTAACACTGCGCATGTGCGTACGGCAGATTGCGAGCTTTTTTTGACTCGTTCGTCAAATTGCGAACAGGAAGTGACATGTCAAATGTGATTTACAGAACAGGCCGTTTTTGGGCATTGACGGGGGTGGAGATGGGAAAACGCAGGCGTGGTGAGGCGTTTTTGGGGCGTACATAAATTAGCTTATGCGAACGTCAAATGTGTTCGTACCAAGTCATACGTCACTGGCTGATCCTCTTTCCGTTCAAACTGCTCGCACAGCTAGGGGTGTGGATTACTCAACCACAATGTCGATGGTCTTGTCCTCTGGTCCGGGCCTCCTCGATGTTTGTTCGATTACCATGGCTTGTCAGAAAAACAATCAACTTAGAATTGAAAACAAGCTTGTAATGTGTTTTGTCAAGTTTTTTTTTGGTTAGCACAAAACCGTACGCAGGTGAAAATTGCAGCTGCTAATTTCAGGATTACACAATCAATTAGCGTTTTGTTTTTTGAATGTTCTTTACAATATATTTATTGATTTGTGATATATTGTCATCATGTTTGTGTTTTTTTGTACATTTTGCTTTGGCATGGAGATTTAGGCCATGATTCAGACCCACTCGCAAGTGGGCGAACGTACGTTAGGTGTACGTAAAAAAATATTTAAATTCAAGGCCTCGCTCGTATTTTCGAACGCATATAAAAATCCGCCCCAAACTCAGGCGACCCCTCCTCTATCTAACGAGCGTGCCAAATAGCGAGCGTACATCCCAGAAATGGCTTGATGGGAACGCACGCACAAGTACAAACCGGAAGTGGGCTTGTCAGATGTCGATTACCTGCTTCTTTATTCTGCCTACCTCCCTCAATCGTATCATGCCAATCAATGTATCAATTAGCTTAATTGTTTTTTTTTTTCAACACAATGCAAGAAACTTTAATCTTGTCCGTGTTTGTGTTTACCCGCAGAATACGTATGGCTTAAACATTCGCTTTTATAGCTCAAAAAACATGTTAGCCCCAATTAAACAATTGTTCTATTTCTTTGGATCCCCGCATATTTCCCGGGTTCATTTCTTTATTTAAATTTGCTTACGCATGTCACTGCATCAAGCCTATCATAACTCTCAAGAGATTTCTGGCCCTGTCGAACACATGACTCATACACTAACCAATGGAATTGCTCCTGTTAATTTCCCAAATAAATTAGCCAATCAGAAAATTTTTTTGCACTTTATCAAAAATGATTTTTAAGAAAAACACCATTGCCATCATGAGAGCCTCCGCATTCACCAGGCGTGAGCTGCTTGTGCTTACGGAGGTCATGGATAGGCGGATCACCAGCCAGCCTCCACCCATCACCAACCGGCAGAAGCGTTCCGCATATGCGGAGGCACGGGCCCGCCTCCTTCGGCTCACGCCGCAACATCTGCCAGCTGGAGCGCAGGTGGTCGGACCTGCAACGGCGGACACCCCGCTTGCTGGCATGCTTTCGCATGCAGATCGCAGAAAGTAAGTTTTATGTATTGTGGTTTTCATGTTTGTCTTTGTGGCCCAAACTGCGAGTGCATGTTTTCATGTCTGTCCTATTTATTCATTCTACTCATATCTGCGTGTGCATGTTTTCATGTCTGTCCTATTTATTCATTCTACTCATATCTGCGTGTGCATGTTTTCATGTCTGTCCTATTTATTCATTCTACTCATATCTGCGTGTGCATGTTTTCATGTCTGTCCTATTTATTCATTCTACTCATATCTGCGTGTGCATGTTTTCATGTCTGTCCTATTTATTCATTCTACTCATATCTGCATGTGCATGTTTTCATGTCTGTCCTATTTATTCATTCTACTCATATCTGCGTGTGCATGTTTTCATGTCTGTCCTATTTATTCATTCTACTCATATCTGCGTGTGCATGTTTTCATGTCTGTCCTATTTATTCATTCTACTCATATCTGCATGGCCATGTTTTCCCTGTATTTCATATTTTTGCATTGTCCTCATATCTGCATGGCCATGTTTTCCCTGTATTTCATATTTTCGCATTGTCCTCATATCTGCATGGCCATGTTTTCCCTGTATTTCATATTTTTGCATTGTCCTCATATCTGCATGGTTTTTTTTGGGGGGGGGTGATTTGAAATTGTTTTTTTGCAAGGATTTGTGTTGAAACTAACCACAATTTGTTTAACATATTTTAGGGGGCCAGCCAAGACTACGCCGTCAACGTCCGGCCAGACGGCGCTCACGGCCACTCTCCCCAACCCCCAGCCAACACTCCACACCCAATAATTCCCCTATTCCCCACTCCTCCCCAGCCTTCCAAGACCCTCTCCCTGAAAAGTCGGGCCTCCTTCCCCTCCGTCCCAATTCCCCCTCTCCTCCAACCACCCCTCTTCGAAGTACCCCGTCCCCGGAGTCTGTAATTACCCCGCCCCGATCTCTGGGGAATGGAGGCACCTCCGAGGAGGACGAAGGAGGGCCTTCCGGAGCTGTCGTTTTATCTTACAGTATGTTTTTATTTGTGCTTTTTTTTCAACACAAACTGTTTGTATGTAATCATGTGTCGTTCCTTTTTTTGGTGTTTTTGGGTAGTCTTTTGGTGATTTTGACGATTGCCTTTACCTATTACTGCTGATTTCAACATACACATATCACACCTGTCGGAATTTGTACATAGGCCTTGTATTTTTGGCAGACCCCATTTCAGTTTGCTGTGTTTTAATATTTTTTTTTTTTTTTGGGGGTTGTTTAGTTTTGGTTTTTTGCTTAATGTGGTTTCCCTATTGTTGTATTAATCCACACACTTTTCTCACCCACAGAGGAACAGAGGCGTCGGGCAGATTTAGCCGACTGTGTGGCCCAGATGCACCACAATCTCATCGGGGTGCTCGTGGTCCTTGACCGTATGTCGGTCCTCCTTCGTTAATTTTTTTTTTTTTTTTGGTTCATTTTCTAAATAAATTCTTATTTTCTAAGTAACGTTCTGGCTCAGTTGTTTTTTCAAAATCAAAGATTGTTTACCCTGACATAAGTAGACTGTTCCTGCAAGGATTGCCATTTTTTGACAGTAAGATTGTGTTTTGTATTTGTATGTAAAACAGCCACAAGAACAGTAACAATGTCATTTCCCTTTTTTGGTGTAGTGTCAATTAGATATTTCTAAATTTTACAGGTTCCTAGTTGGTGTGCAAGCTGCTTAGGCCAATCTTACAAAGCCAAATGATTGTACAGGCTTCCTTTTGGTGTTGGTTTGGAACCTGAAAACAGATTACATTTTAGCTCAACTGGCGTCAGTACTGGATTACCCCTTAGTCAAATGTAACGTGTGTGAACCTGGTTACACTTGCTGGTAACGTCCCAAAAAAGGAAGAACATTTCACTCTGCAAACATTTATTCACAACAGAACTGATAAATCAAAGTGGTCACTCACAAAAAAAACACACAGTGATAATCTCAAATACAACACATACCAAACAAACCAAATAAAAAAACAACAAATCAAGAACTGGTTGACGAAGGACCATGCCAACATGATTCCACAAACATGGCGTTGCAATATGGGTTCCCGAATATATTCCCAAAATGTCCACATACAGGTTTTGTAAGGGTAGCAGGAAGTAGTGAGCGTTGGAGTGCCAAAGATTATGTGAAAAAACAGAAGATGGTGAAAAAAACATTTAATAATTAGATGTTCGCAAACAAACCCAACCACATTAGGTATAAACACTGTTGTTTTGTCAAAACTTACCTAAAAAATCTGGCCACCACATCATCGCGTATGGCCCCCCCACATACTGACCTCCGACCAACCTCGGGGGGGCCATCCTCAGGTAAGGCATCCTCTGGCTGCATTGGGACACCACTCCTTATGGCAATGTTGTGAAATATCCCACACAGGACCACAATTTTCGACACCATATCCGGCAAATACATGAGCTCGCCACCAGAGCGGTGGAGGCATCTGAATCGGCCTTTTAAAAGGCAGATACAGCGCTCCACCACTTGCCTGGTGGCTGTAAGTGCGGAATTATACTCACTTTGTGGGCCTGGTGTGGGAGCCAAATAAGGAGTGAGCAGCCAGCACATGCAAGAGTATCCACTGTCTCCTGTGAAAAATAATAGACAACATCAGGAACACAAGCTTAACATTGTTATGTACTAAAGGTCTCCACTTACCCAGAAGCCACGCATCACCAGCTTGTAGGTTGGTTAATTTGGCCCATATGCCTGATTGCCGGATGACGAAGGAGTCATGTGCACTTCCTGGTAATTTAGCATTCAGGGACAGGATCTGGAGGGAGGCATCACATACCACCATTACATTCAGGGAGTGACAGTGTTTCCTGTTGCGAAATATGGCTTCCAGCCATGCTGGAGGCTGAAGTGGTATGTGAGTACCATCCACAACCCCTATGATGTGTGGGAAGCCAGCTATTTGGTAAAAATTGGCCTTGGCCACAATAAGGGCACGCATATCCAAAGGCATTTGAATAAAATGATGGAGGTGCTTGAAAAGTGCCTCCATCACTGCCCTCAGGATCCGGGAAAAGGAGGATTGTGAAATGCCCGCCACTATTCCCACCGTTGTTTGAAACGATCCTGAGGCACAGAAATGTAACACCGCCATAATTTGCGTAAGTGGTGGTATTGCTGTTGGACTGTCAATTTGCCGCTCAAGATCACTCTCTATTAATGAGAGAGTGTCTATGATGATTTTGGGAGGTAGACGGTAGCGTCTTAAAACCTCATCATCGGGCATTCCAAAAAGGGTGACACGTGTTCAAAATATCTGGGGCCTTGCACGCCTACGATGCCTACACCTGGGACAAGATTGAGGTTGGTCGACTTCCGGGAGCATGGCCAGAACAATCCGCCCCAGATATACCTGAAATTCAAAGATTTCAATGTAAGGCTTTTGACCCACCACAAAAGTAAATTAAAACAACTTAGCTTGATGATACCATCCATTGCTGCTTACATGCCGGGGTATTGTCATGATACGTTCCGTCTGAAAATATTCCCAAAATGTAAAAACAAAAGTTGAGTTGGTGCATTTATGTTTCTAAATTTGGTGCAAGACAAAACCTAACATTCGTGAAACACAAATGTCGGGAAAAAAATACCTGCTGCGGCTATTTAAATCCCTGACTTTTATTAAAAGACTAAAACGGGGGTACCCATAGTGATCCCCCATGTTTTTACAACTTTAGGGGGGTCCTACAATTTTTTTAAGGAAAATTTCATAACTTTATGCAAATCCCACTTTGCCAGGTCCCGTTTTCATTAGTTTCATATTGAATACGGGATAAGCGGGCGCTCACCCGATACTTTATCCCAGGTAATAGCTCCGATATTAAACGTTAACTTTGACAGTGAAGTTTACATTTCATATTGAATACCCCTCTCAGTATCAAGACATTGTATGGAAGAACATAATGGGGAATTTAAATACATTCAACTAATAGGTAAAGAACAGATCTCTCTCACTGCCAGAGGAGGATACAGATTCTCTTGTCTCTGCCTCCGTGAGACCTATTGGATCCAAAAATTACACACTCTACATCCTGAGGGCCTTAACAAAATACTGTAGCAGAGGTTGATTTTGACATTTAGCCCTAGACAATCACCACAGTTCCCTGTGGGTTTTCATAGGACTTTTTTTGTCCACACCTCGACCCTGGGAAAAGATAGAAATGTATTGATCTATATCTTTAGATATCTATTTATTATTTATCATTTATTTATCATTTATTTATCTAGTGTTATGTAAAAGAGATTCATCATTTTTTGTCTTCTTTTTTGGACTTTTCTCTTGGAGCAAATTTGTGAATGTTGAATGTGCATATTTCAATGTGGTTTTATATATGTATACATATGGGTATAAGTGTATATATACATTTTGTAATATCAATAGCATACTTACTAATCTAGTGGATATTTGATTTTTCTTTAACATGATTACATTATTAATCCATTTCTCTTTTTGCTCTCGCTATCAAGATTTTTTAAATGTTCCATGTGTCAATTAATATTGTTGCCATTTGGAACATTCACAAATCAATCCTTTCTATATATCTCTCAGGTAAAAAACATTATGTGGTTTATTTAATTTAATCTCTCTTACTGTTAGTGCTATATAATGAGTTATCTATTTTAGTGCAAAACTAAACTATAATAAATAAATAAATTATATACAGAATTCCATTTAACTTTAGTATCAATGTAACTATAATGTAACAGTTTTGGTCCGATAAATTAATATGTGGAATTAGATCATTTTCTTATGAAAAACATTTTCAAAAATATTTTCATTATGTCTGTGTAATTTTAATATATGCAATTACAATATTGAAACTAGAAATAGAAATGGAAATAGATTTATTAACGATTGAGTCAACGTTACAAAAAAGCAGAATTAATGCTACATTTTTCCACAAATACTGGCGATAGAAACAAAGTTTCTTAGGCTGTTGCAAAATATTAATATAATGCTATTAGAAAATAATTTTTTCTCAGTCTCAGCCCTTATTCTCAGCTGACAATAGTCTTGATCATGGAAATGACTCATGACCCTATAAAAAGACCGACAAGTATGTGAAACATCTGCTCCTGACAATGCTAATGACACAGAAATGCGTTGAGCATTTACCTTTACAGCAGAGACAGAGACAGTCTACACACAGCACTAGGAGACTGTTTAGATCCTGCAGCCAGGATATCCATTGGAGCTGTCCCCGCAATCTCCAGCCGGTGCCGCATTCACCTTATGTGTTCCACGGATCCAGGCAGAGCCGCACAGTGCTTTTATCCACTGCCACATGGAACAGAGGAGAGCCATTCAGTGCCTCCATACCAATTGAAGCTCTGAATACACCACCGATATGGAGAGTTTGTCCACGGGACATCCAGCCAAGAGTTTATGCACCATCTCAGGTGGTGACATCAGACCCTTTTCCCGTGCTGACCATACAAGGAAAGCACCTTGGCTCCACTGCACAAACGGTGCCCATAATTCTCGCCAGCGCTGCATCCACAACAAGCACTTCACAGATCCGAGCAGAGCTGAACAACACCTTGTACCATCACCATCTGAACTCAGGTAGAGCCACACAGTGCCTCCAATTCTATTGAAACTCTGAACACATCACGGATTTCGTGTGTTTTGCTTATGGGACATTTAATCAAGCGATCCTACCACACCTATATATGCGGTGAATATCAGATTAATTCGCTGTGCTGGCCTACATCAGTGGTGAATATAAGTGCCTCAGTGCATTAACAGGTTTTATACCCAATTCTACATGTACCTGCACGGGATACCCATCAGGATATCTTACAGATGCTGAGAGCCCACACTTCAAATGGGTGAACTCACTCCTACATATACAGACCATTTTTTAATATATGCTGGCATAAAATCAACATTCTCCTACTGCTGATATATAATTATATTTACTGCCTCAAACACAGCTGTTTTGTATTGTTGAATCCATTAGACAAGAAGTTTTCATATCAGTTCTGCTGCTATATACAAATCAATTCCTCACAATGTTTTCTCCTAACTTAGGCAGAATCAAGATATTCATGTATATGTATACTGCATTTCAATGAACTGTATAGTTGTAATGTGTAAAATTGTTTACATTAATTGTAGAGTTTGTTACTCACAAGTTTTATATATATTGTGATATAATTTATATGAATTAAATTTTCTAATCTTTGTCATTAAGAAGCACAGCCAATTATTTTCTTTTATACACATTTGTTGAAGTATTTGCATATCCTTCATTTTTGGCAGCAGCTTCTCCTTGGCATCAACTCTTTTAGGGGAGTGCTTTTCATCAGATTTCCTATATATATACTGCTTCTGGAAATACAGGGGAAATTCAAAGATGGCCTCTGCGAGCCAATCACGGCTTGTGACATTATTGCCCCTCCCCTTGTCTAGCTTAAATAGAGCCAGCGTGAGCTCAGTCCATCCATTCAGTCCATCGGCGTGGGAGCTGTAGAGACCAGCTGAAGCAAGAAGATGCCGGGAAGCCCTGGATGTGTGGCGGCCATGCAAAAGAGCTTACTGGCCACCGCGCTCCAGGTGAAGATGCCGTAGAAGTCCTGGATGTGCAACAGCCATGTAAAAGCTTAAAGGCTGTCAAGGTAAAGGTGCAGAATAATAAAATACTATTAAAAACAGTGTTTCTTTTATTTTAATATTTCTTTTGCAGGGGACTATAGGTGCCAGCAGGCCCTTAATACCCCGCCTGCTGGAACTTGTGGTACTCCTAGTACCAGCATGCGGGGTATGCCTGCTTGGACCTGTAGTACTACTGCAAAAGACAATATTTACATTTTCTTGGGCACAACACTATACATATTCAACCCGGCACCCACCACCCAGGGGGGCCGGGGATAGCCCCAAGCTATCAGCTTGGGCCTGGGGTGCCCTGAGGAGGGAGACCCCTTTTTTGGGGGGGTCCCCAACTCCCTGGCCTTGGCTGACTAGCGGTCAGGGGTGATGCTGCAGCTGGGGGGCCCGGTGAAAGGGCTCCCCTGGCTGTGGAATCACCCCCCCGCTAGACGGAGTCCGGTGCTTGTTTCGGGAAATACAGGGGGAGCCCTATGCATTTTTCCCCCTGTATTTCCAGAACCAGGACCATCTCAGAGTCCTGTGCTGGTAGCACTAAATATGGGGGACCCCTATGTCATTTGTCCCCTGTATTTTGGCAACCAGAACAGGTTCTCAAAAGCCTGGTGCTGGTTGTGCTTAATACAGGGGACCCCTACATCATTTGTCCCCTGTATTTAGCACAACCAGTACTAGGGTTCCAAAGCCTGGGGCTGGTTGTTTTCTGTGGGGGAGGCTACACTTTTTTTTTTGTTACACATTAAATTTTTAACATAAATGCGTAGATCTTACTGCTGCATTCATCCATCTGTGACTTATTGATTTGATTTTTTCAGGTGTATATGTACTCTGTTGCCCTCTGTTGCCCACTGATGCCCCCCTTGCACTGCTGCCACTGCTCTGCACCACTGCTGCTGCAACTACCCCACATGCCTACAGCCTTCTCACACTCTGCACCTCCCAAACCCATACCTCCCAACATTTTAAGATATTGAGGAGGGACAGGTCATGCACCTTCAGAGGGCGTGCCCAGAAAGTGGGCATGGCTTGCTGTAAAAGGGGCGGAGCCTCACAGCTTCCCAAATTTTCGTCACTTTGGGGGCATGCTGGGAATCCTCCAGGCTCTCCCTACACAAGAGAACAGATGCATATGGCATCTTTTCTCCTCATGCACACTAACTGCTTTGACCTCAGTTGCATAGACTGCATGTGTGTATTCCAATACGCTCACAATTCTGTGAATTAGCAGCTCCACCATTGACAGCAATCTCATTCTGTGAGAGTGCTGAATCTGCCGTTAACCACAGGGTGTGATGGCATACCATATCTGTATTGTGCAAGGAACATGTCCATTAAGACGTCAGCCTTAATGATTGTAATTTCATTGCTTTTTGAAGTTTTAGTGGCAGAAAATCAATAGGTTTTGTGAATTTTCAGATCATGTCTAAGCAGCCTTAATGGGACATATGAAACCGTAAGGTTTTTTGTCTATGGAATATATATATACATACACATACATAAACATATATATATATATATATATATATATATATACATATATATATATATATATTCATACTGTACAATTGTTCAAGGGAGATGTTCAAAGTGCTAAGTGTTACATTGTCTGTAGCCAGTGCTATTTGTCCCGTACATTAATCACATAACTGATGATTTTTTTTTCCAAAAACCTCTCAAAAATTTTCATTTTTTAATGAGTGAATTAGGTGAGGAAGATCCATTTTAACTTATCCAAAATGGTTTCATAAAAAGAAAATATATATATTTTTTTAAAGATTTGTTAAAAAAAAATCAATTTTTAAAAATAACAGAACATTGGAACCACCATCGGAACATTGGACACATAGCGACCATCACAATGTTCCATTTGAGACCGGATACAGGAACCAGGTATGTCAGGGGCATGAGGGGGGAGGTTAACTTACTTTTCCCCAGCGGCTGCTCAGTTCTGCAGGCACTGGGTAGGGGGTCCTGTTTTGCTGACCGATCAGCAGTGATCGGCAGCATAGCAGACAGAGGAGTAGAGGGTGCTGGCAAGAAGAGGGATTGGAAGATTCTCTTCCTGCAGCCGCCCTCATGTTTATCTGTCTGGATAAAAATTTTTATCCAGTATAGATAAAGAACTTCCTGGTGTGGACAGATATTACGTCCGTGCCAGGCAAGTGGTTAAACACCTGTATGTATAAAAGCAGGTAACATAGCAGAAAAAAAATCACTTTTCTCTATGGTATCTGACTTCACCATACCATTGTATGGTGACGGGAATTATGCAGATGTTGCTAAAAAACAATAATTGCACTTTGTGACTTACTGTATCTATTATCATAAAAAACCTCCATTTAAGGATGGGCCGATACTTATGGGTCAGTGCTCTGGAATTGGCCCCCAGGCTAAAAGTTACCAGCCAGCCCATGATCAGGGAAATGCAGGCATTCCAGTGCATTTGAATGCTGTTGCATGGGCATGCATAAATTATCCACTGAGATGCCATACGCAGCTTGTGGACTCATAGCGGGCAATGACATTAGCAATTACTGAGTAAGGTCAGACCTTGTGCATGTGTGTGTGAGGCTGCGAAGGTCGATTGCTAAACATTACGCATGTGTGTCAGGTAAGGTTGGCGTCCCTGCGGTAGTGCTGCGCTGGCATAGTGATCACAATGGATTAGCATACTATAGCAGTTGAACTGCGTGCATAATCGCTATTACATTTGCAGTTGTGATCCGTAATGAATCAGACCCAGCATCAGAATTTAAGAGCAACAACCATTCCAAGAATTACATAGAAGGCAAACATATAAAAATGCTGTAACAACTAACATATAGGAATGTGGATTTGAATTAAAGGAATTGTGTAATGTGTACTTACCTTCTGGCATTTATCCAGCCTCAAATTTCTCCTGGAGACTGACTGACTGAGGCTAATGGCATTGTGGCATTAGCCAGGATAATACACCACATTTCTATATTTGCTGACTGGCTCAAGTATCCATGAACAGTAGTTGGTTTTAAAAATGTGTCCCTAAAAGTTATTTGCCCCAGGAACGGTGTGTAGCTGTGAGGGTTCAGCAGCTGCACAATACATTTCCTAATTTTCTTAATTTAGATTCCGTTGTTGCCATCTTACATTGATCTATTAATGGACACTACATGTATTGTATTATAATAATAACATACATAGTGGACGCAACACTTAGGGCCATATACAATTTGAGGCAAAAACACGTTATCAGCGATAAATTATCACCGATGACGTCATTTTCGCCTATTGTCATTATCCCTGTATTCAATTACAAAGACTTTTCGTCGGTGCGAAAAGTCAATGTAAAAAAATGGGAATAACCTTTCTCCAGCCTTCAGCTGGTGAAAAAAAGTGCAAAATTGGGATTTAGGGGTGCATGCTTTAAAGAAAATAGCTTGCACAACTGGGAATGCCCCCTAAAAACCATGTGTGTAAAAAAAAAAAAAAAAAAATATTGAAACCCCCCAAAAAATATTAAACATTTTGGGGTTAAAAAAAAAAAAATAGGGTAAACACTTGTAAAATAGATAAATTCAATCCAGAGGGGTTCCAAAGTTTGTGGTAGGTGTTTCTTCATTGCTTGCACACATTTTCATGTACCCCAAATTTGATGGGCATAGTTACTTTTCCCAGAAAAATTAGCTAAATGCTCTTCTACATTACCTTCTTCAAAGCTGGATTTATGCACCTGCCATGGCTATTTAAAAACCTGACTTCCCTTCAGCAGGCAAAAACAGGGGTACCCATAGTGATCCCCCATGTTTGGACATCTTTATGGGGGTCAAGGATGATTTCCCGAAAATTCCTGTTTTTTTTGCCGCTTCAAGTTTGGACGGTTTTCGTTTTCACATCCTTTCAAATTGAATATGGGGAATATCAGGCATGCGTGCAATACTTTTCTGCCTGGAAAACAGGCGAAGGAGGTGAAAAGTCAAGCAGGTGAAAAGTCTGGACTTTTCACCTCAAATTGAATACGGGCCTTAGAGGAAAATAGAGAAACAAAACAAGACTTTGCAAATTTGTAGTACTAAAGCTGCATACACACACAACGATTTTTTGAATGATTATCATTAAATTATATAATTTAACAATAATTATTTGAAAAAATTGTTCACTTTCTGAGTCAAACGATGAACAATAATCATTCATTCGCATTCATGTTTGTAGTTTGTAGTTCAGTCAGAATTGTCAACGCAAAGATTTTCATTAAGGGAATATGCAAAAATCGTTTGTAGTTCATAAAAATCGTTCAGGACACTTTAAAAAATCTGTCAGATAATCTGACATAAAATCGTTCATAAAATCGTTGGTAACAAAATCGTTGTGTGTGTATGCAGCTATATGTTATGACTCACTATTTTAAATGCTACCTAGAGCCTATGGATATGAGCTAGTTGGAGTCTGTTACTAAAATACATACAGCAAAATAAAACAAATAACAGCACTCAGGGTAGCACAAATAAATCCTTATATTTCATACTGACTGTAATTTTTTTTAAATGAGCAGTTTTTAAAAACTTGGGATGTGTTAGAGAAAGAGACCTTTGTATGATACAATACAGACACCAGCATAATATGATATAGCCTGCAGGTTCAGAAATGTATGATTTGTTTGTATTTTGTATTTACTTTCCTCCTGCCCATCCTGCCAATCACCAGTGCCATGATTAAGGCAATGTATTTGTACATATGGCACTAGAACCATATTTTTTAAGTAAATACTAAAAGTATGGCACTTTCATCAGATTTCAGAATAAATTGCTGGACATATGGCATATGCACAGAAGACAACGGCATAGTTTCCGGGACTTAGTTAATTTGTGTATACTTTGGTGCCATTTTTTATGAGGAAATGGCCCATGGGCATCTGCATACAGGTCCCTTTCAGTACTAAAAAACCCCTGTCAAAAATTATGTCCACACAGAGGGGGTCATTCAGACTCGGTCGTTAGCGCCGATGCTCTCGGACCGTGTCGATGGCCCCCACAGAGCAAGCGCATGATGGCGCCGGCACCATCATGCGCATGCATGAGACCCGCTACGACTGACAGCACCGGTCAAAGCAGGTCTCGATTCAAAGGGGGCGAGCTGTCGATGTTGATTGACAGCTCACCCCATTTGGAAGGCGGGCCGGGGGGGCGGCAGCACAAATGGGGGCATTCCCATGGGAATGCCTACCGTTTGGGGGTGGCCCCACTGACATCACTAGTGATGTCAGTGGAGAGCTTCCGGTTCAGACAGACCCGAAAGCTCTCCTGGGCTTACGACAAGGGAGACCCTACCCTAGGGTCTCGTCGTAAGCCCCGAATGTCGCGATGGTCTTGACCATCGCAACCATCACCTTAGGCGGTCATAAGGCTGTGGGTGTTAACCCACAGCCTTACCACTGCAAAGGAGGATGTCTTGAAAATTCAAGACGTCCTCCCCTCATTCAGACCGACCGCACGCTCTGTGCGACCGGCTCTGAATGAGGTCCAGAGTCAGTTTGTTCTACTGCTTTTACACCAAAGTTCCAGGTCTGATCCTAGGTTTGGAACAGGGGGCCTGATTCAGAGCCGCTCACAAAAAGCAAGCGCTTGCTCTGAATCAGGGTGGGCGCTTGTTTTTTAAGTTGAGGCCTCCTGGCCGCTCGCATGGCTGTGGGTGACCACCCACAGCTTATGAGAGTGGCCAGGTGGTGGTTGCAATGGTCAAGACCATCGCGACCATCTGGCTTGCAATGAGACCCTTACGGTAGGGTCTCATGGCCGCAAGCCCCAGTGGACTTCCTGCTCTAATAGAGCAGGAATTCCACCTAATGACATCATGAGTGATGTCAGTAGGGCCACCCACAAACAGCAGGTGTTCCTGCAGAAACGCCTCCATTTGCCCAGCCTCCCCCTGCCCCGCCTTCCAAATGGGGCGAGCTGTCGATCAACATCGACAGCAACCACTTTTGGATGCGAGCGCTGGAGCGAGTGCTTTTTGCGCTCGCTATAGGGTTCCCGCACATGTAGTGCACACTCTGTGCATGCGCACTGGCCCACCATCGACCCACTTGCGAGCGTTATGTGCTTGTGAGCGGTTCTGACTCATGCCCAGGGTTCCAATCCGGATCAGACCCGGAACATAACCCTTTCACACTGGGGTGCTGATCCAGGATATTCCCGTGTTGGTGCTGTTCACATCAGAGCTGAGTCTGCAGTGACCCAGCTCTTCCAGCATTGCAGTGGATGCTTGGAGATTACATCATCTCCAAGCGCCACAGAAGCCGGCCAATCAGGTGGCATGCAGCATGATCCAGGTTATCATGACCTGGATTGTGCCATTTACACTGCAGGTTCATTCCCATGCAGTGGTGTAACTAAGGGGGGTTGAGCAGGGAGTGTGCCCTGGGCATCATCAGACCGGCGGCATGGGAGGCACTGCTGGCCAAGGAATAGGACACCATGGTCGGTGTAGTGCTGACAAGATGTGTGTTTGCTTTAAATAGCAGTCAATGAGAGTCATACAGACTCTCATTGACTGCTTCGCCCACTGCCGGAGCTGGGCAGGCACTCATTCATGAGCTCCATCTTCAGGCTCCCCCAGTGGGTAATGGGAGAGACATCATGACATCTCTCGCATAATGCAGAGCAGGCCAGCCTGGGAGGACGGACTTGGAGCATCAGACAAAAGCAGGAGCAGGAGTCAGAGCAGGGATTCAGGTAAGTGGGATTTTTTTCTTTTTTTTACATGTATGTTTGTCTGCCCTGCTGTGGTAGGGGTGGACTACTACTGGGGGCACTGCCAGGACAGGACTACTACAGGGGGCACTGCATAGGGGGGGACCACTACTAGGGCCACTACTTGGGTAGTTACTACTACTGGGGGCATTGCATTGTGGGACTACTACTGGGGGAACTACTGGAGGAGACTGTTATTGGAGGCATTGTATCAGGGGACCACTACTGGATGCAATACTGGGGGGACCACTATTGGGGGCAATACTGGGGGTGACCACTACTGGTAAAACTGCATGGGGGGACCACTACTGGGGGGCACTACTACTGGGGGTCACTGCATTGGGGGAACACAGGGATTCAGGAAAGTGTTGTTTTTCTTTTTTTGTGTGTGTCTTTGTCCTAATTATGTAAAGGGCACTGTATAGGGAGGGCACTACTGGGGATACTGCATAGGGGGGCTACTACTGTGGGCACTATATAAAGGGCAGTACTGGGGGGACTGGAAAGGGGGGACTACAAATAGGGGCACTATTAGGGGCACTGCATAAGGGGGACCACTACTGGGGCCCTGCACCGGTGGAACTTTACTGGGGGCTCTGCATAGGTGGGACTACAATGGGGGCACCATATAAAGGGCAGTACAATAGGGGTACCACTGCATGGGGAGCCACTACTGTTGGACCTATATAAGGGGCACTGCATATGGGGGACCTCTACTGGGGCAATGTATCAGGGACAATGCATAGGGAGATCACTACTGGGGGCCTGTAAAAGGGCAACCTCTACTGGGATACTGTATAAGGGACAGTACTGGGGACCTGCATAAGGAGGACCACTCCTGGGGCACAAGCGGGACTGCATAGTGGGGACCAATACTGGGTGCACTGAATTGGGAGGACCACTACAGGAGGCACTGTATAAAGGGGACCATTCCTGGGGGCAATGCATAGGGGGATCACTACTGGGGGCCTGCATAAAGGAGGCCACTACTGGGGGCACTGTATAAGGGGCACTACTGGGTGCCTACATAAGGGGGACCACTACTGGGAGCACTGTATAAGGGGCACTACTGGGGGCACTGTTTAAGGGGAATTAATGGGGAGCTGCATAAGGGAGACAACTACTGGGGGCATTATATAAGAGGCACTAATGGGGGCCTACATGAAAGGTACCACTACTGTGGGCCTGCATAAGGGGGAACACTACTGGGGGCAGTGTATAAAGGGCACTTCTTGGGGAATTGCATAATGGGGGTACTGTATCTGGGGCACTGGAGGCACTGCATAGGGGAATGCATTAAGATGCATATGGAATGGAAAGGACTTCCCAGAGTGATGAGAAAGGGGTGTGTCATGTTGAGAGGCCCCATTTTTTTAGTGATCATGCCCCTTGTGATCATGCCCATTTTTCAATGCATGTCTAAGGTGCCAGCTAGTTTGTTGCTCATGGCGGGCTATTAAGGGCTCTGAGTTGCACTATGGAATGTTAAGTGATAGCTGGACTTGTGGTATACCATGATATTCTTCAACAAAGGATATGCTACGGCATGTAATACAGTGTTTAACCGCTGGGTGGCGAGTGCTCCACTATTATAATTTGTACTGAATACCATACTCTTCAATTGGATGGATATCACATTCACACACTGTACAGTATTTGAATGTTCACACAACCAATATTTTTAATATCACATACAATACATACAGTAAGCTCTTACAATGGGATGCAAATAAGTACACATATTGTACATAACTGTATAGTAGTGTACTGTAGTTGCCCGAGTTGTTATAACGGTATAACTGATACTGCAGATTAATGGTGGGGTACTGTGTATATACAAAATGTACTAGTACTATATTGTATCTGGAAAGGAAGACAACTTTTTTATTATTAAAAACAGCAGCAGGTGTAGTATGTGCTATTCTTCATAGATTGTACTATAGCTGGCTTGTGGGCTAGTGGTTAGGTGATTGCTTTGCAACAATGATTGTCCTGGGTTCGAGCCCTGCAAAAGAATATATTTTTTGTCAATGTCAGCTCTGGACACTGTAGTGAAACTACTGTAGTAGAGGGCTGTTTAAAAGTAAGGCATTACAAATTGATTAGTGCAAACCTGTGTCAATGTCTGCACTGTGGTAGCTGTCAGCTCTAAGGGGTTACAATGGGATCTCTGGTGCATGCCCAGTGGTATCTGTGGTGCATGCCCAGTGGAGCCAAACCATACGCCATGTAGTGATATGCCATGGCGTATGGAAGATCATTGCACTGCACATGCCCAGTTGTCACTATTACTATATGGTTGAATTTCACACTTGCACCACTCTCTGCGCTGTCCCAGACTTGGACAATATAGTCATTTCATGACTTTAAAAACTGCTAGTAGGCTCTGTTTGGGAGAGAGGTCTCTGTATTACAAACTAACCTTGCATTTAAAGTGAAAACTTGAGTCAATGTTGATGCTGTCCCAGACTTGTACACTATAGTGATTTCAAGACATCAGTAACTGGTAGTGGGCTTTGTTTGAGAGAGAGGTCTCTGGATTACAAACTGACAATGCAATTAAAGTGCAAACTTGTGTCAATGTCTTCATGGTTGGTGCTGTGGTGGCTGTCAGCCACCTCTGAGAGGTTACAAATGTGCATGCCCAGTTGTCTGTATTACTATGCAGTTGTATTTTTACCCTTGCGCCACTCTCTGCGCTGTCCCAGACATGTACACAATAGTGATTTCATGACTTTAGAAGCTGCTAGTGGGCTCTGTTTCAGCGAGGTCTCTGCTTTACAAACTGACTGTGCGTTTAAAGTGCAAACTTGCACCAATGTCTGCACATTTGGCACTGTGGTGGCTGTCAGCCAACTCTGAGGGGTTACAAATGGGATTTCTGGCACCTGCCCAGTGGAGGGGTTATAATGGGATTTCTGCTGCATGCCCAGTGGGTTGGGAATCACACTCAGTGCATCAGGTCCCTTCCCCCAAAGCAAGACAAGAGCCTCTCATTACCATAATAAAGGATGCTCTGTTAATCCATTTACTGTAAGCAGTCAGCTCAAAGTCTACCCTTACATGTATGTCGCTGTATTTTGTACAATACAAACTATACAATGTCTAGTGCATTGTGGTTTCATGTAAAATACAGATGGGTGGCATAGAGTTGCATACAGTAGAAATGGCAGGTGGTGGGAAGTTGAGGAGAGTCTACTGTATTGGAGTAAACTTACTTAATAATATTGAACTTCAATTGCTCTATATTTATTCAATATCATTTGTGCATCGATAACTGTATGTGTTAGTATAAATGACAGAACTCACACACCACCAAGTGATTTCTGTGTAAGATTTTAATAAAAATAATACAAAAATGACAAATTGTAGCCTTCCTGGCTTCGATCCCAGGATACCCACAATGCTTTTTGTTCTAACCACTACACCACAGATGCCTGCCATAATGAGTGACGCACCTGTGTGTAATGAATGAGTGTTGTGCGTCATTATGTATGTGTGGATTTAACTTGATGACAAGAGCGAGGAGGTTTTCCCCAGGTGAGCTCTTTCTCTTAGTGAAGTGGAGAGAAAATGCTTTTTTCACAAACCAAGAGAAAGAGCTTGATTACAGGAGCAATTAGGACCATCATGTTATGGCCAGGGTTACTCGGCATGGTAGTCACCGGGTATTACCTGTGAGGTCATTATGGTGGGGGGTCTCTGGCAGCGGTGCTGGTGTTTGGCAAGGGGCATTGGCTGCATGTGGTTCTGTGCGGGCACATTGTCACTAGGCCTGGTTAGGTCTGGCGGTGTTTCCGTTCCGTTGGCATGGGCACCGCCATCTTGCCTGCGGCCATGTGATTCCAGCTGTCCGATCCTGGTAGTTCATGTGCTCATTCCGGCCAGTCACTGTGCAGCACTGAGTATATAGGAAGGTCCAGAGCCTTCCATCCTTTGCCAGTGCAACGTGTTTCTCAGCTGTGGCCGAGAGAGAGAACATGTGCCTTCCTGCCTGCTTGTTATACGCTCCTAGCCTGAACCTTGCCTGCTCCAACCTGCTGGACTTACCCTGCACCCTCCATATACCTTCTTACCTGCCTGAGTACCTGAACCTGCTGTTTCCCTGCACCTTGCTTCATTTCGCTCCCAGCTGGACATCACTACCTCTGCCTGCATCAGTTACAGCTCACCAAACCTGCATTCAGTTACAGCTCATCAAGCCTGCATTTAGTTACAGCTAATCATACCTGCATTCTGTTTTCTGCTCACCATACTTGTATACTGGACTGTTCCTGCCTGTCACTATCTGGACATTTTCCCATTAACCCCCACTACAGTTATCAAGTGCACTTTAGTGCTATACCTGGACTTTTTATTTGCCATTCCCATGTCTTCTAAGTCACTTATTGAAAACTCCACTTTTTCATTTAAGTCTGCTTCTGTGTCTGCTACTATCACCACACCGGGTCCACAACAAATTCAGAACCTCACAGTTTGCACTGGCCCCATGGATCCGGCCACAGAACAGGAGTCTGGAGTGGATTTATTTTGCTGTATTGCTGGTCATTTAGGAAACCTGGAAGCTATGCAACATCAAATTGCCCAGTTCCTACAGGAAATGTCTAAATGTCAAGATACTCTCCAAACCTCATTAATCACCCATGGGTATCAGTAACTTCACCTTCTCCTGTGCCTGGTAATACAGAGACCAGGGTACCCCCTCATCTACATCTACCCATGCCAAGTAAATTTGACCGCAATCCTAAGATCTGTCGTGGCTTTTTAAATCAGTGTGACATATTCTTTATGTTACGGCGTGATAACTTCCCCACTGCTAAAACCAAAGTGGCATACATTGTGTCCTTGCTGACTGACTCGGCTCTGGATTGGGCCTCCCCACTCTGAGAGGATTCAGACTCGCTGCTGAATAACTATACAGACTTTGTATCTTCATTCAGGAGGATTTTCAATGAACCTGGATGCACAGTGTCAGCATCGTCCAGCATCATGACCCTGAGACAAGGAACCCATCCTGTCAGCCAGTATGCCGTACAGTTTCAAATTTTGGCATCAGAGCTTAAGTGGAATGAGGAGGCCCTCACCTCAGCCTTTTTGCATAGTCTGCCCGACTGCATAAAAGATGATCTGATTACCCGTGAGCTTCCTACCAAATTAAATGATATGATCTCACTCTGCAACAAAATTGACCTATGCTTCAGAGAACATAAGGATGAAAAGCATAGAACTGACTGGCAAAAGTCATTTACTTCTCCCTTGCCTACCCGTCCACCCCATCCTCCTATAGATGAGGAGCCCATGAAGGTGAACCAAACTCATCTCTCCAAAGAGGAATGTCAGAGAAGGATGCTAAAAACCCTCTGTCTGTACTGCTGAGATTCGGGTCACCTGGTGGCCTCCTGCTCCCGCAAGTCAGGAATCTACCGTTCCTAATTGTCCTTGGCGACATCAAGTTAGGAGTTATTTGCCCATCCCCAACTACAACAGATTTCAATATTTCCTTAGCTTTGGATCTCAAGCCATGTCATTGTACATCCAGGACAACCTAGCAAAGGGATTTTTTTGACCTTCCACCTCTACCACTGGAGCCAGCTTCTTTTTCGTTGGTAAGAAAGATGGAGGCCTAAGACCTTGTATAGGTTTCCGGGGCATCAATGATATAATGACTAAGAATCAGTATCCTCTTCCCCTTTTCACAGAATTGTTTGAAAGAGTTAAAGGGTCCATCAAATTCTCTAAGCTGGATCTGAGAAGGGCTTATAATCTCATCCGCATTTGTGCTGGTGATGAATGGAAGACCGCCTTTAATACTAGAGATGGACACTTTGAATACCTTGTGATGCCCTTTGGGTTGTGCAATGCCCCTGCCGTGTTTCAGGGCTTTGTTAATGAGATTTTCCGGGACCTGTTGTGCGTCTCGTTTGTAGTTTACCTGGACGACATATTGATTTTTTCATCTTCTGTAACAAAACATCATGAAGATGTGAAGGAAGTATTGTCCCGTCTAAGAAAGAACCACCTTTACTGAAAACTGGAGAAATGTGTCTTTGGGGTTCCCAGTGTGCCATTCCTTGGTTACGTCATCTCTGGCTCCAGTCTAGCAATGGACCCCAAGAAGGTGCAGGCGATTTTGGATTGGTCCCATCCTCAAATATTGAAAGCCATCCAGAGATTGCTTGGGTTCACAACTATTATAGACATTTTATTAAAGGATTTTCATCATTGTTGGCTCCCATTACAGCCTTGACCCGAAAAGATGCTAACCCTGCCCTATGGCCACCTGAGGCAGAGACTGCCATCTAACTTTTAAAACAGGCATTTATTTCAGCTCCAGTCTTACGACAACCAGATCTGGATAGGCCATTTCTAGTTGAAGTGGATGCGTCTTCAGAGGCCGTGGGTGCAGTTCTTTCCCAGCATTATAACTATAATCAAGTTCATCACTGTGTGCTCTTCTCCAAGAAGTTTTCTCCTGCTGAGAGAAATTATGCCACTGGTGAACAAGAACTTTTAGCAGTAAAGTTAGCCTTGAAAGAATGGAGATACCTTCTGGAAGGGACCAAGTTTCCCTTCACTGTCTTCACGGACCATAGAAATCGGCTCTTCCTCAAGAATCTTCAGTGCATGAGTCCTTGTTTGGCCCGATGGGTGATATTCTTTGCTTGGTTCCAGTTCACCCTGACCTTCCGGTCTGGAGCCCTTAATCAAAAGGCAGATGCCCTGTCCAGATCTTTCCGCTGTGATGACAAATCAGAGAATAAACAAAATACCCCTGTTTTGGAGTCAAGAGTCTTTGCCACCTTCCATCTACAGCCTCCTACAGGGAAGTCCTTTGTGGCCCCAGAGTTAAGGAAGCAGCTCCTCACCTGGGCTCATTCCTCTCACTTTGCAGGTCACTCAGGACCTGGAAGAGCTTGGAATTTTTAAAGAGAGGCTATTGGTGGCCATTCATGAAAGCAGACATGTCGGAATTTATTTCTTCATGTTCTTCATGTGAGCAGCATAAATATTCACATCAGGCTCCAGCTGGTGAGTTATTGCCACTACCTAATCCATCACATCCATGGACGCATCTCTCCATGGACTTCGTCATGGATCTGCCAAATTCTCAAGGGTTCACTACCATCGGGGTCATAGTAGACCGATTCTCTAAAATGGTCCATTACATAGCACTAAAGAAATTGCCATCTGCCCATGGCCTGGCTCACTTGTTCATTCAACATATTTTCCATCTCCATGGTCTTCCAGCTGAGATAGTCTCTGACAGTGGTGTTCAGTTCACAGCAAATTTTTGGAGAGCCTTGTGTTCTGTATTGCAAGTAAAGCTACATTTTTCTATGGCTTATCACCCACAAAGCAACGGCTCCACTGAGAGGGTTAATCAAGACCTTGAGACCTTCCTGAGGATTTTTATGATATCTTCCCAGGACAATTGTTCTGCATTGCTGCCATGGGCTGAATTTGCTCATAACACCTCCTACCACTCTTCCACGAACCAAACACCATTCCAAGTGGTCTGCGGCCTTCATCCTCGGGTCCCTGAATTTCAAAGCCTGCCCGTTTTTGATGTCCCAGCTGTAGAAAACACTGTACGAAAATTTGCTTCAATCTGGTCTCAAGTTCATACTGACCTGGAGAAGGCGTCCTCCCGTTATAAATTTGAAGCTAATAAGAAGCATAGGAAAACACCATGTATGCAAGTTGGAGACCAGGTCTGGTTGTCCACCCGGAACCTACAACTTCAAGTGCCATCCATGAAATTAGCTCCACACTTCATCGGCCCTTTCTCCATAATAGAGGTAATTAACCCTGTGCCTTATTGCCATCAGCTACCCCCATATCTGAAAATTCCCAATTCCTTTCATGTCTCCCTGTTGAAAACCCTGGTGCTAAACAAATTCCACAAAGTCCTGCCTACTTCTCCCCATGTCCAGAAAGAAAGGGGCATAGAATTTCAGGTATCCCAGGTCTTGGATTCCCGTCTCTGCAGAGGACATCTGCAGTACCTACTGGACTGGAGGGGCAACGGCCCAGAGGAACATTGTTGGACCAATGCCCGAGATGTCCATGCTCCTGCACTCATCAAGAAGTTCCATGCTGCCCATCCGGAGAAGCCTGGTGAGTGTCCTCATGCCACCCATAAGGGGGATACTGTCACAGCCAGGGTTTCTTGGCATGGTAGTCACCAGGTATTACCTTTGAGGTTGTTATGGCAGAGTGTCTCTGTCAGCGGTGCTGGTGTTTAGCGAGGGGCATTGGCTGTGTGTGGTTCTGTGTGGGCACATTGTCACTACGCCTGGCGAGGTCTGGTGGTGTTTCCATCCCGTTGGCATTGGCGCCGCCATCTTGACTGCGGCCATGTGATTCCAACTATCCAATCCTGTAAGGTCATGTGCTCATTCCAGCCAGTCACTGCGCGGCACTGAGTGTTTAGGAAGGCCCAGAGCCTTCCTTCCTTTGCCAGTGCAATGTGTTTCTCAGCTGCGGTTGAGAGAGAGTACCTATGCCTTCCTGCCTGCTTTTTATACACTCCTAGCCTAAACCTTGCCTGCTCCAACCTGCTGGACTTACCCTGCACTTTCCATGTACCTTCTTACCTGCCTGAGTACCTGAACCTGCTGTTTTCCTGCACCTTGCTTCATTTCACTCCCAGCTGGACTTCACTACCTCTGCCTGCATCAGTTACAGCTCACCAAACCTGCATTCAGTTATAGCTCATCAAGCCTGCATTAGTTACAGCTCATCATAACTGCATTCTGTTTTCTGCTCACCTTACTTGTATACTGGACTGTTCCTGCCTGTCACTATATGGACATTTTCCCATTAATCCACACTACAGTTATCAAGTGCACTTTAGTGCTATAGCTGGACTTTTTATTTGCCATTACCATGTCTTCTAAGTCACTTATTAAAAACTCCACTTTTTCATTTAAGTCTGCTTCTGTGTCTGCTCCTATCACCACCCCGGGTCCACAACAAATTCAGAACCTCACACATCAGGGCCCTCCAATGGTGCTTGTCTAATCTGCTGCACAGGGATGTGCCTCAGCTCCTACGCATCAGGAGGCATCTCCGATGCTGTAAGTAAAGTATTGCTGTACAATTTCATGAATTACAGTATACAGTACAATAACAAATACAATGCACTACTGTAACATCCAGTACACTGCACTGTAGGGTGTTGGATTTCTGACAATGACTGACAGTTACCACACACTCACATGACTGGCAGAGATTTGATTGACAGGGTCATTAAATCTACATGGACTAAAGGGTGACACACTATTGGTCGGCATGGCTTGTTTGTATAGTAAACCTACAGTAACACAAGGCAACTTGATCCACCATTCTATATTTGGTCATCAAATATATTTTGGCAAACTTTCATCCATTGTTTTCTATTGCCATGTCAGTCAATCATTTTTCCTGGTTGACCTAATGTCTGTCAACCAAATCTATATCAACCTAGACACTGTTTATCTGTGCTGGCCCTGCCCCCTTTAAGTCTGACATTATGACATCATGGATATATTAAGTGTTTGTATTTCCTCTAAACTACAGTATAGTATTGCACTGTCCATAGAGTCTTACAAATTTTAAATGCCAGGGTGTGCCTGTAGCGTCCAAAGTATGCAAAGGGCAGCAATTTTGGCAGCAGGGTGCCAATCCTGGCACACTGCAAGGCAAAAGCACAGCTTGTGGGGTGGCAACAGTGCCGCCCACAGAGCCTCTGTGTGAGGTGGCACCACTTGGGCATACAGTACCTTCTGTAGTTATGTATTATATACTGTGCTGTATATTTTTTAACAAACTGATGTTGGGTACAATGCCAGCTTCACAAACTACAGTAGTTTTTGTACTACATTGTACTGTATTGGTTTGTGTTGTTATTCCGGTAGAGACTTGTTGTACAGTAGGATTTTTGGTATAGCAGACCCTACAACATGACCCGTTCCATCAGGTACAAAATGCTCTGCTTCTAGACTTCCCACCTACTGTAATTTATGACTTCATCCACCTGTGTTGAAACACCTGTCTCATCAATGACCTACTGTAGTTCAACACAGGTGTCTGCAATCATAAATTAGGTGGAAAGTCCAGGAGCAGAGAATTTTGTACCTGATGGAACAGGTCATGTTGGAGGGTAGGGTACAGTATACAGTAGTCTAATGGTTTACAAGGCAAACTTACATTGTATTTTTTTTAAGGGACTCCCAGCCTAGGACCAGTCATTTAGCCATGCCGCGTAAGTACAGTACAGTAGTGTATACAACATTGTTTTCTATCTCTCTCCTTTTTTTCCCTTGTCAGTCTCTCTCTATCTCTCTCTCTCTCTCTCTCTCTCTCTCTCTCTCTCTCTCTCCCTCCTGTACTCTCCAACCTATTCTCCTTACACACTGGGCCACATTCATTTAGAGGCGAAATGTCAGAATCGGTCATAATTTATTGCCGATGACATCATTTTTGCCTCTTTCAATTATTCCCGTATTCAATTACATTGACTTTTCGGCGGTGCGAGAAGTCAATGTAAAAAAATGGAAATAAGTTTTCACCAGCCTTTTGCTGTAAAAAAAATATGCAGAATTGGCATTTAGAGGTGCATGGTTTAAAAAAAAGCCTGCACCCCTGGTGGTGTCCCCTATACATTATCTGTGTAAAAAAAAAAGTGTAAAAAAAAAATCGGGACACCTCAAAAAATTATTTAGAATTTTGTGGTTTAAAAAAAAAAATAGGTGAACAAAGTGCAAAAGTAGCGTAATTAATTCTGGTCAGGTCCGCAAGTATGCCGCAGGTGTATTCTTCATTCCGGCTAGTAGCGTCAGGTTATTTTTTACAGAATTTAAAAATATATCTACAGTGTCTATCCTAATCAGGTTTTCTACTGTTTTACTGTAGGAACTGTAGGAACAGCTATTGTACGTACAGTGTGTAGTTCTGCAAGTTCACTATTGTTTATTCTCATTGCAGAGACTATAGTTTTAATAGCATGAATGCTCCTGGCCTTATTAACATCTATTTAAAACAAATATTGACTGAGATAAAACTAAACTACTTTTTTGAGCCACTTTCAGTGTGTTAGAAGGCCACAGCTTCTATTGTCTGTGTCCTGGCTCAATGTTTTCATACAGTATGTAGAATATTGGTCCATCAGATGTGTTTTTAGGTACTCAGAAACTTCCCCTGTGTGCCCCACTGTATATGTATCTAGAAAAATAGACACATTTGACATTTCTGCATAGAAAAAGTGCCATGCTGATCTCCTGCTTCCAGCGACTAGTAATGTAAAGCATCATTTCACAAAGATAACGGAGAATAAATATTTTTTTTTCTGAGAAAACAGACATTACATTCAAGCAGAGACAAGTCAATTTTCTTTTCTTTTCTGTCCAAATGGTCCTTTATTAAATTTTTTAAGCATTTTCCCCTTTAGGGCTCACCCATATGCACAGAGTAATCCAGCAGGGAATTACTGTAGCATACTGTAGCATAGAGTTCAGTTGATCACTAAACCATACCACCTTTGTATGGATAACAGGTACAAAATACAGTAATATATATACTGTAAGGTGGCTCCGAATTTACCCCAAGAAAATGGCATGTGCTGTACATAATTTTCTCAATTACTTTACCTCCATGCAGTGTATTTCCTTGCTGTTCATGTAGACAGCGTAAATGGAACAGAGGAACCAATGGATCCCGAGCAGGCAACATTTATCTAATCCTACTCTACAGTATGCTGTTCTGTTGTGCAGTGCTCTCTGTGTTTGGAGATTGGTTTGTGTGTCTGAAAGCGCATATTTTTTATTTGGTTTGCAATCTGTTCCTACTGTGGTTAATTCCTTAGTTGTGTACTTTAAGTGCATTTAATAAAAGATCATAATTAATTACTAATTATAAACCATTTAATAACCTACTTGCAAGTTTATCCAAGATTACCTGTTCTCCTTACACACTAATTCTTTCTGGCCTTGTGTTTTTTTTCCCATAGTACAAGACATTGTAGGGCCTCAGCCCTCCCCAGCCAGGCCCAGTGACCTTGCTAGGCTGCTTAAGTACAGTAGTGTACACTACAGTATATTGTCTTCTATCTCTCTATCTCCTTTTTTTCTTCTCTCTCTCTCTTGACCTCTCTCAACACATCTCCAACCTCTTCTCCTTACACATTAATTCTTCCACAGTACAAGACATTTAAGGGCATCAGCCCTCCCCAGCTGGGCCCAGTGACCTTGCTAGGCCATGTAATGACAGTAGTGTACACTCCAGTACATTGTCTTCTAATTCTCTAAAGTGTCTCCTTCTCTCTCTCTCTCTCTCTCTCTCAACTCATATCCATACTCTTCTATTACACACTAATTCTATCTGTCCTTGTGTTTTTTCTTTCAACTGTACAAGACATGGAAGGGCCTCAGCAATCTCCAACAAGGCAGAGTGACCTTGCTAGACCATGTAAGTACAGTAGTGTACATTCCAGTACATTGTCATCCATCTCTCTACAGTATCTAATTTTTTTTCTCTCTCTCTCTCTCTCTCTCTCTCTCTCTCTCTCAACTCATCTCCAAACTCTTCTCCTTACACAGTAATTATTTCTGTCCTTGTGTTTTTTTTCCATAGTACAAGACAGTGAAGGGCTTCAGCCCTTCCCAGCCAGGCCCAGTAACCTTGCTAGATTGCGTAAGTACAGTAGTGTACACTCCAGTACATTGTCTTCTATCTCTCTATCTCCTGTATTTTCTTTCCCTCTCTCAACCTATCTTTCTCTCTCTCTCTCTCTCTCTCTCTCAATGCATCTCCAACCTCTTCTACTTACACACTAATTATTTCTGTCCTTATATTTTTTTTTTTAGTTTTTAGTACAGTTACTGTATATATTTCTTTTTTTTCACAGGCCAAGAACATGAGTAGGAGGAAGAGGACAATGCGGACTCCCCTCCCCAGCCAAGTAAGTCCTGTATACAGAAGTATAGGACATTTTGTTTTACTACTATAGTATATAGTAATATTACAGTACAGTATGTTAACCCTCTACTTCCCACTGAGTACTGTACATTACTGTGTTATTATTTTCTTTATGCAGAACACCTCCATATTGTGATGGTGGAGTTGGAAATCTATTAAACCTTAAGCTTGCATTTTTTCTTTAGGGTTAGGCACCCCTGGGAAGGTTCGGTTTAGGGTGTGGGGAGGGGGGTTAGGTTTAGGCACTAACAGGTGTAGGTTAGGCACTAGGGCAGAGGTTAGGGTTAGGCACTGATAATAAATTAGGGGGGAGAGGGTAAGGTATAGTTTACATGCTGTACCTTCCGATGTCAGATTCTTTTCCATTGGGCTGACACTGTCAGAATTTGAACCGGTGGCTGAACAGCCGCTGGCATTTAAATGCCATTCCCATTTCTCACCCATGTTGTAATGTGGAGACAATAAAAGTACTTGCTTTACTGTAACATTAAAGTATTTTTTTACACATAACTGTACTGTAGACTGGCTAATCTTTGCTAAAAATGACATGCCTAAATATATATTTTTTTTGCCCGCAGTTCAGGAACATGAAGGCCATCAGCCCCCCCCACCACCCAGGAGCCTGCACTCAGGCCCTGCCTAATTGCCAGGCTGCAGAATTATCATAAGTACTGTACCATACTTTACATTGTCTTCTACTATACTGTACAGTATCTCTCTCCTTTTTTACCTTTTCACAGTGTTTCTCTCTCCTTCATGTACAGTACTCCAAAGACCCATCTCCAACCTCTTCTCCTTACACACTAATTATCTCTTTACTTGTGTATTTTTTTCAGTACTGTACAGTACACTATATTTTAGTAAATCACTAAGTATGTGTGTGTGTGCGCCCCCGAGGCATCAACCATATCCCCAGTGGGCTGTACATGCAGCCCAATCTAGGGATATTGTTAACAATACCATGCTGGCGAATGCAGCATGGCTTACTATACCCTCCCACCCACTCATCTTTCCTCGCTGCTGGCATCAGCAAGTGTGCATAGAGTACACTTGATGATGCCGGTACCATGGCAAACAATATCATACTGTACAAACCTGGTCTAGTGCCCATGGGCCATACTATACAGTAAGGGCATACTGTCAGTAAAGTGTAATAATACTGTAGTAACAGTACTGTGAAGCTGAATTTATTGACATTTCTCTACATTGTTTTTAGGCAAAATTACATGGTTTTTTTTTCCACAGTACAACAAATTCAAGGGCTTCAGCCCTCCCCAGCCAGTCACTTTGCCAGGCTGCCTAAGTACAGTAGTGTACACCACATTGTTTTCTATCTCTCTCCTTTTTTTCCTTTTCGGTGTCTCTCTCTCTCTCTCTCTCTCTCTCTCTTTCTCTCTCTCCTGTACTTCATAGGTGCATCTCCATCTTCTTCTCCTGTGTGTTTATTTATTTTCCAGTATGGTACAGTATGTTTTGGTGACCTGTCTTAAGCATCTTACCATACACACTAGACGATTTTGATGAACGTTAAAAATATGGTTCATTGATACAGTATACACTATTGTTCTCATCATCTGGTGTCTACTGTACAGTATGCAGTAAATGACCAATGATGCATGCTCGCTCCCTCAGGTCATCAATAATATCCCCAGTACATGCTGTCACAATGACTCCCTTGCTTAACAAATTTATCATGTACAGTACTGTACTCCAGGAGATACCATTAAAGCATCTTGCAGTCATTTTCTTTCTCATTGCTTTGTTGCCTTTGTTCCCTGCCTTTTACTGTACTGTGCTGTACAGTTTCTCACTTGAAGTCATCGGGCCAAATGTAGTAGGGTGAGAGTTTAGCAGTAAACTGTCACATTGGCTGAGTTTTATCTTAAAAATAGTTAAACATTTGGATCAGAGTTTACATCATGAGAGTTTTTTGCCTATAAAAACATGGGAGTGTTCATATTCTCAGACTCTGGGCCTGATTCAGACCCAGACGCTATTTGTGGCCGCTCACTCTCAAAAAGGGGCCAGATATTTACATTGAGCGCTCGCTCTTTGCGGTGTGAGGATGCCTCTATGTCTGTGCGAGCGTTCGCTAAATGTGCTCGCTATTTTTTCAAAATGCACCTTTGCCGTTAGCAAATCACGTCATCTCCAGTTTTTATTAGATTAATCGGGAACATCGAATGGCATCTGAACTGCTTGCAGCGCTTGTGGTAGGAATTATTTCCCATAATCACTGCGAGCAGTTCAGGCTAAAAGATAACCAAGTGACATGATCGATGATGCTCCTTTACTAATTATGTACTCCCATTAAATGCCATTTTGACCTTTGGGCATGCCTGCATTCGCACAACCACTCCCCCATTTTCAAGCACCTTCCTCTGTTTACCACCCACAAACGGCACATTCTGTCACTCAAAATAGCAGCCCCTCTGTGTTTTATGAGTGCACGATTTCCGACCGCAATGACTGGTTTGCACATGCGCATTGCGAACCATACGCATGCGCAGTTGTACAACCATCGCTCAGAGTAAGCGTGTGGACGCTTACGAGTGGGTGTGAATCAGGCCCTCTGTTAAAATAGGCCAGTTTAAAAAGTTTGAGAGTTTACAGTTTTTAATTGTACTGTATTACTGTACTTTTCTCTTCTCATGTGTTCACTACAGTACTGTATAGTATGTACAGTACACTATTTCAGTAGTATATGTTTTTAGTGTTAAGGAGGCTCTGGACAATATTTGAACAGTAGGGGTTTATTTGTTTACAAATTGTTTTGAGGAAAACTGATGGTACAGTGTTCTTTTTCCACAGTTCAGACTCTGACTCCACCTGTTCCCCTCTCTCCACCACCACCATCAACAGCCTCATCAGTGGATAGTTGTAATGAGTAATACAGTTATGGACACACTAGTGCACTGCTACTTTTTTTTTATAATGTTTTTTTTTTGAAGCAGTATTCAGTGATGAGGCAGAGGAGCCTAGAAGCCCCAGCGGCTATTGCATTTTTAGTAAGTACTGTACGCTACATTTCTTCTACATTATTGCTCTACTTTTTTTCCTTTTCACAGTGTCTCGCTCTCTCCTTTGTGTACCCCAAAGACCCATCTCCAACCTCTTCTCCTTATGCACTAATTCTTTCTGTCCTTGTGTTTTTTATTCCCTGTACTGTATGTTTAAGTGACCTGTCTTGAGGGGCTTACATACCAGATGATTTGCATGAATGATAACAATATGGTTGAATCATATATTGTTCATATCAACTAGTGTGTATACAGTAAATCACCAATGATGTGCGCTCACTCGCTCCCTCGAGTGACCAATGATAACCCTAGTGGGCTGTACATTACATGCAGAAAAGTCTAGGGATATTGTTAACCCTCCCCACCCTTTCATCTTTCCTTGCTGCTGGCATCAGCAAGTGTGCATAGAGTACACTTGGTGCCGGCAACATGGTGAACAATATCGCCTCATACACACCTGGTCAAGTGCCTATGGGCCATACTGTACAGTACTGTAAGTGGATACTGTAAGCAAAGTGTAATAATAGAGTAGTAATAGTACTGTAAGGCTGAATTTAGTGACATTTTTCCTCATTGTTTTGAGGCAAAATCTATTTTTTTTCCCCACAGTTCGAAACCAAAGGGCCCCAGCCACCACCTGCCCAGGAGCCTACACCAGGGCCGAGCAGCCTTTCCAGGACGCATATGTATTGTACTGTATACTTCTGTACATTGTCTTCTACTGTATCTCTCTTCTTTTTTTCCTTTTCACAGTGTCTCTCTCTGTCTCTTTCCTGTACTACAATTATGCATCTCCAACCTCTTCTCCTTACACACTAAATCTTTCTGTAATGTACTTGTTTTCTTTTTTTATTTTCCAGAACTGTACAGTATGTTTCGGTGACCTGTATTAAGGGGCCCAGACAATTTTTATGAATGATAACAATACGGTTCAATTATAAATTATAAAAAATGGTTTAGTGTGTATGCTGTAAATCACCAAGGATGCATGTGCACACTCCCCCAAGGCATTAATGATATCCCCAGTGGGCAGTAAATGCATTCCAATCTGGGGATATTGTTAATGATGCCATGCTGGCGAATGCAGAATTGCCTACCCTCCCACCCCCTCATCTTTGTGTCTGGTCTAGTGTCCATAAGACATACTGTACAGCAAGTGGATAAATGGCAATAAAGTGTACTGTAATAATAGTAATACTGTCTGGTTGAATTTATTAATCTTTTTCCAGATTGTTTTGAGACAAAATTATTTTTTTTCCTATAATTCCAGAAAGTGAAAGGGTCCAGCCGAACTCCCCGGCACAAGAGTCAGATGTCAGCGGTAATGATTAGTAGTGTTAGGGAGACAGTACAGTAGTTCCAGTAATTTTTGGACTTCACAACATTCTTTGATACACAGACTGCATTCTTATAGAGGCAGACAGCAGCCCTCCCATGAGCCTTAAGTACAGTAGTGTACAGCACATTGTTGTACCACTGTGTACTTACTGTATGTTCCTTTTCGTTGTATCTCTCTCCCTCCTATACTGTACCTTAATGAAAGCCTTGATACAGCACTGTAAAGATTACTGTAGTTGATAGTTTCCATCAAGTGCCCCTCTTTAGACTTTCACACTTACAGTATCTTCAATGTACAGTAGAGCCAATGCAGTTTAATTTTCTTTAGAGGAAGCGCCAATGAACCCTGATGAGGAGGAGCCACCACCCAAGCCAATTGAAGGTAAATACTGAACAGTAAATAATGCACTATACTATATATCATTGTATTAACTAATGACCAGCGGTCATGCGCATCGCTGTTCATTTTAGACATGTTTGCAAATGATTTATGAATGACTACGTTATTGTTCAATCACTCACATCAATCATCTAGTGGATGGGCACCTTAAGCCTACACAGGAGGGACAAAATGCCCACTGCATTTTGGAAAAACATAGCTTACCAGTACTGTACATTAATTAAAGAGTTAAATACAGTACTGTGTACAGGTACAGTATTACACTTTACAGTAAGTGTCTGACTTACTTTAGCTGATCAACTTCCCACATACAGTACTAGTCATTAAATTGTGGGAGGTAACTGTATCTAGTCCACACCTAAAGTAACCCTCTGTCTGCCACCATGCTGCTTCATTCAGTGTCATGACCTTTGGTGTAGCAATGTTTAGACTGTATACTGTACTGTACTTTTCCTGCATTGTCTTTTACTATACAGTAACCATTTTATTGTTTAGTTCGTATATGTAGTTTGTGACGTGAGAACAGTCCTTCTTCAATGCTGACCGATATGCCCTACCAGACCGAAGACTACACTAAAAGATTAGGGTTTTAAGTGAGAATCATTACTGGGAGTTTTGGCCTCAGATTCAGAGTTTCACCGACAGTAAATAAAACACAGTACTTGTGGTCACTTGCGCACCTCTGGAGTAAATACCAAACACAAAATGGAAACTTGTTGAGAGGGTTCCCCCTAAACAGAAAATCCTATTTTCTTTTCATATAGAAGACCCTCCTTCCTTTAGGTCAATGGTGGTTTCCTAAAAAAAAGGGAATATAAGATATATATAGTGAACTACAGCTTAATTATTTTAAAACATATCCATAAAACATATCCAATAGAGACGCCGCGTACCAGATATATTGGGGTGTATGACAGCACACACTCAAATGAGCCAAAATAGGGTATAAACAGTCACCTCCTGGGATGGGTCCATGTATAACTTTATCAAGGTGTAAATACTATAATGGCTAGTACCTCCTTAAATACCCTTAAATGTCATTTTATTGGTGGGTTATTGGTGTATTTCTTAATTCACTCTAAACGGGACCACCAACTAATTTGCTTGCATACCGTCCACTCCCTCACAAGGTTGATTATCTAATTATGCTCACCCTTTAAAATATCAATGTACTGACCTGTGAATGATATAGAAAATTATAAATCAAAATATAAATAAATGGCGTGTGTTCCATTCAATGGAACGCATGCTCCTTCCAGTTCTTTTCACTCCTTCCATCTCAAATAGCCTCAAGTTTATTTTAGCAAATAGGCTTCCTAAGTTACCAGACCACGTGAGGCTGCCATCTTTGTTTGTACTCCAACTTATGGAGCACATTTTACTTCCAGATTTGCTATATCAAATAGCCTCAAGTGTCTCCCTTACTGTTATTTAGCAAGTAGGCTATCCAGGTTTTCCCCATCCCATGGGTGATGGATATCAATCCATACAAGCAATAACAGGAGTGTTTAAAATCATACAGAATCAATAAAACCACCTAGATAAATATAATAAATATACAATTAAAACATATGTATAAAATATAAAAATATCAGGGATAGAGTCAATATAAAAAACATGTAAGATAAATACCTATAAAAACCACTTTAATTCAAACTCCAAATTTAACCCCCCTGGTGCCAGAGATCCCATTTCATATATCCATTTCATTTCCATTTGAGCTAAATTTTGTTCAATTCTATTTTACCTCCTGTGCTTATGGACTGATTGTATACCTATAACATATTTAAGAGATTTACAACTTTTATTACGAAATCTCTAAAATGCTTAGATAATGAATGATTCTCTATGCCATTTTTAATATTGCGCAGATGTTCAGCCCATCTATCTTTCAAAGCTTTTGAGGTGCGACCCACATATTGTAGGCCGCATTCACACTCTACAACATAGATGCAGTTTTTAGTATGAAATGTAATAAAATCTTTTACACTGTACTTTTTCTTTGTGGTACAAGATCTAAATTATTCTATTTTACATTCCTGTACTTATGATTCCTACACATTAAACATAAACTGCATCTTTCAAACCCCACTGTTTATATTCTTCCTGATCTCTTAGGTGGGATTGAACTTTTTACTAATTTATTTTTTAAATTCATGGCTTTTCTATTCACAAAATGTGGCTTTTGTGGGATGATGGCATTTAATAAGGAGTCTCTGGTCAGTAAGTGCCAATGTTTCTTATTCACACTTTCCAACTACTTACATTGTTTGCTATATGTGGTAATAAAAGGTAAACTAATCACTTCCTTATTCCTTATTTCCTTGGGTTTAAGTAAAGTAGTTCTGTTAATATCTGCTAAATCAGAAATATAATTATCCAAGCACTTCTCTTCATACCCATTGGACATAAATTTCTGTTTCAAATTTTCATCCTGATCTTTAAATACTCCTTTGTCTGTACAATTATGATAAATTCTCCTCATTTGCCCTTTGGGGACATTTTTAATCCATACTGGATGGTGGTTGTTTCTAGTAGACAGATACAAATTACTATCTGTAGGCTTAAAATTAGATTTTCTTTTAAGAATTCCATTTTCAATATACAAAGTTAAATCAAGGAAATTGACCTGTTACTTACTAATATCATATGTTAATACAATGTTGAAATTATTCTCATTTAACGTATTACAGAATCTATCCAATTCTGTGATACTCCCTTCCCAAATAAAAATAATATCATCGATAAAATGGTTCCAATCTTAATATTAAAAAAATCATTATTTGTCCACACATTAAAATCCTCCCAAAAACCCATAAAAAGATTAGCATACGATTGGGCAAATTGTGTACCCATCGCGGTTCCCTTCTTTTGCTGATAAAATTTTCCATTATACCAAAAAAATTGTTATTTAAAATAAAATGAATATCCTCCACAATTATTTTTTTTTTGTCCTCTAAACAACTTCTACTTATATAATCTTTTGTAGCTTCTATACCCTTTGAGTGTTCCATTACAGTAAATAAACTACTGACGTCATCGGTGGCCAGAATGTAATTTTCTTTCCACTCAATCTTATTTCTTTTCTGTAAAATATCTAAAGTATCTTTAATATAAGATCTAACCTTGACCACCTCTGGTTGAAGATGGTGGTCAATATAATGCAATAAATTAGATGTTACACATCCAGTTCCAACCAATATCGGTCTCCCAGGGAGATTCTGTTGATCTTTATAGATTTTCGGCAAGACTTAGAAACCCGGGAGACTAGGGTCTACAACAGTCATATACCTTTCTTTCTTCTCCGTAATCACCTCATCCATTCTATATTTTATTAACAAATTCTTTAATTCTTTTTCTATACATTCAGTAGGATTACTCTGTAGTGCAACATATATTTGTTTGTCTTCCAACTGTTGTAAAACTTCTTTTTCAAATTTATCTGCATCCATAACAATAACACTTCCCCCCTTATCCGCCAGTTTAATTATAATTTCCTTATTTTCACTCAAATTCTTTATAGCCTCGCTTTCTTTTTTACTGGTATTTTGTATTTTCTCCCATTTAAGTTTAATTTTATGCATGTCTGTAATGACTGCCTTACTAAAACTCTCCACAAAACAGCCCCTGCTGAATGTGGGATTAAATGTAGATTTGGGTTTGAAGGGATCCCTATTTAATGTGCATTCCACTTTTTGACTTAGAAAATATCTCTTTAATGATAATTTTCTGGTAAATTTCTGGATATCTAATAATGTTTCAAACTTATTAAGGTTATTATCTGGTGCAAATTTGAGCCCATTCATGAGAATTTTATTTTCCTCATTGGTCAGTATATGTTTACTCAGATTAAAGACCTTAGTTTCTTCTAAGTCTTTGTCCTTATTCTTTATTCATCATTTCTTTAATGAGTTCTTTATTGGTACCTTTTCCTCTTTTTCCCCATCTATTTTCCTTTTTTTATATAGTAAAATCTTTTGGATCTCCTCCTGCTCCTTCCTAAAAAATCCTCATCATTGTAGGTCTCATATCTATTGTTCATAGTGACAGGATGTCTTTCTTCAGTATCTGTATTCATATGCCATTCATCTTTTACAAAAAAATAATTTCTTCTTGGGATCCTTTTTGGTCTATCCCAACTATCTTTTTCTGTTCATCCTCTATCATTCCATTTTGGTCTATATGTTTTCTCTCTTCTAGTATTAAATTGTGGTTTATTTCTATATTCCCCTCTATTTTCTATAGTTTGATATTTCTTTCTATATTCTCCTTGATCATTTTTCCTACAATTTTGCCAATGACTTATCTCACAGTAGCAGGGTGAAGAATTTAGATCTTGTACCACAAAGAAAAAATACTGTACAAAAGATTTTATTACGTCATACTGAAAACTGCATCTATGTAGAGTGTGAATGTGGCCTACAATATGTGGGTCGCACCTCAAGAGCTTTGAAAGATAGATGGGCTGAACATCTGTGCAATATTAAAAATGGTGTAGAGAATCATTCATTTTCTAATCATTTTAGAGATGTTCACAATAAAAGTTGTAAATCTCTTAAATATGTTATAGGTATACAGTCAGTCCATAAGCACTGGAGGAAAAAAATAATTGAAAAAAATTTAGCTGAAATGGAAATGAAATGGATATATGAAATGGGATCTCTGGCACCAGGGAGGTTAAATTTGGAGTTTGAACTAAAGTGATTTTTATAGGTATTTATCTTACATGTTTTTTATATTGACTCTATCCCCGATATTTTTATATTTTATACATCTGTATTAATTGTATATATATTATTTTTATCTATATGGTTTTATTGATGCTGTATGATTTTATACACTCCTGTTATTGCTTGTATCGATGAATATCCATCCACCACGGGATGGGGAAGTGGGGAAAACCAGGATAGTATACTTGCTAAATAATAGTAAGGGAGACACTTGAGGCTATTTGATATAGCAAATCCGGAAATAATATGCATTCCGTAAGTTGGAGCGCAAACAAAGATGGCAGACTCACATGGTCCGGTAACTTAGGAAGCCTATTTGCTAAAAGATACTTGAGGCTGTTTGAGATGGAAAATCCTGAAGTGATATGCGCTCCATGAGTTGGAGCGCAAAAAAAGATGGTGACCCCACATAGTCTGGTAATTAAAGAAGACACGGAGATCGAAGGGAGTATGCATTCCACTATATGGAATGCATGCTATCTTTGGATAGTAGGCGGAGACAATGGCCCCACGTGAAGTGGCATTCAATCGTTACTTCCGGAAGTTGTGGTAGTGACGAGAACCAAATGTAGCGTGCGCTCCATTGAATGGAATGCATGCGATGAATTTAGAAGTGTCATTTCTGGGAGGAGTGACAAGAACCAGAAGGAGCGTGCGTTTCATTGAATGGAACACACGCCATTTATTTATATTTTGATTTATAATTTTCTATATCATTAACAGGTCAGTATATTGATATTTTAAAGGGAGAGAATAATTAGATAATCAACCTTGTGAGGGGAGTGGACGGTATGCAATCAAATTAGTTGGTGGTCCCGTTTAGAGTAAATTAAGAATCCCACCAATAGAATGACATTTAAGGGTATTTAAGGAGGTACTAGCCATTATAGTATTTACACCTTGATAAAGGCTCAACATGAGCAGAAACGCATTGCTGAGCAAGGAGAGGCAGAAAAAAGGATACCAGGTGAAGGGAGTAGAGGACATCCACACAGGAGACCAGGGTTATATACAGACCCATCCTAGAAGGTGATTGTTTATACCCTATTTTGGTCATTTGGGTGTGTGCTGTCATACACCCCAATATAACTGGTTCGCTGCTTCTCTATTGGATATGTTTTATGGATATGTTTTAAAATAATAAAGCTGTACTTCACTATATATACCTTATATACCCTTTTTTGAGAAAACCACCATTGACCTAAAGGAAGGAGGGTCTTCTATACGAAAAGAATATAGGATTTTCTGTTTAGGGGGAACCCTCTCAACAAGTTACCATTTTGTGGTTGGTATTTACTCCAGAGGCGCACAAGTGACCGCAATTACTGTGTTTTATTTGGTGTTGAAGAAGGGTGTTAAGTTATCACCATAGCAGCAACTGCAGCACCGTTGAATTGGTGTGCAAGTTTTTTTTTTTTGTTATTGTATTTCACCGACAGTATACTGTACACAAAGTGCAGACTCAACTTCTCACTGGAGTGCAAATTCCACTGTATGCCCTGAAGATAGGAGGATAGGCAGAGATGAACAGACATGAAAAGACAAACACACAGGTTCTCACCAGAGATGCTCTTGTTCTTCCTACCGCTCGGTCCCACACACAGGTCACTGTACTGTAGGAGAGAGAATACACTGTGCAGTGCCTTATCATGCTCTAACAGTGTCACACTTCTCCACTATCCACATTAATATCGGCCCTAACTAACTGGCCTAACACATTTATTAATAATGAATTCATATCATAATTAAGCCTGGTGGGGAAAAAAGCATTGCCCCTTTGCCCACAGCCCATATAATGATTTATTTACAAAAAAATACATGAAACAAGACAGAATTTGGGTGACCCAGATGGAGGTGAACACCACCTGTCTTTTTGAGGTCAAAAGTGAAAATAACTGTAAATCCCCCCTAGCAGCCAGTTTCATACTGTAAGGCCCGGGGTTTCCCAAAGAACAAACTGGCAGGAAGCAAGAAGAATCAGAAGATTCCTCTGAATTCAATAATGGAGCACCAACATTAGCCAAAATGCTCTTCTCACCTGATCCTGATGTTGAAGGGACTGCCGCCCTCAACGCAGATGTACAGTAGAAGCCTGTCCCTCAATGCACGGTGCGCCCACTACTGTACAGTATGTTTGCGACTATGGATGTGGATGTTGAAGCTGCCACTACTGTATGAATCAAAGGAACCTGAAAACTTGAAACATCTGCATTACAAACATCAACATCAAGCACAGTAGCAGAAACTGGCAGCTGCAGCACAACCTGTGATGATGCCATTGCAGATGGCTGCTGTGGCAATGCGTGCCTTGGAACAGGGGGCAATGTAGGTGAAGGAGCCAGTGGAAGGGGTGGTTGAACCATTAGCTGTGGGCTTGCACACTGACTAGGGACATATTGAACCTGCTGTGCATAAGGGTTAAACAGTGTAGGGGCAGTGACATAATGCTGCAAGATTTGTCCTGGGCCATGAGGAAAGGAGGGGGTGCAAAACTGCCGGTTAATCCTGCTAATTGTTTTTGCAATGGCCGTTAGAGGTCTCCCGGCTTTGACAAGTGGCGGGGAGGGGGAGCAGTGCGGTGGTGACGCGGCATGGCTGGGGAATAGGGTTAAATATGAACAGAGGTGTGTGACAGCACAAACACGACGACGGGGGTGAGAGAGAGAAATGAATGAAATTAAAGAATGAAAGGAAAAGAGGAAAACTATGAAGTACAGTAAATAAGGTAAGGGAAAGGTAAATAAAGAGCTTATAAAATAAATTAAGAGAATACTGTATATACTGTAGGGACAGAAAGCACAACCAAAATACTGTACATACAGTATGGACACAGTGTACAGTACTTAACAGTCCAAATCACAAGCTGAAAAGAAGAAGTTAAACCCCTCCTCCTCAGTACTAATTACATAACATACATGACAGTGCTGTATAAGCTACATAGCAGTTGCTTGACCCTTTCTTTCAATGAAAACTGGTAAGACTCTATACAGATGATCAATATAATTGTCACAGTGGGCACATGTCAATACTGTTTTCCAAAACTTCATTATCCCATCCAAAAGTTCCTGTTTAGTTTTTGGTTTCACATCAGACCTGATGAACCTCTTCAACTGGGCCAGACCACTTCAATGGGATTCATGTCCAGTGACCTACAGGAAAGTAAAAAAAATAAAAACTATTCAGTCTCAGTACTTTAATGGGCTCAGGGGAAGGAAGCAGCTGTTAGCTGCCGCCAGAACCTGGGGGCTAGCGGGCATTAGCTGTGGCCGGGACCCATGGGCATTAGCAGCGGGGGTGGTGCAAGCGGCAGAACCAGGAAGAGGTAGCAGCAGACTGAGGGGCACAGTAGCAGTGTTCATCTAATACAATGTCTGCTTGCAATTATCACATACACATACATGCAAATACTGTTGGCCACTCATAAGTTGCTGTCTGCATTAATGTAAGGACATAGATAAGGTTTGTGGCTTAGCATTATAGCTGTGATCATTGTTATACAATGCCTGCTTGCAATTGCCACACCTAAACAGTACCTGTTGGCTACTTAGAAAATGCTATCCAGATAACATTTAGGAAATCGCTGCCATAGTTAGCATAATTAAGTAACAATGAGTGTATGAGAGACCCCTGGCATCATACAATGCGCATTTTGGCTATGGATTATTTATGGAATCAATCTGATGGGTGGGTTGATAGGATTTAAATACCATCACCTTTCAGCAAATTAGTGTTCTGGCTAATTAGACCTTCGGGATCACTGAGATTCTGAAGATAGGAGTGCTGGGCGCTTGCTGAATTATGTATCAGGCATAACTAATAGATAATGGTTACCCTGATTCTGCATACTCCTGTATAGTCAGTGATATCAGATATACAATGGTTGCATAAGGAATCTATGATGATATTAACATGTAATGTATTAACTGTGTGATGTTCCGCACCAATTCAACAGAGAGTTATATATAGGAGAATTAAAAAAGTATCATCCCATTAATATAGATCAAGATCACAATATTGTCAATATATTATTAAAAAGATATAAAATATATCTATGTATAAAAACAAGAGCAGGACCTAATAAAAATAACTCTGTCTAAAGATCACCAAATGAAGATATGTCAACAAATTAATCCTAAATGCAAAAATATGCTAATGAATGCAATTGCACAGCAACCGCAACACTGTACCAAGACACCCACCACTGAATAAAGCCGCCCACTTCCCATGACATGCATCCGCAAGTCAGCGAACACATCGGTAACATCAAGTAAAATCAACCCATACGCACATTTGTGGTTGACCATGACCTGCCGCATAAACTGCTAAACTGCCTGTCTCCAACTAAATCTCTGGCTACATATACAATCACAGGGGCTTAATTATACATGCCCTGTAAAGGCGTTCAAACAAACAGGCACACCTGCATTCACTTGACCACCACCCTTCTCCACTCTCAAACCGTCACTTCCTGTCAATCACTGTGTAATGGGACTGGGTGCTTACTGTGATTGATTCCCGATCACAGCAGACAGTTCATGCACATGCATACAGTGATGTATTCGTATTCGCAGAATGCAAACATCATCTGGCTGTATGCGAACACAGCCTTGAGAAGCAACCTGAATCAGGGCCTTAGAGCGAACATTGAAGAAGCTTTGACCCATCTTTATCTATATACCAATACTACTGTATATTTCAAGCTCCAGCTTTTATACTTTTTGATACACCATCGCCATCTAGTGGATCTGCAGAATATTACATGTACCTGTTATATTACAGCTCGGATTGATTTTTGCTGATCTCGTACAACTATCCATATTCTAGTTCTCTCATCTCCTGCTCAACAGGAATATATCTGTCTATACCTGCACTCTATTTAGTTGATCATATCCTCTATCATGCATTAGACCTCGACTAGAGGCAGAAGAAAAAGTACCCAATAGGGCATCAAGCAACACCTCTCTCACTCTGACTCTCGGCAACCATCAGAATCTCCTCCAGCTTCCCCTGTGAGCTCACACTATCCTGCACTTTCCCCTGGACACACTTTTTCCAATAAAAGTGATATCCAAACCATGATTGCTGACCTTAGTAAATTGCAGATTTCCTCCAACTGCCTTAGGACCTTAAGACCGAGATTTCTACCCTTAATGGCTGCATTTCTGAGGTGGAGACTAAAGTAGAATCTAGCACCAGAGTGCTGCAGGAAGTCTGTCAGGACATGGATTTTCTTTATAAAGAGCATGCTTTTATTTGCAATAAAAATGATGACTTGGAAAACAGACAACGAAGAAATAACCTTAGGATTTGCAATGTTCCTTAGTCCATGTCCTCCCAGCAATTGGAGCACTACTTGCAAAGATTCTTTATGATGTTGGTCCCTACCCTTACAGAGCTGTCTCTCCTCATTGAAAGGGCTCACAAAGCCTTGTGTCCTAAACCTAAAGAAACTGATCTGCCTAGAGCTGTTGATTGAAAATTCTTATCCTTTAAAACTAAAGAGCTGATTGTTAATGCTAGTAGGAAGTCTCCTCATATTTTCTTTGAAATTAGCCATCTTCAGATTTTTTAGGACTTAGCACCCAATACCATTTTTAAACTCAGAGACCTTCGGGAAGTCACCAAGACCCTGCTTGACAATGGCTATACATACAAATAGAGTTTCCCTTTTCATCTGATTGTGTCAGTCAGAGATTGTTCAGTGTCGCTGTGTGACCCTGAAGAAGACAAAGAACTTTTACATAGGTTGAAGATTGGTGCTACTGCGGTGCATCACTCCTCCTGCAATCAAGAAATTTCTACTACTTGAATTCTGCCTCTATGCCTCTGTTATCACTGTTACATTATTAGAACTGCCCTTTCTGGGGCTTACCACTGACAAGTCTTGGTGTCTGGGCTGTCTGCCGCTGCCTTGCCCCAAAATGTTTCATAATTACCTTTGGAGTCTAGTTTGTGGTTCCGACTATACTTATTTTTCCTTTAGATGGAGTTTGGGCCTGGTGGTGAGAACCTTGATTACACAATTTTATATGCTGTTTGGACATGTTTACATTTAGTTCCATTTCTTAAATTTAACAGATGCTGGTATTCGAACCTTTAATTAATCCTGCTTACTTTTTTAGTTCTCTTCCGCTACTCTGTCTTGATAATGTTGCATGGGTATCTTGGTCACCTATATTTTGGTTTCCTTGGAAACTTCGAAGACTTGAGTTAATGGTGGAGACCGGAACCTTGCACTTTCTTTGGTTATGTTGTTATTACTTTTTATTATTTTTCATAATTGCTTTTATTGTGAGATTATTTGCACTTGTTCCCTAGAGCAGGTGTAGTGACCTGATAAGTTGGTAATTTTAGTCCTATTATTTATAGGTGGTCGGTATGTAGATATCCTACTTTGTCCACTCCACCTACTTGATAGGACTAGTGAGAGTCTGCCTATAGTCATTAAGTCTCACTTTCCTTTTCAATTTAAGCTTTGTTATTTGCTATCCCAAATTTTTATGCCCATGTGATCCATTCCTCTCCTTGACGGCTATTGCGAACCTCGATCTCCCTGTTGGGAAGTGATTTGTCTGCAATCCCCTTGTCTTTTCCTTTTTATTACCTCATTCCCCCTCCCCGACACCAGACAATATTGTCTTTGACTGTTTTATTTGTAGTCCAGTTTCTGCCCCTTATTCTGTCATTATGCCCCTTTCCATGCTCTGGCTTAATATAAAGGGCCTTAACACCCATTAGAAATGATCATTTACATACAAAACAATTTGTGCTCACTGAGGGGACCTTTTTATTTTACAGGAGATTCCAAATTGTTGAATACGCCTCACACTGTACTAAAAAGAAAACTGATAGCCATACTGATTACCACTTTTCTCTTTAAAACATCTAGGGGGTATCACCACTTTTGTGACAAAAGCACCTAAGGGGGGAATATTACCACTTTATGATGAAAACCCCAAAGAGGGGAGTATTACTACTTTTATGACAAAAACACCTAAGTGGGGAGTATTATCACTCCTTTTATGATGAAAACCCCTAAGAGGGGAGCATTACCACATTTGTGACAAAAAACACCTAAGGGTTGAGTATTATCACCCATATTTGATAAAAACTCAAAAGAGGGGAGTATTACTACTGTTGTGACAAAATACCTATGGGGGAGTATTACTGCTCTACTGTTTAAAATACATAATTGTTGAGTTAGTATTTCTGCTATTGTGATAAAACACTTAAGGGGGGAGTATTACCACATTTGTAACAAAAACACATAAGGGGGAGTATTACTGCTTTTGTGATAAAAACACATATGGAGGAGTATTACCACTTTTGTGACAAAAACACCTAAGGGGGAGTAATATCATCCCTTTTGTGATAAAAAAACTAAGAGGGGTAGTATCACCACTCTACTGTTTAAAACACCTAAAGTGGGAGTTTTACCACTTTGTGACAAAAACACCTAGGGGGGAATATTATCACCCCTTTTATGAAAAAAACACCTAAGGGGGGAGTATTACCACTATTTAGACAAAAACACCTAAGGGAGAGTATTACCACTCTTTTATTTAAAATACTTCAGAGGGAGTGTTACCACTCTTCTGTTTAAAACACCTAAGAAGGGAGTGTTACTTTTTTGTGACAAAAAAATCGTAATCGGGGAGTATTATGACTTTTGTGACAAAAACATCTAAAGGTTAGTATTATCACTCTTTCATGATAAAAACACCTAAGGGGGAAGTATTACCACTCTTCTGATAAAAATACCTAAGGGTGGAGTGTTACCATTTTTGTGACAAAAACACCTAAGAGGTGAGTATTGTTGCAAATTATTAATCTATTAGTGCAATAACTAACAAAAATGTTTGTCTATGCAAAAAATAATATCCCAAATGCCCCCCCCAAATTGAAGGCCATAATTAAAAGATAAGTTATACAAGATGGAAATGTCCTTGGGCCCTGCCACCCACCCTTATGTTGTATATTAAAAAGGACATGCACAGTTTAACAAACCAAGCACTTCAGTGACTGGGTCTGACAATTTTGTGGCTTAAGTCCTTAATTTGTTTGGACTCCCACAAAACTAGCTACCAATGGTCTTAAGGCAGCTATCAGTGTTGTTCATGATCTCTACAGTGGCGAGATGACATTATTATCATCCTTATCCTCAGCCTCATCAGTGTTATTGTCATCATCACCACCACACAATATTAACTCATCCCGACTGGATTCCACCATTACATACATCTCTGTACTTTGACATAAATGGTGGGAATGGTCTTCCTCATGGAATTTGTTGGAGCTCTTTGCATCTCTAAAGATTTGTGTCTGTGAAAGACATTATGTATGACTTTTACCTACAGATGTAGCCACACTCATCTATCCCGTAATGCGAGTGCATCATGGCATGCATGTGTATTTGGACATGCACACTGTAGACTTCATTGGGGTAATTGACAGCTGTGAGTGCTTGTGTCTGTCAAATGCTGTGCTTTGCAACGATGCATGCACATGTGCAAGCAGATAATTGCAAAGATGAGCATGGCTGCATCTGTAGGATCAAGTATGGTCACCATAATGAAGTGATACAATTTCAAGATGTTAAAAACCCTTTGGTGCTGGTGAAGTGAATAAAGAAGTTAATCTGCAAGTGCACCATACTTAGTGGAATTGCTTTGTTTCATCTCCTCCTTTAGTTTCTTGAGCTCCTTTTCCATTAGTTTATTTAAGGCATGGGTTCCCAACCATGGTCCTCTAGGTGCACTAACTGTCCAGGTTTTAGTATAGCCATACTTGAGTACATGTGTCTTAAATAGTAACTTAGTCATTTTGATTTAGCCATATGTGCTCAAGCATGGACATCACTAAAACCTAGACTGTTAGTGTGCCTTGAAGACCAATGTTGGGAAATACTGAATTAAGGGATTCACCTAACTCAAGCTGGCAATGTCTGAACTAACTTCATACAGTAGTTTACTACTTTGAATAAATTCAATACCTTGCATAAAACAGAATATATTCTCCACTGTGCTGGACTAAGGTACATTCCCTCTTCTCTTCTTATGTCATGACTTCTTGTATAGGTTTGCATGGCTTGTTGCTGTTCCACCATTCTCTGAACCATATAAAGGTTGGAATTCCACCTTGTTACTACTTCTTGCTTCAGTTGGTGGCATGACAAATTAAACTGTTTTGGTGCTGCTGCAATGTTTTATATGCTGTTGCTGAATGCCGAACATGTCCAGCATTTTTTCTGGTCACAGACAGCATTTACTGCACACGCTTGTCATTTGTTTTTAAATTCTGTAAAACCAAATTGATGATGTGCTCAAACCATTGTTGAAGTCCAATTTATTGAGTTTGAGTACTGTACAAATATTATCTGACAATTTAGTCATCTATAGTTTGATGACAAATTGCTTGGACGCTACTCTGCATCAGCGCAATTCCGATACGCACAAATATATATTTATATTAATACAAGGTTTAGTCAGAGTGTGGAAAACAGGTTTTAATGTCTTTGAGTGTTTTGAGAAACTCCACATACTAATACAATATGTCTGTAACAAATAATTGAAATGTAAAACAGATAGTGATATGATCAGAGAAGGGTTCTAAATACAAAGTTATGAATCATTGTCAGGAACCTGCAAATCATTAACAATTGTATACCTTTTGTTCAATACTGTTTTGGTTCATTGCAACTGTCATCTACACTCTAATTAAGTAAAAAAAATCATGTAACAAGCTACCAGACAAGGTGGCAACAGCAAACAGCTGAGGGTCTCTCCCTGCTTAGAAATAAACCTTTTTATAAATGACACCTTAGAATTTGGTTCAGGCAATGTCTAAATATTAAAACATGCCAGAAATGAATAAAAGTTGGGGATATATATTTATAATATCCATTACACATACTCTGATGCACATAACACACACACATAAACATATATGCAAACAAGCTCACATGCATACTCACATACATACGAACATTACACAAATCCACATTTGTGAACACATATGTATAAAAAGGTTCCTTTACATTAAACATAATATTAGAGGTTTTAGTAGCATATCATTATTTTGTGAAATGTGTGTATATGGTATTTAAAGTATAGAACATAGATAACAAGTCAAGTTTGGTACCATTCTAAGTCCCTGTTTATTTGTAGATCTCTGGTTCTATCAGCAAGGAAATTGCAGCATGCGTTCGCAAGATTTAAATTATAGGTTAGAATGTATCTCTGTATGTAGTGTCTTTTTTATTAGTTCTTCGGTGGGAAAACCATACAAAGCAACATCTGAAGATCTGGGACGTACCCCCAGTGATATATACAAAGCAACATCTGAAGATCTGGGACATAACCCCAGTGATACCATATGAACTAACCTATGAACGGAGTGACCTGAAGCAAGAACCAATGAGCATCTATTATTCTGTGCCTTTGTTGTCTCTGAAACCTGTACCGAAAATAGGCTTGTGAGCTGGGGCAGTCATTTCTCCATATCCTTGGGTAATGGTGACCGCAGATTCAGGATTGAAATACTGCATACTGGACCAATGCACATGCATATGTATCAGTTTGTAACTTTTTATTTACTTTTATTTACTTGCTTTGTTTGTGCTGATTGTGTTAGATCAAAGTAACTTTCTTTTTATTGCAATATAACTTTTTGTGCTCTGGAACCACAATTGGATTGGAAAGCAGTTATTTCTTATGCGACGTGTAGTGCTAAATAGTGACATTTTGGGTATATAGATTTAGGGGTATCAATAGATGGGGGCTCTCAGCTGATATCATGCCCGGAATTCGCACGATAGCGAATGAATCTCGATTCCGCAACAAAGGGTGGAAGGCTCCATATACAGATAAAAACACACTGTGTTCAAAACCCTGCTACTATTCAGTGTTCTGGAATCGATGTCCTTTATTGTGTGATTTTAAGGGGCGCTGATTAGGAACCTGGGGACAAGAGAGAAATGTTTGTTTCTTTTATTGTCTGTTCACAATTTGTGTTAGTCGCATTATTGTGTATGCGACTAGTCACTTAATAGCCTAATTTTTATTTTCACGCTTTTGTGTATCAGTCACTTTATTGTGTATGCGACTAGTCGCACAAGAGCGTACATGTGTATCCGGTAATACTGCCATGGGTTTAAGCAGTCATTTTGATAACTAGTCTTGTTATATGCATAGCGTGGTTAACTGGTTAACCCCTTTTGAAATGCAAGTGCCAAATTTAAATAAAAGTTTTTCTGCACAGAAAACAAAAGGTGTATGAAAGTGAAAGTATGTGTATGATGTAAATAGGTCACTGTCTGTTAGGCGTAGGGAAACTTGGTAGGTGCCTGAAAGGGTAAGAAAACTACTGGGCCAGTGTACAGAGCAGGTACGTTGTGGTATTCAGTAGCAAACTGTAAGTTTCCCGTGCATCATGAATATGGAGGTTAGCTGTTGACCGGCCCCTCAGAGTAATCACAAAGTCCATTGATCAGTAAGGTTCTCTGGGTGTTGCAATTGGACCGCACGGTTGGATAGACCATGATTGTGATGGGGCATGTGGAGTCAAATCACTGGAAAGGGTAAGCATTATTGGAATAGTTACATGCTACCAGGGGAAAGTAACTCAAAAAGGGGAGTGGTGCGTACATGTAGCTAATTGAAATTGCATACAAGTGAGTGGTGAAACTTGGTTGAATTTGCCGCAAGCAGGGTAGATTGCAATAGGCAGGTATTTTGCTCCTCATTGTGCAAGCTGACCAGAAATGGCGAGCGGGTTGGCAGGCATAATGGGAAGGAGTGCGTACACATAGCTTGTGAAATCATGTACCAGTCAACATTTTCTTAGCCAGGTTTCAGTTTTTTCCCAGATGGGTGCTAGACAATCGCTAGTCATGGTCGATGATAGGCTGCTCATGGAAGGACCGACAGGGTCGGCAAGGCATATAATGTATACTAAGTATGGTGCACATGCAATTGCATACTGTGATGTATGAATTAAGTTGACCAAGGTATGTGTGAAGCCTTTCCCTAAAAGTCGCAGTTTCGATTTTGAGGTGCTAAATAATTTAAAAGATAGGATATGTGTAGTCAAATCCCTGAAAACATGTGTAAAGTGCAATGAGTGTTTAAAGTTGTGGCAGCACAAGGGGAACACGTGTTTAAGGTAGCATGCACGCGATGCAAGATAGCGCAGGCATACTTCTATCGCCCTTTGTGATGGAAGTTGAAGGTACTGCCGATTAAAATAATAATAAAAATGTAACAAGTAATATTTTTTTTTCCCTGTATTAAGGCACTTTAAGGTAAGGTTTCTGAAGAAGAACAATTAACCCACTGTAAAATCAGCCATGACTGAAATTGGTGAGATTAATGTTAAAAGTAATGGTTTAAAGGAAAAATGTGTGTTGTTAAGCAAAATAATGTATCATTGCTATAAAAGTGCAATTACTATCATTTTAGATACTTAGGTGGTTATTCATGATTTTGGAATGTACTTTATTAATCAGTGTACATTTCAGGAAAGTAAAATGTTGTTTACAGTAAATATTGGGACTGGGAATTCAATTCGGAATAGTTACTATATGCTAATAAGAACAGGTTTTTTTCCATTGAAACTTCTTATTAGTCTAGACAGTAGATTATTTTGTTGTGTGTATAAGAGATTTACTTTGATCTAGTATTAACAAGAATTGGGATTCTAAATTACAATAGATAGAATGTTAACTTAAGTTATAAGGTGGCCATCTCAATAATAATATCAATCCAGCGTTGAATTCTCATATTACTAATTATAAACTTATTTATGTTCATTTTTCTCTATTTTTGAAGAAATGGTAATCAAAAGTATATTGTATTAACCCTGTCTGTGCTGCCTATATCATATAGGCCACCCGACAGCATAATTTGGGCATTAAAGTCACACATGTGCAATGCTTGTTTTAAAGTACTAGGGGAATTCGTAAATAATGGCAGCCAATGCAGATATGACTAATTTTTATATATTTGAAGCAAATGAATGTAGCTGGAAATTATTTTTATTAGTGATGTTAAAATTATTTTTACATATTAGAATGTGATATATATATATATTTATATATATATTTATATATATAGATGGATTGTTCCAAAGTGGTGTGTTCTGAGAGTGTCACAAACATTATAGTTGGCAAATTTTAAGATGTTTGTTATGAGTTATTTGTATTTAGGACTTTCTGTTGTTCTCAATGTCTGATTGTGAACAAAAGGGTGGTTGGGTTTACACACAATCTTGGAAAATAGGGATCTGTGTAATACAGGGCATTACTGAACACACACACATGCAATACAGAAGTATTGAGGTTAATTTTGTGTATGTACTTCTGAAAATTTCCTTGTAAGTATGGTAGTTTATAGATTTATGTTAGGTTAAGAAATTCATTTCTGAGTAAGTTATGACATGTGATGTGTTATATTGTATTATGTATGTATTAGATCGCATGTAAACCACACATTACCTTGCAGTTATAACTGAGTATGATTTGAATGCTGAAATATGCATAGTACATTGTTTAATATGATCAGGTTACTGGATGTGTCTTTTCAAGGAAATAAGTGCAGGTATGGACCCTGTGGAAGCTGATAGGTTTAACTCATAGGAAGCTTTGATTGCTACACACATATAGTGCAGCGAGGACGACCCGTTGTCTGGGGTCTGTGAGTGGTACAAGATAAAAGAAAGCTGTAGAGAATAGTTAGCAATGTTAAGAGAGATAAGATGCTTAATAATATCTGAGATGTAGCGGTGAAGCGATTGTTGTTGTTATGTAAGATATTCTGTTGTTTTAACCCTAACCCTTATTTCCTACAGAGACATGCCTTTGATAGTTGACTGCATGGGTAATGCATTTAGTGATGTGGTAAGAATGGAGCATTGGGGACCACTGGACATTTTTTTGTACCCCTATGGCCCAGTCTGACCCTGTATGCCACAACCAGGACTGCTGGCCCCTGGAGAGTATGGACCTTACCTGTCAAGGTGCTCTGGCAGGGTCCTTCCTGCAGGTGTCCTGGCTTCTGGAGGTGATCCCAGTGCCGGAGTTCAGGCAGGGTGGCAGGCAAAACAGCAGGTAGTGGATTCCTGGGCAGCGCAGATGTCTACTGTGTGCCGCCATCTTGGATTCGGACATGTGACCTGGTTAGCCAATCCAGTCACAGCAGTTTCCTGGGAGTCCTAGCAGCCTATCCTGCACTAAGGTATTGTACTTAAGGATGTTTTGCATACCCTCTAGTTGCCAGTGCAATGTTATACACAGGGTAAGCTGTGTGCTAGTTCCTGTGCTCCCTTACCTCAGTATTGCTGCAGTTATTGTAGTCAGCCTGCCATTTCCCATTGCTGTTCCAGTCTACACCACCTCTGACTTCTGCCCGGAGCGCATCACCCCATTGCTTATCAATGCAGAAGGGCCTGACATCCCCGTGGTTCAGTGTCATCTTCAGCCTCCAGCTCCAGCTCCAGTGTCCGACTACCTCGTCTTCCTCAGTTGCCACAGTCTGAGTTTCCTACACCTCTCTTTTATTCATGAAACACACCCCCCCTGAGACCGGCTTCTTTTCAATACCAGCAAACCGTCCCACGAACGTCTATTGAGTCCACCCTGGATCCAAGCTCTAATCAACTCAAATCAACTGTATACTAGTCATAACTCAGATACATATGGATTTCTGTAAATAGAATAAGGAACTTGTCAAGGGAGGTATTTGTGTTTAACCAATTCATTCAATCCTGTAACAGTTATATAGGTAAAACCGACGTGAAGCTTGGAATCAGGTGATATATTGCTAAGCAGGGAGTGATTAATTGGATCATATAGCAGGTTTGCAAGAAGTCCTGTAATAATAGTTCTATATATTCTGATAAGCAGAATATGGTTGAAAAAATACTGAACCGCAGGTCGACGAAGTCTGTAGAAAAAAGGTAAAAATGGATAATTTCATAAGATGCCACAGATGTTTGTATGTTTAAATAATGTTTTTCCTGTAGGTAAACAGGTCATGCGGTAAGTATAGATGACTGTAGGAAATATGATTTGTAAATAGCAATATACGTAATATTATAGATAGTGGGAAACTTTGTGATATGCGTAATGATAGACATGAGATATTCCTTAGAAGTAGAGATATCATATGAAAAGCAGAGGTAAGGAAATCAAGGTTTGTCATTTCTGCAGTACATAAGGAGATGTCTTTATGTTTTCTAATTACAGGTGATAATGGATTTAACTTTTACGCTTATAACAATGTTTGCGGTATATGCCATTGTTCTCAAGACTGTACAGGTAAAAGTATAATAATGTATATCGGAGAGAAGGGGATTCTAAAATTGCATAGTGGTGATAAGTAAGTATTGCAACCCCTGACCAAATTCATAGGAATTGGAAGGTGGATGTACAAGGTTTGGTGTGTAGGATATTGGAAGATTAATAACTAAACATAAGGTGTATATCTCATGAAGTAATGTATGTGTTAAATGACATCGAAGCTGTTATAAGTGGTAACAGTTCATACGGACTGGTTTTTGAGAACTCCAGTGATTGTTGGTAGCAGATACAAATGTAATAATCTTTGAGTATGTATATCCCTGTAAAACTTAGTTACATTGAGATGTAAGTATTATGGATAACCAAAGGGTGGAGGTTTCATCCACCAGAACAGGAGGATTGTTATAGATCGTAAAAATATGCATTTGATCGTACTGTTTTGAAAGTGTTGTAGTGACAAAAGCTCACCGGAATGTAAGTTTTTCTCCAAAATACCTGTTGTAATTTTGATGTTTTACCTCTTGTGACTAGTAGTGACACTCACATGTCCTAGGGGGAGTAGTAGTGGAAGGGAAAATACACATCCATTTCCCAGCAGAGGTGGTAAGGTCTGTAATTACTGAGGGTTTACAATGAGAAAAATACATTTAAGATTGTTCCAAAATTGGTCTTATATTTAAACAGGTTCACAGGATAATTTTCTGTTATTGCTAAATGAACTGGGTATATCTATTAACAGTTTGTATGTCTAGAATAGATAAGAATTAGTTACATATTGACATACATGTATGATGTATACTAACATTTCTTTCTAGTTCCCTAGAACATCAGAATACAGGTCAAAGTATATTAAAAAGCCAAGGATTTACATGGGTATTTGAAGGTTGGAAACTTAGAATTTCCCTGAATAGGGATAATCATTTGGAGATTTTCATCAAAGATGAGAAAGGAAAAGGCATTATAGGAGCATTGACTGCCACCTACTGGAGGAAATGAGGTAAAGTTGAGTCTGTAAACACTCATCAATGTCAATAAGTTGTGATTTTTGGAAACTCCAATATGGAGCTGACAAAATTCTTAATTACCACAGTTGGGGGGGACCACTAATGCTCGAATAATCTGTTTTTTGTCCATGTAGGCAAATCAAGTCAACAGCAGGATATCTGAAGACTGCAGACAGATCGGGTGGAAGACATCAGATTGGGTAGGAAAGATGGAGACATTCTAGAGGGCTGATATCTTTTTTTGCGCTAATTGTGTTAGATCAAACCGTGTAACTTTCTTTTTATTGCAATATAACTTTTTGTGCTTTGGAACCACAATTGGATTGGAAAGCAATTATTTCTTATGCGACTTGTAGTGCTAAATAGTGACATTTTGGGTATATAGATTTAGGGGTATGAATACCATGGGATATGTTCAAATTATCCCAGTTATAATGATCTCACAATATTAAGATGTAGCCACCATTATCTATCCTGCAATGCAAGCGCATAGCGGCATGGATGGCACAACTAGTGTACCTGCTTCTATGGCATGCAAATGCATTTGCACTCATACACTATAGACTTCAAATGATGTAATTGCTGGCTGCGAGTGCTTGCAGCCTGTTTAATGCTGTGCTTTGTCGCGATGCATGTGCATGTGCAGGCACATCATGGCAAAGATGACCATGGCTACATCTGTATGCATTATCAGAAATGATAAATCTTGAGGAGAGTCTTAGTGGGGTAAGACACTTTGCTTTGGCATCCCTTAGCTTTTTTAACAGGTTGATACACTTGTATGCCTTTCAGTGAAGCTGGTGATACAGAGAGATAGTAGCTTTCCATGGAATGAGCTTGCATTTTGTGCTATATACTGCTGCTAAAGGTGATACACCCACCCAGTGTTCTGTCACAGTTATGTAATATTTAGTTTGACCACTATCACTTGTCCACATATCTGTGGTTAAGTGGATAGTGGGTGCAATTGCATCTTGTAGGCCAAGAATAAGAATTCTTAAATGTCCTGGAACAGGTGAGGACTTAATTTTCTGATAAAATGCAACCAATGTGAAATTTGTTAGTAGGGACACAGGAGCACAACTAACTGTCTAAAACCAGATGCATTAATGGCAGATATTGGATGCAAAGTTAATACTAGTATAGCAGTCATGGCTTCAGTAATCTGCTGTGCAACTGGAAAGCAGCTGTAATACTTGCGTCTTCTTTCAAAGGATTGTTTCATAGTTAACTGTTTTTTGAAACTACAAGAAGTCTTTTTAGTTCCCTTCTGAAATGAAGATTCACACCTAGCAGCAGCAGGTTTATCACTCAAGGATTAGTCTAAGGAATCCTGGAAATGGGAGAGCAGTCAGTTAGCTTTAGCAATTTGGATGCAGGACTAACTCAGGTCCTTAATGAGTAGATTGATGATGAAGGTGTTGGCAGTAAAGATTGTAGTTGCTGGGATCTAGTTGAGAGAAGGGAGCTAGCTGATGCTGAACTGCTTGTTGTTATTAATTTAGCTTACCTTTCAAATGTTGCCCAAAACTTTATATGAACTTGCTATAAAATAAGTAACAGCAATGAGGAGGTTCCTAGATGCTTAACATCCTGACCTCTGGCTTTACATACACTATAGATGGCTTGACAATTGTAAGGATTTGGGTAAAATAATTCCATCCTTAAGATGTGGATTTTTTGGTCTTTGGTCCAGGCATAACAATGGCCTTCTTCTTATAATTGGCAAGAACTGCTTCCACTGATGCCTAATGAACACAAGAACATTCTCATTATCAACAGGCTCATTAGCACCAGCATCAGGTACACAAATGTACCCCTCATACGGTTGCTCTTCCTCAGTAGCATCTTCAATTTCTATATCACCATTCATACATGTGCTGCTCATCCCCACATTTGCAGAAGGTACATAAATGGTGTAAGGATGCTTCCCAATGAGTATAGTATTAGGAATGTGATTATCACACATAGCACTTGTGAACACCATTAGACTCTACTCAGGGATTCCAACATTTCTAAACAAAAAGTTTGTTCTGCAGTCTGTTTTATTTCTGCAATAATTTGCCTGTTTTAATTGTGACATGTCTTCTTGACTCTAAGGGGTACAATTTACTAAGATTTGAGTCTGATCAAGTTTTTTTTTCAACTAGATTTACATCGCTGAAACTCAGGTGATTTGATGCTTCTGTAACTCACAAATTTGCAAAAACATGAGTTTAGCTGAGAGTGAGTTGGGATGGTAGAGAAAATCAAGATATCTCCCCAAGTTGCAAGTTTTAAATAAAATAATATAAAAAACAACAACACACTGTGTCAAGTATAACTTTATTACATACACCTGCTTCACTCACACATAATTACTTGCTGCCCATCACTCTGTCTGTTTCTCCAAGTAGAAATCCACTGGGAGTACCTGAAAAAAATACTCTCCTTCCTTGCGCTGGTCTCCAGAGCAGCCCCGTGTCTTGGCTGAAAAACAAACTGGCACCCGGACCAGACACTAACATTAGTGATGTATGTGTGTGACCACATACACCACTAACCGACTCCTAACTGCTTACCACACATGTGAGCTGTCAAGAGCCAGCATCCAATCAGTGGCTGCTAACTGTGGAGCTGCCGCTGATTGGCTCTGACTCCTGACTGACCAGCCCATGTGGGAGCTGTCAGTAGTAAGAGTCAATCAGTGGCCGCTCTACAGTTAGCAGATGCTGATTGGCTGCCGTGTCCTGACAGTTCACATGTTTTCTGAGCAGTCAGGAAAGGGAAAAAAATTAATAAAAAAACAGCACTGTAAAAATGAAAAAAATGTGTCCACAAATTAATAAAATGTAGTTTAATAAAACATATATGTCAGCACTCAGGTAACAAATATTAAATACATAAAATACATCACATTAAAGTCATATCAATACAAAATGTGTAGCAATATTTAAGTGTATTTAAACAGCAACAGCAGTAACAGTAATTGTATCCAAATCCCCATAACTCCACAATGTAACCAATTGGATCCTCACAGCTGCATCCAGCTAAAAAAGAATGTCTCTGTGTGCAAATTATTGCTAGATCCACACACGCATTATTTATGCTTGGTGTTTTTTTATAAGGAATGGAAAAATATATATAAACTCACCTTATAGGAACCATACTCAATTAATGCATTGTTCAAGTAGCCACCAGAATAATAGTAAATATCCACTATAGGTATACCTGTTCTATTCACAGCTGATATAGCTGGTCAACAATATTGTGAGCTCAGTATCTGTATTCACCAAAAAACAGCCTCCTCAATGCGGCAGCCAAAACAGATTGCTGCTTAGCTTTGTGTAGTCATCTCCATAAGGAGCAGGCGACGGGTGTCTAGTGGAGCGCCATCCACAGCGGAGTTATCCCAATGCATTGGCTTAATGAATGCCCCATTCTCTGCCTCTCAATGTGGGTAGTGACACTGCCAATTAGCGGGTCTCGCTCACAATGGGACTCAGCCAGCAGTTTGTCCTGTATGAACTCAGCAAATCCAGATAATCATACAGCATCTGTAGTAAAGTCTTTGAGGAAGATAAAGTCTATGCAAACAGCACTATATAGTGGAGATGGTGCTGTGGAGATAGTATCCAATAGCCTTAATGCATTTCTTCCCATATGGGATATCTTCATCCCTCTGAAGAATCTCATATGGGTATAAACATGTTAAGGTGCATCACTCTGCTCTGCTCTCTATACACGTTATATAGATTATTTGTTTTTTGTTTGGAAAGGGAATTATCAGAAAGTTTAGCATTTTGGTGAGCACATTAAACACAACCAATACAATCTCACTTTCACGAGAACAATTCACCACCGGGTGATTTATTTTCTTGACATTACCTTAGAGATTGTTGATAGGAACATAAGGCCTGATTCAGAGCCGCTCACTAGATGCGATCGCTCACACGATATGTATGCAAATTGCGTAGGCAGTGCTATCACACTGCAATGTTTTAGCATGCCGATAATTCTTAGAGAGCAATCACATAGTGTATGCAGACACCCACCAGCCTGTTTTAAGATACCCACTTGTGCATTTCATGTCCAGGAAGTGTATGCAACCATCGGTACATCGGATGCTATCACAGTGCTTGAGGTTGACCATACCCTTCCACAAGCACTACGAGCACTTCAGTGTAAAAACAAGCCAGGTGACATGTACTATGATGCGGCCATTTAATTATGCACACCTCCAAAATGCCATCGAGATGCTCAGGCATGCCTGCATTTGAACCTCCATTTCCCCATTTTTAATGGCCAGCCCCTGTTACCACCTACAAATGGTTTCTCCTGTTACTCACTCTGCTGGGCTGTCTATGTGCAGTGAGCGAATGCATTGTGAACTTTCGCTAAGGTATGCACATATGCACTGTGATGCATGCGCACAATGCATACACACTGCATACCATCGGTAGCAGCGAGAGTATACATCTTAACGAGCGGGTCTGAATGAGCTCCATAGTCACTTACACATAGCAAAAGGTAGTAGACTGTAATAACAACTTAGATTATACCAGCAATCAAAGGAGCTGGATCGATAATATTCCACACGGACAATTGCGCAGGTTGAGACATAATTGCACCAAAACTGATAAATTTAATGAACAAGCATTAAAGATGATAGGCAGCACAGACGGTGTAATGGTAGCTTTACTGCCTCACAGCACTGAAGTCGTTGGTTCAATACCCACTATGGCCCTAACTGTGTGGAGTATGTGTATTCTCCCTGTGCTTGCGTGGGTTTCCTCCAGGTGCTCCGGTTTCCTCCCACACTCCAAAAATACACTGGTAGGTTAATTGGCTCTTAACAAAAAAAAATACCCCTAGTGTGTATATGTGTGTGCTTGTTGTAGGGAATATAGATTGTAAGCTCCACTTGGGCAGGGACGGATGTGAATGGCCGAATATTCTCTGTAAAGTGCTGCGGAATATGTGTGTGCTATATAAATAACTGGTAATAAATAAATAAATAAAAATAGGTTCCTTTAAGGATAAAGCTTATCCAGATGAATTACTAATGCAGAACTCGAAGATACCTTACAGCTAGATAGGTCTGATTTATTACATCCCCCTAATCATAAAAATGGGAGAGCGAATGAGAATAAAGGTATATTTGAGGGTTCCAAGGTTTTTGTTTCCAAACAAAATTGTGCAACATATAAGGTTATAAATATTATAAATAAAAATTTCTCCATCTTTAAACTTGATCCAATTTTAAATAACAATTTGGATGATACACCTATTGTTATTTAAGAAGGTAGATAGCCTATAAAAAAATTGGTAAGGAGAAGAGATGAGCGGGTTCGGTTCTCAGAGAACCGAGGCCACCCAAATTTAGTATATCTGAGTCGAGTCCAAGCAGACTTGGAGGTTCCCACCTTACTCGGTTCTCGAAACCAAGGCAAAACCATAGAGATGGAAATCTCGCGGTTCGCAAGCTTTCGTCTCAATGATCGATGTAGTATATAAAGGACCACACAACAGATGCCATTTCCGGTTGTGTAAAGTGAACCGGGAGGGTGGGTAGTGTAGGGCTGGGAGAGTACTGGTACTATCTGCTGTGTCCTGGGCTGGTGACTGCTGATCTATTCTGGTCTCTGGTCACGGTGCTGTCACTATCACTATCACTGTGCTGTCTGTGCTGATCCATTCTGGTCTCTGGTCACGATGCTGTCTGGTGATCCATCTGGGCTGTCTGCTGTGTCCTGGGCTTGTGCTGTGTCCATCTCTGGGCCCAAGTTCTGGACTCCAAGAAAAAAAAAGTTAAAAAAGTGTCTTTTTAAGTTTTTATATTTTTCTGTGTGTGCATGCGTGTTAGGCGTGGTAGCACAAAAGAGCCAGCCATCAACGCATGTCTTACATATTTTTTTCTTCTTTGTGTGCGTGGGTGTTAGTCTTAACCACATTAGCGCACAAGACCCAGCAACTATAGTACAGTCGTGTTCAATTAAAAAATAAACAATACAAGTGTCACTGTCTTATATATATTTTTTTTCTGTGTGTGCGTGGGTGTTAGGATTAACCACATTAGCGCACATGATCCAGCGACTACAGTACAGTCATGTTCAATTAAAAAAAAAAAACAATACAAGTGACACTGTCTTATATATTTTTTTATGCTGTTTGTGCGTGGGTGTTAGGCTTAACCACATTAGTGCACAAGATAGAGCGACTGCTGTTGTGTTCAATTAAAATAAAATACAATTAAAGTGTCATATTTTTTTCTTGTTTGTGTGGGTGGGTTTTCGGCTTAACCATAGTAGTGGACAAGATCCAGAAAGTAATGCAAGTTGCAACCTTGTGCTGACAGACTCCAATCGTTCTTAAAAAAATATACAATTAAAGTGTCATATTTTTTCTTGTTTGTGTGGGTGGGTTTTTGGCTTAACCCCATTAGTGGACAAGATCTAGCCAGCAATGCAAGTTGCAACCTTGTGCAGCCAGACTCCAGTCATAATTAATTGTTACTCTGTGGCCAAGTTCTTCAGGAGATGACAAAAAATATAAATCATCATTTGTCATTTTTTCTAATATTTTTGTGTGTGCGCACGACTGCACATGTGTTAATTTTGTAACCACTCCTTGGCTACACTATTGATGATTGTGACACTGCTTCTAGACTGCAGAAAAAATATGGAGGGCTGTCACATGACAGGAGAGCAAGGCCAAGAACCACATGTTGTAGCTGCTGGCAGCAGTGCAAGGCTGTCAACTTCCTCGACCTCTAGGAAGGCCCATGCCCCAGGGATTAAGTCACGCCATCGATATGGTAAAGCAGGGTTTACTGAAATTAAGAAAACAAAAATTGAAAGGATATTTGACTATAGATAAACAAAAAATTGGCAAAATGCCATTCACTACACACGGTGGCAAGGAAAGGATAAGGCCTTGGCCTTCTTACTTTATGAAGAAGACTGCTGATTATGATAAACCTTCTGCTTGTAGTAGAAGTGGTGGTGGTCCAATTAAAAATGTGAAAGTTATTAAGACAGCTCCGGAAAAACCACCTGTATGCCCTGAGAAATCAAAATCACAAATCCCTGAGTAGAGTGCAAGTGTGTCCGCAGTTGCCATGTGTGAGCCAGAGCTACTGTAAATACCAGTGTACTGGAGGATCCTCCAATTTCTAACATTTGTGTGCCCTCTGTAAATGTGGGAAGGGCAGTCAACATCTTGCACATGTAGTCATTGAGGATGCTTCTGTGGAATTGCACATGGAGGAAAGAAGATATTTTGGTGGATGAAGGCGCTAAGGATGATGAGGATGTTGATGATGAAGATGTTGGTGTTGGTGATGAGGATGTTGATGCTGAGGATGTCCTTTGTGTAAGTAAGGCAACAGCTGTTGCCCATGGTTTGAAAAAGCCAAAGCCCATTGTTATCATGCCGGGACAAAAGACAAAAAAATCTACTTCTCACATGTGGAATTATTTCCATCCCGATCCGGACAACAGTTGTCAAGCCATATGTGCCCATTCCCATGCAAGAGTGAATAGAGGGAGGGACCTAAACCACCTAGGAAACTCCTCCTTGTTACGTCACTTTGAGCAAATTCATCAAATATTAAAGTGTACATTGCCAAGTTCCAAAACTCAAAACGTAACAAGTCCAGTGTCACCTACCTGCTCCCTCTCTGTGAGATTCAAGCTCCTTCGATCTCCAACACCAACACCTGCATCATCAACATCCTCATTTGTCATCGAGAGTAGTCCTGCTGCATCCAATGTTGGTATTCCAAACATGATTGACCCCTCTCCTATCTGTGATTCCTCAGAAGGATCCTTGATGACTACGCCTGTTGCTGCTGCTGCTGTTGCTGTCAGTGGATCTTCATCCCAGAAGGGGACCAGGAGGAAGACTACTTGTAGTGTATCCTCCAAAAACCAATTAACTGTTAAACAATAATTTGCAAGAGCAAACAAGTATGACAGCAATCACACAGTTGCACAGCTGATTACTGATGCCATAACAGCTATGCTGGTATTAGATGTGCATCCAGTATCTGACATTACTGCAGTGGGTTTTCAACAGTTAATTCAGGTCCTGTGTCCTCGCTACCAGATCCCTTTTAGATTCCACTTCACTAGAAGAGCAATTCCAAATCTGTACAAGGACATTAAAAAAACCTTATTAATGTCCTCAGAAATGCTGTTGTACCCACTGTCCACTTGACCACTGATATGTGGACAAGTGGGACAGGGCAAACTAAGGATTACATGACTGTGACAGCCCACTGGGTAGGTGTGCTGAGGGTGTGCTCGCCCTATGGGTGTAATGCTGGAGAAATAGTATAGGCAGAAATGGGGGCCAAAAGGTTTATTGGAAAAAAACAGTACTAATCCTGTTTGGTCCCAGGCACCCAGGTGGGGTGAGCGATCCACTTGGGGGTGTGTGTGGGTGGAGACTGGGGAGGTGAGTGGACCCTTATAGGGGGCTCCTTTCCATGCAGTTCAATAGACTGGCATGTTACCCCTGCTGGACTTTTGGTCAACAGTCTTAGGATTTCTCAGGGGGAGGGGAGTGGTGGGTTGGCAGTGGGGCTGGCAGTTGTGGATGTACACCCTGGCGGCATCCCGCGCAGGGGTATAAGTCTCAGAGTCACTTACCTACCAGTAGGATTTGTTGGTGAAGATAGCTTGGGCTGCTGGTAGCTGGTCTTAGAGTTTCCTTTTGCAGATGCGGTGTTGAATGGCTGCTGTGGTGTCAGCGGTTGGAGGAAGCTCTGTGTGTGGTAGTAGCTTGCTGGTGCACTGTGGGGCTTGGTGCACCGTGTTGCTGGCATTCTGCTGCTGCTGCCTGGTGGGTGCCTGTTGATGTGGATCACTTAGGGATTGCTTCTGGACAAACAGCTGCGAGTGGAGCTGGTGTTGGTTGCTCCCGGGGGGTGGTGCGTGGTTACCTGGGTAAAGCAGGTGGAGTGGTGATCAGGAAGGGTGCACAGGGATTTGCTAGGTGTGAGGCCCAGCACGGCCCTGAGGGTGGTGGGTAGAGAGGGTTCTGGAAGCTGCAAGGCTCGACCAAGTTCTCCGTGGGAATGAAGAGCTCTGGTGTAAGCTGGCTGTGGTGTCAGAATGTAGGGGGTCTCCGATGTGTTTCGGCAGGGGCTCTGCCTTCTTCAAGTTTACCTCCTTGAAGAAGGCAGAGCCCCTGCCGAAACGTGGAGAACTCGGTCGAGCCTTGCTGCTTCCAGAACCTTCACTACCCACCACCTGCAGGGCCGTGCTGGGCATCACACCTAGCAAAGCCCTGCTTGACCCAGGCGACCATGCACCGCCCCCCGGGAGCAACCAACTCCAGCTCCACTCACAGCTGTTCAACCAGCAGCAATCCCTAAGCGATCCACACCAACAGGCACCCACCAGGCAGCGGGAGCAGAACGCCAGCAAAGCGGTGCACCAAGCCCCACAGTGCACCAGTAAGCTACTACCACACACAGAGCTTCCTCCAACTGCTAACACCACAGCAGCCATTCAACACCACATCTGCAAAAGGAAACTCTAAGACCAGCTACCAGCAGCCCAAGCTATCTTCACCAACAAATCCTACTGGTAGGTAAGTGACTCCAAGACTTATACCCCTGCGTGGGATGCCGCCAGGGTGTACATCCACAACCGCCAGACCCACTGCCAACCCACCAGTCCCCTCCCCCCGAGAAATCCTAAGACTGTTGACCAAAAGTCCAGCAGGGGTAACGTGCTGGTCTATTGAACTGCACAGAAAGGAGTCCCCTAAAAGTGTCCACTCACCTCCACAGTCTCCACCCACACACACCCCCAAGTGGATCGCTCACCCCACCTGGGTGCCTGGGACCGAACAGGATTAGTACTGCATTTTTTTCCAATAAACCTTTTGGCCCCCATGTCTGCCTCTATCTTCATTTTCTCACCCACCACCTCCAGTCCATTAGACCCCCTTTCCTCCCTACACCCCATCACTCCACACACAACATCGAACACAAAAGACCACAACATACTATTACTCCAGCATTACACCCATAGGGCAAGCGCACCCTCTACCCCATTCTATCGTCACACAGGACCCGGTATTCCTGCTTTTAGGGGAAGGTGCAGCACCCCGACACAAACAATACATCTCACATCCCATCTGCCCATACAGCAGAGCGCAGTTCTAACCCATCATTTGCACTGGGTAGGTGTGTTGCCTACAACAGCAACAGCAGCAGCAACATCTCCCAAAAACTGCTGATACAGAGGCAGGCTACTCTTTGTATAACTGGTTTCACTAAGAGGCATACCACTGAGAACCTCTTAGTGAAACTCAGGGAAATCATTGCTAAATGTCTTACCCCACTTGGACTCTCCTCAGGATCTGTGATTTTGGACAATGCCACCAATATTGTGAGAGCATTACATCTGGATGAATTCCAAAACATCCCATGTTTTGCTCACACAATTAATTTGGTGGTGCAACATTTTTTAAAGACTGACAGGGGCATGCAGGAGATGCTTTTGGTGGCATGCAAAATATATGGACATTTTAGACATTCAGCAACCGCTAGTCAAAGATTGCATGACCAGCAAGTAGATAAATTTGCCCTTCCATCAGCTGAAGCAAGAGGTAGTAACTCGGTGGAATTCTACGCTCTATATACTTCAGCAGATGGAGGAACAGCAAAAGGTCATCCAGGCCTATACAGCGGACTATGACATAGGCCGTGGAGGGGGAACCTCACCTTACTCAAGTGCAGTGGAGAATAATTTCCGTGTTGTGCAAGGTTCTCAAACCCTTTGAACTTGCCACACGTGAAGTTAGTTCAGACACTGCCAGCTTGAGTCAGGTCATTCCCCTCATCAGACTTTTGCAAACACAGCTGGAGAAACTGAAGGAGGAGCTGAAATGGAGCAATTGCACAAACTATATCGGACTGGTGGATCAAGCCCTTGATTCACTTCACCAGGATCCAAGAGTCGTCAATCTATTGAAATCTGAAAAATATATTTTGCCCACCATTCCGGATCCTACTTTTAAGTCCTACCTTTTGAGTTTTTTTTCCAAAAGACCAAAATCTAAAACTATGCAAAGAGATGTTGGTCAAAAAATTGTCAGCTGCAGCCGCATGTGAAACACCTTCATCTCCTTCTTCAGTTTCAACAGCTGCCAGGGAAAAACTACATTTTCCTTACAGAATGCCTGCTGGTCATGCAGATCAGTCACCAAAAAATGACATCTGGTCGGGCCTTAGAGAACTGCCTGCTAGTGACATGTCTTCTACCGTGACTATGTGTGATACGGTCTCCATTCACAGAATGGTGGAGGACTATTTCAGAGATAACATCCTAATAGACATGTCAGACAGTCCCTTTCAGTACTGGCAGGAAAAAGAGGCATTTTGGAGTCCCATACACAAACTGGCTTTGCATTACCTAACTTGCCCACCCTCCAGTGTGTACTCCGAATTAGTTTTCAGCGCAGCTGGCAACCTTGTCAGTGATCGGCGTAGGAGGTCACTTCCTCAAAATGTGGAAAAGATGATGTTCGTTAAAATGAATTACAAATTCTATGAGGAAGACCTCTACCAACAATTACATCATAAAATGACAGAGGCACCTATGGTGGAATCCAGCGGGGATGAATTTATAATTTATATTGTGTGAAGAAGAGGATGTACACCCTGATGGGTAGAACGAGGATTAGGATGATGACAACTTGTAATGTAAAGCCATTTTGTTTTATGGGGGTCTAAACAAACCAATAATTTCAGTCACAATTGTCAGTCCTTGTCGCTGAAATGATTGGTTTGTTAAACTCTCCTGTTGTGTATACAACATAAGGGTGGGACTATTCCATCTTGCACCTTTTTCCATTCCATTAGGTGCTGATTGGGGCATTGCTGCGTGACATTTTAAATTAATGTTATGGTTGGTTTAGGAACCAATGATTTTTTTAAATTAATTTATTATCAATTTAACAGCCAGGGGCTGCAACCAATTAATTATTTTTTCATTAATTTATGATCAATTTAACAGCCAGGGGCTGCAACCAATGAATTATTTTTTAAGTAATTTATGATCAATTTAACAGCCAGGGGCTGCAACCAATAAATTGTTTTTTAATTAATTATCAATTTTACACCTGGCTGTCACTGTCATTGGTGTAGCTGCGTAGGGGTGCTGTGCTCATAATAATTTTTTTTTTATGTGCGTGTCAGCCACATCTGTCATTGGCATAGCTGCGCAGGTGTGCTGTGCTACTGTCTGGCAAGGGGCTGCATGAATATTGCAATGAAAACTTTTTTTTTAAGTTACTGGGTTACAAAAATTTTATTTTGTTTTAATCTTAATCATAGCAGAAATGTTATCCTAACAGCTTATAAAGTTATATGCTCTAAAAACTAAAGCCTATATTTATAATATCTGTAAAAAACTAAAGCCTAATTCAGCCAAAAGAGAGACTGGCACTGCAGCTAAACATAAGAGTCACCTTCTGTATGTGAATTGTCTCATTTGCATGGGAAAAACACAATCTCAACCCTCAGATGAGATGGATCTCAGCCAGTGGACAACATTGAAAAGTCACAATGGAAGACTACAGTGTGGAAAATTTTTCTTCACAGTCAGGAGAGGCTTCAGAGATCATGAAAAAATATGCTCTAGGTGCTGAACTTCAATGGATTTCTCCATCATGTTCTGCAGTATGGAAAGGTTTCATTCACATGTTTTCTAAAAGCAGTTCAAAGTTACAGCCTTCAAAGTGCCTGGTAATTCCTGGCAAAGGAGGTTGTTATATATAGCCAAAGATTATTACAAGCAAAGGATTCATCTGTCCAGAATCTGTCTGGGAAGTCATGGATCGTATTTGGCCTGAATGCACTGAGACATCCAGTGATTCTGTCACTGTGTTCTGTAGCCCACTAGTTTATTCCTACCTGAATGTCAAACTGAAATACAGAATAGTAAGCACAGACAACATGGAGGCCTTTGTTATTCCGCTGCTTGCATGCCAACCAATACCTCCCAGACTACACCCACTTGGGGGACCAGGTCTTGATAATGACCATCCCCATCTGTTGCTAGGCCTTAGTCTTCCAAACCATCCATGCTGAACTTACTGTCCAAAAAGGGTAAGAAGGGTACAGAAAGAGGAAATAGATGTCCCCAATGACATTTTTTTCTTCTATCATGTGGAGAGAATAAGAGCTTCAAATGTTTGACTTGGAACAGGGGCTCCCACCTATTTGGCTTCTGTCCAGAGAACAGAGCTCTGTTCCTCAGGAACTGTCTATGCCTGAGCTGATAGGTAGGTAGTCTCTGTCTTTTGGTACACACCCTTCAGGAGATGGAAACCCAGAATAACAAAAACTATAATTAATGTGTCCACTGTTATAACCAGCCTGATCCCTTAACAGCAACATACCCCATATGGCCAACTCATATAACATGACACCCAGTTTGCAGCCTCCTCAAGTTAGGACACTAATTCAGTCGCCATGGTTGCTCCAGTCCAAGAATAAGTGGATATTGGGAACAATGGCAACTTGAAGGCCACTTACTAACTGTTACAGAACAGAAGATTTATTTTTGGAAAGCACGCTTCCTGGTCCCCTTCTGGGATGCAAAAAAAATGCCAGCAAGTAGGCATGGCACAGCCGCACAACATAATACTTAAACCTTAGGTCAGAAATGTTGCATTTGCTGCTCAGTTCCACTTTATCACAATGTATCTCATATGGTTAAGTGGACAGTGGGAACAACAGCAGTTTGAACTAACTATGGCCCTCATTCAGACCCACTCGCAAGCGGCTGTCCGCTCGCAAGTGGGTCGATGGTCCACACTGCGCATGTGCACGACAGAGGGAGCTTAGTCGTGCGCATGCGCGAGACGCGATGAGCGAAGGACTTTCCTTCGCTCGGAGTGTCTCATCAAAGGGGGCCTGCTGTCGATGGTGACTGGCAACACGCCCCCTTTGCTGGGCGTGCCGGGGGCGTGCCTGCCAGAAGGAGGCATTCCCAAGGGAACGCCTACCATCTGAAGCCTGCCTCACTGACATCACTAGTGATGTCAGTGGGAGTGATTTTGGCTCTGATAGAGCCAAAATCACTCCTGGCCCTGCGGTTGAGAAACTCAAACGCAGGCTGTTGCTCGCAGTTTCGATGGTCGCGATGGTCAAGACCATCACGACCATCATCCTGCACGCTCGTATATGCTGTGGGTGGTGACCCACAGCTATACGAGCGTCCAGGAGGACGCTCCATATTAATGGAGGTGGGCCCTGATTCAGAGCGAGCGCTCTGGTCAGAGCGTCCGGCTCTGAATCAGGGCCTATGGCCCTCATTCAGAGCCACTCGCTAGCGGCAGTACGCTCGTTCCGAGCGATGTTCGCACATCTGCGCATGCGTACGGTTTTTAGTACGCATGCGCGAACCAGTCAGTGCGGCCAAAAATCGTTGGTACACAATATAGCGAGGGCCTGCTATTTTGAGTGACAGAATGAGGCGTATGTGGGTGGTAACAGGGGAAGGTGCTTGAAAACGGGGAGTGGAGATCCGAACGCTGGCGTGCTTAAAGGTCAAAACGGGCGTTTTAAGGGAGTGCATAATTAATACAGCAGCGTCATTGACCACGTCACTTGGTTTTTTTTAACTCAGAACTGCTCGCAAAATAGCGGTTGAAAACACCAACCACAAGAATAGCGAGCAGTTCATACGCTGTACGATGTACTCGATTAATCTAATAAATAGCGGACATGACGTATGGTGCGTGCGGCCAGGGGGCGTTTTTATCAAATAAACGAGCGTATGTTTTGCTCGCTCGTTCAGACTTAGAGGTGGGAACAGACTGCAATTTGCGAATGGATCATTTGATTAGCCACCCCTTGTTTTTGAACGAACGACCACAAATAGCGAACGGCTCTGAATCAGGCCCTATGTTTTTTTTATGTTACTCTATAGTTTGGTAATTGCCAGTTTATAGAAGATTTGCAAAGCATTATTTAAGTCTTTTGTTTATTTATTTTTGGAAAGCACACTTCCTGGTCCCCTTGTGAGCTGTTAAATGGTAAAAATTGACTGGAAACGAGTGGAAATAAATGTAATTGAGGTTATTAATAGTGTAGGAACAAAAAAAGGCCCATTTTATGTAATTTTAGCTTTTAAAAAAAAAAAAATCCAGATCCAAAACCAAAATCAAAACATGAAAACAAAACACGAAGGTGAGGTTTTGGCAAAACCAATCCAGATCCAAAACCAGGGGAGATCCAGATCCAAAACCAAAACCAAGACACGGGAGTCGGCGACACATCTTTAGTAAGGAGCCATTTCATATACAAAGGAGAACAGAACAATTTGATTGATATGTTGAACAGGCTCAGTGCTAAACCCTGCGGTTGCTTTAAATACAGCCATAATCAGTGTATCACTTGTAAACATATCTGTCACTGACAGACCAATCTTTCCTCTTTTATTACAGTACAATATTTTCATATTAAGAGGTAAGTGTACTAAAGTGAGAGGTTTTAGAAGAGATGTTGCCCATAGCAACCAATCAGATTTTAGCTATATTCTTGTGCTGCTATGGGCAACATCACTTCTAAAACTCACTTCTAAAAACTCTCTAGTAAATTTACCCCTAATTCTTTTTTGAACTGTGAGTCAGATGTTGTGATATATGTACTCTCTTGCCCATGCAATAAACAATACGTAGGGTGCACTATTAGAAAATTTTAAAGTCGGTTCCTGGAACATCGCAGGAACATTATTAATGGTATATTGAAACATAGCGTTCCTTGTCATTTTGCACAGGTTCACCACTCTAACCCAGAAATGCTCACTGCAATTATACTTTATCAAATTCCATGCACACAATGAGAGGGTGATCGATATCGCTAACTGTGTGCTAGAGAGACATACTGTATTCATTGACTTCATACTCTGTTCCCTGAGGGTCTTAAAATGAAAATGTATAATTAGTTTTTTAATGGTGTTTAGTATATTTTGAGCTATTGCTTGTGATCTATTTATGTAGTATGTTAAATAATGCTCTATTTAAGATAGCATATTATATTTTTGTCAAGGTTTATTTATTATATTTTTCATCCATATATTTACATCTGATGGGTGATTATTAGGATTATCTCATTTTTCATTTATATATCTATATTGTATTTTGCAAATCTTGTTTTATAAAATAAGATTTTTCTTCCCTTGAATGGGATTCTGCCATTCCTGTTCATCAGCTTTATTATTTCTGTCATGCTTATTATTATTGTTTGTAGGTTGTTTATAATTTATTTGCTTCATTATGTACATTGTAGATTATCTGAAATATTATATACATTGTTCATGTGTTTGTATATATCAGCAAGTTTGGGATATGTCAGGTGTAATGAACCACAAGTGTAAGTAATTGACCTTAATTAGAATGAACTCACTATATAAGGGGCTCTCAGCACCGGACATAGGCCCTCATTCAGACCCGCTCACAAGCGCTATGCTCTTGCAAGTGGGTCGATGGTGAGGGCCTATGCATGTGGTGCGCTCACAGTGCGCAAGCCCTGGAGTGAGTGACAAATTCACTTGCTCCGGGGATCACTATAAATGGGGCGGCTGTTAATGTTGATCGACAGCTCACCCCATTTTGTAAGCAGGGAAGGGAGGTGGCCGGAAAAATGGAGGCATTCCTGAAGGAACACTTGCCATTTGTAGGCGGCCCTACTGACATCACATGTGAGCTTGCTGCTCTGTTAGATCAAGAAGCTAACTGGGGCTTGCGGTAGATGAGACCCTACCACAAGGGTCTCATTGCAAGCCCCGATGGTCACGATGGTCACCTGGTCACTTGCTAAAGCTGTGGGTAGTCACCCACAGCTCAGCAAGCGGCCAGAAGGCCAGCTTTCAAAAGAAAAGCGGCCGCCCTCATTCATGCGAGCGCTTGCTTTTTCTGAGTGGCTCTGAATGAGGGCTATACACTTTAACTTCTGAGGAAACCGGGAGCCATTAGACCCGGAGAGACGTGTCAATGTTTTGCTGACATATTCTTTTGGACTTCTTGATTTGTATCCCCAAGCTGAAAGCTTTATTTTCTTATATCTACCGCATATTTCAACAAATCACCATCTCTTTCCGCAGGTTGTAATTATCAGATTCTTCCAGCTTCACACTGACACTACCCACTTCAGATTGACACCTAGTGCTGCTGCATATCGTCTTGATATCCACATCTACAGTTGATCTACTGGCAATACCTTCTGGTCTTTAATGATGAAAATATCCAGCACAGCACTGAGGTACGAGCTCCCAGATCTCCTATTCTTAATTACCGGTGATTTAGGCAGGATACCCCCGGGACTCCAGAGTGCTATCTGTGAGTTGACCACCTCTGTTTCATGGTTATATCAGGAGCATTTAAACTATAGCTTATTAGGAAGCGTACTACTGCAATAGCCAGCTTTATATTTATTATCGGCATCACCATCATGCCTGCTTGTTCCATGTACTGTACATGCTTGCATCCTGAATCGGAACATTATAGTCCATTTCTTTACCATCACGTGACAGCATGTGGTAAGCGATGAATCTGTTATACATTTGATTCCACACTGCGGACTAACCATATATCCTACGATTATTCAATAGCCACATTGTGTTAGTTCTAAAGGAATATATGGTGCTACATTGTTACTTTTACTTTACATTTATACTTAATACCCTGCTTTGTTTGGATTGGATACTAATTCATTATCTCTTCATTGTACTATTTTAACCTGTAGATCTTATACTGTACATTAATGTCTTGTTGATATATTTGAAAGTAAATAAATTTTTGCTATTATCTACTACTAGAATGTACTAGTTAAATGTTAAATAGAATTGGAGTGGTTTCTATGAGCAACATCTCAACTTCTAAAAACTCTCACTTTAGTGAATTTACCCCTGAGACTTCATTTGTAATGAAGTTGGGTGACCTTACCCAGGAAATGCAATAAGTCTTACCATCTAAAAGCTTGCCATCCTTTTAGATATATGCCACTGTTTATTGCACCTGTTTGGACTATTAACCTGATATAACTTCCTATACAGTACTTTGGACTATTATTCTCCATCTGGATTACAACACCTGCAGTATATGGAAACCTAGTGAACAACATTTACAGTTCACCTCTTGTGCAAGTTTTTGCTAAAATAATTGTTTGGTGTTAGGTGCCTCGGTGGGCAGCACATCATTCTGCTGGTTGCTAGGAGATTATAACGCTAGCATCAGAAGCCGCTTTGCATGCTGGTCCCGGTCATTGCTAGAAGACTGGGACACCTGTGTTTTTGAACAAAAAGGCTTAACAGGAATGTTTGCAGCTGCTGTCATTTATCTGGGACACTAGCTAGTCACTCTCCTACTGTATGTGCAGCCTCACATCTGTAGCATATATCACCGGCAGGGAGTTTGTCTTGATTGATGTCTTGTGATTGGTCTGTGTGTATAGTAAAAATTTGACAGGCCTTTACTTCCTCGTGAGTCATAGCTTCATGCCTTGGTGTTTAGCCTGCTGATCTTGGTGCCTAGTGAAACTCTATATTGCTGGAATCCTGATTCATATGTGCACGTCCAGTCTGCTCTATGGTCTCCTGTCCTCTGCATCACCTGTAAAGTATTTATTTACTTAATTTTGTTAAAGTGATGCTTGTCTGCAATTGTCAATATCAAGCTACCTTTTTAAATTATACAGCTGCAGTTGACATTATTGGAAAAAGTGATGTTTTTCTAAAATTATTATTATCAAGCTATCTGCTATAACACAGCTTCAGTTGCCATTAACAAACATATTTAATCATAAAGCTTCACATATTGTATCCAGTTACTCCAGCATTAACCCTGAGAATACCTGTTAATTGTATGAGCCCCTACTATCCTTAGTGAGTTCCTGGTAGCATCTCAGTACCAGTGAGGGCACCTCTCTCTATGGGAAACGGGTGACTGTTATAGGTGAAGACCTCTGTAGCATGGCTCTTGGGGTCTCATGAAATTATTCATCCACATTCATCCACATTTGGGACATCCATCCACCATAATTGGATATTACCTTTTTAGCTTTCTCAAAATGTTTGTACATATTGAATTTACTATCTCTGGCTGATAATACATTAAGAAAGCAATATAAGCAGATATTCACTTTCAGCTACAAGTTTAATGGGAGCTGTTAGATGACTGCAAGATACTTTTATTTTGCTGTATATTGGTTCTAGGTTGCATGGCATGAGACACTCCGAGACAGAGCTCCGCACCCGTCTCGGTCAGCACTCCTTCTAATGGCTGTTTACAGCCTCCATGGACAGCCTAACTTATGGCTCCATGCCTGATCACCTCTCCGGTGACAATGATGAATCGCTACTACAGACGAAACACCCAGGGCACACCGCAGCAGCCACATCAAGAGAAGAGATGGACGGGTCCCAATATGGCAGCGGGGAAGGAGGCAGACACAGGAATCTCACCCTCCAGTGATCAGCATGACGATGTAAGTCCCAGCCCTCTTAAAAAAGCTCCTAGCTCAGGGGATACCCCAGTCACCTGCGCTGATGTAGTAGAGGCAATAAAAGCCATAATCAGCCCTTTGCTAACACAGGCTGTGTCAGAAATCACTACACAGTTATAGCAACTGAACCAAAGAGTTGCTATTGCTGAAAATAAAGCTGAAGCTACCTTACATGATACTGACATTCTTAAATCTACTGTCAAAGAGATGCACACTGAAAACTGCAAGATATGGAATAAACTCAATGACATCGAAAACAGGTCATGCAGAAATAATATCCATTTAGTAGGATTACCTGAATCAGTGAAAGGGTCAGGACTAGCTCATTTTGTATGCAACACACTTCCTACCATTTTAGGTATAGAAGAAGAATACAGGGATCTCATTATTGAGAGAGTCCACAGAGTTGGTCCTACTCCCACCTCTTCGTCTACCCACCCCAGAGTGATTTTGTTTAAATGTCTCAACTTACTTCATAAGAACATCTTTTGGTCAGCATCCAGGAAAATAAAATCCATCATGTGGGAAAATCACAGATTATTCATCTTCCAGGATTAATCCCGTTGAATTTACAAGGGCAAGGAAAGGATTCTCCCCTGTTTGTACTCAGCTTATTAAGAAAGGTCATAAATTTGGCTTACTCTACCCGGCCTGAGTTTGAATTTACAATGGCTCCTCCTACAAAGATTTCCTAAATCGGGATAATGCATTAGCATTCCTACATGAAGAATCTGCTTCTGAGTCTGCAGATATCTCTGTCCTCGCACCATTGGAAAAATGACTTTCCAAAGTTGTTATTGTTCACCCTGCAACATATATTTACAGATCCTCATTTCTTTAATTTCACCTTGATCTGAAAAATTATGTCTGGAATAAATTCCAGCTGAAGTCCTCACTCCTTGGTGGGACTCTGCCTTTGTTTGTATATATGTAAATATACCCTTCTGTCCATTGTATTGTTATATTTGTAATAAGCTGATTCGGGATGAAGTGAGAAGCTCCTCTTTCCTCTCATGGTTTCTAGTACATGTTATATTGCCTATTCCTTATATGTTGTGTTATATATGGAAGCTGTGTCACCACATTAATTTGTGGCTTGACACTGACTAAATTGCGTTATTCAGTTTACTCAGTTTATATGTCCCCTTTCTTTTCCTCCATTCTTTCATTGTTTTCTTTTGCTGCTCATTCCTCGTGTGTCTCCCTCATCCCATCAAGAAGATAATTGTCATTAGAATGTTCTTAACATCTCATTGCTGGATCTCTAGATTTGTTTTATGCCTTTCCCCAGATAAGGTATAAGATATCACCGATATTACAGTAGGCTTGTGGAATATAGGAGGAATAAATTATCTGGCCAAAAGACATAAAATTTTACTATACCTACAAAAATAGAAAGTAGATATTATCTTTCTCCAAGAGACACACCTTGTCTCTTCTGAAGTCATTAAACTCCAGAAAATGCAATGGTCTCTACTAGCAGCTGCCTCTTATAACTCAAAAGCAAGAGGTGTTGCAATTTTGGCAAAAAAGTCCATAAATATCAAGGTTAAATCATTAAGCCAAAATCCTGAAGGTGGATTTGTAGTAGCGGTTGTATCTTTGTTTGATTGTTCTTATTTATTATGTAATGCATATGCTTCTAATGTCTGCTAAAATAACATTTCCTAAACTTGGAATTCCAACACTGACACAGACGCTTCAATTAATAGATGCTTGGAGGGCTTTGCACCCACAGAGAGAAGGACTATACATGCCTATCTGCAGCACATAACACATTATCCAGGATTGATTATATCCTAATCTCCCACTCTATATTTCCTCAGGTCTCCTCTGCAAATATTGCTGCAATAAGCATTTCAGACCATGCACTCATCACTGTCTCTCTACATTTAAACTCTGACAGAGGATCAAATAAACATTGGAGATTTCCTTCATGCCTAGCTCAATCTCCTAAATTTCGTAACAGATTGGGAGTGGTTTGGGAAGACTATAAAAATAATAATAGTACTTATTTAGACACTAACCCGATGCTATACTGGCAAGCAGCCAAGACAGTACCAAAAGGAGAGATAATTAGCTAATACTATTAAAAAATATGCTCAGCCATATGAACAGCTCCAAACAACTCTCACAGATGCATACCAAAGTTTTAAAACACTCCAAAATTCTTCAACAAAACTGAGTTACCTACAAGCGAAAACTTACTTTGATGAACTACTTCAAACTATGGGTGATGGATATTTATTTGCAATAAACTATCGCTTTGAGAAATTCGGTAATAAACCAGGAAGATTACTGACCAATCTTCTTAAAGGTTCTAATCCTCCCATGGTGATACATCCACTTAAACTACCCAACAGTTCCCTCACTAATTCTAATGTTCAAATCGCAGATGTTATGTCATTTTATAAGTCTCTATACTCATCCCCCTCTAATCCATCTTCAACGGAGACACATGCAAACTCATTCACAGACCAAATGTGGAATTCCTTACCTTATCCAAATGTCCCCTCAGACCTACTATCCACACTAACTAATCCCATTACACCAGAGGAAGTAGCAGCAACGATTCAAAACCTTAAAACAAATAAAGCTCCTGGTCTGGAAGGATTAGATAGCGATTTCTACAAAATATTATTGCCCAGAATTGTAGAAGTTCTGGCTCTAGTTTTTCACACAATAATCTCCACGAAAACATTTCCACTATACTTTAATTTGGCCCTGCTAAAAGTCCTTCTGAAACCAGGCAAAGACCTATCCCTGCCCAGGTCCTAAAGACCAATATCCTTACTTAACTCTGACTAGAAAGTATTGACAAAAATCTTAGCTGATAGTTTGAAAATAATTCTTCCTCATATTATTAATGAAGACCAGACTGGCTTCATTTGGAGTCGCCTCTCAGTGGTTAATGTACGACGTGTTTTAGCTGCAATTCACTTGGTGGTGGTTGGTGGAGATCCTGGGGCTGGCATGATTATCTCACTCAATGCAGAAAAAGCATTCAACCTCATCTCTTGGGAACGTTTATTCTCCACCATGCTAGCCTTCGGATTCCAGGAACCGTTCATTGAGGTACTCAAATCTCTTTATATATCCTGTAACGGATTCAGATATCCTGTAACGGATTCCTCTCCTCTCCTTTTACAATTCAAAGAGGCACTAGACAGGGCTGCCCCCTTTCCCCCCTTCTCTTCACTGTATCTCGAGAGCCATTGGAGATAGCTCTTCTGACATCACCTGCTTTTCATGGTATAAGTATAGGGAATGTGAATCTCAAATTGGCATTATTCGCAGATGATATGCTGCTATTCCTGACTGACCCTCTATCTTCCTTACCTGAAATTCTTGGATTCATACCTTCATTTAGTTTAATATCTGTCTATAAAATAAATTACCACAAATCGGAGTTCATGTGGCTGGGATTACAATCTGATAAACCACAATCATGCTCTGCATTAAGGACCTGATCCAGAGCCACATGTTAGATGTGATCGCTAGCCCCCAGCATATGCAAATTTGCCTAATTGACGGCATGGCAGGCGCTTGCTCGGAAATGCATAAGCACGCCCATTTTGTCTTTATGAGCGATCACTTTGTGTATGAAGATGTCCATTAGCGTATGTAGAGACACCCACTAGCGCACATCATCTTCAGGAAGTGTATTAAAACATTGGTACATCGAGGACCATCGGAAGGACTCGCACTGATTGTGGTTGCCTTACCTTACTGCAAGCAGTGTGAGGATTTCAGTGTAAAAGAAAGGCTGGTGACATGTACTATGATGCTGTCTGTTAATTATGCATGCCTTAGAAATGGTATTGCAACACTCAGGCACGCCTGCGTTCGCACCTCCACTCCCTCGTTATTAGTGTCATGCCCCAGTTACCACCCATAAACAGCCTCTCCTGTCTCTCATTACACTGAGCTGCTTGTACTTGGTGAGCGAGCGGATTCTGATCGCTCTGAGTAGTTCGCGCACGCGCAGTACGAAGCACACACATGCAGGGTTGCTTAACATCGGCCGGGTATGAGCGAGCAGCCACTTGCGAACGGGTCTGAATGAGCTCCTACATGTATTCAAAGAAACAACATCCCACTTCAAATATTTAGGTATACAAATTCCTTCTCACCTCTCTAAATTGTACCCCTTAAGCTTTAAAACAATCATTACCAAAGTCATTTCTATGTTGGATAATTGGAAGCTTCTCCCCCTATCTTGAAAGGGACGCAAAGTGGTTGTAAAAACCCTCATATTCCCAAAAGTATTTTACTTCATGCAAATGATTCCTCTGCGAATTCATAAAGCGAATTTGAACTCTATCTCCAGCACAATTTCCCATTTATTATGGCAAGGCAAAAGACCGAAAATTGCTTCTAAACTTACCTCTCCTCATAAATTAGGCAGCATAGGTATACCTGACTTTCACTCCTATTCTTTATCAGTTTTATATAGATATATAGATGACTGGTTTAACTTTAACTTTCTTAAACTTTAACTTTAAAACTTTTTTTTCTTTAACTTTCTTTTTTCTGGTTTAACTTTCTTTTATTTCCACTGCATAGGCTAGAGCAAAGGTTTTCAACTGCTGTGCTGTGGGCAGTTGTGAAGTGTGCCATGGCACGAGAGATGCTTGTCACATTAAAGAACTGCAGATCTGGCAGTGCAGCCGCTGAGATCCTCTGGGAGGCTCAGGCGTGTCCTGACTGTGACCTGCCTAAATGCTGTGGTATGACAACACAGGTCACACACACTGCATTGCCTACCGGGCCTGCCCTCCTACCCCTCCATACTCATCTAGCCCTTCCCTCTTACCTTTGGCCCGCCAGTTAGCTAGCAGCCCACCTGTCATGCAGGTAGTCCTTCCCTCCTAGATGCCTGCAACCAGCCAGCCACTGCTGACAGCTCTGTACTGTGGGAACCCACAGTCGATGAGGGACAGGTAGGTCTAGAAAAATTTAAAGTTATTTATAATGTATGAGCCAATGTGATTAGTTTTTGGGGGCAGCAATGTGTTTTTTTTCTTTGTATGTGTGTTTTATCCCTGTGGGGCCAATGTTTGTGTGTTTTATTTTTCTGGGGCCAATTTATGTGTGTTTAATTCCTGTAGGGGCCAATGTGTGTGTTTTTCTTTGGGGCCAATGAATGTGTGTTTTATTCCTGTGGAAGCCAATCTAGTGTGTTTTTTTCCTGTGGAGGCCAATGTAGTATGTTTTTTTTTCCAGTGGAGGCCAATGTAGTGCGTTTTATTCCTGTGGAGACCAATGAATCTGTTTTTTTATGTGGGAGCCAATATGTGTGTTTTTTCATAGGTTGTGCATGCCATATCACCGGATGGTGCGCCTTTGCAATTTTTTAAATCTTGCGTAGTGTGAGTGGAGTTTAAAAAGGTTGAAAATCACTGGGCTAGTGGGACCAGGGCTGTAACTGTGGTGGTGAGGATGGTGCACCTGCACAGAGTGCACATGCCCTGTAGGCAGAACTGGCCACATCCACCCATGATCATCCCTTCTAATTTCCCTTTAATTTACAGTGGCTGCCCACTGCAATGTATAATAGAAACTGTGTGCCCAGCGTTTTCCCTGCCAGGCGCACCACTACTATTACATATACATTACAGTGGGCAGTGCTGCAGCTGCCTGCCCCCAGAGCTCCACACCCTCTCCCATCTGCTATAGTGGCTTCAAGGACTGGGAGAGACATCATGACATTCCTCCTGTCCATTCCCCTATGCTGAGGAGCCGTTCCTTCGGCTCTAGGCTGCAAACATAGAACTTTGAAGGAGTAACAGGCAGGAATGGAGATTGCAGCTTCCCCCAGCTCCCACAGTGATGCAAGTAAGTGCTGAGAGCCCTGGGGGCTCTTTATACAGTGTGGCATAATGTGTAAGGGAGAGGGAGGGTTTGTACTGTGTGGCATAATGTGTAATTGGGGAGGGGGTTGTACTGTGTGGCATAAAGTGTAAGGGAGAGAAATTGTACTGTGTGGCATAATATGTACTGGGAAGGGGGTTGTACTGTGTTGCATAATGTGTAAGGGAGAGGGGGGTTTGTACTGTGTTTCATACTGTGTAATAGGGAGGGTTTTGTACTGTGTGGCATAATGTGTAAGGGAGAGGGGGTTGTTCTGTGTAGCATAATGTGTAATGAGGGAGGGAGGTTGTACTGTGTGGCATAATGTGTAAGGGAGAGGGGGGTTGTACTGTGTTGCATAATGTGTAAAGGAGAGGGGGTTTGTCCTGTGTGACATAAAGTATAACGGGGGACTGGGGTTATACTGCGTGGCATAATGTGTAAGGGAGAGGGTGAGTTTTACTGTGTGGCATAAAGTGTAAGGGAGAGCAATTGTACTGTGTGGCATAATATGTAATGAGAAGAGGGGTTGCACTGTGTTGCATAATGTGTAATGTGGAGGGTGTTGTGCTGTGTGGCATAATGTGTAAGGGAGAGGGGGTTGTACTATGTGGCATAATGTGTAAGGGAGAGGGTGAGTTATACTGTGTGGCATAATGTGTAAGGGAGAGGGGGTTTGTACTGTGTGGCATATTGTGTAAGGGAGAGGTGGAATTTGTACTGTGTGACATAATGTGTAATGGGGAGGGGATTTGTACTGTGTGACTTAATTTGTAATGTGGAGGGGGTTGTACTGTGTGGCATAATGTGTATTTGGGACTGGGGTTGTACTGTGTGGCATAATGTGTAAGAGAGAGGGGGTTTGTACTGTGTGACATAATGTTTAATGGGGACTGCGGTTGTACTGTCTGGCATAATATTTAAGGGAGAGGGAGTTGTACTGTGTGGCATAATGTATAATGGGGACTGGGGTTGTACTGTCTGGCATAATATTTAAGGGAGAGTGGGTTATACTGTGTGGCATAATGTGTAAGGGAGAGGTGGGGTTTGTACTATATGACATAATGTGTAATGGGGAGGGGATTTGTACTGTGTGACTTAATTTGTAATGTGGAGGGGGTTGTACTGTGTGGCATAATGTGTATTGGGGACTGGGGTTGTACTGTGTGGCATAATGTGTAAGAGAGAGGGGGTTTGTACTGTGTGACATAATGTTTAATGGGGACTGCGGTTGTACTGTCTGGCATAATATTTAAGGGAGAGGGAGTTGTACTGTGTGGCATAATGTATAATGGGGACTGGGGTTGTACTGTCTGGCATAATATTTAAGGGAGAGTGGGTTATACTGTGTGGCATAATGTGTAAGGGAGAGGTGGGGTTTGTACTATATGACATAATGTGTAATGGGGATGGGGTTTGTACTTTGTTGCATAATGTGTAATGGGGAGGGGTGTTGTACTGTGTGGTATAATGTGTAAGGGAGAGGGAGGTTGTACTGTATGGCATAATGTGTAAGGGAGAGGGGTGTTGTACTGTGTGGCATAATGTGTAATGAAGAGAGGGGTTGTACTATGTGGCATTATGTGTAATGGAGAGGTGGGATTTATACTGTGGCCATAATATGTAAGGGGTATTACTACTGTCTGGTGTAATGTGTAAGGGGCAATACTACAATTTAGCATAATGTATATAAGGGACACTACTATAGGTATGTAGTGTAATGTAAATAAGTAGAACTACTGTGTGGTGTAATGTGTATTGGGGGTACTATAGTATAGTGTGGCCATGTCCTTTTCACTAGGAGCACTATCCTTGTTTACAATAGGGTGGGACAGGCACCAAAACTATTTCTGGCACAGACCACCATAATGACAAGTTATGGCTCTGAGAGGGACTAAACAGAGTTCATTAACATTAGGGAGTAGCACTTCTTTCAGTCCACTCTTTGAAGAATAAATTAAACAGTCAATGCTCATGAGTATTCCAGTATTGATCATAAAACCGTTAAAATCCGTACAAACACACATTTAATTTTTATTTTAAAAAGAGTTCTAAAGCTTGAAATTGTCTTACCCTGAGCCAGAAGGTTCCACTGTTGCAGCCTATAACCCAAACGTTTTGCTTGTTGTTTTTACAGTTCAAATCACAAAGCAAATCTTTTAATTCTTCCTGTTCTATGATGGGAGGTGATTTGTCTTGAGTTTTGGGGTGATACTCCATTGTAATTTCTGTATCTTCTGACTCTTTTCTGTGATGTTCCTGATACACTCATATACACTCATAGTACAGGAACAGGCAGCACATCTCCATGAGGCACAGATTTTAGCACACTAAGGCACTTCAGGATATTTTACAGTGAGCTTAGTTCTACTGTAATGCCCAGCTATACAAGTTAGACAAAATAACTGTCAGTACAGTAGTCCTTATGCTGGATACACACTAGAGCAGGGGTTCCCAACCACGGTCCTCAAGGCACACTAACAGTCCAGGTTTTAAGGATAACTATACTTGAGCACAGCTGAGTTAGATAGTACATCAGTAATTTTGACTTAACTATCCATGCTTAACCATGGACATCACTAAAACCAGGACTGGTAGTGTGCCTTGAAGACCGAGGTTAGGAATCACTGCACTAGAGGATGTGTCATCCAATCTGGATGGATTTTATGACATATCGGGCACATCTTCTAGTGTGTACCCACTATGTTGCTGACAATGCAGGCACGGCTCATCATCAGTGACATTGCCTGTTGGACTAGCATGCAGGTCAGATGGGCAACATAGTTACTGAAGACCATGCAGCCAAATGCAACATAGCCTCCTCCATTGCTTCATTGCTGCTGGCAATGGCAAGTGTGTATGCACTAGCAGTTGCCAGCACCCCAGCAGGATCCATTGATGACAACGATCGTACACACTAGACATTGTCTAGTGTGTACCAGCCTTTAGGCTCTCACCATAACATTGGGAAAGCAAAAGGCATCATATGGTGGTTTCCTCTCAACCCTTCTGTCAGATTAGTTGCACAGGTTATGCAAGAAATATGGGGTACCCAGAATTTATCTTAGTCACCAAGAGCACAGTCAAAATACACTTTATAAGTCTTCTTTATCAGGGCACTAATAGGCTTTCTTTGACTTTTTGGTGGGAACTTACAACGTATATAATACAAGCTTTCAGGACAGTTTAAACTAGAGATGAGCGGGTCCAGTTCCCCGAGAACAGGACACACTCAAACTTTGTGTTCCAAGGCAGGATCTGAGTCTGGCTTGGGTTTTCCCGTGTGACTCAGATCTCAAACTTAGGCAAAACATCATCATCCTGATGTCAGATTCTCAAGGGTTTTAGATTCTATAAAGGTCGCTACGCTTGGTACCATTTTCACTCCAGCTGGGGACAGTGTACAGAGCAGATGTGGTGCAGTTAATGTAGTTTTCACCTTGTCAGTCATCAATCATTGTCAGTGACTTTTCATTGTCACTATTTGTTCAAGGGTGCAGTGTTATCAGGCTAGAGCTACAGTACATAAAGTGGGGATGCTGCTGTGTCACTCACTGTTGTCCTGTCAATCAAGGGGCAGGTGCTGCAGTACATAAAGGGCTGCTGCTGTCTTGTCCAGTCCATCAAGGGGCTAGGGCTGCAGATCATAAAGGGGTTCTGTGTTGTCCAGGGATGCTCTTCCACAGTATAAAAATAATATTGTTCGGTGACACTGCCGGTCAGACCACAGTGTAAGTTTGTTGATATGGAGGATGATCAAATGAGAGGAGGCAGGAATGACATACCATTCTTGCAAATGTAATGATGATAATGCAAGGCTGTCAACATCATCTATGAAGGCAGATGACTAAGGGCTTAACTCAGTATTTAAAATCAAAGAAGAATGTTTTAAAGTGCTAAAGAAAAAAAATTAAAAGCTAAGTTAAATAAAAAATTGGCAATATGCCATTTACTACACAAAGTGGCAATGAAAGAATAAGGCATTGGCCTATATTTATGACTTATGGTTCTGCTTATCTCCCTGTAAAATTGTCAAAAAAATTAAAATTGCTAAGGCACATGAACCAACTGTGTGCTCTGAAAAGTCAAAGATCCCAGAGGAGAGTCCAAGTGTATCCGCGGTTGCCATGTGTGGGGTATGATACTATTTGCCAACAGAGCTAATACTAACATTAAACCAGGCGACAGTGGAATCCTGATTGTGTTAAAATACTGAACACCATAACCAAGACACTAAACATAGACCTACAATCATTATACCGAAATTAAAAATCCAGACAGTATCACTATACCAGTATATTGTTATCCCAAATGTCAAGACTCAGATGGGTTATAAACTCGAAATGAATGAAATAACGACAATTAATTATGCTCACAAAGTTTAAATACCGAAACTGCAACAAACCCAACAACCCAAAAGACTGAAAACCACAATGTAAATTTGTTAAAATACCTACATATATAATATCAACATTAACATTCCCTGACAGAAAACTGACTAGTTAAATACCGACAAATACATTTTAAAATGCTGACAATAATTTCAGGATCCAAAATATCAACAACTAAAATACTGACAAACCCAATCTTGACACACCTATAACTGTTATAATACCGATCCTTACAATACCAACAAGTAAATAACCTCCATTAATTGTCATAATATTTCAGGAACCAAAATATTGACAACTGAAATACCGACAAACCTAATCTCGACACATTCATAACTGTGACTATACCGATCCTCATAATACTGACAAGTAGAGATGAGTGGGTTCGGATATCAGAGATCTGACCTCACCCAAATTTAGCAGATCTCAGTCAGATCCAAGCAGGCTCAGGGTTTCCCGCCTGACTCGGATCTCAAATCTGAGGCAAAACCATACAGTCAGAAATCTCGCTGTTCATGAGCTTACGTCTCTATGATCAATGTAGTATACAGGGACCACGTGGCAGACGCCATTTCACTCCGGCTGTTGAGAGTGAACAGGGAGGGTGGGAAGTGTAGGGCTGGGAGAGGTGCTGGTGCTAATTCTCCTGCTTGTGTGCTGTGCTGTCTGCTGTCTGCTGTGTCCTGGGCAGATGCTTTGATCCATTCTGGGCTAGTGCTGTCTGTTGTGTCCTGGGCTGGTGCTGCTGATCCACTCTGGTCTGGTGCTGTGCTGTCTGCTGTGTCCATCTGAGCTGGTGCAGATACATCTGGGCTGGTGCTGTGTCCATCTGGGCCCAAGTTATGGACTCAATAAAAAATATAGTGTAAAAAAACAATAAAAGTGTCTTTTTTTTGTAATAATTTTTTTGTGTGTGTGCATGTTAGGCTTAACTGCACAATATTCAGTCAGCATGCAAGTTGCAACCTAGTGCTGCCCGACTCCAGTCGTCATCAATCAGTGCTCTGGGCCCAAGTTCTGGACCTGTAAATAAATGCTAAAAGTGTATTTTTTTGTGTAATATTTTTGTGTGTGTGTGTGCGTTTTAGGCTTAACAGCACAAGATCCAGCCAGCGATGCAAGTTGCAACCTAGTGCTGCCCAACTTCAGTTATCATCAATTGGTGCTCTGGGCCCAAGTTCTGGAGCTGAAAAAAAATAAGAAAATGCTTTCTCTTTTTTGTAAAATTTTTTTGTGTGTGTGTCAGCCACACCTGGCTGTCACTGTCAATGGCATAGGTGCGTAGGGGTGCTATGCTCCTGTCTGTCGATGGGCTATTGCCCAAAATAATAAATAAACAATTTTTATTGTGTGCATGTCAGACACGCATGGCTGTAACTGTCATCAGCATAGCTGCGCAGGTGTGCTGTGCTCCTGTCTGTCTAGGGGCTGCATGAATATTGCAATGAAAACTTTTTTTTGTAAGTTATCGGGTTACAAAAAGTTGTTTTTTTAATCTTAAACATAGCAGAAATGTTATCCTAACAGCTTATACATTTATATGCTCTAAAAAACTAAAGTCTATATTAATTTACAAACCTATATAGAGTAGATATTCTAAATTCTAAAACTGTTCTATTCAAAAACATAAACAAAAACAAAGATTATAAGTCTAGCGTGTTACAGTGTGTTATTATGATATTAGAAATGAATGTAAAAGTCAAAAAATTGGGTGGACCACACATGGCTGATTGTTCAAATATGGCAACTGGATTAGTGTCTTAAGGAAGAGGAGGCTGCAAACTGGGTGTCATGTTATAAGTTGGCCATATGGGGTGTGTCGCTGTTAACGGATCAGCCTGGTTATCATTATTAGTGGACACATTATTATTATAGTTGTTGTTATTTTGGGTTTTGGGTTTTCATCTCCCGAAGGATGTTTACCAACAGAGACTACCTACCAGCTCAGGCATAGACACTTCCTAAGGAATAGAGCTCTGTTCTCTGGATGGAAGCAAAATAGGTGGGAGCCCCTGTTCCAACATCTGAAGCTCTTATCTCTCCACATCATCTATGATAGAAGAAAAAAATTTAATTGGGGACATCTAGCTCCTCTTTCTGTACCCTGCTTACCCTTTTTGGACAGTAAGTTCAGCATGGATGGTTTGGAAGACTAAGGCCTAGCAATAGATGGGGATGGTCATTATCAAGACCTGGTCCCCCCTGTTGGGTGTTGTCTGGGAGGTATTGGTTGGCATGCAGGCAGTGGAATAACAAAGGCCTCCATGGTGTCTGTGCTTACTATTCCATATTTCAGTTTGCGATTCAGGTAGGAATAAAGGCCCTCATTCAGAGCCGTACGCTCTGCGCAGAGCGCACGCTCTGAATGAGGGCCGACCTCCATAATTATGGAGCGTCCTCCTGGACGCTCGTATAGCTGTGGGTCACCACCCACAGCCTATACGAGCATGCAGGATGATGGCCGCGATGGTCTTGACCATCGCGACCATCGCCACTGCGAGCCGGAGCCTGCAGTTGAGTTTCTCAACCGCAAGGCCCGGAGTGATTTTGGCTCTATTAGAGCCAAAATCACTCCCACTGACATCACTAGTGATGTCAGTGGGCCGGCTTCTGACAGTAGGCGTTCCCTTGGGAACGCCCCCGTCTGGGAGACACGCCCCCGGCACACCCACCAAAGGGGGCGTGCTGTCAATCAACATCGACAGCACGCCCCCTTTGATCAGACACAATGAGCGATGGAAAGTCCTTCGCTCATCACGTCTGGCGCATGCGCATGACGGAGCTCCCGCCGTCGTGCGCATGCGCAGTGCACACCATCGACCCACTTGCGAGCGGACAGCCGCTCGTGAGTGGGTCTGAATCAGGCCCAAAGTTGGCTACAGAACACAGTGACAGAATCACTGCATGTCTTAGTGCATTCAGGCCAAATACGATCCATGAATTCTCAGACAGATTCCGGACAGATTAATCCTTTGCTTGTAATAATCTTTGGTAATTCCTGGCAAAGGTGGGTGTTATAGCCAGACACTTTGAAGGCTGCAACTTTGAACTGCTTTATAGAAAACATGTGAATGAATCCTCCACACTGCAGAACATGATGGAGAAAAACCTTGAAGTTCAGCATCTAGAGCATCTCCAGAGAGCAGCTGCCAACAGGGCAGAGAAGGCAGTGCTGATAGTGCTGTCCTTCTTTCCCTCCCCCTCCGGAGCTAGCAGCAGCCCGGCGGCTAATGGCAGAGCAGAGCAGCCGCCGGGCAGAGAAGGACAGCGCTATCATCGCTGTCCTTCTCTCTCTCTCCACCCCTCCGCCCTGTTAGCAGCTCCCCAGCGGCTGCAAATAGTACAGGGATCAGCCGCTGGCCAAGGAGCCAATCCCTTCTCTCCCTCCTCCATTTATGCAAGCCCCACCCCATATATATATATAAACAGCAAAGCCCTAGATGTGTATATGTATATATATATATATATATATATATACATATATATATATACACACATACTTACACACACTATATATATATGTGTGTGTATATATATAAATATATATATATATATATATATAATGTGTGTGTATGTGTATATATATATATATATATATATATATACCCATACACACACGTGTGATCTATACACATGGATATATACATATACTGTGTATATACAGTATGTGTGTATATATATATATATATATATATAATACAGTATGGTACTGAGACAGCGCTCAATCCCATGTTTGTCTGTGTAAAAGCAGTTACTTTATATCAATACAAATGTTTTGATCCACTAAAATCCCGTTTTTGTGGTGTCAGCTGTATGTTCTCTAGAAGAATCAGTTGTTGTATGATCCCAGAAAGTCATAGAAAAAAAAGGTGAGAACAAGCGCCTATATAGTGTAGTATTAAATAAAAAAATATATATAGCACACTCTCTCAGAAAATGGCATGCATACCGTGATCACCCAGAACAATAAGCATTTGTTTATGAGTCCTTTATCAGGTGTCGCCAAGTTGGTCCTCTTATGTACCCAAAAACCACTGGTTAAATGCTCCAGAACATAGGGTTAAAAAGAGAGAACACTTTCCATAGTGTAGTATATTTAAAAGAAATTTTAATCCAAAATACACACAACACACATAAAAATGAAGAATTACATTAATGAAAATTCAAGCAAGCTTATCTGATTGTAGCTGGTCACAGAGTCTAGGGGTACACCCACAGTCCTCAATACGTTTCATCCTTATTGCGATTATAGCAGGAATTCTTCACGAGGATTTGTGAAGGAACCTCAAAAGCTGTCTTATATATCTTTAGAAATGATTGCTAGTGTCCATAAACGGTGTTTCCGGTGGGCGCCGCCATTTTGTTGAAGACCGCGCATGCGCGGGATTAGGTAAGATCTCGCGAGTCTCCAGGTAGTATGGGACATCAAGCACAAGTCGCGGTGCCATCTTGTGTTTACCCGCGCATGCGCGGTAAGCACTTCGCCGGAGACAGAGCATTGTGGTATAATAAAAAGAGCCATTACAGTGAATGGTGCTAGTAGGAGCTAAAATAATTATAACAAATCATGCCCTCCTGTCTTTCTTTCTAGGGCTGATTATGCTTATATATTTGACTCAGGTATTTATCACCTTTACCTAAGAGGCATTGTAGCTAATATAATGATAAAAGGATGTCCCATTTTGTTGGCGTTCCTGCATGGATATAGACGTGACTGCCCTTAAGTTCAATAGTTGGCATAATTCATATATATATATATATATATATATATATATATATATATAGTTATCATTACAATAAAAATAGATATAAAAATATATAGCAGCAAGACATTCTCTTAAAAAAACACACACTTTTTCTTTTTCTTATATATATTAGGGAGGATGTATATTAAGGAGGGAGGATACAATTAATATACAAAACAGATTATATATAAAACAAAAAATCAGTGCATTGATGTTAAAAGATACATGTCTTAAAACGGATTATAAATATGATGTTACTAAAATCCATATAATATATATAAGCTTGTTTTGCTAAAAACAGGAATTATAAAAATGGTGCAATCTCGTATGATTCATTAAGACCAAATGGAACCATAGTGTTTAAAGTAAAAACCCAAAACATTTCACGTTGTGACAATTTCTTCTCTGTCTCCTCCCCTGTCCCCCAGTGAGATATATTCTATGGCTTTATACTTCAAACCGGCGGGGTCTGAAGAAGATGTATTATCGTGATTGGAGAATTGGCTGTTATTGTTGTTTACAAACTTACAGGTGTTACAATTAGTGCATTTAAAAAAACCTTTAGTTTGTCTAAACCATTGTGTGGGTTTGGTTTCTAATGGTTTCAAATTGCTGGGAGCAAGGCTATTTTTTAAGTTATTGGCTTTTCTAAAAGTCAATAATGGTTTGTCCGGGAGTGCTTTACCAAGAATTGGATCAGTCTTTAAAATACTCCAGTGTTTTTAAAAATTCTTCGTATTTGTTTCTCTTTACTATTATATTGAGTCATGAAAATGGGGTTACTATTCGTAGTGTTCTTAGGTTTATAGACTAGAAGATCTTCACGTTTTATGTTGGTTGCTCTTTCTGAGGCTTGGCATACAATTTCTTCTGGGTATTGTCTTTCCCGAAACCAATTAGAATAGATTCCCATTTGTTCTCTAAAAGTATCCATAGACGTACAATTCCTTCATAGTCGACAAAATTGGGAGAACGGTATGTTTGCTTTCCAACTATTTTTGTGTCCACTTTTGAAATGTACATAACTATTTGTATCCACTGGTTTGATAAAATTACAACTCTTGATTCCACAGGTATCATTGCTTAATATTAGATCCAAATATTAAATTTCATATTCACTGAATTTATATGTAAAACATAGATTATACTCATTTAATTTAAGGTACTCCATAAAAGACATAAAATCGGCTTCTGTGCCATCCCAGATTATTAAAATATCATCTATGTATCTGGCGTATAAAATTACGTGGTTTTTAAAAAGATGGTTTCCATAGATATATTTATGCTCCCAGCTACCCATATGGAGGTTGGCAAAGCTGGGAGCAAAAACGGTACCCATTGCTGTACCTTCAATTTGAATATAAAATCTGTCTAAAAATTTAAAATAATTATGACTCAAAATAAATGTCATTAAAAGACAGATAAAATCTTTATGTTTTTGACTCATTAGTACATCTTCATTTAAAAATTCACGGCAGCTGGATATACCTTTATTATGTGGAATCGAAGTGTACAGGGACTGTACATCTATAGTGGCCCATTTATAACCATCTTGCCACTGTATGGTATTCAGTATTTGTAGAATCGACGTGGTGTCTTTTACAAAAGATTCTAGAGTGCCTACATACTTATTTAAAAACTTCTCCACGTACTCTGAACAGCCCGAGGTCAGAGAGTCAATCCCTGATACTATAGGGTGTCCCAAAGGATCCACTAATCTTTTGTGGATCTTGGGCAGATAATAAAAAGTAGGGAAGACTGGATTATTTTTAATCAAAAATTGATATTCATCCTTAGTGATTATGTCAGTGTGGAGTGCTTCCACTAAAATTTTAGATAAGCCCTCTATAAACACTGGAGTAGGGTCTTTCTCTAGTTCCCTATAAGACATTGGGTCTCCCAGAAGTGTATGCGTGCATACATGTATGCGCGCATATATATATATATATATATATATATATATATGCATAGTGTATGTGGGGCCCCAACCAATGTCAAACAATTGATTGTTTCTATCGATGGTTGAATCTATCGGCCATCGATGGTCCAGCTGTCAATGACCAGAACTACAGTATACCATAAAAAAATGAAATTTTTATGGTATATTGTGTTTGAAAAAAAATTGTGTTGAAATAGTTTTAAAAAGATGTTCTTGACCTAATTCAATCATAAAAAATGACAATTTTGGAGCCGTTTTGGGAAAAAAAAATGGCAGTTAAGTGGTTAAAATCTAAATATTATGGAAGTTGCACTTTATAGAATATTGCCTTTGGTATAAATAATGAATAAATGACTTTTGACTTTACTACTGCTTTGCCTTTTTTTAATAAAATGTGCACTTAGTTTAAAATATATATTTATATTTTAACACTTATTTATTATGGTTATATGTTAAATGTCAATCATACGCCAATTATTTTTTGTTTAAAAAAAGCAGCATTATATTTTATTACCTAGGATTAAATAAATAATGCAAGATATAGGTTAATCAGTATGGATTTAAATAATTTGATTGTATTTAATTACAAAAACCCTGATTTATCTTCCCTGTTTTGTACCTACTGTACAGTACACAAAAGTCTGTGTATGAGTGGAATGTAGATAATAAACTTGCTACCGAGATGCCACCAGTCTATTTTCCAACACCTAAATCCCAATGGAGACTAGGCATCTAAATATATATTTCCAACTTGTTGTAGACAGCTAACGATAGCTGTCATCTTCCAGTCTCTAAACCGCTAACCCATGCATATCCTCCATATTCTAGATGGATAACCCTAGCAGCTGTACATACAGGGTTAGTCACAATGATTGTGATCCTAACCCCTCCCCCTCTGCTTTCCTATACCTTGCCCTCCTCCCTACTGCCGATGGCTGTGAAGCTGCTGGTTCAAAGCCAGACAAAAGGAGATCCCGATGCTGGCTGTTACATACCCTAACCCTCGACCTCCCTAACTCTAACTATCCCTTAGGGGTGCCTTACCCTAAAACTCCAGGGGTGGTGTCTGACCCAAAGTCCCCCCCACTTGGGTTGACCAAACCTAACATCCCCCCTTCACCTTAAACCTAAGTTGAGTGACCTAAGAGGAGGGTCACTCACCACCTGACCTCCAGCCACACACCATCAGCGAGCTAACACTCCATCAGATCCAGGTGCAGTGGAGACACTGCACCCACTTCTGAATCCAATCTTGCCGCCTACAACTTTGCCACACCTGGGTTACAGCCACCGAACCAGCAAACAAAGGCAAGACAAAGACAAAGAAGGGTATGAACCCATGTCCACCACCCGGCCACAGTGTGCAGCATATGAGCAACCTACCAAAAAACTAGAGACACTGCATCTCGCTACCACCAAGCGGGACACTGCATACACAAATTTTCTACCACAGACCTCACTCTCTCAGATGGCTCCTGATAATTGTAGACCATAGGTCCAGCAGAGACAATGTGCTGGTCAAGAACTGCATGGCAAGGAGCCCCCTGAAAGGGTCGACCTACCTTTTCACTGGAGGCCCAGCCCATCAAACCTCTCCCACCAGACCCCAATTCTTCCGCCCCACTCAACCACTTACCACCCCTATGGACCATATTGGAGCAGCATTTTGCCTCTCAATAAATGATTTGGCCCAAACATTCTGTGTCTGTCATTTCTCACAGTACTACACAACACACTGCATACCATCACCTCCGCACACAGACAACAATTTTTTTTGTATTTTTTTTTTATTATAATAGTTTAAAAATTTATATTTTGGCACGACAATAATCTTAATACACTTTTATAACTTGCAAAATACGTGTACTGCACAGATGCATGCCTGTTAACATGGGAGATATATTCATTTATAGTTAGATGAATGTATATATTTGAAATGGAATGTAGTTATAATACTAAAGGCCAGGGTACCATCTGTTTAATCATCAAACCAATCTAACAGTCCTAGTTTAAAAAAAATACATAATGAAACATTTGATAAATAATGTTTTACTTAGACAGGTAGTGAAACCATGGATATCCTTAAAACATTACCTGTATAAATGCATTAAGTAATTAGTATAGTAAACAACTTTATAAGTTCAACATTTTAAAGTTTGAAAAAAATTTAAATAATATGTTTAGTTTGTTACAAATATTTTAATTTTCATATTGCATTATTTTTTCATCACTTTTAAGGGATATAAATATATTTATTTTTAACAGCATGTAATTTTGTATCAGGATCACATCATCAAGTTGCTCCCCTCTCACGTGCAGAATCCTGACCTGTACAAGGTAACTTTTATACTAATATTGTATCGAATAATACAAGGAATCTCCACACCAATTGATATTTGATGGGTTTCCAGCATTTGAGACATTATTACTATATCCCGTTGCTTATTTGAATATAACTGGTGCTATTACGAGACTGTTTCCCTTTAACATAAGGGTTGATTTGCCACACAGGTGATTCTTTCCTACCGGTTCATTTCCACATTGACGTGATTGCCTGGTCATTTGTGAATATAGTTTTAAATTATCTTGTGCGTATAATTATTTGTATCTTTTCATACACGGATACATTATTAATAATAATAATAATAATAATAATAATAATTTTTATTAGTGTTTATAGAACACTGTTTATTGTTACCTGTTGTTACCCATTGTTTGTACAAACTGTGTATATGTATGTTTGTTTTGCATAGAGTCTGATCAACTCTTTATATATTTATTTATTTATGTGTTAATTTGTGATGATTTTCAGCCTTTTAAATGTATATTATTTATTTATTTCTCATGGTTTGATATTTTTGGTGTCCCAGCACAGATTAAAAAGCGCAGATTCTTTTTCGTTTATCATATATATAAGGTTGACAATCACCTTATGTTTTCTGCTGCATTTTCTTCTGATTTCCCTGTCTATAACTAGCGCTAGGTATTTTTTTCTGTGTTCTAATTAATTTGTCAACCCAGCTGCATTATAAATAGGGGATCAATATGACCGAATTGTCTTGGATTAGAGAGAAGAAAAACCGGAGAGAGGAATTTTTGTCTAGATTTGATGTTGAAAATGATGTTAAACCTGTTGATCTAAAACCAGATATGAATCATGGTTTTTTGGAGCTGGAGTCCCTTTTGTTGGCTGAAAGCAGACATTGGTTGGATAGTGTTTGTTGGCCGAAAGCAGACATTGGTTGGATAGTGTTTTCCTGTCCAAATATTTAGAATTGGACAGGATACCTAAAGGGTTGCAGATAAATAAACATTTATCCATTAATGATGATTTAGAATTAACTAAGGAATGGGATTTAACCCTTAAACGTTGTTCTGTCTCTCTGATTAAATTATTGATCAGCTATAGAGAAAGGAAAATAGAAAATATTACTAAAGAAATTGAACAGAGTCATAAAGAACTATTACAATATAAGGATGACCAGGATTTTAATAGGAGAGAATCAGAACTAAATAAGACCATTATGGGGTATGATAGAGAACTTATAACAAAGAAAAAGTTAAAACTTTTAAGGGATGAGAATCATCCACAGTCGCATCCAATTAGATATCAAAAAAGATCATATTCAAAACAGAGATTTTAACTATAACTCTAACTATAGAATCAGTTCACCAATGTCTGCTTTTAGATCTAGACCCATTATGACAAATAATAATTCCAAAATTATAAATGAATCTTTAAATATGGATAGAAATGATATAACTCCCATTAGATCTTCTTATTTGGATCCAGGAGCGAGACCTAAAAATAAATCCAATCAGATCCATCAACAGGATTTTCCCCATTGAGAAAAGGATTGGAAAATGTTTCCACACCGCAATCGATATCTACCCCTCCTAGAAAGGACCCCAAAAAGAATAAGGGAAATAGGGGAAAGAGGGGATTTGGAGGGAGGAGATCCCAGACGTCCCAGACTCCAATAGACACATCAGGTATTTTTAATTTGTCCACCAGGTCCCTGAGCACTATGGAAACATTGTTTTGCCCCAAGTACAAACCCTAATCTTTTCAACCTATTTACAGAACTCAACCATTATGTAAGATCACTGTGCAGACAATGTTATTTCTTTTCTAAAACTAAAAAAGAAAAATTAGATAAGGCTGACGATCCGATTATTTTGGATGCACAGGATTTAGAAAGTCTTTCCATATTAGAATCCCTACAAGCTGAAGGGGGATACAGAGAGGATGAAATTAAATTGTTTGATATAAATGGACCTCCCGCCTCTTTAGATAGAACTAAATTTAAAAACAAGTCCAATTTTTATCCATTGAGTCACAAAAGCCCCAGCATTCAAATATTCTATAAAAAAACATTTAAAGAGTTCCAGACTTTGTGTAACTCCAACCCAAATAGGGATTTTGGTAAGAGAAACTTGTCACGTGGTGAGAGGTTAGCTCTGAGGGCTCTTCAGGATGATGGCTCCATTACGATTAAACCTGCAGATAAGGGTGGTGGAGTCGTCATCCTGAATTCTAGTGATTATATTAAGGAGTCTCTGAACTAACTCCAGGATACTAGATTTTATCTAACTCTAGAGAGAGATCCAACTTTGGGTTTCCAGAAAAAATTAAAAACATTATTGGATGAAGCTAAGGATAGAGATATTATCAATAAGGATGAATTTTATTTTTTGTAGATTAGTCACCCTATCACACCGGTGTTTTATTATTTACCAAAAATTCACAAGTCTTTAATTTCACCACCGGGGAGTCCTATTATTTCAGGTATTAATTCACTCACTTCTAATTTATCATCTTTTGTTGATCACTTTTTACAGAAATTTGTTGTCATGCAGAGATCAAACATCTGAGACACTATTGATTTGATAAACAAATTAAAGCCTATCACATGGCGTCAAGGGTATGCGTTCTTTTCCCTGGATGTGCAGGCTCTTTACTCCAATATCCCACATGAGGCTGGGATCTTGGCAGTGAGGGAGATTTTAGAAAGGGATGTTGATACCCCTTATGATTTACGAGAATTTTTAGTAACTTGTATCCGTTATATTTTGACACATAATTATTTTGTTTTTGACTCCACCCACTATTTACAAATTCATGGAATGGCCATGGGCACCAGATTCGCTCCGAGCTTTGCCAACATCTACATGGGTTTATTTGAGGATCAATATATTTGGGATGGACCAGCCAGAGCGAGTCTGGTGTTCTATGGCCGTTACATAGATGATTTATTTTTTATTTGGGATGGGGATTTTCTTTCTGCTCAGAATTTCACTAATTTTTTGAACACTAATAATATGAATTTATGTTTCACTTCGCACTTCAGTCACACTTCTATTGATTTTTTGGATGTCACTTTGTCAGTTGTAAAAGATAAAATTATCTCTACTCTTTACACTAAAAAAGTGGACTCTAGCTCGTATCTCCATTATAAAAGTGGACATTATCGACCGTGGATTGACAATATTCCTAAGATTCAGATGGGTAGAGTTAGGCGGAATTGTACAAGAGATGAAGATTTCTATTTACTTGCTGACAAATTGAAATTACATTTTCTTAATAGAGGTTACCCCCTGGAGTTGGTGGAGAGTGCTCTTATCCATGCTGATTTGGTACACAAATCTCATTCCCACGACACAAATGTCTATATCAGTGCTAATGTTGGTTCTAGGAGTATTTCAGAAAATGATGTTAATACTACGGATGCACCCTTAGAGACAATGAATAAATCTGACACAAAAAAAGACACTTCTTTACTTTATATCTCTCAATTTAATAATGAGTCAAATAAAATTAAAGCATATATTACTAAAAACTATAAAACTTTATTGCTTGATCCAATACTATCCTCTAATATTGCTCCAAAACCACATATTGTCTTTAAAAAGAATATAAATTTAAAAAGCTTTCTAGCCCCAAGTACCTTCTCTAGAAGCTCAAACGAAACAACTAGTATTACTACTTGGCTTCCAAATAAGCCTAAAGGATGTTTTCCCTGTAATCGAATGAGATGCCTTACATGTAAACATGTTAATAAAAATGTACAAGTCCTTTCGGTTAAAACAGGCAATAAGTTTGATGTTGACAGTTATATCATTTGCGAGTCCTCCTATGTGGTGTATGCACTTAGTTGCGGTGGTCCCATACAATACGTTGGTCGCACAACTAGGACATTAAAAGAACGTTTTCGCGAGCATAGATTGAATGTCCAGAAAGGTTTGGTGACGCACAGTGTCTCCAGACACTATGCTGAGGTTCACCAAAATAACCCTGCTTGCTTGAGGGTTATGGGGATAGAGTTTATAGGTGCCACCAGCAGGGGCGGTGATAGATATAAGAGATTATGTGAAGCCGAATCTAAGTGGATTTTTAAACTTCAAACTCTTTCTCCAGACGGCTTGAATGAAGCACTTGAATTTTGCAGCTGAACCCATGTCTTTGAGTTTAATCTTGTAGTATTGGGGCCTAGGGGAGGACCGTCGCTGCTTGACATGTACTGTCTGGTCGGTTGATTGGTCTCGGTCCGCCACTTTTTCCTCTCTTTTATTTGTACTTCCTTCCCCATTTTTTTGAGTTTTTCATGTATCACTGGTATATAGATCTAAATGGTCTCAATTAGATCATATAATGTTTCTTATATATACATCCTCCCTTTTTATCATTTTTCCTATAGTAAATGTAATGATATTCTATATTATATAGCAATTGAACCCACATGTTTAGGTTTAATTGGGTCCATTATGGAGGACAAGGGGTGGACTGCCGCCACTCGACATGTACTGTCTGGTCAGTTGATTGGTCCCGGTCCACCCCTTTTCCTCTTATTAAATGAGCTTTCCATTTTCTTTAGGTTTTTTATGTATTACAGACCTAAATTGTTTCAATAAGATCTAATAAGAATGTTTCTTATATACACATCCTCATTCTTCATCGCTGTTCCAATCAACTCTGTTCTGGCACTATTTAAACCCTACCATGGATATAGGGAAACATCCTGGCTTGGAAAAGGCTACAGTTGTAGGCGAAATGCGTTGCTATTTCCCTCTGCACAATTGAACTGGTTTTGGAGTCAGCACCTATCCCATTGGTCTCTTCATTAGAAGGCTGACAAATATACTGGCTACACTGCTGTCATCTTTCTATTATTTGGAGATGGGAGCTGTCCTTACCCGAATACCTGTGTGCCGGTCTCCTGGTCTCGAACGGCTGACCCTGCCTGATTAATTGCTGCTCTGGTCCCAACAATTGACTGCCAATCATCCCTAAGCTGTTTCTTTGGGATGGATAGCAGCCGGCTGCTGCGGCCATTCTGAATGCCACTACCATCCTGAAGCGCCCAGCAGGTGTTCTACTGCGGTTTATCCACACCACCCACTGTTCCTTTCCACAGTGCTCTGGTGATTGAGGATATCTGGAGAGGACTGCATACCTTCGTGAGTTATCCTACTAGATCCATTTACCACCCCACTACCACCTCCCGGTGCTCTATTGCGGTTTATTTACACCGCCTACCGTTTTTTTATCCACAATGCTCCGGTGATTGAGGACATCTGGAGAGAAACCCCCCCACTCCTTTTTTTCCCGTGAGTTACTTTACTTGAGCTATCTACCATCTCGCTATCATCAAGCCGCTGTGGTCTATACACGGTACCCAGCAGGCATTTAGCGGGTTTATCATTACAAAGTTGCTCCCCTCTCACGTGCAGAGTCCTGACCTGTACAAGGTAACTTTTATACTAATATTGTATCGAATAATACAAGGAATCTCCACACCAATTGATATTTGATGGGTTTCCAGCATTTGAGACATTATTACTATATCCCGTTGCTTATTTGAATATAACTGGTGCTATTACGAGACTGTTTCCCTTTAACATAAGGGTTGATTTGCCACACAGGTGATTCTTTCCTGCCAGTTCATTTCCACATTGACGTGATTGCCTGGTCATTTGTGAATATAGTTTTTAAATTATCTTGTGCGTATAATTATTTGTATCTTTTCATACACGGATACATTAATAATAATAATAATAATAATAATAATAATAATAATTTTTATTAGTGTTTATAGAACACTGTTTATTGTTACCTGTTGTTACCCATTGTTTGTACAAACTGTGTATATGTATGTTTGTTTTGTATAGAGTCTGATCAACTCTTTATATATTTATTTATTTATGTGTTAATTTGTGCTGATTTTCAGCCTATTACATTTATATTATTTATTTATTTCTCATGGTTTGATATTTTTGGTGTCCCAGCACAGATTAAAAAGTGCAGATTTTTTATTCTTTTTTCGTTTATCAGGATCACATCATACCAATGCTCACCATTATGGAGCCTGAATTTTGCCACCAGTATAACTGTGGCTACAATCTGGTTATGTCAAATTATACTGTTTACTTTTGTGGGGTAGGGTTAATCGCAAGTGTGAAGTGAAGGGTTACCTATTGATGTAAGTTTAGGGAAAGGGGATTTGTTAACTATCTTTAGACATGTTGGATGTCACTGAGTATTCCTGGTCTGTGATCCAGAGCAATAGCATTATGTTTTCCGTGATCTAGTACACAACCTGATTTACCTTGTTTAAGACCTTTATGCTTTATAAACGTGTATGCGTATTTATGAAATTATTTGAATAGTAATTTTTTTTTTTTTGGAGTAAGTTTTTATGTATACATTTTTTTTTACATTTTTAATAGCTATTTCAACCATATCCAAGGTAGTAAGAACACAAGAAGAAACTGATCGTGACAAGAGGAGGATTGGTCAAGAAGAAGAAAACCAAGACACCTCAACAATGGAGACTGTTAACGTGTCACATGATGAAGATGATTCAGAAGATAAAGGATCAAGGCAGAGAGCCCCAAATTTCAGCACAAGGCAAACGAATACCCTCATAGACCAGGTAGTTCTTCACACATCTCTGCTTTTTGGTTCACAGGCAAAAAACATGCACAACAAATTCAAAGATTCAACATGTGAAAAACTTTTTGCAAGCCAGTTCTACAGTCGGTAAAACAGAACACACACCTGGAAAATGCAAGAAGAGGCTTTGTGACTGTAAAATGACAACTAATACCAAAATCCAAGATGGAAATGACCTTGAGAAAGCATTGGAAAATAAGATACAGACACACTTCAATATGGTCAGGGAGGAAGAAATTCCAAGCACTAGCTCAGAAGGTATGTACTGTATGTATGTATGTCATTTATAATTATTATTTGTTTTTTTTTTTCTGTTTTTACAGTAGTGAGGTTTAAGACTTGTAATTGGCAAAACTAAATGTCCAATTATTATTGTGGTTATTGTATAGGAACACCAAAGAAGAGCAGTAAAAAAACCAGACCATCAAAGAAGGAAACAATTACAAGAAAGAAACATGCAACGACAACATCAGAAACGGAAGGTAAATAATATTGTTATTTACTTTGCTTTAACAATTTTTTCACATAATGTATAAAATTATTAAATGATTTTTTTTTAAATATATATACAGGAGAAAAGAGAAAAATAATTGTTTCTTTTGTTGAGGAAGAATTTGCCAGCAAAAGTTAACCACGTACAGCAAACATAGCAATAACCATGTTGGACACAGGTATGCATGTTTAAACAAAATGTACAATGTATTGACTTACTAGAGACATTGAATAATTATTGATTATAATTGGGGGTGTGCAGCGGCCACTTTTCTTGTTTTGGTTTTGGATCTGGATCTTTCTTCGTGTTTTGGATCTGGATTGGCATTGCCAAAACCATCCTACCATGTTTTGGATTCTGGGTTTTGTGTTTTGGATCTGTTCTTTTTTTTTAAAAAAAACAGCTAAAATCACAACATTTGAGGATTTTTGGGCTCCTATGCTATTATTAACCTCAATAACATTAATTTCCACTCATTTCCAGTCTATTCTGAACACCTCACACCTCACAATATTGTTTATAGTCCAAAAGGTTGCACCGAGGTAGCTGGGTGACTATGCTGAGCTACACAAGTGGGCGGCAAAAACACGTGGCCCATCTAGTAGTGACACTGCAGTGGCAGACAGGATATCAGTTTGAAAAACTAGGCATCAAACAGTACATAATGCAAAAAAAAAAGAGGTGCATGATGTAATTGTCCAGCTTGGCCTTTATTTATGAGACACAGGTGCATGCTTGGCACTGCTCCTTTGTTGATGCACGTGCAGCCACAGTGCACACAATTCACAAACACAGAAAATATATTTTTATTTTGTTTGAAGTGCACTTTGGGGGTTACACCACCCTTTAACAGATGAGCCAGCCGGCCCTTTACTTATGACAAAGGTGCACACTTGGTGTTACGTTGTTGATGCACATGTGGCTACTGCGCACACAATTCACAAACACAAAAAAAATATTTTATTATTTGGTTTGGAGTGCACTTTGGGGGTTACAGCACAATTTAACGGTGCTCCTTTGTTGATGCACATGCAGCCACAGTGCACACAATTCACAAACACAGAAAATATTTTTTTATTTGGTTTGGAGTGCACTTTGGTGGTTACAGCACCCTTTAATGGTCAAGTCAGCTGGCCCTTTACTTATGACACAGGCGCATGCTTGGTGTTACTTTGTTGATGCACATGGGGCTACTGTGCACACAATTCACAAACACAAAAAAAAATGTTTTATTTTTTTGGGAGTGCACTTTGGGGGATACAGCACACTTTAATGGACAAGCCAGCTGGCCCTTGATTTATGACACAGGCGCACACTTGGCGCTACTTTGTTGATGCATGTGCGGCGACTGCACACATAATTCACAAACACCGGAAAAAAAAATTTTGGAGTGCACTTTGGGGGAGCAACCCTGATGCACATATCACCCCCTGGACAACACTACAGCACCCCTCTAGGACTACAGCCTTTTTTGGGACACTGCACAGCACAGTCCAGCCAGCCCCTATGATAGCAGCACAATTCAGCCCAGCCAGCCCCTATGGACAAGAACAGCACAACACAGCCCAGTCAGCCCCTATGGACTGCATGGACACAGCCCCTATGGACAACAGCAGCACAACTCAGCCCAGCTAGCCCTAGCTCCCACCCTCCCTTCTCACTGTCCACAGTCAGAGTGAGAAATGGCGCTGACACAGGGACCTTTTATAGAATCCAAAACCCGCGAGATCTGGAAGGTGGGATGATGACATTTTGCCTCGATTTCAGATCCAAGTCGTGCGGAAAAAGTCGAGCCTGACTCTGATACGACTCAGAAATCCAAACCCGCTCATCCCTAATTATAATAAATTTTTCAGCTATAAAACTTAAAGGAGTGTTTTGTCCATTATCGTTGTGCTTGAAATACAGTCAGTCAGAATTCCAATGCAAACATTCCAACACATTTTGGTTGATATTATATGCCTCACCCTCTCATTACTCTAACCCTCATTTCCTAATGTTAGAGCCTAAAATATCACCTATTAAGTAAAGTTAACCTAACACTCACCATACACTAAACATAACTCTGGGCCTGATTCAGACCTGCTCACGAGTGCTGAGCGCTAGCAAGCGGGTCGATGTTGGGCCAGTGCGCATGCGCTCGACAGACCCGGCTCCGTCGTGCGCATGCGCAAGACCCGGATAGCGATGGGCAAGCTGTCACTATGGGTCTCCCTACAAAGGGGGCCTGCTGTCGATGGTGAGTGATAGCATGCCCCCTTTGGTGGGCGTGCCGGGGGCGTGGCTGGCCAGATGGAGGCATTCCCATGGGAATGCCTACCATCTGGGGCCAGCCCCACTGACATCATAAGTGATGTCAGTGGGAGTGCTTTTGGCTCTGATAGAGCCAAAAGCACTCCAGGGCTTGCGGCAGATGAGACCCCACCACAAGGGTCTCGTCGCAAGCCCGATGGTCGCGATGGTCTTGACCATCGCGACCATCTTTTTGGACGCTTGCTATAGCTGTGGGTGGTCACCCACAGCTATGCGAGTGACCAAGAAGCCGCTCTAAAATCAGGAAGGATGGCCCCGATTCAGAGCGAGCGCTCTGTCAAAGCGTCAGGCTCTGAATCAGGGCCTCTATCCCTTATTGCCTAAATCCAACACTACTACCAACTACATTGGTTAATTGGAGTGGGGAATATTTATTACATTTAAGTCTTTGAAAGTTCATTCACGAGCTCCAGAAAATTGCACTCTGGTTATATGTATAAATTGGACATAAATATATCAAAACTCCATGATATGGTTCACTTTTTATCTTCGTCGTGGTTCATCCAAAACGAGACAGATGTTCTATTCCCATAAAAAGTATCTTTCATTGCTGAGATGATTTTGTGAATTAAAGACTTGTGGATATCATTTAACTGTAACACGGGGAAGCTGTGCACTTGAACACTTTGGTCCAGATGTACTAAGCTCTGGAAAGTGATTAACTGGACAGTGATAAATGACCAGCCAATAAGCTCCTAACTATCATTTTTCTAACACAGCCTGAAATATGACAGCAGCTGGGTTGCTGGCCATTTAGCCCTTTCCAGTGTATAACTTTTCACAGGTTAGTACATCTGTCCCTCAGGGACAAGCGCAGTGAGAATAGTAATCTTGTTTACTGTAAAATGATTGCAGCATGATGCAAGATTAAATATACTGGACTTCAACTAAGGGACAGGAAAATAATGTTTTCTTATTTTCTGTAGATTGTAAAAGTGTATCAGAACTCGCGCTTACACGCAGCAGTATTTTTTTTTTATTAATTTTTATGATTAACTCTGGTGGATGTCCACAATATTTTTTGGGAAATCACAAAGCTGTCTCATAAATGAAAACACTTATGGAAATAGAACTTTCTAGATTGTATGTGAGTTCAGCACACACTTGTTTAAATTAAACTTAAAATACTTGAGAACACCTATTGCATAGTGAGTGGAGTATGCCACTTTTTTATTATTTGAATCTTCATTGTGGGATTCTGAAAGAATTGCTGATTACATAAAGTGAATCTGATTTAGTCCATTAACTATACACTCCACTAGTGATTTTGTGACAAACTGGGGGTATGCGCAATGGGGACCCCAGTAGTGTCAGTACCCACAGTGGTAGTGCCCCATATCCAGAGCCCACAGTAGTGGTGCCATTTATGCAGTGCCCCCAGGAGTGATGCACCTTATGCAGTGCCCCCAATGCAATACTCCCATTAGTAGTGCCCCCAGTAGTCATGCCCCCTGTAGTATAATAAAAATAAGTAAAATAATAATACAAAAACATTCTTACAGTAGGGGGTAAATATACCAAAGTGAGAGTTTTTAGAGGTTGAGATGTTACCCATAGAAACCAATCAGATTCGAGCTATTATCTTCAGGAAGGTGTTATTTAAATGTTAAGTATAATCTGATTGGTTGCTATGGACAACATCTCAACTTCTAAAAACTCTCACTTTAGTAAATTTTCCCTGAGTGTCACATTGCACCCATATTTACCATATGATACAGTAGCAAAGCAAGCTGCACACAGACACACTGATCATTGACGCTACCTGCTGGGTCCACTACATGTTCAGTGTTGCCTAAAATGTTGGGCTTTTTATGCTGGGGCATATAGTTCCACCGGTTTGTCAATTATGGAGTAAAAGAAAAAAAAAATAATAATAATTAGTTTAATAAAATGGGGTGTTATTTTGCTGGAAGTTGCAGATGTTAAAAAAATATATCCAGCATCTGTCCTTAAAGGGGAGCAAACTCCAGCTCAACAATTTCTTAAGTATTGAACATACCAATAGCAAAAATGTAGCCACATTGTCTGGTACTGTGCACCTGCAGTGAAATAGGGATGTCACTGATTGTAGCGAATATTTTTTAAATTGTGAATGGCTGTCAGCTGTTAAAGCAGTGGTGTAAGTTCATCCCAGATGCCCGGAGGCAAGTTATCATTTTGTGTCCCCCATCACAGCTGCTTGCATACAGTCAGGCTATAGATATATACGAAGGCAGCAGCTGCTGGTCTGACATGGAGCTCTCCACTAGAGTATGGTGGCTTCTCAGGTTCCAGGAATGGGTGCCATGTATTGGGCGGCCATGACGGTACACTCCGGGTACATAGTTTAAAGCCCTAAGTGGGGTGAATATGTTGTGGACAATGGAAGAGGTACCCCTTCAGACCTGGAGCCCAGTGGCAGGAGTCTCCATTGTCTCCCATAGTTCTGCCCCTGTGTTAAAGGTTATGGCAGCATTAATTTATTATATATTTATTGAAGACTGATTGTGCGACATTGCTGCTCCAATGTTTTGCCGTGCTTTAATTCTACAGTATGAATTTATAGCATCTTCTTCAGCGGGCACTAGCAGCGATCTGTTTACACTGTCAAGTAAGTGATTGGCCCACACATCAGGATTTGCTACATATACTGTAGTGTCATCTCTAGTTTTATCAGTGGAACACTGGTCACCCATCAATAAAAGAGGCAGAGGACAGCAAAGAGGGGGTGCGATCAGCCAGAGAAACTGTAGAGCAGAGCGGGAAAGAAGGTGGGGGGTGTCAGGCAATTAAACTATATACAGTGTGATATATATATAGTTTAATTGCATACTGTACATACATACCTACATACATACACACACCACAGTGTGCACAAATATAAATGACTGATCACCTGATCAGCAGCACTGTTGGACTGACACTGAAGTCAGGAATCAGTCTCAGTCACCCGGCTGGTTGGACAGTCTTCACAGAGCTGAGGCTGAACTTCTGCTTGGCTGCAGTGCTCAATGATGCACTTGTGGGGGCATCACCTTGGTGACATCACATGGAGGTGCAGATGGCGAGACACTATGTGGCACAGAGAATGAGGGCTAGTGAGGCCGGTCAGTGGAGGCAGTGCCAGATTAAGGTCTTCATGGGCCTGGAGCTGAGATTTCTGAAGGGCTTACTGTATCTCAACACAGGGGCTGTGGCCAGTGCCATAGGAATATGGATAGGACTTCAATAAGAGCCTGTCCTGACTATTAGGAATAAGGAAAAAGTGATAGCATATATGTAACCCTTACTATACTTTTATGAAGTTACTAACTCTGCACTATGGTATGTGCCTCCACCTAAACTTGTAATAATGGGAAAATTTAGGACATTCAAATAATAGTTACTATAATGTATGTTGCATATATGACTTAGTAACACATTGTTTATATAAAATACATATAACAGACCAACTACTTGTTATATTCTTTCCTCAGGTTCACAGGACTCCAGCAGTGGCACTTTTCCAATCCCTAAAGGTAAGGACTATTCTCCACTCAATTTAGTGTTAACACTTTATATAAGTCATATATTTACATTTAACTTGGATAATGATACATAAGCAATAACATTTATACAGTTATTTCCATGTGGAAATGGAACATTCAATTTACCATAAAATGACACTACTGCTGAATATTACTTTGCTGTAAGTCTCTGCTTTAAATGAATATAGCAGGCAAAATTGAGTCCATAAATGTCCAAAACGTTAAAGCTTAAACCCAGTAGCACTTAGCATAGAGTAAATGAAGTCCATATACTATTATAGTTTAAGCTGTACTCCTTAAGTGCTAAAGTTATTTGTTTACAAATACACTGACAAGGTTCAAAATATTTACATGTAGGTCTTTAGAAATTATGCCAGTGCCATTTCATACAGCTAAAATAGGCTATTTCACAAAAACCATATAGATTGTAGTAGCAATCCAATATATCTAGTCTATGCTGTCCTCCAAATGTACTGAATACAATATTGGTTATAAAATGTATTCTTTCATTCCTCTGATACCACTGTGGTGGAAGGTTTGGGTTTGTTGTGGACCCGGGGTGGTGACAGGAGCAGACACAGAAGCAGATTTAAATAAAAAGGTGGAGTTTTTAATAAGTGATTTAGCAGACATGGGAATGGCAAAAGAAAAAGTCCAGGTTTAGCACTAAAATGCACTTGATAACTGTGGTGGGGGTTAATGGGAGAATGTCCAGATAGTGACAGGCAGGAACAGTCCTGTAAACAAATATGATGAGCTGTAACTGAATGCAGGTATGATGAGCTGTAACTGAATGCTGGTATGATGAGCTGTAAATGAATGCAGGTACAGTGAGTTGAAACAAATGCAGGCTGAGGTAATGAAGTCCAGCTGAGAGTGAAGGGAGGCAAGGTGCAGGGAAACAGTAGGTTCAGGTACTCAGGCAGGTGAAAAGGTAGGTGGAGGGTGCAGGGTAAGTCCAGCATGTTGGAGTAGGCAAGGTTCAGGTTAGTAGCACTCACAAGCAGGCAGGTAAGGCACAGGTACTCTCTCTTAGCCGCAGTTGAGAACACGTTGCACTGGCAATGAATGAAGGCACTGGACATTCCTAAATACCAGGTGCTGCGCTGTGACTGGCTGAAAAGAGCACATGACCCACCAGGATTGGACAGCTTGAATCACATGTGCTGAGGCGAGATGGCGGCACCCACGCCAAACGGAACAGAAACACCACCAGGCCTCACCAGGCCTCAGTGACAATGTGCCTGCACAGAACCACACGTAGCCAATACCCCTCGCCATACACCAGCACCACTGCCAGAGACCCCTCACCACAATGACCTCACAGGTAATACCCGGTGACCACCATGCTGAGAAACCCTGGCCGTGACACACTGTACAACAAATAAATACTTTTAATTTTGTTTCCTCTCTAAAAATAGTCATACATTACTAATTTGAGGTCAAGAAAAGCTAAAATGAATTCAGAATGTTTTTACTAGCTCTTATTTTTGAGCTACACTACTTGCACTATACTGTATGTACATTAGTAATATAGTCATAGTGAAAAGCTATTTTAAAATAATCTGATATTTTCTTGATAGAAAATAAACAACAGTTGTTTTAATTCAATCAATTACAAATAAGAACACAAAACGAAACAAACATGCAGCATACAAAACAAACATACAGCATACAAAAGTACTATCTAATATAGTGGCCTATTCATGGGGGTGCTTTCTCTTTGCTTGTCGCTTATACTCCTCTGCTGGGGCATCTCTTGTCACTGTCCAACAGTAGTGATTCACCTACCCTGATATCTTTGTTCCATTGCAATGTCTTGGTGGAATCGCTCACTATGCTTGTCACTCAGTGCACCATAGTTATCTTGTGGGGGTAATCCCATGAATCGCATATATTTGAATAGGGGAGGGGACAAATAACTGATTCATTTTATTGGGTCATTAGACCCCGCCCCCTCTGCACAGAACGCAGATTGCTAGTAAGATTCTCTCCATTCTGCCCACTTCACTAGGAATACCCCTGCATCATCATAAATGGGCTATATCTTGGAACTCAGAGCTAACTGAAAGTTTTAAATGTCATATTCATTCTTTGCAAGCTGAAATCAATTAGAAGTAACTATTTTCACATCGGAAACATTTTCATTGTTGTGCAGTGTACTCTGTTATCTACTCTCCTTTAATTAGGATTCAATGTTTCATACAAGCAACTCCAGTATAGCTTCTTGGGTTACAATTGAATTCCTCCCTGGTGCTTCTTCTCCTCCCCCGAATGTGATTGAAGCTCACATAAAGTTTGGCATGTAGCTTAACTTTCCCTGTCAGTTCTACTGCTGATCTATCTGTTTAACTAAGGTGCACAAAAATCCTCTCTCCCTTATATCTGCACCAATAATAAAGAATGTGCTACTGAATGCAGAGTGTTGGGATAAGACTGCTGGTGCTTAAGTATGGCTTGCCATACAGTGTGAGGGTGTATTGCTTTATTTACTAACTCACTCTCTTTCTACTGATGTGCCCAGCTATAACGTGGCATCACAGCGCTATCTCTCACGCCACGTATGGCGCGCCACACACCACACCATGAGTCGCGCCACAAAGAAAGTTTATTAGTGAAAAAAGTCATTACGTGTAATACAACATTTTGCCAACCAGATGTCACTTTTCCTAAACTACATAGCGCATGTGTCAGATTTCATTAAGTGTAATACAACTTTTTGCCCACCAGGTGTCACTTTTCCTAAACTACATAGCGCATGCGTGTGATTTCATGATGTGTAATACAACATTTTGCCCACCAGGTGTCACTTTCCTATGTACCGTACGGTATGTTCTGTATCACCGGCGATGATTGTTTGACAGAAGCTTAGACATTAGACTTTACAAACTACAGAACTCTATTAATGGGTGAAGCGTGTGGCCTAGCGGTCTAATGCCTAGTCTCACTGCTTCTCCTCTCTTCTTGTTCCGTGGGTTCGAGACCTTGAAAATACAGTATGTTTTTTTAATTTATTTTTAAAATCTTCACTTAAAATATTCAGTATTCAATACAGTACATGTGGAGCGCATGTCTGCCCAGTGCTTCGGGAGTCAAACAGCGAAACTAGGATTTTTATTATTGTACATACAGTACTGTACCTTAGAACGCAAACTTGCGTCAATGTCGGCGCTGACATGAACGTGGACATTATAGTTATTTATTATGACCATCAAGTGGCAATGGGCCCTGTTAAAGAAACTGGTTTCTGTATATCAAACTGACTGCGCGTTTAAACCGCAAAATTGCATCAATGTCTGCGCGTGCCCAGTGGTCGGATTTTAATCACAATGGAATGTGTGCCCCATGTCCAGTGGAGCCAAGCCATACATTAAGTTGCGCTATTTTATGGCGCATACCCAGTTGTCTGTATTGCCAACAGTACTGTTGAATTTTCACACTAGTGCCATTCTGCACTGTCCGAGACTTACAGTACCGCACAGTATACACAATAGTAAATTCATTACTACAGTACATAAGGTGCTACAGTAGTGGACTAACAGCAGTTTGTAGGGCAGATGCAGAGCGCAACTTGCGTCAATGAAAATGCTGTCTTAGACTTGGTAACATTATTAATTTAATATGTTTAGTAACTGATAGTTGACTGTGTATAAGAGAGGGGTCTCTCTAGTACAAACTGACTCGGCGTTTAAACAGCAAAATTGCGTCAACTGTCAGCACAGTTTGCGTTGTGGTAACTTATAGCCAGTGGTGGGGTTGCAATGCATTGCCAGTGGTGCTGCGCCATAGCCATACCCTTGTAGCGCTATGGCTATGTACTGTACGCCATGGCGTACAGTATGGAATATCATACTGTACAGTAACAGGTCATGATTCACACACAGTGAAAGTGTGTTATTATTACACTGACTGTGTAATAATAATATTAAAAATAAAAAGTGTAACCTTGACTGTCTAATAATAATGAAAAGCTTCATTATTAAGCTTCCTGGTTTCGAACCCGGGTTGTACAGACGTCTGCAATGTAGAAGTACGATTTCTTACCTCTACGCTACAGATGCCTGAGTACTGTACGTCATCGTATGGTACTGTAGAAGTCACATAAAGTGCTGTAGAGGACTACAGAAGGAGAGACTTGTGAGCAAGGGCTTAGGTGATCCGTCTTGCTTACACTTCTCTCCTTATGTTCGAGAACTTTATAATTTAATGGATTTTTTTAATATTCACTATAGTACTGTAGTTCAGTCTTGTTATCCAACCCTTACAAAAATCAATCTATTGTACTGTATATGTGCCCAGCTACAGTACTGTAGTTTGTTGCTCCATACGGTACGCCATACATTATACCGCGCTACACTGTGGCGTATTGAGTCTCATAGCACTGCGCATGCCCAGTTGTCTGTATTATACGGTACTTATAACTGTAGTTGTAAGTACAATATGGTAGACATTGTAGTGATTCCCTGACTCTAGGAACTACAGTACAGTAGATGCAGTAGTCTAGGGGGCTAATGCCTAGCCCTACTGCATCTACCATTTTCTTGTACCACTGGTTTGAGACCTTTAAAGTACAGTACATACTTTATACGGTAATTTTATTTTGTTTTAAATCTTCACTAATACAGTACATTATCCAGAAATTCAGGTATTTCTATGCCACAGTACTTTGACCAAAAAGTCTAACCTTGTTAATAAAAAATAAAAAGTGTAACCTTTCAAGCTTCGAACCCGCAAAAGGGTTGTACAGGCAGCGTAATGTATTGGTTTGATTATTTACCATTACACTACAGCCACCTGCAATACCAAGTTTGCACCTGGCTTGAGTGTTTCCTACAATACTGTACGTCATCGTATCTCAGGCGCATGCCCAGATCTACTGTATACCCATTTAGCACTTTTTTTTTTTTTTACTAAACTCAGTACATTTTATATATTAGGGGGTAAATGTACTAAGATGGTAGTGTTATTAAGTGATTTTGCCCATAGGAACCAATCTGATTCAAGGTATTACTGTACAGTATCTTCTAGAAGGTGCTACTGTAGATAAATGCTAAGTACAGCAGAATCTGATTGGATGCTATGGGCAACATACTGTACAGTACAGTAACTTCTTAAATAGAACTCCCATCTTAGTAAATTTACCCCTACAAGTTTCACTTTTCCCCCCAATTTTTTTTCTTCCACCCCCCAAAATGAAAGTGAATTTTTAGTGTGTTCTGACTTTTTAAAAAAAAAAAACTTACACAGTTTACAGTACCTTTAGGGGACGTTGAAGGCTTCCCGCAACATTGCACCCCAATTCACGAAATTTTTCCACCTGCTATTCATACAGTAGGCAAAACTTTTTTACATACTGTCTTACTGTACATTGCATTGACTTCCCACCTACAGTAGGCAGAAAAGCTTTCAAATTGAATACAGCGATAATTTCACGCCTGGCAAAATGACGTAAACATACAGTACAAACACCAATTGTATAAATTAATGACAATTTTTATTTAACCTACAGTAACTTGCTTTACAGAGGGGGGGACTTCTTTAGCCCTGCTGGGGGACCGAGGACTACACAAAAAGAGTTGGCTTTTAATTTAAAATCATCACTGGCACTTTTGACCTCAGATTCAGAGTTTCACCTATACCAGGTGCAGACTCTACCGTGCATCAGAGTGCACCATAATATAACATAAAAAAAAATACATGAAACAAAACACTATTTGGGTGCCCCAGATGGAGGTGAACACCAGCTGTGTGAATACGATAACAGAGCACTAACATTACCAAAAATCTCACCTTATCCTGATGTCGAAGGGACCGCCGCTCTAACCATACAGTAGAAGCATGTCTCTCAATTAACGGTGCACCCACTACTGTACAGTATGTCTGCAACTATGGATGTGGATGTTGAAGCAGCCACTACTATTGTAGTGTATATGAACTAAAGGAACCTGAAAACTTGAAACATCTGCATTACAAATGGCAATATCAAGGAAGTTAAACCCCTCCTCCACATTACAAATTATATACAGTACAGTATAAGCTACATAGCAGTTGCTTGACCGTTTCTTTCGATGACAACTGGTAAGACTCTATGGAGATGATCAATATAATTGTTACACTGGGCACGTGTCAATACTGTTCTCCAAAACTTCATTATCCCATCCAAAAGTTCCTGTTTAGTTGTTGGTTTCACATCAGACCTGATGAACCTCTTCAACTGGGCCCAGACCATTTCAATGGGATTCATGTCCGGTGACCTACAGGTAAGTAAAAATAAAAAAAATATTCAGTCACAGTACTGTACTTTAGTATAAAGGATACGAGAATAATTACTGCTTGGTACTGTACATACTTTTTGGTACAATAAACAGTTAATACAGTACTATAGGACAATACTCACTCTGGTGGTGTGCGTTCCCAATTTATCCCTCTCTCTTCCATGAATTTTGCTGAAGCCGAATGTTTGGGATCATTATCCTGGAATAATCGATGTCCTGATGGGAAGCATTTTCTCACAAATGGCACCTTACAGCAATCTACTATTTTTTCTTGGAAGAAGGTCTTATCCATGATGCCTAAAGAGATGAGAAATTGTCAGTAACAAGCATACACTGTACAGGACTGTAAATCATTTTTAAAACAAGCATTACTGTACTGCACCTTCAAAAATATAGATCGGTCCTGCACCCCAAAGAGATATACCTCCCCATACATGGACTTTTAACGGATGCTTCGGACGTGGTTTAAGTGAGAGATGTGCATGGTGTCGGAAGGACAGTCTTGAGAACCTCTCGAGAGAAACCGAAGTTTCATCTGTGAAAATTACGTCATTAAAATTCTCTCCACTCTCTATCCACCGTCATGCTTGTTCAACTCTCTTTACTTTATTAACATCCCTTATCATGGGATTTATCCTGTGAAATAAAAACAAGTTTTAGTTTACTGTCATGTAAAATCAGTGCATTATTAATATACAGTATATATATTTTACAGTATGTACAGTACCTTGTAGGGCCAAAAGTCCATCCCAGTTCCTTACGCATCCGTTTGATGCTGGAACAGGAGATGTCCAGGTCACATTCTGCTTTTAGAATATGTTTGATTTGTAAAGCTGTACGCTCATCATCCTCACAAGTCAATTTGTGCATAATCTTTTTGACGCTCCTACGGTAGAACACATACAGAGCATATAGCAATTATTGGACAGTTAGTGTTGAAATTGGAACACAATACAGTACCAATCTAGCAACATACAGTATACTGTAATAAAAATAGGTTTATGTAAATTACCTACCATGTGCATTTAGAAGGAAATCTATATCTGGTCCGCGTTCTCTCAAATGCATGATAGCGCACAGTCTGTAAACTAACAAGAACACCACACTCTTTCAGCCAGGCATGAATCTGTCGTGTTGTTTTGTGTTCTTTTTTCATGCTTGCAATTATCTTGCTGATGGCTTTGCTGATTTTTGCCATGTTTGACGACAAAATCTGTGTAAAGAACAAGAGAAATACGTTACAGTACTGTTGCTGAGTATACAGACTGAGTACAGTATACAGTACATACAGTAATGTAATGTTCAGTATCTTAAACACAGGGGGTTATTACATTCTTACTGTACATCAGCCATAACATGTACAGTATAACCAGCTAGTAAATTTCATTTTGCAGGCTGTGTTTAATAAATGATAGTTTTGAGCTAATTTGTGATATATATTTCCCAACTTAATCTCACATCAAGCTTTCATACAGTATGCCCCTAAATACGCAAATATGCATCTACAGTACTGTATGAAGGAGATAAACAGGACAATAAACACAGCAATATTGCAACTGAAACAAAAATGCTCGCTGAGCAAAACAAAATGGTACCGTATATGCATTGAAAAGTCGCTGCGCAAATCAGCGTCTAACACAGCAAACTGCAAAATGACCGTGAACCTAGCAAGCTCCCATACTTACAGTACCAGCGGGTTGATACTGTAGGAAACAGCTGTAGAAGCTCACGGTACAGCAACAAAGGTGACTCGGAAGTCAGGCAGAGTTGCCGAGGTACATAAGATCATGGTAATGAGCAGCAACAACAGCGACTTAGAAGTCAGGCAGCGTTGCAGGTAGTAGTACAGTATCTCAAGGGTTCGTACTGTTGATCCGTGCCGATGAGACAATCCGAGCAGCAAGTCCGTACAGTTAAGTAGCAGATTCACAGTGTGGATAGCTAGTGCGGTCTGAGACGCTCTTTTATGCTACCAGAGACAAAGAAAACCTTGCCGCCGAAACTCTGCCATGCCATTGGACCACAAGGAAGTGCATATTTCAAATACACCAATCAGCGGCCAGATTTTCTGCGGGAAGGAATTCTTTTGTATCTGGTAGCATAATAGAGCGTCTCAGACTGCACTAGCTATCCACACTGTGAATCTGCTACTTAACTGTACGGACTTGCTGCTCGGATTGTCTCATCGGCACGTATCAACAGTACAAACCCTTGAGATACTGTACTACTACCTGCAATGCTGCCTGACTTCTAAGTCGCTGTTGTTGCTGCTCATTACCGTGATCTTATGTACCTCGGCAACTCTGCCTGACTTCCGAGTCACCTTTGTTGCTGTACCGTGAGCTTCTACAGCTGTTTCCTACAGTATCAACCCGCTGGTACTGTAAGTATGGGAGCTTGCTATGTTTTTGCAGTTTGCTGTGTTAGACGCTGATTTGCATTTCCCGTGACTGACCGCCGCCATCTTGTTTTGCTCGGCAGCCATTTTTTTTTTCAGTCGCAATATTGCTGTGTTTATTGTCCTGCTTCCTCGGTATGCCCCGTCCTTCACCCATCCCCATAGAGGCTTACTTGTGAATCCAGTAACTATCACACACACATACCGATCGTTCCTAGCCTCCCGTTGCCCCTCATAGTTTCCCGTGACTGACCGCCGCCATCTTGTTTTGTTCGGCGGCCATTTGTTTTTTCAGTCGCAATATTGCTGTGTTTATTGTCCTGCTGCCTCGGTATTCCCCGTCCTTCACCCATCCCCGTAGAGGCTTACTTGTGAATCCAGTAACTATCACACACACAGACCGATCGTTCCTAGCCTCCCATTGCCCCTCATAGTTTCCCGTGACTGACCGCCGCCATCTTGTTTTGCTCGGCGGCCATTTGTTTTTTCAGTCGCAATATTGCTGTGTTTATTGTCCGCTGCCTCGGTATGCCCCGTCCTTCACCCATCCCCATAGAGGCTTACTTGTGAATCCAGTAACTATCACACACACATACCGATCATTCCTAGCCTCCCGTTGCCCATCATAGTTTCCCGTGACTGACCGCCGCCATCTTGTTTTGCTCGGCGGCCATTTGTTTTTTCAGTCGCAATATTGCTGTGTTTAACGTGTGTTTGCATTATTGCACCAGTTTGCACATTTAACTTTGAGACTAATGGTTTTAATGGTCATGTACACACTAAGTTTTGATTTATGTAATAAAAATAGCAAATTTGGCGCTGTACTTTACAGTACTGAACTGTATATCAGTTGAGATATTCACACATTTTATTACTGTTGAGCTGACACCTACTGTACCTTACTGTACAGTATATAATTACGGAGTGTTTTTTATATACCTGTGTTTATCATATTTATTATCTTGTGCCTCTATACAATCTCACAATAGTGGTTAGTGCTTTAACAGTTTTAGCGCTGTGCAATCTCCTATATTTACCTGTATATACTGTATAACACACGCACAGTCTTAGGAGACAGAAAGAGTACTGTAATTGTTTACAGTGTTGTAATGTGAAACATTTACTGTATACAGTACATGTACAGTATTTCCAGTATTTTACTTAACATTGTATTTAGTGTCTTTATACTTGTGTATTTCAGAGTGCACCGAACTGTCAACATGGTGAAGAGCAAAGGTTTTTACAACGGAAACGAATCTTGCCCACTTCCACTGACCAAAAGGCTGAGTGCACTAGTCCCACAATGGTCTACAAGCAAACCTTCCAAGAAGAAAACAGGTAAGGAAAATTTACAGGTACCTCTTCTAGTCAAGGCAAGGAAGAATGCAAAGGCGAAGAACAACACTTTGCAAGTGGACATCGGAGAAAATGGACCAGGGAACGTGGAGCAACCCATGAACGTCCCGAACCAGGAGGAAACACCAGTCATTTATGGGCTAGAAGAATTGGACACCTTTGAGCCTCTTGTTGAAGATGTATCCTGCTCACCAACTCGGCGAAAACTGTCATTCCAAGAAGATAATGCATGCAAATGTAGCTGTGCCAGGAAGGAATGGCAGAAGGACACCATTGCAGAAACAATGAAAGAAGCAATCCGGCAAAGTAAAGAAGAATGGCAAGAGGCCGCTGCCCAGAGTACCAGGAAGAGACATGACCAGGCAATCCAGTATGAAATGGTCACACCGGATGAATTTGAGCCTGAGGAGAACGACGATTTCAACTTGGAGACTGACCCATCCTTCCACTTGCTACATATGGACAATACAGTGGCATCAGAGCACTTGGACATGACACCAGTGCCATCATGCAGCCTGCCTCAGTGGGAGAGTACACCAGTGGCATCACATCACCTGCCTGAACGGTCAGTTGAAGAATCAAGGATCAACAATGCAAGCATGCCTGTACTTTCACCAGGAACGCCTGTCATGTCGAGCACGCCAGCACCACTGACTGTATTTGGAACACCCTTACCGGATATACCACTGGCTGTGATCAACGTTGAGAAGGACAATTAAATTTACAGAGCTGTGAATTGTGAGATGCATCGATATGCACAAGCAATATTTCAGGAACACGTGCCCTACGACCTGTATTGCAATTGGACGAAGCGGGTGAACTTTGATGGAAGTCGGAAGAAAGTGCCAATCCCCAACAATTTAAGAGAAGATATCCTCTCAAGATGCTGGACAAGATTCAGGATTGGAAAAGAAGAACTTACTCGGATAAAGGACACGCTGAATGGGGTGCTGCGCATGCCAAGGAAACATGCATGGAGGACAGTCACGCATACAAGTACAGATCTGCAATCAACAAACACGACTTGAAGGGACTTGTCAGAAGACAGGAAGACCCGGCGCCGCCGCTGTCCTGGACGTGGCAGCGGCAGAAGAAAGAAGCTGAGGACAGGAGAGGACTAGAGGGGTGGAACGCAAAAGAGCTAAAGAAGTTCCCCCCCTCAAAGCCTCTTCCACCATAACAGATAGGCCCTATGTGAGGCCAACGGAACATTAAACCAACCTACAGTAAACCAACAGGTCTGAAGAGAGGAAGACCCATGTGAAGAGAAAAGCGGAGGACAGGAGAGGACTACAGGGGTGGAAAGCAAAAGAGCTAAAGCAGTTCCCCCCCTCTAAGACTCTTCCACCATAACAGGTACCGGTAGGCCCTCTGTGAGGCCAACTGTACTGTACATTAATTTATATTGTAGTTTGTTAGGCTGGTGAGATACAGTAGTATTAGTGTGACACTATTAGAGCAGGAAAGGGCCTTGCATGGCATATTCTCTCTCCTACAGGGACCTCTGTGTGGGATTGAGTGGGACAAAGAAGAAGAGTATCTCCGGTGAGTACTGTATGTACCGTACCATACCTGTGTGTCTGTCTTTTACTGTCTGTTTGTCTCTGCCTATCCTCCTTTCTTCAGGGCGTACAGTGGACCTTGCACTCTGATGCAAGGTAGAGTCTGCACCTGGTATAGGTGAAACTCTGCATCTAAGGCCAAAAGTGCCAGTGATGATTTTAACTTAAAAGCCAACTCTTTTTGTGTAGTCCTCGGTCCAGTAGGGAGTATCGGTCGGCATTGAGTAAGGACTGTTCTCACGTCATATCTTTCCTCCTAGGTACTGTACAGTAGTCATGTCCGTGTCCAGCTTCGAACTCCAGGACATGCCAGCGGCAGAAGAAAGAAGCGGGGTACTATAGAGGACTACAGGGGTGGAAAGCTAAAGAAGTCCCCCCCCTCTGTAAAGCATGTTACTGTAGGTTAAATAAAAATTGTCATTAATTTATACAATTGGTGTTTGTACTGTATGTAATTCAGTCTTTAAGTGCGCCTGAGACCCAACACGTGCATCTGTCATTAAAAAGGTACAAAAAGTCAATAACACACAGATGCAGGGGTGTATCATACTACTGGACAGGATTTCAATCACCAGAGGCGCGCTGGCCAATGGGGGTTGCCGCACACAGTCATATACTGTACAGTATCCCTGTTGCCTTTATTAAATCACCCCTTAAGAGTGGAGTGCAATTAATAAAAGTATGGAATGGGTGACTTACTGTACTGTATTTTCTTACCTTTTAGTTGTTACACTATCAATAAATGTAAATACAGTATACTGTACATTATCCACAGCACCAAGTAAAGACAGAAAACGTTTTACCAAATAACACAAATTTTAATAAAAATCATAAATAAACAAAAATAAAGTTAACAAAAAATTTAAAAAAAGATCCATTAAGTGGTGGGCCATCTGCCTGTACAGGCCTAAAAAAAAAAGAATTTGTTCTGTGGAGAAAAAAAAAAGGGTACAGTATTACAACACTAATACACAATATTGTACAATCTCGACACTAACGTAAATACTGTACTCTACTGTACCTCGAGTCAGGCGTGGTCCCTGCCTCCCTTGGGGTCCCTGCCTCCCTGATGGTCCATGACTGAAGACTGTTTTGGAAAAAAATATATTCACATTAACAGTGCTGTGTTTACCTTTATATGGTATGGTGCTACTGTAGCTCCTAACAAAGTATTATACAGTACATAAACAAACAGAACAATACAATGGCTACAGTACGGTACAATGCAAGAAAAGTACAGTACTATACAGTTTAAACATTGCTACACCAAAGGTGATTATACCGACTGAAGCTGGCAGACAGAGGGATACTTTTGGTGCGGCGTAGATACAGTACAGTAACCTCCCACAATTTAATGACTATTACTGTACAGTATCTGCAAAGCATGTTTGCAAATGATTGATGACCCTGCACTGAACAACTGCTTGTTCGGAGTAGGCTCATCACATACTGTACTGACAAACGACTGCACGATTACAATGTCGTAATCATGCAGTGGATGTCATACCGGTATCTTTAAGTGGATGGGCACCTTTAGAGTGATGTCCTTTATAAAAACAAAAATAAAAACACAAAGTCTGTATGGAGAAGAGGTTGGAGATGCGTCTTTGTGGTACAGAAGAGAGAGAAAGATGCTGTGAAAACAAAAAAAGGAGAGAGAGACAGTACAGAAGAAGACAATGTACTGTACAGTTGTGTAGGGTACAGTACTTACACGGCCTGCGAGGCCTGCTTGTCCCATGATGAGGCTCTTGGCTTGCTTTGGGGGAAGGGACCTGATGCACTGTGTATGACTCTGGGCCCACTGGGCATGCGCCAGAAATCCCATCGCAACCCTCCTACTGGGCATGCGCCCGCCAGAGATGGAAATGCAACAGAATACAATACTGTACCGACTGCAGTAATACAGCCAACTGCGCATGCTCAGTCATAGCATAGCGCTACATGGCGTATGGCTTGGCGCCACCGATCCCATTGTAACCCCCTCCATTTCTAATCCATCGCAGCCACCATAGCGCCAACCGTGTAATACAGAGAGCTCTCTCTCCTACAGATCCCACTACTACCGTACTTAGTGTGCAAGGTTAGAGCAGCATCACCATCAGTTTGGGATGCAACGCTATTTTGCGCATCAAACGCACAGTCAGCTTTGAACACAGAGCGCTCTCTCACAGACGGAAAGCACTCTCAGACACAGTCCAAGGGACGTAGCCATAGTGCGCGAGGCTGAGACCCCATATGCGTTGTCGCATGTTTGCGTTTTGCAGTTTCTGGGCGCACAGTTTGTGATGCAGAGGCCTGTCTCACATTCTAGACAGTAGTTTCACTAACAGTTCCTGCAGTTATGAAATCACTATTCTGTGGTGCTAGATTGTAGGGCACCGTCACTTTTGAATATTCAGTACAGGCACATTCATAGCGGCACACTAGTTGTCCTAGCAGACGGGGGATGGTGTCTTTGGCAATGGTGACAATTCATAGCATTTTTCAGGACACTAGGGCAGAGCTGACTGCTTACAGTAAATGGATTAACAAAGCTTCCTTTATTATGGTAATGTGAGGCTTTTGGCTTGCTTTGGGCTGAAGGGACCTGATGCACTGTGTATGACTCTGGGCCCACTGGGCATGCACCAGAAATCCCATCGCAACCCTCCTACTGGGCATGCGCCCGCCAGAGATGGAAATGCAACAGAATACAATACTGTACCGACTGCAGTAATACAGCCAACTGCGCATGCTCAGTGATAGCATAGCGCTACATGGCGTATGGCTTGGCGCCACAGATCCCATTGTAACCCCCTCCATTTCTAATCCATCGCCGCCACCGTAGCGCCAACCGTGTAATACAGAGAGCTCTCTCTCCTACAGATCCCACTACTACCATACTTAGTGTGCAAGGTTGGAGCAGCATCACCAATGTCATCAGTTTGGGATGCAACGCTATTTTGTACCCGCATATGCGTTGTCGCATGTTTGCATTTTGCGGTTTCTGGGCGCACCATAGCCACAGTATGAAGTCACTATTCAGTGAAATACAGTACAGTACAGAGCCCTCTCTGGGCACTACAGTGTCCAGAGCAGACAGTGACAAAAAAAAATATACAGTACGGTACAGTATATTCTTTTCCAGGGATCGAACCCCGGACCATAATTCTACCAAAGTGATCACCTAACCACTAGCCCACACGACAGCTACAGTACAGTGAACCACAGAGAGTGGCCTCATCCTTGTGCACTCCTCCCGCTGCTGTTTTTAATAAAAAAAAAAAATGTCATACTGTAATGCATCCCATATCAGTGAAAGCTGTGCGTGCATCTAATTATTCTACAGTATCGGTTATACTGTGACAACAACTCCGGCAACTTCTCTACTATTCAGTTCCTGCACCGTACCGTTTGTACAATACAGTATGTGCAGTGATTTGTACAGTATATTATGCGACATTAAAAATACAGTATGGGTTGTGCGTTCATGCAAATGCTGTGAATATGATAGACATTCAGTACAGTGGAGCACTCGCCACCCAGCGGTTAAGCACTATATTACATGCAATTACAAAAGTGGAGCACTCGCCACCCAGCGGTTAAGCACTGTATTACATGCCGTACCATATCCTTCGTTGAAGAATACCACGGTATTCCACAAGTCCATGGCGCGACTCAGATGCCTGCACGCCACGCCACAAGTCTGTGGCGCGACTCACGCCATGAGCAACAAAATAGCTGGGCAGATCTGTATATGCACTTCACTGCTTCTACCATGGAGGGCCAGAGCTTCTGCAGTCTATGTCTGGCTGCTTGAGTTGCAAGGATGCCGAGTGAAGGCCATGCCCCCTCCTGCTATGCAGCAGAGTGTGTAGCCAGCCTCTGCCCTTACTCTGTGGGCATAGGACAGCTTGCCTTTGGCCTACCTCCCGCTCCTGCCAGGAGATGGTTGCCGCCTGCCCCTCTGATGCGCTTCTACCATCTTGAGCTCTGCACCACTCTGGAGTGCAGCGGACACTGGGGGCTGGATTCTCCCTCCTCTGACACGGTAAGCTCTTTCTGGCCTCAGTGCCACAAGACTCTCCTGGTTGTTGCCGCTATAACTTGGGTGGCTAAACAGTGCTGGAGAGACAGTGACCTGAGCACTCAAGGGGGAACAGCAGTCTGTCCCCCTGCACTCCAACCGTCCTTATATCCTTACCTCTGCGCGACTCCCCTACTTCCCGCCAGCAGCACAAGCCCCTCTGCTAATTGTGTGCCGTTTCTGGCACTTTCTAAAGCTCGTGCTGCCGCTGCTGACTTCAAACCCTGACCCACATGTGTACATAGGGTACAAATACATACATTACACTTCATGCCCTAAACTCCATATCTAACTAATACACAGGCATCACCCTATACCTCACTAATCTAACTAATCTTAACCTCCATACACAACCTTCATTTCATTTTTAGACATTTGGGAGTGTTCTGTAAATAATTGATTGGTCATTGCTTATCTGGTTTCTCTGGCCCTCATTCAGAGGCGGTCGGAGGATGCAAGCGGTCGCTCAGAAACTGGGCGGCCACTTGCATCCTGACCGGCTGCCTCTGTTTCGGTCATTAGGCTGTGGGATAACACCCACAGCTCTAATGACCGCTAGGGTGATGGTCGCGATGGTCATTGACCATCGCGACCATCGGGCTTACGACGAAACCCTAGGGTAGGGTCTCACTTGTCGTAAGCCCCGGAGAGCTTCTGGCTCTGTCAGAGCCGGAAGCTCTCCACTGACACCACTAGTGATGTCAGTGGGGCCTCCCCTAAACGGCAGGCATTCACAGAAGTCCGTGTGCACAGAAGTCCGTATATCCATTACAGCAATAGCCCACCAACTCTACACATCACAGCAATCAGCAATACCAGCTCCACATTACAGCAGTACCGCACATTTTCTGCACATTACAGCAATCGGAGATAGCAGCTCCACATTACAGCAGTACCACACATTTCCTGCACATTACAGCAATGCTACTATCCACATCCAATATCAATGCCCCAATACTATACCACAATCATTCCAAAACTACCCCAAAAAGAGGTGCAAGGGAAAATTTGCAATGTCGGCACTGGTTGATATGTGCACAGCAGCACTTTACACTGAATTGAATCAGCCACTATGGGCCAGTTTCAATACCCTGCTGTTAATTATCTTGCTGGGAAAAGAGTGCTAGCTATTCAATTACAGTCTCTTTAACTTGCACAGTAAATTACCCGCTAACGCACATTAACCATAGGAGCTAGGATAAGTTCCTGGAGCTTTGGGATAAAAGCTTGCGATCAGGCCACTTACTGCTCAGGCTTGAGCTGAAATCTGTGTTAACTGGAGATCGTAGCCTATAATTGAATAGCCCCAGCAGATCAATTGGCCGGTGGTAATTAAGCGTAGCTAACTGAAGCCAGCCCTATGTGTTTAAAAGACGAGTCACTTAATATGCAGACATAATTGGTATACATAATATAGGTGAGCTTTATGTATACTCAGGGCCTGACTCAGATGTGTACACTATTGCAGATGTCACTTCGCCTTTTGCCCCACCCCGACTGTATCTTTATGTTAATGCCACAGCCAATGGTCTTCCTACTGATATGCCCAGGGCAGGATTATAGGCAGGGAGACAGGGGCAGTCATCCCTGTGCCCCCACACATAGGGTGCCCCCACACACTGTCCCCAGGCCCCGGGCACATCCCCCAGATGAGCTGCCTGTCACAACCTGTAATTAAGCCCCTCCCCTCTCTACATGTGCTCTGCCCCCTCTTCAATAACCTGCGAATCAGACTGGCACTCGTTGCTGCTGGATATTACCAGTATAGTGAAACGGTGCCTTCAGTGAGTAGACTGGTGCATAGAAGAATGAAACTGCGGCATTCCCAATGAAAATTACCTAGTATATGTAATAAAAAACCTATGGCCTGCTTTACCAGGGGGCGTAACATCAGATATGTAGTAGTTAATACTAACATCAAAGGATTTTCCAGTACTGACAGATCAGGACCTGCCTTTTTACAAAGAATACCGGGGTGCTTTAAATGTCTACATGTAAACATATGATTATTGGCAATACTATTAAGCATCTGCATAAGAACAAAGTCTACAATATTAGATTAGTTTTGAACTGTTTGTCCACTTTCGCTGTTTATGTTATTATCTGCCCGTGCTGCCAATATTATGTAGGCAAAACCATCCGCACCATTAGAGAAAGGATGGCACTACACCGGTCAGCGATTAAACTGGCCCTGAATCGAGGTCTTTCTGACCAACCAGTAGCTCGCCACTTTCTGGAAACAGGCCACCCGGTATCCTCTCTGAGACATATTGTGATTGATCACATATCTCCATCCATTAGAGGTGGAGATCAAGAAAGTAATCTTTTATGCCTGGAAGCGTGATGGATATACCAACTGGATACAATTTCACCATGGGGACTTAATGAAAAAATTAATTGGAACACTATCTGATGTGTATCACTTTACTAATTCATCCAGATTAGAGGCAATAACTATAAGTCCTTTGTGATTTGATAGTAGTCTTGATACTAGTTCTAGTTTATTGTTATATATGTGGCCCCAATGCTTTACCATTCCTTCTAATATGTATTATTTGATATTTGATACTGTACACCATTGGTGAGATTTAGGGTGTCATTACGTATACTTTACTATAGTGGTAACATCCTGTATTTTAGAGATCTTTAGTTAGGTCAGAACGTATCCAGTATTATCATTCATCCATTGCTTAAGTCACCAGTAATTACAGCCTGTATCTTAGCACCCATAGATATATATCATTTGGCTTTAGTGTATACCTGTGGTCCTCCTAGTAGCGAGCACTTATTGTGTTTATACCTCTGTATGTACTGATATATATCATGCTCGTGTGGTAATGTTGCTTCTAATATTATGTTATGATGCGGTCTGTTTGCAGACCGGGGAGATGCTGCCTGGCTCCGCCTTTGGTTGCCAGGCAACCATGTCATAGCGGGATGACGTCATTTTGACGGGACCCCGACTCGGGCATGGACGCACGCTGCCTGGTCTGCTACAGACAAGTGAACCTATCTCATCTATTTAAGGTAAGAAGTTTTGTTACTCTATTTACTGTTTTGTCCTTATTCATGTGATCGATGTATTTGGCTGCCTTGAAAAAAGAGCATTGGCTCTGAAACGTCGGTATATTTACATATATATATATATATATACACAACTTTTATTGATAGGGGCCCTCACATATTTGTTGCCCAGGGGCCCCCAAAGACCTTGATCTGGCCCTGGACATGCCCACCAGCCACGTCACTAAACCACCACTGTGCATACAAAGATACACCACTGGTGTATCAGACATTGCTCTGGACCTGTGTAGATATAGAATGTCCATCTGAACATTGTCACCAGTGCCAGTGCAACTGTGGCAATAGACTCGGTCGCTGGCCATGACGCACCTGCATTTGACTAGCTACCACCCTGTCACCTCTCAGGAACGAAACTCAAATGACCTCTCTCTGCACCCAAATTCATGCTGCATCTCCCAATGGTAACCATCCAGAAGCATGTGCAGTGGGACTTGGATGCAAAAGCAGACTAAAAATATTGGGCACTTGCATGCGGCATTGCCATAGCGTGTACCTCTGATTAAGCCTCTGTCTTTCGATTAAGGCTTTCTTGGGAAATCTACTAATAGTAGGAAAGTACTTTAAATACAAGATGCTAATAATTTAGACTACCTTAAATTTAAAGCTGAGCGCACATTAAATGATGTGTACCCAGCGATGAGATGGACGACCTCCCCTGCAGATGGGCCGACATATCGGGCGGTCGGATCACAATAGATGATCCGGTGCCCAACCATCTGATATGTCAGCCCCTGTTGCATCCCGCTCCATGGGGTCATCAGTTGCATTGTCAGGTTGAGCTGCATGTAGGGAAGACCTGACAATGCAGCTGACAACCCCACGGGAATGCACAATGGCCAACATAGTGGGTACACATGAGATGATTTTGACGATATTTCAGGCCAAAAATAGTCTAATGTGTACCTCACTGCCCACTGTCACCCTCCACACTTCTTCAATGTCCCCCAACCCCCTTCACACCAATTCTCTCACTAGGGCATATTCAATTAGGTGCAAAAAGTCCCATACTTTTCCTATGCCGACACCGCTGGTTTTCAATGCGAAAAAGTATCGCACCTGTCCCCGCTTTTCCCTGTATTCAATTCAAAATCGGCGAAAACGGGACCCAGCCAAACTCTAACAGGCGAAAAGTACTGTCAGATTTGGGGAAATCAGCCTGACACCCCCCAAAAGATGCACTGACATTGGGGATCCCTATAGATATCCCGAGTAACCCTGCTGAAGGTATTTGGGGTTACTTAAATGGTCTTAGTAGCTGCTATTTAGCATCTTTACACAAGTGGTAAAGAATAGCATTTAGCAGTTTTTTTGGGTGAAAATAGGTAGTCCCAGCATATGTGGGTACATGAAAATGGATGCTAACTAATTTTAAAGTTGCTAAAGTGAAGTTTTAAAAAAACTTAAAAAATCCACCTGCTGCAAGCACCTGCAAACTTAAAAACACCTGAGGTGTACTTGGGGACCCCACTGGAGTCTATTTTGCTAGTTTTTAAGTTTGTCCCCCAACTTTGGATTTTTTCGCCCCCAAAATTAAAGTATTTTTTGTTTTTATGATGCAGTTTACCTTTGGGGAACTGTCCCAATGGTGCAGGGGAGTTCTCATAACTTTGCACCCCAAACCCCAATTCTGCACTTTTTTTTGACACCTATTCATAGGCAAAACTTTTTTGCAGGGCTCATTGCATTGATTTTCTGCCCCGGCTAAACTTTTTTGCTGAAAATGTTTTTTTTGCACCTAATTGAAATCCAGTACTAGGTCGGGATGAGGTAAAACCATTGCGTTGCCGTTTTCAAAGAGGTTTTTACTGCATTTCCAATATGTACTAAGCACCGGAATGATTTGAACAGCGGAGCTGGGAGAAAGACAGGGAAAGACACGAGGAAGACAAGGGGGACAGCATGGAAAGACAGAAGGTACACAGATGGAGTACACAGATGGAGACGGGGGAACATGGGATGGCAGAACATTGTATGTACAGAGGAGTAGCATGGAACCATGGCGCCTAGAGAAAGTGCATGTCATAGTGCCCCCTCCCTGTACTCAACTGTGCCAGTGGGGTATGGCCAGCCTGCGGGGGAATACTGAAATGAAGATAAAAAGAGCAAACAGTGACACTATCATGCTGGGCATCGAGGTCCCATTGGGTGAATAGAGTGATACACTATCTGACATTAAGGGGTAGCTCCTTTGGCACTGCTTTACTTATGTATAGCACCTAAAATCTGACTTTTATCTCATTTGAATCATTGTTATTAGTCAATAGAGCAGATTGTATTATAGATTCTGATCATTTAACTTAAATTGACAGAATACAGTGCTAGAGTGAGATTCCATAGGGTGCACAGTTTATTACTGCAGTTACTGCCCCAAGCAGCTTTCACTGGAGTGGGAACACCTATGGGAAGCTCCCTTCTCAGTTATGCTCCTACTTCACAAATATACATGGCACCTATAGTATATTAATGTGCATACAACTAACCTTGTTTTCTGTACCCCCAATATTTCCTCATTACTTTAAATAGCAAAACAGTGACTTTTTTTAAACTCATACCTGCCAATAAGAGGGGTGGTCACAGAAGCCAATAAGAAAGGAGTGGACAGGGACAAAGAGCCAATCCCATGGTAGATAGGGGAGGGAATTAAAGAGGTGAGCAGTACATGTAATCATCTGACTGGAAAGGGGCGGTGACAGAAGATGATCACAGAGGAGGGAGGGCCAGAGGGGAGACAATCTGGGCAGCTTGAGTGAGCATGAAATGTAGAAACAGATCACGATCCGTAATTTACTTAGGCTATAGAGCAAACAAACCAAGATAAAACTAACAGGCGGTCATCATACTGTGCAGAGCCCCACAAATTCCGGAAAGCTGAATGGTGCCCTCTGTCCATTTTGGCACCCGGAGCTCATGCTCCAAATGGAACCACCTGCACTACTCCCCTGTGTATATATATATATATATATATATATATATACCCATACACACAAAAATCTATGCAGAAATTTATACACACATCTATACATAGATGCACCTGATTTAATTAGTCCTGGAATCTGGATTGCAGAGTCGGCCATTGAAATCTTCTGCATTGCCCATGTCCATCCATTATCAATACTACTTCTGCATAGTGCACAGTCAACATGGGGGAGGGGCTGAGTAGAACAGAGTGAGGAGCTCTAGGAAGTGGATTTGTGCTGACACTGCTGTGACTGGTCCTCTCCAGCCAGTAATAAAATGCTGGCAGTCACTCATTGCTTGGGCCTATTCAGTTAAGCCTCTAGAGAGGAAAAGGGGGAGGGTTGCAGTAAGGGGGCGGGTCCTAGGGTGTCACTGGCAGGATCCATCATGGATGGGGGCATGACAGGTGGGTGTCGCCAGGTTTTAACGGCTTTGGATGGCCACTGTGAGGCATCGGGGGCAGGCTGTGTAGGAGGAAAAAAATATTCCAGACTACAGGAGGCACAACACAGGCATCTTTAATGGAGGGTGCAGTGACAGAGCCCTGGAATGCCCCAAGGCATTCCAGTTCCCATAGGCATTTGTTTAGAATGCCTATGCCTAGAGCCGGCTCTGACACTGAGGCTGCTAAGCAGCTACTTCTGTTAGCTATCAGCTTTGCAAACTAACACAGCCCAACAAGCACTGCAGAGGGTAGGAGCCTGGGAAGTAAAGATGTATGGGAAAAACATGAAAAAGAGACAAGTCCCTGAGGGCTTGATTCATCAAGGAATGCAGTTAAGTATAAGCACGCAATCAATTGATTAATTTGCACTGTGCACTCATATGCATTGCAGTACTCGTGCGCGAACTAGCAATTGCAATGGGAACTGCATCTGCAGAGGGTGCGCAGAACCAAGAGCAGAGTGATTGACAGGAAGTGCAGTTTGAGGGTGGTGACATGGGGGGGTCAGACGAATGCAGGCATAAAAGTGCATTTAAATGCCATGCAAAAATTAGCCACTGTGATACCTGACACCTCCTGAGGTCTCATAGTGTGCGCAGAAGAAGGTCTGGGCTTCCTTAACTGTGCGCATGGGTCCGATGTTACTCAATGTTACCGATTGTTTTGCTATGTTGCAGATGTGATAAGGGGGAGAGAGCGGAGCTCCATCTCCATGCAGATCCTCCTCAGCAGTGCCCGGAATGGCCAGGTGACAATGGAGTCAGGTGCCCCCTTCAGGGCTGGCGCCCAGTGGCAAATGACTCTGGGAGTTCTGCCACTGGAGGGGGGAGATAAGATAACACCATCTACTGATGGTGTTATATAGACTTACCATATCATCCATTTAGACCAGGATAATCATGGATTACAAAGGTTCTGTGACGCATTAAAACTATGGGGCTGATTCAGCATGGAACGCAGATGAGAATTCATATGCACCTGGCTGATGTTTATTGCACTGTGCATGCGTAGTGGTGAACCAGCCAGTGCAAACAGGTTAGGGTATGCAGGCTACACACAGTTTGTATGCAGACACTTTTGATATTGCTTGACAGGAAGTGCCATTTGTAGGTGGTGATGGGGTTGTTGGGTGAATGCAGGCATGCCTATATGATGGTATGCCATTATAGGGGCGTGCATAATTAAAGCAGTGCGGTGGCATATGCAGCCATATGACTCGATGCATGCAGGAAGTGGCCAAAATCCTGCACATGGTCAGGTCATCCTCTAATTGTGCATCTGGGTCCAATGGTTCTCGATGTTACTGATGTTTGTGCTATCCTGCATACTGATTGAGCATTGAGTAAAGGGAGATGGGGGCACTATGTATTGCTGGCCGTCTACCTCCTTGTGCTATGGTTGCCATGTGTATGCATTGATTAGCATATACTGGCAGCGAGGTGCCATTTTTGAATTTCAAAGATGGCCACTGCAAACCAACCATGGCTCGCCATGTCATCACCCTGCCCCCTCGGCTGGCTTATATAAGCCAGCGCGAGGAGGCGGCATGGCAGTCCGATGTCCAGGAGGGAGCAGTTAAGAGCTCCTTAAGAAAGAAGACACCGGTAGTCCTAGAGGGTGGTGGCCATGTAAAAGAGCTTAAAGGCTTCCGCCCTCTAGGTGAAGAGGACACCAGAAGCTCTGGGGAGGTGGCAGCCATGAAAAAGAGCTGACAGGCTGCGGGTATGTGCCCACAAGGCAAAAATGCAGAAGCCCTGGTGGGTTGGCGCCAAGAGTCAGACGAAGACTCTGAAGACCTGGGGTGGTGGCTGCCATGCAAAAGAGCTTAAAGGTTGCCACTTCCCAGGTGAAAATGCAGTAAAATAAAATACTAGAAGTCATGTCTGCCACCTCTGGGGAGGTGGCAGCCATGAAAAAGAGCTAATGGGCTTCCACCCTCCAGGCAAAGATGCCAAAGCCCTGGCGGGTTGGTGCCCACCATGCAAAAATGCAGAAGCCCTGGTGGGTGGCTACCACCAGGCTAAGACTCTGAAGCCCTGGGGTGGTGGCAGCCATGCAAAAGAGCTTAAAGGTTACCTCTCCCCAGGTGAAAATGCTGTAAAATTAAATATTACAATATTAAAGTGTATTGTGTTTATTTTCATATTTTTTTACAGGTTGACTACCGGTGTCAGTGGGCCCTAATGCCCTGCATCCTTGTGCTTGTTGTTCTCCAAGTGCCAGCATGTAGGGGAGGCTTGCTGGCATCTGTAGTTCACCTGCAAATAAAAATATATAATACCATACTTACGCTGTCAACCCGGCACCCACCTCCTTGTATGCCCTGGAAATGGGGATCTCTTTATTGGGGGTCCCCATCTCCCCAGGGATCCCTCTCCTGGACTGGCTAACAGTCAGGGGTAATGCTTTGGCTGGGGGACCCTGTGAAATGGCTCCCCTGGCTGTTGCATTACCCACCTGCTGGATGGAGCACAGTGCTGGTTTTGGTAAATGCAGGAGAACCCTACTAAATTCTTTCCCCTGTATTTCCAAAATCACATATTACATTTTTAATATAAATGCATAGATGGATCTCACTGATATGTCCATGCATCTATGTCTTAGTGACTTTATTTTCTCAGATGCATGCACTAGGCTGGTGATCCCTCTGTCACTTGCTAATGCCCCTGTGCACTGCCCCACTGCTGCCACTGCTCTGCACCCCCACTGCTGCCACTGCCCCACTCACCTGCAGCCTGCCCCCATAGCCGTCTCTAACTCTGCACTGCCAAAACACCTCTTGTATGCTGGCCCCTTTTCCACTTGCACTAGTGTATCAATTTGTTGCCCTTCTTTCCTGCCACCTTTATGGATGTGTTCCTTGTGCAAAACAGATATGGTATGCCATCACACCCTGTGGTTTACTGCAGATTCGGCACTCTCACAGATTGAGATTGCTGTCATACACAAAACAGTGGAGCTGCTAATTCACAGAATAGTGTGCTCATTGGAATACACACAGGCAGTCTATGCAACTGAGGTCTTAGCAGAAGATAGAGCTTCACAGATGGGCTAAGAGTGGGGTGGTTGGGAGAAGAGTCAGAGCGGTGTGGATGGGGAGACAAAGAGGCGTGGAGAGAGGGAGAAAATTAAGCAGCACAGATGGAGGAGAGTCGAAGTGATGCAGATGGGTGGAAAACAGTGGTGTGAATGATGGGGAGAAAGTAATGCAAATAGGTGGAAAGGTGCAAATGCGGGGGAGACAGAGTGGCATGGTTTGGGGGCACAGAGCAACTTAAATGGAGTGGTATAGAGTGGCAAGGAAGGGAAGACATAGCAATGTAGATGGGTAAAGACAGATTAGTGTGAATGAGAGAATACAGACTAGCACAAATGGGAGAACACACAACATTAGGGATTGGGGAAGACAGATTGGTGCAGATTGGGAAGAGAAAGAGTGGTGCAGGTGGGGGGGAGATAGAGTGGCATGGTTGGGGGGACAGAGTGGTACAGACAGAGGAAGATAGAGTGGCATAGATGAGGGGAAGACAGAGTAGTGTGGCTGGGGGTAAGGTAGTGGTGCAAATGGAAGGAAACATCGTGGTATGGATGTGGGAAGACAGGACAGCGTGGATGTGGAAAGACAGATTGGTGTAGATGAGGGAATAAAGAACTAGCACAGTTAGAAGACCATACAGCTGTAGGCATTGGGGAAGATAAAGCAGCATGGAGGTACAGATAGTGTACATGCATAGACAGAGTATGATAATTTAAAAAATTAGTCAGCTGAATGTGTATTCTGAATGAGATGGCTGTATGGAGTGAGAAGGTTATAAAAGTGGGATTGTTGTGGTGAACAAATGGGAAGATTGTGGGAACTGAGTGGGATGTGTGAGCCACATAACTGCTCAGACCTTGGTTGCATAGACCTGTATTCCAATGATCACACAATTCTGTGAATTAGCAGCTCCACCATTTTGTCAGTGACAGCAATCTCACTCTGTGAGAGTTCTGAATCTGCAGATAACCACAGGGTGTGATGGAATACCATATCTGTATTGCGCAAAGAACATGTCCATTAAGGCGTCAGCCTTAATTATTAGTTTTTCATTGCTTATTTGAGTTTGTGTGGCAGAAATTCAATAGGTTTTTTGAAAATTCAGATCATTTCTAAGAAGCCTTAATGGGACAGGTGAAACCATAAGGTTTTTTGTCCAATGAAATATAAATATCATCAGGAGAAAACTCCCATTAGAATCAATGGGGAAAGCAGTGAGTTTGTAAACTATGAAAAATCTGAAAGACCATAGATTTCTCCAGGATTTTCACTCTAGTTAAATATGGCAAAAACAAATATATTACAATCTCCAGCAAATATAATGAAGAAATTAGATAATTAAGTTTCTTAAATAGCCCCCAAAATCATCTATAGAGTAGGTGTAATTTTTTTTTTAAACCACTACCTAGTGAACAAAAGTTTAATTTCTATCTAATTATGTAATACTTATATTTATGGAAATGTAATCTTTGACTAAGGCTGCTGCACCTGTAATAAAATTCTGTGTAACTGTACATATTGTATTCTGAAGCTCTGCCCTTGTGATACACACATAAGGGCATATTGAATTGGACACATATTTTTTAATAATCTCACCTATTTCAAAACCTTGCGTTACTCGCAACTTATTTTGGCAATGCACGTGCCCATTTTTCATGCTATACAATTGTACCTAAATCACACACGTCATCTGCATATGGACGCGAGAGGAACATGCTCCAATGTTAATGTGTTGCATCTGTAAACCTCACATTGCGGGATTTGACCATCCATTTTGTTAGACGTGAGGAAGAGAGGATGCACGGAGCTGTGTTTGTAACCTGATAATGGGTAAGATATTTGCACCACTTGCCCCACACTGCACATTTATCAGTGTTACACCCCAACAAACTAACCACACTCACACGCATTCCTCATTAATAATCCCCCCTGCTCACTGATATTTCCTTTATCATTTTCCTAACTTTCAAAATGGCTGAGATGGCCCTTACAACATTACTGAGCTACTTCATTGTTTTTCCATTTAGACCCATGGTTTTAAAGAAAGAATTATTTTGTTTGTTGAACGGTCGTGGTCTCACAGTTTTGTGGCCCCTTCCACCATTGTGTTGGGCTGCCAGCACAGAACCGAACACAACACTCATCACCAAGCACAGCAGCACTAAACCAAAACAGCACCCCTCTGTAAACTTAGGGGGTCATTCAGACACGCTTGCGAGCACAGGACGCTCGCAAGCGGGTCGATGGTGCCCTACTGCGCATGCGCACGACGGAGAGAGCTCCACCGTGCGCATGCGCGAGACCCGGCTAGCGGTGGGCTCTCCGTCACTCCGGGTCTCACACCAAAGAGGGCGTGCTGTCCATGTTGATAGACAGCACGCACCCTTTGGTGGGCATGCCAGGGGTGTGGCTGCCAGACAGAGGCGTTCCCATGGGAATGCCTACCGTCTAAAACCGGCACCACTAACATCAGTAGTGATGTCAGTGGGAGTGATTTTGGCTCTGATAGAGCCAAAATCACTCCAGGGCTTGCGGCAGCGAGACTCTACTGCAGGGTCTCCGTCGCAAGCCCGTTGGTCAATATCAACATGGACGCTCGCTATAGTTTTGGGTGGTCACCCACAGCTATGCGAGCGTACAAGAGGCCACTCCATTTTCATGTAGGAGGGCCCTGATTCAGAGCCAGCACTCTGGTCAGAGCGTCCGGCTCTGAATCAGGCCCTTAGATCATAGCACACCTCACCCAGCACCTCTCTCTCAGCACATGACACATTACAGCACCCCTAACCCAACACAGGCCAGATCATAACATCCTTTACCCCTGTAACACCTCAGCACCAGACCATAGCACTCATCACCCCACATCTCACATCACCCTTCTCCAAGTTCAGCACCCATCACCCCAGCATTTACACAGCACAGCACACTCCTTTTCCAGCACAGCATGTTCTTAGCAATCACCCTCAGCCAGCACTCCTTTCCCAGCAGAGCACCCCTTTCCCAGATGCCAGCACCACAGAAACCTGCCCTTCTCACAGTTCCAGACTAACTTTACTTGAGCTCAGGCAGAATAGTCTTCCAAATTGAGGTTTTGCAAGGCTCTGTCGGTGGACCTGTGTTATCTGCCTCTGGCTTGCAGCCTGCATCCTGTTGCATGGTGCACCATAGGCCAACCCAAACTAACCATTAATTGCTGCCTGAAGATTTCTACACCAAAGCAGGCACAGGTTTTTTTGGCTGCTGGCCGCTCACTGTTTGCTATTGTGCTGTTGTTTTGAAGCAGTCAGGTCATCTCCACTCATTTATGTTTGCCAGCATCAGTATTAGCTAGCATAGTCTACACATAGGCACCAGAAGCTGCCCCAGCTATGCCTGGTCCAAACCTCCATGTGAGCAAGGGGCTATTTGATGCTCCTAAGCATTGTACAGTTACATTGCATTTCATTTTTGGCCAGAGGCCTTGGGCCAGCAATGGTAAATTACAACCATCCAACTTCTCTACCCAGTTGTCATATAACACCCTTTTTTATTTTTTCAATTCAAATTTTTCCCTTAAAAAAAACATCAACATTCACACACATTCCAAACGGCAAATTACCATCACATTCAACACTACTCCTATGAAAAAAACACTTACCCAACCACACTTTTTAAAACTCATTTCCAAACTTGCCAACATACACTTCCTAAACTCATGCATTCATCATCTTAGTTTTTTGTACTCCAGCCCCCTAGACAGTTTTCGTTGGCATCACTTGTGCTGTCAATGACAAACAAATAAAGTATAATAAAGTAAAAGTATAAGTAAAAATAAATTTGATTTAAACTTCCGATTGTAAGGTCAAATTCAATGTGAATATACTTTGTGCATCCTTTTTGGTCTGTTTACAGAGGAAATGGCAAGCCAGCACCCTTCCAATCCACCTTCTTCTACTGAAGGTTCAGGATCATCCTATAGTCTCTCTGAAGAACTCGAAGAACAAAGACAGCAAAAGAAGAAGGAATCGTTGAAGAAAAAAAGCAAACCACTGTTAAAGGTAAAATAAATCAGGCACAAGATGATGATGATGATCTTGAAACATCAAGTGCGTCAGCAGGTGGAAAATCCATACACTTCACAATCATTGAAAACATGTGTCTTGCGGAAGAAGTTTTAACAAACTATGACAAGATCATAGGCAGCAAGGACCAGGCAACAGCTCCCCTAGAGAAGACAGCCATCTGGCTTCATATTTCTGAAAAAGTCATCACTGTAGGTCATGCATCCAGAGCTGTGGATCTTTGCAAACATCGCTACAGGGATTGCAAGCCTAAAACCAAAGAAAAAATGTACAAAGAATATTGGCATGCCCGCAGTACAGGTGGTGGTCCTGTATAGAGAATAAAGTGGTTGGACTGGGAGGAGAGGCTGCTTGATAAATTACAATCTCAAATGGTTGAAGGGGTTGCTGGAACAATTGACTGTATTTATTAGTTTATTTTTATCTTGCTACTTCAATAAACAATTTTCATTGGTTACAGATCAATCACTCCTAAGCCAGAGCTACACACAGACGTCTGCAGGACTGCGTAATTCCAGTGTTAAAGCAGATTAATATATACTCTCTGTGATTTTTGATCCTGACTTGTCAAGGCTGCATGGTTTCGGGTAAGTGTTATTTAGGTTTTGGCCTATGTGTTTTCCTAGTTGTTAATTGCAACGTTTTATGTGTAGCCTCCTTAATCATATGTGTTGTATGGTTGTACGTGTGTGTTTGTTTTTTTTATTTTTATTTTGGATGTGTCTCTTTTTTATATATATATATATATTTTTTTAACACTTCTTTAAAGGCCCAGTAAGTAAGAAGCCAAAGACAACCAGCAGCAAGAGAAAGGCAAGGGTAATTTTTTAAAATTATGATCCTTTATAATGTCAAATTTCGTCATTTATCATTATTTTTTCACAGATTTGTTACTGCCTCCTTACAATCTTCAAACAAGTCTATCAACCATTGGCCAAATAGGTGTTTTTGGGGTGGTTTTTCCATGTTTCTCTGCTTTTATTGTTTTATTTAAATGTTTTAATATTTTACCTGTGGGTTTTTTTTAGATTTTAATTTACACTTTTTAACTTTTAAAAATGTATTTACCTTTTTTTAAAAATTGAGTTTGAGCTAAGGGGCATATCAAATTAGCTGTGTTATTTCCCCACATCTAATTGCCAGCCCAAAGTCCAGCAGTATGAGGACAAGCTATTCATTTTAATTGCTTTTTCAATGCATTGTTAAATGTGTACTTAGGTGTGTGAAAAATCAGCATAAACTGCGGTATCAGTGCATTTATTCCTCTTGTGCAAGGCCAAATTGGCCATTTACAAGCAGATTTTACCTTGCACCTCAAGGAGGTGTAAGGTAAATTCCCACTGCGGGGCCTTGCACGCAGGGTTTTGGGGACTCCGGAACAAAGAATCCCCGCAAATTGAATTATAGCAGCCGAACAATTAGCCACAGTGAAAACACCATTGCTAATTTGATATGCTATCAAGTGCTTTAATTTAAGGCATTTGAGGCTGCACTTTATTTAGTTGTTAAAATTGTTTTGGTGTCTGTTAGCCTTTTTCTTTAAATCAATTTGTGAAAGGTGTTAAGTTTTTGTCATTTTTTTCGGTGTGGTGTTAGTGAAATTTAAACAATCCCACCCAAAAAATGTTTGGTCTACCTAAATAGGGGTCAGCATGTTTGTGATTGTGTGAAGTGAATGTAGGCAAGCATCTGGATGGTAACATGTTTGTTTTTATGCAAATCCTCAGGGTCAACACCCTTTTAGACTATATTGTTTTGCAAATCTCTTTTTTATTTCCTTTTTTTATTTAGAACTTACAATAAACATGACAATGTTAGAAAGGTCTGTATAAAGTTTAGCCCAAACTGTGGATTTTATTTAGTTGTTTGGTATGTATGTGTTTGTTGTGGTAAACATTGTATGGCATTGCATTTGTGGCTCTATATTTATTTGTGGGCCTTTTTTACAAATTCACAAGTAAATTGACTGTACATTATTTAACATACTTTTGAAAAATAACCCAAGTGTAACAACCAAAACATCTTCAAATTTCATCGACTTTGTAACTATCTATGTTAAATGCATATGATTACTTTTGTGGTCAAGTTTTAAATTGTGAAACATTGTTTTATGTTGTTTTTTAATATTTTGGTAATGTAAAAAAAACAAAGGTTTATTATAAATTGAGTTGCTGCATGATTACCCCATTGTAAGAACTTTTTTGGGATAACCACTGTACACTGACTTTTGATGAAAAATTGGATGGCTGATTTTTTTTACATTTTTTACATGCTAAATGGGAGTGTGCAGACATGCAATATTTGTCAATTTTGGGCCATTCATGTGTTAATGTTGCAATGTGTGTAATTCTTCTTTCAAAGTTGAGTTTGGTGTTTTTCATTTAAAAAATAAATAATAGGCAACATTTATTCATCACATTTCAACAAGTCCAGTCTCTATCTCCATTATCCTCTCTCTGTCAATGTGGCCCATTTTAATTAGTGTTTTTGAGGAGCTATCCCCTAGGGCAAATTTTTAGAGGGATTTACTGCCAATCTTATGTATCATCCCATTTTTAATTTAAATGGAACTATGCTGGTTTATTATAAATATGCATTGAACATTCCATTCTCGTTGTAAACAAACTCCCCATAAGCATCCTATGGTGGATGTGTTGTGGCAAAATGTTGGTGGAATTGGTTTGTAATGTATTCCTGATATTTGTCATCATAGATATCAGCATCTGAAGGTGACATTATTCCCTGTTGGCTTTGTGTGACACAGTGCACTATTACCCTGCATCTGCAAAAGTATGTTTCCTCAATGGCTGTGGCAGGTGTGCATGTGCAGACCAGGAGACTGCACATGTTCCCCACCTCCTCTAGTGTTTGACAATTCTACCAAGTGATTGCAGGGTTGGTCTCCTTTCAGAGCCAGTGACCCTACATGTGCCGGATGATACATCCATCAAAATATTTAGTTTATTGATATGTGCTCATGGCCATTACTGTCATGCCATAATTTTTGCCTACAAGCTAACAATGTGAAATGCTATACTTTTTTAGGGTTTTATGTGATTTCAAATGTATTTCTACATAGTTGCTAAATTTTAAAAATATCCACCTAGGTGAAGTGCCACCACAGGTGATCCTTGAATCGGAGGATCACGTTGAAGTTTCTGGTCAACCACCAAATACAGAAGTTAAGGATGTTGTGGTTTTGGAAGGACTTGAAGGTATACATTAGACAAATTTTGCATTCAAAATTAGACATCTGAATCATGCCTCAGCCTTTAAGTCTGTTGTCTGTGTTTTGGTTCATAACATTATTGTCTCTATTCTCTCGATGTTGTTTTTGTTTGGTTGTGTATCTCTTGTCTCTGCCTTTTTTTTTTGTTTGGTGGTGTGGGTTATTTTATTAAATTGTGTTTATAACAGATTTGGTCCAAAATAAAAATATATGTATTTTTTCTTCATATCACTGTAAACCAACCAATGACCAGTGGTGTTACTTCTTTGGGACTTAGGTTTTTTCAGACGGATCTTGTATTACATGGTAATTTGATTGATTACACACAATTTGATTGTCTATGTATTTTTGATAATGTCTGTTAATCATGGTTTTGTTTTTAACCATAAATTTGGATTCAGACTCAGATGGGGAGGATGATGTGCAAGTTGACTGGTCAATAACAGACAGTTGTAAGTGTTTGTTTTCACAAACACAGAATTGCAAACCCACCATTTGGGTTCCTAATTTCCAATTTTCAAATTGTGTTTATTGCAATGCCAGCAGTTTAACCTACCAGTTCATCAACAGCTGGGAGCCAACAAACACCTGTGCCACCAACCGAAGCATCTGAGGCAACATCATCAGACAGAATAGCCATCATAAAAGAGTATGGTAATCTGATGAAGCACAAGCAACAAAATCTAAAAATGGCTGTGGAAAGTGATTTTATAAAATGTGATAGTAAGATAGAAAAGATTAGCAACAGTCTGAAAAAGATTGTAGCCAAAATGGAGTATAAATCTTGAAGTTAAGATATGATGATAGACTGCATATGTGGAAGTTTTTTAACAGCATGGAATATCAAGCAAACAGCCAAGCTTAGATGGCTTCAAGTATCCAGCAGTCTGCCGCAATAGCCACCAACTTGGATTTGCTGGTTAATCTACAACTGGGCAGAATAAATGTACCATAAACTACTACACCAGGTGGTAGGATGGAACCTCCTTTCCTGGAAGCCAGCAGAATGGTACCAAGTGATCCAGTTGACCTTTCGTGTACTATGGGAACCAGCCAAGAATCTGCTACAGTGGGTACTCATGAATTACAACACAAGGAAGATGAGCCTACTGACATACAGTGGCACAGGCGTTGATGTTATTTAATGTGTATGGATTCATATATTAAAAGCCAAGTAAGTATGCATATGTAATGTAATATAAAAGTAGACAAGTAGTGTTTAAATAGTCACTTTTTTGCACACATATTTACACAATCCTTCCATCTCTTGTAACCTTGATTATGGTGGGCTATCTGGTTGTGTCTTTTGAAAACATTCCTTGTAGTGTGTATGTGTATGTGTGTGTGTGTGCATGCAGGGGTGCTGAGAGGGGGGGGAGCGGGTACAGATTACCCAGGCCCAGGCTTCCTGAGGGGCCCGGCGGGGGCCCAGGTCCGGCACCGCCCACCGCCCTCGCTCACAGCAGCCCAGCACACAACGTGTGCTGAGCTGCAGTTGGAGACTACTCGTGGCTGCTGAGCAGCAGCCACAGCAATCTCCTTTGCCTGTGCGGGGGAGCGATCACACTGATCGCGCCCCCCGGCTTTGCGCCGGGCTGAGGGGGCTCAGAGCGCTCCCCTCCCCGATGCGCAGCACCCCTTCGCGGCGCTGCAAATCTTTTTTATTTTAATTTTTTCGGCAAGGGGGCCTGGCCATGCCTCCCGAGATTAGGACATGCCCCCTATTACCGGGGCCCACCTTGGCTCTTGGCAGCCCTGTGTGCGTGTCTCTGCATGAATGTGTTTGCATTAAGGTGCATCTCTACTCTGTGCTGTGACTCTGCCTTTATTTGCCTTATTTTACATTTAGGATAACATCTTTTTTTTATTTTGTGGGATTAAGTCTACCTTTTTTTAGTAGACATTTGCTATTTTTAAAAATGTTGTCAGCGTCATTCTTTACATAAGTAGTTATGTAGTACATTTGCCTAAAGCAATACTCATTTTACAACTGTCCCACTCATATTCTTAGAGTTTGTTTTGTGTACAAACCAATAAAGGTTTGGTTTTGGTTGTTTTGTAGCCTAAAACCATACACTAGTTTACTTCCAGGAAGACAATACTGATACATTGGCAAACCATGGCACAGACCTAAAACTCCATCCCCTATGCATAATCTGTAAAAACAACAAAACACATCAATATATCCTCCCACCTTCCTTACCTCACGTTGAAGTTTCTGGTCAACCACCAAATACAGAAGTTAAGGATGTTGTGGTTTTGGAAGGACTTGAAGGTATACATTAGACAAATTTTGCATTCAAAATTAGACATCTGAATCATGCCTCAGCCTTTAAGTCTGTTGTCTGTGTTTTGGTTCATAACATTATTGTCTCTATTCTCTCGATGTTGTTTTTGTTTGGCTGTGTATCTCTTGTCTCTGCCTTTTTTTTTTGTTTGGTGGTGTGGGTTATTTTATTAAATTGTGTTTATAACAGATTTGGTCCAAAATAAAAATATATGTATTTTTTCTTCATATCACTGTAAACCAACCAATGACCAGTGGTGTTACTTCTTTGGGACTTAGGTTTTTTCAGACGGATCTTGTATTACATGGTAATTTGATTGATTACACACAATTTGATTGTCTATGTATTTTTGATAATGTCTGTTAATCATGGTTTTGTTTTTAACCATAAATTTGGATTCAGACTCAGATGGGGAGGATGATGTGCAAGTTGACTGGTCAATAACAGACAGTTGTAAGTGTTTGTTTTCACAAACACAGAATTGCAAACCCACCATTTGGGTTCCTAATTTCCAATTTTCAAATTGTGTTTATTGCAATGCCAGCAGTTTAACCTACCAGTTCATCAACAGCTGGGAGCCAACAAACACCTGTGCCACCAACCGAAGCATCTGAGGCAACATCATCAGACAGAATAGCCATCATAAAAGAGTATGGTAATCTGATGAAGCACAAGCAACAAAATCTAAAAATGGCTGTGGAAAGTGATTTTATAAAATGTGATAGTAAGATAGAAAAGATTAGCAACAGTCTGAAAAAGATTGTAGCCAAAATGGAGTATAAATCTTGAAGTTAAGATATGATGATAGACTGCATATGTGGAAGTTTTTTAACAGCATGGAATATCAAGCAAACAGCCAAGCTTAGATGGCTTCAAGTATCCAGCAGTCTGCCGCAATAGCCACCAACTTGGATTTGCTGGTTAATCTACAACTGGGCAGAATAAATGTACCATAAACTACTACACCAGGTGGTAGGATGGAACCTCCTTTCCTGGAAGCCAGCAGAATGGTACCAAGTGATCCAGTTGACCTTTCGTGTACTATGGGAACCAGCCAAGAATCTGCTACAGTGGGTACTCATGAATTACAACACAAGGAAGATGAGCCTACTGACATACAGTGGCACAGGCGTTGATGTTATTTAATGTGTATGGATTCATATATTAAAAGCCAAGTAAGTATGCATATGTAATGTAATATAAAAGTAGACAAGTACTGTTTAAATAGTCACTTTTTTGCACACATATTTACACAATCCTTCCATCTCTTGTAACCTTGATTATGGTGGGCTATCTGGTTGTGTCTTTTGAAAACATTCCTTGTAGTGTGTATGTGTATGTGTGTGTGTGTGCATGCAGGGGTGCTGAGAGGGGGGGGGAGCGGGTACAGATTACCCAGGCCCAGGCTTCCTGAGGGGCCCGGCGGGGGCCCGGGTCCGGCACCGCCCACCGCCCTCGCTCACAGCAGCCCAGCACACAACGTGTGCTGAGCTGCAGTTGGAGACTACTCGTGGCTGCTGAGCAGCAGCCACAGCAATCTCCTTTGCCTGTGCGGGGGAGCGATCACACTGATCGCGCCCCCCGGCTTTGCGCCGGGCTGAGGGGGCTCAGAGCGCTCCCCTCCCCGATGCGCAGCACCCCTTCGCGGCGCTGCAAATCTTTTTTATTTTAATTTTTTCGGCAAGGGGGCCTGGCCATGCCTCCCGAGATTAGGACATGCCCCCTATTACCGGGGCCCACCTTGGCTCTTGGCAGCCCTGTGTGCGTGTCTCTGCATGAATGTGTTTGCATTAAGGTGCATCTCTACTCTGTGCTGTGACTCTGCCTTTATTTGCCTTATTTTACATTTAGGATAACATCTTTTTTTTATTTTGTGGGATTAAGTCTACCTTTTTTTAGTAGACATTTGCTATTTTTAAAAATGTTGTCAGCGTCATTCTTTACATAAGTAGTTATGTAGTACATTTGCCTAAAGCAATACTCATTTTACAACTGTCCCACTCATATTCTTAGAGTTTGTTTTGTGTACAAACCAATAAAGGTTTGGTTTTGGTTGTTTTGTAGCCTAAAACCATACACTAGTTTACTTCCAGGAAGACAATACTGATACATTGGCAAACCATGGCACAGACCTAAAACTCCATCCCCTATGCATAATCTGTAAAAACAACAAAACACATCAATATATCCTCCCACCTTCCTTACCTCATACACATATTAATAAACCATAGTTGTCATCACAAGTATGTTGCCATACTATCACTGCAAATTCCGTCAATAGTATTTAAATTTATTCATTTCTTTCATGATAATAACATCCAAATAATTGTCATTGAATTTACAGGCTGCAACTGCTTAATTTTGGTAAGGATCTTGGTTGGAAAGAGGCTAATTCCCAAGCCAATCAGCCGAAATACCACAGTCTACATGGCTAATCTCTAGAAATGTTATGCACTTTGGATTGTATTGTATTGTTGTTTAAAAATAGTCATAATTCACAATTTTGATATGTTTTTTGAAAGCAAATTTACCTGGCAAAGTTTGGGTAATTAATCATCTAAAAAAAAACATATTATTGTTTTGTCTCTGGGAAGAAAAAAAAATGTTTGACTTGTTTTGGTAGTGGCTGTTTGTTTATTTTTTACATTTTAGCCTCCAAACAATGAAGGGGTGGAAGAGGCATGTTACCATAGTAAAATTATTTTTAAAAAGTATGTTTGAAACACAAATGAAATAAAAAGCACACCACATAATAATGTGAGGAATTGCAGAGATAGTTAACCATATCTTTTTACATTAGGCAATGTGTTTGATAAAGTGATTTTAATGTGTTTAAATAAACATGTAAAAAAAAACCTTGCATTGGGAGTAGTTGACTCACAGAAGTTGCATATAAGGAAAATGAGACTGGCAACTGAAGCAGTCCCAAACAAATGCAGTGTACATGTAATGCCAGTCCATATTAGCTTCATTCTTACATGGTAGGTTCAAGGCTAGTCATTTCCAAATTGTTTTTGTGTTCTAAAAACCAATTCATCAAAATAGTTCACCCTTCAACTGTAGATGTGTGTTCTCAAGGGAAAACCTTATCTAATTTTTGAAACACCACTTTAAGAAAATAGTTTATTCCATGCAAGTTGAAAATGTTTGGCCAAGGTCATTGAGAGAATGATTTTCACTCTAAATGAAGCACACATAAGAATTAATGATATTGCAAGCATACAAAATGTAGGAGTAGTGAGTTACCTATGCTTGTTTGTTGTTGCCTGGCTAAATGTTTAAAAATTGTTAATTTCAAATAAACCAAAAAAAATAGGGAGACTATAGACACTGATGCTATAGTAAGGCACCTTTTGAAGGGTGGTCCTTGAACAGGTATGTTAACATGTCCAATTATCATTATTTGTGCAGGAGTTGTTTTAGTTTATAGTTTGATTCCGGGCTATTATTTTGTTTTTTTATGTTTTTTTTTAAATAAAACACATTTTTGCAAGTTACAACAGCACTGCCAAAACAAACAAACAAACAAACAAACAAACAAACGTTTATTGTTTTTGGTATAAATTATGGGGGGTATCCACTAAGTGATTCAAACAAGCGATTGCACAATAAGTATGTCATTATTGTGTGATCGCTTGCAAATCGCGCATGCATCAGGAATGTTTTGGATGGAAGCGACCCACGATGTGCATCTGACATCACCCATACATGCAGGTCAACCTGACGATCTCGTCAGGTTCAGCATGTGTGGGGATGAGGGGTGTGCCGGGACTGAACGAGTCAACATTCAGTCTAGGCACATCACTAGCTATACAAACGACAGCACAATTGCAATGTTGCAATCATGCTCTCGTTTGTATATCGTTAAGTGTATACCCCCATTACTGTTGGATGTGCTATGGCCAGCAAAATAAATAACACAAACAGTCAGATTTGTGATGAGAACACAAGGGCAGTTAAGTGGGCTAGCCCTAGACCTCAACACACACTAACCAGCCATTAGGGGTGCATAAGCCTAACCACCCCTTCCCTGAACATGATCCTAGCCCTGACGGGCATGGGACAAATACAAAATTCTGCACGGGAGTCCATAAATATAACCATCAACCCCCCTGGCAGTTCAGTAATGACAAATGGATTTCCTTCATAAGTGATTGGGGCCGTGGTGATTTTGGTGCTTAGATAATGCCAGTAACTAGATTTTTGGAACATAACATTAGTCCACTGCAGGTAAGTCACAGGGGCCCATTAAACATTGGTTTTGAGTGTTAAAAACATGGCATGCCAGAAATGGGCCAATTTTATAAACAAATTTAACACTACTGTATATGGCTGGATGTATCATACAGGACATGCAGGGTCTGCCCCTACAAAAGTGGCCCTGCTTGCCATTTCTCTGAAGAGTGGCCGGACACTACTGGAAGTGATGTGCATGCGCAGTGTGGTGGAGTGCACATGCACATCCACCATAGAGGGGTAGGGTTCAAACCCTATACACCTATAACATCAACCCTCTTTAGGGGTGCCTAAACATAAACTCAAACCCTATTGCCTAACCCTAACCTCCATCCATAAGTGGCTAAGGGGATAATTTTTAGGGAAATTATTTCTGGGACACAATCAGGGCATGTAAGTACTGGTCATGATTGGAACACAAAATGCAAATATAACGGATGAATGTATTATCATGCACATGCAGGGAGATGGCCTCCAAAAGGAGCCCCTCACTGCAATGTGGCCAGAGTGCACTTGTGTATGCTGCACATGCACAGTCCAGCATCATGCACCTCAGCAAACCACATTGGCAGCGGAGGGATCCTTAAAATCAATCACACAGGTGATAAAGGGTAATGTAGCCAGAGGCAACAGTGGCTAACATTATCTTGAGATGATGTTAGGTGGGTGGCCCAATATTGGGAATGCTTTACAAAATTTGACAGCTTGACCTCCCCAAAAGAAATTAAAGTGGTAGGCAGATGCTAGTGGGACTGCAGGGATCGCAGCAGGTAATCAGAGATACCTGCGGAGGACCCTCCTTGAAACATCCTGAGGTAACATCATATTTGTGTTAAACCAACTAAAACATGTGTATGTCTGGATTATTAAATACAAAAAAATTCTAAATGGTAATCTATACATCACTACCCCTGAACACACCATAATCTATCCAGGGGGACAGGGGGCCTAACCATAACCACCCCCTTGTAGAGCATAACCCTTTAACCACCTTTTCCTAGCATCATCCTGCCCCTCCCAGAGTTGGGCCTAACTCTAAGCCCCCCCAGGCAACCCTAACCTAACCCTAAACCGATGTAACTGCCTACTCACTGTGTCCAGCTTACCTTGGCTTGGTATGCCGGATGTTGGTATCCCATCATACGGCTAATGAGAGACATTGAAATTTATACACCTTACATTAGTCATTAGATGGGTTTACACAATCAGTAAGCTATAGGTGTACATTTAGATCACCTGCTTCCACAATACATCCATGTGGTGGGTGTAGTACAAACAATGTTAGGGTAGCTAGTTGAGATTATACATAAAAACAAGATTGTACTCTACAAGCCATCCTGGTTCACATCTGTACTCCATAAATAAGGATAAAAAGGACTGTTGGAGAATGATGGAGTTGTGTGATGATCCTGGGTAGCCTACCCAAACGTTGCAGATTTTAAGATGTGAATCATAGACCATCTGGATATTGATGGAGTGAAATTTTTTACATTTGCGAAAACACTCCTCACTACTCCATGGCAGTGTCAGGGCAACATGAGTGCAATCGATTGCCCCCATGACATTTGGAATGCTGGCAATTTGATAAAAATCATACTTAATCTCCCTCCATTCAATTTCAGCAGGCCATTTGACAAATTTGGGAGTTTGTTTCCAGAAAGCCTTTAAAACCTGCCCTAAAATCCTTGAAAAAGAAGCCTCTGAAAAACCAGCTAACAGAAAGTGTGGGTTGAAAGGTTCCCAATGCCAAAAAATGTAGAGCTGCCAATAATTTGGATAAACCAGGGACGGCATTATTGGTGTGTGCCAAGGTTCAAGGTCAGGCATTGATACATCATACAATTCTAAAATTGCTGCAGATGATGGTCTAAACAATTTAATTACCTCCGACTCTGAGATTTCTTATAGCAAATGCCAAGTGCAATATATACATGGACATGGGATTGCTACCACATCAGCTACTGAAGGGATCCCAGCAGTAAAATTTGGAGTCACTGGAGCAGTGCCATCATTTTCACCTTCCTCCATAACCTCATCAATCAGGCACAACGATAACACTCCACTAAATGCAGCCATCACAGGTTGAAAGAGTGCAATCTGCAATGAGAACCAGACTGCTACTGCGAATTTATAAACTGCTACTGCAAATTTACAGGTACAATCAGGAATAAAGCAGTTTCGAATGTCCCATTGTGTTTTGATACAGAAATTGAGGGGAGTTTCTAACACTTGATTTTATGGGGGTTGGAGGTTTTTGTCAATGGACAGGAAAATCAGGCACCTCCCTGATGTGCGTGAAAAAAACATGTACTTTACTCAAAAATCCACTGGCGAATTGCGACGCGAGGCCAATTGGATAGCTAGGCCTCTATAATTTATATTAGGAAAGTGCACACTAAAAAATGCACATCCATTTTTTTATACACACTAAAACTCTTGTAAAATCACACGCAACAATACAACATTTGGATTGGAGTTATTGTGATGTGAAAAAAATGGCAAAAAATGCGCGATGCAAACTAAATTACAAAATACACGTGCACTGAATATGCCCCATAGGGCCTGATTCAGTGGTGGATGCAGAAGTGCATGTAGCAGCATCTTTTGGTAGTCACCCATCTGCATCTATATGCAAATAGTGCTTTAAGCACTTTCACTTGTGTACATCCATGCAGCCAAATGTGCAAGGTCTGAGATGCCCACTTCAAACACAGACAGTGTAATGGTTAGCATTACTGCCTCATAGCACTGAGGTCTTTGGCTCAATTACCACTACAGCCCTAATTGTGTTGAGTTTGTATATTCTCCCTGTGCTTGCATGGGTTTCCTTTGGTTGCTGTGGTTAACTCCCACACTCCAAAAATATACTGATAGGTTAATTGGCTCCCCAAAAAATATTAACCCTAGTGTGTAGGTGTGTGTGCATGTGATAGGGAATATAGATTGTATCCTCCACTGTGGCAGGGACTGATGTGAATGGCAAAATATTCTCTCTGTAAAGTGATGTGGAATATGATTGCACTATATAAATAACTGGTAATAAATAAAATAAAATATAATAAAAACAGAAAACTCAGCACTCACCACTGTTAAATCACTCACAATACTACATATATAATGGAGTTTTGGTCCATGGATTGATCAATGCATTTAAGCCAGTAGCCCACACTATCTGTCATACTTATGGTAACCTGGCAACTGCTTTCACATAATTTAAAAAACATGTTAACTGGTTTAAAGCTTACCTGCCAACTAACTTATGGCTTTTAAAGGCAAGAATGTCACCAAACATAGGGCCTGATTCAGACCCTCTCGCAAGCACATTGCGCTCACAAGCAGGTCGATGGTGGCCCAGTGCGCATGTGTGGCATGTGCACTGCACGTGCTCGAGCCCCAGAGTGAGCGCAAAAAGCACTCAATCCGGGACTCACTACAAAAGGTGCAACTGTTGATGTTGATTGACAGCTCGCCCCATTTTGTAGGCGTGGCGGGGGTGGCTTCACAAACGGAGGCGTTCCCATGCGAACACCTGTCATTTGTGGGGCCCCAATGACATCACCAGTGATGTCAGTGAGAGAGCTTCCGGCTTTATTTGAGCCAGAAGCTCTCTGGGGCTTGCGGCCACAAGACCCTACCACAAGGGTCTCATCCCAAGCCCGATGGTCCATCATCATGGCATCTTGCAATAGCTGTTGGTGGTACCCCACAGCTATGCGAGCAGACAAGAAGCCACAAATAAAAAACCTGTGCCCGCCCTGATTCAGAGCGAGCGCTCACTTTTTGCGAGCACCTCTGCATCAGGCCCATAGTTCTATCATGGAAGAACATAGCTTCTATAACTTTATATATATATAAATTGCGAAAATGGAAGTCCTCTTTTAAAGGGCTCAGGATGATAACTACCTGCTTGCAGCAGAGTATTTCTGTCAGTATCCTTGTGGTAGACTAATGTGCACATATTGTTATCCTTGACAAAAATCAGGACATCCAAAAAATGAATGGAACTAAATCTGGACTTGCAAGTAAATTTTACTGTCCCATCCAGTTGATTGATATTGTGCATCATCTTGGTAAAGTCCTCTTGATCACCGTCCCATAATAAAAAGACATCATCTATGTATCTTGTGTAGCTTTTAATTTTATCCGCTCTCTCAGGTATGGAAAAAAACAAATCCTTCTCAACTTTGAACATTTAGGCATTAGCAAAGCTCGGCGCTACACATGAACCCATGGAGCAACCAAACTTTTGGATATAAAATTGCCCATTGAAGAGAAAATAATTACTGGTTAGTGTTAACTCCAATAACTTCATAAAAAATCCACATCTGGACCTATAAAGTTAGGATTGTTAGTAATCAAGCATTGTGTGGCCGCAAGTCCAGCCTCATGCGGAATTGACATATAAAGGCTAACGACGTCCATAGTACACAACAGCAATTGTGAATATGGTTGTTGCAACTTTTTACATTTCAAAAGAAATGAGGTGGTATCCTTTAAAAAGGTACGTTCAGACTGCACTACTGGTTGCAAATAAAAGTCCAGATATAGAGAAAATTTGTAAAATAAAGAATCGCGTGCTGCGATAATGGGGAGGTCAGGCGGATTACTAAGGGATTTGTGTATTTTGGGCAGTGTGTAAAGCAACGGAGTTACTGGATATTCTTGGGATAAACCATCAGCAATTTTTTTGGAGATGTATGTGTATTTTCATGTTTTTGGTGTTCCTGATGAAATGATGATAATCATGAAACATTGAAACTGACACCTCTGTGTCTGCCTGTTTTTTCATTCATTGTCAAGACTATTGGAGTGCCGCTCGTATGTTGGGATTTGTGTGACAGTTTGGGACAGGCACCAAGAGTAGTTGCATCGTTCCCCATTAGGAGTGCCAGCCTTTTTGGACTTGATGTTTGGTACTATTTAGTACTTGTTGGTTGGGCACCCACTGTTTTTTTATACCCTGGTATTGGACTTTACCTGTTCGTCTTGGGATCTCCCTGCACAGTCATTTATAATTTTTTTTTTGTTTTCTGGTGCTTTTTTGGCTGCTGATTTAATTATTTAGTGTTGAAAGGTGGAATGATGAAACCCACAGTTCCCAAGGTGGTAAGAGGTTTCATCAGCATCAATTTTATATCCAAAAGCTCGGTTTGCTAATGCCTACATATTCGAAGTTGGGAAGGATTTGTTTTTCTCCATACCTGAGAGAGCGGATAAGTCCAGCTTTAGTTCCATTCTTTTTTTGGATGTCCTGATTTCTGTCAAGGATAACAATATGTGCACCTCAGTCTACCACAAGGATACTGACAGAAATACTCTGCTGGAAGCAGGCAGGCATCATCCTGTGCCACTTAAAAGAGGACTTCCATTTTCGCAATTTTTGAGGGCTTTCCACATCTGTAGTGATAGGAAAGATGCTGTTATTGAGATAGATCTCATGTTTAACACATTTGTTGGTAGAGGCTACAATCCAAAAATGCTCAGATTAGCAAAAGAGAAAGTATTGGCCTTACCTAGGAATAACATTTTGACAGCATCTGCTAAGAAGAATACAGATGATAAATTATTTGGTCAGTGACTACACCATTGCAAGTCAGCAACTTTCCAAGGTGGCCAGGTATTCCTGGCCATTGGTTAAAGATGATCCGGACCTTCCTGTCCTTAAAAATAAAAGTTTGATATCGTGCTATAGGAGAGGATGCAATTTAAAAGATAAGCTGGTCCATAATGATGTGACAGGGAGGGATATTCAGACACCCATGCACTTCCTCAGTAGATAACCTGGCAATTTTAAATGTTTAGGGTGCACGACATTTTGCTACTTGGATACTGGAGAAATTTTTTTGCACCCCTGGTCGGTGCAAAAAATACAAAATTATGTATCCTCTCACTTGCTCCTAGCGCTACATGGTGTATTACATTAAATGCCCTTGTGGTCTACTCTACGTGGGCAAGACCACCAGGATGTTCAAACATGGATGGCTCTGCACCGTTCATTTATAAGATTAGCGTTAGAAGGCAAAAGCACTGATTTACTTGTCCCGAGGCATTTTGTACAGCATCGCCATAATCTGGCTAGTCTAAAGTATTAAATGATAGACTGGGTAGCCCCTAGATTGAGAGGGGGTGATAGGGGTAGATTATTGCTACAGAGGGAATCCTTTTGGAGACATGAGTTACAGACGGTATTTCCCCTTGGTTTGAATGAGCAATTGTCTTTTGCTTGTTATGTTTAACATACAATTTTTTCTCTTGTAGAGCCCTGCGCTGCTATGTTTTTATTTAGTATTTCTATCCTTGCGGTATGGGATGTCTTGTATAGACTACAGCCATTTTTTTAAGTATTTGGACAGGTTGCTAATGTACTGTACATACTTTTTTATGCCCTGTACTTGATCCTCCTATTTCATATGTATGTTTTTGTTATTTTTATGTTTTTTGCAGCCATTTGTGATGATTTATTTGTGTACACTGTTCCCTTGGTGATGGGTACACACGTGTTGGTTTCCAGCTCAGCCCCTTGAGACTGCTGTTATGCTGGTGCAGGCAGAGCTTTGATGATGTCATTGCGTCTCTAACAGTGGTGGCTTGCGTCCTGCACAGGGAGATGTCCGGGTATATAGTGTTGAAACTAGATTAATGGCTGATAATACTATTAGCAAGTTACGGCGATTCACCAGAAGCCTATTTCATGACTTTACGTATTATAAAGGATATATTTCAGAAATGACTTTACAGTATGCCAAAATTGATTGCATTAGCTGAATAAAGCAAATGACTATGTTACAACTAGCTTGTGTAGATAAGCTTCCTGGACAGTGCCTGCCCTCACTACAGGTGGTCTGGCTCGAATACACACCTACATTAGCAAGCTTCCTTCAATGACATGACTTCAAAGACTAGAGTGTCATCTTAGGTCTGTCTCTTGTAGCTGGGCTATTTGCATTTTACACAAGAGACTGGGAGAATAAAGAGTTTTTCTTTAGAAGCCTGGGACAGGGGGGGGGACTGCTGGCAGAGTAGGCATGTGGAACTATCTGGCTCAGCATGTCACACTGTGAGAGTTACGTGCACCCTTACTCATACACACATTAATACGTCTTTATCTCAAACCCTGAATACTCACACATTACATATTCACACATAAGGTTTAATAAGCTTTAAAGTGTATGATTTAAGTTGGTTCAGATAGTTTAAATGCTGAGAAATAAAGATATTTGATAACTAAGGTATTATACATGCTAAACAAGTCGTGTTTGGTTTTGTACTGATGCGTACTCTTTTTAGAGTATTCTGGTGTTATCAGTGGGGAGATCGCATCATGCATTCGCGAGTTATGGATCGCAGAGCCTACAAACAACAAAATGTATATTTCATGAACAACTGTTAGGATGTTGCAGGGGGCAGGACAGGAAAGATCCCCAGCTGTTAGAGGCAGGGACAGTCTATTGGAATCAGCCTGTTAAATGCCCTGTAACAGATGCTTCTCCCCTGGGAACTAATGACATCAGCAACAAACTTCTCTATTGTCCTGTTTATTCTGGGGGGTATAAATATGTGTGCTCCAACACTGGGTTCTTAGTCTTCGTGCTGAATACTGTATGATGAGGGGTCTCTTGCTGATGCCTATCTTCAGGTCTGGAAGCGCTGCATATGTATACTGTACTTGGGTCCATATAATTTTCTTTTGTGCCTAAATTGTGTCTGGATCAATTGCGTGTAACTGTCTGAACTTTTACTTGAATAACACTTGTGCTTTGGAACCACAGATTCCAGGTCTAAGTCTTTATTTACTGTATGACTGCATATGCAAATTAGCATCATCCTTAGAGGTTTATAGGAAGGGTTTTAGAAGGTACAGGCAGGGGTATATAGAGGTTCATTTTAATATCTTCAGATGGGGGCTCGTCGAGTGAAGTCCCTTACCTACTCACACGGCACATACGGCTATCGATATCTCAGCAAATGGTGGAGTGGCCACATGCAGGGTTTTCCTGCAACCGCTTTGTACTGAAAAAACGCTATCCGTTTTCGTGTGAGCAAAGGAAACTGACTAGAATCCAGGGACAAGAAAGGAAAAAGTTTGTTTTCCTTTGTTGATAGAACCTAACGTTTAAAAGGGTGCCGCAGTGTTGAATGCGCGGCTGAGTCGCAGCCTTGCACACAGCAAAGAAGCACTTTTGCGTACGCAGTTAAAAAGTCATTATACAGTTGTGTGGTAGTCGCATTATTGTGTATGCGGCTGGTCGCACAATAGTGTATATTTACTTCCGGTTCTGCTGCCACGTGTGTTGAACAAAGCCGCTGAGATTTTGTTTTGTTATTGATAGCTAGAATTGTTGTAAGTATCTCGATTGGTGTTGCCATAGTCTGGGAGAACATTTATTTTTCTGTGCAGGAAAAGAGTGTGTAATAGTGAGTATTTGTTGTTTTAGGGTGTAACATGGTTCCTAAGGTTAAGGGTATTGTATGACCCTTAAGTACTAGGCGTAGGGGTCAGCCTTGTAGCTCGGTAAGTAGCTTACCGTTCTATACACATCAGCAGGTGTACCTGTCGTCTTTGTTGTAGGTACCGGATCTCAGTGTCATTGCAGTGTTCAATAATTAGGTTGGGTTATTTGAGCATTCTAGTTGAGACGCACTAGGAAACTTGTGATTGTGAACTGAGAGATAATAGGTGAGTGAAAGCTTCTAGAAATAACTTTCATAGGTGAGTGGAAGCATCTAGAAATAACTTCCATAGGTGAGTGAAAGCATCTTGAAATAACTTTCATAGGTGAGTGGAGGCATCTAGAAATAACTTTCATAGTTGAGTGGAAGTATCTAGAAATTTCTTCCATAGGTTTGCTGCTGTTGAAAGCACCGCTCGGGTCGGCACGAAATATTATGCATACTAAGTATTGTGCCAATGCAACCAGGTATTGTGATTTATGGTTAAATATGACGAGAAAGAGTGTTAGGCCATTTCCTAGAATTGGTAGCTTTGATAAGGAGATACTGAGCAATGTCCGAGAGTACATCTGTTTGATGCATTCTTGAGTGAATAAGGTAAAATATTGTGAATGTTTAAAATTGTGGCAGCATGAAGGGGATGCGTGGCTCAAAAATGTGCAAGCGATGCAGACTAGCGTTGCGAGCGCATTGCCAGAAAATACATCCACGACGTTAAATTGCAATACGGGCGAGCCGCAAAATGGCATGCCCATGTGGCGAGGTAGCATTGTGGAGAGTATTGCCAGCAGTTCATGCTCACCTCCCCCACCTTATGTGGATGGAGGTGCAAGTACACTTACCAAAAATACCCATAAAAATGTAACATGCAATTTGTACCCTATCTTAAGCAACCATAAAGAAAATGTTTATGATGTGGATGATGAGCCTATTGTAATGTCTGCCATTTCCCTTGCTGTACAAATGATAGATGTTGCATCACCACAATCACGGGTGTTGCCACCATCTCCATTGGTAACAGCAAAGTAAGTGTTAATGCCCTTTGCACCCATAGAGGAAGTTGTTCATACCATACGCAGCAGCAGCAGACTAAACTCCCAGCCAGGTAACCAGGTCAAAGGGAGCAGCGCTACTGGTCTGCATCCCATTCGGACAATAACTGTTCCAAATGGAAATGCAGATGCGAACGGTATAGTGCCCATGAGGGAAGTAGTAATGCATTGTCCTTGGACAAGAGCAGAACTAAATTCCATCATATATGATTTCCCCGATCCCAAAAAGGAATTAGCCAAATGTCAAAGATTTTTGAGAAGTTTGGGTAGTTCACATGAACCCACTAATAAAGATTGGCGTGTGGTGTTAAAGGCCTGTCTACCACGCAATACCAACGTGACAAAATTTATCATGGATTGTGTACTGGATGGTGACGTTCCCTTAACAGACCAAGTAAACCAAGGTAACATTCCCGTATTGTAACTCAATTGGGTATATATTTTCCAGTAGTAATTAACTGGAACAAAATTTTCACCATTAAGCAGAAGGAGAGTTTAAAAACCCGGGTTCAGACCTCACAACCTGGCTGGAGGGGAGTCACAATAGATACACTCATAGAATCTGCCATAGAGCATGACAAAAATATCACAAAGAAGAGAGAGAGACCCAAACTAATGGCTTTCAGTATCCAAGCTCTGGAGGGAATGACAATAACATCACAGCCAACAGACACACCTGCACCCACACACACCTGCACCTGAACAAGTTACACGTCCTCACCAATCCCACACCACAGCAAACACATCCTTACCCCACATATCATACACAACCACAGGCTTCATACTACCCAAAAACTTCATACCTCCCACCATACCCTTATCCTCCATATCCTTACCCATACCCACCACCTTTCCCTCTTGCTCAAATCCCACAACAATCTTTTCATCAACCCCGCTCAAAAATAAAACATGTTTTAATTGCAACCAAGCGGGACACATAGGTAAGTACTGCAAAGTGAAGAACACCACACAGGAACACGAGTTTCCCATGGGTTCATAGGCAACCCCAGTATCTTCTCCCAGGCCTTATATGACTGTTTACAATCTTTTCAACCTATCAATGGATCTGTTCTAATGTAAAATGTGGACGATTTATTGTTGTATTTTAAATGATAATAAACTGTTGTGCTTTATCTCCCACTCATAGGACACAAGGTTGCTAAGGATAAACGGCAGCCATGCCAGGCTAAGGTCGACTACTCGGAATACTATCCAACCCAGTGGCACAGGCATTATTTAGAGCAGTAGCTATTAATAAAATAACAAGATTTAATTGCAGGAACCTGTATGCAGATACTATATCCCTAGAATTATTAAAAATGATAGGGGACTTATTTTACAGGTGACATTTCAAAGAACATGTGTCAGGTGATGGGTAACAACACTAAGATTATCCCAGACTGTCTTTTCCTTTATTTGGCCCCCTTTGAGATACTGTTCAAACAGGCAGCCTCATGTGTAAATATGATAATGAGGTTACTGTAAAGGGTCTCACGAAGATGAATGCGAATAACAGAAATTGAAAGTGTTATTAACTAACATTTAATGCAAACTGTCATGATGTCAAATCTGGAAAATTTTTATGATCCAAATATTTTTAGCTCAGGTTGTTTGACTGATCGGTGGAAAGGTCCGTATCTGACGATACTACATCCACAAAGGGTGGCCGAGGAAGATACATGGGTCCATTCCACTCACTATAGGGAGGTTAACCACCTGGTGGAGATACAAGGCGGAGACAAGGCAGATAACGTGGACCTTTCAATTGCGAGCTTGTGCCGGAATGATTAAAAAGGTGACGGTGAGATATCTGAGCTAAATAAATGTGTAGATCAGTGCTTCCAGCAATGGAGTGGTCTGCTGTGGTCATCCTAGTTCTTCTTTTTTCCAGAGTTTTTGTCGTGATGATCTGTTTGGGGATACTCTGTGATGGAGGACCGATCGAGGAAATGGGAGCTGATGGCAGTGCTGATGAAGTGGAGTCAGGAGGAGTGCAATGCCAATCAGTGGAGTGTCTGACCAATTTTAGTATCGTAATTGTTATGTTATTTGGGAAGAATATTTCCAGAAGTTATAACCCTCACACATGTTGAAATGCTCGGTATACATAAAAACACACCATCACCATATCTTCACACGCAATATGAACATAGAGGCAAAATAAATATGATACCTGGTGACATGCATAAAGCCACTCAGTTAATTAGTGAGACAACTGGCTTTCAAGTTCTAGTCACATTGGACCAATCCAGAATTGCTCGGGGTACATTAAATTTTAAATATATCGAGGAACTTGCCAAATTGATAGATAATATCACCGAGATGTACGATGACACATTCAGGTATACAGGGAGAGAAAGAAATGGTGCAACACAGGCTAGTGTTGAATTATTTAACTGCTGTTACTGGAGGGTATTGTGTAACATTGGCCACCCAATTTGGAGTAAAATGTTGCACCTATGTCACCAATGATACCAGCGACCCTAAGGAGGTGATGGACCGGAAGATGGATGAAATTCTGCAGCTAAAGTGGGAATTTCGCAAGAACCATAACGCTTCAGTGGCTGAAGTAGGGGAGAAGATAGAAGGATGGGTGTCATGGCTGAACCCAGTGAAATGGTTCTCAGGTATAGGGGAATGGGTCCAGAAAGTGATCGCCAGCATAGGCAAATTCTTAATCTTTATACTGATTGTCATCATAAAAATTGGCATATGCGTCCGGTGTGTTGCTATTGTGTTGAAGTGTTGAAAATGTAAAAATAGAGTAAAATGAAATAATGAAATTATGATAGTGGCTAGTATGAATACCGAGGTAAATACAGAACTGCATTACAACCCTGAGCTAGGAAATACCATCATTTAATGTATTATTGAAATGTTATTTTTAAAACACCTCAGATAATGTAAAGTCTAAAATCCCCTTCAAGACTGCTTTTATAAGACTGGTGCATCCCCACACCTTTCACATGATCTTCCAAGATCCGCAGTGTGCGTATAATAGTAGCTTTATGTCCCCACTCAGAGACACATTATTGATGGATTAAGAACCACCTTGTGCCATCCCATAATAACACTAAATAATATTTAAATGTAAGCCTAAATTAAATTTTAAGATTAGATTGTGATAGCATGTTGTTCAATATCAAAGGGTGGACTGTCGAAACTAGATTATTGGCTGACCAAGATCAGTTTAAAATTGAATCGCAGCAACACCATCTTGCGACTGTCCGCAAGACGCCATTTTGCGAGATGGCCGCCTAAGCGCCATTTTAGATAAACTCACACTTTAGTACATGTAGCGATAATACTATTAGCAAGTTACGGCGATTCACCAGAAGCCTATTTCATGACTTTATGTACTATAAAGGATATACTTCAGAAATGACTTTACAGTATGCCAAAATTGGTTGCATTAGCTGAATAAAGCAAATGACTATGTGACAACTAGCTTGTTTAGATAAGCTTCCTGGACAGTGTCTGCCCTTATTACAGGTGGTCTGGCTCGAATACACACCTACATTAGCAAGCTTCCTGCAATGACATGACTTCAAAGACTAGAGTGTCATCTTAGGTCTGTCTCTAGTAGCTGGGCTATTTGCATTTCACACAAGAGACTGGGAGAATAAAGAGTTTTTCTTTTGAATCCAGGGACAAGGGGGGGGACTGCTGGCAGAGTGGGCATGTGGAACTATCTGGCTCAGCATGTCACACTGTGAGAGTTAAGTGCACCCTTACTCATACACACATTAATACGTCTTTATATCAAACCCCGAATACTCACACATTACATATTCACACGTAAGGTTTAATAAGCTTTAAGGTGTATGATTTAAGTTGGTTCACTTAGTTTAAATGCTGAGAAATAAAGATATTTGATAACTAAGGTATTATACATGCTAAACAAGTCATGTTTGGTTTTGCACTGATGCATACTCTTTTTACAGTATTCTGGTGTTATCGGTGGGGAGATCGCATCATGCATTCTCGAGTTAAGGATCGCAGAGCCTACAAGCAACAAAATGTATATTTCATGAACAACTGTTAGTATGTTGCAGGGGGCAGAAAGGGAAAGATCCCCAGCTGTTAGAGGCAGGGAGAGTCTATTGGAACCAGCCTGTTAAGTGCCCTGTAACAGATGCTTCTCCCCTGGAACCAATAACATCAGCAACAAACTTCTCTATTGTCCTGTTTATTCTGGGGGGGTATAAATATGTGTGCTCAAACGCTGGGTTCTTAGTCTTCGTGCTGAATGCTGTATGACGAGGGGTCACTTGCTGATGCATATCTTCGGGTCCGGAAGCGCTGCGTATGTATACTGTACTTGGGTCTGTATAATTTTCTTTTGCGCCTAAATTGTGTCTGGATCAATTGCGTGTAACTGTCTGAACTTTTACTTGAATAACACTTGTGCTTTGGAACCACAGATTCCAGGTCTAAGTCTTTATTTACTGTATGACTGCGTACGCAAATTAGCGTCATCCTTAGAGGTTTATAGGAAGGGTATTAGAAGGTACAGGAAGGGGTATATAGAGGTTCATTTAATATCTTCAATAGCTATGTGTATTTTCATGTTTTTGGTGTTCAAGACAAAATGCTGATAATCATGAAACATTGAAACTGACACCTCCATGTCTGCCTGTTTTTCATTCATTGTCAAGACTCTTGGAGTGCCACTCATAAGTTGGGATTTGTGTGGCAGTGGGACATGCACCTAGAGCAGTTGCATCATTCCCCATTAGGAGTGCCAGCCATTTTAGACTTGATATATATATATATATATATATACATAGAGAAGAGTCAGCACATCCAGGGTAACAAAGTAGAAAAAATGTTTATATTCAATAAATGTCCATAGTAATAATGTATGATTTAATATTGGGAAGAGACTTTCCTCACTTCTGGAAGTTGTGGGAAAGCCAGTTTTGCACTGTGGTAAATCACCCTGCCTCATATGAAAGGGTGAATGATGTAGTAGCGGAGTCAGAGATGTTCCCATTTTCTAGCATGATTGGCAAAATAGAGAATGCGGAGTGTGATGGTGGCTCACCAAGTGTTGAAGAGCTAATTGATTATTTGCCGGATTTAGAGGTCAGAAGAGAGGTCTTTGCCGTAGAGCAGTTAAATGACCCTACTCTGGTGAAAGCCAGGGAGAATGTCAGGGTGGTCAATGGTAAGCCCGTAGATCCCAATAGTCCCTTGATGTACCCACACATGGTAATATGTCAGGACCTGTTGTATCAGATGACTAAGAAAGGGGAGGAGATAATGGAACAATTAATAGTCCCCAAAGCTTACAGGAGAATGGTGTTAGATCTGGCCCATGGTCATATAACGGCAGGCCACCTAGGGGTAGAGAAAACCACTGAGCGGATCATGCAGAGGTTTTTTTGGCCCGGTGTCAATAAAGACGTGTCTGATTTTTGCGCCTCCTGCCCTGAATGCCAATATAATGCTCCCAGACCACATTTCAAAAGTCCTCTAGTCCCACTACTAATTATAGAGGTACTGTTTGAAAGGATAGCTATGGACTTGGTGGGGACCCTTGTTGAAGTCTGCCTGGGGACATCAATATATTCTAGTAATTCTGGACTATGCTACCAGATACCCAAAAGCGATACCACTACGCAATACATCTGCCAAGTCCATTGCTAGAGAGCTGGTCCATGTGTTTAGCAGGTTGGGAATACCTAAAGAGATATTAACTGATCAGGGTACCCCGTTCATGTCAAAAGTTATGAAGGAGTTGTGCCGCCTGTTTAAGATTAACCAGTTAAGGATCTCGGTTTATCACCCCCAAACTGATGGACTTGTCAAGAGGATTAACAAGACCTTAAAACATATGGTAAAGAAAGTAGTCAACAAAGATGGTAAAGATTGGGATTATTTGTTGCCTTATCTGCTGTTGGCCATAATCCTCCACCAAGTTTTCACCTTTTGACTTGTTATATGGGAGACATCCAAGAGGGTTACTAGACATAGCCAAGGAGATGTGGGAAGGGCAGTCTAGTCCTTATAAAACAGTGATTGAACATGTTTCCCAGATGCAAGAGAGAATTGTGGCTGTAGTGCCGATAGTTAAGGAGCAATTGGAACCGGCCCAACTAGCACAGCAGAGGGTATATAACCGCAATGCACAGTTAAGAAACTTTGCTACTGGGGACAGAGTGTTGTTGTTCATTCCTACTGTAGAAAGTAAGCTGTTGGCTAAGTGGCAAGGGCCCTTTGAGATCTTAGAAAAAATGGGACAGGTAAACTATAAAGTTTACCAGCCGGGGAATAGAAAACCCGAACAGATATATAAAGTGAATCTGATAAAACCCTGGAAGGATAGAGCGGCACAGTCAGCCATCCAAGCCGCTCCAGTAAAACCCTGTTCCCTGGTACCCGAAGTGACCGTGGCAAAAACCCTGTCAGCCAGTCAACAGCAGGAGGTCAAGGAATTTTTTATCTGAAATAGAGTACTGTTTTCTGACCTGCCAGGAAAACCACGGTCATCAAACATGACTTAGTTACTGACCCGGGGGTTAAGGTTAACCTAAAGGGAATCTGTGTCAAAGGAAATAAAAAAAATTTAGAATTGGGGGTAATTGAAGAATCACATAGTGAGTGGTCCAGTCCTATTGTGTTGATTACAAAGCCAAATGGGAGTGTGCATTTTTGTAATGACTTCCAAAAGCTGAACAGTGTTTCAAAATTTGATGCCTTCCCGATGTCAAGGGTGGATGAACTAATTGAAAGGCTGGGGACAGCAAGGTATTTAACCACTCTGGACCTAACCAAAGGGTATTGGCAAGTGCCATTAACCAAAAATGCCAAAGAAAAAACTGCTTTTTCTGCACCAGAAGGGTTGTTTCATTATAAGATGTTACCATTTGGGCTACAGGGGGCGCCTGCTACCTTCCAAAGAATTATGGATAGACCCCATAGACAATATGCTGTGGCTTATCTGGATGATGTGGTCATACATAGTCCTGATTGGCAGTCTCACTTACCCAGAGTACAAGCAGTGTTAGACTCCATACTTAAGGCAGGTCTGATGGCCAACCTGAAAAAGTGTTGTCTAGGGATGGAGGAATTAAAATATCTGGGGAACACCATTGGCAGAGGTTTGATAAAACCACAGCTCAATAAGATTTAGGCAATACCGGACTGGCCACGACCCCTCAATAAGAAGCAGGTGAGACCCTTCTTAGGGATCACTGGATTCTATAGGAGGTTTATACCCTGTTTTGCCACCATTGCGGTCCCACTTACTGACCTTACCAAGGGCAAACAAAAAACCATGGTGGAATGGGGTGCGGAAGTGGAGAAAGCTTTCCAATAATTAAAAATAGCCTTATGTACCCAACCTGTTCTGGTAACCCCTGATTTTGAAAAAGAGTTTGTGGTACAAACCGATGCGTCCGGTGTAGGCATCAGAGCCGTCCTGTCCCAAAGCAGAGAGGGTGAGGAATTTTTTACCTGAGCAGGAAATTGAATACCCATGAGAGAAACTATGCCACAGTGGAAAAGGAAGCTTTGGCCATAAAATGGGCATTAGAAACTCTCAGGTACTATTTGGTGGGAAGAAATTTCAAATTGATTACTGACTATGCACCTCTGAAATTGATGTCCGAAAACAAGGACAGTAACACAAGAATAACAAGGTGGTTCTTGGCACTACAAACCATTAAGTTTTCAGCAGAGCACAGGCAAGGAAGCCAGCTGGCCAATGCAGATGCATTGTCACGCGTACATTGCTTGGGGGCTTCAGTTGTTCCACTCCACAGGTCAAAACAAAGGAGGGGGATATGTGATAGGATCACTGGTAAAGTGGTCAGTAGTAGATACATTTGCCCTAGGTTTTTGACCTATGTGTTCTAAAAAGCCCCCAGGAGAAAGTCTGCACTAAAGCAGATTTGAGTTTCGGCTTTTGGAAAAGCCGGTTTGGGACCTGGGGATGTGGATGTGAGGAGAGGGTGGGCTCCATCCACAACCCAATCCAGGTTTTGTTTTTTGGCCTGTTAGCAGGCTCATTAAGCTCTGCACCTGAAACTGGCTGATATAAGCTGTGTCTAATTGTAAGGGAGTTGCTGATACCTGGGAGAGCAAGCACGCTGGCTGGCTCAGAGACACTTGGTGAAACTATCTGTAAGGTCTGTGCATGTGCTTGTGTTGATGGTGGAGGCAGTAGGCCCCACTTTTTCTTTAGAGAGGGAACCTCTTGTTTAGTTAGCACCCAGACAGGCTAGCATTTACTTTTATGTTTCGTTTTTCCATTTTCTTGGCACAATAAAGACTGGCGCCGACCAGTTAGCACGAGACCCAGACTGGTGTACTATTTTCCAGCTGCTGTGTGTGTAAAGAGGGTGTCCATCTACCCCAGGAGAGGGACCCCTAATCTAGTCCTGTTACTATATATATATATATATATATATATATAAATTAGGGGTGGCACTACTGAATTAGTATAGATAAAGAAAAAACTGCAGAGACTTGCAATGTTTTCAGTTTTAATACAACAATGTGGCGTCTCAGTTTTTTCTTCATCTACACTAATCCAGGAGTGCCACTCCTGTCTATGCTTATATATATATATATATATATATATATATATATATATAGTGTATTCACGGTGTGCAGTCCAGGATTCTATCCTATATACTCCAGATTTCACTTAGTGCATAGTGGGGATGTTTTCATTCAAAATTAAAATAAACTCCTCGTTATGGATACTTAATAATCGTGGCAGATCAACAATATTTAATACATGCCCTTTAAGAACAAATTTCTCACAAACACACAAATTTATGATCATCATTTATTATTTTATAGAAAATAACAATGATATTAAAATATAGCACTACATACAGTATATGTGTATATATACTTCTCAACAAAATAAGCAATCACATCATTCTGCAAGTCAGTGTAAAATACATACAGTATATATTATCCTCATAATAACAAATTCACATCAGTTTATCACTGCAGTAACTGAACTCTGTTGTGGTGTAACTAGGGGGGCCCAAGGGGCCATGCCCTGGGCCACCTGGCAGGCCCAGCAGAGGGGGCATCACTGGCCAGGGCATCGTACCCGCACACCGCCAAGATTGCACCCTGACCAAAATTTTGATGTCACTTTAATAAGCAGGCAATTGTGCCTGCTGGTGCTGGCTGGGCTGTCTGTAGGGGGAGCTGCAGCAGAAGTGCACAGCCCCACCCAGGCAGTCTTCCTATGTTGTATCCTGACAGCTGCCCTAGGTTACAGATTCTTCCTTCCACAGTGCTCTCCACTCCAAAACAGGTGTGTGTTAGATTTTTTTACAATCATTTGGGGTTGTGTGGACTGCTGTGGGGGAGGAGGGGCTGGACTGCTGAGGAGGGGGAGGGGGTTTTTTAAATTCTGTGGCAGAGGGCGGAGGGGCTACACCATTGTATTTATTTGGCTGGCTGTATTTGTGTGAAAGAGGAGAGTGTATATGTGTAGGCTTTGTCAGTGTGTGTATGTGTCAGTGTGTCTGTGTCAGTGTGTGTCTGTGTCAGTGTGTATCTTTGTTGCTGTGTGTCTGTGTGCATGTCTGTTTCCATCAAATAGACATGAGGAAATTTGACAAGCCCACAAAAATGTACAAATTCAGGCACTTATTCACATGTCATTATGTTGTGCTGAGAGATGATGCAAGGGGGAGGTGATGGTGTGGCTGTGAGATGACATGGTGGAGAGGGGATGGTGTACTGAGAGATGACACAGGGGGAGGGGTGATTGTGTGCAAGAGATGACATGGTGGGGAGCTGATGGTGTGCTAAGAGTTGACATGTTGGGAAGGTGATGGTGTGCTGAGAGATGACACAGTGGGGAACTGATGGTGTGCTGAGAGATGATGTGGTGTTGAGGTGTTGGTGTGCAGGGATACAATGCAGTGGGGAGGTGATTGTGTGGCTGTGAGTTTACATTATGGGGAGGTGATGGTGTTGCTGAGAGATGATGCAGGGGGGAGGTGATGTGTGGCTGAGAATGGATGCAGGGGTGTTGTGATAATGTGCAGAGAGATGATGAAGTGGGGAGGTGATGGCATGCTGAGAGATGATGTATGGGGAGATGGTGTGCTGAGAGACGATGCATGGGCAGGTGATGTTGTGCTAAGAGGTGAAGCAGGGGAGAAGTAATGGGGTGGCAGAGAGTCAACACAGGGTTGGGAGGTGGTGGTGTGCTAAGAGACAATGCAGGGAGCAAGGCAATGGTGTGGCTGTGAAATGATGTAGGGGTAGGCAATAGTGTGGCTGAGAGATGACCCAGTGGGGAGGTGATGGTGTGCTAAGAGATGACACAGGGGGAGATTGTGTGGCTGATAGATCCAGGAGGAAGGAAGTTACACAGGGATAATGAGTTTGGTTGAACCGCTGTTGTATAATTATGACCTTGTTAATATTCCTACACAAACAGACATTTTCCAGATGATGTGACCTAAAAGTGAATACCAACTGAAGATGCCATCTTCTCATGGAGGATACATTTGTTCAGAGGTTCCACATTGTGAGAAACCACCATATAGGTAAGGTGCATATGGAAAGGAAAGGAATGTTCCCAGAGTGATGAGAAATGGGTGGCATTTCATGTTGTCTCACACCATTTTCACTGGACATGCCCCTTTGTTATGTGACCATACCCATTTTTCGCCATGCACCTTCTGTGTGCATATATATTTTGCTGTGTGTGTGTGTGGGGGCACCTATCTTCAACTTGCTCTGGGCTCCAAAGACCCTAGTTATGCCTCTGGTCCTTCTAAGTTGTTTATGATCAGGTTTGTATCAACAGTCGCTGCATGATCATCAGATCAGTAGCGTATCAAAGAGGGGAGGCATGCAGGGCTCATGCCCTGGGTGCCATTGGACCAGCAGCATGGAGGGTGCCGCCGACCATGGTCCAGAACACTTGTCAGTGTAGTGTGGATCACACGGAGTGAGATCCACAGTACACAGTAACAAACACCACCGCCAGCTAGTACACTAGTACTACCCGGCGGAAGTATTTTTGTTTTGGTAGCTAATGAGAGTCAGATAGACTCTCATTGACTGCGGCGCCCACTGCCAGAGCCAGGCTGGAGCACATTCATGAACTCCATCTTCTGACTCATGCAGTTAGTGATGGTAGAGACATCCCAACATCTCTCGCATAGTTCAGAGTGGATCGGCCTGGGAGGACGGAGGAGCAGATGGCTGCAGGTGCAGGAGCAAGAGTGGGAATTCAGGTGAGTGGTTTTTTTTGTGTTTGTCTGTCTGGCACTGCAGGACAACAGGATGGGGTCTACTACTGTGGGTACTGCATAGGGAGGAACACTACTGTGGGGATTAATACTGGGGGCATTATATAAGGGGCACTGCATAGGGGGGACCACTGCAAAGGGGAAACTACTAATGGGGGCACTGCACAGGATGGACTACTACTAGGGGCATTATATAAGGGGAACTGCATAGGTGAGACCACTACTGGGGGCACTGCATAGGGTGGACTACTACATCGGGGCATTAGATAAGGGACACTGCTTTAGGGGGACTATTACTAGGGGCACTATATAAGGGGCACTGCTGAGGCACTGCATATGACCAGTACTGGGGGCACTGTATAAGGTGCACTGCATAGGGTGAACCATTGTATAGGGGGACAACTACTGGGGGCACTATATAAGGGACACTATTGGGGGCACTGTATAAAGGTGCACTACTGGGTGCACAGTATAAGGGTTACTACTGGGTGCACAGTATAGGGACACTACTACAGGGGGCACTGCTACTGGGGACATTGCATGAGGGGCACTACTACAGTGGGCATTGCAAGAGGGGCACTACTACTTGGGGCACTAAGATGCATATGAAATGGATATGAATGTTAAAAAAGAGTGACGAGAAATGGTGGTGTGTCATGTTGCCATGCCCCCAATTTCCAGTGGCCATGCCCCTTGTGGCATGGAACCATGCCCACTTTTCCACAGCATGCCTTCAGTGCGAGCACCTACTTGGGGGAAACGCCATTTCTTAATTTGCTCAGGGTTCCAAATACCCTATTTATGCCAGTGCATCAGATACATATTCTGTGTGACACATAGCCATAAATAACTGCTAAAGAATATACTGTATATAGTTGATCTTAATTGCTCATAACCATTGTCCATTAATGGCAGTTTTCATGAATCAGTGGGTTTGAAAATAAGCAAGTGGGAAGGTAATGTGGCTTCTGATAGTATTATCATTAACAATTATTTCAGAAGCATTTGCATAGTATAGTGCTTGAACCTATGTATGAGTTTAGTAGAGTCATTTGAACATATATTTGTAACCACAGTAGTTATGACCATAAACTTAGATAGTATAAATGGCTTAATGTAATAGCAGTGCTCATTTATTATAATGCCTGCTCATGATTGCCACACTGTCTGCATGACATTTAGGACATTGCGGCCATAGTCGGCATAATTAAGTAATAACGAGTGCATGACAACCCCCAATGTGCATTTTGCCTAATACTTATGCATGGAATCATCCAGATGGGGGGGTTGATAGGATTTAAATACCTTCACCTTTCTGCTCATTAGCGTTCCGGCCAATCAGACATCCGAGATCAAGGATATTCTCAAGATAGGAGTGCTGGGTGCTTGCTAAGTAAAGTATCATGTATAACTAATTGATAACAGTTACCCTGATTTTGCATACTCCCGTCAGTGAGTATGCAGTGATAGTCAGTGATATCAGATTTACAATGGTTGTATGAGGAATCTATTATGATAATAACATGTAATGTATTACCTGCGCGATTTTCATCATCAATTCAACAGGGAGTTATATATAGAAGGAGCATTAAAAGGTGTCATCCTATTAATATAGATCTTGATCACAATATTGTCAATATATTATTAAATAGATACAGTACAAAATATATCTATGTATAAAAACAAGAACAGGACCTAATAAAATTAATTCTGGCCCTGATTCAGAGCCGGACGCTCTGACACAGCGCTTGCTCTGAATCAGGGCAGTCCCTCTGAAATTAAGAGCGGCCTCCTACCCACTCGCATAGTTGTGGGTGACCACCCACAGCTATAGCGAGCGGCCAAAATGATGGTCGCGATGGTCAAGACCATCGTGACCATCGGGCTTGCGATGAGACCCTTGCGGTAGTGTCTCATCTGCTGCAAGCCCTGGAGTGCTTTTGGCTATATCAGAGCCAAAAGCACTCCCACTGACATCACTAGTAATGTCAGTGGGGCCGGCCCCAGAAGGTAGGCGTTCCCATGGGAACACCTCCGTCTGGCCAGCCACACCCCGGACACACCCTCCAAAGGGGGCATGCTGTCACTCACTATCAACAGCATGCCCCCTTTGTAGTGAGACTCATAGCGACGGGGTGCCCATCGCTATCCGGGTCTCAAACATGTGCATGACGGAGCCAGGTCCATCATGCGCACTGGCCCAAAATCAACCCGCTCGCGAGCGGGTCTGAATCAGGCCCTCCGTCTAAAGATCACCAAATGAAGATAAGTCAAAAAATTAATCCTAAGTGCGAAAATATGCTAATGCATGGTAACTGCAGCACTATACCAAGCCACCCATTTCCCAAGTCAGCAAAATCATTGGTAACATTGAGTAACATCAAACCCATACGGACAGTTGTGGATGACCATGACCGGCCACACACGCTGCTAAACTGCCTGTTGCCAACTAGATCTCTTGCTACATATACTATTGGAGAGGCTTAATTATGCACGCCCCTGAAATGGCATTCAAACACACAGGCACACCTGCATTTGCAAGACCACCACCCCTCTCTGTCCTGCAAACTGTCACTTCCTGTTAATCACTGTGTGCTTACAGTGATCAATTCTCGATTGCAGTGGACGATCGCGCATGTGTACTGCTATTCATGCGCATGCACAGAATGCAAACATTGTCTGGATGCATGCGAACGCAGCCTTGCGAACCAACCCGAATCATGCCCTTAGAGTGAACAGTGAACAAGCTATGACCCATCTCTATCTACAGTACATACCAATACTACTGCATATTTCAAGCTCCTGTTTTCTATACTTTTTGACACACCATCACCATCTAGTGGATCTGCAGGATATTACATGTACCTATAATACAGCTCTGCTTGATTTTTGCTTATCTCGTACAACTAGATGTCTCATCTCCTGCTCACCCGGAATATCTCTCTATACCTGCACTCTATTTAGTTGATTATTTCCTATATCATGCCTCGACTAGAGGCAGAAGAAGAAAAAGTACCCAACAGGGCATCATGCAACACCTCTCTCACTCTGACTTCTGGCAACCATCCAAATCTCCTTCAGCTTCTCCTGTGGGCTCACACTATCATGCACTTTCCCCTGGAAAAACTTTTACCAATAAAAGTGAATTCCAACCAAGATTGCTGATCTTAGTAAATCGCAAATTTCATCCAATTATGATCGGACCTTAAGACCAAGTTTGCTACACTTAATGGCCGCATTTCTAAGGTGGAGACTAAAGTAGAATCTAACACCAGAGGGCTGCAGGAAGTCTCTTAGGACATGGATTTTCTATATAAAGAGCTTGCTTTTCTTCACAATAAAAATTATGACTTGGAAAACAGACAACTAAGAAATAACCTTAGGATTCACAGTGTTCCTGAGTCCATGTCCTCCCAGCATTTGGAACACTACTTGCAAAGATTCTTTATGATGTTGGTCCCTACCCTTACAGAGCAGTCTCTAATTGAAAGGGCTCACAGAGCCTTATTTTCTAAACCTAAAGATGCTGATCTGCCTAGAGATGTTGTTTGAAAATTCTTATCCTTTAAAACTAAGGCGCTGATTGTTCATGCTAGTAGGAAGTCTCCTCATCTTTTCATTGAAAATTGCCATCTGCAGATTTTTCAGGACTTAGCACCCAAAACAATTTTTAAATGCAGAGACCTTCGGGAAGTCACCAAGACCCTGCCTGACAATGGCTATACATACAAATGGGGTTTCCCTTTTCATCTGATTATGTTAGTCGGAGATTGCTCAGTGTCAGTGTGTGACCCTGAAGAAGACAAAGAACTTTTACATAGGTTGAAGATTGGTGCTACTACGGTGCATCACTCCTCCTGCAACCAAGAAATTTCTCCTACTTGAATTCTGTTAACACTGTTACATTATTAGAACTGTCCTTTCTGTGGCTTACCACTGACAAGTTTTGGTCTCTGGGCTGTATATAGCTGCCTTGCCCCATAATGTTTCATAATTATCTTTGGAGTCTAGTTTGTGGTTCTGTCTATACTCATTTTTCCTTTTGATGGGCCTGGTAGTGGGTACCTTGATTACATACTTTTATATATTGTTTGGACATGTTTACATTTAATATCATTTCTTAAATATAATGGATGCCGGTATTTGAACCTTTAATTGATGCGGCTTGCTTTTTCAGTTCTCTTCCGTTACCTGGTCTCGATATTTTTGCATGGGTATCTGGGTCACCTATATTTTGGTTTCCTTGACAACTTCTGAGACTTGGGTTAATGGTGGAGACCGTAACCTTACACTTTCTTTGGTTATGTTGGTATTATTTTTTTTTCAGAATTGCTTTTATTGTTAGATTATTTGTACTTGTTCCCTAGAGCAGGAATAGTGACCTGATATGTTGGTAATTTTAGACCCATTGTTTATGGGTGGTCGGTATGTAGACCGTCCTTCTTTGTCCACTACCCCTACTCGATAGGACTAGTGAGAGTCTGCCTGTGGTCATTAACTCTCGCTTTCCTTTTCAATTCAAGCTTTGTTAGTTGCTCTCCCAAATTTTTCATCCCATGTGAACCATTCCTCTCATTAAGGGCTATTACAAATTTTGATCTCCCTGTTGGGAAGTGATTTGTCCGCAATACCTAGTCTTTTCTTTTTTATTACCTCATTCCCCTTCCCCTACACCAGATAGTATTGTCTTTGACTGTTTTATATTTGGACCAGTTTCTGCCCCTTATTCTGTTATAATGCCCCTTTTTGTGCTCTTGCTTAATATATAGGGTCTTAATACCCATCATAAACAATCACTTCTGTACAAAACAATTTGTACTCACCAGGGGTCCTTGTTTTTTTTGTACAGGAGACTCACTTCAAAAAAGGTTCTCACCTTTCCCTGGTGTCTCGTAGATTCCCAATTGCTGAATACTCCTCACACTCTACTAAAAAAATGAGGTAGCTATACTGATTACCACTATTCTCTTTAAAACATCTAAGGGGGGATTATTACTACTTTTATTATAAAAACCCAAAAAGGGGGAGTATTAACACTTTTGATACAAAAAAACCGAAGGGGTGAGAAGGGGTGAGTATTATCACACCTTCTTTAAAAGAAGCACCAAAGAGAGGAGTACCGCCACTTTTGTGACAAAAATGCCTAAGGGGGGAGTATTACTACTCTTCTGTTTAAAACAAATAAGAGGGAAGTATTACCTCTTTTGTGACAAAAACACCTTAGGGGAGGATACTATCACCCCTTTAATGATAACAATCACTTATGGGAGAGTATTGCTACTTTTGTGATACAAACAAATAAAGGGGGAGTATTACTACTCTTATCTTTAAAAAATCTAATGGGTGAGTATTACCACTTATGTGACAAAAACACCTAAGGGGAGAGTATTATTACATTTGTAATAAAAACACCTAAGGGGGTGTATCATCACCACTTTTGAGATTAAAACACCTATGAGGGAGTATTACCACTTTTTTACAAGAACACCTACAGAGAAGGAATATCACCCCTTTTGTGATAACAAAAACTAGGGGGAGAGTATCAACACTCTACTATTTAAAACACCTAAGGTGGGAGTTTTACTACCTTTGTGGCAAAAACACCTAAGGGGGAGTATTACCACTATTGGGATGAAAACACCTAAGGAGGTAGAATCACCACTCTTCTGTTTAAAATACTTAAAGGGGAGTGTTATCACTCTTCTGTTTAAAACACCTAAGGTGGGAGTTTTACCACTTTTGTAACAAAAACACCTAAGGGTTGAGTATTATCACCCTTTTATGATAAAAACACCTAAGGGTGGAGAATTACCACTCTTCTGATAAAAACTAAAGTGTGGAGTGTTGCCACTTTTGTTACAAAAACACCTAAGGGGGAGTATTAAAACTTTTGTGACAAAAACACCTAAGGGGAGTATTGTTGCAAATTAGTAATCTATTAGAGCAATAACCAACACAATTGTTTTCTATGCATTAAATAATATCCCCAATTCCCCCCAAATTGTAGGCCATAATAAAAAGATAAGTGGTAAAAGATGAAATTGTCCTTGGGCCCTGCCACCCACCCTTATGTTGTATATTAAAAAGGACATGTACAGTTTAACAAACCAAGCAATCAGTGACAGGGTCTGACAAATTTGTGGCTTAAGTGCTTAGTTTGTTTGGACCCTCACAAAACTAGCTACCAATGGGCTTAAGGCAGCTAACAGTGTTGTTAATTATCTCTACAGTGGCAAAATGACATCTTTATCAACCTTATCCCTTAGCTTCATCAGTGTTATTATCATCATCATCATCACCTCCATCATCACCTCCATCATCACTACCACCACCACACAATATTAAGTCATCCCCACTGGATTCCACCATTACAGAAATCTCTGTACTTTGATATAAATGGCGACAATGGTTTTCCTCATGGAATTTATTGGAGTTCTTTGCATCTCTTAGGATTTCTGTAATTGGAAAGAAAAACATTATGTATGACTGTCACCTACAGATGTAGGCAAACTCACTTTTCCCGCAATGCAAGCGCATCGCAGCATGGATGGCATTAATAGTGTGCCTGCATGTTAGGCATTTGCACATGCAGACTATAGACTTCAATGGGGTAATCACCGGCTGTGAGTGCTTTCAGGCTGTTGAATGCTGTGCTTTGCCTCAATGTGTGAAAACATGTAAGCTCATTGTGGCAAAGATGAGTGTGGCTACGCCTGTAGGATCAACTATGGTCATCAAAATGTAGTTATAAAATTTCAGTATGTTAACAACCCTTTGATGCTGGTGAAGTGAATAAAGAAGTTAATCTACAAGTCCACCATAATTATCGGACTCGCTGTGTTTCATCTCCTCCTTCAGTTTCTAGAACTGCTTTTCCATTAGTTTATTTAAGGCATGGATCCCCAACCATGTTCCTCTAGGCACACTAACTATCCAGGTTTTAAGTAAAGCCATACTTTAGCAGTGGTGTCTTAATCAGTACCTTAGTCATTTTGATTTAGCCATCTGTGTTCAATCATGGATATCACTAAACCTGGATTGTTAGTGTACCTTGAAGACCGAGGTTGGGAAATGCTGAATTAAGGGATTCACCTGACTCAAGCTGGCAGTGTCTGAACTCTCTTCTTACAATAGTTTACTACTTTGATTGGTTTCAATACCTTGCATAAAACACATTTCTCCACTGTGTTGGACTAAGGTACACTCCCTCTTCTAGCCCTATGTCATGGCTTGTTGTTTAAGTGTGCATGGCTTGTTGCTGTTCCACCATTCTCTCAACCATATAAAGGTTGGAATTCCACCTTGTTACTACTTCTTGCTTTAGTTGGTGGCATGGCAAATTAAACTGTTTTGGAGCTGCTGCAATCTTTTATATGCAGTTGCTGAATGATGAACATGTCCAGCATTTTTTACTGGCCACAGACAACATTTTCTGCACACACCTGTCATTTAAAAAAAAATGTAAAACCAGATTTATGGTGTGCACAAAACATGGGACATGTTCAAATTCTCCCAGTTGTAATGATCTCACAGTACAGAGATATAGCCATGTTCCTCTATCTCATGGTGCAAGTGCATAGCGGCATGGATAGCACAACTAGTGTGCTCGTGTCTATGGCATACATGTATGTATGCACACACACCATAAACTTCAATGGGGTATTCACTGGCTGCAAGTGCTCACAGCCTGGTGACTTCTGCACATTGCTACAATGCGTGGGCATATACAGGTGCATTGCGGCAAAGATGAGCGTGGCTACATCTGTATGTTGCATTATCAGAAATTCCAAATCTTGACAAGAGTCTTTGCATGGGAAGCCACTTTGCTATGACGTCCCTTAGCTTTTCTACTAGGTTAACACCAGTGTGCCTCTTAAGGTGCGTGCACACTGGGCGATTAAAGTGGATGACTGAATGATAATGATAATGTCAACTTTATCATCCATTTTTAACACAAAAACTATGAACGATAATGACGATGCACATTACCGCAGGTGGTTCAGCATTATATATTAATCGGGTTAACATGCAGGCCAACCTGATGATATCATCAGGTTGCTGCATGTTGGGGAATGGGGGAGAGAGCCCGACACTGAAAAATATCGTTAATGATATCATTCAGCGGGTGTGCTCAATGTCATGAATGACATTGAGCACAACCTGCTAGGGACACACTAGACGATATCGCTCAGGGAGCATATCGTAAAGTGTGTATGCTCCCTTAGGCATACTGGTGTATACAGAGTAATACGGAGATTAGCTTGCCTGGGAATTAGCTGGCATTTTGTGCTACCTACTGCTGCTAAAGGCGATACACCCACCCTGTGAGCTTTCACATTTATATAATCTTTAGTTTGACCATTACAACTTGTCCACATATTTGTGGTTAAGTGGAAAGTGGGTACAATGGCATTTTGTAGACCAACAATTATTTTTTTTATATGTCCTGGAACAGACGAGGAATTGATTTTCTGACAAAATGCAACCAATATGGAATTTGGTAGCAGGAACACAGGAGCTCAATTAGCTGTCTAAAACCAGATGTATTAATTGCAGATATTGGACGCAGATCTAATACTAGCATATCAGTCATGGCTTTAGTAATCTGCTGTGCAACTGGATAGCGGCTGTCATACTTGCTTCCTCTTGCAAAGGATTGTTTCATAGTCAAATGTTTTTTGAAACTACAAGAAGTCTTCTTAGTCCCCTTATGAAATGAAGATTCAGACTTAGCAGCAGCATGTCTACTGCTCAAGGATTCATCAAAGGAATCCTGGATAGGGGATGAGTCAGTTAGCCTTCGCAATTTTAATGCAGGACTACCTCCAATCTTTAATGAGGAGATTGATGATGAAGGTGGTGGTGGTGGAGATTGCAGTTGCTGGGATCTAGTTGAGAGAAGGAAGCTAGCTGATGCTGGACTGCTTGTTGGTATTACTTTAGCATACTTTTGAAATGTTGCCAAAAACTTTACTTGCACTAGCTGCAAAAGAAGTAACAGCAATATGGAGGTTCCTATATGGTTAACATTGTGACCTCTACTTATTTTGGATTTATAAACACTATAGATTGCTTGACAATTGTTAGGATTTGGGTAGTGTGACCAAAAACAAAGCAGTTGTGACCCCAAGCAACTGCAATTTACAGGTATAAAAATTGTGAAACCAAACTGGAGGGGAGAAGACTTTATGAAGGCAATTAACAGGGAAGAATTGAAGTACATGATAGAGATGGGAACACTGCATCCCAGAGGTTTGAACATTGATCATGAGTTTAGGTCCATTATCTGCAAATAATAAGATAAAATATTACTAAACAATTATGTTCCAGAAATCTTTAATTGTTTAAAACCCAGAATATAAGAGAATCTAGATCCTAAACTGCATATAATTATCCTATAACAACATTAGGATATATGACATAATTAATATACATAATTAATACACCTCATGTATTGATTAAGGTTAATTAAATCATTTTAATAAAATGAGTAATAGATTGGACATGTCCCCAAATGAACCACATTAGTAACAGCATAGAACTAAACCTGAAGCTAATTACTGAACTAACATCAAAGATAAGAACCAATAACAAATTCAACACCAATTAATCAATCAAGAAGGGGGTGTGCCCATACAGGACATATATACCACCAGAGACCAAACCATATGACATGCTCATATTCTCCCAGAGGAAGGTCCATACAAGGATTGAAATGTGTTGATGGCATTCACTTATATCCAAAGAAAACACTAAAGAAAACTTTAAGGACAAAAGCAGCAAACTGATGAAGAAGTCATTGAGCCATGCACTGCTCTAGAAATGAAGTCACGTGACACCAATCAAAGGATTACCCAGACGGACACTGTGGTGATGGAGCTCCCAGATACAGAGGAGGGAAGGAGACAGATGGTGAGAGAGCAGCAGGTGAGTCCCTTTCGAGTGGAGGCGGTATGTGATAGGGTTTTTTTTTAGAAATCTACATCACACTATCCCCTCCCAAGACAGCAGCAACACAGTCCGTCACTCAGCCCCTGGGGGATAGCTGGATGATAACCACTTACCCCCATCAGTCAGACACGGACCTTGATGCCCGGCAGAGCATCTCCCTTAAAGCACTCATCCTCTATTCTCCTCCCCTGATATACACTGTAAAGAAGACCATGGCAAGATTCCTGAACTAGTGTTAATCACCAGCACAATCCAGGTATCCAATCTTAATTAAGATCTATACCAACTCTATTGACTATGGATAATTTTATGATACACCTATAAGGAAGCAATTTACACTAATCACCGTATCAAGACTGTTCATTCATCTATTTAATGTATTCATTTATTATTATTAAAATTATCCTTTATTTATATGGCGCAACAAGTGTTCCACAGCGCCTTACATAGTACATAGAACTAATAAGTGAACAAGAAATAAGTAACTTACAGTACATTACAGTGCAGGACAAGGACACGATTTATATAGATTGCTGCAATAGCGATTAAACACTCACAATAAGCAGCAGGGAGTTAGCAGTCACATGTTAGGTGCCCTTATGGGGAGTAAAGAGTCGAAGAAAATGTAAAGAGAAGCACATGAGGGAAGAGGTCCCTGCTCGTGAGAGCTTACATTCTATTTTTTACTGAAGAAGCCACTGTTTACTAATGTCCGCTTGAACACAAGTGTTCAAATTCGAGTCAATTAGTGCAACTCATTTCCCACATCAGTGGGTACACTTGGCATTGCTATAAATTCAGCATTAATTATTTACCATTTGTTGTTTATGCATATTAGTTATTATTGTATCATTATTGTATAATTTTAATCCTGCATCACACACTATATGTCAAAGTAAAGTGAATCTTATATTCAAAACATGTTTTGTTTTGATTTTTTGTGCTAAACATTTAATTGGGCAATACAACAGGGTTGAGCTCAATCAACCCAGATAAATCTGGGATACCCTGTTCTTTGCATTTATAGTTATAGAGGGGGACAAACCTCTGAGATTTGAAGCTCATCTGCACATCACCTTAGTGCGCAAGTGTCAATATACAGTACATATATTTCATCAGGAAACTTTATTATTAGAGGATGTCTTTTTCTTTAACATTGTGAAATATTGATTTGATTTCATGTGCCCTGCTACTCACACAGTGTTTATATTATTAACACGGTGGCATGGCACCTACTAAGCGTTATTGTAACACTGTTGCAACTATAGTAATGGTGGCATACCTACACCTAATTGCACCTATACAAAGCCCTTAGAAAAAGGCAAATGCAGGGATAATGGGTTACAGGAAATAGAGCATGGCTTTAGGGAAGCCTTTAATTACATTTGAAGAAAAGTTGTGATATAGTGTAGTTGCCACTTGCCTGGTATGGAAAGCTAAGGAATTATTTTTTCCAAGATTGCTATAAAACTTTACAGTTTATCAAGCCAATTGAGCAGAAGCTATTTACTAAGCAGGACAATGTTGTATGTCTATTATTTTTTTCTCTGTGGGAAGATCAGTGTAGTACAGACAGATTGAGAAAGACTGCACTAGAATCAGATTTGTTTCTCAGCCTGAGCTACTTTCACTCATACATGCCAACTTTCATTTTTCCTCATCGGGAAAAGCCTGTGGAGGAGAATCAGGTCGGTGGTGATTTGGGGCAGGGCTTGATGGTCTGTGATATTAAGTCCCAACACTTGTGGTAAATTCCTGTAATTGGTGCAAATTTAAATAGGGGTGGGGCCAAATTATTTGATTCTTGTAGATTCACCTCATTAAGCCATGCCCCCTCACATGAATCTGTGATTGCCCTGGAAATGCTCCCCCATTCTACCCACTTCACTGGGAAATGGGAAGGAATGCAGGAGAAGTGCCTATTCTATGGGTGGGTGTGGCAGGTGACCAAAAAATCATGAGTCTCCCGTTACTTTTGGGAGAGTAGTCATGTATGCATTAACTAGTACAAGCAGCTTTACCTCTGTCACTATCTATATTAAACAGCTCTGCCTCTGACAGAAAGATACATTTGCCTTAACTCCTGACACCTTTCACTCCTCCTTGCCTCGCTGGTGTCTGCTTTTAAATGGTGCCCAAATTACAGCTGGAGGGACCAACATTGAATCTAAAACACGTAAGATCTGATACCAGGAAGATGACATTTTGCCTCATTTTGGCATCTGAGCCTGGAAAACCTGAGCCATGGCTTGGATTCATTCAGAATTAGTATGTTTGGGTGGGTTTGTTTTCAAGGAAACCCAATCTGCTCACTTCTAATGGTAGCACTAACTGAACCCTAGACTGCAGGTATATGAGAAGTGCTCACATAGGAGCTATGTGTGATCAACACAAAGGTATTAATGTGATAAATATAGATGGTTTGTCAGGAACACTGAATGTGAGTTCAGTCCATGTAGTACACACAAGCAGGGGCGGATTGGGAATTTAAAGTGGCCCTGGAAAAAAACGTAGAAAGTAGAAAGTGGCCCCATGCCTACGGCGCGCGCCCGAAAAGTGGGTGTGGCCTTGTGGCGGGGTGTGGCTTAATGTGAAATGTTATGCACGCAAGCCACTCCCCCCATTTTCATCATCCTGGGGGCATGCCCACCACTCCAAAAGCTGATAGCCATGCCCCCATTCCTTCTTTCTAGTGAATAAGCACAGCAAACATGTTAATGACAATGAGTATTTTCTTACCTATATGATTTCTCTGCAACGAGGGAACCTCTGAAGAAATTGATCCTCCCTGGACAGGCAGTGTCTTGAGACGGTTTTCACTATTCATGCAGGAGATCACATGGTCTGGAAGCTGCCTGTGTGTGTAGTAATAAAGCCAATGTCATTATCGTTCAACAGAGGTTCAATCAGAAGTTTTGGGGCTGGACAGAATGTGGGTTTCCCATATCAAACAATTTTATATCAATAAAATATATTTGCTAATTTGGTTCCATTTGCATCAGTAATATGGTTTTGTTAGGATTGTTGTCTTACTGAAGATTATTGTCCCCCAGTCTTTTCTTCTCATAGTACCAGTGGTCCTACTATCCTCTATGTGTGTCTCCAGCACCATCGCCTTGGGTGTCCCCAATGCCATCATCCTGCATTTTCCCAGTGCCATCATCCTGTGTCTTCCTAGTGCCATTATCCTGCATCTCCCCAGCAGCATCCTCCTGTCTTGGCACATAATAGCCCCCCTCCCCAACACACAGATCATATTCCCATTTCACAGAATAGCCCCATCCCCACAGACAGATCTCCCCCTAGCACAGCAGATCCCCCTCAGACAGATCATCATCTCCCCCTAGCACAGCATAGTCCACCTCAGAGATCATCCCCCCTTAGCACAATATAACCCCCCTCCCCAGGCAGATCATCATCTCCCCTTAGCACATAATTACCCCTCCACAGGGATAGATCATCATCACCCCTAGTAGAGCAGATCCCCATCCCCCTCAGACAATCAATTGTCCTTGGCAAAAAATAGATCCCTCCCCCACAGACAGATCATATTAATATAGAATAACTCCCCCCCCTCAGATCAGCATTAATTCCCCCCACTCCCTCAGACAGATCTCTATCAGCCACAAAAAACAAAACAAAAGAGACCTGACTCCTGCATGCAGGGGCCGGTGGAAGTCTCCCAGCCAGCCAGCACTCCCCCTTTTGCTTCCACTGCGCTGCAGCTAGTTAATTAAACCCAGGTCTCCCAGCCAGCCAGCCCCGATTGTCTCCTCTTCACTCTGTCCCTTCCCCAGGCTGTGAAGTTGACACTTAACAGCCTGGGGAGGGGACAGAGTGCAGAGGAGACAATCGGGCTGGCTGGTTGAGCATCCATTAACTTACCCCACCTGCCACTGGCTGCGGACCCGCGTTGCACCTGGGCACTCTTCCTCCAAGGTGCTCGCACGCGGCATCTGACGTAGTCAGTCCCTCCTGTAAAGCGGCAAAGCCTCTTCTCGCGATAGAGGCAGGCCGCAGGGAGTTGACAGCGGGGCTGTACAGTGAAAAAAAAAGAGCCGGGTGACGCGATTCTGGGGGCGGGGCACAGTTGAGAAGAGGCCCCAAAGACCAACCGGCCCACCGGGATTATCCCCGCTAAAGGTAATGGCCAATCCGCCCCTGCACACAAGGAATATGTATTGGAGAGAATTACTATAAAAAATTAAATAGGTCACTGCTAAAAAGGTGATAATCCAAGCTGCTGTATTTAGTAGTTAGTCAGACTCCTGGATATAGAAAGTCAAGCAATGGTATAAACAGCACTAGAAAAGGGATGTAGTTATCTGACCAGGGGCTGCAATCCCGATGCCGGAATGACGGCTAGGGATTTGTGACATGCATCAAGATACCAACGACTGTCATAATCCTGACACCAGAATGCAGAATGAAGTGGGTCCGAACAAGGAATGTACAGGTGCCCATCCTACTGGCCACAGGGGGGAGGGTTAGGTTTAGGGCACCCAGGGGGACTTAGGGCTAGGCAACCCTCAGGGAGGGTTAGGCTAGGGAAAGGGGGTGTTATGGTTAGGCACCCACAGGGGGAGGTTAGGGTCTGGCACCCTCCTGGGAGGGTTAGGTTTAGGGTGTGGGGAGAAGGGGTTAGGTGTAAGCACTAACAGGAGGAGGTTAGGGTTAGGCACTAGGGAGGGAGGTTAGGGTTAGGCACCGCTAAAGGAGGGTTAGGGGGTAGAGGGGAGGGTTAGCTATACTTACCTCCGCTGTCAGGATTTCTTACCTTTGGCCAGCCATTGTTGGGATTTGAACTGATGGCTGTACAACCGGCAAAACAATCCCATTCCCTAGAAACAATGTTATTAATAAAATCAATAATGGACATTTAATGTCACATCAAAAACACACTAAAAATAAGTACATAAAAGATACATATATAAAAATACAGCTGACATGTGCAAGTTAGCAACAGTAAATATATATATATATATATATATATATATATACAGCATGAACTCCAGTGCTCCACAGTGGTAACCTGCTCCGGTGCCCTCCCAGAGGGTCAGTGCCCCCACAATCCAATAAAATAAGCAATTTGCGGCACTCAGAGACTGTTCAAAGGCAAACAACATACCCCATAATGGGGGTTTTTATTTATGAGTCAATGTTTCAGGAATCAAGTCCCCTTCCTCAGGACAAGTGATGTGAACAGAATAGCAAAGCAAACAGTGTTAAATAACAAAACACACAACCCTTACCTCCCTCATCAGTGACAACAGCTTCCGCAGGTTCCTTCAGCTGGGCACCATCCTCCATGTGCACCAGACACGCTGTCCCTGTCGGGCCGGAAGTGACATCATCGGGCCCAGCCAGGAATCCATGGCAACTGTAAACAATGTGTGTCTAATTAAAAAACAGTAAAAATCCTGCAGGTAAGTAAACATCCAGATGTTTAATTACCTGCAGGACTTTTACTGTCTCAGAGTGCGGCCCATTGCTTATTTTGTTTTATATATATATATATATATATATATATATAAATTTAGATGGCGCATACACCAATAAATCTTATTTGTAAAAGGTAAGTCCTTAGCAATATGAATATTGCACCATTAAAAAGTCCGATAAAGATGTAATCTTTGATTTCTTAGGTTCTCCTTTCTCAACTTTATTCAGAGGTAGACATCCAAACACTAGATAGGTGAATCCATAAATCCTAACTGGATTTTCTAAAGAAGACCCTCTCACCAAAAGAACACCCAAAAAATGGCCCAATGGCCAACCATTAGATAAAATAAACAAATAATTTGACAAATATTTTATTAAAATGTTTTATGACATAAAATTTAGTAACATAAAATGCTTACACAATAATGGTCTTAACATAGGGATATGATGACAATTTTCTCTGCCATTACCCTTAATGGGCCAGATTTTAAAGTAGAATCCTCCCTTCTAATCAAAGAATAACACCCGACATGTTTCATCCCTTAGGACTTCTTCAGGGTTTTTTTGACAATCTTAAATCAAAAAATGCATTCATTAATGGTGAGGGCCTTATAAAAACAATAATAAATTTATGCAAATGGTTTCATACATACCTGGAGGTTATGTAAGAACCACAAAAGAACTTGCAAACTGTATCCTTAAATTGGACCTATGTATTAACAAAATGGCTATCTCATAATGTGATCAAAGACATAATACAAAAAGTCAAACACTTTTTTTTTAAAGGAAATTCCTTTGAATCATTTTGTAACCAATAATAATCATCAAAAAATGCCTAATGTTTAACCCATATAGCATACATATGTCACATAACATAGTGCATATACCTTATTTATATAAATAGCCCGCTTAAATTACATAATACTATAACACCTAATAGAAATATATATAATAATTAAAAAGTACTCACACCCTTTAAATTACAGGTTTAAACACCCAATATATCATCAAATACAATTTGTAAACCATAGCCAAGATTGTAATGAAAAATGTCATCCTACTTACAAGCTGTGCTTTCAATATGTGATGTGCTCTAGTCCCAGTCCAAAAGCTGCAATGAATTGCTCATTCAAGCACTCTCTTAAATATCCCTGTGTGTGAGACATCACTTCCTATCCCAATTTTTTTTCCCAATTTCATATATATTTATATACAATAAAATCGGCACTCACCAGGTTTTGTACAAAACAGTACAAAGTTAAATTACCATTCATGGGTAGAAGATAAAATACATGTCATGGTCGGTCTACCTATGTATTTTATCTTCTACCCATGAATGGAAATTTAATCTCTGTACTTTTTTCTTCAAAACCTGGTGAGTGACAATTTAATTTTTTTTATTTATGGACTTTGTCTTTAAATTGAGTAGTCCATTGTACTGATGACTTGTATGGAGTGCGAACAACTTGGATTAATATATATATATATATATATATATATATATATACACAGGTTCGTAATTGTAGCTATTGCAGTCGTATGGATATAGGATACCTGGGTACTAAATACAGTGATTGGTAAAGTTCTGATATATTGGTTAAGTCCAGTGGATAATAATTATCCTGCAAATTATAATGTTACTACCAGCTTTAGGCAATGATGATAATGATACTAATTAGCAATGGTTCCAGTCTGCTTGGGAGTCCAACACAATTACTTGAATCCTTGGCCTCTGGTCCCGATGTTAAAATGTGCTGGTGTTTCCAATCCAGATAATTTTCTGAAATTCCCAATGACGTAACCCAGTGTCCAAATAATAGCTATCTAATGCATTTACAGTGCCTTGAAAAAGTATTCACACCCCTTTGCATTTTTCATGTTTTGTTGCCTCACAACCAGGAATTAAAATTGATTGTTTGAAGGTGTGCATCATTTCATTCACAGAACATGCCTACAAATGTGAAGTTGTTTTTTTTTATATTGTGAATCAAGCAACATTTAGGACAACATAACAGAAAACTTCAGCATGCATAACTATTCACCCCCCTAAAATCAGTACTTTGTCGAACCACCTTTTGTGGCAATTACAGCTGCAAGTCGCTTTGGATAAGTCTCTATGAGCTTGCCACATCTTGCCCCTAGGATTTTTGCCCATTCCTCAAGGCAAAACTCCTCCAGCTCCATCATGTTGGAAGGTTTCCACTTGTGAACAGCAATCTTCAAGTCTGACCACAGATTGTCAATTGGATTGAGATCTGGGTTTTGACTAGGCCATTCCAACACATTTAAATGTTTCCTCTTAAACCACTCCATTGTTGCTTTAGCATTATGCTTTGGGTCATTGTCCTGCTGGAAGGTGAACCTCCGTCCCAGTCTCAAATCACAAACAGACTGAAACAGGTTTTGCTCAAGAATATCCCTGTTTTTAGCACCACCCATCTTTCCCTCAACTCAGATAAGTTTCCCAGTCCCTGCTGCTGAAAAACATCCACACAGCATGATGCTGCCACCACCATGTTTCACTGTGGGGATGTGTTCTTGGGGTGATGGGATGTATTGGGTTTGCGCCAGACATAGCATTTTACTTGGTGGCCAAAAAGTTCAAAGACCAGAGCACCTTACTCCATACATTTGGGGAGTCACAAAAATGCCTTTTGGCAAACTCAAATCGTGTCTTCTTATTTTTATCACGAAGTAATGGCCTTTTTCTGGCCACTGTGGTCACATGCACAGATACACCAGTCTCTGCTGTGGAAGTCTGCAGCTCTATCAGGGTTAACTTTGTTCTCTGTGCTACCTCTCTGATTAATGCCCTCATTGCCCGGACTGTGAGTTTTGGTGGGAGGCCTTCTCTTGGCAGGTTTTTTGTGATACCATGTTCTTTCCATTTGATGATGATGGATTTGATGGTGCTTCGGGGGATCATCAAAGATTTTATGAATACCTAATTAATCTCTATACCTTAAATGTTGCTATTTAGCTTTATGAATAGTCGCACATAAAATAAACACTTTCAGATCTTGAGTGTGGTTCCAAAGCACAAAAAGTTATTATTCACAAATACAAAGGTTTTACGCACTGTGATCTAGACAATAAGTGCAAAGGGTTATTCATTCATTAAAGTAAGTCAATACATATGCAAGCGGTCTGAATCGAGATCCCGGCATCAAAGATGAAGCCTCCGTCACAAGAAAGAAGATGACTGACTAGCTAGGGTCAGAGCAATTGAATATATACCCTAAACAGAGATATGCAACACAATAGACATGAGTTGGTATAATCCCATTGGTTCTTCCTTGTGGATCGTCTGTAATGATACAGTTCATAGGTCCATTTGTATTTCAGTACTGCAGCCTTCCAACAGTCCTTTGTGTGTATTTTCCCACCTGGAAACAAGTCTATACTGGCTATTTACATTGCATTACATGAAATATTTCAATGCCTATCTCTCTATGATCCATATCTTGGAGACGCATGTTGCGATCATCTTGCCAATGGAGCCGAAGATCTGCAAATACACAGTGGCTTAGAATGGTACCAAACACAGTCTGCTTATCATGTACTAAACCTTAGATATCAAATAACATGTACAGTATTTCACAACATTACTGATAATAAATAAAACCTTTAATATTAATCTTAATACTACGGAACCTTTTAGTATAATTGTGTAATGTGTAAGTATAGGGATATTTAAGAGAAGACGCTAGTTAGCGTTGTGCGTATATGTGTTTGTGAAGCATACCATAGTACATGTTTTGCAGGGTTGTTCTTATTATGGGTTTGATACATGTGGGTATGGTTTCAATAAGGACTTTTAATAGGGTTCTATTGCATAGGAGTCACATGATGCTTAATAATAACATCGCTGTATGTACTTATTATTGTGTGAGTTTTAGCTAAAATGGCATTGTGCAACCAGTCACAAAATGGCGTCTTGTTGCCATTCACAAGATGGCGTCATACAGATTTTGATTTTAAGAGATTCTGACTCAGCCAACTATCAAGCTTTGACTGTCCACCCTTTGATAGCCAATCAAACGCTATCACAACCTGTCTAGAATCTGTTTAACCATGCATGATAATATACTATTTAATGTTATTATGGTATGACACAGTTTGGTCATTTGTACCATTAAATAATGCGCCTCTGGAAGGGACATAAAACTGCCCTTATACGCACACCACGGATCTGTACAAGATCATGGGAAAGATTTGGGGATGCACCTAACCTATAAGGGAAGTCTTGAAGGGGGATTGGGACTGCATTATCTAGGATGTTTTAAAATAACATCAACAATATATCTATGCTTTGCCAAACAAAACTAGATTATATTATATATGGTACATTCTAATTCAGGATTGTAATACAATTATTCCTTGACCTTGATATCCATATCACCGTTGCTTGCCATCACCATCTCGATTTCTCTGTTCGCCCTAATACATTTTCTGCACTTCAACACATTAGCAACACATCTGACACATAAGCCAATTACTAAGGTGACACTCATTATACTATAAGTATCAGAAGTTTAACCACTGTAGCAACCAATTCCTGGGCCCACTCTCCTAGATCGGAGAACCATTTCACTTGGTTGAACCATGTGAACCACTCTTCTACCTTTTCCTCAACTTCAATCAATGAAGCATTATGGTTCTTCCAAAATTCCCATTTTAGCTGCAGAATTTCGTCCATCTTCTGGTATATTACCTCCTTGGGGTCTCTGGTATTATTAGTAATATATGTGCAGCAGTTTACACTGAACTGGGTGGCCAATGTGACACAGTACCCTCCTGTGACAGCTGTTAAATAATTTAACACTAGTCTATGTTGCACAAGTTCCTTCTTATAAGCTTGTAACTCTTTAGCTGTATACCTAAATGTGTCATCATACATCTCGGTGATATCATCTATTAATTTAGCAAGATCTTGGATGTATCTAAAATTTAAAGTACCCCAAGCGATCCTGGTGTGATCTAGTGCTACCAAAACTTGGAAACCAGTTGTCTCACTAATCAACTGTGTAGCTTTATGTATGTCACTAGGTATCATGTTTTTTTTTGTCACAGTGTTCATAATATGTATGAAGACATGGGGATGATGTGATTTTATGAATACCAAGCATTTTGCCATGTGTAAGGGTCATAACTTCTGGAAGTATTCTTCCCAAGTAACATAAACCTTCTGAACTCGGAGAGAGCCACTTATACACTTTTCTTCCACATATAAAATATACATCATCGGGGAGAACATAAGGGATAGAAAACATCATAATTGTTAAACACACTTCCCTATTAAGTGATCCTATTTCAGGTTCTCCCATTTGATCAATACATGTTTCTGGTTGTATAACCATGGCACAGTACCCTCCTGGTACCCTACCAACCATTTCTTTAGTATCACTAAGTGTATACCGATACCTAAACTGTCTCCCATTTAACCTAATTGTGTGTAACAGTTCAAAGTTTACAGGCTCATTATCAGCTCTTAATGAGGTCATCGTCTTATTATTCCCCGTTACCTCCCAACTCCCTTGTTTATTGGAGTTGGTGATGTTCAAACATAAAAGTGATCTATCAACCTGATACTGCTGAAGTTTGAAATGAGGTGGTTTGGACATAAGAAATTTTCCATCCAGTGCTTTCCCTTTTTGCAGTTCTAAGAACTCAGAGGCATTTAATGGAAATGGCACTAATCCTACATTATGCTGTCCATGGGGCACAAGAGAGCACACCCACCTTGATTTAAAAATTTGCTGCAGTGAGTGGAATGGACCCAGGTATCTCTCTCAGCCATCTTCAAGGATGTAGTACAGTGTGCTGGAGGGCAAATCCCTTTTTCTGTGTTCAGTGTAAACCCCGCCCTTTACAAGCACCTGTGCTATGTCATTAAGCTGATATGAGCAACCACCATATTTTTTGTTTGCAGTCTTGAGAGGCATGAAGGGATCCAGCATTAGGAGGAGGTGCTGGTCCTTATAGTGCCATGTGGAGGTTTCTGGGGTACCTCCAAGGTGAGTTAGCTCTCAGCTTATACATGTGCTGTTATCATGCAGTACACCAATTTGTAATTATATGACTCAGAGTGGGTGCTACTAATATGTAGCAATAATTATTTTGGGGTGAGCATTTGGGAGTGGGGCCCCCAGAGTTGTTCTGGCTGGACCTTTTTTAATGCATCACCATTTATATCACATAGAATATTTTTATCACATCTCTAATTGTTTGTTTATTATTTATGTCATTTTAATTCTTTCACATTTCATTAACACTTATTGATTTATCTTTACACATCTATCCTTTACACTTCACTATCACCTTTTTTCCCCTTTTCGTGTGATGTCCTGGGGATGGTCCTTGGCTGGAATTTTTTGGGGTACCTTGCTTCTTGGATGTGAACCCCTTAATGTTAGGGAAGCCAGTATAGAGAAGCCTTGATAATTGGCCTGGCGCTTATTCATATATTTGCAAATGTATGTAACTAATACCTCTGAATCTCTATTATTATGTAGGATTTAAGTATTTTTTGTTGATTTTGCTACAGTGTGCTAGAGGGCAAATCCCTATTTTCTGTGTTCAGTGTAAACCCCGCCCTTTACAAGCACCTGTGCTATGTCATTAAGCTGATATGAGCAACCACCATATTTTTTGTTTGCAGGATGTAGTACTTGATAGCAGCACCTGGTATGGAACTTCCCACCAATCTCAGGCAACATAAATGTTAGAAATTTCTGATCATAACAAATTCTCCATGTTTGACATCATGACAGTCTGTTTCTGGCATATCGGGTGACAACAATTTCAATTTCTGCTGCTGCTATTTCAACTGTTTACTCATTGTTATAAGATACTTTATAGTGACCTTGTTGTTACTTTTCAGATCTTCCTGTGGACTTACAATCAAATGAGGTTGTCTACTAAACAGTATTTCAAAGGGCGACAGATTAAGATGAGGTCTAGGAGTTGTCCTTATGCTATAAAGGACTAATGGTAATGCTTCTGGCCATCCCAGTCCAGTCTCTGCCATGATCTTACTTAATTTATTCTTAATAGTACCATTCACTCTCTCCACCTTTGCACTGGCCTGTGGTCGATAGGGGGTGTGAAGTTTACTATTAATACACGTTAATTTACACATAATCTGGAAGACATCACCTGTGAAATGAGTACCCCTATCACTTTCAATAATTTTAGGGATACCGTATCTGCATACAAACTCCTGTACAATCTTTTAGCAGTGAACACAGTAGTAGTAGTGGCAGCTGGATAAGCCTCTACCCAATTAGAAAATACATCGGTACAAATTAATACATACTTGAGATTCCTGCAGGGTGGTAATTGGATGAAATCAATTTGTATTATCTGAAAAGGTCCATCTGTCGGAGGGATGTGGGATTGTTCAGTTAGTATTGTTTTTCCAACATTCTTCCTCAAGCATGTCAAACAGGACATTGCCCTCTTTTAAGCTTGGGAAGAGAAGCCCGGTGCACACCAATATGCCCTGACCAACTTGCACAAACCTTGCTTTCCCAGGTGAGTCAGACCGTGCACTGCCTCAGCCAAGCTCGGGTAAAATGCATTGGGTACCACCGGCTTACCTTGTCCATCTCTTCAGAGGACTCCTGTCCACATCCTTTAGATCTCCAGACTGCCTTTTCGTGGATGGAACACACATTTTGCATCTCAATTAATTTCTGCATATCAATCGTTTGAAAAATCATCATTTGTTCAATTGGTATATTCATTTTCAACCCTGCTGTCCATTTGGCAGCTTCATCTGCTCTGTTATTCCCTAGTGACACTGGATCATCCTCATATGTATAGGCTTTGCATTTTATGATGGCCATTGCCTTTGGCATTTGAATCACTGTCAATAGTCCTTTTATATGTTTTGAGTGTGTGACTGGTGTGTCTGCTGCTGTCATAAAATTTCTAAGATGCCATAGAGCTCCGAAATCATGTACTACCCCAAAGGCGTACCTATAGTCAGTGTAAATGTTAGCAGATTTGCCTGCTGCCAATTCACACGCTCTTCTTAGTGCCACTAACTCTGCCACTTGGGCTGAGTGAGGAGGACCAAGGGGTTTGGCTTCTATGACATCCTCGTCATTTATGACAGCATGACCTGTATATAATTCTCCTGTGTCAGTTTGTCTATGACAACTCCCATCTGTGTAAAATATCAAATCTGCATTCTCTAAAGGTGTATCACGTATGTCAGGCCTAGCTGTAAAAGTTTGATTCAAATAATCCTTACAATCATGTTGATCAGTACCCCTGCAAAACTCACCTTCTGCCAGAGACTCACCTTCTACACTGTGCATTCCGATGCACATATGGTAAGTACGTTGCACCGTTTAATGGTGATGTTTGCAGGTGCTATCAGGGCAGTTCCCATTTTGTGAACCTAGCTGAGGAGACATGTCTGGTTTGGGCTGAATTCAGCAAGGCAGATACTGCATGGGGTGTATAGACAATTGTATCATGTCCTATCACTACGTCTTCACTCTTGTTTACCAAAAGAGCATTTACAGCAACACTTCTTAAACACATTGGGAGTGTTCTTACCACAATGTCCAATTGGGCATTGTAGTATGCGACAGTGCTGCTAGAGTCACCATGTTTTTGGGTGAGGACACCTGCTGAACAACCATTGGCTTCTGTCCAATATAACTCAAAGGGTTTTTCATAGTCAGGTATTCCCAATGCAGGTGCTCTTTTCAGACTATCCTTTAGATGAAGGAAAACCTGCTCTGTTTCCTCTGTGTGTATGACACGATTGGGCTTTGAGGAAGAGGCTAAATCCTGTAATGGCAAGGCCAAAATAGAATTACCTGGGATCCACATTCTGCAGTATCCACACATTCCCAAGAAGGTACGAATTTGCTGTTGGTTTTGTGGCAGTGTCATGGTCTGTATGGCTTGAATTCTATCAGTACTCAGGTGTCATAGGCCCTGGGTCAGGCACTGTCCTAAGTATTTAACCTTAGCCTGGCATGGCTGTAATTTGTCCTTAGGAACCTTGTGTCCTGTTTGTGTGAGATGAAGCAACAAATGTTTAGTATCATTTAAACATGACATAAATGAATTAGAACACAACAAAAAATTGTCCACATATTGTATTAGAACAGATCCATTGGCAGGTTGAAAAGATTGCAAACAGTCATGTATGGCCTGGGAGAAGATACTGGGGCTGTCTATGAAACCCTGGGGAAATCGTGTCCATGTGTATTATACCCCCTTTTATGTAACGGCAAATAGGTACTGACAGTCAGGATGAAGGGGAAAAGAGAAGAAAGCAGAATAGAGGTCAATGACAGTGAAGTGAGTGGCAGTTGGTGGGATCTGCATAAAGATGACAGCTGGATTTGGCACTATGGGGAATTGGCTCTCAACTACTTTATTAACCCCTCTTGTCTTGTCTTGTACTAATCTATAGCCCCTCCCACCCAGCCTTCTTTACTGGAAAAATTGGACTATTGGCTACACTTGCTGTGTAACAGGTTTTAACAGGTACTGGGGAATTTTTGGAGCTTGCCTACCACTTTTTCGATTTACCATTATGGCAGCTACGTTTGCCATTAATCCAGTGTCCTGTCCATCTTTTATCCAAAAGGAACTTGATATTTGAGATAACATCTGTTCTACCTGAGATGGATTTTTATCTGAAACAGTAGAGTGGAAAATTAACCTTTGGGGAGTGTCCAACATTTCCCTCACCTCATGCGCAACTCTCTCTGGGATATCTAAAAATATACCATCAGGGGTACAGTAAATGACACATCCCATTTTATACAACAAATCCCTTCCCAGTAGGTTAGTAGGGGCCGCTGCTGCAAGGAGAAAAGAGTGCCTGGCATGCAATAAACCAATAGTAACCTCTGCAGATTTGGTTAAAAGATAGTGTTTCACTTTACCCATTACACTCATTGCTGGTACTGTCTGGCTGGTTACCTGTAAATTGGATGAATAATTTAGCACTGACCTGGTCACCCCTGTGTCTACAAGAAAATTATATTTGGTACCAGCTACATAAATTATCATTTCATGTTCTTCACTAGAATCCACAGTTAACCTGACTGGCTGTAGACTAAAGGTGTGACCTGACCCCTGGAGCTGACTGTCCTCCTTAATACAGCATTTATGGCCACAATGTGTGCAGGTGATAGCTGAGACTGTTCTGACTGTGGTGGGTGCCCCTCCTGTTGGTACCTAGGGATTCCCTGGTTTACTAATTTCCACTGCCTAGCTTTGCAAAACTTACTTATGTGGCCCTCTTTGTTACATCTAAAACACCTTCGTAAGTGACGTGTTTTGAAAGGTTGTTGTTGTGTAGGTGGGGAGTGTGGAAAGATTGAGGTTGGGTATGAGAATATGAGTTTGGACATTGTGTGGGGTGAGTGTATTTTGGCCGTGTGTTATAGGAGCATTGCTGTGGTATTTGCATTACTTCTAGACCTTGAATACTAATAGCCATTAGTTTCTCACCCTCATTTCTATCTTCCTAAGGATGTTCTTATCATGTTCAATTGCAGATTCCCTGAGTGTGTCTACAGTAATTCCCCTCCACCCAGAAAGTGAGGTCTGAACCCTGGTCTTTAGGATGTCTTTAAGACCATCCATATACACTGTTACTGTCATTTCCCTGTGATGAGTATCGTCTTTAATATCTTCTATACCTGTGTATTGGGTAATAGTCTGCAGAGCTTGGTTAAAACAGTCTGCTGCAGACTCACTCTCCTTCTGTTTAATTGCAAAAATTTGACTCCAATTAACTACTACCGGGAAATATATGGCTAATTGGGTGACAATATGGGTTATGTTATTTTGTTTGTCTTCATCAGTTATGGGAATATATCCATCCAATACACAAGACATGATAAACTTTTCACATCGGTACTGTGTGGTAGACATGCCTGTAGTACCACTCGCCAATCCTTGTTGGTTGGCTCATGAGCATTACCTAAATCCCTTACAAATTTTTAGCATTTTGCTAACTCCTTCCTTGGGTCTGGGAAATCTGTCTTTATAGAATGTAGCTCTGCTCTCGTCCATGGACAATGCATTGCTACATCCCTCATGGCTACAATACCCTGTGCGTCCGGATTCCCATTGGGAACAGTTACTGTCCAGACGGGGTGGATGCCTACTGCACCACTACCTGTGGCCTTGTTACCTGGTCAAGGGTTCAGCATACTACTTCTACGTATGAGATTAAAAATCTCTGTTACTGTTGCTGCGGGTGTTAATATTTCCTGCATGATCAATGGTGAGACCATCTCCCTTACTGGTGCTGATGGGGTAATTACCTGCGCTTGTTGTGGTGGTACATTTAACATTTGTGTTACATGGGAAAGAGCGGACATTACAACAGGTTCATCATCTGCATTATAAACATGTTCCTTATAGTTACTCAGGAGAGGGTACAAGTTACTTGTTACATTTTTAAGATTTTTGAGATCAACTGTACCTTCACCACTATCCGCATAGGGCGAAGGTGGTGTGAGTGTGTTAACAATACCTTCTGCAATGCTACTTTGCTGTGCGTGCTCGTTCCCTTTAGTGCACACGCTGTTTTGCATTGTGCATATGACGCTCCCTAGCGCCGTGCACGCACCGCTTCTTTGCATCACATACACACCGCTATGCCATATGTTCCCCTCCTGCTTTCACAACTTTAAACAGTCATTAAATTTTACCCTTTTATTTAGAGACTTCCTAAACAAATACTGTCTCTAACATTGTTCAAAACCTCCAAATCAAAACTACCAATCTTGGGAAAAGGCTTTCTATTTTTCTTGGTAATCTTGACCCATATGTTACAATATGCCGTAGCGTACGCACCATACTTTTTAAACATAACATACCTGGCCGACCCAAGTGGCCCTTCCAACAGCAGCACATCATCGACCATTTCCAGAGGTTTCTTAGCCCCATCTGAGGAAACACTTAGCAACTTCCAGAAAATTTTGATTGGTGAACAATATTTGAAGAGAGCTAATGTTCCCGCACTCCTCTCCCACTATGCACTGATTTCCTGCCCTTAGGGATTGTTTGCATAAAAGAGGAGTAAAATAACCTGCTTTGTGAGCTATTTTACTCATGGTAAATCAATTAAGCTTTACCACTCTGCTTCCTGCTTCAAGTTTACTCCCAGGCCGGCAGTATTTAGAAGTTACTACAAAAAACCTGACCAGTGGTTTCACTCCCACTATGACCCACTTCACATTCACAGTTTACATAAACTAAGCGGTTCTATCATGCTGCCCAAGGACCCTAACTGATCAATGGACTTTGCGATTAATTGGTGTTCGGACCGAGAAAAACCCTTGTTTCTCGATAAACTACAAAGTACCTGCTTTGTACACTGGCCCAGTAGTTTGTATAGCTTCGTCAGGCTCCTATCGAGTTTCAATGAGGTTTAACAGACACTAACCTCCACTATGCTTAACAGACAGTAACCTACACACACATGCATGCTTCAATCACATACCCCATTTCTGCGCAGAAAAAACAAACCTTTTCCCTAAGTATAGCAGTATAATTCAGAGGTTTAACAGGTATACACTCTATGAATACAATGACCTTTTGAACATGTGGCAGCAATACAGAAAACATGCAGATGCTATTGTGCGACTTACCCCCTAACACAATACTTTAACAATGAAGGAAAACACACTTTTCCTTTCTCATCCCTGGTTCTAAACAACGCTCCTTGAACTCACACAATAACGGGTAGCGGTCTCTCAGCAACCAAGTGGTAGCAGGTTTTTGAAGGCAAAGCGTTCTTTTTTGCTTATAGTGCCTTCTACCCTTTTGGTGAGAGATCAATACCGAGTGTTACCGTGTAAAATGGTATCATGATTTCACTCTATGGGCCCCCAACTAAACACTTTCAGACCTTGAGTGTGGTTCCAAAGCACAAAAAGTTATTATTCACATATTCAAAGGTATTACACACTGTGATCTAGACAATGAGTGCAAAGGGTTATTACATTCATTAAGGTACAGTCAATTCATACGCAAGAACTCTGAATCCAGATCCCGGGATCAAAGATGAAACCTCCATCACAAGAAAGAAGAAGATGACTGACTAGCTAGGGTCAGAGTGCTTGAATATATACCCTAAACAGAGATAGGCAACACAATAGACATGAGTTGGTATAATCCCATTGGTTCTTCCTCGTGGATCTTCTGTAACTATACAGTTCACAGGTCCATTTGTATTTCAGTAGTTCAGCCTTCCAACAGCCCTTTGTGTGTATTTTCCCACCTGGAAACAAGTCTAAACTGGCTATTTACATTGCATTACATGAAACATTTCAATGCCTATCTCTTGTTTATGTTACCCATAACCTGGTGTTGTTCCATAATAAGTAATATTCTCCAAACCAGTATACTTAAGAATTTGTCATTTTATTAATTAATTAAATAATTAGATCAAGCCCTTTTAACTGGGACATATTCTCCCAGGGTTATAATGCAGGAATAACAATGATTGACATTGTCACACAGTACTTATACATTATTACAATATTCACATTATACGCCCCTTTCATACACCCACTAACATTATCAGATAGACAAAGCTTATTTTTGTTAACTCCTCCTTAGCAATCAGACTCGAAACTGAATTCCTTTTGAGTGATACTCATGGAGTGCTGCATCCCATATTTAGTCAAAATAGTTTCCCCAGCACAAGGACACATATATGGGCATGATCTTGTTCACTTTGTTAGATAAACAGTTTCCCTAGGGTGCGGCCTTAAAGACATCACACTAGTTTCCATTTAAATCTGAGTTTGGACAGAGAAACAAAATGAAAGTACCAATGCCCTATTAAATCTCATGTACTGCTTCATTATACAGCATAAAGCATATGTAACTATGGAATTATGTAAATTAGTCTTCGACAGCTCCACCCTTAGATAAGCACATTAATTACATGTGCTATATCTCATCTCCATCTCTTGTATGTTTTCATTTTTAAAGTAGCCATCTGAATACAGCATAGGCCAACTACAAAGAAATCAGGATTAAGATTTCAAGAATAAACTTTGTCTGTACATAAAATATGTTAAAAAACATTTGTAAACTTGAAAATCAAAAATTAGTATCTAATCATGATCATCATAAATCACTTTAGAGTCTCTATCACAATGTATACATAGAAATTCTTCTTTTATAGTATAAGCCTCATTTATTCAATTGATAATAATGGTTTCTTTATCTGTAGTATTATTGGTCAAATAACTTCAACATTGAATTTCAAGATTTGTATAAAAGTTCAATAATATCCTCCAGTCTGTACAATTAAGCAATCAATTATGGTGGTGTTGGTTGTAGTAATAGTTCATTCCAAAATATTTTAATAAATGTCCAACATATATGAATGTCTTATCATATAAAGTCCAGTATCATTGTCAATAAATTTGTCCAGTTCAACAATTTCATGTTGATTATTCAAATATCCCCAATTATCATACGCAAGGATGTTAGCAAAGTTGTTTCCAACATGATGTCTCACTGAAGTATCAATCAGAGAAATTTATTTGTATTCACTGGATCAATATCTCTTGTAAAACGTCTGGCATCCTGCAAAAGAACTTATCACAAATTATTATGAGTTATAACATACAATTGTAGTATCATTTTGCCTACAAAGGAAATATCTTCTGAATTAATTGGCAATAATTTGTAAGCATACTTTCCTCATTGGTAATAAAGATTATCTGGTAACAAGAAAATAACATCAAACCCAAATATGGTAGTAATTAGCATTACTAACATGTCTGAACTATATAATCTGTATCACTATTTGGAACACTCAATATTGGAACTAATCCCTAGCAGTGTATAATCAAATGCCTCATTGTAAAAAATACATTGTACATAATAAGCATTTAGTCCTTTTAAAATCTTCCTTACATTGTTCATTATAGCAAAGAATTTAAGGTTGTACACAGTAAAGATTTTATTACAATATTCTGATTCAAAGTTTTCTACTTGTATTGGACTAGTAAACATTCCTGTAGTTATTCAAATCTGAGGTGTAGTCTGCTTCATTTCATATACTTTCTTATTAAAACAAAATGGAATGCATTCACTTACATATGGAAATAACATAATTATTAGTGGTTTTTTTTTTCAAGTTATAGTTATCAGTAACCCCTTTTCCTGTTTACAACTTCTTTCACAATTCTCGCATGTTTTTATGTTAATTATCTTAGTATTTTCAGTATATTTCAACTCAAGAATGGTTCCATTTAATACTTTACTCATCAATGAATATTTTTTTAGAATTGGATACTCTTTTGAATAATATCCATACACCATAGTATACATCTTTCTTCTGGTTTAGTACAGTAAATGCCAATGCACTTTTCAATAGATGATAAATCAGATTTCTGATACCGATCATTTTCCCTGCTTAGAAAAGAGGAAGGAAAGGACTTATTAGAATAACCCCATCATCCACACTACTGGATGTGTAGTCATACCAGACCATGAACCCTTGCTCGCCCTCTCTCCAAAATAAAAATAAGTCTCAATGTTGCAATAAACATGATTGTTTCCATCATGCAGCTAAGAAAAATTATGGTTCCTTTGTCATCAGTCTATATCATAGTCTATTGTGAGCAATAATCTCCATCTTGATTGAAGAGTTCTCATAGTCTTATATCACAGTCTTTATAGCTCAGTCTCTATATCAACACTTGAGTCTGAGAATAAGTCCCCTTTAAGCTCGGATCTCTCTCTGACCTTTTTTAATGTGAGCCATGAATCCAGGTGTCCTTCTCAGCAATCTTTATAGCTGTATCTGTTGTCAGCATTACTTTGCCATGCCAAGGACCATCCCATTGATCTGTAAGGGAACCAGAATGTAACAAATTTCTCATCATACCATCATAGTCTCTAGACTGTATTTCATCTTCTGCATCAAATGCTGATGTTGGCTGAATATCCTGTTGAGCTTCCCCAAAAGTCATCTTGTTGTAGCTGCTTAGACAATTGTATAAAATATTGAACAGTCAAATCATGTTGTAATCTCAAATCAGTCTTTCGTTTAGTAACACATCTTGATTGTAGTTCAAAAAAATTAATAATAAGGAGAGATTGAGATAAGGCTCAGGTGTGATTCTATTACAATGAAGCACCAAATGTAGGCCTTCAACCAATGCCATTCCTGTCTCTTTTGTAAGTTTAACTCATTTGTTTTTTATAACACCATTGTGTGTAACTTTCATTTTATTCCAATCATTTCACTTATTTGAAAAACTTCCCCTGTAACTTTCCATAACACTTACAGTAAGCAAACTATACCCTACATACAAATTCCTCCAAAATCTCTTCTCTTAGCATTATGGAGCTATAAATTCAGTAAACTCCAAGAACATGCTAACACTATATTTTAAAACATCCTAAAACCTTAACAAGAACATACTTTAATCCTCTTTTTCAACATGCTTCACTCCTTATTTAATCAACATACTTCAAATCCTTCTCATCGACATACTTTAAATCCTTTTTTTTTCTTCATTGGTAACTGAATAATATCAATTATCAATAGTACTTTGAAAATGTTTTAGTAGGTATCATTTTCTCTTCATTATTATTTATCATCTGAATTACATAAACATTCACATTTTCACTTTATCTCTGGCTCGAGCATACCAGTAAGATTGTACAATGTGATTCATATTATCTGCTCTTAAATGTACTAACCCATGAACATCTATATATGGCTTGTAATAATTTCAATTCTACTCAAATACCCATTATCATCTTCTCTTGTAACAATGCTCTAATTTCCAGAAATTGACCTTATTGTGAGAAGTATTTTCCTGATATTGTCTTAATTGATCAAATGTGATATCCTTAAACACCATCAACTGAGTTTCTATAACTGATTCATCATATGTACTTAAAATTACCTTTCATACTACCCTGTAAGCTAATATGTTACCCATGAAAATAATATCAATCTCTTTAGTTTGTACCCAACACTTAATTACTGCAACTTATTTTTAGTAAACATATTGCTTCTTTCAGTTCTTTAACTGTTTGTACATGTAAAATTGTAGTTCCCAGAAGCTATGCTGTAACCCCTATGCTTCCAATTGCTATAATAATACTGTACATTACATTCAGCTAACTACATTGAATGTGGTAGTCACTGTAATGCATTCCCTATAGCCAAAAAAAACATTATGTATCTGTCTGTAACAGTTATCATCAGTAAAGAGAACTAAGTCAAGATTATCTAATGAAACTTTCCATTACTGAAAAATATTTTTATATTTCATTATTGCAAACATGTTCATTGTCTTCCTTTTTCCTCACCATTAACCATAATCAACCATATTCCCCCCTGTTGAGGATAAAGAAGATCAATGTAGCACAATTGAAATTCTGACATATGTAAGATTGATATGAGTCTAACATATTATCCCCCATTGAGAAAATCTGACTGTAGGAACATGTTTAAGTTGAGCATTATTAAATATCTGAATACCAGTATGTAAAACCAATAGATGCAATTCAACTTAACAATAAATGCCACCCTTTAAGGATATAAATGTCTTCGAGCTGATGGTAAACAAGTTCCTGTATATTTAAATTTATCAGTATACAGTTGGATTTTTGTGCCATTAAACTTTCAACTTGCTTCTGCAAAAGAAACACAATTGTTTGTTAGTATCTCTTGTTGAAGTTTAAAATAACTTTGAATATAACCACAGATCACTGTGAGATAAGGACTGCGTCATCTGTAAGAGCATCAAAAATTGCAGATTATTTTGAAAATATTATAAACTGTTTGTAAACTTTTTCAGAATATATCCTTTTGCTTTATTAAAACATTATGTAGATACTACGTATATACTAAAAAGTATGTCTCATAACCTTCTTTTATTAGTACTCTAGCTGAGGTACAAAAGAAACCTATGATGAAAGAATACAGACACAGTTTCATGCTCTGAGATAGTTAAAGCATTTGTCTTTTTTTTTTTCTCCTCCGTGCAGCTTTTTCTCGATCTGGGAGGGGTATAGAGAGAGAGTGAAACGCACACTGATGCACTAGGTACACAGACAGATAGTTTCTTACTCTGAAAATATTGAAAGAACGAGTTAAACAGTTTGTCATTACAAAAGTTTGCAATCCTGCTCTGAACATAGGAAGTATATAGGATCATGTTTATTAGTCCCTTCTAATATAGATGATGTATCTACACTCTTCTCATCTCATTCCTGATACTTCACAGAAACAGCATTCTCTTCCTTTGCAAACAATATAATCCCTAGGTTTTCAAGACACATCCCTTCTTGATTGACATCCTACTTATGTAATCATTCTTATACTGTGCACTTTTCCGATTCTACCTCCATTCTTAGCAAACTAATCTGGTCCATTGGTATTCAATATCATCTGTATGCAGAGGATACTCAAATTTTCCCTATTCTCCCCAGATTTGTCACTAACTTCACTCATCTGTGTCACTGTATATCTCTCCACCATTACATCTTGGAATGTAATCTCAACACCTAAAAATTACTGTATCCAAAACAGAATTAATTATATATCTACCAGCCAATAATAGTTACCATCCTGATATCTCTATAACTATTGACAACTTGATAACTCGACAATCAACCCCACTTCACAAGCTCGCTGCCTTGGTGTCATCCTTGACTATAAACTGTCTAATGTTTCTCACATTCAGCTGTCTCTAAATCCTGTTACATACATCTAAATAAAACATAGCAAAATTTGACCATATCTTACATAAGACAATGCAACGAATCTAGCACATGGAGTCATTATTTCCTCATTGACAATTGTAATAGTCTCATTATTGGTTTTCCCCACTATACGGCATTTTGAATATAGCTGCGAAGTTGAACTTTCTCACCAAATGTTCAGTGTCTGCTAATCTAGTCTGTCAGTCTCTCTATTGGCTGCCGGTCTTCTACCGTATTTAATTTAAAATACTTACACTCACGAATGACGCTATTAACCAAACCAACCCAACATACATCTCTTCACTTATATCCAAATATTTTTCAACCCAACATCTCTGTTCTGCACAAGATCTGTGTCTGTCCTCTCCTTTTAAGTTGGCGATTATGTTAAAGTATAGTTCTTCCCACTCTACATATTAAAATGCTGCCCTATTACGTTATGCATCATTCAGCCTAGCCTTAAAAAGTCCCTTAAGCATGTAATCATGTGGAATCCTTTATGATTAGCAGCAGCTGTCTTATTCTTATTTAGTCTGGTATAACATAGCATTAAACATTTGGCTTATGGTCTTTAATAACATCAATACTATTTATCTCAAAAATCACATTTCTGTAAAAATTAGCTGTTTCCAAACGTTTTCTATTGGTTTATGTAACAATGATAATGTAATAAATATATAAGCCTTTGTTGTTCTCTTGCTTTTGTAAACTCTGTCTTTTGTCTGGGACATTCTGAACTTATAAGAACTTTTCTTGGCAAACAATAACGTAAACTGTGCCTGTACTTTTCAGATACTGGGACAGCGCTTTGTTTCCCAGATACTAAACACTATTTTAAAGATTTTTAAGAATTTTTTTTAAACATTACTGACACAATTATAGAAATAGCAAAAGCAGCTGCAGCCTGCCATTGTGTTCCCAACAACATACATTTGTTTAAGAAATTGTAGAGATTTAAAGACATACATTTTGCAAGCGCGCGGGCTGATATCTGCATTTAATTTAGAATTACTTATATCAATTATGTAAACATTACAAATTCACAGTTTACACTGCACTTTTTATTTCCATCCACTGGAATACACATTTTATCATCTCTTGTCATTTTAACCCTCACCATAGAAATGCACATAGTCAGAACAAGCTTTCTATGATCACCTGTTTTTCTTCAAGCAAATACAACCACATTTGTATTACTTCTTGCGACACGTCTGTCTGTCGAAAAACAGGTACATCTCCACATTTCATACATTCATAATTCATACATTCTTCACTACACAAATATTAAATAAGCCAAGAACTGTGAGTGATCAGATCACAGTATAAATTATTAAAGCATCTTAAACCAGTTAACTCTATTTTTTAGCAATATTACTTAAATGCAACAACACACAATATAAAATCATCTCTGAGTTCAACTTTAGCTAACCCACCTTCATCACGTGGTACACCATTTCCTCTCATTACATAACATCTCGGAGCACAGAAACATACATATATATACACATAATGTATATATATAATTAATTCTGATACTCACAAAGATTTTGGAGATTGGATGTCCCAGCTGCTGGCCAGACAGCAGGTACAGCCACTCCTCTCCCATTGTTGAGGTAGTGAGGAAACCTGACAGGAGCACAGGTAGATGATGGATGTCGTAAAGTCGTAAGCAAGTGCCTCCAACTGTTTATGTTACACATAACCTGGTGTTGTTCCATAATAAGTAATATTCTCCAAACCAGAATACTTAAGAATTTGTCATTTTATTAATTAATTAAATAATTAGATCAAGCCCTTTTAACTGGGACATATTCTCCCAGGGTTATAATGCAGAAATAACAATGATTGACATTGTCACACAGTACTTATACATTATTACAATATTCACATTATACGCCCCTTTCATACACCCACTAACATTATCAGATAGACAAAGCTTATTTTTGTTAACTCCTCCTTAGCAATCAGACTCGAAACTGAATTCCTTTTGAGTGATACTCATGGAGTGCTGCATCCCATATTTAGTCAAAATAGTTTCCCCAGCACAAGGACACATATATGGGCATGATCTTGTTCACTTTGTTAGATAAACAGTTTCCCTAGGGTGCGGCCTTAAAGACATCACACTAGTTTCCATTTAAATCTGAGTTTGGACAGAGAAACAAAATGGAAGTACCAATGCCCTATTAAATCTCATGTACTGCTTCATTATACAGCATAAAGCATATGTAACTATGGAATTATGTAAATTAGTCTTCGACACTCTCTATGATCCATATCTTGCAGATGCATGTTGCGATCATCTTGCCGATGGAACCGGAGATCTGCAAATACACAGTGGCTTAGAATGGCACCAAACACTGTCTGCTTATCATGTACTAAACCTTTGATATCAAATAACATGTATTTCACAACATTACTGATAATAAATAAAACCTTTAATATTAACCTTAATACTACGGAACCTTTCAGTATAATTGCGTAATGTGTAAGTGTAGGGATATTTAAAAGAAGATGCTAGTTAGCATTGTGTGTATACGTGCTTGTGGAGTACACTGTGTTACGTGTTTTGCAGGGTTGTTCTTATTATGGGTCTTGATACATGTGGGTATGGTTTCAATAAGGACTTTAATAGTGTTCTATTGCGTAGGAGTCGAACAACGCTAAATAATAACTTCGCCGTATGTACTTATTATTGTGTGAGTTTTAGCTAAAATGGCGTTGGGCGACCAGTCGCAAAATGGCGTCTTGTTGCCATTCGCAAGATGGTGTCGTGCAGATTTTTATTTTAGCAGACTCTGTCTCAGCCAACTATCTGGCTTTCGACAATTTTAGAATTTTTTTTATAACCCAACCCAGAATTATACTTCTCAACAACTTTGGCCCGGACTTGTTTAGAGAGCCCCTTGGTCTTCATGGTGTGATGCCTCTTGCTTAGTGGGGTTGCAGCCTCTGGGGCCTTTCAGAAAAGGTGTATTTATACTGACAGATCATGTGACACTTAGATTTCACACAGGTGGACTTAATTTCACTAATTGTGACTTCTGAAGGTAATTGATTGCACCAGATCTTTTGAGGGGCTTCATAACAAAGGAGGTGATTACATATGTAAATGCCAATTTTCATAATTTTGTTTATAAAGATCTTAATTATATATATTTTTCTAATTTCACTTTACAAAATTAGACTATTTTGTGCAGATCCATCACATATAATTCAGATAAAAAAAACAAAAAAATGACAGGTTGTAATGTAACAAAAAAGGTAAAAAGCCAAGGGGATGAATACTTTTGCAAGGCTGATGTGCACCTTTATCAAAGGTAATGGACTGTACTCTAAGTTTCCCTTTATATAGGGCTGTTCAATCATTGCTTTGTGGAGAATATCAATGGAGATCTGACTGATTATCTTCCTGTGAGCAGTGGACCTGATTCAGACCCAATTGCAAGTGGCCGTTCGCTCGTTTGCAGCTGATATTTCCAATGTGCGCATGCATATGCATCCCAGTGCACGTGCGTGAACCACTGCGAGTGGTCTGGAAGGGCTCGCTCGCCCAGCATAGACAGCCCATCTGACTGAGTGACAGGAGAGGCCATTTGTGGGTGGTAACAGGGGAAGGCACTACTAATGGGGGAGTGGAGGTGCAAACACAGGTGTGCCTGAGCATTGCAATGCCATTTCAGAGGTGTGCATAATTAAAAGGCAGCATCATAGTTCACGTCACTTGGTGGAATTTCACACTGAAGTGCTCGCAGTGTTTGCGGCAGGGTATAGTCAACCTCAAGTGCTGTGATCGCATTCGATGTTTCTCGATGTATCAATGGTTTCATGCACCTCCTGAAGATGAATTATGCAAGTGGGTGTCTTTAAACAGGCTGGTGGGCGTCTACAAACAAAAAGTGATCGCTCGCCAAAACAAAGTGGGAGTGCTTAAGACTTGCCCTGCAAGTGTCTGCCTTTACGTCAGTTAGCCGAATTTCCATACACTCAAAGCGAGTGATCGAACCTAGTGAGCGGGTCTGAGTGAGCTCATGTGTTCACTCTGAGTGCATAAGCCATTCACCTAATAGGATACATTGTATTTACATAGGTTTGTGAATTTGTTACTAACTTATTATCCATTATTGACAGCAGTATTGGGAATGCACTACTGATATTAATAATCTTATATTGTATGTGTTTTTTCAAATAAATGTTTTTATATACATTCAGAAGAAGCCTGTATTTAATTGGTCTATCAAGCACCATCACTTAATACATATTTTTCTTACCATTGCAGTGCAGTTTTTTCTTCCTTTCTTTATAGTAATTACTATGTACTGCCAGGTGGCTACTGGCATTAAAATTATCAGCAGCACATGGTGATGTTTACGTAATCTATTGATTGATCATTGTATGCTCTTATATCACACTAAATATAAGTATATAGCCAGTGGCTGTCTAGTGCCAGATTTTAGCAGCTTAGGTGTTACAGACAGATGATATCCATTTTCCTGTTCAATCGATATTAAAATATTGGGCCTGATTCAGAGCCGCTCGTAAGCTGCCGCTCGCTCGCTCCGAGCGATGTTTGCCCTACTGCGCATGCGTACGGATCGTTATACGCATGCGCGAACCAGTCAGTGTGGTCGAAATTCATGTGCTCGCAAAATAGCGAATGCCTGATAATTTGAGTAACAGAAAGAGGCGTATGTGGGTGGTAACAGGGCAAGGTGCTTGAAAATGGGGAGTGGAGATCCGATCGCAGGCGTGCTTAAAGGTCAAAACGGGCGTTTTATGGGTGTGCAAAATTGTGGTAGCAAAAACCAACCACAAGAATAGCGAGCAGTTCATACCCTGGTCGATGTACTCGATTAATCTAATAAATAGCGGACATGATGTAGGATGCGAGCGGCCAGGGGGCGTAGTTTCCCAAAAAACGACCGCAAGTTTTGTTCGCTCGTTCAGACCTAGAGGCATGAATAGACCGCAAACAGCGAACGGTTCATTTGAATAGCCACCCCTATTTTCTGGACGAGCGAGCGCTAATTGCGTCTGGCTCTGAATCAGGCCCATAATCAGCTATTTCCTATAATATATGATTAACAAGTATTTATCCAAATACCATAATGATGATGATAAACAAATATTAGTAATGATAAACAATAGGAGGCAAACCAGACATCTATTTAGAAAATACCCAACAACTACATTTACTTACTTTAAACGCAGAAATAAAAAAGATGCAGGCTGAACAATTGTGAATGCCGATCACATGACCGGCTCATGTTTATTCCATCCCTCACTGGCCAAACAGCTAGTGACTGATTCAAGCTACACTTTCTGATTCCAGTGTGCAGCTTACACATGACCATCATCTGCGTTCAAAGCCTATTGCTGTGGAACAAAGATGGAAGTTGGAAGCTGTGTTCCAGACATTGGTCTGGTTTGGTTACTTGATATCGGCAGGCCAATGAATTTAGAGGGACTTTGCTTGATGTTAATATCATTTATTGGTGAATCATCTGTTGCTTGGCAATCGATAAGACACCTAGATTACCCGTATTTACAATTAACAAAGTAAACACACACTTATACCTATAATAATGTAGTAATTTTATAGTTATTCTTTCATTTGAGTGGAAGCATAGATAAGAAAGAACTTAAATAGCAAGCTGGGGAGCCAAAGGGGTAAATTTACTAAAGTGAGAGTTTTTAGAAGTGAGTTTTAAAAGTGATGTTGCCCATAGCAGCCAATCAGATTCTAGCTATTATCTTCTAGAAGGTGCTAGTTAAATGTTAAGTAGAATCTGATTGGTTGCTTACAAAAATCCAAAAAGCACATACCTCTCTGTTCAAGTAGCAGTGTGGATTCACCTCTAACAGCACTAACACCAACACGTTTCGACAAGAACTGTCTTTTTCAAGGTATGTTTGTGCTGTCACTTCTTCCGGCTTAAATAGCCACAAACCGATATTCCCAAAATGGTGTCACTTCCGCTTCCAGTCCGCGGGTGCCAGCTTTCCTCTTGTGCACACTAACGTAATTCCCCACCATCCTCTCAGATGGATGGGTGATCCCACGACCTCCATTGTGGCTATCTTCCTCTCCAAAAACACTCCTCCGGTGCCGCTCTGCAGACAACACGAAAACCGAAAGTCAACAGCCCGCCGCGGGGTTCTTGGGATTTGTAGTCTTTACTAAATGCCCCTACTGAATAGCAGCTTTCTTTGAGTCAGAATTTGCAATCGGGAAAAATTATACATCTTTTCCCTCCATTGTGGCTATCTTCCTTTCCAGAGCACTCCTCTGGTACCGCTCTCTAAACAACACAAAACGGAAGTCGGCAATCCACCGTGGGGGTGCTTGGGATTTGTAGTCTTTACTTCATCTCTACTTAATAGCAGCTTTATTTAAGTTATAGTTGGCAATAGGGGATATAATTCATCTTTTCCCTATTTAGTAAGGAAGAATAAACGCAATGGGAGCATGGTAATATTATTCAGGATAAAGTTGTGTATTACATATAGCATACCATTATAAATAAATAATAAATACATAATAAATTTAGTCAATGGCAAAAATGCTAAAACATATATCAATAATAAGGTCTAATAAGACCTATAAAAACATCTATATCAACCTCTATAAAAATACATTTATAAAAACACATTTATAAAACTATGCATAAAAATGACAGAAGGAAAGGAAAGACAGTGACTGGTTATCAATTTATCAATTTATTTATTTTTTTATGTGAATTTTGTGTAATATATCATATGAAGGGACCATTTATATGCAGTTATTTTTTGATTTTGGAAGAAATACCCTAATCTGACTAAAAAAAATCGGTATAATCCTCGGATTCCAGAGAGGGATTGATTTGTCATTGTCAGTACTATAGTATACACACATTTTTGTACATAGCATGTGTAATACAGTGATTTGTATATATTACATTGGGCTTACACATGCTACACCGTATCGTAATAAGCTAATAATGTAATACTATATAGGACAGCTCGGAACGATAAGAAATTATAAAAATATGGTATTTACCAAAATACTCCTGCCAGGACATGGGTACCAGTAAAAGCCAGTCCTGGAGAAGAGTTAGATGCAGAGTTATAGCTATGCACTCTGCGAACATTATGATCATGTGCACTGATGGCCTGTGCATTCACTAGTATGAGCTATAAAAAAGTGGTATAGTTGCCCATAGTAGCCCATAGACTATTATCGACTAAAGTCTTTGGAAGATCATGTTAGTGACCCAGGGCCAAGCTCCAGAATGCATTCTGGAGCAACTGTAGGTAAGTTTCACAATGAGCTGATTTGCAACTGAAAATGGGCGACCGATCACCCTACATAGATTCTAGTGATGCTTTTTTTGTGGGTCCCCCCCAAAAAAATACTATTTTCAGGGGATATCCTGTTTAATTATGTCGATAAATATGCCCCTTAGTCTGTAGGTATAGCTGTATTCCAAATGTGACTATTAGCCAGCAGGCTATTTTCATTTTACTTAAAAAAGAGCAGACCTTTATATCACAACTGTCATTAACAAATACTGTATATATATATATTTCAATTATGTACTGCAGCTACTTACAACCATTTGAGTTTTCTCTGTTTGATTCTGTTTTTTTTTTTTTTAAATATATGTGGTTTTCTTACTCATTTACACAGTGCCCTATGTGACTTCATGTAACCAACAACCAGTATGCAAGCACGTACATGGAACAAGCTGGTCACCACAGATAGCAAGATGGTGATGCCCATAGTAAATACAAAACTGGCTATTGCAGTAGCACTCTTCCAAATAAGTTATAGTCTTAATGCCCCTGTTATAATTGTGAAACGGAGATGGTCAACTCACAGATAGCACTCTGGAGTCCCGGAGGAATCCTGCCAAAATCACCGGTAATTAAGAACAGAAGATCTGGGAGCTCATATCTCATTGCTGTTTTGGCTATTTTCCTCATAAAAGACCAGCAGGTATTGCCAGTAGAACATCTGTAGGTGTCAATGTGAAGCGGCTAGAAGAATCCTGGTAATTACAACCTGCAGTAAGAGATGGTGATTTGTTGAAAGCTGTGGTAGATATAAACACGTTTTCAGCATGGGGATACAAATCAAGATATCCCAATGAATATGTCAGCAAAACCTTGACGCATTTCTCCTGGTATAATGTCTCCCGGTTTCCTTAGAAGGTAAAGTGTATGTCCGGTGCTGAGAGCCCCTTATATAGTGAGTTCATTCTAATTAAGGTCAATTGCTTACACCTACACCTAAATCTAATTCTAAATTTTCATTAAGCCCCTCAGGGAACAGAGTATGAAGTGAATTAATCCAGTATGTCTCTCTAGCACAGAGTCTGCGATACTGATCGCCCCCTCGTTGTGTGCAGGGAATTTTTATCAAGTATAGTTTAGAAATACTCATGTTTTAACAACTGACTTATCAGTGTTAATTAACTTAAGAAATTGTGCCCTTATTCACCATTAAACCAGGTAAATGTAGCATTTAAAAAATATTTATTATTACTGAATCCCTGATTAACACTATTCTATCAAATTCTTACATCAAGAGTCACAAACACTGACATAAAGGCAAATCAGCATGAAGGGTTAAACCACTTGTCATATCCTATGTAATTAATCCACAGCTTTTAAAAAGCAGTCTCTAACCAATTATAAGAATTGTTTACAATACTACCATGGTAACGCCAGCTCCCCATTAGGAGTGACGTTATGCAGAGTTCACTACTAAAGGAGACACATCTCTTACTACATCCCTGAGGAAGGCTTGTGAGCCACTACGCGTCAGACCCACCACAAACTTTACACACCTGTACGGTGCAGCTAAGGACTTAGAATCACAATTCCATGTTGCATACCCATTCTGTACTCCATCATACAACGAGAAATCATGGAAGTAGCCAGCAACCTTTCCAACATATGCACTGTGTGTAACTAGACACACACTTGGGACAGGACTCCTGCCCTGCCGCCACCAGATCCTTAGTTTCCTCACCATTCGGGTAAGTGGAGTGGCCATTCGCAGTAGTAGATGGCTGGAGACCACATGACTAGCAGGGATCAGGGGACCCAGTAGTCTTGCCGTGACTGCTGATTCACATCAGGACCAGTACAGGGGTAGGAGCGGACAGGGGGACCAAATCGAGACATTTTTCCCAGTGAGAACATCAATAACATTTTGACACCAAATAGGTAAGTTGCCAGACTGGAGAGTACAGGATGCCGCCCTTCCAGGGAGCAACACCCGCAGGACCCTCCAGTGTTACCACATCCCATCATAATTAAGGATTTTTTATGACTTAAGTTGGCTTATATTTATTAGGCCATTCACAGATCAAACTTTGCCCTGATTCAGTTTCCTTATGTCATTTCATTACTGCAACTATTACACTGCCATCATATAGGGAGCACAGTGACTCCAATTGTAATAATAAATAGCAGTTGTTTTTACCCTCAATGTTATATTACTTATCCATTCACAACACCCTTAATAATGTAGGTATTGAACTTACACAGTTGAGCCCAGGCATATTGTTTGGTTTATGTATCATCCAATTCATTCTTTAAAATCGGATCAAGTTTCAAGATGGAGAAATTTTTGTTTATAATATTTTTAACCTTAAATGTTGTACTATTTTGTTTGGAAACAAAAACCATGGAACACTCAAATTTACCTTTATTCTCATTCGCTCTCCAATTTTTATGATTAGGGGGATGTAATAAATCAGATCTATGTAGCTTAAAGGTATCCTCGAATGCTGTATTAAGTAATTCATCTACAGTAGATAAGCATTATCCTTAAAGGAACCTATCATCTTTGATGCTTGTTCATTAAATGTATCAGTATTTGTATTATTACATCTCAACCTGTGCAATTGTCCACGTGGAATATTATTGATCCAGCTCATTTAATGATTGCTGGTATAATCTAAATAGTTATTACAGTCTACTTCCTGTTGATAGGTGTAATGTTCCCTTCAACAATCTCCAGGGTACTGTCAAGAAAATGAATCACCTAGTGGTGTATTGTGCTCTTGAAAGTAAGACTGTATGGGTTGTGGTTAAGGTGCTCAACAAAATGCAAAACTTCCTGGTAATTCCCTTTCCAAACATAAAACAAATCATCTCTATAACACGTATAGAGGATCATTTTTCATAAAATGAAAATTTTATGGCCTACCTATTATTACTAATGGTTCAATTTCTGGGGATGAGATATTTCTTACATAGGAAGATACCACTCCCCTTAATGATCTGTGTTATCTTTTGGATAAGAATTACTGTGATTTGGTCACATTTGTCCCCATTTTTGATATTAACATAGGCTGTAGTAACATAAAAACAAATCTGGATGTAAAAGTAAATCAGTTTTATCCACTTAAGTTTAAAAGTCCCCCCATAGAGACCTTTTATCAGAAAACCTTGAGAGATTTTGAGACCTTGTGTGCTAAATCATATAACTTCCAAATATGGACAAAATATCACATTTAGTGAGAAAAAAAGCCTTGAAGGCACTTCAAGGTGATGAATCTCTTACAATTAAACCTGCTGACAAGTGGGGTGGATTGGTGATTCAGGATACCATAGATTAAGGGAAGCACAAATACAATTCTCTGAAAGGAAATTTTATGATATCCTTGAAAAGGACCCAACAAAGGAATATCAGGATGCACTGCTAATGCTGTTGCAGGATGCACTCTCTAGGTCTGTTTTCAGTAAAGAGGAGTTCCTTTTACTTTGTCCTACACATCCCATCACTCCCACATATTACCACTTTCCAAAAATTCACAAAACACTTCACAATCCACCTGGGTGTCCTATAATCTCTGGTGTTGGTCCCTAACAGCTAATTTGTTGTACTATCTGGATCATTTACGCTGTCTTGCTGAGGTCCCACATAAAAGATACCACTCAATTTTTACAAATGATTTTATGAGTAAAATGGGAGAGTGAGTATCTATTTGTATCATGTGATGGGTCTTCCCTTTACACCAATATACCCCAAGAATTGGGTCTCCAGGTGGTTAAAAATGTCTTGGACATGTACTGTGGGATGTAGGCAGGAAAGCGAGACTTTATTCATTCCTCTATTCACTTCATTCTAATGCACATTTGTTTTCTTATTTGTTCACATTTTCTATCTTCAGATCCTCGGCACTGTGATGGGCACTTAGTTTGCACTGAGTTATGCAAATTTATACTTGGGGGCCTTCAAAAATCAACACATTTGGAGTGGCCCCTTCAGCGCAAACTTGGTCTTCTATGTGCATTACATAGATGTTTTGTTTTTTGTTTGAAAAGGGAATTATCAGGAAGTTTTGCATTTTGTTGAGCACATTAACCACAACCAATACAATCTGACTTTCACAGGCATAGTACAACACCGGGTGATTCATTTTCTTGACATTAGCTTAGAGATTGTTTTTGGGAACATCGACACTTACACCTATCAAAAGGCAGTAGACTGTAATAACTACTTAGGTTATACCAGCAAACGTCATCAGTGGTTGTGTGGCAAAAAGGCAGTAAGTGAAGAACTCACCTGCTTTTAAGAAGGAGACATATTGGGTCAGTTGTCTATGGCAGAGGAAGGTAAGACTCTGTAGATGGTGGGTGCCTGATTATTAGTCATGTGAGGCTTAACACTGGAGTCATCCCCGCTATAGCTGCCCATCCACTAGGCAATTATACCTAGCGATGGAGCGATAACAATGGTTGTTGTCGCTCCATCGCTTGGTAATCACCCGCAAATTGGGCAGTAAAAGGTTAAAAATAACCAGCGATGCACACGCCCGCTGGTCATTTTTAACATCAATCATTGCCCAAACATGATGGTCAACCTGACGACTGCTGTCAGGTTGCCATGTTTGGGGATGATTGATCTGCATACAGTGAACGTCTGAACGTTCAGTGTATGCAGTTCACCCCACAGGAGATGACTGCTTCGTAATCGTGTCATCGTCCCCGCATCGTTAAGTGGATGGGCAGCATTAGACTAACACTGTGGTCTAGAGAGCACAGGGTCAGGGATATGCTGTCTGTGACTAGCGGATCACTGACAACCAGAGCTCCAGACAAACAGACAGTCAAGAGTCTTTAACTTTTCAACCCATATGGCAGTCACACCTGAGGACACTCCTATTATTCTTCCCTAAGGGGTACCCCTACCAAGGACTTTGAACTGCATAGATTCAATTTTAACTGCTACCTCTGCCAAACACTAAGGACAACATTATCTGTATTAGAGCTGTGGGATGCCACCCTCTAACAGGACCTGTTAATGATAAAACTTCATATGATCAGTATTCCCAATTGGGACTAATCCAAGAGGAGAAAGACACTCTAATATTTCCTTCCTTTTTTGGAAAGCATCTTTGTTTTATTTTTGTTTCTGATAACTTTGACCATTATGCTATTTCTATTTTTATTTTTATTTATTCTATCAAACATTAATATCACTTTTCATTCTTCTCATTTATACAAAGATAGAAGTGTAATTTTGTATGTTTTTTCTACTAGCATCTCTGGCATTTGCATGATTATATTTTGTGCAATATTATAAGTAAAGTTTCTTTTGAGTTTACCATATCCTCATTTTTAATCACTCCACACTAAGATATATATATTGTGGTTCTAGAGTCACAATTAACATACTAACATTTCAGTTAAAGAGGTACAATCTAAAATCTCCTTTTTTCTATCAAAGGAGCTGGATCGATAATATTCCATGCAGACAATTGCACAGGTAAAGACCAATACTAATAAATTTATTGAACAAGTGTTAAAGATGATAGGTTCCTTTAAGGATACAGCTTATCCAGATGAATTACTTAAAACAGCATTCAAGGATACCATAAAGCTAGATAGGTCTGATTTATTACATCCCCCTAATCATAAAATTGGGAAAGCGAATGAGAATAAAGGTAAATTTGAGGGTTCCATGGTTTTTGTTTCCAAACAAAATAGTGCAGCATATAAGGTTAAAAATATTATAAATAAAAAGTCTCCATCTTGAAACTTGATCTGATTTTAAATAATAATTTGGATGATACTCCTATTGTTGTTTTTAAGTAGGCAGATAGTCTACAAAAAAATTGGTAAGGAGCCATTTCAATTACAAAGGAGAACAGAACAGTTTGATTGCTCCGTCGAACTGGCTTAGTGCTAAACCCTGCAGTTGCTTTAAATGCAGCCATAATAGGTGTATCACTTGAAAACATTTCTGTCAACAACAGACCAGCTTCTCCTCTTTGATTACAGGACACCATTTTCATTTTAAGTTTTTTTTTAACTGTGAGTCAAATTTTGTGATATATGTACTTTCCTGCCCATTTAAGAAACAATGTGTAGTGTGCACTATAAAAAAAATTTAAAAGTCGGTTCCTAGAACATCACAGGAACATTATTAGTGGTATATTGAAACATAGCGTCCCTTGTCATTTTGCACAGGTTCACCACTCTAACCCAGAAATGCTCACTGCAACTATACTAGTGAACTCTGCATAACGTCACTCCTAATGGGGAGCTGGCGTTACCATGGTAGTATTGTAAACAATTCTTATAATTGGTTAGAGACTGCTTTTTAAAAGCTGTGGATTAATTACATAGGATATGACAAGTGGTTTAACCCTTCATGCTGATTTGCCTTTATGTCAGTGTTTGTGACTCTTGATGTAAGAATTTGATAGAATAGTGTTAATCAGGGATTCAGTAATAATAAATATTTTTTAAATGCTACATTTACCTGGTTTAATGGTGAATAAGGGCACAATTTCTTAAGTTAATTAACACTGATAAGTCAGTTGTTAAAACATGAGTATTTCTAAACTATACTTGATAAAAATTCCCTGCACACAACGAGGGGGCGATCAGTATCGCAGACTCTGTGCTAGAGAGGCATTCTGGATTAATTTAATTCATACTCTGTTCCCTGAGGGTCTTAATGAAATTGTAGAATTAGACTTTTAATGGTGTTTAGTATATTTTGATCTGTTGCTTGTGATCAATTTGTTTAGTATGTTAAAGAATGCTCTATTTGATATAACATATTACATTTTGTCAATGTTTATTTATTATATTTTTTCATCCATTTATTTACATCTAATGGGTGATGATTAGGATTATCTCATTTTATTGTTATATTTATATATTTTTCATTTCTTGTTTTAGATAATAAGGTTTCTCTTCCCTTGAATGGGATTCTGCCATTCATGTTCATCAGCTTTATTAGTGTTATCACTCATTATTATTGTTTGTAGGTTGTTTATAATTTATTTGCTTCATTATGTACATTTTAGATTATCTGCAATATTATATATATTGTTCGTGTGTTTGTATATATGAGCAATCTTGTGATATGTCAGGGGTAATAAAATTTAAGTAATTGACCTTAACTAGAATGAACTCACTATATAAGGGGCTCTCAGTACAGAACATACCCTTTAACTTATGAGGAACAGGGAGCCATTAGACCCAGATAAATGCATCAAGGTTTTGCTGACACATTCATTGGGACATCTTGATTTGTATCCCCAAGCTAAAAGCTTTCTTATTTCTACCGCAGCGTTCAACAAATTACCATCTCTTTCTGCAGTTTGTAATTACCAGGATTCTTCCAGCTGCTTCACACTGACACTACCCACTTCACACTGACACCTAGTGCTGCTGTATATCGTCTGGATATCCACCTCTACAGTTGGTCTACTGGTAATACCTACTGGTCTTTTATGAGTAAAATAGCCAGCATAGCACTGAGGAACGAGCTCCCAGATCTTCTATTTTTAATTACCGATGATTTTGGCAGGATACCTCCAGGACTCCTGTGTGCTATCTATGAGTTGACCATGGTTATACAGGAGCATTAAAACTATGGCTTATTTGGAAGAGTGCTAATGCAATATCCAGTTTTATATTTACTATCAGCATCACCATCATGCTAATTTGTGGAGCTGCTTGTTCCATGTACATGCTTGCATCCCCAATCAGAACATTATACAGTCCATTTCATTACCTTCACAGGACAGTGTGTGGTAAGAGACATATCTGTTATACATTTGACTGCGGACTAACCTTATATACTATGATTATTCAATAGCCACTTTGTATATGGTGTATATGGTATATGGTGCTACATTGTTGCTATTATTTTACATTTTTACTAAATACCTTGCTTTGTATGGATTGGATACAAATTCATTATTTTTTCATTGTACTATTTTAACCTATAGATCTTATACTGTACATTGATGTCTTGTTGATATATTTTATTGTAAATAAATGTCTCGCTCCTTTACTGTTTCTGACTGAGCATTCACTTTTTTTTCCTTGTTTCTAATTTTTTTAGTGGGTAACATAACCCATTTTGCGAGCTGCTAGTCAGTAAAAGGTAATTAGGGGTTCTCCTATAGTGCACCATCTTATTTGTACACTAACAACCAGGCACTTATATGATTGACATCCAGCATTACACATGATATCGGATAGTCATGTGATCAAGAATCACTTTCATAGGACTATGTGTAAAATTTGATTTTTGCATCATTCTTTCTATTTATACAAATAAAATCAGATTATTAAATATCTCATTAGATATGGGTATATATGAGATTGCCTAAATAAGATTTTATTAAAAAGTTGATTGGTTGGATACTGTTATCTAATTAATTACGCTATGCAGTTGTTAAGCATTTCCTAATCAAGGGAGTATAAATGTGCTCCAATTACACATTGGAGGGTATATTTACTAAAGTGAGAACATTTAGAAGATGAGATGTTGCCCACAGCAACCAATTAGATTCTAACTATTATATTCTCGAATGTGCTAGTTAAATGTTTAGTAGAATCAGAATGGTTGCTATGGGGAACATCTCAACTTCTAAAAACTTCACTTCTAATGAAGCTGGATGACCTTGCCCCAGGAAACATTTTAAGTCTGACTATCTAAATGCATGCCATCCTTTTGGACATATGCCACTGTTTATTGGACCTGTTTGGACTATTAACCTGAACTACATTTCTATACAGCACTTTGGACTGTTATTCTCCATCTGGATCACAACACCTTCAGTGTATGGATACCTAGTGGACAACCTTTACAGATCACCTCTTGTGCAAGTTTTTGCTAAAATAATTGTTTGGTTTTAGGTGCCTCAGTGGGCAGCACATCATTCTGCTGGTTACTAGGAGATTAGAACACCAGCATAAGAAGGTGCTTTGCCTGCTGGTCCCGGTCATTGCTAGGAGACTGGGATGCCTGTGTATGTGAACAAAAAGTCTGACCAATAAAGTTTGCAGCTAGTGTCAATTAGATGGGACCCTAGCTAGTTGCTCTCCTACTGTATAAGCAGATTCTCACCTATAGCATATATCACTTGGAGGGGGTTTGTCTTGATTGATGCCTTGTGATTTGGTCTGTGTGTATAGTAAAAGTCTGGCAGGCCTTTACTTCCTTGTGTGTCAAAGCTTCATGCCTTGGTATTTAGCCTGCTGATCTTGGTGCCTGGTGAACTTCTATATTGCTGGAATCCTGATTCATATGTGCTTGTCCAGTCTGCTCTATGGTCTCCTGTCCTCTGCAACACCTGGCAAGTATTTATTTACTTAATTTTGCTAAAGTGCTGCTTGTCTGCAATTGTCAATATTAAATGTCCTGTTTAAACTATATAGCTGCAGATGACACTATTGGAAAAAGTGCTGTTTGTTTGAAATTACCATTATCAAGCTACACCTGCTGTAATACAGCTTCAGTTGCCATTATCAAACCCACGTGTTTAACGATATAGCTTCAAATATTGTATCCAGTTACTCCATCATAAACCCTGTGATTATGTGTTAATTGCACTACTACTATCCTGAGTTAATTCCTGGTGGCATCTCAGTACCAGTGAGAGCATTTCTCTCTATGGGAAAAGGGTGGCAGTTATAGGCAATGACCTCTGTAGCATGGCTCTAGGGGTCTCATGCAATTATTCATCCACATTCATCCACATTTGGGACATCCATCCACCATAATTGGATATTACTTTTTGGCATTTAGTCCTAATATATATTATTTGAAGTTCAGGATTCTTTGTTGGGGCTATGATAATTTTTGATTTATGAATGATTTTTATGCCTACATTTTATACTATATTTTATGCTGTATCTAATTAAATAAATGTATTTTTGTTTGCCCTATTCATCCATGCCATTATTTTTGTTTAAACATCAGCACTGGTTCCTTTTACTTCTATTATATAGTATATATTAGGGCAGACTACCCCATTACTGCTGCTACTGTCAGCTCATTTGGGAATATTCTTCTTTTCACACTGTATTTCTTACTCATTTGTTTGGATCTTTAACTTAACTAATGACAATACACATATTACTAATTTGCAAGAAATTTATTAATTAAAGAAATTGTTTAGGAAATAAAGCAGCAATCAAAACTTCTCAAAAACATGGACGATCCAATGAGACAGAGAATTTCAAGAAATCATTAATATTGAGTTGCAAAGATTCAGAATCAATTTCTCCCTTGGAATATTATGGGCTTTGGTTGGAGTCCTGTGCCTCTGTAAAATAATATTAACAATATAAGTACAATAAAGAACATAGAACCATGATCCTAGAATGAATACATCAGTAAGTTACAAGCTCACACTACAATATTTGTTGAACATAAAGCAGATTTATAATTGAAGCATCTTAGCTTTCTCAATATATTTATACATATTTAATTTACTAGCTCTGGCTGATAATACATTAAAAAAGCAATATAAACAGATATTCACACTTTAAAGCTGGCCACACACTAGACCAATTTACATCCAACCATCCAACTAGTTGATTGGTTGAAATGAAAATCTGGTAAGGTATGAAAGCAAATGACAATCAGCAATTTGCTCCCAAATGCTGGAAAATGGACAAAAACTGTTGTTTGAACCAATTATTTAGATCAAACATTTAACAAACTTGTCTGACCGACCAGTTTCATATGTTTTATGGCATTTAGGAACAAATTTTTGATCATCAGTTACTCCCATACGTTACCAGATTTTCATTCAAACCAATCAACTAGTTGGATGGTTGGATGAAAGTTGGTCTAGTGTGTGGCCAGCTTTAGGCTACAAGTCTAATGGGAGCTGTTAGAAGACTGCAATATACTTTCAGTTTGCTGTATATACTCCTGGTATTCTCTTGTATGCTGCATCACAGCTTTGCTGTAATGTGTGGACTGTGTCATTGTAGGACAGTTACACAGCTAAAGTTTTTTCTGTCACACTTGCAGATTAGATCTAGTCATAGCTGCTATGAAGAGTTATCAATTTTTATTGGCAAAGCAAGTAACCCCTTTATTCTGTACAATAATTACTGAGCAATATTAGTAATCCAAAGGATCTCCACAATTTTAATATAAATGGTGTTTAATCTAATCTTGATTTAGTTTTGGACAGGGGTTGAAAACATCAAATTGCACAAAACTGATGTAATATATGGATGGACATAAATGTATAGCATAAATTTATTATCTTATTAAACTAGTACACATTCTTTTTAGAAAATGCATGGAATAGACTTTATGTCATTGTGTATAAAGCTTCTAAAAATGAAAAGTGTGGTGTTGGTCTATAATTTTCCTGAATGCAATAGAGAATTGATAGAATCTAATTGGTTACTATAGGCAAAACCACACTTTTCGTACTTAGACGTTGTGAGGATACGGGGTTCTCTCAATCACCCAGACACCAAGCAGATGAAACCAACGTGATGGTTTATTTTTCCACAGCACACGGAAATAGATAATATGTCAGGACAAGCAGTAAATCCAGTGAACGGGCAATAAACAGGTAGCAGTCAAGACAAAGGCAGTCCCAGTAGAGTATAATGTCCCAGAACAATTCCACAAAATAGCTAGAGACCCTCAGTCCCCACAGTAGAAACTATCACTGATCACACAGCAGTGAATAGCGTATGTCCACTCAATCGCTTCCAGGACCCCACACGTAGAAACTATCAGAGATCACACAGCAGTGATAGTCCCTGGGTACAATCAAGCATTTCCAGGACCCCATACAGTAGAAGCTAATCACAGAACACACAGCAATGAATAGCATATAGGTCCTTGCAGAATTTCCAAAGTATAAATCCACAGAACTGGTGATGCGTTCCACTAGTACCATGGCAGAGCGACGCCTCTTAGCCAAAGTCAGCGACTAACATGTGGAGTTGCCTTCGGTGACATGTTTTAAAATCTTCCAATTTCCCACGATATTGTGACCACCCATTGGGGTTGCATCGTTTCCTGATTGGTGCGAGTCCCTTATGCTGTCACTTTCTCCTACCTCCTCTGGGTATTACTTCCCTGACGAACACCTGCTGAGATGGTTCCGTTCAGTCTACCAGGTTCACGTGAGACACAAAACAGGCAAATGGAAGGAGGAGTAAATCCTGAGCGTCCCCTGGGGAGGTGGGAATTAACTTAGAGGGTCTTTTGTTCTGGGAGGTGTCACCTTGCTCTAGTGGTTATGAATAACCCAGACATATGGACCAGGCTAACATCAAGGCTTATCCAGTATTAAACATTACAATTACTTATTATTACAGTACATATTACACATGCTAATGAAAATGTGTGTCCTGAGAACGATCACACATACACTAGGAGACGGGAAGTTGAACACAAAAGGACTAAAAAGTAAATTGATCTCTGCAAGGACTGAGATGCTGCCAGTACATTTGTAACACACATCTCATGTCCTCACATTCCTCTCCCACTTTTTAGGCCTTGTTCCCCGGGGGGGGGATCCAGAACCACTACTGATTGGGCGAGGAGGGGTGCAGGGTAAAGCATCTTGTTGGTAAGTGTGCCACCAGTGTCCCACAGAGTAATGTAACTTAGACCCAGGATGTAAGAAGCAGCCTAGTTAGACAATCCACAAGTACAAAATTACAATATAACATGTCCCCTTTTTCCACCAGAGGATTTAGCAATTCCCCCAAGTCAGACGTTCGGTGTTCCCCCTTCACATTATCACACCCCTTTCCCCAAATCATACTAATCGGGCATCCTAACACCCTCACTTCTGGAACACAGGGGCAGTGGGTACCTTCCCCCTCACCACCTTGTACAAGTAACGGTTGCCCAGGGGCAGGCAAATATTGGGTATCTTTACATGGCACTTCTGTGGCAGTGTCCATTCCTTCCTCCCCCAAACACCAACTGGGGGGCTGACAACTTTCAGTGCAACATGTGGGCTCCTCACAGCTCGGGCCCCAGCATGAACCTTGTATATGGAACAATGCAGATAGTGGCTGCAGGGGAGCCACCAGTACAGGCTGGTCCTGTCCCAGCCCTCCCCCTTCAAAAGCCAGAGTCTCACCTGGAACTTCTTCTGGACTGTCCTCCTCCTTGGTAACTCCCTCTACTAGCCCGGTCGGCTGGATAACTGGTAAGGTACCACACCAGGTTTTAACCGCTGACCACTCCAAAATTATCTCCACAAATGCCTCATGTTCTGTGAGATGCAGGGGGCTGGGTTGTGCAGTGCCTTCTCCCTGGGGTGGGAGAAGGGGTTGCAAGCGCTGTCTCCTGACATCCACCTGGTCTGTATTTGCTGGAATCTTACTAAGGGCAGGCAAATCCCCTGGCACATAGTTACAGTCCACACCACTGTCCGAGTTATTACAGGGTGATAACAAATCCTCTTCTGATTTATGATCTGATGTTAGGCTAACAGTCTTTGCTACCCATATTCCATTTAAATCACAGGGTACGTACCAACATTTTGCCTGCAATTCCTCAGTTTCCAAATAGGGGATCGGGTACAATCCTTCATATCCTTCAGGGGGAGTTAGGATAGCAGGACATACACAGGGCATTTTCTCCTTCATCGATGCTGGATGTCACTTTTGGTCTGGCACTATGTACGGGTATGCTGTACCGCCTAACCCACTCTGTCACTAGGCAAATAACCTACATTCCCTCTATTGGAACACAAAAAAGGATGTGTAAGCATGGGTAGTGCACCATGTGTTTGAGCACGTGACAGTGCAATCAAGCACACATAATATCTAAATAAAGAAATAAAAGGCATCTAATGTTGGGGGCCGATGCCTAAAGTTCTAGAAAGATAATAAGTGGGGCTTGATAGAAAAACTGGCTCAGTAGAGTTGTGTATACCTAATAAGTACAAAATAAAAAATATATATAAATAACCAAAACAACCCAAAAACATATAAATAGTAACCAGTACAATGTAAAATCAAAAAATAAGATAACAAATATATAGTATATAAAAAAACTTAAATTAAATAATGATGCAGCGCCCAATCAAGAAATGGCAAGTATAGATTAAAATAATATAAAAAAAGAATTGAAAAACTCAACAGACAAACATGCCAACCCTGGGCCCTTGTGTGTAGTTGGAGAAACGCAGGAAAATATTATACGGATGATGTTCATTTACACCTCGTGGAGCCACAGTGTCCAAATTAATAATCTAGCATTAATTTGTGTGGTCTTGGGGACAAAATCTATCAGCATACATCTCAATGATGAGAGTGGATGATTCAGTGCATTGAAATGTTTGCTATGGGCCTATCGGAGATTGAGGTTTGCAGCGCCAGGTGGATAGATGACCGATGGTTCACCATCCTCTCTCTAAACACTCTTGTCATCATTCCAACATAATACAGTCTGCATGGGCATATCAAGATGTACAATACGTGGTCCATCGTGCACAGCAACTTGTGTCGGAGTGTAATCCTTTTGCCACTGTGTGGGTGTGAAAAACTTGAACCGATATACATAGACCTACATGTAGTACAGTCTGTGCACCTGAAATACCCTAATCTGCAGACAGAAAGCCAGTGGGTCTTATATGTTTCTGGATGCATAGTAGGTCGTAGTAGTAAATGTTGAAGGCTAGCTCCCTTTCGGTACACCATTATGGGTGGTTTCTTACTGATATTTTTGAATGCATCATCAGATGATATAATTTCCCAATGTCTACAGACCGATTTCCTTGCTTGGTGTGCCAATAGATCATATGTGGAAATGTAGATAATACATTGTGGATCCCAAAGTTTTTTCGTGGTAGCATGTGCATGTCTGTTATGCCATGGGTGTGACTTTAGAGTGTAATATCTAACAAATGCCTTGAGGGCTGGTAAGTCTTATCTGGATGTGGCCATGTAACAGCTTTGACAGCTGGTAGATATCTGGGCTAGAAGGGTCTGAAGGCCATAGATTATGAAGCAGCCTTTGGGCCGAGCAGCAGCCTTGAGGGCTGGTATCACTTGGCTTGTTGTGGCCAGTGGGATGTAGAGAATGAAGCGGCCTTTGGGCCATGCAGAAGCCTTGAGGGTTGGTATAACTTGGCTTGCTGTGGCCAGTGGGCCGTAGAATTTGAGGCGGCCTTTGGGCCATGCAGCAGCCTTGAGGGCTGTTATAACGTGGCTTGCTGAGGCCAGTGGGCCGTAGAATATGAAGCGGCCTTTGGGCCGTGCAGCAGCCTTGAAGGCTGGTATAACTTGGCGTGCTGTGGCCAGTGGGCTGTAAAATATGAAGCGGCCTTTGGGCCATGTAGCGCCCTGGAGGGCCAGAGTAATTTGGCAAGGTAAGGCAGCAGTCATAACAAACAAAGCTGAAATAAAGTCACTGGTGTTAGAGCACATATTTGTGCACTAATATCACTGGAGTGCTGCCTGTGCTGCCAGGTTGACACAACAAGATGCTGTAGTGTGGCCCATGCTACTGAGTTAACATGAGCAGCTAATGCTGTAGTGCACCCTGTGCAGCTGATTAGACACAAGAAGCCGACGCTGTAGTGCAGCCTGTGCCGCCAGGTTGACACAAGCAGCTGACGCTGTAGTGCAGTCTGTGCCACTGAGTTGACACAAGCAGCTGATGCTGTAATGCAGCCTTTGCTGCTGGGTTGACACAAGCAGCTGACACTGTAGTGTGGCCAGTGCCGCCAGGTTGACACAAGCAGCTAATGTTGTAGTGTAGCCTGTGCTGCCGAGTTGACACAAGCAGCTGATGCTGTAATGCAGCCTTTGCCACTGGGTTGACACAAGCAGCTGACACTGTAGTGTGGCCTGTGCCACCGGGTTGACACAAGCAGCTGATTTTGCAGTGAGGCCTGTGCCATCAGGTTGACACAAGCAGCACACACTGTAGTTTGTACTCTGGACTCAGAACACTTTCCGTGCCACCTGGATGACATTAACAGTAGAGGACAAATTTGCAGACCATGCCACTTGGATGATACAATTGGCAGGTAGATGATATGCAACACTATGCTGCCTAAATGACACAAATGGCATAACAACAATATAGGAGACAGAAAAACTGGAGCTTAACTGGAAGACATAGCCAGAACTGGAAACACAAAAAATCTATTAACGGCACTGGGGCAGTGTTAGCGCTAGCATGATATAGACGCAGGAGCCAATCCAGAATGATTCCAGGATGGTAGACAGGAGGTAGTTGGAGACCCCTTGGCATTTGCTTTGCACAGTATTAGCAGTGCAGTGGTTTGTGACAGTACCCCCCCTTGATGAGGGGTTAAGGAACCCCTAGACCCCGGTTTGTCTGGAAAGATCTCAAATAATCTTCTCAACAATGTGGGAGTATGCAAAGATCTTTCAGGAACCCAAAACATTCCTCTGGTCCATACCCATTCCAGTGGACAAGAAACTGAAGCAGTCCTCAAGAAAATCAGGAGTACAGGATCTTCTCCACAACAAACTCCTGGTGCCCCTGGACAAGTACTGGTGGAGGCCCAATTGAACACCTAGGAGTAAACCTGGAGGAAAAAAAACACTGGTTTTAGTAGAGAACATTGAAATGTACTGTTGATCCTCAGAGTCTTTGGTAACTTCAGCCAAAAGGCTAAGGGATTATCTTGGGCAATAATGCAAAATGGGCTGATGAACCAATTTTGGTGACCTCTAGTGCAGATTATTGTTTGTGGACGACAGCCATACCAAGTCACCGACTCTGAAATTACACGGTCTCCAATGTTTTCAGCCCACACCTTGGGCTGACCTGATGCTTGAAGGAGTGGATGGTGTACCTTCCACCAGACTGACCATAGCTTTGAAACAGAAGATGAGGAAGGAGTTCTGGTTGTTTAGGATTCTAATGAATTGCTCCTAGGATGTATCCCATAGATGCAATAAAAAGGAGAGATGGAGGAAGCAGAATGGCAGGTCTTGTTATATGCAATTTCTGCAAATGGCAGAAGTGGAACCCAATCATCTTGGCATTTGGAAATGAAACAGTAGAGGAACTGTCCAAAGACTGATTGGCCTGCTCCATCTGACCGTTGGACTGTGGATGATAGTCTGAGGACAAGCTGACATTGATACCCAGATTGGCACAGAAGCATCTCCAAAACCAGGCAATAAACTGCATACCACGATCTGAGATTATATCCACTGGTAGTCCATGGAGCCTGAAAACATGGTGAATAAATAGTAAAGAAATAGTCCTGATAACTCCTTAGCAGATTTTAACTTGCCCAAGGGAATAAAGTGCACCATTTTGGAGAACCGATCCACGACAGGCCAGATGACAGAACAACATGAAATCATAGGAAGGTTGACAACAAAGTCCATAGCAATATGGGTCCATGGCTTAGAGGGCTTAGGAAGAGGACACAGCAACCTTTGAGGAGCAGTCCAGAGATTCTTGTTTTTAGAGCAGACATCACATGCCAAAACAAACTCACAAAGCTCTCAAGACATGGACTGCCACCAGACAGAATGAGACAATGCCTGGATGACCCACTATTTTAAAAGAATGAAAATCCTTCAACACATCTTTGCACAGTCTCTCAGGGACAAAGAGGACTCCTGATGGTGTCTCACGAGGGGCTTCAGACTGACAAGAGCTAAGAGAATCTGCCAGGGTCCTGGTCACAGCAAAATTAATTATGAGGCCCTTGGAAGATGACTGAAGGAAAAGCTTTGAGACAGGGCATCCACCTTAATATTCTTAGACCCTGGTCTGAATGAAATTACATAATTGAACTGGGTAAAAAACAAGGCCCAGCGGGCCTGTCTTGCGTTCAACCTCCTTGCTGTCTCTGTGTAGGCCAGATTTTTATGGTCCTTGAGGACCATTACCACATATTAGACCCTCTAACCAGTTCCTCCAGTCCTCAAAGGCCCATTTGATGGCAAAAAGCTCCTGGTTGCCAACATCATAGTTCCTCTCTGCTGAATCAAACTTCAGGGAAATGAAGGAGCTTGGGTGAAGTCTGCCATCTTTGATATCTTTTTGTGAATGATAGCACCCACTACTACTTTAGATGCATCAACCTCGACAATGAATAGTAACTCTGGATTGGGCTGCCAGAGGACAGGAGCAGACACAAAAGCCGCTTTCAAGGTATTAAAGGCCCGGATAGCCTCAGATGACTAATTCATGACCTCAGATCCTTTTTTCATTAACTCCACGATGGGTGAGACATTAGGGGAGAAGGACTTAACGAATCTGCAATAACATTTCTTAAACCCTAGGAATCGCTGGATGACCTTCAGCATAGTGGGTTGTTCCCAATCCAGGATAGCCTTTACCTTGCCACGGTTCATAAAGAAGCCTTGCAAAGTGATTATATAACCCAGAAATGACACCTCCTTCAATTCAAATTTGCACTTCTCTAATTTGGCATATAAATTGTTATCCAAAAGTCTTTGCAAGATCAGCCGCACATGCCTATGGTGTTCCTCTATGGACTTAGAATAGATGAGAATGTCATCTAGATAAACCACCACACAGACTCCCAAGAAATCCCATAACACCTCATTGATGAAATCTTGAAAGATGGCAGGGGAATTGGAGAGGCCGAACGGCATGACAAGATATTGAAAATGTCCCGAATGAGTGTTGAATGCTGTCTTCCACTCATCTCCTTCCCTGATGCGAATGAGGTTGTATGCACCTCTAAGATCTATCTTAGAAAAGATAGAGGCCTCTCACAGTTGGTCAAAGAGAATGGATATGAGTGGTAAGGAATACGCATTTTAAACTGTGATCTTGTTCAGTACACGGAAGTCCATGCAGGGTCTGAGGGATCCATCCTTCTTCTCAACAAAGAAAATCCCTGCTTCCATTGGGGATTTTGAAGGACAAATAATTCCCTTATCCAGAGCCTCCTGAATATATTCCAGCATGGCTTTATCCTCTGGAATGGATAAAGCATATAATCTGCCCTTTGGAAGACTGGCACCTGGTAACAGATCTATGGCGCAGTAAAAAAATCATTGCAGCAGCAGGACATCACTATTTCTCTTGGAGAATACCTCAGCAAGGTCACAGTAATGAGCAGGAATAGGTGAAGGTTTGGATGAGATGGCAGCAGCCAGATGAATTGGACGGGACAAGCCTTGAGAGAATCAAGCAGATCCCCAGTCTCACCAGTTTGCCACTGGATTATGTCATTTTAGCCACGGTAACCCCAACACAACTGGAGTCTAAAATTAATTACTTCTTGGATGAATCCCGAAGTTGCAGAAGAATGGAGACACTGCAGAGGTGGAGTGACAGGAGTTGTTGTAGGCAAACTCTGCAAATGGCAACAAGGACACCCAGTTGTTTTGACACCTAGAAATAAAACAATGAAGGTACTGCTCCAGTGTTTGATTGGCCCACTCCATCTGTCCATTGGACTGTGGGTGATACCCAGAAGACAGACTGACATTAGTGCCCAAATCAGCACAGACACATCTCCAGAACCGTGCAATGAATTGAGTACCATGGTTAAAGATGATGTCTAAGGGAAGTCCTTGAAGTCTAATAATATATTGAATGAAAAGAACTGCTAGTTCTTTGGCTGAGGGCAACTTACTAAGAGGCACAAAGTGTACCATCTTGGAGAAGTGGTCCACAATGATACAGATGACTGTACAGCGGGAATATGACAGAAGATCCACCACAGAGTCCATTGCAATATGTGTCCAAGGTCTAAGAGGAGTTGGTAATGGACACAACAGACCCGAAGGAGGGGTACGGAGGGTCTTGTTTCTAGAGTACACCTCACAAGCTGCCACAAACTCATGAATGTCCCGAGACATGGACTGCCACCAGACAGAATGAGAAAGCAGTTCAATAGTCTTGAATATGTCTGGATGTCCCACAGCCTTGGACAAATGGAATTCCTTAAGGACTGCTTTATGAGACTTTTCTGGAACAAAAATCAAACCTGGAGGCATCTCAGGAGGAGCTTCAGACTGGCACTGCTTCAAAAAATCCGCCATGGTTCTAGTCAAGGCCAAATTAATCTGGTAAGAAGGGATGATGGTCTCCTCTCCAACAACAGGAACTTGGTCAAGAGAAAAATTATGGGAAAGGGCATCCGCCTTTAATATTCTTAGATCCAGGTTGAAATAAGATGATAAACTTAAAGTGTGTGAAGAACAAGGCCCATCGTGCCTGTCTCACATTCAGTCTCCTGGCAGACTCAATATCGGCCAGATTTTTATGGTCTTTCAGCACAGAAATAACATGGTTAGCTCCTTCAAACCAATGTCACCAAACTTTAAAGGCCCATTTTAGTGCAAGAAGCTCTCGATTGCCCTCATCGTAATTTCTATCCGCTGACTGAAACTTCCAAGAAAAGAAAGCAAATGGATGGAGTTTATAGTCCTTCAAATTCCTCTGATAAAGAATGGCTCCTACTCCAACCTCAGAGGCATCGACCCTCCACCACAAAGGGAAGGTCGGGATTAGGATGACGGAGGACCAGAGCCGACACAAATGCTGCATTGAGGAAGCTGTAAGCCTGAACAGCTCTGGGAGACCAATTACTGACATCTGCCCCTTTTTTGGTCAGATCCATGATGGGAGAAACAATGGTGGAAAAGGATCTGATGAACCGGCGGTAATATTTGGAAAAACCCAAAAACCACTGAATGGCCTTTAATGATGTGGGTTCTTTCCAATCCAAGACAGCCTTTACCTTACTTGGATCCATGGAGAACCCATGATACAAGATTATGTAGCCCAAGAAGGATATTCCTTTCACCTTGAACTCGCATTTCTCCAATTTGGCATACAAGCTGTTATCTAGGAATCTTTGCAAAAACAGCCTCACATGTTGCCGATGTTGTTCCCGGGACTTGGAAAAAATAAGGATGTCATCCAAATAGACAACCGCAAAGACCCCTAGAAAATCCCTCAAGACTTCATTGATAAAGTCCTGGAAGATTTTTGGGCATTAGAGAGACCGAAGGGCATTACCAAATACTCAAAATGCCCTGAGTGAGTGTTGAAAGCCATCTTTCATTCATCTCCTTTTCGAATGCGGATAAGGTTGTAAGCACCTCGTAAGTCAATCTTGGCGAAGATCACAGCCTTCTGGAGCTGATCAAACAGAACAGAGAAGAGCAGTAATGGGTAAGCATTCTTAATAGTGATCTTGTTCAGTCCTGTGAAATCTATACAGGGTCAGAAAGATCCATTTTTTTTCAGAACGAAAAAGAAGCCGGCACCTGCAGGATACTTGGATGTGTTTTGGATATACTTTATTGGCCTGTCTCACAACGTTTCCATCGTTGTGCATAAGTGACATAAGAGCTTGTCGCTGGGGTCCAGTAAGGTTTTCATATCTCCTATTATCTGAGAATAAATCCATATCTTGTTTGACCAATTGGAGGAAGGTCTTAATGCTGGGATTTGATGTTGGTGGATTGAATGTACCAGGTACTCTAACAGCACTGCTAGCCATGGTACATTTGTCACCATAGAAAAATTTGCATATCTTAAAGGTGCCTACACCCTTGGTGATGTGCTCACAATCCTCTGACATTGTGTACGATTTCCCCTGAACACTCCCCGGGAGTTCCCTGGCAGTCTTGAGCACAATTTGGTCTAAAAAGCTGCCAATTTGACACATGATCTCCCAATCTATCATGAATCCTGTCAGAAGTCCAAATTGTCAGATGGTGCATGATAGATCATGAGTTTACAAAACAACACATGAGGATCTTCACGATTGGTGGGATATTTAAATAATGGGAAGGGCTTGCTAGAGGGTATGAAAAGCAGGAACCATGTTAACCCTGTGCACATTCTGCTCTACTCCTAGTGAGGCTAGGTGTATACCTGCTGAACCCTGTAAATTTCTACTGTGCTCTTGCATTTTACAAAGTGTGTTCTACCTGCAAGTGTGTGCTACCTGCATTCTATCCTGTTCCTGAATTCTTTGCTGATGCATCCCTATTAGTATAAAGTGTTGGCTGTCCAAGCTTGAGTCAAGGTGATCCCGGAGAGGGCCCAATGAAGGAGGAAAAGAGCATGCTGGACCAAGGAGTGGCTTCTGCAAAGGGATACTTGCTCTCACATGTCCCTGCTGATTGAGATCAAGGAGAACAACCCAGACAACTACCTATGCATGGATAATGCCACCTTCCAGGAGTTGCTGAGTAAGGTGACCCCCCACATCCGGAGGCAGGACTAAAAGGCTGCAGAGGGCAATCCCTGCTAAAGAGAGGCTAGTGGCTACCCTGAGGTACCTGGCTACAGGAAGGTCACTGGAAGACCTGAAGTTTGGGACCCTCATCTCCACTCAGTCCTTGGGTGTCATCATCCTGAAGACCAGCAAAGCTATCGTTAAAGTGCAGCAGTACCAGTATTGCAAGGTAAGAAAAAAAACACACTACACATTTGTTTCTTGTGAAAGAAAATAAGTTTTTATTTTTTTGGTGTTTTTTTTTTAACTCTTTTTATAACTGTGTTGTCAGCCACTAAGGCTGCATTAACAACACAGTGCCAATAACACTGCACATTAGTAAATAAAAATGTTTGTGTTTTTTTAAATAAATCAATTTAAAATTATGTATATAAAATGTAGAAAACAGCATTATCACCAAATTTTATCAAACTCAATAGGTGCTGCTGTATGCTATACGGTGGGTCAGACACCAGATTGAAAAGGCCAATACACACATGGCATAAGTACAGATTGTGGCCCTGGCTTCTTGCACCATGTGTGTAATGACCTTGTTCAATCAACGTCATCACCACCGTATGCCATACTGTACCTATTGGGAGTGATAAAATTTGGTTATAGTACAGGCAACAATATTACAAAAAAATACTTTAAAATAATGATGGGGCAAATCATCACCTGCCTCCAGCAGAGCAGGATAGATAGTCTGGCTTATGGATGGGGTACTGGGTGGGGGAGTAGCCTCCAAATGGGCTGGGGGGCCTCATAGAGGCGGTCGGGGCAGGTGAATACAGATTTGGATTTGCTACGTATGATGACCTATGCAAATTTGAATTTAGTGACCTTATTATGAGCTCATATACCAACCTCTGGAAATTCCTCTTTGTTGGGTCATCCACTTTACGTATTGTGCTATTGATATGAGCTGTGAAATCATCAATGTCATCTGGCTGTTTTTGCAGCATGTGTTCCGCTTGTTGCAGGAATATGTCCTCCTGCTCTGTGTAGTGCTGTTGCTTCTGCTTTTTCCCCTGCCTTTTCTTTCTCCTTTGGGGAGGTATGGAAGATGATGGGGGGGTTAGAATGGTTGTTGGCAATGGGAAAGAAGTATCCACTTTGCTATCCCCAATCACACTGATGTCCGGCATTGAGGACATATCAAGGTCTTGGGAGGGAGTCTATATAGGAAACAAATGGAAAAAAAATATATGACATGTTTTAACCCATTTTTTACTATTTTTCTAGTTTCCAAACACTGTGGAAGTGTGGAAGAGCATCGCTGAAGAGTTTGAACAACGTTGGAAATTCCCTAACTGCGGAGCAGCCATCGATGGGAAACATATTCGCATATGCCCACCTGCCAACACCAGATCATATTACTTCAATTACAAAGGCTTCTTCAGCATCATTCTCATGGCATTGGTGAATTCCAAATACAAATTTTTGTTTGTGGATGTTGGCAAGAATTGCCGTGCTTCGGATGGTGAGTCCTTCAAACAGATGGCATTCTACCAGAAATTCACCAACAAAACCCTTGCCATCACTGAATGAGACAAAGCATGGCATAAATTAAATTTTCATTGCAGACAAGGCTTTTGCTTTACATGAACATGTGATGAAAACATTTGCACAGCAGGGCCTGACCAGAAAGAAAATGATCTAAAACTATCATCTTTCCCGGGCACGGCACATTGTGGAAAATGCATTTGAAATACTGAGCAACCGGTTCTGCATTTTCAACACCACAATAAACCTATGTGTTTACAAGATAGACTGGGCCGTAATGGCGTGATGTGTGCTGCATAACTTTCTGCAAAGAAAAACTACACAACAAGGTACAGTCACAGCTAGATCAGAAGATGCAGGACATCTGGAGGAGATTGCCCAGTTTACATCAGTGTCTGCACCACCAATTCAAACAACATCAACAGCATGTGCCAAAGAAGTGAGGGAGGAGTATATGGCATATTTAAATGGACCAGGTGTGGTGCCATGGCAGGAGGACTGTCTGTGAGATAACTGACTATATTGGACAATTGGGATTGATCTAAACTGTTTTGTGTAAAAAAAGAAAAGGTTTTGGTTTATGAACTGTGTCTCTACTTACCAAAACTTCCTCAGATGGTCCACTCACTTCGGCCGCCTATTCTCCCTCTCGCTCACCATCAGGACAACAGACTGGTATTGGTGCTCCTGATTGCTGTTGAAGCTTGTCAAGTTATAGTACCACAGCGTTGGATGATACACGTCGTCAGTGTCCACTCTGGACCCTTTGGAATCATCCACTTTTTTTTCTCCTTGATGTAGACCATATGCAAGTTATGGATTCTCAGGCAGATTCTTTTCAGGATAGCATTTGCAACTTTTTGGTGTACTCCAACAACACCTCCAAAGCTGCCAATTTTTGAGAATTATTATGGTATCGTCAACATCTTATCCGCCATAGACATTCTTTGGACTGTAGGATCTCGAGGAATCCAGTCACAAACTCTCACTCGCTATCCATAGACATAAAATAAAATATGGACATAGATATTTTTGTTATAATTTTAAACTGTTTTGTGATTTTTAATGTTGTTAATGTTAAATGTTTACTGTTGTTTTAATGTGTTTTTTTTACAGGATTTTAATGTTTATAATGGTATTTTAATATGTTCTTTTTACAGGTTTTTAATATATTTGTTTATGCTGTTGAAATATGTTTGTTTGTGTTGTTTTGATATATTTGTTTATGGTGTTATATTACAACATCATGGACAGATATATTGCGGCAACATAAATAAATATATGATATTAGTTTATGCTGTTGAAATGTATTTGTTTATGCTGTTGAAATATATTTGTTTATAGCATTTTAATATATTTGGAGTGTTTTCATATTTTCTAGCTATTTATTAGGTGGCCCATGAAATTGGTGGGCAATGAGTGGGTAGGTGGGTGGCACACATTGGTGGGCATTGGAGTATAATGCATGACCCAGATACCGCCCACCTCATTTCAGCAGGTGGTGGCTGGGTCATGCATTTATAAGTGGGTGGCTGACATTGATGAGCAGTGGGTTTGCAGTAGCAATACTCACCAAAACCAGAATAGCAAACTTCACAGTTGTGCAATCGCGTCCTTCTCCTTCAATCCCCGATACAGCACAAGATGGCGATTGGGCATGTACAGGGTCCTGTCATTCAAAATACATGACATAAGATGAATCATGCGATAGATTGTGAGAAAAAGTACTCACAATCGGCGCTGACTCAAGTCCCAGGTTGGTAAATCTGAAGTTGCGATGTATGATGAGCTGGGATGCGCATCGGCATCATGATTGTGAGTGGACACTCACGATTTGGGAATATTTTACATGATATGTCATCATGATTCATCGAAATCAGGCAAATCATGTAAAAAATCGCCAAGGGTGTAGGCACCTTTAGTCTCCGTCCGAATTTATAGTGATCTATAGACCAGTTAAACCGATTATGAGTCACTGTTGGGACAAATGAAAGTCCCAAAGACAGTATTTCACTCTCTGCTGGCGACAATGGCTTGCTGGACAGATTGTAATTTATCCCAAAACATTTTGCAGCACTGAATCATCCACTCTCGTCATTGAGGTGTATGCTGTGTCCCCAAGCCCACACGGGGAGGCTGTAAAGAATTAATGCTAAAAAAGTGTGAGACACCATGGATTTTTCATTTGGACACTGTGGCCTCACGAGGATTAAATAAACATAATACTTATAAGATTTTCCCACGTTGTTCCAACTACGCACAAAGGCACAGTGTTGGCATTTTTGTCTGATAAGTTTTTCAATCAATTTTTTATTTTCCAAATTTTTTACATGCCAATTTCTTGATTGGGCACTTCTTCATGATTTCTCTTCTGAAATTTTCATTTTTTATATATTCACTTTATATATTTTTCTTATTTATTGATTTACATTGTATTGGTTACTACTTATATGTGTTTGGGTTATATATATATATATATATATATATAAACAGTATATATATATATATATATATATATATATATATATATATATATAATGTATTACTTATTAGATATATACCTCTCCTAAGCCAGTATGTCTACCAAGCCCCACTTATCATCTTTCTAGAGCTTTGTGCACCGGCCCCCAACATTAGTTGATAATTGACAGTGGCAGCCTTTTAATTCTTTATTTACTTATTCTGTGCACTCAAGTGCACCATCACATGATTAAATACATGTGTGCGCTACCCAGGCTCACACCTTCTTGTTTGCGTTCCAAAAGATGCAACACAGGTTATTTACCTAGTCACAGAGTGGGGTAGATGGGACAGCATACCCAGAAATAGCGCCGGACCACATGTGGAACGCATGGCTGGTGCAGCGGGGTTATTATAATAGCTTTTGGCTGTATACACAGCCATATTCTTACCCTGGTGGCACATACAGGTACTGGTGAGTTGAACTGATCCTCTGATGGCAGCCCACAGATCGTAGAAGTCATGTATATGCAATATCCCATTGATGCTTATCGGTTAACCAACTCCTTGGACTACATATATATATGTATAATGCTAGATGCAAAATAGCTGTTCAGTAGTGTTATTAAGAGCTATTAATAATTAATTATAATTTATTTGAGACATTTAATCACACTTTACTCTCTTATGTTAATTATTGTAATTTACTAATTTGGGGCTTAATAGATTTTATTAAATAGTGGCATTCTAAGATAACATTTCCACTGCTAACATGTGGTATTCACTATTAAAAATGTAAAGTAAAACTTACTGTATAATCACCATGATGGAGAATAGTCACTGACTGATTTGAAAATGTACCAGCTTAAATTCAATAGCATTGTTTGACTTTAAAAGCAAATCCATAAATGTATTTTGCAGCAGTCTTAAAAGCTCTAGCATTTTTGTTCTAAAAACACTGGTCTGTATTATTATTATTATTGTTATTATTATTATTATTATTATTATTATTATTATTATTATTATTATTATTATTATTATTTATTTATATGGCACCACAAGTGTTCAACAGTGCCTTACAAAGTACATAACCAAAAAAGAGACTTACAGTACAATACAATACAATACAATGCAGGACAAGGATATGGATAATATACATTGATACACTGGTGGCCTTAACCCTCAAATAAGCAACAGAGCATAAGCAACCAAGTGTTAGGTGTCCTAGTGGTGGGCAAGAAGTAGATGAAAATAAAGTAAGGAGAAGCACAAGAGGGGAGAGGGCCTTGCTCAAAAGAGCTTACATTCTCAAGGGGAGGGGCAGACATACAGGCATGATACATATGGGGAAGACAGTGAGGGTGGAGCATGTAGCAGCAAGTTAGGATGAGAGCTGGAAAGCATTGATGAAATAGTGGGTCTTGAGAGCCCATATGAAGGATTGTACAGAGGTGGAGAGTCTGATGGGGAGAGGGAGAGAGTTCCAAAGGTGGGAAGCAGCACGGGCAAAGTCTTGGAGGCGGGAGTGAGAGAAAGTAATCAGTTGGCAGGAGAGAAGGGGCGCATTTGTTGAATGAAGAGGGTGGACAGGAAAGTGAAGGGAGATGAGGTCAGAGATGTAAATGGGAGAGGAGTGTGTGAGGGCTTTGTAAGCGAGTGTGAGAACCTTGAATTGGGTTCTGAAGGGAAAGGGGAGCCAGTGGAGGGCTTGTAAGAGAGGGGAGGCAGATGTAGAGTGTTTGGAGAGAATGATGAGTCGAGCAGCAGCATTGAGGACAGACTGGAGAGGAGAAAGATGGGATATGGGAAGGCCAGATAGGAGGAGGTTACATAATCCAGTCTGGAGATGACCAGTGAGTGTATTAGGGTCTTAGTAGCATCCATGACATGTTTACAAATATTAAGATACTTTTGGACAATTATCAACCTTCACCTTTTAAGATTTTTCTAATTTTGACAGTACGCTGTAAATTTAATAAAGTGAGAGATTTTAGAAGTGGAGATGTTGCCCATAGCAACCAGTCAGATTCTAGCTACAGTATTATCTTCTAGAAGTTGCTAGTTAAATGTCATGTAGAATCTGATTGGTTGCTATAAGCAACATCTCTACTTCTAAAAACTCTCACTTTAGTAAATTCACCTCTAATAGAATAAAAAAGTGTCATTAGTTGAATATGGATTTAGAAAAGTGGGAAGAAAAAGTGTTGTGTTTTTGAACTAACTAAATTTTTGAGAGTTTGACTCAGACTCTTTGTCAGACTCATTTTTTTTACAGCAAAATGCAATGCAATCAATACTATATACTGTAGTGTGATAGCATCAAAAGATAATGTAGATTATATTTACATAGCAGGATTGACAATCATTTTATATCTTTTTGTTAAGTATAATTTCATCCTGTGAAGAAGTGAAAAATGATATTATTAAATCACAGAAAAAAAATTAGAATCTAGAAAATGTTAAATATGATTCATGTATTTGTTTGTTTATTAGCTACTACATAACTACAATATTCCTATACATTGGGCCTAATCCAGAGAAGAGGAGGAGATGTGACCAGTGCTATATGTGTGGCCAGTGCCATGTGAGTGTGTACCCCACTATACTATGAGCCCCAATGTCTCCCCAAATTAGTAAACATAGAAAAAATAATCATTTTGGGAACAAAAGAAAAATAAAATTTTAACACTTATGGTTTATGGCCGACTGTGTGGCCAGGTGGGCGCCTTGTGACCTTGTTTACATAATTATGGGCTTATTTTTATGTGGAGGCCTTGAGCTGTAGTCCCATGAGCCCCAGGGTTATTCTGGCCCTTTTTGTAGATGGGGGCACTTCAAGGCACACACCTAAACTCAGCTCTCAGGAGATGCCTAGAAGAGCACCCAGTTTTAAAGGTAAATGGATATTGTGTCTAGTTTTGCAGGGATCTGTTACTCTAGTGTTTATTAAATATGAATAAAATGTATTGTCTTTCTGTAGCCTTACTGGTGATAAGTCCCATCTCTTCTCATCTCATGTAATATAATGGAATTAACTTCTCATTTAGCAGATAGATACAGAAATGTACTCTATCATGAATTGTACATGTTATTTAGTTGTAATTGTATGACTATTGTTTGTGTCTGTTACTTCTTTACTTAAGCAGTATAAAAGGTTCTATTTGCTTATCATTATCTGTCATACTGTACCTGCTTCTGATTATAGATACATAATGATATTCAATTGCCAAGTATGTAATAGAAAATACTGTATACCCTCCTTTTATTTCTTTAAAATAAATATTTTGACTAAATAATCCTATTGTATGACAGGTGACCATATTCACTGTTATAAAAATATCTCACAAAATAAAAAAAAAGTATTTTCTAGCCACCAGACACCTTCTCCATTAGGTTTAATCTAATCTTTATTAGGTTTTGAACAGTAGCTTTAAACATCAACACACAGTGATGCTGCATAATACTGACAATATATGGATTGCTTTATATGAATCGCTCAAACTGTGGACCTAACTGAAACATTAAAATAGTACATTTATTTTTAGAACATACATGGAATAGGCTGTATGGCATTGTGTATTGTTGTTGTTTATGTTCTCTATATATTATACTTTGGTAAGGGTGCCTGCTGTAATCATGTCACAGGTTAGAGATGCACTTGCTGCAACCAAGTAGATTCTGTCTATCATTTCTTAGGATACAAGAGAGAAATGATAGACATAATCTGACTGGTTGCGAATGGCAACACCATTACTCTTTACTTTTAGAATATTTAGTAAATCTACCATGTGAAATCTTGAAAACACACTTTATAAGCACTTATTCACCTTGTCTCAAACTTGAAACATTATTGATTTTTAGTTTTTATTTCACTCTTTTTTCTCAGCAGGCAAAGAGCCTTATTGGCAGCAAAATCAGGCATTTCTATTAGCAATAGGATTTATTACCACATTAATGGAAATACAAAATGGGTTACTGCCAGTGATAGCATTGTTATTGTTGATGATAAACCTGCATCTGCATGGGGAAACCTACTGTATGTAACATGTATATCCACCTGCTGTTATCACCATATCAGTGATAGCATTGTTATAGATGATGATAAACCTGCATCTGCATGGGGAAACCTACTGTATGTAACACGTATATCTACCTGCTGTTATCACCATATCAGTGATAGCATTGTAATTGATGATGATAAACCTGTGTCTATCAATAACAGAAAAAAAAACAATTTAAAAAGTTTTATTAATAGATAAAATAAATGTAGTTTGTTAAAGTTTTAGATGTGTTTTTAAGGGAAGTGTACAAAAAATAACTATTTTCAGACTTTTTTTTTCTTAAATCTGGGCTTTCAGTTCCAAGTTTGCACATGCCTAAGCACAAATACTGCTCAGCCATTACTGTAAGTTATCACTTATTACTTTGGGCAAGTATTGCAGGGGCAACAGGGTATTGCTTAGCTGCCCTGGTGATATGTTTTGGTCAAATTACAGTAGGAAAAAACAGATGTTTGACCATGATAGTGCTGTCAGTGATAAAGTGTTCCCAAATGTAATAATATCTCAGTACATCAGCAGTAATGGAGCATATTCATCCATCCATCTAAATAAATATATATATATATATATATATATATATATATATATATATATATATATATATTGTTATATGTATTACTATAATACTGGTTCTGGATTATCTCTGGGCTCAAGATTAATCTGAATAGTATTATAAGCAATTGAAAAAAAATATGTACAATTGTATCACAGTATTTTTCCTTTCATCAGGCTTAATAGAGAATGTGAATCCATGAGAATCTGTGACATATTGATTTGTATTTTTTGTGATCAGTAGCTAAAAATCACAGGAAATGTGAAAGTTGGGGAAATAATGTTTTTAGCTATACCACAATCCAAGTCTAAGGGGTAGATAACATTTGGAATAGTCCCTTGCAGTCATGTCCTACGTGACCATTGGGCACTAATGCATGCACCCTGTAAGACATGTTTACTCATCAGTCATTAATGGAGTTGCAGCTAAATTATCATATTTATGTGTAGCCAACACCACAGGGGAACAGCGGCCTTTGCTGGCAACTAAGGATACATTGTGTTATCATAATGTAGAGCAAGGATTGGGCTTCCTATACATATGGGAATGTAACAGTCACCTTTTTTGCCTGGGCACTACAGAGTATAACATTAACTATGGTACTACTATAGTTCATAAAATGATCTAGGGCCCTACTATGAGGCATAAATGTAACACTTGTTATGGAGATAGGTGTCTTATGGAGATAGAAGCATTGGGGTGGGAGAATATTCAAGATGTTGCTATGGGACACACAAAATTCTGGTTATGCCCCTGCAATAAATCATTTAGATTTTATTATTTAGTATTGCACAATCACAATACAGAAAATGTCTTATGAGTCCTTCCAGGCTGTTCTGTAATAAAAGGATAGTCTATTTGACACAGCAAAAAATATAATGTGAGATGCTCTTTTACCTAAGGCCAGCGATTGTCTACTGATTTGATTTTATAGTTCAGGAGGGAAGTTACAGATTTACAGTAGAGTTTAGGATGCAATTTCATCTTATACAGATTCTGGGAACAATATACATATTCAGGAAATGGGTGTGTGAAGGGGAGTAATGTAATAAGCACTAATAATTATAAGAGCGTGGCCTGGAGTAGCAGGCCATAGGATGTGTTTGCCAACTATCCCGCTTTCATACTAATAAAAAATCCTGTTTGTGTGGATGTACTCTCTGTAACTACAGTGTAGCAGTGAAGTACTCTTTCCTGCATCTCCTGAGGTTCACCAGTGGTCTCTTTGTCTAGTGCCTACTTACCTCTAGCAGCTGTTCTCTTGTTCTGTACGGCTCCCTCCTGCTTTCTGGCATTGAGCTCCACTGGCCCGGCTGTGCAGCTTCCTGCATGTTGCTCCTACAATTTCTTTTAGCCAGTCCAGGTGACATGGGACGTGCTGGGGTTCGACGGCTGACATCTTGTCCCTGGTGGTTATTACTTGTCTCCTTTGAGGTTTCTGCTAGTGAGCTCTGGTGATGTGCTAGCTGCCACCATTTTGCCATAGGGGCTTCCTCATGACCGCTGGTTCGATCTTTCTGCTGTGCTGAAATTACTGCACTGGGTCAATTACTCCTGTTGGATTGCTAGCTTTGGTTACAGAGATTCTATAATTATTGTGGCTGTTTACATCAACCTTGTCTAGTTCTCTGCAACAAATCCTCCAGGCTATCAATGCCTCTACACAGAGATGTCTCAGTAAGTTTGACACCATGTCAGTGGATATAATTTCTCCCTGCTGTACCCCTCAGAAGATTTGTGAAAGTTATAAACCAGATTCTTATCTAATGTCTGAATTTACAGTCCTCACAGTGGATATGACCACCTGCATCCTGGATTAATGTAGCTGTGGGCCTTCAAAATTTCCCTTCTATAATCCTATTTGGTGCACTGAAAGTATGGGATTTACTGTTTAAGTATATTGTGTGCTTTCCTATTTCTCCTTGAGTGAGTTGGGATGGGAATGTTCTCTCAATTTGCATACCATTATCATATCTTACTAATTGTTACTTTTAAGTTGTATTCTACATATCCTGTTTTTCCATTTTTTTTTATTTTTCCATATGTGCTGTGTTATATGTATATCTGAAAAATTTTCAATGATTCTCTATGGGAGGAGCTCCAGTTTTGTATAGCATGGGAGAGCTGGGTATAGCCTAGCTTAGGTCATTCAGTTTATTGCCCTTATTATTTATGTAAGTTTACCATCCACTATTTGGGTTTGGGGGAGTTGGGGGTTTGTAGGTAGATTAGTGTAGTTTAGGGGAGGATGGGTGTTAGGGAATCCAAAGTATAACTAGGTTGAGTTTGGTTATACAGGGTGGGGGGTTATGGTGAGGTTTCTTTTGGGTGTATTTGTTTTGTTTTGTTATTTTGGCAGATATTTGTTTGTGTAATATATGGTTACTATATTTAGGCTTTTACTGGCTGCATATTTACATATTTTGTTTTGCCTCTTCTAATTACTATACCTTGGGTATCAAGATTTGTAAACCCGAATGGCGCCTTTTGGTTCTTGTATGCTCCTTTACTTGGGGATTTTGAGTATATACAGTTTAGTCTAATAGTTTTTGTAACAATATATTGGTGTAAAACCATTTGTATGCTGTGTTTTTTTATCTGCCATGTTTATTTTTACTTTCTTTATTTTATTGTTTATAATCTAACATTTCAATAAAAAAGATTGAATCAAAAAAAAACAACTAATAACTATTAATAATTCATTGTAATAATGTGTGTCAGATATTTAATCACACTTTGCTCTCTAATTTTAATTACTGTAATTTACTATTTTGGGGTTTAATAGTTTATTAAATAATGTAAATTCCATTGCTAAATTTCAGATTTCACCATTATAGTGAAACTTATAATCACCATGAAGATTATACATGCCTAAATTCACAAGCATTGTTTTTAAGTTGTCATTAACCACTTGCCTGGTGTGGTCGCATTTGATGTGACCAGTCATAAATGCCCAGTGGGAGGCTGCTGGAAATCTTCCTGCATCCGCCAATTTAAGAGGGACTGCCCGGTCCCTCTATACCAGCAGCTCCACCCCCATTGTGTCCCAATTACTGCTGACCACAGTGATTGGGCAGTTCAGCTGTACCCAGCAGATGAAGAGCAGCCATAGCTTAGGTAGCTGTGTATTCACTCAGTGTGTCCCAATCGCTGTGGAAAGCAGTGATTGGGCTTCCCCCCTCTATGCATACCAGGCAGCTGATCCCCTATGCATAGAACAATAAGTGCTCCCATTGGTCTCCCCTCTGTGCACACCCGGCAGATGCATAGAGGAGCAGCCAAAGGGAATCATAAGCACTGCCTGCCGTGCCCCCCTCTGAACACCTGGCAGCTGTATAGAGGAGCAGCCACCAGGAACAATAAGCGCTGCCCACCAATCCCCTCTGAACACCTGGTGGCTGCATAAAGGAGCAGCCCAAAGGCCACAGCCTGTGCAGAGCTCAACAATTGGTGGCTAAACCATCGATTGTTTTCAAACAATAGTTTAAAACTTTGGCCATCAATGGTACAGCTGTCAATGGCCATTACTTAAGTATTCCATGCAAATTGCTATTTTTATAGTGTACTGTGTTTAAAAAATTAATAAAAGCATGTTGGATAAGTGTTAATTAGATGTTCTTTATCTAATTCAATCATAAAAAATGACAATTTCTGAGCGTTTTTTAGAAATAATATTAGCCAGTTAAGTGGTTAGAACCATATCCATAAATGTATTTTGCAGCAGTCTTAAAAGCTCTAGCAATATGTATTCTAAAAACTGGTCTACATAATACCCTGTTCACAAATATTGAGAAATATTTGGACAAATGATCCAAATTGGACAAACGATTATCAACCTTCACCTCTTTGACACTCACAGGCATAAGCTATTTGGGTCAAGATTTTGCCTGCAAAAAAAAAATTCTTCCCTTGCACATAATTTTGATTTGCCTTGGGTATGTGCTCTCCAGATACCTGCAGAATACAATTTAAAAAAACTGGTCCTGAAGCTGTGAAAGAAGAGCACACCCCCAAAAATAATCTCACACCCAATAGAACTAGACATGTTGAAAATGGATTTAAAAAAGTGGGTATAAAAAATTTTGAAATGTTTTTGACCTAACCCCATTTTTGAGAATTATACTCTGGGGTAAATGTGATAGGGTGCAGAGTTCTGACATCAGCAAGTCCGGTGCTATACTGCTCGATGTTTTAAAAAAGCAGTTATTTACCAGGCAAAATCAACCTGGTTTTTCCTGTTAAATAACTGCTACTTGAAAACATTGGGCAGTCTCGCACGGGACTCGGCAATGTCAGAACTCTGCACCCTATTACATTTACTACTCTGTCTGCTGATGTTACACCTGTGTTATGACAGTGCCATCAGACTGCTTCTCCATTTGTTTATACCAAAATGCAATGCAAATAAAACTCTACACAATAGTGTTATTATAGCATCAAAAGATGTTGTACGGCATACTTACCAAATGATTTGTTTAGCACCTCATTAAGTAATTTGTATGATAAACCCTGAAAAATGATATTGTTAAAAGTATACAAAAAAAAGAGAATGTTAAATGTGATTCATGTAACTGTTTATTAACCGCTACATAACTACAATATTGCTATACATTTGACCTGATAAGAGAAAATGAGGAGTTGTGACCTGTTGTGTGTGTGTGACCAGTGCCACTTGGCTGTGTACCCCACTATACTATGATCTCCCCACTTCAAAAAAATAGAGGAAAGTAGAAATTACATTTTAATACTTCACATTTATTTTTAATGATTTATGGCCAACTGTGAGGTCAGCTGGGTAGCTGGTGACATTGCTGTCATAAATATGGGCCTATTTTTATGTGGAGGCCTGGAGCTGTAGTCCTATCTGCCCCATTGTTAATCTGGCCATGTGTGTAGATGGGTTCAAGTCAAGGTACTGTACACACCTCCGCTCTCAGGAGATGCCTAGAAGAGGGCCCAGTTTTACAGGGAAATAAAGATTTGTGTTTAGTTTTGCAGGGATCTGATCCTCTAGTGCTTATTAAATATACATTTAAACTTTGTCTCTCTGTAGCCTTACTGGTGATACTGTAAGTCCAATTTATTCTCATCTGTAATATAATTCTCAATTATCCCTTTTCACTTAGTAGATAGATACAGAAATGTACTTTATCATACATTTTACTTATCATACAAGTACTTCATCATAAATTTTACTTATAAGTAAGTATTAGTAAATGTTCTATTTGTTTACCATTATATGCCATACTGTACCTGCTTCTGATTATGGATACATAAATTATATTCAAATTCCTAAGTGTGGAATATAATTACTGTATACTCTCCTTTTACTCCTTTAAAATAAATATTTTTGTTATGCCTATTTTTATTATTGTTGACAAACAAAATAATTTTTAGTTAATGATAAATGAAAGGGACTTACTTACACCAATCTGAACATGGCTTTACCACAAATGCCCCTTTCCTATACATTACTAGTATTTCAGCAGCCTTTCATTAAAGCTATAAAATGTATATTCATCACTAGCATCATAATAATGAGTTGCTCTAACTGTAATCATTCCTGTCTGCTGTCTATCTGCTAACTGGGATCTGACCAGTTTCTTTTTGTGTCTCTGCCACATTAGTATATTTCTATGAATTTCTACATTCCCCATGTCACACATATTCCTGGGTCACTAAAGCCTAACTAAATGCATGAGGTAGGAGGTTATTCCTGAGAGGATTACAGCCACTGGGCCTGATTAAGAGGTGGATGCAGTTTTGATTTTATTTTACAAGTGGGAAATGTTTTGACTACAGCACATATGTCAGAGCTGCACTGCACATATGCTGCAATGGACTAGCGACAGTGGTGGACACAGGGTGATTGACAGACAGAGAACATTTGGGGTGGCCTCCCCAGTACAAAAGATGGTGGCTGCTACTTTTGCATAACTTCTCAGATCCGGAGCAGCGATTTCCTTTGCGTCTACCTCTGAAATAAGCCCAATGTCTCATTGCAACCTACTAAGTAAAATGGTTACACATTGAATAAAAGTTTAGCTACACTGGACTACAGAGGACAAATAAGACATGTTTCTGGGTTGTGGGAGGAAACCAGAAGATCCAGAGGAAACCTATGTAAACATGGGGAACAATACAAACTCCAAACAGTAACATTTGAAGAAATCAAACCCAAGACTTCAGTGCTGCAAGACAGTAATGCTATTCATTACACCATCCTTGCTGCCCAGAAACTGCAGATCTCTATTAATAAAAGGTCAATAAACCCTTTTGCTGGAAAAAACATGGGTTTTCATAGGTAAAAGATGTTGCATTCACATCATGCTATAAATGAATGTGGTTACCAATAGCAATAATCCCCATTGAACAATGTTATTTTTCAAAGCCAAGCACTTACCCAACTGTGAAGTGCTGGATGTGCATGTATTTCTGCCAAACATATGCTATGTACATCACTAATACTCAGTGTTATTGTACAGTTTATCATAAGTGTTTAGACTATTAGTATTTCTATTTCTAATAAATGTATACCTACTGTAACATCAGTCCTTATAAATATGTGCCCAATGTGCCTGCCCCCATAAATGTGTCCTAAATATATATGTCCCTATAAATATGTGCCAAGCATCTGCCCCTATAAAAGTGTGTCCCATGTAACTACCCTATAATACTCCTTTTACACCAACTTTAAATTCACGGGTTGAAGCAGGTAAATGCACATCAACCCAGGATTTTTGTAGGTGTAAATGGATCAACCTGGGTCCAGCCAGAGGAGAAGCATGTAGCCAGGGTGACTGGAGCACTTGGGTGCTGTGGCGCCCCCCTTCCTCAAGTGTTCCATGGAGGAGGCGGGTCCATATGGGATTAATGTAAAGTAAAAATAAAGATTAGGGGCAGCTCCCTGTAGTGGTGCCCATATGCAGTGTTCCCTGTACCCCAGGAGAGGACCCCCTTATGCAGGCCCCAAGTGGTGGCCCCAGTAGTGATCCCCCCTATGCAGTGCCCCTTACACAGTGATCCCCATAGTGGTCCCCCCTGTGCAGTGCCCCTTGTGCCCACAGTAGTAAGCCCCATTTATGGTGCCCTCAGTAGTGGTACCCCCTATGCAATGGCCCCAGTAGTGGTACCCCCTATGCAGTGCCCATTAAATAGTGGCCGCATTTGTAGTCCCCCCATGCAGTATTGCCCTTTATATAGAGCCCTCAGTAGTGGTACCCCAATTCAGTGCCCCCATTGGTAGTCCCCTTCCCCCCTATGCAGTGCCCCTAGTAGTAGTCCCCTCCCCTTGTAGTGCCCTCAGTAGTAGTCCCCCCTTGTAGTGCCCCAGTAGTAGTCCACCCCTTGTAGTTCCCCCAATAGTAGCAGTGCCCTAACTTCATCCCAGGTGACTGGAGACAAGATAAATGTTGGTTCCCCCCTCCCCCCAAATTAAAATGTACCATCCCCGCAACACCTATCTCAGTCCCAGCTGCCACCCCCCCTATGCAGTTCCTTTTATACAATACCCCCAGTAGTGGTCTCCCTATGCAGTGCCCTCAGTAGAGGTCACCCTATGCAGTGCCCACCTATGTAGTGCCCCCTAGTAATGGTCCCCCTATGCAGTGCCTCCAGTAGTGGTCCCCCTTTGCAGTACCAACAGTAGTGGTCCTCCTATGCTGTGCCCCCAGTAGTAAGGGCCCTGTAGTGCCCCCAATAGTAAGGCCGCTGTAGTGCTTCCAATAGTAAGGCCCCTGTAGTGCCCCCATATGATGCCCCCAGTAGAATTGCTGCTGTAGTGCCCCCATATGATGCCCCAGTAGTAAGGCCCCTGTAATGCTCCCTGTAATGCCCCCATATGATGCCCCCTGTAGAGCCCCCAGTAGTAAACCCCCAGTAGTAAGCCCCCTGTAATGCCCCCTGTAGTACTTCACCTGTAGTACACCCAGTTGTAAGCCTCCTGTGGTGCCCCCAGTAGTAAGCCACCTGTAATGCTTCCTGTAGTAAGCCCCCTGTAATGTGCCCCCAGTAGTAAACCCCCTGTAATAAGCGGCAGCCCCCTTTAATGCCCCCTGTAATGCCAGCCAGTAGTAAGCCCCCTGTAATGCCCCCCTGAGCATACATACACACACAAATAAAAACTTACCTTAAACCCTGTTCCAGTGCCTGCTGCCATCCATCCCTGGGGCCCGCTCCTTGGAACTATGGGAGTGACATCATGATGTCACTCCCACAGTGCACTGCGGGACCAGGAAGCAGGAGCTCAGTAGTGAGCTCCATCCTCCGGCTACTGCTGGGGGGAGAGAAGAAGCCAGGTGCCCGCTGGTAACACACTCATTGAGAGCCCGGCAAATGGAGGGTGAAGGGGGTGAGCCCACACCCCCTGCACCCTCAGTAGTTATGCCACTGGAGGTGGAGCACCAATCGGTGGCGCTCCTTCTCATGCAGCTCCAGGTGACAAAAGATCCAGGTACCCACTTCAGGGCTGGCACCTGGCAGCAAATTAATCCATTGTCTCCGGGAGTTCCGCCACTGAGTAGTAGTCCACCCAGTTGTAGTACCCCATTAAAGTAACCTCAGTAGTAGTCCCCAGTGGTGGTCTTCCCTTGTAGTACCCCCAGTAGTAGTCCCGCCCAATGTAGTGCCCCTAGTAGTGATCCCCCCTTGTAGTGCCCCAGTAGTAGTCCCCCCCGATGTAGTGCCCCTAGTAGTAGTCCACCCTTGTAGTGCCCCCAGTAGTAGCCCCCCCCTTGCAGGGCCCCCAGTAGGGGTCTTCCCCTTGTATTGCCACCAGTAGACACACGTAATAAAAAAACCCCACTTACCTGAATCCCCTTTCCCGTTCCTCCATCCGTCCTCCCGGGCCGGCCCACCTTGCAATATGGAAGAGACGTCATAATGTCATGACGTCTTTCCCATTATCCACTGCAGGAGCCAGAAGATGGAGCGGCTCCGGCAATGGGTGCAGCAGCAGTCAGTGAGAGTCTTACAGCCTCTAATCGGCTGCTAATTAAAACAAACACTGCTGCTGGCTCCGGCGGCTGTGTGTTTGTCAGTCACGCCGCAGTGTAAACGGGGGTCTATCCCAGGTTTGATACAGGTTGGAAACATTTTCCATATCCTGGTACAGACCTGGGACTTTGGTGTAAAACGGGTATAAATGTGTCCCTAGTGTATCTGTCTATGTACTTATCTGCCCAATGTGTCTACCCCATAAATGTATCCTGAGTGTATCGGCCCCTGTACAGGTGTGCCCAATGTGTCTACCCCATAAAGGTATCCTAAGTATATCAGCCCCTATAAATGTTTACCAATCATCTGCCCCTAAAAATGTGTGTCAGATGTATCTACCCTATAAATGTGTCCCTAGTGTATCTGTCCATATACATGTATGCCCAATATGTCTACCTTCATAAATGAGTCCTAAGTATATCAGTCCCTATAAATGTGTACTAAGCATCTACCCCTATAAAAGTGTGTCCGATGTATCTACCTTATAAATGTGTCTCTAGTGTATCTTTTCCTGTTCAAGTGTGCCTAATGTGGCTACCCAAATAAATGTGTCCTTAGTCTTTTAATCCCTATAAATTAGGGATGAGCGGGTTCGGATTTCTGAAATCCAAACCCCCCAACTTAGTCCAGCTCATGTTTTTCCACCATACTCGGTTCCCAGAACGAGGCAAAAAGTCACCCTCGGGCTGTTGGATTCTCACGGATATTGGATTCAATAAAAGGTCCCCGCGTCGGTGCCATTTTTCACTCCGGCTGTAAACAGAGAAGAGGAAAGATGGGGGTTTGCTGTGCTGGTGCTGCTGTTGTATATAGGGGCTGTGTCCAAAGTCCATTGGGCTGGCTCGGCTGTCTTGTGCAGTGATGTCCCATAAAGGCTGTGTTGCCCATAGAGGGAGGGTGGGGGTTGCTGTGCTGGTCCTGCTGTTGTCCATAGGGGCTGTGTCCAAAGTCAATAGGGGCTGGCTGGGCTGTGTTGTGCAGTGCTGTTGTCCCATAAAAGCTGTAGTCCTAAAGAGATGCTGTAGTGTTGTCCAGGGGCTGCTCTGTCCATCATATTTTTATTCTGTTTGTGTGCGCCTTAGCCACACATGCATCTACAAAGTAGCAGCGCCAAGCATGCACCTGTGTCATAAATCAAGGGCCGGCTGGTCTATTGAAGGGATATGTAACTCCCAAAGTGCACACAAAAAAAATATTTTTTCTTTTTCTGTTTGTGTGTGCCTTAGCCGCACGTGCATCAACAAAGTATCAGCGCCAAGTATGTACTCTTTGGGGCCTAGTTTTTCAAACTGCCTTCCTGTCTGCCACTGCAGTGCCACTCCTAGATGGGCCACATGTTTGTGCCGCCCACTTGTATCGTTTAACATTCATCTAGCTACCTTGGTGGAACCTTTTTGCCTAAAAACAATATTGTGAGGTGTGAGGTGTTCAGAATAGACTGGAAATGAATGGAAATGAATGTTATTGAAGTTAATAATAGTCTAGGAACAAAAAAAAAAATTCTGTGATTTTAGCTGTTTTTATGCTGTTTTCCAAAAAAATACAGGGCCTCATTCAGAGGCGGTCGGAGGATGCAAGCGGTCGCTCATAAACTGGGCGGCCACTTGCATCCTGACCGCCCACCTCTGTTGCGGTCGTTAGGCTGTGGGTTAACACCCACAGCTCTAACGACCGCTCGGGTGATGGTCGTGATGGTCAGAGACCATCGTGACCATCGGGGCTTACGATGAGACCCTAGGGTAGGGTCTCCCTTGTCGTAAGCCCCGGAAAGTTTCTGGCTCTGTCTGAGCCGGAAGCTCTCCAATGACATCACTAGTGATGTCAGTGGGGCCTCCCCAAAACGGTAGGCGTTCCCACGGGAACTCTTCCGTTTGGGCTGCCACCCCCCCGGCCCGCCTTCCAAACGGGGCGAGCTGTCAATCAACATCGACAGCTCACCCCCTTTGGATCGAGACCCGCTACGACCGGCGCTGTTGGTCGGAGCGGGTCTCACGCATGCGCACGACGTCAACGGCGCTGTCGTGCGCTTGCTCTTTGGGGGGCCATCGACCCGGTCCAAGTGCATCGGCACTAACGACTGGGTCTGAATGACCCCCACAGATCCAAAACATAAAACCCACAACCCAAAACACAGAAGGGTGGTCAGACACTTGTTTCTCTGAAAATTTGATACAAACTATGGGCTTCATTCAGAGGCGGCCGTATGGTCTACGACCGTACGGCCGCCTCGATGTTTGTCCAGTGCGCATGCGCACGAGGGAGCCGGCACCTTTGTGCGCATGCGTGAGACCCGCTATTACCGACAGCGCCGGTCGTAGCGGGTCTCTTTCCAAAGGGGGCGAGCTGTTGATGTTGATTGACAGCTCATCCCATTTGGAAGGCGGGCCGGGGGGGTGGCAGCCCAAATGGATGCTTTCCCATGGGAACACCTGCCGTTTGGGGGAGGCCCCACTGATATCACTAGTGATGTCAGTGGAGAGCTTCCGGCTCTGACAGAGCCAGAAGCTCTCTGGGGCTTACGACAAGTGAGACCCTACCCTAGGGTCTCGTCGTAAGCCCCGATGGTTGCGATGGTCTATGACCATCGCGACCATCACCGTAACTGTCATTAGAGCTGTGGGTTTTAACCTACAGCCTAATGACCAAAACAGAGGGAGCTGGTCAGGATGCAAGTGGCCGCCCAGTTTCTGAGCGACCGCTTGCATCCTCCGACCGCCTCTGAATGAGGGCCTATATTCTTACAGCTTTTGCTTCAGGTTTATCAATACATAAAACTGCGGTCTGCCACAGATCTAAGTGTGGCTCATTATTATCTTTAAGATACCAACTGTGCTGCTATTACTATTTCTTTATATGTTGACAGTATATTGCTACTATATTTGTATCATTACACTTGGGATTATCAATTTTTATTATATACTCTTTTGCTGAGAATAATTTTTAATCTTTATGATCTATTGTGTAATACATTTTCCTATACTGAATTCCACACGGTGCTACACTCTTTCTTCCTTTGTCTTGTTATATTGTGGGATGCAGAGCCCACTGTGAGAGCTGCCGAATCGAATTCAGGATAAGATTGTTTGAAAACCAGCTCACCTCCTTTCTATTTCTTGCCTGTACATGTGTGCCCAATGTGTCTACCCCCATAAATTTGTCCTTAGTATATATGTCCTTATAAATTTGTGCCAAGCATCTTCCCCTAAAATAATTATCTGATGTAATTACCCCAGAAATGTGTTCCTAGTGTATATGTCTTGTACCCAATGTGTGCCCAATGTGTCTACCCCATAAATGTGTCCTGAGTGTATCTGCCCCTGTACATGTGTGACTGATGTGTCTACCCCCATAAATTTGTCCTAAGTATATATGTCCAAGTAAATCTGTGCCAAGCATCTGCCCCTAAACTAATTATCTGATGTAATTACCCCATAAATGTGTTCCTACTGTATATGTCTTGTACATGTGTGCCCATTGTGTCTACCCCATAAATGTGTCCTGAGTGTATCTGCTCCTGTACATGTGTGCCCATTGTGTCTACCCCATAAATGTGTCCTGAGTGTATTTGCTCCTGTACATGTGTGCCCAATGTATCTACCCCATAAATGTATCCTGAGTGTAGCTGCCCCTGTGTCAGGACCTGGGGGGTTTTTGGACCAAGGATTGAATCAGGAGTCAAAGCAGGAATGGTCTTGTTAAACTGAAAGGCAGCTCTTTTAATGGGAGTATTTAGATTCATGGAATTAAATAAATATATAAATACTGTAACAAAAGTCCATGGGTGAACTGAGGATAAATGTCTGGCAGAGAATAAAAGTCAAATTGCTGTGGAACTACGAATCAAGTGTTAATAAAACAAATCCAAAAGATGTGAAGCAGAGAAGCAGGTGTCTGGTAATGAATGAATCCAATTGATGTGAGGCAGAGAAACAGGTGCTTGGTAATGAACTGACAGAGAAGAAATTCCAATAGAAGTATACTGAGGATCAGAGGTCTGTAAACTGCAGTGTGTTCTGAGTGCATGCAGCTGGTCAAAACAAGTGGACGGTGAGATGTAGGATATAGTTGCTGCAGGAATCCTGGGAACTGCCTGGAATGCTGATAGGAAGCAAGTGAGACACTGCTATGACTGCAATATACCAAGGCTAGGGAGCACAGAGAACTCTCATACAGCAAGGCTGAGAACATGTTGCACTGGTAACTAGAGAGTGTGCTGAACACCCTTAAGTGCCATGGGAAGGTGCAAGATAGGCTGCTGGGAGTCACATGCAGAGCTCCAACCTGTTTGGCCCATTCAGGTAACATGCCCAAAACCAAGATGACATGTCGCAAAAAGAGAATTTTGGTGCCAGCATGGGCATTACTTTGCAGAGTATGTTAATGGTATAAACATGTAAGATGAAGATGAGCAAATAAGGTCAAAAGAAGGTCTGTCTTCCTTGGCCAGCCATAAAACTGTCTGGATGTTTAGGGCATAAATAAATATGTTTGTGCAACATCTAGCCAGGCCCTTAATAAGCTGTCATTAAGAGCCCTGTGTCCTGTTCCTGAACAGAGATCAAAGCAGGACTGCTTATACCAGAGACAAACAGTCTTCAAGATGTGTGGATTCCCTCATCTAAGTCCAGGGGTATGTTTATTGACATAAGTCTTGGAGCTCAAACAGTAGAGAGTGAGCAGTGACCTAACCCCTGTTCAAGTGACCAAGAAACCCTGTGTTACAGTCACCTAAGCAATAGAAGGGATAATCTATCCCAAGGGAGGGTTAGTATCCCACCCAAGGGGGGGGGGGGGTGAGGGGGGAATAGCTGGGCACACAAGGCGTAAATACAGGCTCACTGGACAGAAGGTGTGATTCTCTGCTTGAGGTTGTCGACAAGACACAGGGCACCTGAATTCTTCATTGGGAAGGCCTCAGCCCAAACCTGTTCTTTGAGTCTTGATCTGAATGGTCTGTTTTCTCCCATTTTATTATTTTTTTTGGTTTACTTGAAATTGTGATTAACTGTGTTTGTGACTTTTTGTAACATCCTTATATCCTTTGTAATTTTTGTACACAAGCTTTGAAGATATTTTTTGAATTAAACTAAACTAATTTTAGTTCTTGAAAACTGATTTTAGGGCCCAAACGCCTCATGTGTGGCATGTTACCTATGTTTAAATATTGATAATTTGTGTGCACAGGTGAGAGCAGAAGCTTGCCTTATGCTTTAGCATTAACTTGGTCTCCTGCTGGTGGCAGATACCGGAGTTAATAACTACACGAGCTGAGGTACCAGTGTAAGGTCATGGCAGCGACTCTCAGATTGTCGTATCTGGGAAGAGTTATCATGGCGGTCTATGACAGGTGTTGCCCAGCAGTCAGCAGCATGGAGAAGCTGCCAGTCTTTCCTGTACCAGCATGGCCTGTTCCACCAGCACCTCCTCGCGCACCTCCCGCCAACCTCCAGGAACCAGCAACCCCACTGGTAGGACCTTGCCAGAGCGCTCGCACACGCAGAGATCACGAGCCAGCAGGTAAGGACGCTCTGGTCGTGACACCCTGTACAAGTTTTCCCAACATGTGTACCCCCATAAATGTGTCCTGAGTGTATCTGTCCCTGTGCATGTGTGCCCAATGTGTGTACCCGAATAAATGTGTCCTGAGTGCTACTGCCCCTGTATATCAGTCCATATAAATGTGTGCCAAACATTTGCTCTTATAAAAGTATGACCGATTTATCTACCCTATAAATGTGTCACTAGTGTATCTGTCCCTGTACATGTGTACCCACTATATCTACCCCCATAAATGTGCCCTGAATGTATCTGCCCCTTTACATGTGTGACCAATGTGTCTACCACAATAAATGTGTCCTAAGTGTATATGATCCTGTACATGTGTGCCCAATGTTTCTCCCTTCATAAAAGCCATGCATCAGCCCCTATAAAAGTGTGTCCGTTGTATCTACCTTATAAATATGTGCCTAGTGTATCTTTCCCTGTACAAGTGTGCCTAATGTAGCTACCCCCATAAATGTGTCCTTCGTATATCTGTACCTGTACAAGTGTGCAGAATGTGTCTATCCCCATAAATTTGTCCTTAATGTACGTGTCACTGTTTTTGCCCCTGTATTTGTATGCCCAATGTGTCTACCCCCATAAATTTGTCCTAAGTAGGCCAGTCCCTATAAATGTGTGCCAAGCTTCTGCCCCTACAAAAGTGTGTCCGCTGTATCTAGCCTATAAATGTGTCCCAAGTGAATCTGTCCCTGTACATGTGTGTCCACTATGTCTACCCCCATAGATGTGTCCTGAGTGTATCTGTCCCTGTACATGTGTGCCCAATGTGTCTATAACCATAATCTGTCCTGAGTGTATCTGTCACTGTACATGTGTGCCCAATGTGTCTACCCCCATTATTGTGTCTTGAGTTTATCTGCCCCTGTACATGTGTGCTTAATGTGTCTATCCCTATAAATGTGTCCAGAGTGTATCTGCCCTTTTATATGTGTGCCCAATGTGTCTACACCAATATATGTGTCCTGCGTGTATCTGCCCTTGTACTTGTGTGTCCAATGTCACTACCCCATAATGTGTCTTAAGTATAACAGTCACTATAATGTGTGCAAAGCATATGCCCATATAAAAGTGAGTCCAATGTATCAACCCTAGAATTGTGTCCAGTATCTGTCTCTATAAATATATGTGCAATATCTCTGCACCTAAGTTTCGCTCATGAGCACTTGCAAAACTAGCTTAACAACATGATCATCGGCATTGCATGAAACTCTGAATCAGACTCTGAGAATAGATGAAGCAGATGCCACTGTGTGATGGAGGAACTTTTACCATACAGGGCTGTTACTGGAGGCTGGGACCATGTATCTGCATGCCCTCACCTTTAAAATGTTAGATAGAGAAGGGAAATCATTGATGGTTTGCATACATTGAAGGCCATTTCTGCTGTATGGAATGGCAGCCATCATGCCAATCAAGGAAGGTCTAAGGGCTCAGCAAAACCTCCTAATACCATCAAAGATCAGATCCATGGGATCTCCACCATTGATGTTGTTAACCATTGATGATTGATGGCCATACAAAAGGCAGAGGGAAGGATTTAAATACTGTATCCAGACAGTTGTATGTGGACCCCCACCAGCTAGGGAAATATATAATTAGAGGATACTCTCAGCACCTCAGGTCTGACCATAACAGAACAGACACACAGGGGCCTTGTGACCACATGAAGCAATGGAGACAGGTGGATTCTTACCCAAAGCTCAAAATATGGGCATATGTTTTGGGGGAGGGGGCACATGTGACCCTGCCACCAGACCCAGTACACCCCTGAGCCCTTACCCTTTTTAATGCATTTCATAGAATTTCACAAATACTGTATGTCACTACTTACTCTCAATATTACCAAATACCCATCTCTTGTTGCATTACTTGCAAAAATGGAGTGTGGACAATTTAAAACTGGTCATTTATAATTAGGTCAGGGCAAGGTCATACATTCACAGAGGGTGACATATTATTTTAGGGGCATAGTATCTATACATTTAAAAAATACAGAACAACATAAATGATGTGCTAGAATTGTTGAGAAAAACTAAGCTCTACTAGAATATCTTACCTTAACCTTAAGAGGTATAACAATTTCTGAGCTAGCACCATAAAGAAAAGGCTTTAAAAAAAATAGAGGATAGAATTAATTATACATTTTAACATTTGTTCTAATTATGCTGTTATTGTGAAAGAACAAAAAGTTTTAATACATTACTTTGTTCAAAAACTGTTCTTCAACCATTTGAGATTAGCCCACTGTGTAAGCATAAGCGTGGCTACAGCAGGTTTGCAAAATTCATTTGTGCCCATCCCCACAACAAAGTTTATAGTGTATTTCTTGTTGAGATAAAACAACAAGATATTCTCAACTGTGGCTCAGCACTCGAGAGCAGCAGAAGACATCCATATGAAGTCAGACACTGTGACCTCTAGTGACCATACAAAATATGAAATATACCTTTTATTATGTCCTTTAAAATAGAATAAGCAAATATATAAATCAAAAACTCAAGATTATGTAAATAATTTACTTTTTTAAATGTGTGTTATCCACAATATTAATCATAATGTAGTGATCCTTCTGTCATACTATATATCACCTTAAATAAATTGAAGGAATTACTATATTTGTTGATTTTTGCTCAAATATTCCACTCAATGTTATCCTTAGCTATTATTAAATGACATTATACATTATTAAACTCAGTAGTAACCCTTATAAATTTAATAAGTGTTTGATATACATCATACATTACCTCCAGTCGTCTATCGGTTGCGGGTGCTAATTAAATAACCGCTCTTATCACATATACCATTTATGATATTTAGTATCTGTTATATCACCTTACCATCCATACCAATTAGTAAATGAGTACAATTTGTGTACGAAGCAGCTGCCCCTAAAAATAGTGTGTCTGATGTATCTACCCCCATAAATGTGTACTGCATGTATCTGCCCCTGTACATGTGTGCTCAATGTGTCTACCCCCATAAATGTGTACTGCATGTATCTGCCCCTGTACATGTGTGCTCAATGTGTCTACCCACCATAAATTTGTTCTAAATATATCAGTCCCTATAAATGTGTGGCAAGAATCTGCCCCTATATATGTGTAACTGATGTATCTACTCTATAAATGTGTCCCTAGTGTATCTGTTCCTGTATAGAATGGGATTGAAATGCCGGTGGCTGTTAAGATGCTGGTTCAAATCCCAACATTGGATGCCCGACAGTATCAAGATATTGACTGGGACAGGATAGTACCCTACACTTCTCCTGTCCACCCAAACCCTCCCTTATTGGTATCTAACCCTAACCTCCCCCTAATGCCTAACCCTAAGCCCCTTTTATAGCTTCCTTAATCTAACCCTCTCTGGGGGGTGCCTAACCCTTACCTCTCGCTGGTGTTGCCTAATCCTAATACCCCCCTAGGGGTGCCTAACCCTAATCTACCTCCCAAACATAACCCTAACCCTGCTAGACTGCCTAATTCTAACCCTTCCAGCTGTGGATAAGGCTAAGGATGCAGTTGCATAACTTCATATCTTCCTCTATATGTGTGCCCAATGTGACTACTGCTATAAATGTGTCCTGAGTTTATATGCCCCTGTACATGTGTGCCCAATGTGTCTACACCCATAATTGTATCGTGAGTGTATTTGCTCTTGTACATGTATGCCTAATGTGTCTACCCCAAAAATGTGTCCTAAGTATATCATTCCCTATATATGTGTGCCAAGCATCTGCCCCTGTCCTGAATGTATCCGCCCCCGTACGTGTGCCCAATGTATATTCCCCCTTAAATGTGTCCTGAGTGTATGTGCCCCATTACATGTGTGCTCAATGTGTCTATCCCCATAAATGTGTCCTGAGTGTGTCTGCCCTAGTACATGTGTGTCCAATATGTCTATCCCCATAAATGTGTCCTGAGTGTATCTGCCCCTGTACATGTGTGTCCAATATGTCTATCCCCATAAATGTGTCCTGAGTGTATCTGCCCCTGTACATCTGTGCCCAATGTGTCTACCCCGATAAATGTATCCTCAGTGTAGCTGCCCTTGTGTCAGGACCTGGGAGGTTTTTGGACCAAGGATTGAATCAGGATTCAAAGTAAGAATGGTCTTGTTAAACTGAAAGGCAGCTCTTTTAATGGGAGTATTTATATTCATGGAATTAAATAAATATATAAATACTATAACAAAAGTCGATGGATAAATGTCTGGCAGAGAATAAAAGTCCAATTGCTGGGGAACTGCGAAACAAGTGTCTGATAATAAAACAAATCCAAAAGATATGAAGCAGAGAAGCAAGAGTCTGGTAATGAACTGACAGAGAAGAAATTCCAATAGAAGTATGCTGAGGATCAGAGGTCTGTAAACTGCAGAGGGTTCTGAGTGCATGCAGCTGATCAGTAACAAGTGGAGGGTGCAATATACCAAGATTAGGGAGCACAGAGAACTCTCGCACAGCAAGGTTGAGAACATGTTGCAGTGACAACTAGAGGGTGTGCTGAACACCCTTAAGTACCATGGGAAGGTACAACATAGGCTGCTGAGAGTCACATGCAGAGCTCCAACCTGATTGACCCATTCAGGTCAAATGCCCAAAACCAAGATGGCGTTGTTATGAATTCTGATGCCTTCTTCATGTGAGACTACAAGAACCTGGCTAGTGAGATCTTCTGCCAATAACAACCGCCTGTTGTTCCCTTAGAACTAGTATACATTAACTGGTACTTAGGTGGGTGCCTGGACTTATGCTCGAGGTAGTAGCGGCTCACATGGAGACACAAGGGAATTCAATAGGTAAAGAATGTACAGTTGTGACTGACACAATTGATGCTGATAAAGATATCGATGGTATGGATGTTATGAGGGTACTGTTTGGTTTAAGGACAATGGCTTGGGAGCTGATAATGTGGCAGCTGTGCCGATGGTGCAGCAATTTAAGCTGAAGGTGCAGCAATTATGCCAATGGTGCGGCAAGTGTGCCAATGTTGCGGCAATGGTACCGATGTTGTGGCTATTGCCATAGGTAAACAGTCTAGGACAGGTGAATGGCTTTGAGATCCGACGGTGCAGCAAGTGTGCCGATGTTGCAGCGATGGTTCCAATGTTGTGGCAATTGCTGTAGATAAACAGACTGAGGTATGAAACTGGCTTTGAAAGCTGAAGGTGTGGCAAGTATGCCGATGTTGCAGCGATGGTGCCGATGTTGTGGCAATTTCCGTAGATACACAGTCTGAGGTATGAAACTTGCTTTGAGAGCCGATGTCGTGGCACGCAAGTTGCTTGGGGTGGCTAAGTAGCCGTATGATGAATGTTGGCAGCACGGGAGCTGCTTGGAGCAGCTAAATATCCATATGATGAACGTTGACAGCACGGGAGCTGCTTGGAGTGGCTAAGAAGCCATATGATGATCGTTGGCAGCACAGGAGCTGCTTGGAGTGGCTAAGAATGCATATGGGAGTTCAGTGGATAGGAGAACAGGAACAACCTGACTCTGCAGCCAGGCTGAGGGAACTCACAGACACTCTATAGTCAGCACAGGTGCAAAGGATCAGTGAGTATAAAAAGGCTGAAGTCCCAATCAGGTTTGCACTTGTGGAATACACATCACTTCCTGAGGCATGCCGATCTCCTAGCAACAGAAAGAACTGGAGTAACCCCATCATGTCTGGGCATACTGTCAGAAAGTGTCAAGTCATGACCGCGACTTGTAACAGGCATGTAGCGAAAAGAGGATTTTGGTGCCCGAAAAAATAAATACAGGCTCACTGGACATAAGGTGTGATTCTCTGCTTGAGGTTGTTGACAAGACATAGGGCACCTGAATTCGTCATTGGAAAGGCCTCATCCCCAAGCTGTTCTATCCATCGCAATCTGAATGGTCTGTTTTCTACAATTGTATTATTTTCTTTGGTTTACTTGAAATTGTGATTAACTGTGTTTGAGACTTTTTGTAACAGCCTTATATACATTGTAATTTTTGTACATAAGCATGTTTGGCATGTTACCTATGTTTAAATATTGATAATTTGTGTGCACAGGTGAGAGCAGAAGCTTGAGTTATGCGTTAGCATTAAATTGGTCTCCTGCTGGCAGCAGATACCGGAGTTATTGACTACACGTTCTGAGGTACCGGTGTAAGTTCGCAGTGGCGACTCTCAGATTGTCGTATCTGGGAAGAGTCATCACGGCGGTCTGTGACAGGTGGCGCCCAGCAGTCTGCAGCATGGAGAGGCTGCCAGTCTTACCTGTACCAGCATGGCATGTTTCCCCGGTACCTCCTCGCGCACCTCCCGCCAAACTCCAGTAACCAGCACCCCAACCAGTTGGACCGCACCAGAGTGCTCGCACAGGCAGAGACTGCGAGCCAGCAGGTAGGATGCTCTGGTCGTGACACCCTGTACAAGTGTTCTCAACATGTCTAGCCCCATAAATGTGTCCTGAGTGTATCTGCACCTGTACATGTGTGCCCAATATGTATTCCCCATAAATGTGTCCTGAGTGTATCTGCACCTGTACATGTGTGCCCAATGTGTATTCCCCAATAAATGTGTCCTAAGTATATCAGTCACTATAAATGTGTGCCAAGCATTTGCCCCTATAAAAGTATGACTGATGTATCTACCCTATAAATGTGTTACTAGTGTATCTGTCCCTGTACATGGGTACCAAATGTGTCCTGAATGTATCTACCCCTTTTATTGTGTGACCAATGTGTCTACCCCTTAATTTTGTATTAAATGTATGTGCCCCTGTCTCTGCCCCTGTACATGTATGCCCAATGTGACTACCCCCATAAATGTGTCCTAAGTAGGCCAGTTCCAATAAATGTGTGCCAAGCATCTGCCCCTACAAAAGTGTGTCCAATCCATCTATCCTGTGAATGTGTGCCTAGCATATCTGCCCCTGTTCATGTGTGCCCAATGTGTCTACCTGCATAAATGTCTAGATTGTGTGAGACCCTTGTACATGTGTGCCCAATGTGTCTACGTTCAGAAAAGTGTCCTCAGTATATCAGTGCCTACAAATGTGTGCAAGTCATCTGCCCCTATAAAAGTGTTTCCGATGTAACTACCTTAGAAAGGTGTCACTAGAGTATCTGACCCTGTGCATGTGTGCCAAATGTGTCTATCCTTATAAATTTGCCCTAAGTATTTTAGTCCCTACAAATGTGTATGAAGCATCTGCCCGCAAAAAATGTGTGTCTGATGTATCTACCTCCATAAATGTGTCTTGAGGGTATCTGCCCCTGTACAGTTGTGCCCAATCTCTCCCTTATTGGTGCCTAACCCTAACCTCTCCCATAATGCCTAACCCTAACCCCCTTTTACAGGTACCTAAATTTAACCCTCTCTAGGGGGTGCCTAACCCTAACCTCTCCTTGGTGTTGCCTAATCCGAACCCTTTCCCCTAGGGGCCTAACCCTAATCTCCCTCCCAAACCTAACCCTAACCCTGCTAGACTGCCTAATCCTAACCCATCCTAGCAGTAGATAACACTAAGGATGTGGTGGCATAACTACATATCTTCCTGTACACGTGTTCCCAAAGTGTGTACCCCCATAAATGTGTCCTGAGTGTATATGCCCCTGTACATGTGTGCCCACTGTGTCTACAACCATAAATGCATTGTGAGTGAATCTGATCCAAATCATGTGTGCCTGTGTCTACCACCAAAAAAATGTCCTAAGTATATAATTCCCAATAAATGTGTGCCAAGCATCTGCCCCTATAAAAGTTTGTACAATGTATGTACCCTATAAATGTGTCCCAAGTGAATCTGTCCCTGTACATGGGTTCCATATGTGTCTATAACCATAATGTGTCCTAAGTGTATCTGCCCTCATACATGTGTGCCAAGTGTATCTTCCCCCTTAAATGTGTGCTGAGTGTATCTGCCCCTGTACATGTGTGCTCAATGTGTTTACCCCTATAAATGTATCCTGAGTGTATCTGCCCCTGTACTTGTGTGCCCAATATCACTACCCCATAATGTGTCCTAAGAATAACAGTCCCTATAAATGTGTGGCAAGCATCTGCACCTATAAAAGTGTGTCCGATGTATCTACTCTATAATTGTGTCCGCAGTGTACAGTATTTGTCACTATAAATATATGCGCAATGTGTCTGCACCTAAGTTTCGCTCATGAGCTGTTGTAAAATTAGCTTAAAAACATGAACATCGGCTTTGCATGAAACTCTGAATCAGACCCTACGAATAGATGAAGCAGATGCCGCTTCCTCCTGTCACATGTGTGATGGAGGAACTTCTACCATGCAGGGCTTTCACTGGAGGCTGGGGCCATTTGTCTGCATGTCCTCACCTTTATAATGTTAAATAGAGAAGGGAAATCATTGATGGTTTGCATACATTGAAGGCTATTTCTGCTGTGCGTAATGGGAGCCAATGTGCCAATCAAGGAAGGTCTAAGGGCTTAGCAGAACCCCTTAATGCCATCAAAGGTCAGATCCATGGTATCTCCATCATTGATGTTGTTAACCATTAATGATTGATGACCATACAAAAGGCAGAGGGAAGGATTCAAATACTGTATCAACACAGTTGTATGTGGACCCCACCAGCTAGGGAAATATAAAATTAGAGGATACGCTCAGCACCTCAAGTCTGACCATAATAGGACAGATACACAGTGGCCTTGTGACTACATGAATAATGGGAGAAAGCCAGATTCTTACCCAAAGCTCAAAATATGGTCTTATGTCTGGGGGATAGGGCACATGTGACACTGCCACCAGACCCAGTACACGCCTGAGCCCTTACCCTTTTTAATGCACTTCATTGAATTTCACAGATACTGGATGTCACTACTTACTCTCAATATTACCAAATACCCATCTCTTGTTGCGTTACTTGCAAAAATGGAGTGTGGACAATTTAAAACTGGTCATTTATAATTAGGTCAGGGCAAGTCAGACAATCACAGAGGGTGACAGATTATTTTAGGGGCATAGTATCTATACATTTAAAAAATACAGAACAATATAAACGATGTGCTAGAATTGTTGAGAAAAACTAAGCTCTACTAGAATATCTTACCTTAAGATTAATATGTATATTAATTACTGTGCCAGAACCATCAGCATCAGGCTTTAAAAAAAATAGAGGATAGAATTAAAAATACATTTTAGCATTTGTTCTAATTATGCTGTTATTGTGAAAGAATAAAAAGTTTTAATACATTACTTTGTTCAACAACTGTTCTTCAACCATTTGAGATTAGTCCACTGTATAAGCATAAGCGTGGCTACAGCAGGTTTGCAAAAGGCATTTGTGCCCAGCCCCACAACAAAGTTTATAGTGTATTTCTTGATGAGAAAATGCAACAATATAATCTGAACTGTGGTGCAGCACTCGAGAGCAGCAGAAGACATCCAAATTAAATCAGACACCGTGACCTCTAGTGGCCATACAAAATATAAAATGTACCTTTTATTATGTCCTTTAAATTAGAATAAGCAAAATATATAAATCAAAAACTCAACATTATGTAAATAATTAATTTTGTAAAATGTGTGTTCTCCAGAATATTAATCATAATGCAGTGATCCTTCAATCATACTATAAATCACCTCAAATATATTGAAGGAATACATATATTAGTTGATTTTTGCTCAAATAATCCACTCAATGTTATCCTTATCTATTATTAAATGACATTAAACCACTATGGGCTCTATTTACTACAATCCGCATATTGAATTCAGATTTTAGTGTGATACTACCGAGTGAATTCGCATTGCAAATTCAGGCAATATCACAGGGATTTACTACAAATCCCTTTCAGGGACAGAGCTTGTGGTAAAGCTCTGTCCCTGCGAATCCCCTCCGCACACTGTCACGGTATTTTTTCCAAAAATACTGTGACTAAAATGCGTTGACGGCCGCCGCTGCTACCCCCCCACAGATGCTAAGATCCACCCCCTGGCACTAATCCCAGCCCCCCCGGCGCTAAGACCCATCCCTGTAATCATGGGCCCCCATGACCTCCCCTCCACCCCTCTCTTAATGGCACTTACCTGCAGTCATCGATGCTCTGGTGATGGCTTCCATGTCCTCCGGTCATGTGATCTCCCATACTGCACTGTAATCCGATCACCTGATGAACGGGCTGCAGTGCAACATGGGAGAACAGCTGACTGGAGGGGAGAACATCACCGGAGCCCCATCCACCGGTCCATGGACTCGGGTAACTAAATTTTTTTTGGAACTTTATTTTTATCTTTTTTTCACAGTGATCAGCTTGCGGTCTGTTTAGACCACACAGCTGAGTACTGGGACCAGCTCCCACCTCTGCTCTCCCTCCCTGTTACAGTAGAGCAGGACCCCAGTAGAGCAGGAGACCCTGGATAACGCCACCTCCAGGTGGCGTTATTATCACAGGGCCTCCCTAGGTATTAATTTCACTATTTATTTTTAGTAAATCTCAGGCAGATCACATTTCCCATTACAATTATGGGAAATGTGATCTGAATACTAAAAATTAGTGATACTTAGGGGTTGGAGTAGAATTTTACGAATTCTACTCCAATTGCCCTTTACTAAATGTAGGTGATACTAAAATAATGTGAAAAGGGTGTGAAAACATCCTTTTTCACTTTATTTTACTAAAAATAATGTTGATAAATAGAGCCCTATGTGTTGTAGTCCATCTCTTTCTTTGGTCACAGAGCACTATAGCCAGTTGTACTCATTTACTAATTGGTATGGGTGGTAAGGTGATATAACAGATACTAAATATCATAAATGGTGTGTGTGATAAGAGTAGTTATTTAATTAGCACCCACAACTGATAGACAATTGGAGGTAATGTATGATGTATATCAAACACTTATTAAACTTATAAGGGTTACTACTGAGTTTAATAAGTGTTTGATATACATCATACATTACCTCCAATTGTCTATCAATTGCGAGTGCTAATTAAATAAAAACTCTTATTACATATACCATTCATGGTATTTAGTATCTATTTTATCACCTTACCACCCATAACAATTAGTAAATGAGTACAATTTGTTTACGAAGCATCTGCCTCTAAAATAATGTGTGTCTGATGTACCTACCCCATAAATGTGTCTTAAGTGTATCTGCCCCTGTATATGTGTGACCAATGTCTTGAGTTTATCTTGCCCTGTATATGTGTACCCTATTTGTCTACCCCCATAAATGAGTCCTGAGTGTATCTTCCCCTGTACATGTGTGCCCAATTTTGCTTTACCTATAAATGTGTCCTTAGTATTTCTGCACCTGTAATTGTGTCACCAATGTATCTACCCCAATAAATGTGTCCTGAGTATATATCCCCCTGTACTTGTGTGCCTAATATGTCTACAACCACTAATGTGTCCATACTGTATCTACCCCTGTACATGTGTGCCCAAAGTGTCTACCATTATAAATGTGTCCTGCATGTATCTGCCCCTGTACATTTGTGCTCAATGTGTCTACCCACCATAAATTTGTTCTAAATATATGTCCCTATAAATGTGTGGCAAGCATCTGCCCCTATACAAGTGTGTCTGATGTATCTACTCTATAAATGTGTCCCTAGAGTATCTGTTCCTGTATGGAATGGGATTGAAATGCTGGTGGATTTTAAGCTGCCGGTTCAAATCCCGACAGCGGATGCTTGACAGGATCAAGATCCTAACTGGGACAGGAAAGTACCCTAACCCACTCCTGCCCCCCCAAACCCTCCCTTATTGGTGCCTTACCCTAACCTCCCCCCTAATACCTAACCCCCTTTTACAGCTGCCTAAATCTAACCCACTCTGGGAGGTGCCTAACCCTAACCTCTCCCTGGTGTTGCCTAATCCTAACCACCCCTAGGGGTGCCTAACCCTAATCTCCCTCCCAAACCTAACCATAACCCTGCTAGACTGCCTAATCCTAAACCTTCCCAGCTGTGGATAAAGCTAAGGATGAATTCGCATAACTACATATCTTCTTGTACATGTGTGCCCAAAGTATCTACCCCCATAAATGTACCATGAGTGTATCTGACCCTGTACATGTGTGCCCAATGTGTCTACTGCCATGAATGTGTCCTGAGTGTAAATTCCCCAGTACATGTGTGCCCAATGTGTCTACACCCATTAATGTGTCATGAGTGTATCTGCTCCTGTACATGTGTGCCTAATGTGTCTACCCACAAAAATGTGTCCTAAGTATATCATTACCTATAAATGTGTGCCAAGAATCTGCCCACATAAAAGTGTGTCTGATGTATCTACCCTATAAATGTGTCCCAAGTAAATCTGTCCCTGTACATGTGTGCACACTAAATCTACCCCCATAGATGTGTCCTCAGTGTTTCTGTCCCTGTACATGTGTGCCCAATGTGTCTATATCCATAATCTTTCCTGAGTGTATCTGCCCACCAAACATGTTTGCCCAATGTATATTCCCTCTTAAATGTGTTTCTGAGTGTATCTGCCCTGTACATGTGTGGCCAATGTGTCTACCCAATAAATGTATCTTGAGTGTATCTGCCCTATAATTGAGTGCTCAGTGTGTCTACCCCTATACATGTGTCCTGACTGTAATGCCCTTGTATATGTGTGCCCAATGTGTCTACCCCATAAATGTATCCTGAGTATAACTGCCCCCATACATGTGTGCTCAATGTGTCTACCCCTATAAATGTGTCCTGTGTGCATCTGCTCTGTATATGTGTGCCCAATGTGTCTAAACCCATATATGTGTCCTGAGTGTATCTGCCCCTGTACTTGTGTGCCCAATGTCACGACCCCATAATGCATCTAATTATAACAGTCCCTATAAATGTGTGCCAAGCATCTGCCCCTATAAAAGAGTGTCCGACATATCTACACTATAATTGTGTCTTCAGTTTACAGTATCTGTCCCTATAAGTATATGCGCAATGTGTCGGCACCTAGGTTTCGCTCATGAGCAGTTGCAAAACTAGCTTAACAACATGAACATCAGCATTGCATGAAGCTCTGAATCAGACCCTGAGAATAGAGTAAGCAGATGTCACTGTCTGCTGCCACATTCTACTATACAGGGCTGTCACTGCAGGCTGGGGCCATGTGTCTGCATGTCCTCACCTTTAAAATGTTAAATAGAGAAGGGAAATCATTGATGGTTTGCATACATTGAAGTCTATTTCTGCTGTGCATAATGGGAGCCAATCAAGGAAGGTCTAAGGGCTTAACAGAACCCCTTAATGCCATCAAATGTCAGATCCATGGGATCTCCACCATTGATGTTGTTAACCATTGATGATTGATGGCCATACAAAAGGCAGAGTGAAGGATTCAAATACTGTATCAAGACAGTTGTATGTGGACCCCCACCAGCTAGGGAAATATAAAATTAGAGGATACTCTCAGCACCTCAGGTCTGACCATAATAGAACAGACACACAGGGGCCTTGTGAACACATGAAGCAATGGGAGACAACCGAATTCTTACCCAAAGCTCAAAATATGGGCTTATGTTTTGGGGGAGGGGACACATGTGACCCTGCCACCAGACCCAGTACACACCTGAGTCCTTACCTTTTTTAATGCACTTCATTGAATTTCACAAATACTGGATATCACTACTTACTCTGAATATTACCAAATACCCATCTCTTTTCGCATTACTTGCAAAAATGGAGTGTGGACAATTTAAATCTGGTCATTTATAATTAGGTCAGGGCAAGGTCAGACAATCACAGAGGGTGACAGATTATTTTAGGGGCATATTATCTATACATTTAAAAAAATACAGAATAATACAAATGATGTGCTAGAATTGTTGAGAAAAACTAAGCTCTATTAGAATATCTTACCTTAAGCTTAATAGGTGTTTCAATTACCCAGCCGTTACCATCAGCATCACGCTTTAAAAAAAATAGAGGATAGAATTGATTATACATTTTAACATTTGTTCTAATTATGCTGTTATTGTGAAAAAACAAACAGTTTTAATACATTGCTTTGTTCAACAACTGTTCTTCAACCATTTGAGATTAGCCCACTGTGTAAGCATAAGCGTGGCTACAGCAGGTTTGCAAAAGGTATTTGTGCCCAGCCCCACAACAATGTTTATAGTGTATTTCTTGTTGAGATAATGCAACAAGAAAATCTCAACTGTGGCTCAGCACTCGAGAGCAGCAGAATACATCCAAATTAAGTCAGACACTGTGACATCTGGTGACCATACAAAATATAAAATGTACCTTTTATTATGTCCTTTAAAATAGAATAAGCAAAATATATGCATGCATATATCACAAATAAAGTAAATATACCAGCACTCATCGTGCTTAGCAGTCAACAGTGGCTTGCAGCCACAAATGGTCATGCTCTGCCAGCATAGCCCTTTGTCTCTGGCACTACAAGACTAAGGCCTACTACTTGGCCACTAGACAGCATCAGGGCAAGGAGCAACAGGTGTGTGAGAGTTTAAAACCCTTCATTTGCTGTTGACTTCCTGCTGGCTCTGGGTGACTTGGAAAACCTAGATTTCTGTATTTCCAGTTTGAGCTGTACAGCCCAGAAACCCAGAGTTCCAAACATCTATTGCAGGTGCAGAATGTGCCAGACTTGTTTTTCTTTCCCTAAGATGGAACTGATTCCACCAGAATGTGGGCCATTCAGGTGAGAGACCACCCCTCTAACCACACATCCCACATTTGGCTTTTCCAAGCTTGGGGAAGTGCACTTTTCCTTTTGTGATAGCCGAGACCATTCAGCCTTCTGAACCACCTTTCCAGGCATGTATTCTTCATACCCCCTGAACATGGTCCATTCTAGAAGAGCAGTGATCATCCTCCTTTTCTTGTGGGCATCAGTTTCTACTTTATTATGCTGCCCTGCTACCAAAGTATCCCTCAAAGTACCAGTGTGACATCTGAGTGGTCTAGCGAGAAGTACAGGGACTAGAATTTCTTCTTTCTGATTAGCTTGATGCCATGCCTAAGGAATGCGATACGGTCACTGCTTTACAATGACTCCTTCAGGGGGATTTATCTTGTGTGCTATTATAGCAGTACACCATGGCAGGGATGAAAACACATCTTGATTATTGCAAATGAATGCTTTCGGTTATTTTCACTGTTCTGCTGACAAGGTGTCCATCACTTCTGTAGGACAAAGCAAACTAGAGCATCCCCCAGGAACATGAGGGGTGGAAGTTTCCAGAACATCCATGGTAACACCTGTCTAGGGTATAAAATCTCTGCCAATATTTAATCAGGCAAAGTGTTGCAGATTTCTGTCCTCAGACATTAATTGCACAAAGGTCCCTCTCTAAAGAGGACTGGCCATGCTTTTCCACTCTTATTATTGCAAACACATCCTGATTATTACAAATTAAGGCTTTCAGTTCTTTTCGCTGTCCTGCTAACAAGGTGTCTGCTAGCTGAGCTTCTGTAGGGCAAAGAGAACTAGAGCGGCCCATAAGAACATTAGGCGTAATGGTTTCCAGCACATCCTTGGCAACATCTATATGGGGTATAAATCTCTAGAAATATTTTTGTCTGGCCATAATCAGCTAATGTGTTGTGGAATTCATCCCTCAGACATTAAATTGTGCAAAGATTCCGTCTTCAAAGAGGACTGGCCGTGCTTTTCCACTCTTCTCCCTTTTCCGAGGAGTAGGGCTTGGACAATTTACATGTATCTGTGATTCCTTTACAAGCTCAATAAATACTGGGAAATTGTGTCCCAATATGATAGGATAGGGGAGCTTAGGACCAACAGCATCAGCCACCTCATAAGTGTGCTCACTTGCACCAGTGGAGCATCTAGATTTTACTTTTGGGGGGGCAGTTTAAGAATTAATACTGACTCCTCCCCTTTCTAATGATTGCTCCTCCTACTTATAGTCCTGCCCCCAAAGTGAGTTTCCATAGTGCCTGAAATGATAATACACAACGAGGATAATTCAAATGTTTTTTTAATGCCGATATTTGCATATCGCCCAACACTTTAGACAGGACAATATGCAAATATTTGTTCCTATGCCAGACTCTAATTTTTTGTGCTAATCTATAGGGGGTGAGCAGAAATAATAGGCGTCCGTGATGTGCATGGCTAATTTTAGCAACAATTGAATTGCTGCGCAGGGCCCCCAAAAAACATTTGAATAATGCCAAACTCATTTACCAACTTTAGACTGTTATTTCAACAGTTTTGGTCTACCAGTGGGAACTCTGGAAACCCAAATAAGCATTACTCGAGAACATTAATTGACATAGAATATATTATTGTACACTATTGCTCTGTTTCTGGACATTGCACTCTACTCAGATACCAGTACTGCCAGCCTAACAACATCTCTGTAATACATATACTGCATATACAACCTAATATATGTCACAGGAGCCCCATAAACACACAGACTTCTGATCCCCAAAACACAGTGAGACCATAAATGTATCCATGCAGTAAAGTATAGACATTGCATTCATTTCCGCAAACACCACACTAAAGGATCCCCCCTTCCCCAGAAATACATATACATAACACACACGCATACATAACACACACACACATAACACATATATTCATAACACACACATACATAACACACACATTATATATATATATATATATATATATACACACATAACACACATGCATAACATACTGTATATACATAACACACACACACATATACATAACACATATATATAACTCACATATATATATATATATATATATATATATATATATATATACTTAACACATACATAACACACACATATTTATACATAGCACACATATACACATACACATACAGTATGTACATAACACACACACATTTAAAAAAAAAAACCTAAACTCATAGCATTTTTTAAAACAGGAGCTTTTGATTTATTTTACCATCACCAATGGTATCTGAAATACACATATTGAACTCCCCCTCACTTGGATAAGCCACTGGATGGTCCTACCTGATGGTGGGGGTCCCTCCCTCTTCAAGTTCTAAGTGGTCTGTAATGTGTACCACTCAGTCCCAGTCCTGTCAGCATGTCAGTTACTTTATTCTCCCTATCTATCCACATGCTGGGTTGCTCCAGCGGTGGCCATATTTGCAAAAGACACAATGACTCATGGGATTTGTAGTTTATCTTTGCTGCTCAGAGTCTGAGCAGCTCAAGAAAAAACTACAATCCCATGTCACTCCACTTCTCTGGCTGGCTGGGTGAGATCTCTCCACCCAATTGTATGTGCCAGGCTCATCCAGGTCCCGGCTGATGCTCGCAACTGGCCCCAGCCTCTGCTGCCTGCAGTATCAGTAAGTGAACAGGGCTAGGGCTGTGAGTGGTATGGGAGGTGATCACCCTGATCACCCCCCCTGGATCCACCACTCACTTGCGCACACGAGAAGTATTCTGTGGATCCATGAACACAAAGTACTTCAACTAACCCTGGCACCTTTTCCACTGGCCTGGGCAGGACAGCCTCTGAGATCAAGGTTTGCTCACTCCCTGAGTCTATAATAGCTGGGAGTTCTCGGCCTTTCAGTAACACAGTTTCCCACATGAACTGGGGTCTGGAATCCAGAGGTACCATCAAGCAAAAAGTGGTGTACATAATGCCCATACTAGCAACCCCACACTCCATAGGCTTTGTTTTTCTGGGACAGTCCTACCTTACATGACCTGGCTCTCTGCACTCATAGTAAATGACACTAGTCTCCAGAGGTTACCTTGAGGAGGAGTGACAGGCCAATGGGGTGCCATCCTAATGGGTCACCCATTCCCTGGTTTCTTTTCTGGCATTTTTGTCATGTTTCCTGTGGTCTCTTACCACTCTAATACTGTACTAATTCCACTAAATTCTGAAGATCAGTGTGCATGACCCAGCACTGCATATACCACCTTAGGGTCTTTATACACTGGTCAACAACCACTGTCTCTACAATCTGAGTTGCAGTGTGGTCTTCTGGCTGCAGCAAACTTTGCCCCTGTCTGGCGAGTTCTGCAACCTGTTTCTGAATAGGGACCCCGGGTAGTAGGGCCCATACATGGAAGTACTGCACTTTCCCAGAAGGAGTGAGACCTGACCTAGCTAGAATGGCACTTCAGGCTAGGTCATATTTCTCCGCATCAACAGAGGACAAATCATCATAGGTTTTCTGAACCTCACCAGTGAGATAAGGGCCAAGTCTATTGACCCAAGTGTCTGCTGGTCAATCTAAGCGCTGTGCCACCCTTTCAAATATCAGCAAATATGCCTCTGGGTCATCTAAAGCAGACATTTTTTTTTTAGATGCCCTGTAGTAGCTGTTGTGCCTATTGATTGGGTCACTAATTGTAACATTTGCTCCTCTGTCTTATGATGGGAGGTTAATATGAAAAACAATGGGCAAAGTATACTCAAACCTAAGTGCTTTTAGATAACAAATGAGTATACACAAATACAAATCTCTTTCTTTCAGCATAACAACTGTTCAACACAGAAAAAGAAAACATTGCTTTTTTTCTTCAGCAATGCTTCGGTTAAACAGAACACAGGGAAAAAAACAGATTTTTCTCTTTCAGCACTGCAGTAATTAAACCTCAATATGTGTGCTCTGTTCCTGATTCAGACCCGCTTGCGAGCGTAGGATGCTCGCAAGCGGGTCGATGGTGCCCTACTGCGCATGACGGAGGGAGCTCCATCATGTGCATGCACGAGACCCGGCTAGCGACGGGCTCTCCGTTGCTCTGGGTATCGCACCAAAGGGGGCGTGCTGTCGATGGTGACTGACAGCACGCCCCCTTTGGTAGGCGTACCGGGGGCGTGGCTGCCAGATGAGGCGTTCCCATGGGAATGCCTACCGTCTGGTTCCAGCCACACTGACATCACTAGTGATGTCAGTGGGAGTGATTTTGGCTCTGATAGAGCCAAAATCACTCCTGGGCTTGTGGCCACGAGACCCTACCGCAGGGTCTCGTCGCAAACCCGATGGGCACGATGGTCATGACCATCGCGACCATCATCATGGATGCTCACATAAGCTGTGGGTGGTAACCCACAGCTATGCGAGCGTCCAAGAGGCCGCTGCAAATTTAAATAGGACAGCCCTGATTCAGAGTGTCCGGCTCTCAATCAGGGCCTCTGCTCCTTCCAATCAACAGGTGAACTTAATTATACAGCATGAACACTAGCTGGTGAGAATACTAATCAGCATTTTGATATTTCTTCAGCACCTTAGTAAAAAAATAAATAAAAGTAACTTTCTTTTTTACTCACAAAAAACAGCTGTTCTTACAGTGCACAGAAAGTTACACAATGTCTTTAATATAATTGTGTCTTTTCTGGTTTGCCAGCCATACTCACATATACTGAATGTTTTACCTGGTCAGATTCTTCACTATGCCATAGGCATCGAGCTATTTGCTGCAACACAGCAGTGCAGAGTCCCCATATGGGTCAGCAAATGTGACATGGGGTATAGAAATGAGGATTCAGACTGGCAGGTAATTGGTAAAGCAGTGTATTTTAATGGCAGCAGACACTGCACTTTAGCAAACATGAGCTTAGGATTGGACAAACACAGGCATATAACAAAAATAAACAAATAAAGTAAATGTTCCAGCACTCCTTGTGATTAGTAGTCAGCAGTGGCTTACAGCCACATTTGCCAATGCTTTGCCAGCATACCCCTTGGTCCCTGGCACTGCAACACTAAGGCCTACTACCTGGCTGCAAGATAGCATCAGCTCAAGGAGCAACAGGTGTGTGAGAGTTTTAAACCCCTTCTATGCTGCTGACTTCCTGCTATTTTGGGCAACCTGGAAAACCCAGAATTCTATATTTCCAGTTTGACCTTTGCAGCCCAGAATATCCACTGTTCCAAACTTCTATTGCAGGTGAGCAGGGAGCTGATCCAACCAGAATGTGGGCAATTCAGATGAGAGACCACCCCTCTCACCACAATAGACAGAAATTCAACAGGTTTGTGAAATTTCAGATCATGTCTAAGAAGCCTTAATGGTACATGTGAAACTGTAACTGTTTTTTGTCTATGGAATGTTATTGCTTTTTATAATTTATTAACAATCTGGGTTATGACGAGCAAGCCGGGTCACCTGCAGGCCAGAAGGACAACAAATAGGTAGACTAGCATGGGTGGAGGAGCAGACAGCACATAGGAGGTGTTTTGGGGGTGCAGAAGGAGAGACGTCCAAGTGGGCAGTCTACAGGTGTGTTGGGCAGTGGCAGCAGTGGGATACGGAGCAGTGGCAGCAACAGGGCCATGTACAGAAGCGTCAGTGGATTACAGAGGGACTCACTGGTGCTGGGTATGCACTTGAGAAAATCAAATCAGTAAGACACAGATGCATGGACATATCAGTGAGGTCCATCCATGCATCTGTTAAAAAATAAATGAATAATATAAAAAAAATGACGTGCCCCCACAGCACAACCAGCATTGGGTTTTTGAGCCCCAGTTCTGATTGTGCTAAATACAGGGGTCAAACAATGTAGGGGTGCCCTGTATTTAGCACAACCAGCACCAGGTAAATCAGAGCCAGCATAGGGGACCCCTCAAAAAAAATGGAATTCTCCCATAGAGGACTCCTAAGGGAGGGGGCGGGGCATGGTGTTTAAGGGGCTACACCTCAAAAGTTATTGGAAGTTACGAGCTGAAATTTGGCAAGGATGTATAGAACTGTTGCTCGGTGCTGCTTGACAAATTTCGGGGCAAAACATAAAAATTAGGATTTGGGATTAATCAAAATTTACAACTGTCAGTTTTTTCTGACACTCAATTAGGAACACTTTTCTGCTATTCTTTATAGGGGATTTTTGGGCACACATAACTCAGGGTAGGGGGCAAATTTAGACTTGGAGTTTGTTTTATGAAGTGGCTATTGTTCCAGGGTAGGTGCCTTTTGGGTTTAGGTCATTGAGAAGGTTACAGTTTTTAAACTATTACCTCCCGAATTCTCCATTATCGAGATAGAAGTTTCAACTTGTCACACAGCCTCAGTAAATGCCTCCAGCAGGTGTACTCATTGTGGCTTCACTTGGGTGCACAAAGATGGCTGGCCAGTGCAGGTGGTAGCAATGGTGGGCTCGCAAGAAGGAAGTGGCAGTTAGCTGCAGCCAGGACCCAGGGGAGTGGGTTAGCGAGCATTAGCTGTGACCAGGACCCGGGGACGGTATCAGGCAATAGCAGTGGTGGTGCAGGCGGCAATGTGGGCAGTGGTGGTGTGGGCTGTAAGACCCAGGGGAGGTAGCAGCAGACAGATGTTGGCTCGCAACTGAAAGATAAACAAACACAGAAGCAGGGACAGGATCAGTGAGACCTGTCTATGCTTCTGTGTTTAAAGAAAAATAAAACCGGGTTAAGAAAACAATAACAAAACAAATATGGTGTGGCCCCACTCCAAAAAAAACAACAACCAGCGCTGGGCTTTGGAGACCCAGTACTGGTTGTGCTAAATACGGAGGACAAACAATGTAGAGGTCCCCCATATTCTGCACAACCAGCACTGGGCTCTGAGCCGGTCCTGGGAATACAGGGAAAAAAATGCATAGAGCTCCCCTGTATTATTCAGAACCAGCACCGGTTCCTTTCGAGCAGGGGGATATTGTCACAGCCAGGGGAGACCTATCACCAGGCCCACCACTGACTGCTAATCAGCCCAGGCTGGGTCTACCTGGGGAGATGGGGATCGCCCCAATAAAGGGGTTCCCCTCCCAGGGAACCCCAGACCCAGGCTGATAGCCTGGGGCTAAGCTTGACACACCTGACCGGTAGGTGCTGGGTTGATTGTGTATAACGTTGTGCAAGTAAAGGATTAAAATATTGTCTTTTGCTGTGGAACTACAGATCACAGTAAGCCTCCTCCACCAGCATATGGAGCATAAACAAAAAGCAATATTAAAAGCAATATTAAAAAAACACAGAACACACACCGTAAAAAGAAAAAATGTATTAATACATACATGCATACAAACATGTACACACATACACACACGCTATCTCCCATACTCACCTATTTATCCCTGTAGTCCATCAGTCACCTCCTCCTATGCATGGAGGAGGTGACTGATGGACTAGGCAATCCATGCTCTTGGAGAAAGCAAAACAATATCATAGATTTTAGTACTGTCCTCGAAGGACAGTACTTTCCGAATGACACCTCTGCTGCAGGATTTCAGTATTGTGATCTCGGTGCAGAGCGCTCATTGGCTGAGAGAGGTGAGCCTTCTGCCTCTCAGCCAATGAGTGGTTCTCACCATTGACTTCAATGGTGAGAACCTCACTTGCCCACTTAAAAATGGTGCCTCTCTAGGGATTTCAAAGCTTTAAAATGAATTCAATAACAGACATGCTGCTAACCACCTTGCCTATTTTATTGTTTAAAGCTCTACACTGCACTGCCTTGCTAATAATTCTTATAAACTAATCCCACTGTACTGTACCTCCTCTAAACATCATGTTCTCTTCATCACCAGTGGATTTCCTACCCAAAGCAATTTCTACCAATTTGAACTGTTTTCGAAGCTCAGTTCATGTTTTTGTTTCTCTCATGAACAGGGGATCTGTTTATCTGTAGCCCATGTACTATACATGTATATAATATCTGTAAATGTTTCACAACTATATAGCATGTATTCACTAAGAGAGGTAAGTGAGGAGAAGGCTGGGGTTTTGAGAGAATAAAAGAAAGAGGTAGAAAAGAGAGAGAAAGTTGGGGTGGGTGAGGGAGTGAGAGATGGTGGCAGTAAGAAAAAAATGAAAGACAGCTGGTGAAAGAGAAAGATGGGAGAAAGCAGATTTGAGAGAGAAAAAGTGATGAGAGAGATAATAGAGGGTGAGAAAATGGAGTAAGAGAGGTACAGATGTGTCCTTAGTAACCTATCCTGAAATTGCACTAAATATCCCTGTTTGCAGTGCCACAAAAATTGTGTCCGGTTGCTCAGTGTTTTTCACACTAAAATTCAATAACAGTACAAAGTACCCACTAGTAGATTTGCATGCTACAGTATAGGAGTTGACAAGAACAGTAATCTGTGAAATAGGAAATAGACTGGGGGCCGATATGCGTACCCTCCAACATGACCCGTTCCATTAGGTACAAAGCACTCTGCTCCTGGACTTCCCACCTAATATACGATTGCAGTCACCTGTGTTGAACTAGGTAATTGATGAGACAGCTGTTTTAGCACAGGTGAATACTATCATAATTAAGAGGGAAGTCCAGGAGCAGAGCATTTTGGACCTAATGGAACGGGCATCATCATACATCTCACCACCTTAAATTGTGCAAATTTACACTGCCACAATTGAAGGAAAATTACAAATCTAAGCAGGTGAGTATTAAGAGAGGGGGGGGGCCTATATTCATTCTCTGTCCAAGGGCCTCTTCTCTCTACCAGGCAGCCAGCAGCATATTGATCTGCACCAATTATAGGTACGCCACTGAATCTAAGCTCTTAACACACAACAATCCTGTTTTTGTGAATCTACGAAACATATAAAATGCTATGTGGTATAACAAAGATACTAAAGTGAAAATTGAAAACAAATCAAATAAAAAAAGTTGAAGGAATGCAGAAAACAACTGCCGTTGCTGTTTTTTTTAAAGGGTGAAACAATATTGCAAATGTACAATTACATTTACATAAGTATATATACAGCTTTGTCTTAAACATCAGGGTTGGAATGGCCTGTAGGGGAGCCAAGCTATATTCCCTGGGGAGTGCCACTGACATAAAAGCCTCCCTCTGCAGTGGAGGGGTGTGACCTACAGAAGAAATACAAAAGGTGCGCTTTCTCAACCTGTTGAATATAATTTCAAACAAGCAGCTTCAATAAACAGGATCTGCAAATCCTGCTGAAAACAACAAATGCACAAATAAATTGAAGCGCTGATGTTTGAAATACCACACAAAATTAATAAATATGGAAAGTTATTAAAAACAACAATATATTCAACATATGAATTTTCAGTACTAAGATGTCACATAGGTGCTCACTCAATATGACTGGGGTAACATACACAGTATATCCATATATGTTATTTGGTTCAATAAAAGTCCCATATGGAAATGCTTGTAGATATATAAATGTCACAAGGATGGTTCACAGTGGCCAAATGTTGACCATTCCTTTAATAAATATAAAGTGCTGCTATGTGAAACATTGAATCAGACACTAAGTATAGATAAAGCGATGTCACTGCCTGTTGCCATGTGTGTGAGTGAGGAACTATTACCATACAGGACTGTCACAGTAGGCTGGGGCCATATGGCTACATGCCATCACCTTTAAAATGTTAGATAGAGAAGGTCAATAATTGATGGTTTGCATACATTGATGGCCATTTCTGCTGTGTGGAATGGCAGCCTATGTTTTGCATACATTGATGGCCATTTCTGCTGTGTGGAATGGCAGCCTATGTGTCAATCAAGGAAGGGCATAGAGCTTATCAGAAACCCTTTCTCCACCATTGATTTTGTTAACCATTAATGATTGATGGCCTTCCAAAATGCATAGTGAAGGAATCAAATACTGTATCCAGACAGCTGCATGTGGACCCCCACAAGAAATGGAAAAATATAAATAGAGTATACGCTCAGCACCACAGGTCTGGCCATGATAGAACAGACACACAGGTGCCTTGTGACCACATGAAGCACTGGAAGTCAGCCAGATGCTTGCCCTATGCTATAAAATAGGGGCTTACAGTATGTCTGGGGGAGAGGGCACATGTGACCCCAGGGCCGTAGGGAGGGTGGTGTGGCCAGGTCTCCGGCCACCCCCTTCCAGGCTCCAGAGGTCTGCAGAAAGAGACCACCTGGAGTGCTACGCGGCAGAGCAGAGCAGCGCTAAAGAAATCCCCGCCCTCCACCTGATGGCCGGGTGAAAAGGTATATGCTTATTGGAAAGAGGGGACGGGGAGAGCGGGAGGGGCAGCAGTGCAGCACAGAGTGCACTGCTATGGTGCTGTGTGACCCTGCCACCAGACCCAGTACACCCCTGAGCCCTTACCCATTTTATGCACTTCATTGAACTCACAAATACTGTATGTAACTACTTACTATCAATATTACCAAGTACCCAACTCTTGTCACATTACTTGCAATAATGGAGTGTGGACAAGTTAAAACAGGTCATGTATAATTGGGTGAGGGCAAGGTCAGACAAGCAAAAAGGGTGACAAATTTTTTTAGGGGCATTGTATATATAGGTTTAAATAAAATACAGAACAATATAAATGATGTGCTCTAATTGTTGCGAAAATTGAAGCTCTACTAGAATATCTTACCATTAGGCGATCATATTTCGGAAATATTAGAACACGACCAGTAGCAACACGCTTTAAAAAAATAGAAGAATTTATTATACATTTTAACATTTGTTCTAAATATATGCTGTTATTGTGAAAGAAAAAAGTTTTAATACATTTACTTTGTTCAACAACTGTTCTTCAACCATTTGAGATTAGCCTACTGTGTGTGTCTACAACAGGTTTGCAAAGGCAGTAGTGGTACCCAGAGGAAGTACAGAATACACAGGCCTTGGTGTTATGATGCACTGCTGAACAAGCATATGACACTTGTGGTGCACGCAGGCTAGGTGTTCCTGACACACCGCTGTGCAAAGAGATGGCACTTGTAGTTGCATGCAGGCAAGATGTTACTGATGCACTGCTGCACAAGAAGATGCCACTTGTAGATGCTTGTTGGTATAACAACAAGGGAACATGGAATGAAGTGACAGCAAGTAGACACAAGTAGAAACAACATTGAACAGGCAAATTCCTGTGTCCAGAGTCTAGTTATATACCCTGAGGTAGCAGATCATTGGAGGACAGCGTCAGCTGACCACCACCATGCTACCATTGGGTAAAGGGTAGTCAGGTAATCAAGACTGTTATGGCCGCATCCTTGATGGCAACCGCAGCCACCAAGTCACAGCACAGCACCTGTACATCAATATAGTCCCTAGGAATAATCCTCAGTGCATCACTCGACACTGCAACTGATGTCTGACCACACGAAGGATCAGGGGAAGCCGGCACTGCGGTGAGTAACAGCTGATCCTAGGCGCAACCTGACAAATCCCTTATAAAAGTGTGTCCGATGTATCTTCCATATAAATGTGTCCTGAGTGTATCTGCCCCAGTACATGTGTGCCCAATGTGTCTACCCATATAAATGTATCCTAAGTATATCAGATTCTATATGTGTGCCACGCATCTGCCCCTATAAAAGTGTGTCAGATGTATCTTCCCTATAAATGTGTCCACAGTGTTACTGTCCCTATAAATATATGCCAAGCCTCAGCGCCTATAAATATAAGCGCAATGTGTCTGCACCTAAGTTTCGCTCATGAGCAGTTGCAAAACTAGCTGAACAATATGAACATTGGCATTGCGTGAAACATTGAAACAGACACTAAGTGTAGGTGTAGCAGATGTCACTGCCTGTTGCCACATGTGTGAGGGAGGAACTATTACCATACAGGACTGTAACAGTAGGCTGGGGCCATTTGACTACATGCCATCACCTTTAAAATGTTAGATAGAGAAGGTCAATAATTGATGGTTTGCATACATTGATGGCCATTTCTGCTGTGTGGAATGGCAGCCTATGTGTCAGTCAAGGAAGGGCAAAGAGCTTATCAGAAACCCTTACTCCACCATTGATTTTGTTAACCATTAATGATTGATGGCCTTCCAAAATGCATAGTGAAGGAATCAAATACTGTATCCAGAGCGCTGCATGTGGACCCCCACAAGAAATGGAAAAATATAAATAGAGGATACGCTCAGCACCACAGGTCTGGCCATAATAGAACAGACAAAAAGGTGCCTTGTGACCACATGAAGCACTGGAAGTCAGCCAGATGCTTGCCCTATGATAAAAAATAGGGGCTTACAGTATGTCTGGGGGAGGGGGCACATGTGACCCCAGTGCCATAGGGAGGGTGGTGTGGCCAGTGCCTGCACACAGGTTGGAATAATGGAGTGTGGACAAGTTAAAACTGGTCATGTATAATTGGGTGAGGGCAAGGTCAGACAACCACAAAGGGTGACAAATTATTTTAGGGGCATCATATATAGGTTTAAATAAAATACAGAACAATATAAATGATGTGTTATAATTGTTGAGAAAATTTAAGCTCTACTAGAATATCTTACCACTGGGTGCAAATGTTTCCGACAAAATCGAACAGGACCAGCAGCACAATACTTTAAAAAAAATAGAAGAATGTATTATACATTTTAACATTTGTTCTAAATATATGCTGTTATTGTGAAAGAAAAAAGTTTTAATACATTTACTTTGTCCAACAACTGTTCTTCAACCATTTGAGATTAGCCCACTGTGTAATCATTAGTGTGTCTAAAACAGGTTTGCAAAAGGCATTTGTGCCTCACAACAATGTTTATAGTGTATTTCTTGTTGAGATAATGCAAACAAGAGAATCTGAATCGTGGCGCAGCACTCGAGAGCAGCAAAACACATCCAAATTAAGTCACCAACTTAAACAATACTAATACATAGAAAACAAAAAAATACAGTCTCATATTGCATTCTGGATTGTCCCATCAGAATGAATCCTAATCATGTGATATAATGACATTTTTTACTTGGTTCCAGAGATGATACTAAAAATAAATACAAGAAAAATGTCATAGTATAATATTGTAATAAACAAGACAGTTCCATGAGTGAATCTTTCAAGGTAAGGGTGTGGGGTAGATCCTGTCCTGAAGTAGGGTTTCCCAGTTCCGTTTAAGACACCCCACACGTGATCAAATTAAGATAATGTGCAATTTCTTACATGAATGCTTACTTGAAAAATATTGGTGGAACGTCCATAAAGATTTCTTTCAAATATTGATTCACAGTCATAGGTGGTCTCCGATATGGTTAACACCCTGCAACATGTATGCAATATGTATGCAAAAAATCAAACATATAATAAGAAATTGGTAAGTAATTCGATGCACTCTTGTACATGTGTACTTTTGACCCTTAAATAAAGACCGTGTTAAGGGGGTGAATCCAGAACAGTTATTAAGGGAAATACACTTTAATAATGTATATTACTGTAATACACAGTTTGTAAAAAGCACAAATAGGAAAAATACATACATAATAAAACATAAGAAATATGGACAACAAAATCAAATGGCTCTTACCATATTCGGCCAGTGGTTTGAGCAACTGGTGGTTTAAATTGCCTTAAATTCAGATTACACGTGAGTCAGCTTTACACCACATGGCATGCATGGTAAAAGATGAGTCCTTATTGGATCCAATTCAGTCCAGTGAGTCCAATCATGGTATCCCACACAACGCATTTCAGATATAGAAATCCTTATTCAAGCGTGGATACCATGTGTCAAACATTGCCAGTATTTTTTGGCCTTACGTCCCGGGGGGGACGTAGGGTTAGGCACCCCCCTGGGAAAGGTTAGGGTTAGGCTATTGGAAGGGGAGTTAAGTTTAGGCACTAGGGGGAGAAGTTTGGGCAAGGCAACCACCTGGGAGGGTTAGGTTTAGGTTGCGGGAAAGGGTTAGGTTTAAGCACTTATGAGGGAGGGATAGGGTTAGACACTAGGGGAGGATGTTATGGTTAGGCACCTCTAATGGAGGGTTAGGCGGGGAAGAGGGTTAGGAATACTTAACTTACTTCTGCTGTCAGGATCTTGTGCATCAGGCTGCCGACATCGGGATTTGAAATGCAGTGCTGACATCCCATGGTCAAACATAACCATTTTGTTTCAGACATCTTATGAACATTTTTAAAATGCTCAGACAAGTAATCAGTGGCCAATCCTTTTCTAATATTACAGATGTGTTCAGACATCCTAGTTTTTAGATTTCTTGATGTCTTCCCTATATAGATTATGGCACATGTACATTCTAATTGGTATATGACATTTCTAGAATGACATATTACAAAACTGTTAAGCTTCTATTTTTGGGGATTTGTTCCCATCTGGAAATAGGTGGTTTTTATTTGATTTTTAGCATTATTCTTTGATCTAGACATTAGGCATCAACCACACCTATGAAAACCCTTTGTATGGTCACTTGTTGGTTTCATTTCTACTAATGCACTCTTTACTAAGTGATTTTTCAAGTTTTGGGCCTTTTTGTAAATAAATACAGGTTTGTTTGGTAAGTTTTGACCTAAAACTGGGTCTTCTTTTAGACCGCTTCAGTTTTATAATATACTCTTCTCTAATTATCTGTAATATGAACAGTACTTGCTAATAAAAGCACATTCAAATATTTAATCATTATTTATTTGTTTGTTTGTCCTTTTCTTTGAGTCACTGGTCTCTATCTGTATTATGTATTTTTTATATTTCTTCATCTATCCAAAACAACATTAGGATAACCCTTAGCACTGAAGCGATATTCTAATACTGTATATTGATTTTTTTCTTCCAATATATTATTCTCAGTGCAGTTTCTTTACAGACATTTGTACTGACCCAATGGAATGTTGTCTAACCATCAACATTGATGTTCCCTCATAACATCTATTTATGAATTAGAATCAGTTAATTTTCTATAAACCCTTGTATATAGTTTATTTTCTTTAATATATATGGTCAGATCTAAATATGACAAATAAATCTGACTAATATTAAATGTAAAATTAATATTAAAATCATCATTCTTCTGTTAACACCCCTTTCCCCAAAGTTTTGTTCATTAGTTATTTAAATGTTTTAATAATATTTTCAGTTGGGTCACTCCTCAATTTCTTCTATAGGTACAATTATCACTTAGTTGTCTATTTACTTCCATAATGTAATCTGATGTTTTCATTATAATGAAAGCCCCCCATTCATTAACAGGTTTTATTATTATGTGATCACTTTGTTTCAATGTTTTAATCACTTCTTGTTCTTTTTTAGTTACATTCTTCCTTTTACTTGATTTTTTTTTCTAATATATTTTTCAATCAATGTCCCAAAACACTCAAAACAGTTTCCTTTAATATGTTTTGAAATATAACGTAGATTTGGGGTTGAACGGGGTTAATGATTTGTTAGATTTATTTGTTTGTTACTTATTTTGTTCTTTGATAAGAATATTTTAATACGTGATTTACGTAAATATTTTTGTAAGTCTATTCCAAAATAATTAAACTCAGCTGTGGGAGCAAATTTGAGTCCTTTTTGTAATGTTTTACTTAATCATCTTTCAATTTATATGTACTTAGATTAAACACTTTTCATTCATTTAATAAGTAATATCCAATAGGATTAATTTTTGTTTTGTGTTGATTCTTTTTACATGTTTTTTTGGACACTCATCTCTTTCCCCTTGTAGTATTTTTATGTGTTACTCTCTCCTGGGTGTCCATGTTTCCCATTCTAAAAAAAATGATTCCTCCCTTTCATTTGTTCTCCTCAGGGGGTTGAATCTATTTTTTAAAAGGATTGGGGACCTTCTATTTATATATTCATCATTATAATAAAAATCCCTTTTTTGTTTATTTCCATAATTTGAGAATCTTACACTGTGATTTTGTTCACTGTGAGGCAACTTACTTTGTTTTGGCTCCCGATATCCTTTTTGCAGCAATGTAAATGTCTCATTTATTCTAAATGGTGGCATATAGAGTCTTTTGGGTATATTGGGTCTGTGTTGATGCAAGAAAGATGATTCTGAATATTGACTTATTATTATACATTTTTTTTTAATCTATTAATTTTGTAATTCCTTTGTATTCTTATCCAATATATTTAATAATTGTAATTATTTGCTCTTTACCTCTTCTAGTTCAAGGAAAGTTACTAATAAAGTATTCAATTAATCAATTTCTTGGTTTATATCTTTTAGGTCTAGTCTTCTTTCCTTTATAATTAAATCTATGAGGGAACATGAAAAATTATTTCAAATTAAATCCCATTCAAAAAGGAACACTAGCTATTTTATAGCAATGCAGCAGGACTAAATGTCAGCCACATATCTGACACATAGAGTATATAGAGAAAAACCACACTTGCATGGATAAATCATGCAATTGCTAAAAATAATAATATACTTGAATGATCCAAATAATTAAACATTGCAATTATAAAAAGATAAAATGTATCAAGTGTAATAATTGTAGCTAAAAATTGCTATCTGTAAGTATCTATCATATATAATAGTATTTTTGATATCCAAATATAATCATCCACTAGAAAAAAAAAAGATTTCTCAGTCCAATAGGCAATCTCAAAAATTGAGCGATATACTTGGTAACCACCTTAATTTCATTTTCTATACTTGATATATCAGCTCAATTGTTCTCACTGAAAATATCCACTTTTATGCTGTAATAAATCCAGAAAAAATGTTAGTTCCAGGATAATTTCTGTATTAAAACTGGTGTATCCACACAGTATATCTCTCTGCAGACTGTTCTGCTAACTCTGATACAATTGTTCTTGTAGTGCACCACATTACTCCATTTCACAGCACAACCACTATATATGCTCTAAAAACTGTAGTAATGGTTTGTGGAAAGATTTACCTACAGTACATTGACACAACAATTAGCTTAAGTGTGGAAAAAGAATCAATGCTTGCAGATACAGCGATGGTTATTGAAGAATACAGGCAAGATTTATTGAAAAACAAAAGATCACTGAAAATCAGTGACCATGTTGTGGTAAATGGCAGATCACAAGGTGGCCAATACACAACTTATGGTAACACATACAAGCAAAAACATCTTACTAATACAGCTCCACCTCAGGAGAAATGGGGTAAGGTTCATTACCATGCATGTTTAAAGTACAGACATATACAATGCAATTGTCCACAAGGGGCACACATAGAATATGTAAACAACCTGGGCAAAAAAAATGGATTCAAAAAGAAGCCTTATTATAACAGACTTATGTTAACCCACATGCTCAAACACAGATCCAGCCCATAGACCAGGTGCAAAAATGCATTGCACTGGTGGGTATGCACACAGGACAAGTAGAAGAACTGACCCATGTGCAGCCACATACATCTGGACCTCTACAAAACAAACACAGAAATGCCTAGAGCATGTGAATAACTGCACAGTAAAAAAGGCAGCAATAGCAGTTTGCACAACAGATGTCCCTACTGGAAGTCTGGTGCAACTAGATTGATGGTTAAGGGTCCCTAAGGATCTGGCTCCAATATTAGCAATGACCTCACATTAAAAATCCCAATGTGGTATTACTCTGGTTCTGATAACATCACTGGAACTGATGTAATGACACAGAATGGGTGGATCTTAGATTTAGTGAATTGGATGTTGTGGAGAGGCCAAAGAAACTCAAAGTTCTGTAGGATACAGCAACATCACCTAGGATCACCCATAAATGCAATTGATGACACTGCTAAAATGGTAGTACACAAATGGCCAGCAATCTCTCACAATAGAGTCTTTGAACCAGTTGTGTACCAATACCCAGAACTATGGGCACAAGAAAAAAATGACTGTGAAAAGATGGCTGCTGCCACAGTGCTAGCCACTCCATACCCAGAAGGTGAAATGGCCATTCAGGCTCATGCTGGCCCAGAGTCTATATCAATGGTCCTGCTATACCAAGTAGGATCTGTGAGTAGACCACTAGGGTATTTTTCAAGACTCCTTTCACCAGCTGAAAGAGTTTTTGATGAATGTGCAAAGCAACTTGCAGCCATCTGGCACATGTTTCAGTTTTACATGAACTTTGGGAATGGGGTAAGACACATCCTGATGATGCCACAATCATCAAAGTGCCTGCACACCAAAAAGGTAGCGATCCCCTATTCCTGGGTAACAATGCAGCTGATGAAGCAGCAAAAATGGCAGCAGTATCTGGGATCTTTCAGGATCCACCAGATTCTGAAACTTTTCGCTCAGTCCAGGTGGCAGTACATAGAAAAGTCCTTGAAGAAGGACCGGTGTCATTTGAAGAGGAACAGGCAAAAGACTCTGTTCTTATGACTCACAGAATTTCACCACAAAATCCCTGGTCTATCGGACAACATATACTGTGCCACTCTCTAGGAGAAGGATTAGATCCTCTCCCACCAGTATGCTCACATCTACACGAGGTACTGACAATGCTCAATCATCAGCTCCTTGGACATCTTGGCTGCGATAAACTTGTTTCTCTTTTAAAGAGCAAATTATACTGGTCAGGAATATTCAAAACAGTAAAAAATGCCATCCAACAGTGTTTGGTGTGTGCCCATTCAACCCTTGGGCACCAGCTCTTAAACTAATGTTATAGCACATGCCTCCTGCAGAGGGGCCCTGGTAAATCTTACAAATAGACTTCATAGGACCACTACCAGCTGGCAGCCAAAATTGTCACTATGCTTTGGTAGTACTTGACATGTTCTCAAAGTGGGTAGAAGCCATTCCTACAGTGAATGACTCAGTGACTACTACAGCATGGGTTCTTTGGGAACAGATTTTGTCATGCTGGGGTATCCCTAGGATCATAGAATCTGATCGAGAGACCCATTTCACTGGCAAGGTCATGAAAGCCCTTTGTGAACTTCTGGACATAAAGCAGCACTTCAATGAATCAAACCATCAAGGCCTGGTTAGTCAAGGCACTGTTACAGAAGGGCTCTTCTTTGATAACAGCCTTACCCACAATACTCATGGGTATTAGGGCTATGGAAGCATCCACCACAGGGACCACTCTGCTTGAGGTCATGACAGGTTGCAAAATGCCACTTTGCTTCCCTAATTAGACACAATTGTGAAATCCCATTAAAATGCTGTCCTGAGAGATATGTTCCTGCAACAGGTGCAAGATAATATCAAGGGACTATTACCTTATGCAGCTATGTGACTGCATAAACCATATCTACAGGGGGAGACACCTATGCCCTATGTAGGTGATTTAGTAATGGTTAGTTTTCCATAAAGCAGGTCCTTGGGATGTAAACTGGGAAGGGCCATATCAAGTTCTTGAAGTCATGGGTGATACTATGCTAAAAGTACAAAGACCATTGACAACAAAAAAAGAATCAAGAAGGAGTCTCAAGGTATTCTGGGTACATATTGATCAGGTGAAAACCAATGTGCTGTTTCCACTCAATAAAGTTCACAAACCTTATTGAAAAAACAAACTAACCCAAGGAAACATTTTTTTTTGACTATTTTGTATATAACAATTTTTAAATAAGTTTTTGACAGAAATCTGTATAATCATATTTTTTTTGTTATTTTCCTCTCCTACAGGCCTATGAAAACAGTTTTTTTTTTTTTTTAATGGTCTAATATATATATTGGTTCCAAAGGATGATTAATTGATTGGGTACACCTAGTTTGTGTGTTCGGAAATGGATAGGAAAAAGTAACATATTGACATACCTGCATTATGTATACTAACATTTCTTTCTATTTTCTTAGTACATCAAAAAGCAGGCTAAAGTGGATCAAAGAGCCCAAGATGTCTGATTCTCCTTGCCAATTAATACACATATTTTTGAAAAGAGAAAAAGGAGTGTTATATGACTATTTGAATGATGAACATTTAGGACTTACCAGATTAGGGATATTTTTGGAAATTTTTTATTGGAAATGTAAAAATATTAGAAAAGCAAAGGCATTGTAATATTAATGCCACCTAGTGGAAAAAAATACAATGTAAAGTTCAGTCTGTAACATGTTTAATGATATGTGATTTTTCAAAACTCCAGTATGGAGTAGACAAAATTATAAACTATCATAGAGGGTGGACAGCTAATGCTCAGAAGAGACTTTCTATTTTATGTCCATATAGGTAAATCAAGTCAACAACAGGATATCTAAAGGCTGCAGGTGCATCGGATGGAAGAGAAGACGTCCAAGTTGGTACGAAAGTTGGAGACATTCAAAAGTTATGATATCTCTCAATTTCTTATTTAGATGCTGATGAGGCCCAGCTGTAGACAGATAGATATTTCTGGAAGATAACTGCATGGACTCTAAGATGATCAGCTGGAACATAGATTGGAAGAACCAGGACACAGATGATCCAAACCAGATATCCAAAGAGGACTACACTCCAGAATTTACCTCCCACCTCATTTGACGAAGATGATGACATCGAAGAAACAGCTATAAACTCTTAGTTGCAAATGTTGATGGACAATAGGAAAGGGCCTGCTGCTTACATAGGAAGATTTTCTTTATCCTTGCATAAATACAAAACAAACTTTTTTTTCATCTACCTATATCATAGGAGAGAAATGCTGCTTTTCAACCCTTTCATTACTTCTTACTCTGAACTGTAAAAAGTGCATTGTCATTGATCTTTGATCAGATGTACATACACACACTAAAATGGTGACATAATATACATATGCCAGTTTATCTGTTAAGAACAGACAACTGCCATCAGGGGGACTTGTTATAGGATAATTCCATTCCCAGCTCTATCTTCCCAAAGTTCTCACTCCCAACCCCTTCCTTTCTCTGCTGAGCCAGCTGAAAAGATTACTTGTTTCACACACACACAGACACACACACAGACACACACACACTTGATCAGAAGAACAAGATCAATACCCCTGTTTCCTGGGTCAGATAATAGACAGAATCTTATATGTGAATAAACAAAGACTATGAGCACACATGTGTTGGAGACTACTGCCTGAAAACATCTAAAATGTCTAAGCCATAAGTATCATTATATATATATATATATATATATATATATATATATATACTGTATTTTGTGTGTGTAACAGAATATACATTGATTTGTATTTAAATGTAGCAGGGTCATGTGTGTACTGTGTGATCCTGCTTTGATTAACTAATATTATACAGAGAACTCTGGATGTGTTCTGTTAATTTATGTAGTGATAGTACTTATATATTGGGGACTAGGATTTATAAAGCAAGGAACAGTATAAGGAATTCATGGGGAATATAAGAAATCCTTAACATATAATTACAGACAGCAATTGTTAGCCAGTGTTATTACACCTGATACACTTTATATTTTTACTATTATTGTTGTGTGAATGAATAAATGCAGTGTTTAATTTAAAGAAGCCATGTGTTATTTGGATAATTCAAGTATATTAATATTTATCAATTGCACAGTCTATTCATGCAAGTGTTATTTTTTCTATACAGATGTGCCCAGCTTGTTAGTTGCTACATACACTACGAAGCCACCACACAAGGCCCGCCACACACCAAGCCATGAGTCGCGCATCACAGAATGTTTTGTAACTTAGCGTAGCGCTGGAAAAAAGTAATAACGTGTAATACAACTTTTTGCCCACCAGGTGTCCCTTTTCCTAAGCTACATAGCGCATGCGTATGATTCCCAATGCATGTTCTGTATCACCGCCCGATGATTGGCTGACAATAGCGGTGATTCGGTACACTATACCGTATTACTGTGTTATCCACATGGAATCAGGAATGCATAATAAAGTGGTAGAAGAATGTCTAATAAAGTTTTGAATCATTAAGCTCTGTATTACACATTGACTATGCGGTTAAAATTGCAGACTTGCACCAATGTACTGAAAGTACTGTCGGCACTGTCCCAGACTTAGACATTATAGTGTTTTCATTACTTTAGGAACCACAGTACTATAGTAATGGGTGAAGCATGTGGCCAAGCGGGCTAATGCCTAGGCTCACTGCTTTGCCCATCTTCTTGTCCTGTGGGTTTGAGACCTTGAAAATATAGGTTTTTTTATTATTATTTTTTTAATCTTCACTTTCAGTATTCAGTATTCAATACAGTACATGTGGAGCGCATGCCCAGTGCTTCGGGAGTCAAAAGCAGTGAAAGTGGGATTTTGATAGACACATTACAGCGCAACCTTGCGTTAATGTAGGCACTTTACCAGACTTGGACACTATAGTGATTTCTCATGACCAGTAACTGGTAGTGGACTCTGGGCTTGATTCAGACCCGTACGCGAGCGATGAGCGCTCGCAAGTGGGTCAATGTTGGCCCAGTGCGCATGTGCACGTGGGAGCCTGCTCCATCATGCGCATGCATGAGACCCGGATAGCGACGGCCAAGCCGTCACTCCGGGTCTCGCTACAAAGGGGGCATGCTGTCGATGGTGAGTGACAGCACGCCCCCTTTGGTGGGCATACCAGGGGCGTGTCTGGTCAGATGGAGGTGTTCCCATGGGAGTGCCTACCATCTGGGGCTGGCCCCACTTATATCACTAGTGGTGTCAGTGGGAGTGCTCTCGGCTCTGATAGAGCCGAAAGCACTCCAGGGCTTGTGGCAAGGAGACCCTACCACAAGGGTCTCGTCACAAGCACGATGGTCGTGATGGTCTTGACCATTGTGACCATCTTTTTGGCTGCTCGCTATAGCTGTGGGTGGTCACCCACAGCTATGTGAGCGGCCAAGAGGCTGCTCAAAAAAAACAGAGGGACGGCCCTGATTCAGAGCGAGCACTCTGTCAGAGTGTCTGGCTCTGAATCAGGGCCTCTGTTTGAAAGTGGGATCTGTTTGAGAGGTCTCTGCATTACAAACTGACTGCATTTGAATCACAATCTTGCGTCAATGTCAGCACGGTTGGCCCTGTGGTGGCAGCTCCAAAGGGTTACAAATGGGATTTCTGGTGCATGCCCAGTGGAGGGGTTACAATGACAATGGAATCTATGGCACAAGCCCAGTGGAGCCAAGCCATACAGTACAGTATGCCATGTATCACCCTTTCGCCACTCTGCGCTGTCCAAGACTTGTACACAATATTCATTTCATGACTTCAGAAACTGCTACAGTAGTGGGCTCTGTTTGAGAGGGAAGTCTCTGTAATACAAACTGACTATTCATTTAATGCGCAACCTTGCATCATTGTCGATTCTGTTCCAGCCTTGAACTCTATATTGATCTCTTATGACCAGTAACTGATAGTGGGATCTGTTTGAGAGAGAAGTCTCTGTATTACAAACTAACTGTGCATTTAAAGCACAAAATAACATCAGTTTCGATGCTGTCCAAGACTTGGACACTATAGTGATTTCATGAGTTCAGCAACTGGTAGTGGGATCTGTTTGAGAGAGAGGTCTCTGCATTTCAAACTGACTGTGTTTGAACCGCAAAATTGCATCAATGTCAGCACGGTTGGCACTGTGGTGGCTGTCAGCCAGTTCCAAAGGGTTACAAATTGGATCTCTGGTGCATGCCCATTTGAGCTGCTCCTTAGCTGTGGCATACAGTAAGGAGGCTCATACTGTATACTGTACTGTTGTAGTAATATGCATGTCCAGTGTGTCACAAACAATGGAGCCACTCCATACACCAGTAGAGCTACTGTACAGTGCAAGGAGGCTTACTTACTACAATTCACAGCCGTCACATCGCATACACAACAGATGCAATTCTTACTACAATAGGAGAGGCTTGTGGGCAAGGGGTTAGGTGATCCACCTTGCTTACACTTCCTCTTCTGTTTGAGACCTTGCTAATTTTTTTTAAAATGTTCACTGCAGTAGTTCAGTATTGTTATCCAACCCTTACTAAACTCAATACATTATACTGTATGTACTGTAGATGTGCCCAGCTATAGTACTCTACAGTAATTTGTTGCTCCATATGCCTTGTAGCGCATTGCTAGTTGCGGGCTATGCTGTGGTGTATTGAGTCTCATAGCACTGCGCATGCCCAGTTGTCTGTATTACTGTACTGACTGTGCACACTTGCGGTAATGTAAGTACAGTACTGTCGGCATTGTCCAGGACTAAGACATTGCAGTGATTGCATGATATTTGGAACTACAGTACAGTACAGTAGAGGCAGTGAGCTAGGGGGCTAATGCCTAGCCTCACTTCTTCTACCATTTCCTTGTCCCGTGGGTTTGAGACCTTTAAAATATATATATATATATATATATATTATATATATAATTTTTAATCTACACTAATACATTATCCACAAATTCTAGCAATTCTATGCTACAGTACTTTATGACACTGTGTGCTCAAGAACAGGGTGTATGGCACACCAATACAGCATCAACATACAGCACAAAGCTAGCCGCGCTACAGTATAGTGTTTTGAGTCTATTTCTATTGCACTTGCCCATTGTGTTGGGATTCAAACACTGTATCCCAGACTACAGTACTGTATAGTGATTTTATGACTTTAATGTGGGTCTGTACAGTATATTACATCAATGTCGGCGCTGTTCCAGCCTTGGACACTATAGTGATATCTCATGACCACCAACTGGTAGTGGGCTCTGTTTGAGAGAGAGGTCTCTGTAGAGAGGTCTCTGTATTACAAACTGACTATGCTTTTAAAGTGCAAACCTGTGTCAATTTCAGCACGGTTCACACTGTGGTGGCTGTCAGCCAGCTCCGAGGGGTTATAAATGGGAACTCTGGCGCATGCCCAGATCCTTACCCATGTAGTGCTATGACATGGCTTATGGAAGATCATAGTGGGTCATGAATCACACACAGTGAAAGTAAGATCTCCATATTACACACTGACTGTGTAATAATTATAATATAAAAAAAAAGTGTAACCATCCAGGTTTCAAACCGGAAACGGGTTGATCAGGCGTCTGCATGTAGTGGTTTGATTTCTACCCACTACACTACAGACACCTGAGCACTACACTACAGATGCAGATGTAAAGATGGCCAATCTTGTTTTATTAGTTGCAATGCTGCTACAGTACAGTATGTGTAACTCCATTACCCGCTTCTTTGCTGCTACAGTTTATACTTATATACTGTACTACCCTCCATAGATGCTTATTTGCTGTCAGCACTGTCGGCGCTATCCCAGACTTGTACACAATAGTTATTTAATGACTTCAGAAACTGGTAGTGGGCTCTATTTGAGAGAGAGCTCTCTGCATTACAAACTGACTGTGCATTTAAAGAGCAAACTTGCATCAATGTCAGCACGATAGGCAATGTGGTGGCTGTCAGCCAGCTCCAAGGGGTTAGAAATGGCATCTCTTGTGCATGCCCAGTGGGAGGGTTGCAATGGGATTTCTGGCACATGCCCGGTGGAGCCAAGCCATATACCATGTACAGTATACCAGTAGCGCTATTCCATGGCGTATGGAAGATCACAGCACTGCACATGCCCAGTGGGTCGGGAGTCAAATGCAGCTAAAGTGGGATGTCTTGCTACGACAGGCTTGTGGACAAGCGGTTAGGTGTTCCGTCTTTCTACCTGCCTGTCCCGCCTGTTCTAGACCTTAATAATATAAATATTTTTTTTAATTCTTCACTAGTTCAGTATTGTTATCCAACCCTTACTAAACTCATTAAATTATATATAAACTAGATGTTTAACTTTGTCCCCCCAATTCCCCCCCCAAAAAAAAATTAAAGTGATTTTTTGGGGTGCTCTTAGGTGTGTAAAATTTTTTGGATGCATTTTACCTCTGGGGTCTGTCTGAAGGCTGCATGGGGGTTCCCACAAAGTTGCACCCCAATTCAGCACTTTTTTCCGCCTCCTATTCATACAGTAGGCAAAACTTTTTCGCATATTACTGTACATTGCATTAATTTCCCGCCTAGGCGGAAAGTCTTTCAAATTGAATACGGCAATAATTTTCTGCCTGGCAAAATGACGTAATCGGTGAAACTTTTTTAGCCAATCTCATATTTTTTCTACAAATTGATTAATGGGCCTCACTGTGTACAGTACTGTACAGTACGTGTACTGTACTGTATACTACTGTAAGTGCTTGGCAGCTGGTAAAAACACTGGGAAGGGCAACAGGGATACTATATATGACTGCAGGCAGCAACCCCCATCGGCTGGCACCCCTGGTGAGGGCAATCCTGGGTAATAGGAAGATACGCCCCTGCATCTGTCTTATTGACTTTTTTTATCATACTGTAACCACTTGCAACACTTAATGCACTGATCCATGCATGCATCTGTAATGTGTTTTTTTCACCAATACAGTACTTGGAGCATGGATCTCCCTGATCTGTGCTGCAAGCATCTTCTGCTATTGCGTATGATCTAATATAAAAATTGTTAAACCGTGCACAATAGTTCTTATTGTACATCACGTACTGATTTACTGTACAGTAAGATTAATTCCTGTTCAGGACTGTTGGAGTACTGTGTCGAACTCACTACATTATTCACAACAACCCCAACTATACTGTGACTGCAATGACAGATGCATGTGTTGAGTCTCAGACGCACTTAAAGAATGAATTACACACAAATACCAATTTTATAAATTAATGACAATTTTTACTTAACAAACTGTAATATACTCTACTGTATGTAGTTAATCACACCTTTTTAATACTGTACATACTTTTAGATAACATGAAAACAAAATTGATTTGCCAATGGTCACTGCATGATGCCAACTAGAAAAAATAAACAAAAATGATTTTACTGTACCTGTAAATACTACATTTTATATACATTACTGCAGTTTTCTTACAGTTACTGTACTGTATGCTACCCATCCACTAGACATGCTGAAAAGTGCATGATTACAACATTGCAATCATGCAGTCGTTTGTCAGTCTGTGATGAACCTGCACTGAACAAGCAGTCATTCAGTGCAGGTCATCAATCATCTGCAAACATTGCTCAACCAGACGTTATCATCAGGTTGACCAGCATGTTTGCAGGACGATACCTGTAGATGTCTAAATGACCAGCGGCCACAAGCATCGCTGGTCATTTTAGACATTTTTGCAAATGATTTGCAAACTATTTATGAATGATTGAAGGATAGAAATTGTGCACTTTATCGGAAACGATGCGCGTACCCCGCTGTTCGTTTCCGACATCTACAGTACAGTATCATCGGGCAAACATGCTGAACAACCTGACGATATCATCAGGTTCAGCATGTTGCCTAATGATTGATGAACCTTCACTGAATGTCTGCTCATTCAGTGTACAGTAGGCTAATCACAGATGGAGAAATGACAGCACAATTACAATATCATAATCATGCTCTAGTTTCTCCGTCAGCTAGTGAATGTGTGCCTTAAGTCTTACTCAACAACTGTATTACACTATGACATTATCATGCATTTATAAGAGGGGTGCTGTGCGGTGCCTGCTGCCATGCAGGTGTACTTCCATAGCTTGCGTTGCACTGTCACCTTCAGCCCATATGTTGCGTACAGTAGATGGTCCTGGAATTCCAAGCTGGACACGGACATGACTACTGTACAGTACCTAGGAGGAAGGAGATGACGTGAGAACAGTCCTTTCTCAATGTCAACCGATATGCCCTACCGGACCGAGGACTACACAAAAAGATTAGGCTTTTAAGTTAAAATCATCACTGGCACTTTTGGCCTCAGATCCAGAGTTTCACCTATACCAGGTGCAGACTCAACATCGCACCAGAGTGCAAGGTCCACTGTATGCACTGAAGAAAGGAGGATAGGCAGAGATGAACAGACAGTAAAAGACAGACACAAAGGTACTCACTGGAGATACTCTTGTTCTTTATCCCGCTCGATACCACACACAGGTCCCTGTAGAATAGAGAATATGAAATATACATTTGGCCAAACAGAGGGCCTACAGTACCTGTTATGGTGGAAGGCTTTGGGGGTGAACTTCTTTAACTCTTTTGCTTTGTACCCCAGTAGTCCTCTCCTATCCTCTGCTTCTTTCTTCTGCCGCTGGCACGTCCCGGGTCTTCCTCTCTTTATGACCTGTTGGTCTAGGTTGGGGTTAATGTACAATTGGCCTCACAGAGGGCCTACATACCTGTTATGGTGGAAGAAGCTTTGGGGTGGAACTTCTTTAGCTCTTTTGCTTTCCACCCCCGTATTCCTCTCCTGTCCTCCGCTTCTTTCTTTTGCCACTGGCATGTCCTGGGTCTTCCTCTCTACAGACCTGTTGGTCTAGGTTGGGGTTAATGTTCAGTTGGCCTCACATAGGGCCTACCTGTTATGGTGGAAGAGGCTTTGGGGGGAACTTCTTTAGCTCTTTTGCTTTCCACCCCTGTAGTTATCTCTTGTCTTCCACCTCTTTCTTCTGCTGCTGGCACGTTCTGGCCAGCGGCAGTGCTGGGTCTTCCTTTCTTCTGACAAGTCCCTTCAAGTCGTGTTTTTTGATTGAAGATCTGTACTTAGAGGCTGTGTGACTGTCTTCCATTCAGGTTTCCTTGGCATGTGCAGCACCCCATTCAACGTGTCCTTTATCCGGGTCAGTTCTTCTTTTCCAATCCTGAATCTTGTCCTACATGTTGACAGGATATCTTCTCTTAAATTGTTGGGGATTGGCACTTTCTTCCGAAAGTTCACATGCTGGTCCAATTGGAATAGAAGTCGTAGGGCACATGTTCTTGAAATATTGCTTGTGCATATCGATGCATCTCACAATTGACAGCTCTGTAAAAGTTCATTGTCCTTCTCAGTGGTGATTACAGCCAATGGTATATCTGGTAAGGATGTTCCAAATACAGTCTGTGGTGCTGGGGTGCTTGACATGACAGGCATTCCTGGTGAAAGTACTGGCAAGCTTGCATTGTTGATCCTCGATTCTTCAACTGACCGTTCAGGCAGGCGATATGATGCCACTGGTGTACTCTCCCACTGAGGCAGGCTGGATGATGGCACTGGTGTCATGTCCAAGTGCTCTGATGCCACTGTATTGTCCATGTCTACCAAGTTGAATGATGACTCCAAGTTGAAATCCTCATGGTCATCATTATCCTCAGGCTCAAATTCTTCAGATGTGACCATTTCATACTGTACTGCCTGGTCATGTCTGTTCTTGGTACGCTGTTCAGTAGCCTCTTGCCATTCTTTACTTTGTCAGATTGCTTCTTTCATTGCTTCTGCAATGGTGTCCTTCAGCTCTTCTTTCAAGTTGTCAATTTTCACCTCCAAATGACCAACTTTTCCCAGGAGGTCTCTCACCATCTTAGCACAGCTACATGCGCATGCATTATCTTCTTTAAAGGACCATTTTCGAAGGGTTGGTCAGTAGGATGCATCTTTTACAGGTGTACAAACCAGAGGCTCCAAGGTGTCCACTTCTTTGTTCAGTTTATTGGGCCCATCAATCACTGGTGTTTCCTCCTGGTTCTCCATGTTCATTGGTTGCTCCAGTTTTCCAGGTCCATTTTCTCCTATGTGCAGACAGAAAGGCGTGCACTTGGGCTTTCCTCACCTCACCGCGATATTGTTCGCCATGGTGCCGGCATCGTCAAATGTACTCTATGCACACTTGCTGATGCCGGTAGCGAGAAAAGACGAGGGGGTGGGAGGGTTAACAATATCCCTAATGCTGCATGGACAGTACAGACCACTGGGGATATCGTTAAATCCTGTAGTTGTTTATTGCCTTAATATTTTATTCATAAATCAAAAAGGTAATGAAAATGCTTTAGAATATTTCCATAGAGCTTTGTTGGAAATGGGCAAGTACTGTACAGTACAGTATCTGATATACAGTACAGTACTGTAAAAGACAATGTGAATCACAGGGAAGTGGCTGTTTCAGTTCTTATGGATGACCTTAAGGAGAATTTGAAAACAAGAGTTCAGACCTCTATTCCTAATTGGAGACGGATTACGGTACAGTACTCTAGATGGCTTTAGGAAATTAGCTATTGACCATGATAAAAATCTAACCAAGAGAAAGGAAATGCAAAGTGAGAAATTAATGACTATGAGTTCACAGGCCCTACAGGAACAGCATCCACAGCAGCAAAGGTACTGTAAGGAAAGACAGCCACAGTCAGGTACAGTATAGTAAGTGTTAGACATGTGGACAAATACAGTAGGACATACTGTACAGTATAGCAAAGAAACATGTATTTGGACAGTACTGTTCAAGAAGGAAAACAGAGACTCATGTTATTCTCAGGCACATGGGAGAAATTACCCTAAAGTACAGTGTACAGTACATAAAACAGGAACAGGGTAATTGGCCTAGAAGCCATTAAGGATTAGAAAGAGGCCTACCACATGGGAATTATTCAAACAATAACCAAATACCTAATGCTATAGTACTGTACAGTACATACTGTACCTGTAAAGATAAATGTTACTAAGACAATGATGTTTGAAGTTTTAAGTGTAGAGAAACAATTGGACTACTGTACTGTACAGTATACTGTAACAAAAAATGCTACTGTACATCAAGTCTCTACCAGAATAACAACACAAACCAATACAGTATACTGTAGTACAAAAACTACTGTAGTCTGTGAACCTGGCATTGGGCCCAATATAAAACAGTATGGTACTGTAAGTAAAAAAAATATACAGTACAGTATGACCAAGTGGTGCAACCTCACACAGAGGCTTAGTGGGCGGCACTGTCACCACCCACAAGCTGTACTTTTGCCTTGCAGGGTGCCAGGATTGGCACCCTGCTGCCAGAATTGCTGGCGTTTGCATACTTTGGATGCTACTGTATAAGCACACCCTGGTGTTTATAATTTTTTAGGGTGGATATTTACTAATCAGTGTTAGGAGACAGAGTGAAAAGTGATAAGGTACCAGCCAATCAGCTCCCAACTGTCATTTTTCAAACACAGCCTGAGAGATGACAGTTGGGAGCTGATTGGCTGGCACCTTATCACTTTTCACTCTGTCTCCTAACACTACTTAGTAAATACTGTAGACCCCTGAATCTGTCAGTGACATACTGTAATAATGTCAGACTTAAAGGGGGCAGGGCCAGCACAGATTAACAGTGTATACAGTAGGTCGATTTAGATTTGGTCGACAGGCATTAGTATGTTGGATCAACTTGCCTTTTGTCAATGTAGGTTATTATACAAACAAGCCATGTTGACTAATAGTGTGTCACCCTTTAGACCATGTAGATTTAATGACCCTGTCAATCAAACTCTGCCAGTCATGTGAGTGTGTGGTAACAACTGTGAGTCATCGTCAGATTGTATCCAACACCCTACAGTGCAGTGTACTGTATGTCAGAGTCGTGCATTGTATTTTTTATTGTACTGTATACTGTAATTCATGTGATTTTACAGCAATATTGTACTTACTGCATCTGAGACACCTCCGGACTTGTGTTAGCCAAGGCCTGTCCCTGCGTAGCAGGTCGGACCACCTGCGTTACAGGGACTGGATGTCACGGTGGTGCCCATATCTCCTGTATATAGCACAGCTCACTCTCCTGTAGGCCTGCTCTTTCTCCTGGTTAGTGGCAAAACTACAGTCCTGCCACTTAACCAGAAGAAAGAGTTCCCCAGGAGAGAAGCACCGTGCTCTAATCGTCACTGTCACCATTTTCAATAGCCAGTGACACATGATGCACAATGCTAATTCAATACACACGGGTGCATCACTCGTTACTGCAGGCGTCTATGGCAAAGCAGTGTGGGCATCATGGGATCGAAGCCTGGAAGGTTACAATTTGTAACAGGAATCACTTGGTGGAGAGAGAATTCTGTCATTTACTGTACACCAACACATACAGGTATCGATGTACAAACAGCATTAAATAAATGTAGAGCATTTGAAGTTCAATATTATTAAGTAAGTTTACTCCAGTACAGTAGACTCTCCTCAACCTCCTCACCTGCCATTTCTACTGTATGCTACTCTATGCAACCCAGCTGTATTTTAAATAAAACCACAATTGGATTAACAGAGCATCCTTTATTATGGTAATGAGAGGCTCTTGCTTGCTTTGGTGGAAGTAACCTGATGCCCTGTGTGTGACTCCCGATCCACTGGGCATGTGCCAGAGATGCCATTTCTAACCCCTCGGAGCTGGCTGACAGCCAACACAGTGCCAACCGTGCTGACATTTATGCAAGTTTGTGGTTTAAATGCACAGTCAGTTTGTAATAGAGAGAACTCTCTATCATACAGAGCACACTATCAGTTACTGAACTCATGAAATCACTAAAGAGTCCAAGTCTAGGACAGCATCGACACGGATGCTATTTTGCACTTTAAACGCACAGTCAGTTTGTAATACAGAGACCTCTATCATATACAGAGCCCTCTCACTACCAGTTTCTGAAGTCATGAAATCACTACTGTGTCCAAGTCTGTGACAGCGCAGAGAGTGGCGCAAGAGTGCAAATTCAACTGCACTATCAGTTTTTAATATACACTACAGTACAGACACATTCATAGCGGCACACTAGTTGTCCTAGCAGATGGGGTATGGTGTCCTTGGCAATGGTCCCTATTCATAGCCTTTTCAGGACATAAGAGCAGAGCTGATTGCTTACAGTAAATGGATTAACAAAGTGTCCTTTATCATGGCAATGAGAGGCTCTTGCTTGCTTTGGGGGAAGGGTCCTGATGCACTGTGAGTGACTCCTGACCCACTGGGCAAGCACCAGAAATCCCATTGCAACCCTCCCATAAGGTATGCACCAGAGATGCCATTTCTAACCACATGGAGCTGGCTGACAGCCACCACAGCACCAACCATGCTGACACTGATGCAAGTTTGTGGCTTAAACGCACAGTCAGTTTGTAATACAGAGAACTCTCTATCAGTTACTGAACTCATTAAATCACTATAGTGCCCAAGTCTAGGACAGCATCAAAACTGACACTAGTTTGCAATTTAAATGCACAGTCAATTTGTAATACATAGACTTCTCTCTCTAACAGATTCCACTACCAGTTACTGATCTGGAGAAATCACTATAGAGTCCAAGGCTGGAACAGTATCGACAATGATGCAAGGTTGTGCATTAAATGAATAGTCAGTTTGTATTACAGAGACTTCCCTCTCAAACAGAGCCCACTACTGTAGTTGTTTCTGAAGTCATGAAATGACTTGTGTACAAGTCTTGGACAGCGCAGAGTGGCGCAAGAGTGAAAATTCAACAGCATACTGTAGTAACACAGACAACTGGGTATGCACAGTGATGATCTTCCATACGCCATGGCATAGCGCTACATGGCGTATGGCTAGGCACCACAGAGCCCATTGTAACCCCTCCACTGGGCATTCACAAGAAATCCCATTGCAACCCCTCGGAGCTGACAGCCACCTCAGCGCAGACATTGATGCAAGTTTGCACTTTTTAAATGCACAATCAGTTTGTAATATCTTAATTTTAAGCAGCCTTTTAAACAACAACACTACAGTTCAACACTACTACAATAGTTTCACTATAGTGTCCAGAGCCAACAGTGCCAAAAAAATATATATATTTTCCAGGGCTCGAACCCGGGATCAGCATTGTTGCAAAGCGATCACCTAACCACTTGCCCACATGCCAGCTATATTAAGAACCGCACAGACCGACCATATCCTTGTGCACTCCACCCACCCGCTGCTGTTTTTAATGATAAAAAAAATTGTCTTCCTTTCCAAATATTATACAGTACTCCAACATTAGATAATAATTCATCCCATCTCAGTGAAAGCTGTGTGTACATCTCATTAATCTACAATATTGGTTATACCGTGATAACAACTCGGGCTACTTCACTACTGTACAGTTTTGTACAAGATGTGTACTGATTTGCATCCCGTTCTAAGAGCTTACTGTATGTAAAGTATGTGACATTAAAAATATTGGTTGTGCGAACATGCAATTACTGTGAATATGATATCCATTCAATTTAAGTTTAACAGTATGGCATTCAGTACAAATTACAACAGTGGAGCACTCGCCACCCAGCGGTTAAGCACTGTATTACATACTGTAGCATATCCTTAGTTGAAGAATACCACGTAATGTAGCATGTCATGACTCAGAGGCCTGAACGCCACACCATGAACAACAAACTAGCTGGGCACATCTGTATATTCACAATGGTCAAATATGGCATCAAATGATGAAGGAACATATTTCTTTCCTCAACACAAACCAAATATTCCCAAAAGACTCTATTAGCCACCAATTAGGAGAGATTAGACATTTCAAAAAGGATATTGGTAGCCACACCAAAGTAAGTGGCCTCATAGTAAACAAAATCACAGCATAAGATTCTCTAAATATGGAAATAAACAATAAAGGATTTTTATTATGATGAATATACCAATAGAAGGCCCCCAATCTCTTTAAAAATAGATTCAACCCCCTGAGGAGAACAAATGAAGGGGAGGAATCTTTTTTAGAATGGGAATCATGGACACCCAGGAGAGAGTAACTCTTAAAAAGACTACATGGGGAAAGAGAGGAGGGGCTAAAAAAACAACAACACTACAGTTCAACACTACTACAATAGTTTCACTATAGTGTCCAGAGCCAACAGTGCCAAAAAAATATATATATTTTCCAGGGCTCGAACCCGGGATCAGCATTGTTGCAAAGCGATCACCTAACCACTTGCCCACATGCCAGCTATATTAAGAACCGCACAGACCGACCATATCCTTGTGCACTCCACCCACCTGCTGCTGTTTTTAATGATAAAAAAAATTGTCTTCCTTTCCAAATATTATACAGTACTCCACCATTAGATAATAATTCATCCCATCTCAGTGAAAGCTGTGTGTGCATCTCATTAATCTACAATATCGGTTATACCGTGATAACAACTCGGGCTACTTCACTACTGTACAGTTTTGTACAAGATGTGTACTGATTTGCATCCCGTTCTAAGAGCTTACTGTATGTAAAGTATGTGACATTAAAAATATTGGTTGTGCGAACATGCAATTACTGTGAATATGATATCCATTCAATTTAAGTTTAACAGTATGGCATTCAGTACAAATTACAACAGTGGAGCACTCGCCACCCAGCGGTTAAGCACTGTATTACATACTGTAGCATATCCTTAGTTGAAGAATACCACGTAATGTAGCATGTCATGACTCAGAGGCCTGAACACCACACCATGAACAACAAACTAGCTGGGCACATCTGTATATTCACAATGGTCAAATACGGCATCAAATGATGAAGGAACATATTTCTTTCCTCAACACAAACCAAATATTCCCAAAAGACTCTATTAGCCACCAATTAGGAGAGATTAGACATTTCAAAAAGGATATTGGTAGCCACACCAAAGTAAGTGGCCTCATAGTAAACAAAATCACAGCATAAGATTCTCTAAATATGGAAATAAACAATAAAGGATTTTTATTATGATGAATATACCAATAGAAGGCCCCCAATCTCTTTAAAAATAGATTCAACCCCCTGAGGAGAACAAATGAAGGGGAGGAATCTTTTTTAGAATGGGAATCATGGACACCCAGGAGAGAGTAACTCTTAAAAAGACTACATGGGGAAAGAGAGGAGGGGCTAAAAAAACATGTAAAAATAACCAACATCAATCAAAAATGAATCCTATTGGAAATTACTCATTAAATGAAGGAAACATGTTTAATTTAATAACATATAAATTGAAAGATAATGAATAAAAAATATTACAAAAAGGACTCAAATTTGCTCCCATAGCTGAGTTTAATTATTTTGAAACATACATCAACTTACAAAACTAGAGTATATACGTAAATTATGTATAAAAAAAACTTCTTATCAAAAGAACAGAATAAGGAAATAACAAATTAATCTAACAAATCATTAACTCCATTTAAAATAAAATCTAAGTTTTTTCCAAAACATATTAAAGGAAACTGTGATGAGAGATTAGGGACATTAATTGAAAAAGATATTAGAAAAAGAATATCAAGCAAAAGGAAGAATGCAACTAAAATAGAACAAGAAGCAATTAAAACATTATAACAAAATGATCAGATAATAAAACCCGCAGATAAAAGGGGGTCTGTCATTATAATGAATAAAGTGATAATTGTACATACAAGAAATTGAGGAGTGACCCAACTTATAATATAATTAAAAAAATTAAATGAAGTAACAAACAAATCATTGGAGAAAGGGTTTTAGTTCCCATTATGTGTGTCCTAGCTAAGTGCATTAGCACCAAACTAAGCATCCAGGTAGGCCTATCATTTCAAGGACAAACAGTGTCACCTTGAACCCTACAGTAATGATAGATCATTATTTACAATCTCTTGTAATCCAAAATGATTCATATCTTAAAGACACTGTGGATGCTCTAAGAAAATTAGAAAAGTTAGAATGGGATAAAAATTGTATACTAGTGAGTGCAGAAGTAAATACATTATATACAATAATTGATTGGGATAAAGGCTATGAAGCCGTGTCATTCTTTTTTAAAAGAAAAGTGAGTACTCTTAGGATTTAAAAGATTTCATAATAGAATCTATATCCTTAGTTTTAAAGAATAACTATTTTTATTTTAATGGGAATTTTTATTTGCATAGTATAGGAACCACTATGGACACCAGATTTGCCCAATGCTATGCTAATCTTTTTTATGGTCTACTGGGAACATCTTATTAACCCATTAAGGCAAGCATGGGCAAACCTCCTGTGCTGGTTTCGTTTTATAAATGATGTATTTTTTTATTTAGAAAGGGGTGCACATCTTTTAGATCATTCTGTCAAAATCTGAAAATTAATGATTTTTATATTAATTTTACATTTAATATTAGTCAGATTTCTTTGTCATTTTTAGATCTAACCATATGTATTAAATAAAACAAACTATATACAAGGACTTTATACAATGACTTTTAGAAAAGAAACCAATTATAATTCATACATAGATGTTACGAGTGAACATCATAGTAGATAGTTAGACAACATTCCATTGGGACAGTAAAAATGTCTAAAAAGAGACTGCACTGAGAATAATATATTGGAAGAAAAATTCAAGATATTAGAATATTGCTTCAGTGTTAAAGGTTATCCTAAAGTTGTTTTGGAAAAAGCAAAAGAAAATTATCAAAAGATAGATCGATATCAGTTACTCAAAGAAAACTACAAACAAATAAATGATTCAAGATTTGAATGGGCTTTTATTACAGACATTAAGAGAAGGAGTATATAGACAAACTGCAGAGTTTTAAATGAAGACCCAGTTTTAGGTCAACACTTACCAAACAAACCTCTATTCATTTACAATAAGGCCCAAAACTTTAAAAATCACTTTGTAAAGAGTGCATTAGTAGAAATGAAACCAACAAGTGACCGCACAAAGGGTTTTCATCGGTGTGGTTCATGCCTAATGTGTAGATCAACGAATAATGATAATAATTAAAGAAAAACCACCCATTTCCATATAGAAACAAATCTAAAAAAATACAAGATTAACAGTTTGAATAGATGTTCACTTAGCACTTTAAATGTCTTGTGTTTTATAGACAACAGCACTTTAACATTGTTCTATGTGTTTTAAATTGATATTTTATTCCCCCTTTTTAAATTATTTTTTTTACATTTCTTATTTATCATGCCTTTTTTAACTTTTGTATTATTCTTTTATCTTCTATATCCATAATAACTTGGGACTAAATGGGAATTACAACCTAATCTCCACCTTTCTTTAGGTAGGGTTGGACTATGTGAGAATATAAAGTACAGTGCTAGAAATGAGGAAGGCAGAGTCACCTGCATGCATTATAAACTACTCCAACTGTGTCCCATCAAGAAAGAATATGGAACACATATGCAGTGTTGCTTGTGGAACTTCCCATTATGGAGATAAGTCACGATATGTCACTTCCGGTTCCGGGTTGTGGAACGCAAATGCAAATTCCGGTGAGACCACTTCCAGACCGGCGGTGAGGAATTGATGGCGGTATTGGAAGAGCAGCATTTGAGGTCTCCATTTCCTGTCTAAGGCCAATAAATACCGGCAATGTTTGACACATGGTATCCACGCTTGAAGAAGGAGTTCCGTATTAAAAATGCATTGTGTTGGATACCATGATTGGACTCAGTGGACTGAATTGGATCTAACAAGCACGGGCCCCTGGGCCCAGGGGGGCCCGCACTGCACACCCTGCACCCATATTATACTTACCTCTCCAGAGTCCCACATTGGCGCCGGTGTCTGCACTGTAAAAATGTCTAGAAAATAGCTGCCGCTGCCATTTTCCCATTGTTTGCCCATGCGCAGTACAGGAAAAATGACCACCACAACCATTATCCCGGTGGCCTGCGCATGCACTATAGACTCTGGGAACAATCTAGTGTCCTGAGTCTATAAGTGTGGTGATGGCCGCGCATCACTCAGTGCATTGCTGGCCACCGGACTGAGAGGAGATGGCCCATGTTCAGTCTCCATCATGGGCCCCCTCCTCCCTAAAAATGCCACTGCTTTTTACTCCAGAGTTTTAACTATTTAAATGATTAGAATAATAAAAAGAAGATATTTGTAATATTTTCTTTCATTTTTTCTTATAATTTTTATAGTAAAATCTGTGATGTATTTGTCAGTATGACAGGGAAATCTCTGGCTCACCTGACAACACATCACTGACATTCTATTGGTCATGTGGATTATCTCACATCTAAAGTAAAAATCTTCCTTAATCAAACACATCTAAAATCCATATTTTTTCCACAAAAAAATACCATATATATATATATATATATATATATATATATATATATATATATATATATATATATACACAAATGTCCAGTGGTGTGGCACACTTCTTCCCCTCTATCTCACAATTGCCTCGGTGCCGGCGTCTGCACATGATACCATGCTCCAATAGCGGCACTCAGCGGACTTACAAATGACATCACTCCACCTTTAATACAACGTTTCGGGTTTTATTGCCAGTCATTAGGATGCCTCAACATAACTAAAGTGTACAGTAAAATTGTGACCTTATAAGCCCACTGTCACCCTCTGACTCACACCGGGTATCACTTGCCCGCCACGCCTTCCCGCATGCCTGGCTTCCGATCAAGCCGGAAACCCATCTGCACACTGGTGACATGATTGTTGCCATAGCAAACCGATGCCTGTCGGGGGAGACTTACAAACACCCAAGCATAGAAAACACATGTGAATACCACATCAATACAAAACACATATAACATTAAAACACAGACATTGTCAACTTCATCTCCCGATGTATGGAAATAGCAGACTCTCAAAACATCTACTTAGATACTCAACATTATATCCAATATTCTCTCGTGTACCTACTCGCTAAACTGGATCTCATCTATACCATATGATTCTGCATCACGGGGCATTATATTTACTAAGAACACTTGATTAGAGAAAGATATTATAATTTAACTGATTATTCAAACCCTTTGGTTTTACAGTGTCCAACACATGGATCCACTTGGATTCTAGTCTTAACAATATTTTATTTTGATCACCCCTCCTACCATCATCTGGGGCCTGATCTATTATCATATGTTTCAGACTGGACAAATTATGTTTTGCCTCCATGAAATGGTAGGCTACATTTCATGGAGGCTACATTTCTGAGCCCTTGCCACTATTGGCAGATCTAATAGCGGATCTATGTAAGGCCATGCGCTCCTTCAATGAACACATGGTCTTCCCCACATAGCATAAACCACAGGGACATTTAATTAAATATATTACAAAAGTGCTCGAGCATGACAACCGATGTCTGATCTCGTATTTCTGTCCCGAAAGGGGATGATAAAAAAACTTTTCCGTCAACATATGGCAACATGTTGTACATCATGTACATCTATGACATCCATTAGTCAGTCTCCATGCAATCTGCGTGGACCTGTTGATCTCTGTGATATCAGAGCGGACCACCCATTCTTTGATGTTTTTTCCTCTCTTATAGCAAGGTCTAATTCTCATTCTTTTGAGCAATGTTAGCTCTCAGTCATTTTGCACAATCGGCCATAGTTCTTTCCTGGCCTGTTTGATCTCTGAATCTGCTGTGCTGCATGTATGAACCAAATTAAGGATGTCTTCGGATGGTTTCCTCTCTTTTTTTTTCAACACGTCATCTCTAGATAACTGATCCACCTTATAGCGAGCTATTTGTAGCACTTTTTCTTAATATCCCCTCACTCTGAATTTGTCAAGCATTTTGGATATCTTAAATAGATTTGTCTTTAATCTCTCATAGACTGCTGTGTCTGCTAACTGCCTGTAGATCTCCTGACTATGGGCCTGATTCAGAGCCATTTGCAATTTGCGGGTGTTCGTTCAGAAAAACGGGGTGGCTATTCAAATGAACCGTTCGCTCTTTGCGGTCTGTTGACGCCTCCATGTATGAACGAGCTAACAAAACCTGCGGCTGCTATTTTGTAAAAAATGCCCCCTGGCCGCTCACATCATACGTCATGTCAGCTATGAATTTGTCAAGCATTTTGTCTAATTCTTAATCCAGTATCCCCGGGTCACTTTTAGCTCTTTTGACCCTTAGCAGTTGTGAGTACAGGAGACTGTTGATTGTTGCAGCTGGATGGAAACTGTCCGCTCTTAACAGTGTGTTCTTGTCTATTGGTTTGGTGTAGATCTTAGTCGACAATATTTTCTCCTTGACCATAATGGTCACGTCTAGAAAGTTAATTTGTTCAAGACTCATATGGTAAGTGAAATTAATGGGGTGGTCAAGACCATTGATCTTCTCAATTATTTCTGTTAGGTCACTGTATTCACCCTTCCAAAAGAGAATAATGTCATCTATAAACCTTCTGTAGAACACAATTCTGTCACGCACTTCCCTGTTGAAAAAAAAGTTTTTTCCACCTTAGCCATATAGGCGTTTGCGTACAGCCAAATTTTTGTATATAATAGTGGCCATCATGATAAAAATAATTTTGCCTAAGCGTCATATCCAACAGGGTAAGAAAAAAAATCAATGCGAGGACCTTGATCTAAATTATTGTGCATAATTGGATTTTCCACAGCCCCTACCCCCCCACTGTGGAGGATATTAGTGTAGAGACTGGAAATGTCTAAAGTGCAGAGCCAAGTGTTTTGAGGGACATCATTCATTACTCTTAAGCACAATAATAAATCCATTGTATCTTTCAGATAAGTGTCTCCCGCCTGTACGCTGGGTTGTAAAAAGTAATCTAAGAATAATGAAACATTGTAATATAAAGAATCTCTTGCCAAAACTATAGAACATCCGGGGGGATCTGTCAAACTCTTGTGAATTTTGGGTAGTGTGTAAAGGAGCTGTACCCTGGGATGATCCTCTACCAGGAAATCATAAACCTCTTCAGTAATGGTACCTCCATTAAGAGCCGCTGTAAGCAAATTTCCAGTCTCTATCTTAAATAGATTTGTCTTTAATCTCTCATAGACTGCTGTGTCTGCTAACTGCCTGTAGATCTCCTGACTATGGGCCTGATTCAGAGCCATTTGCAATTTGCGGACGTTCGTTCAGAAAAACGGGGTGGCTATTCAAATGAACCATTCGCTCTTTGCGGTCTGTTGACACCTCCATGTCTGAACGAGCAAACAAAACCTGTGGCTGCTATTTTGTAAAAAACGCCCCCTGGCCGCTCACATCATACGTCATGTCCGCAATTTTAATAGATTAATTGAGTACATCGAACAGTGTATGAACTGCTCGCTATTCTTGTGGCTGGTTTTTCCTACCACAATCTTGCGAGCAGTTCTCGCTATAAAATAACCAAGTGACATGGTCGATGACGCTGCTGTTTTAATTATGCACACCCTTAAAACGCCCATTTTGACCTTTAAGCACGCCTGCGTTCGGATCTCCACTCCCTGTTTTCAAGCACCTTCCCCTGTTACCACCCACTAACGCCTCATCCTGTCACTCAAAATAGCAGGCATTTGCTATATAGCGAACAAATGATTTCTGGCCGCACGGACTGGTTCGCGCATGCGTACTAAAATCCATACGCATGCGCAGATGTGAAAACATCGCTCCGAACGAGTGAACGGCCGCTTACAAGCGGCTCTGAATCAGGCCCTATATTTCTTTACATCCAAAATCACAATTCCCCCCCGTTGTCTGCAGGTCTGATGACAATGTCTCTATAAGAACTGAGATTCTTCAACGACTCCCATTCTGTTTTAGTTAGGTTGTTTCTATGTGGAGTCTTCTCTTTTAGTTTATCTGAGATTTTGACATCTAAGGCTTTCATGAAGCTACAAATCACCATATTGTTGGACGGAGTATCAAATTGGGATTTGACTTTAAAAGGTCTCTCCTTACCATGATTAACCACAATGGGGTTTTTGTTATTAAAGTACCCCTTTAATTTGAGATGTCTTTTGAGATATTGGTGATCGATTTTCCAATTAAGAGTGTTCAAATTGTTAGTAGCTACATAGCCTAAACCACTGTTTAATACACTCAATTCAGTTCCAGTTAACTCCCTGTCTGACAGATTATAAATCAAATTTATCTCCTCTGTCCTCTGCCTCTGGTTCCTCTTTTGGCGTCTTTGTCCTCCTCTTCTCTTATGCCTCCTTCTCTTCCGCGACTTGCGGGGGTCTTCACGCCTAAAGGGGGTTTCTGATATGTTGTTCTTTGATGGGTACCAGAGGTATCATCTCCCGAGTTAGAAGGTTGCTCACTCGATGAATAGTGATCCACCATGTTTCTTTTACCCCGATAATATCATTGCTGTGTAACACGTTGCCTTGTCTCTCCCCTTCCAGATAACCAATAGTACACCCTTCTCTCTTCGTAGTCTTTGTTGACTGTTTCAAATTTTTGTTTTTTGAAGAGTATAAATTCATTTTTATGCTTCTCCACTTGTTGTTGTACACGGTCTAGTTCTGCTTTCCCTGGATACCCTTGTAAATGTAGTTTGTTCTCATTCATATACTCAATGATCTTTTTCTTTACCAGAGCCAGCTCCATTGCTGATTCTTCAACCACCAGTGTCATTAGGTACAGGGAGCATTTATTAAGGACCACGATCCATTGCCTCTCAAAGTCCTTATTTAACAGCCCTATTGTCGGGGTATTGCGGACACAAAATCCTCTTGAAGTTTTTTTTTCCCTTAGGTACTCCGATAATGTAACTCCATGCAATAGATAGTCCACTTCTTTATTTTTGTATTTGAGAAGATTATTCAAAATTTATTCCATGGTAATTTCTCCAAAAGAATCTGCCAGCCTCTCTTTAAATAAGGTGGACTCTATTTCACTTTCTGAGAAGCTGAGCGTCTCACCAATTGGGACATCTGTCCAGGATAAACCACTGGCTTCATACATACTGCATTTTTGCTATATTACACACAGTCCAATAATCTCCATACACCGCAATAGAGCCCCAGTTGATTGGAAGCTGTAAAGATTTCTATAACTGATCTTACTCCTCTTTCGACTGGATGGGACTACAATCCTCCTTATCCATTTAAAGACCACTGTTTATCTCACAACATCCGCTTCTTCTGGTCTCATGTATTGATCCAATAGTTAAAATGCAGGCATTATTAGGTATATCCTGGGGGTGCCAGTCACTCAGGTGTACAAACAACTTGTAACCTTAATACAAATGTCCAGTGATGCGGCATACTCCTTCTTCACAGGGTATAGAAATGAGGATTCAGATGGGTAGGCATTCAGCAAAGCAGTGTTTTTAATGGCAGCAGACACTGCACTTTAGCATACATGAGCTTTGGCCTGGACACACACAGGCATATAACACAAATAAACAAAGAAAGTAAATGTCCCATCACTCAACAAGCTTAGCAGTCAGCAGTGGCTTGCAGCCACAATTGCCCATGCTCTGCCAGCATAGTCCTTGGTTCCTGGCACAAGAAGACTAAGGCTTACTACATGACTGCTAGACAGCATCAGGACAAGGAGCAACAGATGTGTGAGAATTTTAAAGCCTTCCTGTGCTGTTGACTTTCTGCTAGCTTTGGGTGACTTGGAAAACCCAGAATTCTATATTTCCAGTTTGAGCAGTTAAGTCCAGTAAACCCAGAGTTCAAAACTTCTATTGCAGGGGCAGAATGTGCCGGTTTTGTTTTCATCTTCCTTTGAGTGAGCTGATCCCACCACTTTTCCTTTCATGATAGCTGAGACCATTCAGCCTTCCAAACCACCTTTCTAGGCATTTCTTCTTCATACCCCCTGAACATGGTCTGTTCTAGCAAAGGAATGACCATACTTCTTTTCTTGCAGACACTGTGTTCACCGCTGCCCCGCAGACAAAGTAATCCTCAAAGTACCAGTGTGACATCCGAGTGGTCTAGTGAGAATTACAGGGAATGGACTTTCTTATTGCTGAATAGCTTGTCACCATGCCTTTAGGAATTTGATATGGTCGCTATTAAGGCAGTGCATCATGGCATGGAAGTAAACACATCCTGATTATTGCAAATTAAGGTTTTTGGTTCTTTTTGCTGTTCTACTGATAAGTTGTCTAACAGCGGAACTTCTGTAGGGCAGAGAAAACTAGAGCGGCCCCCAGGAGCATGAGGGGTGGCAGTTTCCAGCACAAACATAGCAACATCTATATAGTTTATAAAATCTCTGCCAATATTTTTGTCTGACCGTAATCAGGCAAAGTGTTGCAGAATTCTTATCTTAGACAATAATTGTGCAAAGGTACCCTCTCCAAAGAGGACAGGAAATGCTTTACCACTCTTCTCCCTTTTCTGATGTAGGGCCTTGGAGAGTTTTCTTTAGCATTGTGTCTGTGTTTCCTTTACAAGCTCCAAAAAACTGGGAAATTGCACCCCAATATGTTAGGATACGAGAGATTTGGACCAACAGTGACAACCACCTCATAAGTGTGCCCCTTTAAGATTAGGCTCACTTTGCACCCAAGATAAGTTTTCTGTGGATCCATTGATGCATAGTGCTTCAATTAACCCTGGCATCTTTTCCACTGGCCTGGGCAGGACAGCCTCTGAGATCAGGTTTAGCTTAATCCTTGAGTCTATAAAAGCTGGGAGTTCTCAGCCATTCAGTAACACAGTTTGCCACATTAATAGTGGTCTTAAATCCAGGGGACCATCAAGCAAAAATCAGGGTACATAGCACCCATACTTGCAACCCAACAATCCATAGGCTCTGTTTTCCTGCCTTACATGACATGGCTCCTCACACTCATAGCAAATTACCCTGGTGTCTCCAGTGGTGTTTCCTTGAGGAGGAGTGACAGTTGGGGTCACAGGCCAATGGGGTGCCATCTTAATGGGTCTCCCATAACCTGGTTTATTTTATAGTATTTCAACACGTATGACCCAGCACTGCATATACTGCCCTAGGGTTCTTATACACAGGTCAACAACTACTGTCTCTACAATCTGAGTGGCAGTGCAGTCTCCTTTCTGGAGCCAACTCTGTCCCCATCTGGCGAGTTCTGCAACCTGTTTCTGAATAGGGACCCGGGGTAGTAGGGCCCATACGTGGAAGTACTGCACTTTCCCAGAAGGACTGAGACCTGACCTAGCTAGAATGGCACTTTTGACTAGGTCATATTTCTTAGCATCAGCAGAGGACAAATCAGCATAGGCATTTTGAACCTCACCAGTGAGATAAGGGACAAGTCTATATGTCCATGTGTCTGCTGGTCACTTTATGCACCGTGCCACCCTTTCAAATATAAGGAAATATGCCTCTGGATCATCTGAAGCAGACATTTTCTTTACATGCACTGTAGTAGCTGTTGTGCCTATTGATTGGGACACTAATTGTAACATTTGCTCCTCTGTCTTTTGATGGAAGGCTAGCAAATTTACTATAGTATGAAAAACTTTCACCATAATTACAATGGAAGATATTTACACCAGCCTAGATGCTTTTATACAAATGAGGATACACAAATAAATATATATATTTCTTTTAGCAACTGTTCAACAGAGAAAAGGAAACAACTGTTTTTTTTTAGCACTGCATCGGTTAAACAGAACACAGGAAATAAAGAAAAAAAATTCTCTGCAGTAATGAAACCTCAGTATGTGTGCTCTTGACCTGATTCAGACCCGCTTGCGAGTGCACAGCACTCACAAGCGGGTCGATGGTCCCCCACTGCACATGTGCACACCAGAGCCAACTCAGGCATGCACATGTGTGAGCCCTGGAGCGAGCGCAAAAAGCACTCGCCCCGAGGCTCACATCAAACGGGGCGGCTGTCGATGTTGATTGACAGCTCACCCCGTTTGGTAGGCAGGGAGGGGGGGTGGCTTGCAAACGGAGGCGTCCCCAAAGGAATGTCTGCCATCTGTGGGCGGCCCTACTGACATCACTCTTGATGTAAGTAGGTGGACTTCCTGCTCTAAAAGAGCAGGAAGTCCACTGGGGCTTGCGGTAACGAGACCCTATCGCAAGGGTCTTGTCGCAAGCCCGATGGTCACGACCATCACCTTCCCGCTCGCTAAGGCTGTGGGTGGTCACCCACAGCTTAGCAAGCGGCTGAGAGACTGCACCAAAAAAAAAATAACCTCCCTGATTCAGAGCGAACGCTCTTTCAGAGCGTCTGGCTCTGAATCAGGGCCTCTGCTCCTTCCAAACAACAGGTGAACTTAATTAAAAAGAATGAACACTAGCTACTGAACATACTAATATGCATTTTGATATTTCTTAACACCTTAGTAAAAAAAATGAAAGTAACTTTTCTTTTTACACACACAAAACAGCTGTTCCTACAGTGCACAGAAAGTTACACAATGTCCTTAATAAAATTGCTGCTTTTTCTAGTTTGCCAACTATACTCATGTATATCGAACGTTTTCCTTGGTAAGATCCTCTGCTATGCCTTAGGCATCTAGCAATTGTGCTGTGACACAGCAGTGCAGAGTCCCTGTATGGGCTAGCAAATGTGACATGGGGTATAGAAATGAGGATTCAGACAGACAGGTATTCGGTAAAGCAGTGTCATTAAATGGCAGCAGACACTGCATTTTAGCATACATGAGCTTAAGCCTGAACATACACAGGCATATAGTACAAATAAAGGAAGTGTCCCAGTACTTCTTGTGCTTAGTAGTCCACAGTGGCTTGCAGCTACAATTGCCCATGCTCTGCCAGAACAGCCCTTGGTCCCTGGCACTACAACACTAAGGCCTACTACCTGGCTACTAGAAAGCATCAGGGCAAGAAGTGACAGGTGTATGAGAGTTTTAAACCCCTCCTGTGCTGTTGATTTCCAGCTGTTCCTGGGAGACCTGGAATACCTAGATTTCCATATTTCCAGTATGACCTGTGCAGCCCAGAAAACCCAGAGTTCCAAACTTCTACAGTATTGCAGGTGCAGAATGTGCTGGTCCTCTTTTCCTCTCCCTTGGAATGTGGGCAATTCAGGGTGAGTCCACCCCTCTCACCAAAATAGCTAATATGTATATATATATATGTATATATATATATATATATATATATATATATATATGTATATATATATATATATATATATTGTATATATATATATATATATATATATATATATATATATATATATATATAGTATATATATATATGTATATATATATACAGTATATATATATATATATGAAATATATTAACAGAATTCTGAAACAGTGCTTAACAATAGAATGTGTACCGTATTAACCTAGCTTAATAGGCATTTGATATTGTGAATTTTCCTGGATCCCCACCCGCAATGCAGTATGTGGCATTCTATTATTATTATTATATTATTAAGCAGTGTGCCGGAATTCTGTTAACCATACTACACTAAAAGGTACTTGTTCTCACCTTTTCTATGTTACAAATTTGGAGGGTCTTGCAACAATGGTCCATTTACAGAACATAGAGCTTCCACCATGAGATCGGGATTATAGTTATACAGGCTGATCTATCTAAAGCCGCTTACACACTAGACAATATTTATGAATGATATGCATGATAATGATATAGTTCAATGATATATCGTTCATATCGTTCAGTGTGTATGCAATGAATGACCAATGATGCGCGCTCCTGCGAGTCATTACCACTGTCTTTTGTCTACCATACATGCAGGCCAATCTGACAATATCATCATGAATTGCCTGTTCAGAGATGTGGCAGGATGACTTCACTGAATGATATCTTTAAAGATATCTTTCAGTGTGTACACCCAATATTGTAGCTAAACCATGTAAATGAGAACTGTCGCTCAGTATTTTTCACTGACTTTACAACAGTTTCACACTAAAATTCAATAACCGTACAAAGTACCCACTAGTAGATTTGCATGCTACTGTAAAGCAGTTGATAAGAACACTAATCTGTGAATTAGGAAAGAGGCCGGGGGCCGATATTGTTGCACAGCACCATGGCCCTCATTCAGAGCCGGACGCTCTGAGCAGAGCGCACGCTCTGAATGAGGGCCGGCCTCCATTTTCATGGAGCGTCCTCCTGGACGCTCGTATAGCTGTGGGTCACCACCCACAGGCTATACGAGCGTGCATTGTGATGGTCGCGATGGTCGAGACCATCGCGACCATCGAATTTGCGAGCCGGAGCCTGCGATTGAGGTTTTCATCCGCAAGCTCTGGAGTGATTTTGGCTCTATCAGAGCCAAAATCACTCCCACTGACATCACTAGTGATGTCAGTGGGCCGGCTTCTGACAGGAGGTGTACCTGTGGGAACGCCCCCGTCAGGGAGGCACGCCCACCAAAGGGGGCGTGCTGTCAATCAACATTGACAGCACGCCCCCTTTGATCGGACACAACGAGCGAAGGACTTTCCTTCGCTCGTCGCGTCTGGCGCATGCGCACGACGGAGCTCCCTCCGTCGTGCGCATGCTCAGTCCATAACATCGACCCACATGTATCTTGTAACCTTACATTGTGCAAATTTACACTGCCACAATTGGAAGAAAATTACAAATCTAAGTAGGTGAGTATTAAGAGAGGAGGGTGCCCATACGCAGTATCTATTCAAGGGCCCCTTCTCTCTTCCAGGCTGCCAGCAGCACACTGAGCTGCATCTAATGTAGGTATGCCACTGAATCTAAGCTGAATCTAAGCCATTAAGATGTGAAACAAATAAAATGCTATGTGGTGTAACAAAGATACTGAAGTGAAAATGTAAAAAACTATTTATGTATGGTGTGGTGTCTATGTAGCACCAAATGTTTCGTGCCATATAGCTCAAAAATGCTAGGTGTATAAGAACACATTTGGAAAAGAGAGGAGAGAGAGAAAGAGAAGATATTGTGTGAGAGAGAAAGAGTGTGTGGGCAAATAGAGAAAGAGGAGTAAAGAAAAGAGAGTGCTGGAGGAGGGAGGAGAGAGGATAAAGAGTTAGGTGACAGAGATAATGTTAATTAGCCCCTTGCATCATCACTATGATGGGTGTTTTGATGGGATGCAGTCAGGAAGCCAACAGTCGAAATGCAGACCACCAGCTTCCCAACTGTCTAATCCCAGCAGGGGTTAATAAAAGGCATCAATATCCCGATGCCTGTCATTTTACCTATGCCGGGAACACGATGCCCGGCATACTGGTCAAAGGTGAGTGCGGACAGCCATGGGGGGTTGGGTTAGGGGCTCTGGGGGGGACTTAGTGTTAGGCACCCCCCCGGGAGGGTTAGGGTTAGGCTAGGGGAAGGGGAAGTTACGGTTAGGCACCCCCTGGGAGACTTAGGTTTAGGCTGTGGGGAAGGGGGGGTTAGATTTAGGTACTTAGAGGGGGTTTAGAGTTAGGCACTAGGGAGGGAGGTTAGGGTTAGGCACCCCTAAAGGAGGGTTAGGGGTAGAGGTGTTAGGTTAGTTAGTACTTACCTTTACGGCTATTGGTATCTTCACTGGTGCCGGTCTTTCAGTGTCAGAATTTGACATAGGTCCAGTGGTATTTCATACCGATCCCGTTTTGAATTAAGGTCATATTAAATAATAATTGATATCACCGGCGACAAGGTCAAATGATTATCGTCTGATAATCTGCTAATTATCAACTGATTGTATCGTACCTGTGAAAATTTTGCGCACTTTTATAGTGAGAAACAGATAAAAGTTTTCTCCATCTCAGACCTGGAGAAAAAAAATGCAAAATCTCTATTTTTGCCTTAAAATGTGGGGATTTCTTTTAGAAACCTTTGGACACCCCCTCTAATGATAACTTACCACAATTTGTTTTCATAAGTTGCGCACTTTGTCAAAAAAGTATTGGGTCTGGTTTTTTGGGGAGCCGTATGGAGGTGACAAGCGTTTTAAACATCGCACGGGGCCGCAGCAGGCATTTTTTTAATGGTTTTAAAAAAAAAAACGTCTTAGATGGAAAAAACTTTTCTCATGTTTCTCACTATCAAAATGCGGTAAATTATCCCGGGTGCAATAAAATCGTCCAATCTAATCGCCGCTAAACGAATACTGCCCATAGTAGAAAACAATGGATTGGACATGCACTAGTTTGTAACAAATCAAAAATGGTTGAGGAAATGCTGAAAACAACTGCTGTTTTTGTATCAGATACGACCATAACAGACTGGGCTTTTCCTGACATGGTCGTATCTAAAATGACCAGTCAGAAATGAACACTGGGCAGCTGTGGGAAGCTAATCTTCCCACAGCTGCCTACATAATAGGGAACTGCTGGTCATCTGCACCCATAGCTGCCCCTCCAGTGTGTCCTGATCACTGCTGGCCACAGTGATCAGGCATCCAGTGGCACCCCCCTTCCCGCGCGGCTCCAGGCTCCAGTGTATTCCGATCACTGTGTCCAGGAGCCTGCGTGACCTTCCTGACTGGCAGCCACTTTATCTTCTCCCAGCATGGCTGGGTCCCCTTTCCCTGCCGCTGCAGTGTCCCTGGGCTGGCCCACTCTTCTACGTGCTTTTGGGGTTCAGTTAAATTAGAAAGTTACAGTTTTTAATCTTTTTCCTCAAAAATGTGCTATTAAAAAGATAGGACTATTCAACTTGTTGCACAGCCTCAGTAGGAGACTCCAGCAGGTGTAGTCATAGTGGTTTCACTTGGGTGCAGCAAAATGGGCATCGTTTGTGGGCAAAAACAATGGTAGGAGCGGCGGGGACACAGATGAGGTGGTGGGGACATCAGAGGTGGCAGGGACATAAGTGGTGGTGGTGTCGGCGGTGGGTTATGGGTGTCAGCAGTGGTGTCGGAGGGTCCGGCGGCAGTGTGGGTGTTGGTGGTGGGCTTGGTTTTGAGAGGATCCAGTCCACGCAAGCCATTCTGCCGAATACTGCAGCGGCGCTCATTTCAAACATTACGCCTGAGCGCCATTTTTGAAATTCAAAGATGGTCGCCATGAACCAATCATGGCTCATGGCGGCCATCTTTGATTTAAAAAATGGCGCTGATGCACCACATTTGAAATGGTCACAACTGACGTACTCGGCAGAATGGCTGGCGGAGATGGATCCTCTCGAATCCTGGCCCGCCGCCAATGTCCGAACAGGCACTGGTCCCACAGCTGCCGGGTGACACCACCGATGATGTCATGATTTTCAAAGATGGCCACCACAAGCCAGTCAAGACTCATGATGTCATTGGAGGTGGCGGCACCTGAAGAGGACCACAGAAGCCCTGGGGAGGTGGCAGCCACCCCCCAGGTGAAGACACCAGAAGCTCTGGCGGGTGGTCGCCCGGCAAGCAAAGACGCCAAAGCCCTGGCGGGTTGACACCCACCAGGCAAAGAGGCCAGAAGTCCCAGTGGGAGGCATCCACGAAAATAGCTGACATAGGCTGCCGCCCACTAATTGAAGATGTCAAAGCTCTGGCGGGTTGGCACTCACCAGGTGAAGATGATGAAGCCTTGGCGGCTTGGCACCCACCAGGCGAAGACGCCAGAAGTCCCAGTTGGAGGGCAGCCATGAAAAAAGCTGACATAGGCTGCCGCCCACTAGGTGAAGACGTCAAAGCACTGCGGGTTGGCGCCCACTAGGTGAAGACGCTGAAGTCCTGGTGGTTTGGCACTCGCTAGGCAAAGACACCCGAAGTCCTAGTGTAGGCAGCCATGAAAAAAAGCTAACACAGGCTGCCGCCCACTAGACAAAGACACTGAAGCGCCCGCCAGGTGAAGACACTGGAAGTCCTAGTGGGCGGCAGCCACAAAAAAGAGCTGATACTGGCTGTGGAACACTAGGTGAAGATGTCGAAGCCCTGGCGGGTTGGCGCCCACCATGAGAAGATGCCAAAGCCCTGGTGGGTTGGCGCCCACCAGGCGCAGATGCAGAAGTCCTAGTTGGCTGCAGCCCGGTAAAAGAGCTGACACAGGCTGCCACCCTCTAGGTAAAGACACCAAAGCCCTGGCAGGTTGGTGTCCACCAGGCGAATACACCGAAGCCCTAGCGGGTTTGCATCCACCAAGCGAAAATGCTGGAAGTCTTAGTGGGAGGCAGCCATGAAAAAAACCTGGCACAGGTTGCCGTCCACAAGGTGAAGTCGTCAAAGCCCTGGTGGGTTTGTGCCCACCAGGCAATTACGTTGAAGACGTGGTGGGTTGGCATTTGCCGGGCGAAGACGCCATAAGTCCTAGTGTGTGGCAGCCATGAAAAAGAGCTGACACAGGCTGTTGCCCACTAGGTGTAGACATCGAAGCCCTGGCAGGTTGGCGCCCGTTAGGTGAACACGCCTAAGCCCTGGCAGGTTGGCGCCTGCCAGGTGAAGACACCAGAAGTCCTAGTGGGAGGCAGCCATGAAAAAGAGCTAACACAGGCTGCCACCCACTAGGCAAATACACCAAAGCCCTGGTGGGTTGGCAGCTGCCAGGCAAAAATGCTGCAAGTCCTAGTGGGAGGCAGCCACGAAAATGAGCTGACACAGGCTGCAGCCCATTAGGTGAAGACATCGAAGCCCTGGTGGATTGGTGCCCACCAGGTGAAGACACCAAAGCCCTGGCAGATTGGCGCCTGCCAGGTGCAGACGCAGAAGTCCTAGTGGGCGGCAGGTAAGTAAAAGACCTGACACAAGCTGCCGCCACTAGATGAAGACACTAAAGTCCTGGTGGGTTGGCGTGTTATTTGAAAAAAAATGTTTACAGGTGGACTACAGATGGCAGTGGGTTCTAAAGTCCAGCATTCTGGTACTTGTGGTTTTCCAAGTACCAGCATGCAGGGAGGCATGCTGGGACCTATAGTTCACCAGCAAAAGAAAATATTCTTTAAAATGCACCACATCAGACAATCAACCTGGCACCCACCACCCAGGAGTGCTGGGGATAACCCTGGGCTTTCAGCCTAGGCCTGGGGAGCCCTGAGGAGGGGGACCCCTTTATTGGGGGGACCCCAGCTCCTCAGGCATCCCTGGCCTGGACTGACTAGTGTTCAGGGTTGATGCTGCAGCTGGGGGGCCTGGTGAAAGGGCTCCCCTGGCTGTGGCATCAGCCATACATTAGAAATAGTCCGGTGCTGGTCCTGGAGAATACAGGGGGACCCTACTAATTTATTTCCCCTGTATTTCCAGAACCAGGACTGGATCAGATGCAAGTGCTGGTTGCACAACTTAAGGGGGACCCCTATGTCATTTGTCCCCATATTTTGGCAACCAGGGCACGTTCTGACTAGCACGGTGCTGGTTATGCTTAAAAATGGGGGACCTCAGTGTCATTTGTCCCCGGCATTTAAGCACAACCAGTACTGGCTGCCTGAATTTAAAAAAAAAAAATATATGTTTAATGGCGTGGCCGCATCCCTTAAAAAATAACCAGCACCGGGCTTTGGAGCCCCAAAACTGGTTGTGCTAAATACAGGGCCCACAATCTTCACATTTGATCACCAAAACAATCTCACTGGCTTCCAACATCCTTCTCACTGCATACATTTATCACATTTAAAATACACATTCAGCTCCCTTATTTTAAAAAATATCATACTCTATGCATGTGCACTTTATTCCCTTATATGCCTCCATTCTGCTATATATTCCCCAATCCCTACTGCTGTGTGGTCTCCCAACTGTGATAGACTGTGGGTCTCGTGCATGCGCACGATGGAGCTGGCTCCATCGTGCACATGCGTACTGGCCTACCATCGACCCGGTTGCGAGCGCACAGCGCTTGCGACCGGGTCTGAATCAGGCCCAGTGTTCCCTCATCTGCATCAATGTTTTTCCCCAGCTGCACCGCCCTGCATCCGTTCCTTCTCCACAGCCAGGTTGCTGTCTTTCTCTCATCTGTGGCACTCTTTCTTCCTCTATCTGCACTACTCTAGTCCCCCTACCATGCAACTCTGTCTCCCACCACCACCACCACCACTCTGTCTTCCTCCCCATCCACACCAATCTGTCTTCCCAATCCCTACTGCTGTGTGGTCTCTGAACTATGGTACTCTGTGTTCTCTCATCCACAACAATCTGTCTTTCTCCATCTGCACCACCCTGCATCCATGCCACTCTGTTTCCTTCTGCACCACTGCCTTCCCTTAAGCCACGCTGCTGTCTTTGTATCCTCTGTGGCACTCTTTCTTCCTCCATCTGCACCACTCTGTCCCCCCAAACTGTGCAACTCTGTCTCCTCCTCCCACCTGCACTAGTCTGTCTTCCCCATTCCCTACTGTTGTTTTTTCTCCTATTTGTGCTAGTCTGTATTCCCTTATCCACACCAATCTGTCTTTGCCTTTCTTCCCATGTCCATGCCACTTGCTTCCCCATCCAGGTTGCTGTCCCCCCAAACCGAGCCACTCTGTTTTCTCCATCCACACCACTGTCTTCCACCCATCTGCATTACTTTTGCAACCCCCCCTCTGTACTGCTTAACCTTCTCTTCTCTACACACCTTTGTGTCTCACCTATCCACGCTGCTGTGTCTCCTCCCCAATCCACAACACTTTTATCCCATCTGCACAGCTCTATTCTCTGCTTTGACCTCAGTTGCACAGACTGCATGTGTGTATTCCAATGAGAACACAATTCTGTGAATTAGCAGCTCCACCATTTTGTGAGTGACAGCAATCTCTTTCTGTGAGAGTGCTGAATCTGCTGTTAATCACAGGAACACGTCCATTAATATTGAGATTTTCTTATGCACCACTCTATGCATAATCAACCTGGCACCCACCGCCCAGGGGTGCTGGGGATAGCCCTGGGCTATCAGCCTAGGCCTGGGGTGCCCTGAGGAGGGGGTACCCTTTATTGGGGGGTCCCAACTCCCCAGGGATCCCCGCACTGGGTTGACAAGCAGTCAGGGGCGATGCTGTGGCTGGGGGGCTCAGTTAAAGGGCTCCTCTGGCTGTGGCATCACCCCCCCACTAGAAGGAGTCTGGTGCTGTTTAAGGGAAATACAGGGGGGGCCCTATGCATTTTTTCCCCTGTATTTCCAGAACCCTGTGCTGGTTTCACTAAATACGGGGGACCCCTACGTCATTTGTCATCCATATTTTGGCAACCAGGACAGGTTCTCAAAAGCCTGGTGCTGGTTGTGCTTAATACAGGGGACCCCTATGTCATTTGTACCTTGTATTTAGCAGAACCAGTACTGGGGCTCCAAAGCTAGGGGCTGGTTGTTTTCTGGGGTTGCTACGCTTTTTTTTTTTTACACACTCAATTTTTAACATAAATGTGCCAATCTCACTGCTGCATTCATCCATCTGTGACTTATTGATTTGATTTTCTCAGGTGTATACACACTACCAGTGAGCCCTTTGTCACCTACTGATGCCCCCTTTGCACTGCTGCCACTGCTCTGCACCACTGCTGCTGCCGCTACCCCTTATGCCTACAGCTGTCTCACACTCTGCACCTCCCAAACCCATACCTCCCAAAGTTTAAAGTTGTTGAGGAGGGACAGGTTGTCCACCTTTGGCGCATGAGCCTTCGGCGTGTGCGCCTGGAAAGTGGGCATGGTATGCTCTAAAAGCGGTGGAGCCTCGCGGCTTCACTCTTTTTTGTCACTTTTGGGGCATGCCCAGCACTCTACGAGACGCTGGGCAGCCCCCAGGCTCTCCCTACACAAGAAAACAGATGCCGTGCGCATGCGCACGGCATCTGTTCTCCTCCTGCACACCCACTTGCTGCAAAAGGGGCGGAGCCTCATAGCTTCCCATTTTCATCACTTTGGGGTGTACCCAGCACTCTCCGAGATGCTGGGCAGCCCCCAGACTCTCCCTACACAGAGAACAGATGCTCATGGCATCTGTTCTCCTCCTGCCCACCTGCTGCTCTGCTATGCACAGCAGCGGTTTGGGCTCTGACCAACTCCCCCCCCACTGCAGGACATTGTGGCCCGCGGGCGGGACAGTCCCAGAAAAATGGGACTGTCCCACTGGAAGCAGGACAGTTGGGGGGTATGCAACCCAACCTCCTGTGTTCTATCCCCTCTTCCACCCTCTGTCACCCACTGATGCCCCCTTTGCACTGCACCACTGCCACTGCTCTGCAGCACTGCTGCTGCCACTACCCCACATGCCTATAGCCGACTCTGCACCTCCCAAACCAAACTCCTGTGCGCTGTCCCCTCTTCGACCTGCGTTAAAGTACCATTTTGTTGCCCTCCTCCCCTTAAGGCGGCCAGTTTTGCTCATCCAAACCCTGATAGTTAATACATTTTAAAAAAGATAATAAATTCTATAGACAAAGGGCCTGATTCAGACCCACAGCTATACGAGCGTCCAGGAGGACGCTTGATGAAAATGGAGCCCGGCCCTCATTCAGAGCGTGCGCTCTGCTCAGAGCGTACGGCTCTGAATGAGGGCCAAAAATGCTTATGGTTTCATATGTTCCATTAGGGCTGCTTAGACATGATCTGAAAATTCACAAAACCTCTATTTATATTTTTCCATTTCTTGTGGATACAGAATTTGAATCCTTCACTATGCCTTTTGGAAGGCCATCAATCATTAATGGCTAACAAAATCAATGGTGGAGTAAGGGTTTCTGCTAAGCCCTTTGCCCTTTATTGATTGACACGTAGGCTTCCATTCCACACAGCAGAAATGGCCATCAGTGTATGTAAAACATCAATTATTGCCCTTCTCTATCTTCATGCTCAGCGACCGGACACTGAGTGGACATGACAGGAGCAGCACAGACAGACCTCTGCACCAACCAGGAGTGATGTGATATCAGGAGTGATACACAGCATGACAGGGCCTTATCATTAGACTGGACAGGCACTGGAGAGGTAAGAAAGAGGTTTTAAGTGTCCGGTGCATGACAGCACACCCCATTTGACAGGTAGCCCCAGGACACCTGTTAGGTTTTCGTGGAAACTTGGCATGGAATGCTCATATCAACTGAGGAGTGTGGACATCATAGGCAAATGTCCAGGAACATTATTCAGTGCTGTAGCCCTTTCAGTCAATTAAGTATTGCAGACATCAATAACAGATTCTAGAGTCCATAATATTTGCCACTTTGTACACAACTCCACAATGAGTCTGGACTTTGGGTGCCTTTGGAAGTTCAGAATTAAACCAATTGAGTATGAGTGGTTTCAATTAAGAAATATGGAAGGAATTGATATCATCAGAATATCAATTCCTTCCATATTGCACTCAACCACAGATTTTGTGTAGAGAGCCAAACTCAATCACCTTCTTTGAGACTGGCAACTGTTTTTTCTGTCAGCAAACTTTTTTGCTACTTAGAAGCCTTCACAAGGTAGTGCAGTGAATACTCGATTTGCATATGCTCTTGCTGTGGCTAATTTATGCACACCCATGTAGTGGCGCTTAAATGGACAGATACACCTGCATTACTCTGGCCACCCCCCGGCACCACCCCCAAATGCTCTCGGTCTGTCATTCACTCTGTGATGGCTTTTCATGCTCTGTTTTATCGCAGTATGATAGCAGATCATTGTTTGTGCATGCGCACTGCTACAGAATGATTATGCATGTGCAGTAAGCAACAATCAGTCGACTGTGTATGTTATTGCAGTTGTGATCCATGCTGAATCAGGTCCTGGGGCAATTTTAATACTGAGTACCAGGGAGCTCAGCACAGAGCTGTAACTTCAGCATGTATACGCCCATACTGTGGTCTTGAAGGGAACTCTGGCTTGCATCTTGTGTACCACCATGCTCTGGAGACATGCTGTGAGCATGGGACTGCAGAGAGCCATCTTCATGACAGGACAGTGAGTGGACAAGACAGATGCAGCGCAGTCAGACCTCAGCACCAGCCGGAAGTGATGTGCAATGTGAGCAGACCTCTGTGCTATCAGGAAGTGATGCACAGCACAAATGGACCTCGGCACAAGCTTGCATTGGAGAGGTAAAAAAATTGGTATTATGTGTCCGGAGAATGACCATATCTAGACAACAAACTCAGGGACTAATTCAGCAAGGACCACCGGTGTGATCGTGGTAGCAATCACTCACACAATTCTGCTATGAAAATATGCTAATGTCTGCAATTGCAATGCCGTCACAGGCCAATAAAAAGACACACACTTCCACTGTCTCACATCTCTAATACCTTGCAAGTCTGTGAAAACATTGGTACCATCATGTAACAAAGGTGCCACAGACACAATTACACAAGGCAGACATTACTCAGAAATTGATAGGTTTCCTGCACGCAGTGAGAAATTATGCATTCCCCTGTAATGGTGATCAGACACACTGACATGTCTGCATTTCACTGACCCCCCATCCCATCAACACCCCCAAATCCTCACACACTACAATGGGTTTGCATTCTTTCTGCAGTGGTGCCTTCCCATATGTGTACTGGGATGCATATGCATGTGCTGTATGCAACTATTGATCCGTGCTAAAGCAGGCCCTTACTTTAATTCCTAGTGCTGAACAAACTGATTTCCAAAACTAGCCAATGAACTGGACACTGCTATCAGACACAATGTCCACCGGCAAGCGATGCATCTTAAAGATATGCTTGATAACCAATGACGTTAATTGTTTGGCAGAAGGAAGCTTGGTCAGTGGGACAAAATGAGCCATCTTGCTGAAGTGGTCGACCACCACCCAAATGGTATTACAACCAGAAGATCTCAGCAATTCAACAATAAAATCCATTGAAATATGCAATCATGGTTTGGTGGGAACAGCTAAAGGCAAAAGTTGTCCAGCAGGAAGTTTTCAAGGACTTTTATTCTCAGCGCAAATTTCACTCACTTGAACAAATTCTTTGACATCCTGAGTAATGGTGGGCCACCAGACTGAATGGGACAACAACTCAAATGTCCTTGAATTACTAGGATGTCCACACCTTATTGGCTTAGAATTCTGAGAAAGTGGAACCCCTCATACATTCAGGTACATACAGTACAAACATCCTTCTGGAGTTTTTGCTGGATCTTGTGCTTGCATAGATTGAATCTGAGTGGAAATATCTTGGCTTAAGCCAGCAAGAATAGATGTTGCAGGAAAAACTCAACATCTTGGACACCACTGTCTCAAGTTCATGAATGAAACTGCATGACAAGGCATCTGCTTTGATGTTTTTAGAACCGGGTCTATATGTAATGACAAAATTGAATTGAGTAAAGAATAGAGCCCAAAGTGCCTGTCTGGGGTTTAATATCTAAGCTATTTCAATGTATAGCAGATTCTAATGGTCAGTGATGACTGTAATGGTATGTTTAGCCCCCTCCAGCCAGTGTCTCTAATCTTTGAGGGCCATTTGACAGCCAACAGCTCTTGAATTCCTACATCATAATTTGTCTCTGCCAAAGAAAATTGGACACAGATGTAATTTATTATCCATAGGATTCATTTGAGAGAGAATGGCTCCCACACCGACATTTGAGGCATCTACCTCAACCACAAAAAGTAAAGCATGTATAGCTTGTGGGGCCAACTTGGCATAATCAGCTCCATTTTTTGTCAAAGTAGTGATTGGAGCAGCCAGTACAGAAAAATAATGGATGAACCTACTATAGTAATTCTCAAAGCCTAGAAACCTTTTGATGCCTTTCAGATTCATGGGCTTTACCCAGTTGATAATGGATTGAAGTTTACTCAGATCCATAAAAAATTCCATAAGCCAGGAGATTTATTTCACTTCAAATTCGCATTTTTCAAGCTTGACATACTGCATGGTATTCACAAACTTTCAACTGTCCTTGACATGACATCTATGTTGCTCCAAATCCAGTGAGTAAATTAGAATATCATTCAGTTTAACTACCACAAATACTACCAGAAATTCACGTAGAACATCAATGATTAAATTCAGAAAACTGCAGATGCATTAGAAAGGCCAAAGCACATAACCAAGTACTTATCATGTCCGGATTGAGTATTAAATGCAGTTTTCCACTTATTGCCTTCTTTAACGCGGATGAGATTGTAGGCACCTTGCAGATCAATTTTAGATAAGATAGTGGCTTCACTAAATTGGTCGAATAACACCAAGATCAAAGACCATGATCTTGTTAAGGCCCCTAAATCAATGCAGGAGCTTAAACTGCCATCCTATTTTGACACAAGAAAAACTCTGAACCTACTGGGGATTTAGAAAATCCAATGAATCCCTTGTCAGATTCTCCTTTATGTACTCATCCATAACTTTGGTTTCTGGAATTGACAATGCATATAGTCTTCCTTTTGGTAGATGAGCACCTGACATAAATTAAATAGCACAATCATAATCCCTGTGAGGAGGTAAAATATCCTGAAAATTCTTGGTATTGAGAAGGCAGGCCTTCAAACATTTGTTGCACAACTCATGCCAAAAAGGACAGACATTTGGCAAAACACTTATTAACTCTTTGGATGATCTCTCCTGTCTCTTAGTTAAGGATTGTTATCCTTCACCAAAGGGTGTCCCAAAATAAGAGGGACCAAAGGATAACATATTAGATAGAAGACCAAGTTTTCAGTGTGCAGAGAGCCAATAGCTTCATAAAGAGGAGGAGTCTCAACTATATCAGTGCTCCTGGTGGCTCTCTCATGTCTGTTGCCAGTAGACATGGACACTGGGTGGCCACTCCGTTAGATCCTTCTACTTGACTGCTTTGTCACCTCCACCTTGCTCTGATTGGATCCTCTTCCTTTTTCACAACTGCTGGTTCTCTGCTCTGATGCCGGGTATAGCATTCAGTATGTAACTCCAGGTTCCTGTGTATTGAATTATTCCTCGTGTGTGTTCCAGTTTCTCTTGTCCAGCGTGTATCTCAGCAGTCTCAGCTGCATGTCAGCATCAGAGTGGACTATCTGAAACTAACATCTCAGCAATCCCAGATGCACATCTGCGTCTGAATGGATTATCTCTTACAAACATCTTAGCAGTCTCAGCTGCACATCTGTGTCTAAGTGGATTATCTGTTACAAACATCTCAGCAATCTCAGCCACATGTCTGCATCTGTGTGTGTTATCTGTTACTAACATCTCAGCAGTCTCAGTCGCACGTCTGTGTCTGAGTGGACTATCTGTTATTAACATCATGGCAGTCTCAGTTGCACTTCAGCGCCTGAGTGGACTATCGGTTACTGACATCCCTGCAGTCTCTGTCACACTGCAGTGTCAGAATAAACTCTTGTAATTTATATCCTTGCTGCCTCAGCCATCAAGGCTGCAACCAGCCAAGTACACATCATCCCTCAAGGCTGCAATCAGCCAAGTACACATCATCCTTCAAGGCTGCAACCAGCCAAGTACACATCAGCCCTCAAGGCTGCAATCAGCTAAGTACACATCAGCCCTCAATGCTGCAACTGACCAAGTACACATCAGCACTCAAGGTTGCAACTCAGCCTTAGGCCACACCTCAGTCAAGTTCTCATCAGTCCTCAAGACTGCATGAATCTTCCCATGGGATTTATAACAGATCTTTCCTTTGAGGAGAGAATTACAATCGAGACCACAAATGGTAATTACAGGAGTTGATTTCAGAAATGGTATTTGTAGTGGCTGCTCAAGCTTAATGTCCAGAAAATTTCCTGCTGCTCCACTATCCACAAAAGTGGAGATATGCACTGCATGTTGCTTGAATGATAACTGAGCAGGTACTAACACAGAATTTTTAGAAGAGACCAGATGTACGACCAAATTAATATCCTCTACTTCCTTTAACAGAGAGCTGGATTATTCCATCCACAGTCAGTGGACCAGCACTTAAAGGTTCTGCAGTGTTATGATAATGCCTCAGGGTCTACCTCTGTGACTGAGTCTCCTTTATTTCGAGTGCCGCCATCTGGAATCTGCATTTAGGTTACCCAAAAAGTAATCTGTATATATAAATCTATATATATAAACAGCAGATAAACAGCAGATATTGGAGGGGTTCAATAAGCAGCTAAAAGTGTGGCACTCCCTTGTAAAAAACACCTGAACCACAAAAGTTATAAAGAAAGTTTCAGTACTTTGAGTACTATCTTCAGCCATACACACACAGATACAATTCCTACCTTAAATACACCCCACTGCCCAATGCACAATAAGCATGCCAGATGGGACACAGAAGGCCGGTGATACATCCCGATAACATCAACAACAAGCACGCCATCATTCAGTGATCCCAACACCTCACCATGGTAACAGGTAAACATACACAGATAATGAACATGCAAAGAAAAAACATTGCCAAATATATGATGCCAAATATACAATACTGTAATGCCTTCTAAGCCCACATACATCTATATGATACTCTCCATCTAGAGCCTATCAAAAATTATAAGTTCTACATAAACACTAGCAAAAATGCAAAAAGATTCATAATGTCACAAATAACATTGTAACAACAAAATAGTATCAAAAGAACAGCCAAATATTATGTGATAGAGCAATTATATATTAGAAGCACATGTGAGGCTAATAGAATATTAGAAATATCAGAATAGTGGCATATTATAATTATAGCATGTTAGAAGCATGATAGACCTAGTAACTCATTCAGTCCATATGGTGCAACCATGTCCAGATGATGAATCCACTTTGACTCACACTGTAACAATAAATGGTTCTTTATCCACCTCTTCTTAATTTGGGGATATGATCAATCATTCTGTAATGAATACATGCCAGACTATGATTAGAATCCACAAATCTATGCATTCTTAAAATTTACACTGGGTCGGACACATATAAGAGAACCCACAGGGGCATATAATCTGGTAGACCACAATCAAACTATTGCATGTCAAATTATGGCGAATGAAGAATCACCAGGGATTAAATGTCAACATGTAAATGTTTTTTGGGTATTATACCAAAATCAGAAATATCAGCCTTGACAAAAGTATCCCATAGATTCCTGCCTCTGGAATAACATGACAAGATGTGAGTATCATTCAAACCCATGGTTTTTTCATATTTAACAATGAGCCAGTATTTTTTAGAGGCTCTATACAAACTGGGAGACAAGACATTAAACTTATTAACCCACGGCAATAGTGTCTTCTTCACATTGCACTCACGTTTAGTCAACAAAGACATTCTGTCAATTAACAGCACCATCTCCTTGGTGGCAAACAAACTCTTGCTACTATAACCATGTGATACAAACTTATCAATGACGACATCAATCTGCACCATTGCAGTATTGGTATCATCATTAATTCTCCACACCCTCAAATTCTGGGAGTATGGTAAACCCAACTTCAAATTTATGGGATGGCAGCTATTCATATGAAGCAAAGTATTCCGGTCAGTCTTTTTAGTAAAAACCGATGTAATTAAGACTGAACCTTTCTTGGTAATCAAGACATCCCGAAAATCAATACATTGTTAATCCATTCTGACCATAAATTTGGGGCAGCACAGATGGTGTAATGGTTAGCATTACTGCCTCACAGTACTGAGGTCATGGGTTTGATTCCCACCATGGCCTTACCTGTGCAGAGTTTGTATATTCTCCCTGTGCTTTGCATGGGTTTCCTCCAGGTACTCCGGTTTCCTCCCACACTCCAAAAATATACTGGTAGGTTATTTGGCTCTCAACACAAATTAACCCTAGTGTGCATGTGTAAGCTCCACTGGGGCAGGGACTGATGTGAATGGCCAAATATTATCTGTAAAGTGCTGCAGAATATGTGTGTGCTATATAAATAACTGGTAATAAATAATAAATAAATAAATTTAACAGGGCATGAAGATTTATTATGTGTGTCAAACAACTGTAAAAACACACTCTCACTACCTTGCCAAATCATAAAAATGTCATCTATATGTCTAGTATAGAACAGGATATTTGTAGAGAAAGAAATCTCAGAAAAAAAACAGCTCCTGCTCGATGGCAAATGTGATTATTCACATACGTGGGTGCCACTGCAGAGCCCATGGCACAACACATGAGTTGCAGGAAGTACCCGCCATCAAACATAAAATTATTTTTAGTTAATGCAAACTCCAAAATCTGGACACAAAATTCAACAAAACCTGACTCATATAAAGCACTTCAGATCAACAGATCTTTCACAGACTTCAAACCATCATAATGTGGAATGACTGTTTACAGACTAGTTACGTCGGCACATACCAACCAGGAGCCCTGCGGAACATTACCCAGATAATTTAATTTATTTAACAACATAGTCGTATCAAGTAATAAATTCAGATGTGACTGTAAAATAGAGTCCGGTAGAACAGAAAATGGTTGTTCTAGGGATCCCCTTGCACTAATAATTAAGTGGCCTGGTGGATGATTGATCCCCTTGTGTACTTTGGGGAGAGTATATAGTAGTGAAATTATCAGGAACTCCAGTAATAAAGCTAGAAATAGCGGTCCTTCAATGATATTCTTCTCCAGGAAACCTTTAAGAATGCTCAACAGTTCTGATTTAAATGTAGATGTAGGGTCACCATTAAGTTTGCAATATGTCAAAATATCATTTAACTGCAGTTGAATCTCAGATCTATAATAACCAATATCTTGGAGTACCACCGCCCTCCCCTTGTCTGTGGGGCGAATTATTAAATGAGGGTTCTTAGACAATGACTTAATAGCTGCTCTTTCCAATGGTGTTAAATTTGGATGAGACACACAAGACTGATTTGATATTCTAGAGACCTCATCATCAAGCATCCAAATGTAGGTCTTAATACTGGCGCCAGGGGAACTTGGTCAAAATTTTGACTGAGGATGTAATTTGCGTAAAGTTGGTGGCAGGCAATCCTTAGTGATAGTACTTCAAGATTCAGGTCTATTAAAGTATTCTTTTAATTTAAGCTGACGATTTAGATGATGTTTTTCCACCTGCCAGGAAAAATTGTCGAAGGGACTGCTGGGGACAAACGATAATCCCTTGTTTAAAAATTGCAACTCAGCTTTAGACAATTCATATGAAGAGTAGTTCAACACTACATTTTCTTCTAAAGTGGCGGTCTGCCATGACTTCTGCCTTTTATACTTGTCCACCTCTGTGGGTATATCTCCCCCTTGGGCTGAGGTTTTTGAACAGGTGGTGTTCCCTAAAGGGGCACCCCTGCTACTAATTGGCTCAGAGTCACTTGAATTACTAGTGAATTCTTGTGAATAATCAGTATTGACCTTAGTTTTCGATTATCGTTGATGAAAAAAATTATGTTTTTGTACATTTTATCTGCCACCACTAAGCCGCTGATATACATTATGCTGTTCATAGTCGATCTCAACATTATTACGTTTTTCTTTCTTAAATCTCAACATGTCGCTTTTGTATATGGAAGTTTGATTATCCAACTTCCCCATCCAATCTGTACCACTTTAAGAGAACAGGACAGGCAGCTGTACACTCTTCTCCTTAATAGTGACCAGTTGTTTTTACTCTGCTCAATTACAAGGAATATTAAGTTGAATGAACATTTGTTGAGTATAGATTAGGGGTGAGCGGGTTCGGATTTCTGAAATCAGAACCCCCCCGAGCCCCCCCGATCCGAGGTCGATCCGAGTCAGGCTCGACTTTTCCCGCCAGACTCGGATCTGAATTCGAGGCAAAACGTCATCATCCCGCCTTCCGGGTCTCGCGGGTTTTGGATTGTATATAAGGTACCCGCGTCGGCGCCATTTTCTCACTCGGCTGTGGACAGTGAAGAGGGAGGGTGGGAGTTAGGGCTGGCTGGGTTGTGTAGTATAGTGCAGTGTAGTGTTGTGCTGTGCTGTGCTGCGCTGTGCTGCTGTTGTCCATAGGGGCTGTGTACACTCCTCCAAAGTCCATAGGGGCTGGCTGTGTTGTGCTGTGCTGCTGTTGTCCATAGGGGCTGTGTCCACTCCTGCAAAGTCCATAGGGGCTGGCTGTGTTGTACTGTGTTGCTGTTGTCCATATGGGCTGTGTCCACTCCTCCAAAGTCCATAGGGACTGGCTGGACAGTGTTGTGCAGTCAGTTGTCCATAGGGGCTGTGTCCACTTCAAAGTCCTGTGCAGTGTCCCAGTCCTAAAAGGGTGCTGTAGTGTTGTCCAGGGGGTGCTCTGTCCATCAGGGGTGCTCCCCCCAAGTGCAAAAAAATAATAATTTTTTCTGTGTTTGTGAATTGTGTGCGCAGTAGCCGCACGTGCATCAACAAAGTAGTGCCAAGCGTGTCATAAGTAAATGGCCGGCTGGCTTGACCGTTAAAGGGTGCTGTAACCCTCAAAGTGCACTCCAAACAAAATAAAAAAATATTTTCTGTGTTTGTGAATTGTTTGCACTGTGGCTGCACGTGCATCAACAAAGTAGCAGTGCCAAGCGTGCGCCTGTGTCCCATAAGTAAAGGGCCGGCTGGATTGTCCGTTAAAGGGTGCAGTAACCCCCAAAGTGCACTCCAACCAAAATAAAAAAATTATTTTCTGTGTTTGTGAATTGTTAGCACTGTGGCTGCACATGCATCAACAAAGTAGCGCCAAGCGTGTGTTTGTGTCCCATAAGTCTGTTAAAGAGTGGTGTAACACCAAAAGTGCACTCCACAAAAATTAAACCATTCTTTTTTTTCTGTGTTTGTGTGCGAAATGTATGCACTGTAGCCGCACATGCATCAACACAGCAGCAGTGCCAAGCGTGCGCCTGTGTCATAAGTCAAGGGCCGGTTTGGACATCTGGTCCAAACTGAAGGACGTGTCAACAATTTCTGACATGTCTACTGTCACTGCATATGATACTGTCACCACTGACAGAATGGTGGAGGAATTATTTTCTGTGTTTGTGAATTGTGTGCACTGTGGCTGCATGTGCATCAACAAAGGAGCAGCACCAAGCATGTGCCTGTGTCATAAGTAAAGGGCCGGCTGGCTTGTCCATTAAAGGGTGCTGTAACCCCCAATGTGCACTCCAAAAAAAATAAAAAAATCTTCTTTTTTTTCTGTCTTTGTGAATTGTGTGGGCTGTAGCTGCACCTGCATCCTCAAAGCAGCAGCAACAAGCGTGTGTCTGTCTGTTAAAGGATTACATCAGTGACAGCATCCAAGTAGGCATGTCAGACAGTCCGTACCTGTACTGGCAGGAAAAAGAGGCAATTTGGAGTCCCTGTACAAACTGGTTCTATTTTACCTGAGTTGCCCCCCCTCCAGTGTGTACTACGAAAGAGTGTTTAGTGCAGCCAGGAACCTTGTCAGCGAAAAGCGTAGGAGGTTGCTTCCACAAAATGTGGAGAAGATGATGTTCATAAAAATGAATTATCGACTCTTCCAGGGAGACCAGCCATCAGAACGTACAGAGGGACCTGTGGTGGTGGATTCCAGTGGGGACAAAGTAACAATCTGTGAGGATGAGGATGTACACAACACTGAGGAGGGTGAGGAATCAGTGAATGAGGAGGATGAGGACGACATCTTGCTTCCGTAGAGCCAGTTTGTGCAGGGACAGATTAATTGCCAGCTTGTTTTGTGGGGGCCCAAACGAACCAATCATTTCTGCCACAGTCATGTGGCAGACCCTGGCATTGAAATGATTGGTTTGTTAAAGTTTGCATGTCCTATTTATACAACATAAGGGTGGGTGGGAGGGCCCAAGGACAATTCCATCTTGCACCTCTTTTTTTTCTTTGCATTATGTACAGTTTGGGGCCTAGTTTTTCAAACTGCCATCCTGTCTGCCACTGCAGTGTCACTCCTAGATGGGCCACATTTTTGTGCCGCCCACTCGTGTCGCTTAGCATAGTCATCCAGCTACCTCGGTGCAACCTTTTGGACATAAAAACACTATTGTGAAGTGTGAGGTGTTCAGAATAGACTGGAAATGAGTGGAAATTAAGGTTATTGAGGTTAATAATAGCATAGGAGCAGAAAAACCAACACATTCTGTAATTTTAGCTGTTTTTATGCTTTTTTCAAAAAAATACAGATCCAAAACACAAAACCCGTAACTCAAAACACGGAAGGGTGGTTTTGGCAAAACCAATCCAGATCCAAAACACGAAGAAAGATCCAGATCCAAAGCCAAAACACAAAACACGAAAAGTGGCCGGTGCACACCCCTAGTATAGATACCCATTTTTTTTAAAAACTGAGGGTCATAATGACCTATGTTAGGGCAGATTTTCATTCTAAAGCCTCGTGGAATCATTTTAGCTCGATAATAGACACTTAGTGAAATACTGTGGAATTGAAAATCCACTTACTTCTTCTTCAATTAAATAAGGTCTCTGAATAGCATGTCCGCAGATAATGCTTTAGCCTTCTCAGAGATACATTCTTTTTCCAGGAAGGTATCGGCATCTGACTCAGAGTAACTTAAAATGTCCCCAACAGCAAATAATAATGGATTGAATAGTAAACCTTGTTCATGCTTCTCAGCCATGCTAATATATAATCCAGGTACCACACAGGATTAATTTACAACAAATGTAAATTATTTGTGCTGACAACACAATTTCAGATACTATCAAATAACTGTAAAATGCAGTTACTAATGTCCATTATGAAGAAGAAAAGTGTACACAAACATCCACACAGATAATCAAAAAATTTAAAACAGGAGATCTTAAAAAATTCTCATAGAGAAGCAGAAGTAGTAAAATTATGAATACTTGCGGGTGCTTTGACTGAAGGGTTAATGAGACTTCTCCATACATAATTCTCCAGGGTCTAACACTCCAGATAAACAGCAGATATTGCAGGGGTGCCCTAACTGAGGGGTTCAATAAGCAGCCAAAGGTGCAGCACTCCCTTGTAAAAAAACACACAAACCACGAAAGTGATAAAGAACGTTTCAGTACTTTATGACTTTATATGAGTCAGGTTTTGTTGAAATTTGTGTCCAGATTTTAGAGTTTGTATTGACTAAAAATAATTTTATGTTTGATGTCGGGTACTTCCTGCAGCTGATGGGGTGTGCCATGGGTTTGGCGGTGGCACCCACGTATGCACATTTTTACATGTTTGGCATCGAGCAAGAGCTGTTTTTCTGTCTACAAAAATCCTGTTCTATACTAGGTTTAGAGAGATGACGTTTTATGAGTGTGTTCTTTTCTTACAGTTGTTTGACACACATAATAAATCTTCATGCCCTGTTAAATTTACGGTCAGAATGGATCAGCAATGTATTGATTTTCTGGATGTCTTGATTACCAAGAAAGGTTCAGTCTTAACTACATCAGTTTTTACTAAAAAGACTGAGCAGAATACTTTGCTTCATATGAATATATGTCATCCCAGAAATTTGAAGTTGGGTTTACCATACTCCCAGATATTGAGGGTGTGGAGAATTAATGATGATACCAATACTGAAATGGTGCAGATTGATGCCCTCAAGTTTATATCACGTGGCTATAGTAGCAAGAGTTTGTTTGCCACCAAGGAGAAGGTGATATTAATTGACAGAATGTCTTTATTGACTAAACATGAGTGTAATGAGAAAAATACACTATTGCCGTGGGTTAATAAGTTTAATGTCTTGTCTCCCAGTTTCAATAGAGCCTCTAAAAAAATACTGGTCCATTGTTAAATATGATAAAACCGTGGGTTTGACTGATACTGACATCATGTCATGTTAGTACAGAGGCAGGAATCTACAGGATATTTTTGTCAAGGCTGATATAATACCCCCAAAAACATTTTCTGTCGGTGAAGAAAAATGGATGCTTTAGATGCTCTTGCAATACTTGTCGATATTTAACCACGGGTGATGATTTTACTCACCCTTATTCTGGTAAAAAATTCTTAATTTGCCATTATTTGTCATGCAATAGTTCTATTGTAGTCTACCAGATTATGGGGGTCATTCAGACCTGGTCGTTAGCGAGGATGCGCTCGGACCGGGTCGATGGCCCCCCACAGAGCATGCGGACGATGGCGCCGTCGTGCGCATGCATGAGACCTGCTATGACCGACAGCACCAGTCGTAGCAGGTCTCGATCCAAAGGAGGCGAGCTGTCGATGTTGATTGACAGCTCGCCCCATTTGGAAGGCGGGCCGGGGGGGTGGCAGCCCAAACGGAGGCGTTCCGATGGGAACGCCTACCATTTGGGGGCGGCCCCACTGACATCACTAGTGATGTCAGTGGAGAGTTTCCGGCTCAGACAGAGCCGAAAGCTCTCCGGGGCTTACGACAAGGGAGACCCTACCCGGGGGTCTCGTCGTAAGCCCCGATGGTCGCGATGGTCTTGACCATCGCGATCATCACCTTAGGCGGTCGTAAGGCTGTGGGTGTTAACCCACAGCCTTACCACCGCAAAGGAGGACGTCTTGAAAATTCAAGACGTCCTCACCTCATTCAGACCGACCGCACGCTCTGTGCGACCGACTCTGGATGAGGTCCTATATGCCCCTGTTGGCTCTCTTATGTGGGTAAGACCCAACATTAACTTAAAGAACACATTTCAATGCACCAGTCAAGTATTCACACTGTATTGTCATGTGGTGCAAGTGAACAACCAGTGGCTCGCCACTTTGTGGATTCTAATCATAGTCTGGCAAGTCTTTGTTACAGAATGATTGACCATAACCCACAATTAAATACATGTGGGGACAGAAATTGTTTATTGTTACAGTGTGAGTCCAGTCTGAATGTGGTTGGACCAAGTGGACTGATTAGGTCACTAGGTCTATCATGCTTGTAACATGCTATTATTCTAATATGCCACTCTTCTGATATTTCTAATATTCTAGTAGCCTCACATGTGCTTCTAATATATAATTACTCTACCACATAATTTTTGTGCACATTATATTTGGCTGCTTTTTTGATACTATTTTGTTGTTACAATGTTATTTGTGACATTATGAATCTTTTTCCATTTTTGCTAATGTGTTTATGTAGAACTTATATTTTTTGTTATGTTCTTGATGGAGAGAATTATAAAGATGCATTTAATCTGCCAGGTATCAGAGTTTTTAAATTGAATATTTTTTTTTTTCATTTCTAATTGAGCTAATGAAGTTTCTTCATTCTTTGTTGTCCAGTTGGGTTTGCACAATTTAATTCCACAGAAACCTTTTTAACTATTTTATATTGCAACAATGGGCCTGATTCAGACCCACTCGCGAGCGGCTGTCCGCTCGCGAGTGAGTTGATGTTGTGCACTGCGCATGCGCACGACGGCGGGAGCTCCGTCGTGCGCATGCGCCAGACGCGACGAGCGAAGGACTTTCCTTCGCTCGTAGTGTCTGATCAAAGGGGGCGTGCTGTCGATGTTGATTGACAGCACGCCCCCTTTGGTGGGCGTGCCGGGGGTGTGCCTCCCTGATGGGGGCGTTCCCAAGGGAACGCCTACCGTCAGAAGCCGGCCCACAGACATCACTAGTGATGTCAGTGGGAGTGATTTTGGCTCTGATAGAGCCAAAATCTCTCCGGGCCTTGCGGTTGAAAACCTCAACCGCAGGCTCCGGCTCGCAGTGGCGATGGTCGCGATGGTCAAGACCATCGCGGCCATCAAACTGCACGCTCGTATAGGCTGTGGGTGGTGACCCACAGCTATACGAGCGTCCAGGAGGACGCTCCATTATTATGGAGGGCGGCCCTCATTCAGAGCGTGCGCTCTGCTCAGAGCGTACGGCTCTGAATGAGGGCCAATGTTTCTCTTTAAAATATTTTCTTTATGTTTCTAATGTCTTCACCTAGATGTTCCTTCAGCATCCTACTTTTTATGTCTATGTAGTGTTCTCCACAGTTGCAGTCTCACAAATAAATCACCAGACTACAGCATGCTCAGAGCAGAAGACAGGATTTTGCTTCAACAGTGCTACATCTACATTTAAATCAGAACTGTCCACTAAGTTTAAAGAAATCTTTATGTGCACACAAGGGAGAATACTAATGTAAGTGTTACTCCGATTTCTATGGATAAAGGAGAAAAAATGTAATATCATACAACAGTCATCTTTTCATCAGTACTTCTTCCCTATTGGAAGAAGTCCCGGGTTACAAAGAGGGTTCATTTTGGAATCCTCCAGCCATATCCAACTCCTTCCAAACAACGCCATGGATTTGTGTGCCCACGTTAAGCCAAGTTTTTCATGCAGGTGCACTAGTACTATTGATTCAGACTCTTCAATGATAAGTTTCACTGCTCTGAAAGGAGCAGTGAAGGGGATTGTGTAGACAGCTGATTTTTTGTTCAGCTGCTCTGCAATGTTGAATTGTTCCAGTGATTTTTATCAACTGCTGCTACAATGCAACAGTTGTATATTTAATTATCAGGGGCTAGCTGGATGGTTTACCTGGAATGCTATTCAACTAAAAATAAAGTTAAAAAAGCACATTACTACCCATAACAGCACATAATTATCTCTTCCATAAAACTTAAAGATATGTTGGGATCCTAAAAAAATATAGTAACTTGTTAGAACGATACCCAAGCAAACTGTGGAACCTCTAGTAATAAGAAGGCCTCATCATCTATGTAGTCATACAATGCTCATCTACTGATTGCCATATGGAAAATTATTTTGCTCTGAGCAATGTGAGGCCCTTTTCTACATATTGGTAATAAAGGAGATTTGACATACAGGAAAGAGGCATGGTGGTGATCTCAGGGACCTGGAGTTCACATGTATTTCCCACTGGGAAATGCTATGTTGGACCCAGTCAGCTGACAGCATTGCTGATGGGTTCAGAGTGTGGTTTTGGTTTCAGGGGGCTCTAAGTCTGGCTCCGGACACTGGATGCCACCATATGTGTCCTGATCAGCTGACCGCTAGTCTCCAGTGACAGCTAGGCCGGATTCTATCTGACCACTGCAAGACTCAGGGTATAAGTATCCTGCCCTGGCAGAACTCTGTCTGAGCTTCATTGCTGATACATGTCCTAGGCTCGTTGTCTTAGACTCATTGTAGAATCTGGCCCCACTCTGGCTCCAGTCTGTACTCCAAGTCCGGTCTCACTCCAGCTCCAATCTGTGCTCCAAGTTCGGTCCTACTTCAGCTGCAGTGTATATTATAAGGCCAGTCCCACACTGGCTCCAACCTATGTTCCAAGTCTGGTCCTGCTCTGGCTCCAGTGTATACTCTAATTATGGCAACTTCAGGTTAAGTCTGTGCTCCAAATCTGATCCTACTTCATTCAATGTGTATAATTCAAGTCTATTTCCAATCCAGCTTCAGTGCCTGTTCTGTCTAGTACCAGATTCACTCTGGTATTACTATAGTTATTTATTTATTATTTTATTTATTACCAGTTATTTATATAGCGCACACATATTCCGCAGCGCTTTACAGAGAATAGTTGGCCATTCACATCAGTCCCTGCCCCAGTGGAGCTTACAATCTATGTTCCCTATCACATGCTCACACACATACACACTAGGGTTAGTTTTTTAAAATGTTTTTTGGAGCCAATTAACCTACCAGTATATTTTTGGAGTGTGGGAGGAAACCGGAGTACCCGGAGGAAACCCACGCAAGCACAGGGAGAATATACAAACTCCACACAGTTAGGGCAGTGGTGGGAATCGAACCCACGACCTCAGTGCTGTGAGGCAGTAATGCTAACCATTACACCATCTGTGCTGCCCTATAGTTCTAACCCAGTGCTAAACCCATGCACCTTCTTTGTAATACTGTCCTGCTGCATATATACTATTATTATTACATCTATGAGGAAGAGTTATATATGACCATCTCAACTCTAAATCTCCCAAACCACCTCTAAGCAGGTATCTAGCTCTCTCCCAGGCAATCCAGAATTCCCAGCCCTGACATCACTGCTACTCGCAGCAAGTTAGATACTTAATTATAAGGGGCCACCGGGATGGTTTACCTGGAATGCTACTAATTTGTTGAAGAAACAACTAAAAGTAGAGTGTCATAAGCACATTACTACTCATAACAATGCCTACAGTAACTGTCTCTTCCATAAAACTAGAAGATAACTTGGCATCCTGAAAAATATAGTAACTTGTTAGAACAATACCCAAGCAAACTCTGGAACACCTAGCAATAAGAAGGCCTCATCATCTATTTAATCAGATAATGCTCATCTACTGATTGTCATATGGAAAATTATTTTACTCTGAGCAATGTGAGGCCATTGTCTATATATTTGTAATAAAGGAGATTGTGAAAAAAAATGAAACAGGTATTTCCCCAGAATGGTTTACTAGGAATGCAGTGGGATTTTCCATGCATAGAGGTACTGTATCTCTCAAAAATGTCCCAAACGAGCTTGAGATTTTCAATAATGTTTTGGTAGATGTCTTCTATATTTCTCCAAACAGCACATAGTAGAAAAAACATCATCCGCAGAGATGTGTTAGACTCAGATCTTGCACTAGATGTGTCCACATACACCTATCCTTGGATTGTACCAAAAGGCCAAATTTGGCACACCATCAAAAATACAACTAAGCTGCACCATATCTTTTGCTCAATATGTAACTAAATTTGAATATTTGTAACACTGCTTATGCCATAAAAACACAAGGTATACATACCCTGTACATCACTTGTGCATTTGTGTGGTATAGCTGTGTGACACTAATCTGAGAAAAAACAAAAGAAACTAGGGACCAATATCAATTAACCCCACCATGCATCCTGCCATGCATCATTGAAAAGTACAAATAATAAGGGGGGGATTTCTAAAAGTGTAGAGAGAGATAAACTACCAACCACTCAGAGTCTATCTGTCATTTTGCAGGCTGTTTTTGAAAAATGACAGGAGCTAATTGGTTGATACTTTATCTCCAAGCATTGGTAAATCTCCCCCTAAATCCCCAGTACACTACAATTCTGCTGGAATGTGTCAGCTCTGCAAAAAATATGCAATTTGGTGCAGAAATATGCAAAAATACAAATCTCTCTATCTTCGGTGCTTTATTTAAGTTGTGCCAAGCATCTTGTGCCATATAGCACAAATATTCTAGCTATATAAGGACACATGTTTACTGGATTGGTTTTATTAGTAAGCAAAGAACATGACAGCTTTTAAATAGTTTTCCTTTTAAAGTGCAGAAACAAGGATCAAGCACTGTGCAATAGTTTACTTTGTTGTTCAAAAGTACGTATATAAAATTTCCATACTATTTCTAGCATCTTGAACTTACATTATCTGACTTGAAGTGTGTCACAACTTGATTGGAACGTGGATCCGGAGTGGAGACAGGAGGCATCCGTAGGGAGGTTTGCTGGTATTGGAAGGAAGCAAGTCTCAGGGGGTGTGATTCATGAATGAGAAACAAAGTGGGAGAGGCAGACCATGGTAGTGAGGAGAACGCGGGTTGTCAGACACTGGAGCTGGAGACTGGCGACTGCAGCGGACACTTGAGCCCCGGGGATGGCAGGCCCTCCGACTGGATAGGAAGACAGGATGGTGCACCCAGGAACTGGGATCAGTGGTGGCTAGACTGGAACAAGGCTGAGTAGAATAGCAGATGGACTACAGCAGAAATGCAGCAACACTGAGGAGAGGGAGCACAGGAACTAGCATACAGCTTGCACTTTGTATAATGTTGCACTGGCAACTAGAGGGTGTGCAGAACACCCTTATGTGCCATGGGGTCATGCAGGATAGGCTGCTATTGCTCCAGGAAGCTCCTGTGACTGGATTGGCTCAACCAGGTCACATGACCGATCCAAGATGGCGACTCCCAGTAGTCAGCGGCACCGCTAATAATCTACTGCCCGCTGTCCTGTCCACCGTCTTGACCAATCACCCAGACCAGGATCACCTCCAGAAGCCAGTGCCTCCACAGGAGGGCCCCTGCCAGAGCACCCAGACAGGTAAGGTCTGCAGTCTCCGGGGACCCGCAGCCCTGGTCGTGACAGTACCCCCTCCTTTAGGGATGGCCTCCGGACACTTTTTAGGTTTCTCTGGATTCTCAGAATGGAAATTGTGAATCAAACGATGGACATCTTCCGCTTTCACCCAAGACTGTTCTTCAGGGCCGTAACCCTTCCAATCAAGAAGGTATTGCAGTTAGCCATAACGGAACCTGGAGTCCAAAATTTGTTTAATCTCGAATTCCACTCACCTCTTAGTCTTATTCTTAGGAGATGGGGTAAAACCATGAAGAATTGATTGTGGCTTAATGGTTTTAACAGAGAAATATGGAAATAATTTGGAATTTTGAGGTAAGGAGGAAGTTTTAACTTGTAGGCCATGGGATTGATGACATCAGTGATATAAAAAGGGCCAATGAAGTGAGGAGCGAACTTCATGGAAGGAACTCTGAGTTGTAAATTATGAGTAGACAGTCACACTTGATCTCCAACCTTCATACTGGGAATGGCTCTTCTCTTCTTATCTGCTCCTAGTTTGTATCGGTGAGATGTTTTTTGAAGGGAGGAGTGAACTTGAGTCCAAATTTTTGAAAAGGTTTGTAAAGTTGAAGTTACGGCGGGAATATCAAAGACTGTCAAATCCTTAAATTTGGGCACTCTGGGGTGAAGGCCATAGACAGTCATAAAGGGGGTTTGTCCTGTAGACGAGTGATAGGAGCTATTGTGTGTGAATTCCGCCCATGGTAGAGAATCGGATCCTGTTATCTTCAAACCTTTGTGATAACACCACCCCCACAGCTTCGGATGAAGCATCCACTTCCAAAGAAAAAAGGACTATTGACATCAGGCTGTCTCAGGATGGGTGCAGAAATGAAGGCTTGTTTCAGCATTTGAAAAGCTGTCTCAGCTTCAGGAGGCCACTGCGAGGGTTGGCTCCTTTGTGGGTCAAAGCTGAAATGGGAGCCACTAGAGTAGAGAATCCTTTTATAAACTTCCTTTAATAAATTGCAAATCCCTAGAATCTCTGAATGGCTTTTAAAGAGTTAGAGCGAGACCAATCCAAAATGGCCTGTACCTTCTAGGGGTCCATTTCTAATCCAGATCCTGAGATGACATTTCCCAGAAATGAAATGGAGGGTACTTCGAATACACATTTTTCCAGTTTGCAATACAAGTGATTCTCCCTCAGGCGAGACAAGACCTCCTTTACATGGGAGCGATGTTTAGATAGGGTAGAGGAATTGATCAGGATTTCGTCCAGATATACCACCACGGAAAGATACAGTAAATCTCTGAATATTTAATTCACAAAGTTCTGGAAGACCGCGGGAGCATTGCAGAGACTGAAAGGCATCAATAAATATTCGAAATGTCCATCCCTAGTGTTGAAGGTGGTTTTCTATTCATCGCCAGAATATATTCTAATGAGATTGTATGCACCACGTAGGTCTAATTTAGAAAACACTGTGGCTCCTTTGACTCGGTCAAACAATTCGTTGATAAGGGGCAATGGGTATCAATTTTTCACTGTAATGTCATTCAGGCCCCGATAATCGATACACGGTCGGAGACCCCTATCCTTTTTTGACACAAAAAAGAACCCCGCGCCGGCAGGAGAAGTGGAAGGGCAGATAAAACCCTTTTGAAGATTCTCTTATATGTATTCTGACATGGCCTTGGTCTCAGGTAATGACAGTAGATATATACGACCTCAAGGAGGAATTTTGCACTGAACTAGCACAATGGGACAATCCCAGTCTCGATGCGGAGGTAATGTGTCAGACCCGGTTTTACAGAACACGTCACTAAAAGATTTATAGTGGGTTGGAATCTGCAGACTTTCTGAAATTTGAATTTTCTTAATAGGCTTAATACAAGGCAGGCAAGAAGCATAACAGGTATTTCCCCAGGACAAAATTTACATGGAGCCCCACTCAATTTTTGGGTTGTGTTTACAAGGATATCCAAGAATAATTCTGTGAGAAGCTTTGGGGATAAATAGAAAATGAATGAGCTCTGTATGAAGAGCCCCCACACGAACACGAACAGCTTGGGTTTGCAAAGATACAGTCCCATTGACAATTTGACTGCCATCTACTGCCGACAAGGTGATGATACAGGGAAGAGGCTTGACTGGAATTTGAAGCTCTTGGACTAATTCTGCAGTAATTAAGTGCTCAGAAGCTCCTGAATCAAGGAGAGAAGGAATAATTTGAGATCCTTGTTTTAACTCCAAAAAATAGACAAAGTAGACTTGCTCCTACTCGGAAACAAAGACATAACTCCTAACCTGGTGTCTCCAGTGCCAGTTAGGAATGAAGGTTTCCCAGACAACAGGAAAAGGTAACAACCAAATGACCAGTCTCTCCACAGTACATACATAGGTTCTCACGGCGGCATCTTTGCCGGTCCTCAATAGTGAGTCAGGCCCAGTTAATCTGCATAGGTTCATTGCCCATAGGTTCAGGTATGGGAGTAACCAGAGGATTGGTAGCTCAGAACCTGAAACGGTCTCCCTTATTCTTCTCAGCCTGCCTCTCACGATATTGCAGGTCCATTTTATTGCTGAGAGAAATCATCTCATCTAATTTAGTTGGAACGTCTCAAGTGGCAAGATCATATTTTAATCGGTATGAGAGACCATTCCAAAAGGAAGAAACTAAAACTTCTTTGTTCCATCGTGGTTCACAAGCCAAGGTCTGGAAATGAATGACATATTGGCTGACTGGACAGTTCCCTTGATGGAGATGCATAATCTCAGTGGAGGCAATGTAGTTCTTCCCAGTTCATCAACAATCCTCCGAAAGGATGCTAAAAAGTCAGAATATCCGAACTCTTCCAGAGTGGGGACACCCAGTCTAATGCAGACCCGGACAGAAGGGAGACAATGTAGGCGACTTTCGAATTCGTGGTAGGAAAGTTTGATGGTTGGAGTGTGAAATGAAGGTCACACTGGTTAAGGAATCTGCGGCACATTTGTGTATTTCCTTCAAACTTGCTAGGCGTTGGTAAATGCAGGTGCGATTAAGTAGTCAGAGCAGTAACCACAGGAGGGGTTTGAGGATTAGCAGTGGCGGGCATGTTCACTGTAATGAGGGAAGCTTGTAGAGCATCTTGCCTGAGCGACATATCCTGCAGAAATTGAGCTAACTGCCGCTGAGAGGTCTCTCTAGGCTTTCTAGCTGACTGACAAAACCCTGTAATAGGTCCACACTAGGACCCTGTCCACTAGCCATACCCATTGGGCCAGTGCAAACAGGAGGCATCTGTACGGCGGTTTGCTGGTATTGCTGGTATTGGAAGGAAGCCGGTCTCAGGGAGGTGTGATTCATGAGAGAGAAATGAAGTGGGAGAGGCCGACCGTGGTACTGAGGAGGATGCAGGGTGTCAGACACTGGAGCTGGAGACTGGAGACTGCAGTGGACACTTGAACCCCAGGGATGGCAGGCCCTCCGACTGGATAGGTAAACAGGATGGTGCACCCAGGAACTGGGATCAGTGGTGGCTAGAGTGGAACAGGACTGAGTAGATTAGCAGATGGACTACAACAGAACTGCAGCAATACTGAGGCAAGGAAGCACAGGAACTAGCACACTAGAACTAGCATGTCTCAAAACTTAAAGCTATGGCCATTCCTCACATTAATTTGTTAAAAAAACATAGCTCTAGTACTAATAAAAAAGAACACAGGATCCCGTGATTTAACCACTATAGTTCCACAAGTGCAGTGGTACATAAGGAATTAAAGAAATACTGGCCGATAGTGACCTCTGACCCTGAGTTAAATAATTCTGCAGATACATCTATCATGCAAAGCTTCTCTAGGGGCAAAAATTTGAGGGATCTATTGGTAAAAACCGATATCTCTGACATTAGTTCCAAAGTGCATAAACAGTTTAGCACCTCCAAAAAGGGATGTTTTAAATGTATTGATTGCTTGACCTGTTGGTATTTAATCACAGGTAATTCATTTAATCATCCGTTTACTGGAAAAAAGTTTGCCATTCGTTATTTCTTAACATGCACCATGAGGTTTGTTGTTTACCTCATTAGTTGCCCATGCAGTAAGAACTATGTGGGCACAACCGAACACATGTTTAAAGAAAGAATGGCACATCACAGAAGTGCGATCCGTAGTGCTGTATCTAAGGGTTTTAGTGATCAGCCGGTCGCACGCCACTTTGTTGAGGCTAACCATAGATTGGCAACCTTGCGGTACAAAATCATAGACCATGTACCCCCTCTCACGAGAGGTGGGGATAGTGGAAAAGAATTGTTGAGGTTGGAAGCCCAATGGATATTTCGTTTAAATACACTAGCTCCTTTGGGTTTGAATGAAAATTTAGGGTTACAATGTTTTCTGTAAAGTCATAGATTCCTTTTTATGTTAAAATTAATTCTTTACCATTAACCATCGATAAGCCTTGGTTGAGGTTCTGATTAATTTTTTTGATTATAATTGATTGTCTCTTTTGAACTTATCCTCGAGTTAATTACTGTTATTCTTAAGCAGGATTAGCACCTCTGTTAGTTATCCCCTTGTAATAGTTATCTTCCTATGAACGTGACAGAATTTAAACAGGCTGTCTTTTCAATGTGTATGTTCACAGGTTATGTATCCATGAACTGGCGTCTCTTTACCCGCATGGACGTTTATCACAATTGTCTCCAGATGCAGTTTACTTTGAGTCTCATGATGTGGCTTACATTTCTCTCTGTAGGACATGAATTGTTTGTGAGTTGTACTTTACTCTAATGCAAGCTTTGTTTTGTTTGTTATTGTTTTACTTTGGTATCTATGGTGATGGGTGCATTATGTACTGTCCGACATCAACTTCAGCTTCAGGGCGGGAGGATGGCGACTGCACGAGGTGTTCTATAAAGGTATGTGATTTCTTATCTTTTGTTATCCTGACAAAATGAAGTAAATCTTCATAAAACGTTGATCTACTAAAGAGAGACTCTTGATATTTGTGATCAGTCGCCTTGAGTGCCGCCATTCACCTGCTTGTATATTGGTCATTGTTCTGCAGTTCCATGGAGGGCACCGGTGCTATATGTACAGTACAAGGAAATTGGGAGTGCCAGCATGATTGCTATATATATATATATACAACGACAGCCTCCAGCACTCCAGTGCTCTCTCATTGATATCTGCTCCGGTGCCCTTCCTGAGGTTCACACGCCCCCACAATGCAAACTGCAAGGGAAATTAGGTGACACTCAGAGGCTCCAGTTTATATATATATATATATATATATATATATAATTTTTGTCTCTTTGCGCTATTATTTGTAGGATTGAAACCTAGATGTGAATGCATGTGCCTGAAAAACTACTATACTTTGATCCCTTTAAAGTTATTTCAACTATCGCTTTTAGACCATAGGTTCATTAATAATTTGTTTTTAGAAATACAGTAGCGTGATCAAGAACAACCATGCAGCATGTCAGTCTGACCATTCAATATTGTACCACAGTACAACAAATTCACTGTTTTACTGCATTAATAATTAATACTTTATGGCACATCTATATAAACTGGGAATAATCATGTATTTTTCAGCTACTGTATCTACTAACTAGGAATAATCCCTCCAATTGGCACATTCTCCTTTCTCTATTATTTATATATCGTAGCATCTAAGATGGAGTAATACAGGTTGAGTCTCCCATATTCAAAATGCTTGGGACCAGGGGTATTAAGGATATCGGAATATTCCGTATTTTTGAATATTTGCATACCAAAATGAAATATCTTGGTAATGGGACCCAAATCTAAACACATAATTAATTTACAGTATGTTTCATTTAAACCATATACACACAGCCTGCAGGTAATTATATACAATAATTTCAATAATTTTGTGGCTCAAACAAAGTTAGTTTACATACATGAAATTCATTTATGTTTCACATACACCTCATACACATAGCCTGAAGGTAATTTTATACAATATTTTAAATACTTTTGTACCTTAAACAAAGTTTGTGTACATTAAATCATCAAAATGCAAAGGTGTAACTATCTCAGTCATGCTAAAAATATTTCATATTTTGGAATATTCCGTATTTCAGAATATTTGGATATGGGAGACTCAATCTGTATGTTATATCATCCCCAGGTGCTAGCATGTGATTCCTTTACAAATGTGCACAATAGCACAGGAAGCAGACAAATAGTATCACAGCTACTTTAACTCGTTATTGTAGTATCACAAAATACACTCACAATGTCTGAAAATGTTTATTATCTTTAATTTTTTTAAATGCACCTTCTATTTAGCATTTTGATTTAACATGTCAATAAAATTGTTGAAAGCATATCCAATACATGGCCCATGTTCTTAGAAGTATGTTTAACATGATAAAGTTAGCTTAGGGGTCATTTTGGGTTAGTAAACAATGGATACTATTAGTTTTTACAGAAACGTATCTATGCATACTTATAATATTATAAATAAAAACTATTTACCAAATTCTGTATATGTCAGTGCTTAGCCTGAGGTTGTCATGCTAAGTACTGAAAACATTTGGTTATTATATGATGTCTTCTCTGTAGTACAACTTTATGTGGATGATCTTTTTAAAACATTTGCACAACTGCTAAGAGAAACCAGCCTCTTTTATAGATACAGTTCTGTCATGCTATGCATTCTCAATTCGGGAATGGTCACATGTTCCTTCTGAAGACTATGCTACTCTGACTGGCACCAAGAAGCAAGTTTCTAGTGTATATTCTGGCTTTAATGCCATCTATTTACCAGTTGTTCTGCTTCACTCAAAACTGAGGGGGGAAGTGGATCTTGGTCCCCTTTCTGATTAGGTTCATTAATATGTTTTAAATAGGTGTACCATTCTCTTTTTTTCTTAGTCCAAATGGACTCTGCCCTGACTCTAGCTCTCCTTAATGTAGGGCCTTATACTCCAGGTTCTGGCATCTGCTTTGGGATTGTCCTAGTGTTGTTGCTTTCTGGACTTGTGTATGGGCAGATATTAACTTCACCACTCTTATGCTCCCCTCATTAGATCCTAAAATTTACTTAGTGTCTTTTAGTCTGAAAGAGCAGTACAATAAAGTTCTCTATAAATATACAGTTAACCTTACTGCCCTTGCTAAAGTCATAATTACCAGGACATGGTTTGCTTAGGAATACTCTGACCTCCTTAAATAGAGAGCTCTGGTTAAAGAGGTTTCTAATCATGAAAGATACATGTGCACCAACAGGTGTGGCCTCCCATAATACTGTACCATAAGATTTAGGATCATTGGTGTAATTCTAGGTTTGTTATATATGGGGACCCTCCTGCCAGTCTATAATTTGGTTTACATTTTATGTTGCTCTACCATCTTTGCTCTTAATATTTGCTATGCATGTTCATATTAACAAATGATTAAGCTTCTAAAGTTCAGATGGACGTCCATCTAATGTCATTTCTGGACTTCACTCATTACATCAATGCCTGCAAGTTGATGTACTTAATTTTTTCTATTGAAAATACACTTTGACTCTGTGCTCGTTGGCTCTATTAAAATTATGATTATATTATAATATATTATTACTCTTTGAAAAAGCCCTCATGTTGGATATAGGAGAAAAATGCATCAAAGGAGCCCCAATTGTTTTATGCTTTGATTGACAAGACTTATATATTGCTGTCTGAATCACAGGAGTCTGAGCTTTAGCATAGTCCATGGTCCTATGCAGTCCACTTTATCACACTCCTTCTGATCACTGGGAACTGGCTGATTACCACAGACCCAGGAGGAAAAGTGCAATGGTCATGTAAGACAGCCCTGAGCTGGTCCATGCTATTATAACCCTGGGAGAGGGACTTTGTGCATGCCGATATAATATACCACCGTTGATCACTGGAAGCCAGCGGTGTACTGCAGGCCCAGGTGGGAAGTGCAGAGGTCATGTAAGACACTTTTAAGCAGAACCTTGTCAATTTATCTCGAGAGAGGAACTTTTCATATTGGATTGGGAAGATAGTGCAGAGATTATTTATTACAGCTGTGAGCTGTGTTGCGGTGTTGGTAATCTTGATTTTCAGTATGAATACAGACTGTGAAAGTGGGGCCTCATGATCCTTCTAACTTTTTGGGTTTTAAGCAGGAGGCATCAGAAGAGAGAGGAACTTTACTTATTTGTATCCGTAAAGTACCTGGATCATTTCCCAGCAATTACATAAGCTACACTCCTCATGTTTTTCCAGAGGCAGTGATCTGTATCTGTGAATCAGAGCTACATATACTGTAAAAAGGCCGGCAGGATATATGTGTTCATATAAATATATATATAATTGCCTCTATGTCACTTATACAGTAAAAGCGAATTGTGAGAATTGATTTTACCTGTATAATAGCTTGACACTATTGAACGGACACTAGTTAATTAGGTGATTTCAAGATGTTTAATTTTATGCTGATATTTTTATGTGGAAATGTATTTAGATGGATAATGTGTATTACTCTTTATAATTAAATGTGTGGATTTTTACACAAAAAATTTAGTTCAGACTGATTCTATTCTGTCATTTCATAATATTGATAGAGCAACAAGCGCAGAGTGTTTTTATAGTGTATCAGTATGTATGTAGCATTCACAAGCTCATAGAGAGATTCTGCAGCTGTTTGTAATTAATTAATTCCTATTAACATAAGGACCTAAGAGAATATCAGTGTTTAACAGCGCTGAAGCAAATTTTGAGTTGTTCTGGTAAAATATTTTCTATGACAGCCTTTTCAGTTGTACTACATTTATTATCCATTTGTTCATTAATTGTTCTCCTACTTTGGGGGAACTTGCCCTGGGCTCCAAATACCCTAGTTATGCCACTGCACACACCATTTATATTGCCTTTTAAGTCCTATACACTATGTTCATTTATTTATTTTCCATTTACTGGAATACTGAAGGTGAGTATACAATATCAGTCTTTTATGTCCAAGCCTCCCACTGTCCCTACATACAGTATATGCATGTAATGAGTCCCTCTCATAGGAGAAATGCAGTGAAGATGTTTTATTAAATACATCATCTAATACAATGTTTTGATAAAACCTATTGGATGACTACGACATCCATTCACAATTATAAACACTGCACTAACTGCTATATTCGCCCTTGAGCATTGGAAAGACGATTAACTCTTAAAATACAGAACATGACAGAGAGATAAACCAATTAATACATTGTGTAATATACTGTAGCAATAGCAATGAAAAATAATTGTTACAGTGTAAATATAGACTTACCTGATGACAGAATTCTTCCGGAACCGTAACAACAGCCCCTATGATTTTCTAGAAGATACAGTATGCAAGAGATAAAACATCCAGTATGAAGCAACATTCCTTTTAAAGTCTAAGGGCCAAATGTAATACGGTGTGGGACACTGGAAATGTAGAGATTTGGGCAATTTAGTCATCAAATGTAAAGTGGATATAACTAGGTTATGTGTGTGCACACTGTATTTGACCTATCTAAACAAAACATATTTCTTTGTTTAGTTAGAGATAGAGGGCCTGATTCAGAGCTGGACGCTCTGACCAGAGCTCTCGCTCTGAATCAGGGCCCACCTCCATGAAAATGGAGCGGCCTCCTGGCCGCTCGCATAGCTGTGGATGACCACCCAGAGCATATGCGAGCGGCCAAAAAGATGGTCACGATGGTCTTGACCATCGCGGCCATCGGACTTGCGACGGAGACCCTGCGGTAGGGTCTCCCTGCCACAAGCCCTGGAGTGATTTTGGCTCTAGCAGAGCCAAAATCACTCCCACTGACATCACTAGTGATGTCAGTGGGGCCGGCTTCAGACGGTAGGCGTTCCCATGGAAATGCCTCCAATCAACATCGACAGCACGCCCCCTTTGGTGCAAGACCCGGAGTGACAGCTTGGCTGTCGCAGTCCGGGTCTCGCGCATGCACACGATGGAGCTCCCTCTGTCATGCGCATGCGCAGTGGGGAACATCTACCCACTTGCGAGCGTACTGCCGCTCGCAAGTGGGTCTGAATGACCCCCAGAGTTGCATCTGTGAATACACACACAAGACCTTAGCGCTGACCAGCCAGAGACTCAAATATCAGTGCAGCAGTAAATACAGAGGTGATTGCCAACCTCACTAAATGAATATAAAAAAAAATGCTTCTGCGCTCTAATATTGCTGCAGGGACACAGGGACAATACAACCCATGTGATTAATCAATGATTTATTACCTATAACAAACACATAAGCGGTGTTGATTACCATGTATGAGTGGATAAGACAATGAACTACACTAATAAATAATAATACATATAGATATAAATATAAATAAATAAAAAATAACATGAAAAACATAAAAAAACATAAATTCACAGGAAAGGAAACAAATATAGGAGTTGATCAGGCTCTGATAATAAGTCCCCAATAGCACCTGTGAAAAATCAATACCAATTAGATACCTGGAGAACCTAATGGCTATAACAATCAATATGTGATGCACTAAAACAGCCTAATATATGATAGGCAACTCACCCTATTAGTGAGTGGGCTTAGATACTATTATCCCATCACTGTAAATGTCCCAAGAAATATATCAAAGTCACGTATGGTGTAATCAGCTATATTAGGAAGCTGATAGTACAGTCTGATACTCTGTATTTAAATGAAAGATGCTGATCCTTTATAATATGTTGCACAACACAAGATGTAGTATTGTAGATGAGAAATGGCAAAGCCAGTAATATACCTGTAGAATGAGGTGGCACAGTCTCTGATTATCAGAAATATACACCTTATGCTGCTCAACGTGGTGGGCCAACAGCTGATATCTAGCAATGGTGTATCAGGGCAGTGTTCCTCTCTGGTCGGCGTTATTTTCCATTTGAGGACCAGATATAATGGGAGCGCTGACCGACAATAGCGCTGGTGTCTCCTCTTATTAGAAGAAGCAGTGGAAGCTGTAAGCAGTGACGCTGGCTGATGGTAATTGAGTGTAGACTCCTGTCTATTGAAGCCAGCGGTAGAAATTAACAGCGTGGTCGTCGACTGGCGGTGAAGGATATTGCCTCCCGTCTCCTCTGTCAGAGCAACCAGTGAAAGCCGCTGGCAAGAACGTCAGCTGATGGCACAAGGATATGACCTCCCATCCAGGAGTAGACACTGACAGCGGTGCCGCCGGCCGGCGGTTAAGGATAATACCTCCCATCTAATTGGGACCAATTTTATAAGCTGTTAGTAATAAAGATCCAGTCTCCACATGCAATCTGTGATAGCACCTGCCCAGGAACTAGAATAGGAAAAAAGATTACAGGACGGCTTGCAATGATCAGCAGCAAAAAAACTTAAATAGGGAGATGTCCCAGTTACTGGTATGGAGAGCAGCAATGCGTTTCGGATACTCCTGTATCCTTTTTCAAGCTGAGAGGTTATATGGAATTGGGAGCAAGCTGGAAAATCTAGATTGCACAGCTGAATGGCACAGTCTGTGATCAGCATTATCTGGCAGGAAAGTATTTGGAGATATAATAACTTATTCCATTCCGGTGATTAAAAGGTCTAGGCTGGTTATTAGGAATGTCATTATTTGGTCTAAGAGAGCTCTGTTAAGTTTGCAGGGCTGTTTTGAATATTCTGACTAGGACTTGCTTATTGAGGAGGCAATGGTGGATTCATGTACTCATGTAGATGTATTGGCCTCTATGATTTTGATGTATTTAAATTGTTGCATAGAGAGTTTAACTAGGAAAAAGGTAATTCAACTATTTCCAAACGAGAAGCCATTGTTGAATAGTGAGGTCCAGTCTCTATTAAGATCTAGGTATATGGCATTTAGGGCAAAACTTATTATGGCTTATGAGATTACCCACTTAAATTTGAAAAAAGGGTATTCACTTGGCTAAAGAGGCATACTCAAATAAAATTGAGAGTAATTTTAGAGTTTGGTGATGCTAGGTCAATGTGGCAAGGGATTAAGCATTTAACTGACTATAAAGACTTAAATTCCCGTAACTTTAAAAAAGATGTCCCCTTAGCAGATGATTTTAATAAATTTTATTCTAGGTTTGAGGAGGCTAACTCCATTCCTGCAGTAAAAATATGTGATCCCACATTAGATGGTCTGTTGGAATTATTAGAGTCGGACGTCAGGTTTTGCTCATGTAGAACTAATGCTAGTAAGTCACTAGGTCTGGATTGCATTGTTTTAGTTTGGTAACTATGGTGATGGGTGCACTATGAACTGTTTGACGTCAACTTCCGCTTCAGGGCGGTAGGACGGCGACTGCACGAGGTGTTCTTTAAAGGTATGCGATTTCTTATCTTTTGTTATCCTGACAAAATGAAGTAAATCTTCATAAAACATTGATCTACTAAAGAGATACTCTTGGTATTTGTGATCAGTCGCCGAAAGTTCCGCCATTCACCCACTTGTATATTGGTCCTTGTTCTGCAGTTCCATGGAGGCCACCGGTGCTATATGTACAACGAAATTGGGAGTGCCAGCATGATTGCAACATATATTTATATATATATATATATATATATATATATATATATATATATATATATATATATGAAAATACAAGAGGTGAGAACGAGCGCCTTATAGTATAGTAAGTTTTATAATTGAATGCACACATGTTAAATTACAAAGCGTACCGTGTGTGCCTAATAAACAGGCAAATGATGATGTGTTCCTGGTCCGCAATTATACGTTCCTTTTTAGTGAAGAACTTCCCTCCGGGTTTAGGATGGTTAATACAGCCACAACATTTATGAAAGTAGAAGAGGTGAGATCAAGCGTTTTATAGTGTAGTAACTTATACCATCAGCAGCACACTTATAATACTTTCATACTTTCATAAATGTTGTGGCTGTATTAACCATCCTAAACCCAGAGGGAAGTTCTACACTAAAAAGGAACGTATAATTGCGGACCAGGAATACATCATTATATGCCTGTTTATTAGGCACACACGGTACGCTTTGTAATTTAACATAAGTGTGCATTCAATTATAAAACTTACTATACTATAAGGCGCTCGTTCTCACCTCTTGTATTTTCATAAATTTTGGGACCGCACAACAACGATCCTTTTGGAGAACTGAGAGCAGCCACCGTGACAACGGGATTATAGTAGAACACTAACCAATTCATCAAAGGGTGATGTTTACAGACTCCATATAGGAACTAGCGCTACTATCAGTACCCTTTGTATACTACATATATATATATATATATATATATGTAGTATACAAAGTACGTATTTAGTATGTGTACTACAAAAATGCTCATCCAGTAGCTCATACAAGATCTTTGTTTCTTGAGTCTTTAGACTAGTTCTCTTACTCCCCAAGTATGGATATGTACCGGGAGAAAAAATATATTCTCATAGTGTATTACCATAGATAGTTTATTCACAAACAATAACATATACTAAAAAATGCATAATTACACGGGAGCCAGCACGTGGGAGCCAGCACGCATGCGCGATGGTGGTCAATATGGCATCCACTATTAAACATTTGCATGAAAACTCGCGATGCGCGGTGAGTCTCGCGCATGCGCGATGGTGTTTAAGAAGTCGCTTGCCACCGGGCACTAGTGTATACACTCGCGATGTGCGGTGAATCCCGCGCATGCGTAATAATATCTAAAATGGCGCCCGAAATCGGAAATCCGGTTACAGACCATTATGGGCACATGGGATAATTAGCATGGGTATATAAGGTGGTAATGTATCCCTCTGATAATGCTATCCTCCTGACGAAGTCCAACATTAATGGTATAAGTGACGAAACGCGTTGTGGAAGTGGGGACCTCTGTCGCTTGACATAGTGACTTTCTCAGATAAGCCTTTTTTGTTCTCCTTTGATGTAATTATGCATTTTTAGTATATGTTATTGTTTGTGAATAAACTATCTATGGTAATACACTATGTGAATATATATTTTCTCCCGGTACATATCCATACTTGGGGAGTAAGAGAACTAGTCTAAAGACTCAAGAACTAAAGATCTTGTATGAGCTACTGGATGAGCATTTTTGTGGTACGCATACTAAATACGTATGGTGTGTGCACTTTGTGGTTAACATAATACGCTATGAGGTGCTTGTCTTTCACCTTTTGTTTTTCATAAATCTTTGGGACCCATGCAACGAGGATCCACTTGGGAAGACTAAAGCTGCCACTGGGACACCAGAATCATAGCAGAACTATTTTCTGAACTACCTTTAGCTTAACAGAAACGTCTTATTGGTTGAGCGCTGGGATTAGTATAATTTTATCATATATATATATATATATATATATATATATATATATACACACACACACACACACACGTGTGTTTGTGTGTGTAAGCAGGAGCAGATATATATATATATATAAATATATCTATCTCGATGGATGGATATCGCAGAGCCTCTGATTTGGGATGGCAACCGACCATCGATGGTTTGCAAACCATCGATGGTCTGACTGAAAACAAGTGGGTTTGTAATTGCTGGTGGCCATCAATGTTGCACCATCAATGGCAACCCTCAATCGATGTTTAGGTAACATCGGCAGTTGTGGTGTACACAGATCTCTTTGACCAATCGCAAAACAATTGATGGCTTCTAACGATGGTTGAACCATCGATGGTACAGCTGTCAATGGCCATCACTACAGTATAACATAAAAATTGCATATTTTATGGTATACTGTGTTTTAAAACAAAAACATTTTTCAACTAAAATAGCGATGGATAAGTTTAAAATTATGTCCGTGACCTAATTCAATCATAAAAGAAACCGACAATTTTGGAGCGGTTTTTGGAAAAAGAATTTGTCAGTTAAGTGGTTAACATGATAAAGTTAGCTTAGGGGTAAGGTCATTTTGGGTATTTAAACAATGGATACTTTAGTTTTTACAGAAACTTATCTATGCCTACTTATAATATTATCAATAAAAACTATTTACCAAATTTTGTATGTCAGAACTTATCCTGAGGTTGTCATGCTAACTACTGAAAACATTTGGTTATTATATGATGTCTTCTCTGTAGTACAACTTTATGTGGATGTTCTTTTTAAAACATTTGCACAACTGCTAAGAGAAACCAGCCTCTTTTATAGATACAGTTCTGTCATGCTATGCATTCTCAATTCGGGAATGGTCACATGTTCCTTCTGAAGACTATGCTACTCTGACTGGCACCAAGAAGCAAGTTTCTAGTGTATATTCTGGCTTTAATGCCATCTATTTACCAGTTGTTCTGCTTCACTCAAAACTGAGGGGGGAAGTGGATCTTGGTCCCCTTTCTGATTAGGTTCATTAATATGTTTTAAATAGGTGTACCATTCTCTTTTTTTCTTAGTCCAAATGGACTCTGCCCTGACTCTAGCTCTCCTTAATGTAGGGCCTTATACTCCAGGTTCTGGCATCTGCTTTGGGATTGTCCTAGTGTTGTTGCTTTCTGGACTTGTGTATGGGCAGATATTAACTTCACCACTCTTATGCTCCCCTCATTAGATCCTAAAATTTACTTAGTGTCTTTTAGTCTGAAAGAGCAGTACAATAAAGTTCTCTATAAATATACAGTTAACCTTACTGCCCTTGCTACAGTCATAATTGCCAGGATATGGATTGCTTTGGAATACTCTGACCTCCTTAAACTGAGAGCTCTGGTTAATGAGGTTTCTAATCATGAAAGATACATGTGTACCAATAGGTGTGGCCTCCCATATTACTGTACCATAAGATCTAGGATCATTGGTGTAATTCTAGGTTTGTTATATATGGGGACCCTCTTGCCAGTCTATAATTTGGTTTGCATTTTATGTTGCTCTACCACCTTTGCTCTTAATATTTGCTATGCATGTTCATAATAACAAATGATTAAGCTTCTAAAGTTCAGATGAACATCCATCTAATGTAATTTCTGGACTTCACTCATTGCATCCATACATGTAAGTTTATGTACTTAATTTTTTCTATTAAAAAAAAAACACTTTGACTCTGTGCTTGTTGGCTCTATTAATATTATGATTATATTATAATATATTATTACGCTTTGAAAAAGCTCTCATGTTGGATATAGGGGAAAAATGCATCAAAGGAGCCCCAATTGTTTTATGCTTTGATCAACAAATCTTATATATTGCTGTCTGAATCACAGGAGTCTGAGCTTTAACATAGTCCATGGTCCTATGCAGTCCACTTTATCACACTCCCGCTGATCACTGGAAACTGGCTGATTACCACAGACCCAGGAGGAAAGTGCAATGGTCATTTAAGACAGCCCTGAGCTGGTCTGTGCTATTATAACCCTGGGAGAGGGACTTTGTGCATGCCAATATAATATACCACCGTTGATCACTGGAAGCCATCGGTGTACTGCAGACCCAGGTGGGAAGTGCAGAGGTCTTGTAAGACACTTTTAAGCAGAACCTTGTCAATTTATCTCGGGAGAGGAACTTTTCATATTGGATTGGGAAGACAGTGCAGCGATTATTTATTACAGCTTTGAGCTGTATTGCGGTGTTGGTGATCTTGATTTTCAGTATGAATACAGACTGTGAAAGTGGGGCCTCATGATCCTTCTAACTTTTTGGGTTTTAAGCAGGAGGCGTCAGAAAAAAGAGGAACTTTACTTATTTGTGTCCAGTAATTACCTGGATCATTTCCCAGCAATGATGTAAGCTACACTCTTCATGTTTTTCCAGAGAAAGTGATCTGTATCTGTGAATCAACGCTACATACAAAAGGCCGGTAGGATATATGTGTTCATATAAATATATATATATATATATATATATATATATATATATATATATATAATTGCCTCTATATCACTTATACAGTATAAGCGAATTGTGAGAATTGATTTTACCTGTATAATAGCTTGACACTATTGAACGGATACTAGTTAATTAGGTGATTTCAAGATTTTTTATTTTATGCTGATATTTTTATGTGGAAATGTATTTAGATGGATAATGTGTATTACTCTTTATAATTAAATGTGTGGATTTTTACAAAAAAAATTGAGTTCAGACTGATTCTATTCTGCCATTTGATAATATTGATGGAGCCAACAAGCGTAGAGTCAAAATGTTTTTTATAGTGTATCAGTATGTATGCAGCATTCACAAGCTCTTAGAGAGATTCTGCAGCTGTTTGTAGTTAAATAATTCCTATTAACATAAGGACCTAAGAGAATATCAGTGTTTAACAGCGCTGAAGCAAATTTTGAGTTGTTCTGGTAAAATATTTTCTATGACAGCCTTTTCAGTTGTACTACATTTATTATCCATTTGTTCATTAATTGTTCTCCTACTTTGGGGGGAGCTCCATTTTTTGAACTTGCCCTGGGCTCCAAATACCCTAGTTATACCACTGCACACACCATTTATATTGTCTTTTAAGTTCTATACACTATGGCCCTGATTTAGAGCCGGACGCTACTTTATTTTTAGAACGGCCTCCTGGCCGCTTGCATTGCTGTGGGTGACCACTCACAGCTGTAGCAGGCGGCCAGGAAGATGGCTTGTGATGAGACCCTTGTGGTAGGGTCTCGTTGCCGCAAGCCCCAGAGAGATTTTGACAGCCACTCCCCCGGCCCGCCCACTAAAGGGGGCGTGCCGTCACTCATCGACAGCATGCCCCCTTTGGTACGAGACCCGGAGCAACGGATTGTCCGTCGCTATCCGGGTCTCGAGCATGCGCATGACAGAGCCGGCTCTGTTGTGCGCATGCGCTCTGGGCCACCTTCGACCCAGTTGCGAGTGCTCGGCACTCGTGACGAGTCTGAATCAGGCCCAATGTTCATTTATTTGTTTTCCATTTACTGGAATACTGAAGGAGAGTATATAAAATCAGTCTTTTATGTCCAAGACTCCCACAGTCCCTACATACATGCTTGTGATGAGTCACTCTCATAGGCCAAATGCAATGAAGACATTTTATTAAATACATGATCTAATACAATGTTTTGATAAAACCTATTGGATGGCTAAGACATCCAATCACAATTATAAACTCTGCACTAACTACTGTATTCAGCCCTCGAGCATTGGAAAGATGATTAACTCTTAAAATACAGAACATGACAGAAAGATAAACCAATGAATACATTCTGTAATATACTGTAGTGACAGCAATGAAAAAGAATTGTTACAGTGTAAATATAGACTTACCACACTACAGTAATTTTCCAGAGGCCCAAAAATATCCCCTGTCTTTTCCTAGAAGATACAGTATGCAAGAGATAAAACATCCAGTATAAAGCAAGATTCCTTATAAAGTCTAAGGGCCAAATGTAATACGATGTGGGACACTGGAAATGTAGAGATTTGGGCAAGTTAGTCATCAAATGTAAAGTGGAGATAACCAAGTTATGTGTGTGCATACAGTATTTGACCTATCTAAAGAAAACATATTTCTTTGTTTAGTTATAGATAGAGCTGCATCTGTGTAAATCAGATCTTAAGGTAAGATGTACTGTACAGTAGTGATGTCTAGCAGGATGACAGGAATTCTCTGGTATAAGAAAAGCTGTATCAAGGGTTTTACCTGAGAGGTTTACTGAGAGGTTATATGGAATTGGGAGCAAGCTGGAAAATCTAGATTGCACAGCTAAATGATGCTGTCTGTTATCAGTATTATCTGGCAGGAAAGTATTTGGAGATATAATAACTTATTCCATTCCGGTGATTAACAGGTCTAGGCTGTTTATTAGTAATGTCACTGTTTGGTCCAAGAGAGCTCTTCTAAGTTTGCAGGGCTGTTTTGAATATTCTGACTAGGACTTGCTTATTGAGGAGGTAATGGTGGATTCATGTACTCATGTAGTTGTATTGGCCTCTATGATTTTGATGTATTTAATCTGTTGCAATGAGAGTGTAACTAGGAAAAAGGTAATTCAACTATTTCCAAATGAGAAGCCATTGATGAATAATGAGGTCCAGTCTCTATTAAGATCTAGGGATAGGGCATTTAGGGCAAAATATAGTATGGCTTATGAGATTCCCCGCTCAAATTTGAAAAAGGGTATTCACTTGGCTAAAGAGGCATAGTCAAATAAAATTAAAAGTTATTTTAGAGAGTTGGTGATGCTAGGTCAATGTGGCAAGGGATTAAGCATTTAACTGACTATAAAGTCTTACATTCCCATAACTTTAAAAAAAATGGCCCCTTAGCAGATGATTTTAATAAATTTAATTCTAGGTTTGAGGAGGCTAACTCCATTCCTGCAGTAAAAATATGTGATCCCACATTAGATGGTCTATTGGATTTATTGGAGTCTGAGGTCAGGTTTTGCTCATGTAGCATTAATGCAAGTAATTCACCAGGTCTGGTTGGCATTCTGGGTAGGGTCTTGTGAGTGTGTGCTGATCAGTTAGCAGAAATTTTCACAAATATTTTTAATCTTTCATTAGCTCAATGTACTGTTATGCAATGTTTTAAAATGTCAACAATTATTCCTGTCCCTTAATCTACAACAGAAATGGGCCTGAATGAATATCGCCCAATTTCGCTTACATCATTATTGATGAAGTGTTTTGATAGATCTGTCTTGGGCCACCTTAGGAGTAGCATATCGGTGGGTTTTGACTTCCATCAGTTTGCATACAGGTCAAACATGTCCACCGAGGATGCTGCTCTTACACTTCTTCATAAGGTTCTTTGTCATTTGGAGAACAAGTATTCTTATGTAAGATTGTTATTTGTGGACTATAGCTCTGCTTGCAATACCATTGTACCAGCAGTGCTAATTGCTAAACTCTGAGAGATTGGCTATGATGTGCCTATATGTTTCAGATTATTCGATTTTTGACCAATCACCCGCAGTCAGTCAGGATGGGTACTACTGTTTTGTATAAGCTTGTACTGAACACAGAAGTCCCTGAAGGATGTGTTTTAAGACCTTTTTATATTCACTATATACTTCCGACTGTACTACTAAAATGGTGTCTGATTTTATTATAAAATTTGCAGATGATACTACTCTTGTGAGTCTGATTAGTAAGGGAGATGAGGACAGTTATAGGGTAAGGTAAGGCAGCTGGTTAAGAGGGGGCAGAATAACAATTTGTTGCTAGATAGTAAAAAAAAACATGGAGGTGGTTACAGATTATAGAATATCTAGGAAATCTACTCCACAGCCATTATTTTTAAATGATGAGAAGTTAGAGATGGTTATTGGGATTAAGCTTTTATTTATTAACTTTACTGAGCATTATCATGGTCCTCCCACATTGCAGCTGTGGTTGGTAAGGCTCAGTAATGCCTTTTCTTTCTATGAAAACTTTGATCAGTGGGCTTATCAAAGCCAATTTCTACTGCTGCATGATTGGGAGTCTACTGACTTATGCTATTATGGTGTGGTATGGGAATTGCAAGTGTTCTGATCGCAACTCTGTGAATAGGGTCTAAGAGAATTATTGGCCAATCTCTGCCAAAGTTGGATGATATTATCCCTAGGAGGAGTATAGCAGAAGCCGAGAAAATTATTTATGATCCAAGCCATCCATGTTACTCGCTCTTTACATTGCTGCCGTCCAAGAAAAGCTATAGATGTCTTAGATGGCGAACCAACAGGTTGCATAACAGTTTTTTTTTCCTTCTATAATCATCTGAACCTTTAATACTGTGTATTTTTACATTTTATGTGAGTCGTAATGCATTGCTTTATAATTTCACTTATGCATTATTTAATGTTGTACTGACAACAATATTTTTTTTATTCTATTATACTTTATTTAAAAAAACTCATCACCCTAATACAATATTAATAAAAATGCATTTAATGATGAAGCAGAGGTACAACAGCAAATACACAGTTTTGTTTGTATCTTCTATGTAGAATATGAATTGCTGGTAGGAGCTCTGAATGCACTTTTCACCTGAACACTTGGCCAAAGAGCTTACAGTACCATATTAACACAGGGAGAGCCACTTTACCTTAAGTTTCCCAAACTTGGGTTTAATTTGAATGCACACAATCTCAAAGCATATGAAAAGTGTTATAACACTAATAGTCCACCATTATATGTAAGATAAACTAATTCATTATGCCTTACTGTCCCTTACTGCCAAGTCAAATAAGTAATTAATGGGGGGACCTTTAAGGACATAATGATGAATATACTGTACACAACCCCACAGTCTGATTGTATTATATTACTGCATTGTGTGAATTTAGATTTTGGCTGCTTCATTTCAAACCATTAAGCACAATGGAGGTTTATGGCAACACTCATTCAGCAGTTGTTAGCAAGCTGGTATCAGTGACCACCTGATGTGTGTATGACACTAAATACAGGGGAGCTTTGAGCTGCATCCTTTAGTGCAGTGTTACTGTTCCTCATATATGATGTGAACGCACTTTGCATCATTGTCTTTCACAATTAATTTGTGTTGTTTTTAAACAACCTTTGTACAACCCTTAAACTGATGTCTTTATTATGTGTCACAATAATATTATGAATTCAATGATACAGGTCTTATATCATCATCAAGAGTGTGACATTTTACAGCAATAGCTTTCGTTTCCAGTATTTAACATTGTCTACAATATCAAAAACAACAATTAAAAAATAATAAATATAACTTACATAAAGAATTTTTTTTATTTTTACCACTTCCTCAATGACTGGAGAACCATTGCTAGTGGCAATATCTTTCTAAAATGAGAAATAAACATTAAAGATATACAGTACTGTGACAAGTCCTGATTAGGAATACCTTAGAATGCAACATATATTTTAAAACATTCACATTTATAGTTGATACCCTTATACAAATAACAGTATGTACTATATGGTGGCTCACTCAGGCATCCACATGTATAATTATTATAGGCATTACCTTTATAGGCATTACCTTTAAAATGTTTAAAATAGTATAAACTCTTTAAAGCAATATATCAAGATAAAATAGAGAATTTATGAAACTGTAAAAGTGCAGATCTGCCATACATACATGTTACACAAATGCTCTTATTTGTCCTGCATGTACATGCATATATTTAGGTTTTGCTTTTGACAAGTATCTCTGCTTAGATGCTTTGCACTATTATTTGTAGGATTGAAACCTAGATGTGAATGCATGTACCTGATAAAGTAATATACCGTAATCCTTTCAAGTCATTTCAACTATCGATTTTAGACCATAGATTATTTAAATGTTTTTAGAAATACTGTGGCATGATCAAGAACAACCATGCAGCATGTCAATCCGACCATTCAATATTGTACTACAGTACAACAAATTCACTGTTTTACTGGATTAACAATTAATACTGTACGGCAAGTCTATATACAGTAAACTGGGGAAAATCATGTATTTTTCAGCTATCTACCTACTAGGAATAATCGCTCCAAATGGCACTTTCTCCTTTCTCTATTATTTATATATATCAGCCCCCATGTAAGATGGAGTAATATGTTATATCATCCCCAGGTGCTAGCATGTGATTCCTTTACAAATGTGCACAATAGCACAGGAAGAAGAACAAATAGTATGTCAGCAACATTAACTCATTATTGTAATATCACAAAAAACACTCACAATGTCTGAAAATGTTGATTATCTTTGATTTTTTTGATGCACCTTCTATTTAGCATTTTGATTTAACATGTCGATAAATTTGTTGAAAGCATATCCAATACATGGCCCATGTTCTTAGAAGTATGTTTAGCATGATAAAGTTAGCTTAGGGGTAAGGTCATTTTGGGTTAGTAAACAATGGATAATATTAGACTATACAGAAATGTATCTATGCATACATGTAATATTATCAATAAAAACTATTTACTAAATTCTATACATGTCAGTGCCTATCCTGAGGTTGGCATGCTAAGTACTGAAAACATTTGGTTAATATATGGTGTCTCCTCTGTAGTACAACTTTATGTGGATGGTCTTTTTAAAACATTTGCACAACTGCTAAGAGAATCCATCCTCTTACACACACAGCCTTTTATAGATATCATTCTGTCATGCTGTGCATGCTCAATTTGGGAATGGTCACATGTCCCTTTCCCAGTCCCTTCTGAAGACTATGCTACTCTGTCTAACCCCAAGAAGCAAGTTTCTAGTGTATATTCTGACCTTAATGCCCGCTATTTAGCGGTTGTTCTACTTCACTTGAAACTGAGGTGGGAAGTGGACCATGGTCCTTATTCTGATGAGGACTGGGAAAACTTAAGGATGCAAGTCCCTGTGTTTGGTACCATCAGATTCATTAACATTTCCTAAATAGGATGTACCATTCTCTTTTTTCCTTAGTCCAAATTGATTCTGCCCTGACTCTAGCTCTCCTTAATGTGTGGACGTACACTGCTAAGTTCTGACATCTGCTTTGGGATTGTCCTGGTGTTTTTGCTTTATGGACCTGTGTATGGGTAGATATTAAGTTTGCCGCTCCTATGCTCCCCTGAGTAGATCCTATAGTTTGCTTATTGGGATTTTATTAACAAGGATAGTGAAAAAGGGGGAAAAAATCTTCTGCACTAGTAGGTGATTTATATCTATTGTGGTTGTAGCCCCAATATCCAGTAATCAATTGTTTATTTTTATATCATGGGGGTGCTGCCATGGGCAATGGGTCAGTTTAAATATAAAAAGGAAATAGAGAAGAATTGTCTCTCAATGGCGCACTGAAAGAATATATATAAAAAATAACTTTCATTTCTTAATTAAAATGTCTGCCTCTGCAGTGAAATATTTAAAGGAACATTTAACATATAAAAGAAAAGTTGTAAAGTTTGTCAACATATAATAAAGAGAATGATTTTTTTTTTTAAAGTATGTTTCGCTATCCCTTTGTTTGCTTCTTAATGTAATTAACCATTAAGAGTGTCATTGATCTCTAGTATTGAATAAGTGCACATTTGAAAAGGTTATTAAATTATGAGGCATACAGTATATAGTCAAATCCCGTGTTATATTAACTTCAATTTATATTATTAGTATATCCTTCCTAAATAAAGTCAGCTTAATTAATTCCAATAATACAAATATTTACAGATAATGATGCTCATCTACTAGCCAAAAGTGTATTTCCTCAGATGTGTAGTATAAGCAATCTGTGTAGTCTGTGAGATGCTGTGTTTTCAAATTTTTTATCACATACTATTATTTACAAATTTTTAAACAGTATCAGATCCCCTTAGATTAGAATGTTTACTTATGATCGAAGTGGTAATATTCTTTCACTTTAAAATATCACATTCACATAAACTATACTTGCAAACAGGATTGATATCATAGGCTAGTATTTTATAATGCCCCTTTTACACCAGAGTTAAAACCTGGGTTATTTCAGGGTTAACCTGGGTATCTCCTTGGTGTAAAAGGGAACAGGGTTGGATTCCCAAGATGAGTGATCCGGCAATCAAAACCAGGTAACTTACAGGGTTTAAAATGGGAATGATCCGTGAAAACCTGCAGTGTAAATGGTGCGATCCAGGTCATGATGACCTGACATCATCTCCAAGCGTCCATTTCAATGCCAGAAGAGCCGGGTCACTGCAGACCAGGCTCCGGTGTGAACAGCACCAACTCGGGAATATCCTTGGTTGGCGCCAGCTAAATTTTGGGTCTGATCCAGTTTGGAACCCTGTTAAAATATTCATACTTAAATGAGCATAGATCAGTATAAATGTGAAGCTGCTAACAATTGACAGGGGATTTTCTCCAGTATATCCTTAGGTATTAGTCAGAAGCTTAGGCAAAACTAAGGTGTAGTCCAGGGGTACACCGGACCACCCATTAGCCTCTGCTGCCATTTCAACATTTTTAATGAAATTAATGTGCCCCCATTCAGGAACGCATTACTTCTGCACCTGACCAGGACGACCGTCCCCAGCTCAGCCTCCCCTGCATCGGCACCAATAGGATCAGTCATCTGATCCTTCTGATGCACAAGCGCATGGTGACATCATGACATTGGCCCGTGTGCGCGATTCTTGTGAGGAGTTGAGTTTCAATGGCAGCCCAAAGGAAAATGCCTATACGCTACCCTCATGGCTGCCATCATGGAGAGTGCACTTACGGGGCACCCTCCCACTTCACCTACCTATACCAGTGGCTGGACACTCAGGAGATTCTGCACCCACTCACTACTACCCCCAGAGGCTGCCTGGACTTAGAGAATAGGCCAGCATCAGCAGCATCTATTACATTGTGTGTTCTGGAGAAGATGAACAGAGCAGCACTGTGGTGTGGGCGGGGCCCTGATGCCTGATGACAGCTGCAGCAGCCAGGCTCAGAGGAGCATGACTAAGAAAAGAAGTTCCCTTTCTGGCCAGCATTGTTTTAGGTAAGTGAGGGGGCAGCACAGTGGGGGTCAGTTGAGAAAAAGGAAGGTAGAGTGTGGGTGAAATGAGGGAAAGGAGATCACAGTGTGAGTGAAATGAGGGAAGGGAGACCACAGTGTGGGGGAAATGAGGGAAAGGAGGGCACAGTGTGGGGAAAATGAGGGAATGGGGGCAAAGTGTGGGTGATATGAGGGAAGTGGATAACAGTATGGGTGAAATGAGGGAATGGAGGGCACAGTGTGGGTGAAATGAGGGAAGGGAGGGCACAGTGTGGGGAAAATGAGGGAATGGGGGCAAAGTGTGGGTGATATGAGGGAAGTGGATAACAGTATGGTTGAAATTAGGGAAGGGAGGGCTCAGTGTGGGTGAAATTAGGAAAAGGGGGACAGAGTGTGGGTGTAAGGGAAGTGGGGCAAAGTGTGGGTGAGATGAGGAAGCACAGTTGGGTGGAATGAGGGAATGATTGCACAGTGTGGGTGGGATGAGGGAGCACCATGTTGGTGACATGAATGAAGAGGGAGCACAGTGTGGGTGAGATAAGGGGGCATAGTGTGGGTGAGATGAGATGAGGGTAGCGGGAGCACAGTGAAGGATAGGGAGAGGGAAGCACAATGCGGGGTGTGGAGCACTGTGGCATACAGATAAGAAGAGACACAATATAGAACATATAGAGGGCACAATGCAGAACATATAGGGGAAGGAACATACATACAGATATATGAAAGAATAAGACAAGGAAAAACAAATAGGAAGCATTAAAATAATATAGTAATATTAGTATAAAGGCTGTATATAAACTTCAAAACA